>JAGSMX010000026.1:1653345-2914190 GCA_029286785.1 Meandrusa payeni
TGCACTCGTGAGCAGAAATAGCTAACTGAAATAAATTGTGCATGATAGACAATTAAATATCTGTCAGCTGGCAACACATGACACCCAGCGATTGTTATGCAAGATAACTACTTCCAATGATATCTTAGTGATTTACCTGAACCTTATTGTATCTTTCATTCATAATTAATAATTTAGTTGATCGTCACATTAACTTGGCATTGTAAACAATAGTTTAACTTTATTAGTTCGTAATCTGACTTCTGATTAATTTTGTATAAAGATTGTGAGGACGCGCAGTTGTGACGGTATTCGTTATAAATAATTCTTTGTACAACGTTACGCTGTCTCAATAAAGCGAGTGTATTAGTTGTTGGACTATTTTATTCCACGAAACCTACAAATTATAATATATCCTTAAAATAAAATTCAAATTAATTTTAGTACTTAGTTTCGCCACATGGAGGCAACACAGTGCTAAAATTTAAATAAAAATAAAATATAATAGAAAATATTGTATTATCCCAGTTTACGTAAGTTGTCCTGTTTCGTTCAAGTTTATGTTTTTTTAATGAAATATAAATAAATAAATGAAAATATTTTATTTTAAGGATATTTAATCGTCTATCATTATTTCAGTCAGCTAGCGTCTTCATCTTCCGAGATATTCAAACTTGATTTACCGACCGTTTATTTTTGCTCACGGTTATATTTACATAAAAAAATAACTGTCCAAATTGTTGTTGCTTAACAGCACTCCCACGTAAGCCAGGGCCAGGCCAGGTCACCAGATATGTCGACCATTTTTTTTTTGTTAACGGGGAATAAATCTTCAAAAAGATACCCCGCCTTCTGGGAGGAAGGCGGCGGTTATGTGGGGTTTTTACCCACTAAAACCTCCCCGGTGGCTCTTTCCTCGGTGCATGACGAGGGGCTCCGGGATCTCCAGTGGAACACACCGGAGCCCCTCTGCACTGTGCTCAAGGAGAGCACGTCCCGGGGGGGGAGGTTACTCCCTCCCCTCCTGTGCCCTCATAGTGCAAAGCTACACGGGCCAGCCGATGTCGCCTTCTTCCCGGGTCCACCTTAGCGGACGACAAAGGCCCCCACCCTTGTCGCCCAGTGAACCCGAGGCCCCTTTTAGTCGCCTTATACAACAGGCAGGGGATACCGTAGTCTTATTCTTGAGAGCCCAGAACTACAGGGCTGAGATATGTCGACCAACCTCTTTGCTACCTCATCAAAAAGTTGGTGTTCACTAGGACCCCACGGACCCAGTCTTTACCCCAAACGGCTTAAATATTAAACCTGTTCATTTTCTTGATGTGCCATCTCAAAAAGATATTCATAAGATATTCAAAAATAAATATAGTACTTATGTTTTAAATTCTTAAAAGTAGGAATTTGGTGCACCTTATACCAGATTTGCACGCTGTTCTATAAACGTTAAGCTCACACTCTTTCCAGCTTACTGTACAACTTTCTACACGTGCAGTCTGTGGGCGAAGTATACTCAAAGACCGTACAGCGCTCTCCGTGTTCAATATTCAACGCGTTCAGGGTTTTGTTGGGGCTGCCCCGTTTCTGTAGTGCATCGGGGATGTTCGCGGATGCACAGGTGGCATGCTTTTTTGCGACAACGCGCAAGAGGTGTACATCTCTGGTGCACAGGATGCGCTCAACAGCATCGTGAGGATGATCGCTCAAAGGCTAGACTGTGTTTATGTGAACAGATGCTGCGCCGTCTCACATGGCGGATAAGGGTAAGGTATACATAAGCATAGCCGTTGGTATTATATAATCTAATTTAGTCTAAAGTATTCTAATATATTTTATAACATATACTAACTAATAAAGAAATATTTACAATTTAAAAGATATTACAAAATATTTACAAAAAATATAACTGTGCCAAACCGTCATCGCTTGGCAGCGTGCTCAGAAGGCTGGTAGGATTGCCACGTTGTGTGGCAATGCTTAGCCTCTGTGCAAGGTATAAGCCAGCCCTCTGGTCACCAGATGTGTCGACCAACATCTTAGCTAACACATTAAAAAGGTGATGTGCACTAGGACCCCACGGACCCAGTCTTTACCCCAAACCGCTTAAATATTAAACCTGTTCATTTTCTTGATGTGTCATCATAAGATATTCAAAATAAATATAGTACTTATGTTTTAAATTCTTAAAAGTAGGAATTTGGTGCACCTTATACCAGATTTGCACGCTGTTCTATAAACGTTAAGCTCACACTCTTTCCAGCTTACTGTACAACTTTCTACACGTGCAGTCTGTGGGCGAAGTATACTCAAAGACCGTACAGCGCTCTCCGTGTTCAATATTCAACGCGTTCAGGGTTTTGTTGGGGCTGCCCCGTTTCTGTAGTGCATCGGGGATGTTCGCGGATGCACAGGTGGCATGCTTTTTTGCGACAACGCGCAAGAGGTGTACATCTCTGGTGCACAGGATGCGCTCCAACAGCATCCTGAGGATGATCGCTCAAAGGCTAGACTGTGTTTATGTGAACAGATGCTGCGCCGTCTCACATGGCGGATAAGGGTAAGGTATACATAAGCATAGCCGTTGGTATTATATAATCTAATTTAGTCTTAAGTATTCTAATATATTTTATAACATATACTAACTAATAAAGAAATATTTACAATTTAAAAGATATTACAAAATATTTACAAAAAATATAACTGTGCCAAACCGTCATCACTTGGCAGCGTGCCCAGAAGGCTGGTAGGATTGCCACGTTGTGTGGCAATGCTTAGCCTCTGTGCAAGGTATAAGCCAGCCCTCTGGTCACCAGATGTGTCGACCAACATCTTAGCTAACACATTAAAAAGGTGATGTGCACTAGGACCCCACGGAGCCAAAGTTTCTACCCCAAACGGCTCAAATATGAAACCCGTATCGAGGTTACTATATTTGCGCCGCTTGAGGTTTTCTGCAGTTGCAGCGGCCGCTCCAGTCTCAACAGAAGATTCTGGAAGATGTGACGGCGCCAAAGTATCGACGCATGTGGCATCCCATACTAAAGGCCGTCCCATCTTCCAGGGTATAAGAGTCATACCGTCTGGTCTCTTACCATCACTACGCAATAGTCCATTTGGCTCCAAAGTTGATGGAACATTAGCGGTGTTAAGAGCCCGACGGATGATGTCGTTGAGGTTGGAGTGCCGGGAAATGCGTCCTGCACTACGCTGGCATGATAGCCCGTGGTGTCCCAGCTGGTCGTTTAAAGCTGTCTAAAGTTATTATTTAATAGTTTTTGTATAGTTCTGTTGTAAATTCTAAAAATAGTATAATGTAATGATGGGTCTAAGTTACTTGATTGAATAATAATAAATTATTATTTTTATTTATTTTGATACCTTAAGTTAAGTTTTTATAATAATTATATAAAAAGTAAAATACACAAAAATATCATACAAAATACAAAAACATTATAAAAACCTGACCTAGTGTGTGCCACCGGCAACGAAGCAGGGCTCAAGCAACCGGTGGTTAGGGCGACATAGAGAGAAACCTCCTGACGATGCGTGCCGTGTCCAGGAGTACTGCCTTCTGTCTGACCCTTGACCCAGCCATCCAGCGAAAGTCTCTTAAGATGATGATCGAGACTTTTCGCTATGAGACCGTTTGCGGAAACGACTATCCGGACAATGATCGTCGAATCCACATCCCACATGGCGGTCACCTCGTGAGCCAAGTCGAGGTACTTTGTGATTTTTTTCCCTTTCGGCCTTCACGAGGTTCTCGTTATGCGGGATGGTAATATCGACGAGCACCGCCTGGCGCGTTGACCGATCTGTCAGCACAATATCAGGCTTATTGGCAACAATAGTCCTGTCTGTGATGACGGATCGACCCCAATAGAGCGTTGCATGACCAGTTTCGAGAACTGGCGCCGGTGTGTATGTATAGTGCGGCACCTCGGACTCCACAAATTATTACATTACAATCAAAATATGAGACACATCTAAAAATCACAATTGTACATTGATTTTCAACTGGGCACTTTTTCATATTGCACTTTCTCTGTCATAATATACCATGTGTGGTGATAAATTACACTCATTTACTACAATATACTTATTCACACTAATGATAAGATTGCGCTGGAGACGATAAAAGTAATATTATGTATATTTTATCTAAACAAATCGCCGCTAGTGAAAATATTTACACAATGATGCTACACAACTAGTACTGGTTGTATTTAACGGCTTCTGATAAGTAGTTGGACAGAGGGAACATAAGATAGTTAGAGAGGGGCACAAACGAGCGCACGGCTCAATGTATATCTTCCAACTATCCGGTGTAGTACGTAGCTGTAATGTATATCTCGCAACTATCCGGTGTAGCACGTAGCTGTAATGTATATCTCGTAACTTTCTGGTGTAGCGCGTAGCTGTAATGTATATTTCGCAACTTTCCGGTGTAGCGTAGCTGTAATGTATATCGTAACTTTCTGGTGTAGTACGCAGCTGTAATGTAAAACTCGTAACTTTCCGGTGTAGCACGTAGCTGTAATGTATATCTCGTAACTTTCTGGTGTAGTACGCAGCTGTAATGTAAAACTCGTAACTTTCCGGTGTAGCAGATAGCTGTAATGTATATCGTAACTTTCTGGTGTAGTACGCAGCTGTAATGTAAAACTCGTAACTTTCCGGTGTAGCAGATAGCTGTAATGTATATCTCGCAACTTTCGGTGTAGCACGTAGCTGTAATGTATAACTCGTAACTTTCCGGTGTAGCAGATAGCTGTAATGTATATTTCGCAACTTTCCGGTGTAGCAGATAGCTGTAATGTATATCGTAACTTTCTGGTGTAGCGTAGCTGTAATGTATATCGTAACTTTCTGGTGTAGTACGCAGCTGTAATGTATAACTCGTAACTTTCCGGTGTAGCACGTAGCTGTAATGTATAACTCGCAACTTTCCATTGTAGCACGTAGCAGTTATGTGTGTCTCGCAACTTTCTGGTGTAGCGCGTAGCTGTAATGTATATTTCGCAACTTTCCGGTGTAGCGCGTAGCTGTAATGTATACCTCGCAACTTTCCGGAGTAGCACGTAGCTGTAATGTATACCTCTTAACTTTCTGGTGTAGCGTAGCTGTAATGTATAACTCGCAACTTTCCGGTGTAGCAGATAGCTGTAATGTATAACTCGCAACTTTCCGGTGTAGCGTAGCTGTAATGTATACCTCTTAACTTTCTGGTGTAGCGTAGCTGTAATGTATATCGTAACTTTCTGGTGTAGTACGCAGCTGTAATGTAAAACTCGTAACTTTCCGGTGTAGCGTAGCTGTAATGTATATCTCGCAACTTTCCATTGTAGCACGTAGCAGTTATGTGTGTCTCGCAACTTTCCGGTGTAGCACGTAGCTGTAATGTATATCTTGCAACTTTCCGGTGTAGCACGTAGCTGTAATGTATATTTCGCAACTTTCCAGTGTAGCACGTAGCTGTAATGTATATCTTGTAACTTTCCGGTGAAGCACGTAGCTATAATGTACATCTCGCAACTTTCCGGTGTAGCACGTAGCAGTTATGTGTGTCTCGCAACTTTCTGGTGTACCACGTAGCTGTAATGTATATCTCGCAACTTTCCGGTGTAGCACGTAGCTGTAATGTATAACTCGCAACTTTCCATTGTAGCACGTAGCTGTAATATATATCGTAACTTTCTGGTGTAGCACGTAGCTGTAATGTATAACTCGCAACTTTCCGGTGTAGCGCGTAGCTGTAATGTATACCTCTTAACTTTCTGGTGTAGCGTAGCTGTAATGTATAACTCGCAACTTTCCGGTGTAGCGTAGCTGTAATGTATATCGTAACTTTCTGGTGTAGCACGTAGCCGTAATGTATATCTCGCAACTTTCCATTGTAGCACGTAGCTGTAATATATATCGTAACTTTCTGGTGTAGTACGCAGCTGTAATGTATAACTCGCAACTTTCCATTGTAGCACGTAGCTGTAATGTATATTTCGCAACTTTCCGGTGTAGCACGTGGCTGTAATGTATATCTCGCAACTTTCTGGTGTAGCACGTAGCTGTAATGTATACCTCTTAACTTTCTGGTGTAGCGTAGCTGTAATGTATAACTCGCAACTTTCCATTGTAGCACGTAGCTGTAATATATATCTCGTAACTTTCCGGTGTAGCACGTGGCTGTAATGTATAACTCGCAACTTTCCGGTGTAGCACGTAGCTGTAATATATATCGTAACTTTCTGGTGTAGCGTAGCTGTAATGTATAACTCGCAACTTTCCGGTGTAGCGCGTAGCTGTAATGTATATTTCGCAACTTTCCGGTGTAGCACGTGGCTGTAATGTATATTTCGCAACTTTCCGGTGTAGCACGTGGCTGTAATGTATATCGTAACTTTCTGGTGTAGCACGTAGCTGTAATGTATAACTCGTAACTTTCCGGTGTAGCAGATGGCTGTAATGTATATCGTAACTTTCTGGTGTAGCACGTAGCTGTAATGTATATCTTGCAACTATCCGGTGTAGCACGTAGCTGTAATGTATATCGTAACTTTCCGGTGTAGCACGTGGCTGTAATGTATATCTCGTAACTTTCTGGTGTAGCACGTGGCTGTAATGTATAACTCGTAACTTTCCGGTGTAGCACGTGGCTGTAATGTATATCGTAACTTTCCGGTGTAGCACGTAGCTGTAATGTATAACTCGTAACTTTCCGGTGTAGCGCGTAGCTGTAATGTATATCGTAACTTTCTGTTGTAGCGCGTAGCTGTAATGTATATCGCAACTTTCCGGTGTAGCAGATAGCTGTAATGTATATCTCGTAACTTTCCGGTGCAGCACGTAGCTGTAATATATATCTCGTAACTTTCTGGTGTAGTACGCAGCTGTAATGTAAAACTCGTAACTTTCCGGTGTAGCGTAGCTGTAATGTATAACTCGTAACTTTCCGGTGTAGCACGTGGCTGTAATGTATATCTCGTAACTTTCTGGTGTAGCGTAGCTGTAATGTATATCGCAACTTTCCGGTGTAGCGTAGCTGTAATGTATAACTCGTAACTTTCCGGTGTAGCACGTAGCTGTAATGTATATCGCAACTTTCCGGTAGCACGTAGCTGTAATGTATATCCTCGTAACTTTCTGGTGTAGCGCGTAGCTGTAATGTATATTTCGCAACTTTCCGGTGTAGCGCGTAGCTGTAATGTATACCTCGCAACTTTCCGGTGTAGCACGTAGCTGTAATGTATATCTCGCAACTTTCCGGTGTAGCACGTAGCAGTTATGTGTGTCTCGCAACTTTCTGGTGTAGCGCGTAGCTGTAATGTATATTTCGCAACTTTCCGGTGTAGCGCGTAGCTGTAATGTATACCTCGCAACTTTCCGAGTAGCACGTAGCTGTAATGTATATCTCGTAACTTTCTGGTGTAGCACGTAGCTGTAATGTATATCTCGTAACTTTCCGAGTAGCACGTAGCTGTAATGTATATCTCGTAACTTTCCGGTGTAGCACGTAGCTGTAATGTATATCTCGCAACTTTCCGGTGTAGCACGTAGCTGTAATGTATATCTCGTAACTTTCCGGTGTAGCACGTAGCTGTAATGTATATCTCGCAACTTTCCGGTGTAGCACGTAGCTGTAATGTATAACTCGTAACTTTCCGGTGTAGCACGTAGCTGTAATGTATACCTCTTAACTTTCTGGTGTAGCACGTAGCTGTAATGTATATCTCTTAACTTTCTGGTGTAGCACGTAGCTGAAATGTATATCTCGCAATTTTCTTATGTAGCGCGTAGCTTACTTACGCAATTTTTCACGAGTCTTTTTAACCGTTCTTGCTCGCAAGATCAGAACTATACGGCGGATGCGTTAACACCTCTCAGGCAAACTCTCATAATTTTTGCTGAGTGTCTAAATGTCTAGCGTTATCATCACAAAACGGCCACTTTCTCTCAACTTCTTGCTTTAATCCCATCAGTTGTTCGCAGTAGAGTTCAGAATCAATGGTCCTACCTAGTGGTCACAGCTGAGTACCCAAATATCTAGCTTTTTGTGTACCCAGTTTTTTCAAATGCGCCAAAACTGTTTTGTGGTCAATTCCCAGTTCTTCAGCTATGTCGTAACTACTGATCTGCTGATCTTGCTCCACTTTTTCAAAAATGTCATCCATTTTATGCGTAATAGGGCGACCAGAGCGATGTGCATCTTT
This sequence comes from Meandrusa payeni, assembly GCA_029286785.1. Classification (NCBI taxonomy): domain Eukaryota; kingdom Metazoa; phylum Arthropoda; class Insecta; order Lepidoptera; family Papilionidae; genus Meandrusa; species Meandrusa payeni. The sequence continues at coordinate 1,661,532 of JAGSMX010000026.1, forward strand.
GACTTCAAAATTTCCGAATTGAAAACGTTTATACCAAATTTGTGCTACTCTCACAGACACTGGACTAGGTATATAAACATCGCAAATTTTATTCGTGGCTTGCGTTGTATTTTTACTTTTTGTAGCATTATGTTCTTTAAAATGTAAACTTCCAATGATACCAAAACCAGCCAGATACAAATAGTATATCCAAAGAGATTTTATGACAAGTTCATACATAATATAATACGAAAAGACTTTTTCCCCAACCTATTATATCTGGCAACTTTCCGGTGTAGCACGTAGCTAGCTTACGCGATTTTTCACGAGTCTGTTTAACCGCTCGTGCGCGCCATGCTTAAGATTACAACGTTATCTCGTTTACTGATATAACAAAAGTATATTGTAACAAACATGATAAAGTATAAAACATACACTGAAGTGTGTGTTCAAGTTATGAGCATGTTGTATCACTGAAAGATGCCAATAGCCTAATGGTTTGTGGTACGGTACACAAATCAAACGACCCATTCGACTATTGACCCGTCATAGATTGATTTTAAGTTGTTTCTCTCGTAAATATACATACGAAACCATTTAAAACAAATAAACTGCTGCTGTCTCCCTGTGATCCTTCTAATACGATAGTAATTGTGAATGTTTGTAAGAATGTTTGAAGCGTCAATAGCCTAATGGTTTAGGGTACGGCATGCGAATCTTAAGGTCGTGGGTTCGAATCCACCATTCGACTATTGCCGTGAACCATGTCCTAGCACAAGCTTAAGCTTAGTTGGAATGGTTAACAAGATTGTTAGTAATATTTCTAAAAAAAAAAAAAGAAATATTGCTAGCATTCTTTTAAAAAAAAAAAAAGTATGAATGTCAAGTTGTTACATTTCCACGCAAAAACACAGATACATTATAGCCTAGTGTACACATCAGAGTGACACATAGGCTATAATTTATAAAGGCATAGTGTGTCTAAAATATAACGATAAGCAGAAATAACATCTGCCATCTGCGAGCTATTCTGCCGCAAAAATCGTAGGAGTTACACGTATAAAATGTATGATGGAAATTTTTATCATCATAAAATGTTGCATAAGAAAAGGACATCATTTATAATCACTGGTAACACCACACGAGCGCAGATAGTATAAATATTTGTCATCGGTATATCAATGACGCATCGAAGCGTCATCGAATTTCACACTATCCAAAATTTTGCTTATCATCGACTCTACAATTTAAGCTGCGGTTCCACTGAAGTCATGAGTCTAATATGTTGGGGTACGGTGTGTGAATTATAAGGTCACTCTAGACTACCCATTCGATTATTCGATTTAAAGAAATTTTCGATTTAAATAAATTTATTTCTCAAAAATAAAGAATAAACAATATTCACTAAAATTAAATAGAGCCGTGGTAGGTCAGTGTCCGTGCGGTCGGCTCAAGTTGCGTAGTACGCTAGCAACCCGAGTTCGATCCCCGGTGCCGGCACCAATAAATTTGTTGTTGCAATTTTATGTGCTGATTAACCACGCGCTCGGCGGTGAAGGAAAACATCGTGAGGAAACCTACATGTTTTAGAAAATTTTTCTACGGCATGTGAAGTCTGCCAATCCGCATTAGGTCCGCGTGGCGGACTATGCCCTTATACTCTCTTTACAGAGAAGCCCTGCGCCCAACAGTGGGACATATATAAAGGCTGTAACTTAACTTTACCTTTAACTAAAATTATAATTTTAAACATCTAACATAATTTTGTTATAACTAAATCTAGAAAATATAAATATATTTTACAAAATCGACTCGTTTGTTTTGGAATGGTTAACAAATAGGTACTACTAAATAGGTAACAAATGGTTAACAATAGGATTAAGGTTTAGTCGTCCATCTGTAGGTTTCTATATCAACTTAAACATAATAGAAAAATAAAAGCGTATTAAAGAAAACTATAAATACTATATATATATATATATATATATATATATATATATATATATATATACTATACTATACTATATATATATATATATATATATATATATATATATATATATATATATATATATATATATATATAGTATTTATAGTTTTCTTTTAATACGCTTTTATTTTTCTATTATGTTTAAGTTGATATAGAAAGCTACAGATTTATATTTTTTTATATTTACGTTTAAAAATAATAAAACAGACTTAGATTCATTAATGTTTTTGATTGTTGAATATTTTATGGCTTGCTAACAAGACCTTTAAGCCAAGTCTTTTTTAAAACACACACACTTACGTCTAAGATGAAAATGGTAAAATGTAAGTTAGACGATGAGTCCATGAGTCCCCGCGCCATTTTTGTTTTTCTTCAAATTTATGTATAAAAAGTTACTACATAGTAGAAAAGAACAGAAAGAACAAAGTGTACAAAGAAGTTGGTTCTGTTTTTGAAATAAAGATATTGTGTTTAATTCTCTAAATTATACATTAAAAAAGAAACGAAATTTTAAATTACGTTAAATAATTTTTATTTGTCTATATTTTGGCGTTTTTTCTCCCCACACGTTCGATAACGTAAGATGGTGTTATAATCATATAAATTTGAAAATAAAAACAATTGTATGTATCTGTTTTTAATCTGTATTTTTATATTATAACCTAAGTTTATGACCAATCATACTTACTCTTATCAATAATATTGTAACCCTAAATCTTGTTGTTAGAATAACGTTAAAAAAACATTTACATTAATTTAAATTCTTCCATTGAGGCGTCTTTATCGCTCACTCGTTCGAAAACGTAAAATTACCGCTTAATTTATGCGTTCGGAAAAAATGCTTTTGATCAATACGAGAATAAAAATAGATAACATACATAATTGTGTGTCTATTTTTAATCTGTATTTTAATTTTATAGTCGTATATACATAACTATTATCAAAATAAGTAAAATTATATTAATCGTTAATTTTATTTGAATTACGTTCAAAATAAAAATATAATTAGTAATTTATGTGTTCGGAATCCGCTGTGCATAATATAGTCTACGTTTCTATTTTTAATCTGTGTATTAATGTATCCATTGTCATTATAAATTCGCGCCATCGTATCACAGTTGACGTACAGAATATAAAATTTTGGTTTTGTATAAAATGTCAGACGAAATTTATTTATATGCGTAATAAAAACAGTTACATAGATAAAAATCTTGTTGATTTAGACCGAGTAGTTGCTTAGTCTTCTATCGTTTCTACCGATCTCAGATTAAGCTCCCAAGGAAACGTAATAATGGAACTAAGGAAACTAATATTACGGTGATCAGTTAAGCGGCCTCTCCAGTTTCACCGGGTCTTTGAGAGGCGGCAGAGCTCTTAGTTTACTTAGCCCGGACCTCTTTGGAGAGGTACTTGGGCGGTTACTCTATTCGCAATAGCATACAGGTCGGAGTGCACGCGAGAGGGTCAAACCACGACTCGTTCCGTAGCTTCTATCGTAGACATTCAAATAGCTTACCTTTAAAAGCCTTTTCAGTATTTATTAAATAACGTGTGTGTGTCTGGTATATATGCTTTTGTGTGGTGTGTATGTGTGTTTGGGTGCTAAGTTTTTATGGTTAATACTAGCGTACCCAGCCCGCTTCGCCGGGCTAGATTGTGCTTCATTTTTCTTACATCATTAAATATTTAATTTAACTTTCACAATATATTAAATTATTCATTTCTCTCCGTATTTATTCTCTTCTCGAGTGGGTGAAGATCATTACCTACACCCATGTAACACAAACAACAAAAAACAAAAACATATCGACATGAAGTTAATGTCAGAAATAAAAGTACGACGTGTGTCTTGTTTGACAGTTCAAAAATAGGAGTGCTCTAATCGTCACCAAACTTTACAGGATTACTCGTCAGGTCAATCAGAAGATTCCTTGAAAGTTTCATTGAAATCGATACAGCCGTTTCGGAGCCTATATGGAACATACCCACACACTTTCTCTTTTAATTAAATTTTAAATAAATAAGAAATTCCTGTTTGGAAGTCGATTAGAAACGGAGATGCTACCAGCGAACACGATTGCGGAAGTATTTAAGAACATTTATTTTGTAAATATCAAGTAACTGAAGTCAAGGTCGTCTTCGTTCGCGAGCTGAGTAGATTACAAATGTTGTTTACGATGGTAAGACGCCATAGATAATGTATCTCTTACAAGCGCCAGTTCTGAATTTAGTTTAGTGTTTAATTACCGACATTGAGAAATTAGGGTATACCTAATTCGTTTGCATTTTGCAGTAAAACAGTACAGTTACAGATTCGGAGTTCTGTTGAATGCGTTAGGAAAAGTGACCTCGGACCTCGAGGCGAATGGAGATTTAAGTGAAGATAGAAAGAGGTTCAGGCTAAGCGACCTGAGAGCTATGCCACCTCACAATCCGGTGAAGCAGTCAAGGCCACCTTCTCTGGCCAATGTGTGTAGTTCGTCATGAAGATATAAGACTCAGTGCAGGTCTATTGTATCACACTGTAAGAGACAGAGAGAGAGAGCAGTGCGCGCGCGCACATTTTCCTTCTCTCAATCGCGTATATATCATACGTATTTATACATATTTATATTAATAGGTTGGGGAAAAGTTTTTCGCATTTTTTGAAGGAATTTCAAACCATATTTTAATATAGTTTATTTATATTTGACTAAAGTATGGAGATTCCATTTTGTTTGATAACTTTTTTGCCATCTTGTAGGTATTTTTTTTTAAATCTATCGAATTTCTTCATTACATTCACTCATCACTGACAGTACGAAAAACAAATTAAAATCACACTTTCCTAATTTGAATTTGGAATTATGTTCTTTAAAATTTAAACTTTAATTATCAAAACTAGCCAGATACAAATAATATAACCAAAGAGATTTTATTTAGTAAGTTATGGCACCGCTGAAAATCAGCGCTGTAGCATCCTTGCGACGGCATATGCTGAGACGGTGTCCAATATTGGCATTGTCTTATGTACTATTTGTCCGTTTTTTCTTAAATTGTATCTTTTTATTTTAATGTTTTTTTCTGTCTTTTTGATGTGTTTATTATGTGCCAATAAAGAATATGTCTATGTCTACGTCTACGTATACGCCTACGTCTACGTCTATTACAAGTTCATACATACTATAATGCGAAAATCACGCCGGGGTCACCACTTTGGCAGGATGGTTTGGCAGGATACTTGGGCAGAACTTTGGATACGAGTTGAAAATAATACTGTTGTAGTAGTAGAAGTAGACTGTGGAATCCAGAATAATTTATTTGGGTAAACGTTGCCGTTTATATACAAAATATGGTCTTATAACATATATTCTATAACGTGTTGAATCTTATTATGTCCAATAAAAATCGGTGAATCGTCGCGCTATCCCCCGCGCCGTGGTTGCTCCGTTTCATTTGTTGCAGCTCGCGGCCGTTGTGTTGTGACCGTCGAGTTGTGCCCGTCTAGTTGGGTTTTCTTAAAAATTTCACGGAGAACAATTCAGTTCTTTTCAGAACTAACTCTTTAGTATATATGTAATGAACGCCACAGGCTTTTTCCCCATATTATATCAATACATGAAGCCAAAGAAGTTCTACTTCAGTCGTGTAGTCTGAAGCACACTCGATATTTTTATCAGTTGTAATATATTGGCAATTCATTGTCAGCATCCTATCGATGATTATTTCATGCCAGTCTCAATATGTACAATTGGTGTCCATTGTACCAATAGATAACACATGTATGGTAATGAATTATTTTTAGATCTACCGCACGTCTGTATCCGGGGCCGAGTATCATTGGCCATTTTTTATTGCCCGCTCTGAATAGAAGGAAAACATCGTGAGAAACCACACTAGGTTATGGTATAAATAGAAAAATAAAGACAAGTGTGTAGACCGGTAAGATTGGTAGACCATACGTATACCAACGGATATTCGAGAGTCAGAGTCACTTGCCATTTTTAAGTCTGAGCCGCATAACCATCTGCTGAACAAAGTCTAGACCTAAATTTTTCCTAATAAATAAAGTATACTAGTGTACCCACGTAGATTTTGCTTAATTTTTTTAAAACAATAAACTTACATCATTAAATATTTAACTCTCACAATATATTAAATTATTCATTTGTCTCCGTATTCATTCTCTTCTCGAGCGGGTGAAGATCATTACTTACACCCATGTACATATCAGTAAATACAATATCATACCCGTAGTAGTAGTAAATAAGAGTTATAATAGTAAATAAGAGCTGTATTTGACAGTTCAAAAATAGGAGTGCAGCGATCGTCGCCAAACTCTTACTACTTGAACTTACCGCTGAAAATCAGCGCTGTCGCATCCTTGCGACGGCATATGCTGAGACGGTGTCCGATATTGGCATCATATGTTTTGTATTATTTGTCCGTGTAACTTTAACTGTTTCGTCTACTTTTCATTATTTTTTAATGTGTGTTATATTCTGTCTGTGATGTGTTTTTGTATTGTGATGCCAATAAATAAATGTCTATGTCTATGTCTACTTTATATAAGTCCCACTGTTGGGCGCAGGCCTTTTCTGTAAAGAGAGTAGAGGAGCATAGTCCGCCACGCACACTTAATGTCTTGGCAGTCTGTCTGTCAAGAAATAAATTCTAGGACATGTAGATTCCCTCACGATGTTTTCCCTGACCGCCGAGCGCGTGGTAAATCAGCATAAAAATTGCAACAACATATTTATTGTTGCCGACACCGGGGATCGAACTCGGTTTGCTAGCGTACTATGCAACTTGAGGCGACCGCACTGAGTTACCACGACTCATGTCATGGGTCGGTTCTGGTTCATATACAGAATGTACCAGTCAAGTAGTCCTCGATCACGCCCACGTAGGGGGGCACACCATGGTTCTCGAGTCCACCCCTAATGGCATCCCAGGGTAGTGAATTAAATGCGTTGACAATATCAAGGCTTATTGCTAACGGAATGCAGCCGCGAAAAACATACACAGAGCCGTGGTATCTCAGTGTGCGGGCGGTTGGCTCAAGTTGCATAGTACGCTAGCAACCCGAATTCGATCCCCAGTGCTGGCACCAATAAATTTAGTGTTGCAATTTTGTGTGCTGATATACCACGCATTTGGCGGTGATTGGAAAATATCGTGAGGAAACCTACATGTCTCTTAGAATTGTTTTTAAGGCATGTGAACTCTGCCAATGCGCATAGTACGCTAGCAACCCGAATTCGATCCCCGGTGCCGGCACCAATATATTTAGTGTTGCAATTTTATGTGCTGATATACCACGCATTTGGCGGTGATTGGAAAATATCGTGAGGAATCCTACATGTCTCTTAGAATTGTTTTTAAGGCATGTGAAGTCTGCCAATGCGCATAGTACGCTAGCAACCCGAATTCGATCCCCGGTGCCGGCACCAATATATTTAGTGTTGCAATTTTATGTGCTGATATACCACGCATTTGGCGGTGATTGGAAAATATCGTGAGAAAAACCTACATGTCTCTTAGAATTGTTTTTAAGGCATGTGAAGTCTGCCAATGCGCACTATGCCCTAATACTCTTTCTACAGAGAAGGCCTGCGCCCAACAGTGGGACATAAATTATATATATAAAGGCTGTAACTTTAAATTTAACTTTACGTTTTAACCTCGACTTACATCGTATTGACTTAATGCTCTTTTGGTCTAAGATTAAGACACATATATTAATAATAGACATATTATTAGGTACATCCTGTATTTAGGTTTTTATTGGTGTTCTAAAAAACCACCTTAACCACTTCTGAACATTTACAATGTGTTTTGTAATGACTTCTTAATATATAGTATTCTTAAAGTATCAAGTACACGCGATTCACACATTAGACTACGGTGACAATACTACGAGAATATTCTAGTACAATACTTTTTGAGTTACACTAACGTAAAAAAAAAGTCTCTAGTATTTTAATCTTGCATATTGTTATAGGGAAATTTTGGGGGACAACCTAGATAGAAACGAAATTCCTTATTATAAAATTATTAATTTCAACATCTATTCGAGGTATCAGAAAATAATTATTGGTGTATTTAATTTTTTATTATGATATTATTTTTAAATCTATTTATTGATAAAAATAAAAAAAAGCTACAAAATTATATTAACAACTTTATTCTTTATTTTATTTAAACAATAAACTCTCACAATATATTAAATTATTCAGTTCTCTTCGTATTCATTCTCTTCTCGAGCGGGTGAAGATCATTACCCACACCCATGTACATATCAGTAAATACAATATCATTCCTATCATTTATACAAAAACATATCGGGCTCAAGTTAATGTCAGAAATAAAAGTACGACGTATGGCTCGGGTAAATGTGAATTATCTGTGAATTAAGGGCATTAATAAATACTTATGAAGCAATTTAAAATGTTGATCACAAATAAGGAATAATTATAATGACTCTACCAGATGTTAATGAAATTTTAAAATGAACAATTCGGAGTTATCTTTTTTTTTTGACGAACTACACAGATTGGCCAGAGAAGCTGGCCTTGACTGCTTCACCGGATTGAGAGGTGGCAGAGCTCTTAGGTCGCTTAGCCTGAACCTCTATCGCTAGTAACTCGACACAAGGGTCCCCCCGGTGGGGTAACCTAGGCTTGGACGGTTACTATGTTACGCGTAAGCATTCCGATCCGAGGGCGCCCGAGAGGTTCAGTCGGTTGCTATTTCACGGATAATCTAAGGGACATTCGAAAGCTAAACTAACTTTGAGTGCCACTTCGGGTAGCGTTGGCGCTGGGAGAAGAAGTGGCCGAAGAAACTCCAGCAACGCTCCTAGCATCTAAGGGGTATCGGAGTTATCTCTCAACATCATCAAGTATCATGATCTCGTTCGACAGTAAACATAAAATATTTCGCACTTCCAGATGTTTTCAAGCCAATATTTGAAATAACGCCAACAATTCTCGTTCAAATGTTAGAAAAAATGAACATTTATTTATGATTGTAAATTATTAATATGACATCTACAGGGTGATAATAAGTTCATTTAATAACTTTTTAATAATAACTTAATTGAACTTCGTATTTTGAATAAATTTTAACTTACCGGTAAGTTTCATTAATCTGATAAATGGGTCCTGCCGCCGCCATTTATTTGCAAATAATGAATTATCTCACAATTGATAAATTAATCAATTATCAAAAAAAAAAAAAAATTTTAATCCACCGTAATTATTTTTAATACCTTAATTTACTCCAAAATGTTTACTCAGTATGGTTTACAATGACATAAATATACACAACGTATGTGTCAAATACAAATTTGTGTTATATAACAATAGAATGTCATCATAGTGAATAAAAGTTGTATTTGACAGTTCAAAAAGAGGAGTGCTCCGATCGTCACCAAACCTTACAGGATTACTCGCCAGGTCAATCTGAAGATTACCTGAAAGTTTCATTGAAATCGGTCCAGCCGTTACGGAGCCTATACGGATCAAACTCACACAAATTCTCTTTTATATATTGTTAGCTGGCAACACATGACACCCAGTGATTGTTATGCATAATAACTACTTCCAATGATATCTTAGTGATTTACCTGAACCTTATTGTATCTTTAATTCATAATTAATAATTTAGTTGATCGTCACATTAACTTAGCATTGTAAACAATAAATTAACTTTATTAGTTCGTAATCTGACTTCTAATTAATTTTGTATAAAGATTGTGAGGTCGCGCAGTTGTGACGGTATTCGTTATAAATAATTCCTTGTACAACGTTACGCTGTCTCAATAAAGCGAGTGTATTAGTTGTTGGACTATTTTATTCCACGAAACCTACAAATTATAACAACATATATATAGATATATATATATATATATATAGATGATTTATAAAAATAAATAATTAATAATAACGCCATCTATCTCATCTAATCCATTATTTAATGTTACGGCCGTTTTTTGCCTGTTACGTTCCGCGACGGCCCGTAAGGAACTTCGTTCCTACAAAACCGATGGAATTTCCGCAATTCCCAAACAATACGCACACCCTATCATAGAGACTGACTAAATTGGATGTCGAGGTCACGCAGAGATTCAAGAGGCAGTCCAAAAAAATTCGCCAAACACATTGATAATTACGTTCAAGGTGTTATAAAGTACATGTCAGGGTTTTTACCTTATTAATTATAGATTATAGAAGCAATTATTTCATATTTTTTGAAATCATTCAATACGGTGACCTCGCCACTAGTTTTTTACCGGACTTAAAAAAAGCAAGAAGGTTCCCTCTCCCTCTACGAAAATTAGACCTTCAGGAAACGTGCCTACTCCTTGCTCAATGATGAATGAATTAAAAACAAAATACATCACAGAAATAACTTATACAATTTTCACATAAGACAACGTAATTGCATGCGCAATGGGTGGTCTTATCACAAAGAGCGATCTCTTCCAGGCAACCTTTGTATGGACAGACACGTGTAAAAAATATTTTAGTGGGTCTGTGATTACTTTTATTTTAATAAAAAAACTATATACATATATATAAACAACATATTTATCAATATATACACATATCAATAATAATAATACATAAATATACATGCTAAACATAAAACAGATACCTAAGTACATATATATAAATATATATCCGTACAAATACCATATAAAAATATATAATATTTATAAAGGAAGTTAGATGTGAATTATTTTAACGAATACCGTCACAACTGCGCGTCCTCACAATCTTTATACAAAATTAATTAGAAGTCGGATTACGAACTAATAAAGTTAAACTATTGTTTACAATGTCAAGTTCATGTGATATCAACTAAATTATTAATTATGAATTAAGATACAATAAGGTTCAGGTAAATCACTAAGATATCGTTGGAAGTAGTTATTATACATTACAATCGCTGGGTGTCGTGTGTTGGCAACACTTGTTTGATTCATACATGACAGATTTCACTAAGATTGTTATCAAGATGGCGTCGAATGTCATATCAATATTTGGCGGGAGTTTGAGATGTTATGTCATAACTGTCATAGAGGTTCAGGCTAAGCGACCTAAGAGCTATGCCACGGTGAAGTGAAGTCAAGGCCACTTCTCTAGCCAATCTGTGTAGTTCGTCCATAAAAAAGGCGTCATAATCGTAATCTTATTAGTCTCCGGTACAACACGCGCGTGCCTTTTTATCGCGAAATATCGGTAATTGCATCGGAATTCGGTGACATTGTCCATTATAATTGTGAACGAATGTCATGTAATTTGCAGGATAATTATCGTCGTTTATGATAACTTCGCTTGATTACATACGTTTATCTATATTACTTTATAAATCGGCCTGTCCGTACGTATATTAAACAAGCTGATCCCACCCGGTTTGCTGATGAAATATATAAGAGTAAAAACAAAAACCGAATTCAAATTTCAAATCAAAAATTCAAATCGAATCAAACGTTATTACGCGCGGCCGCTCTATTTATATTTACGAATTATCGTATGAATATTAAATTGAATAAACCATTTTTTATTGTTGACGGGAGGGGAAATCTTCACCAAGATACCATAGAAGGGCGGGGGTTATGTGTGATTCTTACCCACTTACCTCCCCGGTGGTATTTCCTCGGTGTATGGTGTGGGGCTCTGGGATCATCAGTGGAACGCACCGGAGCCTCTCTGCACTGTGCTCCGGGAGTTAAATCCCTTTCTTCCTGTGCCCTCGCAGTGCAAGGCGACTGTGGGCAGGGGATAGCGTAGTCTTATTCTTGAGAGCCCAGAACTACAGGGTTGCAATAGAATTAACCATTTTTTTTTTTGTTAACGGGGAGGAAATCTTCAAAAAGATACCCCGCCTTCTGGGGGGAAGGCGGCGGTTATGTGGGGTTCTTACCCACTAAAACCTCCCCGGTGGCCCTTTCCTCGGTGCATGACGAGGGGCTCCGGGATCTCCAGTGGAACGCACCGGAGCCCCTCTGCACTGTGCTCAAGGGAAGCACGTCCCGGGGGGGAGGTTACTCCCTCCCCCCCTGTGCCCTCGCAGTGCAAGGCTACACGGGACAGCCGATGTCGCCTTTTTCCCGGGTCCACTGCGACGGGTGGACTTTAGCGGACGACAAAGGCCCCCACCCTTGTCGCCCAGTGAACCCGAGGCCCCTTTTAGTCGCCTTCTACGACAGGCAGGGGATACCGTAGTCTTATTCTTGAGAGCCCAAAACTACAGGGCTGCGGGCCGGTCTGCCACCGGCCCGCAATAGAATTAACCATAACCTAACCAAACTTCCATCAAACTACTATTAAAGTACATCATTTCCAATAAAAAATGAATCATCGAAATCGGATGTCGTGATATTGAGTTATTCGTCCATTTGACGCACATACTTGATGCAAATTTAAATTACAAAAAAGTTTTATGGTTTTCTCATGGACACCATTGTCAGAATTGGAACAATTTGAAATGGGACCACATGGGAAGCATCAACTTTCAAACAAAAGAGAATCGTCAAAATCGGTTCACCTAGTTATGAGGTAATAAATATATAAAAAACAAACGAATAGAGAACCTCCTCTTTTTTGAAGTCGGTTGATAAGTAGCCTAAGTTACTCCTCGGGCTGTGGTAGCTCAGTGTCCGTGCGGTCGGCTCAAGTTGCATAGTACGCTAGCAACCCGAATTCGATTCCCGGTGCCGGCACCAATAAATTTCCCTCACTGGGGGGACCCTTGTGTCGAGTTACCTCTCAATCCGGTGAAGCAGTTCAGGCTAATCTCTGGCCGATCTGTGTAGTTCGTCATAAAAGAAATCAGTGAAAATCCCGTCAAAATCGATCGAGCCATTCCAGAGATTAGCCGGAACAAACAGACCTACATGTCTTAAGCATTTTTCTAAGACATGTGAAGTCTGCCATTTCGCACTAGGGTTGCGTGGCGGACTACGACCAACTCTCTTTACAGAGAAGGCCTGTACCCAGCAGTACGACAAATGTCAAAGTAACCAATGGGCCCATAGTAACAGACCACGGTACTAATGTAACGTACATACTCGTAAATACATATGTGTAAATAGTCATAATTGTTTATCTTATCTTAGCTAATTATCTTTACATAACAATGTCCACTTGAAAAACTTACTTCCGTATGAATGAATGTAAACGAATCGGTCGATTTCCCTACTGGACGGCTATTTTCAACCGACTTCGAAAGAGGTGGAGGTTTTCGTATTTGGTCGTGTTTTTTTTTAGTCCTGGCACCGGTAACTAGGTCATAGATAAATAAACTCCGTATGGCTGACAATGTCATTAAAATTAAGTATAAGAAAATCAAGTAAAAAATATATTTACGTGGGAAAACTTCAGATCGAATAGACATAGACATAGATTACTTAAACAATTCCAACAAGTTAAGAATGTCCCTCAGAAAAGACTTGCATTTTGCAACACTTCTGTTTGGAATCATAAACACGGAACAGCCTAAATATCTGTACGAAAAGTTGAAATGGCGGAATGAAGATACTAGCTGTTTAATTAGAGCTAAAAACTGCATTTTACAAATTCCACCACACCGATCTGCTGCGTTCCGGGGCAGTTTCAGATACTTGGCCACCAAGTGTTGGAATAATTTACCACCGCCCGTAAGAGAGAGTAAATCTGTAAACGCATTTAAAAATAAATTAAAACACCTGATGTTAAAGTTACAAAAAGATAATATCCCCGCGACATCGGTGGCTTGTTGTTTCCAATATTTTCAATATTTAATTATATAATTTAAACTTTATACATTTAATTATCATATTATTTATTTTTGACTCAATAATATTTATATATATATTTTTTTTCACCTATTATTTTATTCTATAAAAATAGTTTTTTATCTCATAACTGTTTTATTTATGTATCATATTTATTATACTCTTACTGTCTGTATAATAATATTCCATATAAAAGTAGTATTGCGCGCGCACGTCTTTAGGTAGTCCCGGGCACCGCTGAAAATCAGCGCTGTCGCATCCTTGTGACAGCATATGCTGAGACGGTGTCCGATATTGGCATCATATGTTTTGTATTATTTGTCCGTGTAACTTTAACTGTGTTTTGTCTATTTTTCATTCTTTTTTAATGTGTGTTATATTCAGTCTGTGATGTGTTTTTGTATTGTGATGCCAATAAATAAATGTCTATGTCTATGTCTACATATTTTTTATCGGCACAAAATAAACACATCAAAAAGACAGAAAAAAAATTAAATAAAAAAATACAGTTAAAGTACAAATAGTATATAAGATACGATGTCAATTCACAATCTTTATGATCATCGGAGAAAATGACACTCAAAATGCCAGAGCATGCTACAACATTTTTGAACAAATCTTTCTCAGTGGAAGCAGTCCGACTTTGGAATGCTCTGCCACAAAGCATAAGATGCACAGAATCCTTGACAGCTTTTAAGAACCTAGTACATAAACACTATCTACCTTTATAAATATATATATCACAGACCCACTAAAATATTTTTAGACGAAAGTTTCTGTCCATACAAAGGTTGTCTGGAAGAGATCGCTCTTACCGATAATACCGCCCATTGCGCATGCAATGACCTTGTCTAATGTAAAAATTGTATTTACTATTTCTGTGATGTATTTTGTTTTTAATTGTTGCGCAATAAAGAATATTCATTCATTCATTCATTCATTCATGTCAATAATGGACACCGTAATCTGATAATATAACTAGCAAAACCCGTCATCCAGGTCCTCTTAAAAAATGTCGCGAGAATCAGACATCTGTTCCCGTTATCACCGCCACCGTAACTGCGAACATTAAATTATCTTAAAAGTTTTCGACGATGGTCTCCAGAGGTCAGTATTATCGCGGTAACACTTGATAACAAGCGGGTCAACTGATAGTGCAGCAATAAACAATGGATACCAGATTAAGACAACACAAGTAATATACAAAAATCGACTTCAAATGAAATCACGTGACGAAGCATTTTCTAAATAAACCATTTTATCTATCAGAGCCGTGGTAGGTCCGTGTCCGGGCGGTTACCTCAAGTTGCACAGTACACTAGCAGCCCGAGTTCGATCCCCGGTGCCGGCACCAATAAATTTGTTGTTGCAATTTTATGTGCTGATTTACCACGCGCTCGGCGGTGAAGGAAAACATCGTTAGGAAACCTTAGAAAATTTTTCTAAGGCATGTGAATTCTGACAAGTCACTAGGTGAACGTTCTTTACAGAGAAGGCCTGCGGCCAACAGTGGGACTTGTTATATATATAAAGGCTGTAACTTGATTGTGTGTATGTTTGATCCGTATAGGCTCCGAAACAGCTGGACCGATTCCAATGAATCTTTCAGGGAATCCTCAGATTGACCTGGCGAGTAATCTATAATGTTTGGTGACGATCGGAGCATTCCTCTTTTTGAACTGTCCAATACAGCTTTTGTTTACTATGATGACATTCTATTGTTTTATAACACAAATTTGTATTGACACATGCGTTGTGTATATTTATGTCATTATGAACCATATTGAAGTACATTAGAGTAAATTGCATGTACATGTGTGTGGGTAATGATCTTCACCCGCTAGACAAGAGAATGAATACAGAGAGGAATGAATAATTTAATATATTGTGAGAGTTAAATTAAATATTTAATGATGTAAGTTTATTGTTTCAATAAAATAAAGAAAAAATCTAGCCCGGCGAAGCGGACTGAGTACGCTAATTGAGAATATTTTAGACTCTTAACTGAATTGTAAAATTCTACAACTGGTTCATTTATTTACTAACAACATAGCGTGGTACTTTAACAGCGCACAGCCCTGTAGTTCTGGGCTCTCAAGAATAAGACTACGGTATCCCCTGCCTGAAAAGGCGTCTAAAAGGGGCCTCGGGTTCACTGGGCGACAAGGGTGGGGGACTGCGTCGTCCACCAAAGTGGACCCGGGAAGAAGGCGACATCGGCTGGCCCGTGTCGCCTTGCGCTGCGAGGGCATAGGGGCGAGGGAGTAACCTCCCCCCCGGGACGTGCTCTCCTTGAGCACAGTGCAGAGGGGCTCCGGTGCGTTCCACGTGAGACCCCGGAGCCCCTCGTCATGCACTAGGAAAGGGCCACCGGTGAGGTTTCAGTGGGTAAGAATCCCACATAACCGCCGCCTTCCCCCCCGAATGCGGGGTATCTTTGTGAAGATTTCCTCCCCGTCAACAAAAGTACTTTAATGAAGAATGATACTGACATATTTTTAATCTAAAATGAAAAAAAATATATATGTATAATGTCATTTATCTAATAACAAAATCCTTGAATTTTTAATAAAGTTTCTTAAACACGAAATTCACTTCAAAACACTCAAAGGCTATGTTTTAACGAATTAACAATTATACCATTTCTTTCTTCCAGTTGCTAGTAATTGCAGAAGAGAGTCATCGCAGTGCCATATCTTAATTGAAGTCTGTCAAACTTGTAAGTGAAAGAAAAAAATGATGCTGGAAGACGTGTTACCAACCATGCGAAGTCTAAGTCCCGATCCCGAAGACGTGGCGGCGGTCAACAAGAAATATATCCAGGTAAGCTACAATATAACAATATAATAACGTGTTCAATATAACAACGCGTTCAGGGTTCTGTTGGGTTTGCCCCGTTTCTGTAGTGCATCGGGGATGTTCGCGGATGCACAGATGGCATGCTTTTTTGCGACAATGCGCAAGAGGAGTGCATCTCTGGTGCGCAGGGTGTGGAGCATCTCCAACAGCATCCTGAGCATGATTGCTCAAAGGCTTGACTGTGTTTATGTAAACAGATGCTGCGCCGTCTCACATGGGGTAAGGTATTCATAAGCATAGTCAAGCCGTTAGTATTATATTATATTTTTTATATTATTATTATAATCAAATAATTATACAAATAATTTTATATTATAATCTTATAATTTAGTCTAAGGTTGTTATTTGATAGTTATTTAAAATAATGATGAGTCTTAGTTACTTATTTTAATAAATGAATAATAATAATACATTCCGTATATCTTGTAACGTGGTCAAGCGCTAATTTATAGCCTACTAGCGAGGGATGTTCATGCCAAAAACATATCGATATATTTTACGATATAATAATAGGTTGTCAAATATCTCCCTTCCGCTTTTTTGCTCTTTATTCAATGCTTTATAAACAGTGTTACAGTGATCGGATTTAGTTCAAATATGCGCCGTTTTGTTCGATAATCTGTTTCCATCTAGACGGCAACTTCATAATACCTCCCTCGTAGAAGCCCTCCTCCTTATTTGCGAAGAACTTGGACAGCCACTTTTCACAAGCCTCTTTTGAGTTCAACTTTACACCACTAAGGGCGTTCACGTCCTCGGCGGTCTTCAAGGCTTTGGTTATTGGCAGGCCTGTGAGCGTCTTAACTGCGTCTGCCCACCGTGTGGGTGAGCGACCGCGTGCTCTTTTTCCGTCCACCTTTTTTTTGTTCACGTGGGGGAATCTTTTTATAGACCATCCTCCGGTACCCTGGGTGGGCCCGGAGGGATGTGTGGGACTCGGCCTGGGCAACCCCTACCCACTAAACCTTCCGCGAATACCATCAGCCGTTATGAGCGGGGTGCTCCGGATCTGTCAGCGACAGGACACCCCAACGAAAAGCTTGCTTCTGCTTAGCTTTTCGAGGTTATCAGGATTTCTGCGAGCAACGTGTCCAAAATATTGCAGTATGCGCTGGAAGCAAAGAGTTGATGTCAAACAGTTGTTTTGTAACCGTTAAGTTACTTATGATTGTGCTAAGAGGTGGTTCACATTAATAGAATGATGGATTCGAGCCTACGAACTGATTTTTGCGGACCGTAACGTAAACCATTAGGCTATTGACGTGTATACTTATTCGTAATGTCTTTTTTTTAATGACGAACTACACATATTGGCCAGAGAAGCTGCATCACCGGATTGAGAGGTGGCATAGCTCTTAGGTCGCTTAGCCTGAATCTCTATCGGTAGTAACTCGACACAGGGGTCCCCCCGGTGAGGGCTAACATCGGCTTGTACGGTTACTAGGTTACGCGTAAGCCCTGTAGTTCTGGGCTCTCAAGAATAAGACTACGGTATCCCCTGCCTGTCGTACAAGGCGACTAAAAGGGGCCTCGGGTTCACTGGGCGACAAGGGTGGGGGCCTGCGTCGTCTACCAGATTGGAGCCGGGAAGAAGGCGACATCGGCTTGCCCGTGTCGCCTTTCGCTGCGAGGGCACAGCGGAGGAGTAACCTCGCAAGGGAGTAACTTCCCCCCGGGACGTGCTCTCCTTGAGCACAGTGCAGAGGGGCTCTGGCGCGTTCCACGTGAGGTCCCGGAGCCCCTCGTCATGCACCGAGGAAAGGGCCACCGGGGAGGTTTTAGTGGGTAAGATCCCCACATAACCGCCGCCTTCCCCCCCAGAAGGCGGGGTATCTTTGTGAAGATTTCCTCACCGTCAACAAAAAAAAAAGGTTACGCGTAAGCATACCGATCCGAGGGCGCCCGAGAGGGCCCGAGAAGAGGGAGGGTCGGTTACTATTTCACGGATCTTCTAAGTGATATACAAAAGCTAAACTAACTTTGAGTGCCACTTCGGGAAGCGTTGGCGCTGGGAGGAGAAGTGAAAATATTCGTAATGTAAACACTAATTCGCTTATGGACTTTGAACCCGGATCAAAATTTTAGCGCTGTGTTAGCTTAGAAAATGCCAAAGTTCATTTGACCGCCCGCTTGAGTTTTTCAAATGATATCACTCAGTCACAAAAAGTCACAAAGCGTCAACTAATGGTTTAGGGTACAGTCTGAGGAACGTAAGGTCGTAAGCTGGCATCCATCATTCTACTAACGTGAATCATTATCTAGCACAAACTTAATTAGAATAGAATAGAATAGAAAAAAACATTTATTCGACACAAGAACACAGAAACAACAGGTAATACAAGACAAAAACAACATAAACAGAAGAACAAAATAGAAATTGTGCCGGAAAGGGGTTGTCTCAGCATGTGCTGTGCTCACACATGTAGCACAGCGCTGGTTTTCAGCCAAGACTAGACTAAGGCGGGCACGATTCGGTTGTGTGTTAATATGGTCTACATTACATAAACATTCATATATATTATACATAAATGTATATATATTCAAAAAGCAGATATATATATATACATATATATGTATATATATAAACAAATTACATAATAAATAACATAAATATAGTGTTATATAAAGGATTTGTCGTAGTTGATGTCGGCGTGGTTGAGACTCAGTTAAGAAGCATTTCAATTGATTTTTAAATATAGGTAATGTTTTAGACGACCTAATAGGCAGGGGGATGTTATTCCAACATTGTGACGCCGCATATCGAAAACTACCACGGAATGCAGTAGACTTGTGGGTTTGTATACTTAACTGGTGCGAGCGCTGCTTGTCTCCGAAACCATAGTGAGCTTTTTGCACAAATAAGACGGCCTTTGAAATTAATAGGGTTAAGGGGTCTGTCTTTCCCTTCGATTTCAATGTGGGTATTTGGCTAGTGCGTCTTACCATCCAGGACTCCACTTCCACTTAACAACAGGTGGGATCGTAGTCAAGCACTACGATCCCACAACGACAATAGCGAGTTGAATGCAGTCGGTGCGACACGTAAACAGCGGGAGCAAATCGCAAAAAGCAAAAATAAAATAATAGGGGGTATTCGTACCTATCCGTACGCCATCCCACGTACGTCTGCGGTGTAGTGATGTGACGGTTATCGTATGCATCCCCGTGTTATTTATTTGAATAATGACTGAACCGAGTCCATCAAGTTCTGTTACAAGAAAACGACTTCTAATTCACCGCTAAACACGAGAAATCTTTAGGACATGTGCAAGCATTTAAAGTTTTTTTTTTTAAATTTCGTTATCTGAAATAATTGCGACGTTATAAGTGCACAAACATTAAAAAAATAGATAACAATACAGATAAATATAGAACCTCCTTTTTTATTTTTATTATATTAATAGAATAAAATAAAATAGAAATGTCGCTTTAAAAATAGTCAGTAAACTTTTTACAATACATTGAACTTTTATAATTTAAGCGGTCAATTAGATAAAGAGACACATTTATAAGACAGACATTTAATTTGAAAGCATTAAAAACTTATTTTAAAATTAATAAATGTTTTGGAATACGACAGTTTATAAAAAAAGTTGTCATAGTTGTTAATCGACCCGGAAGTAGTAGTATAGTGAAAACAACTGACACAGTAAGATATAATTTAGCACGACCTTGGCACGTGGATCTCGAACACTTATAAAGAGTATGTTTGTTGCCAGAACCAACTCCGGGAAATTATTGTGCAATTGTAATGATATGTTACAACTGACATCTAGCGGTATATTTAAAAATCACGTCTTTACTGCTACTGCCTGCCGCTTGGTGGCGCTTTATTAAATTGTAAATATAATGGACGTAATGCTTTTAATATTAAATGCCTTTAATATTATTTTTAATGTACACATTTGTACAAATTTCTACCGGCTTCTATAATATATACTTAATATCGAACACCTGACTTCTCGCAAAACGTCACGCGGTTGTTGACCTCTTTTATTTGGTCGGATAGTTTTAATTGTATATAAGCCTCTCATTCCTTTGTATAAGTTTATCTCGCTCTATGTGTCATTGGTAATGACGTGTTCATACGACTTTGACTTCACTCCGAAGTCAGTTACAAATCGATATCCATACGTATATCATCTGTCTCGTGTTGTTTATAATATAACTTTAAAATTATTGCGAAACAAATTGTTTTCGGACTAAACTAATTTGAAATTATACGACATACTATGAATATTGAATTATCGGCAATTTTGTAGTGCTAATAGTGTGGTTTTCATTTCTGTGATTGTTGTAATACGTTGGTGGTGACAAGAAATAAGTGAATTACAGTTTTCCAGTGCTTTTACATATTTTCGCGGATATATTCCGTTAGCGGGTGTAACGGAGTGGAACATCTTTCTTGAATATAACAGCGAGCAGGTTGTAAAACTATTAAAACATCGTCTAATTTAACGCAACTTGTAACAAAGGTAACTTAATTTTCCACATGCGAAGTTTCCTCTACCCTCAAGTTGCGTAAATAATTGTAAGGTTAAATTTTATGCCGCGCGCACCTTTACTTAGGTTCTAACAATACAAGGTTTTGTACCTTATCTTCTCTTATCAGACTTATGCGTGGGTTCTATAAGAATTACTCTTAGTCTTACATTATTATTTATTTCCATTTGCAGTACTTCTATCTTCGTATATTAAACAAATTCAGTAATAAACATTTACACCTGTCATCTAGAGGGGTGAGCAGAAATCGCGTACATTTATTTAGCGCGACCCTGACACACCTGTTCACAACACAACATGTTCGTCGTTCTGAGAGCTATTTACGGATCCTTTCTTCAATAATTACAATATAATACAAAATATTTACGGTTACGACCACTTTAATATTAACATCCAAAACAATGCATTAAGATTTATTTTTTTTTTTAAAAAAAGAGGGACAAAAAGTATTTATTTGTATATCCTAAACACCAAAGAAGTTGCTGGTGTGATGCTGGCCGTTGAGAGTATGCTTGTTTCTCGGAAGTCCTCAAGATGTGAAAGGTTTAGAAACAACTGATAGGATAGTCCATTGAAAGTAACTTGAAATGTTCCCTCCACTGTCTGCTAAATAAATTTCATTTGTCACTATGAACAACCAATTAGACATCTGTGGTCTACCTTGCTCAACATCATTCACAACATATTTTATATTTTATCATATTATTAACAGCAATACATCAAGAGCGTTAGAGGTAATTTATTAAAGACTTACTGACTTTGTTTCAGAGATTCACTTTTAAAGGGCTTTTCCTCCAGCATAACTCACTTGTTCTAAACTGTACACTAATCGTCTACAGAGAGAGTCCTCTCCTTTTCTCCTAAATTTATAGTATATGCATCTCTTTCAAAGACGGAAGCAGAAACGGCTTTGGTTGCCGACAACCGAAACCTTTGACTAAACTAAAGTACTTTTATAGTTCATCCATTAACTTTATAGATTATAATATTCAGTAGGACCAACTGTCGCTAACAATAATATTTAAAACTAAATTGGCATTCAGTAGGACCAACTGTAGCTAGCACATCTCAAACGGAGAATACCACAGGACTGAAAATAAAATTGGATGCAATACAGTTTGCATACCAAACAGGACAATAAATTATAATGCCATACTATTGAATGTCCCAAAGAAGAATAAAAAAAAAAACTCTTTGGATTTAGTGTGATATGTTTTTATGTGGTGAACTGAGACAGTTACTGTCTTTCCACCAAGCTATCAGGTCCCTTATATGACAAGTGGTATGATCATAGCAATACACTGGCCACAAATTCTATGCAAGTTATTATTTTGTATTTAAAAAACTGAAATGGGAGCTCCGGGTAAGAATTGAACCCCTGATCATATTGTATGTTCACCAGTTAACCACTGCTACTGGCTAAGATTATAAGCACAGCAGTAATTATTAGGTCCCATGACAAGTGATGAGACAGAGTGCAAACTTCAGCTTAGGCTATTTTCTAGGTGCAATAGCAGTTGGTTAGTTGTTTAAATAAAAACATAACACAATCATGCTGCTACCAAGTGTGATAGGCAGAGATTGTGGATTTCCACTTCAGCAATCATGGCCCACCTTCTTTACTTCATTGACATCCATTCATCCAATCTGGTTAATAAACTTTTTGGAGGGTGAGGGGTGAAACTTCAAAAGATACCCGTATTCTGGGGTAAGGCGGCCCTCTTCCCAGGTCCCATTTGTCAGTTGACAAAGGGTTGAGGGGCCACAATTGTCGCCCAGTGAACCTGGGGCCTCTTTTAGTCGCCTTCTACGACAGGCAGGGGTAACCCTAGTCTTATTCTACAAGCCCAGAAGTACAGGGCTGGTTAATGACCCTACTCTCCCTTTAAAGAAGCTGTTCTTTGTCATCTATACAAATAAATAAAATTGGAGTGTCTGTTTGTAATAATAAATTAATCACTTTTTACTACATGCATATGAATGTATATTTGGTACATGTACCAAAGCATAATTTTTAACAATCTTTGTCTGTATGGTTGTTACGGCTTATCTCTGGAACGGCTCGATCGATTTGACGGACTTTCACTGCCAGGAAGATGTAAGAAGTAACTTAGGCTACTTTGATTTAGATTATTTTAAAAACATATGGCTAACACCGCGGGGCGCAGCAAGTCTAAACCACTAAAGCATGCCTTTTCCTATTCTAGCCCCAACATCCTCATTCAAGCCACAGTTTCACCTTATCACACAGTGATAACATTGTAAATGTCATATTTGATATGTTTTATTTTAACTTCAGCATGACATATGATAATTATTGTACAAAATAGTTGTTTATATTTTGTCGTAAGGAAGTAATGGGACTTTGAACAAGTCAGTCAATCTTTGATTTATATAACTAGTGATTAAATTGATAACAATGAAAATGGATTTATTCACCACATTGTAATGGCTACCTACCTATTGAGAGGATTTAAAATATTTGTTGATGAATATTTTATGGCTTGGTAACAAGACCTTTAAGCCATACTAAAATTATAATAAATAATATAATAACATAATAAAATATTTAAAACACATACACTTATTTCTTACGTCGAAGATGAAAATGGTAAAATGTACGTTAGATTTCCCCCCCATGAGTCCCCGCGCCATTTTTTTTTTCGATTTAAAATGGATTGTTGTTGTTGAATATTTTATGGCTTGGCAACAGGACCTTTAAGCCATACTATAATTATAATATAATAACATAATAAAATATTTAAAACACATACACTTATTTCTTACGTCGAAGATGAAAATGGTAAAATGTACGTTAGATTTTCCCCCCATGAGTCCCCGCGCCATTTTTTTTTTCGATTTAAAATGGATTGTTGTTGTTGAATATTTTATGGCTTGGCAACAGGACTTTTAAGCCATACTATAATTATAATATAATAACATAATAAAATATTTAAAACACACTTATTTCTTACGTCTAAGATGAAAATGGTAAAATGTAAGTTAGATGATCACCCCCATGAGTCGCCGCGCCATTTTTTTTTTCGATTTAAAATGGATTGTTGTTGTTGAATATTTTATGGCATGGTAACAAGACCTTTAAGCCAAGTCTTTTTTAAAACACATACACTTATTTCTTACGTCTAAGATGAAAATGGTAAAATGTAAGTTACATGATCCCGCCATTTTTTTTTCCAATAAATCCGATTTAAAATGGATTCTGATTAGATTCACAGATAAAATAAATTTTATAGGATTATAAACATGTACATACAAAACCCAATAGCAATAACTAGGCCCATATATCATGTTTTTTTTATTTTTAGTATATAATTTAATTTTTAAATACATAATTTATTTTCTGTTTCGTTTTCCATTTTGTTTAATTCAGCAATATATGATGAAATTTTCTTCAACCCCCATAGAATAGTGTCGGTTGAAATTGAGAAGTCACTTTGACAACTTCAAAAAAGAAGAATGTTCTCTCTATGCAAGTTCTTTTTATGTTTCTTAACTCATAACTTTTGACTGTGTGAATCGATTTTAATGATTCTTTCTTTAGTTTGGTCCAATTCTGTGAATGGCATCCATGATAAAATCGTAATAGTTTTAAATTTGCAATAAGTAGTCAATATCGCGACAAAGAATTACGATGATTAATTTTTTTATTGCAAAGTTTTATGAGAGCTCGATTAAGTTCTGATTAATTGTACCCCTCACCGGGGGGACCCTTTTTTTTAAGGGGTTTCCCCGGAGAGGACATGTTTTCGCCCTTTCTGGGAAATTCTATTTGTTTCTCTGACTAGAGGGGGTCAGAGATTGTTCAAACTAATAAGTATTCATATCCACATCTTAATGATTTTCTTGTTTATATTTCTACATTCTACATAAATATTTTGTATGTATGTATGTAAAGTAAAGATATGAAACCTCTTTACTTAAATTTATTTCTTTTTGTATTTTTATAATTTTAAATGTAAAATGTCAATGAAATGTGTGACATTTATACATGAGAGATAGAATTGAAATACGGACATTAAATGTTGTTTCTCTATTATAAAGAAACTCAATTTAGTCTTTTATTTCAAACAAATATATAGACTTTATTATATATATATGTAGTATATTTATATATAGGTATAATATTTATCTGTTTCTTTGTTTTCTTTTCTGTACTCAATTTCTCCATTTATTTTTCAAAAATCATAAATCACAAAATATAAGTAAATAATTTATATATATGTATAATTAATAATATATATATATGTATATAGTTTAATCATCTATTGATTATTTCTTAATTAGTTTTATTGTTGTTTATTGCTCTATTCGCTACATATTTACAAAAATCAAGGAACTTATTTCTAGTTTTACTATCTAGCATAATTGTACTTATATTATCTATGTTAATTTTGTACTTGATTTCAGCTCTCTCTTTTCTATTAATTGGGCATTCTGTGATCAGGTGCAGAATTGATTCATTCATGTCCTGATCACAGGGGCACGCGGGACTCTCTTTTTTCTTGAACTTGTGCAAGTACTCGGAGAATCCCCCGAGCCATGTCAGTATTTGTACAGTCAGAGGATTCAGGTCAATTTTTCTTAATATTGCATATTGCGTCAATAATATTATATATACTTAATATAATATTGCGTCAGGCAAAAAGGCTTTGGTTGTGGATGCCGTTGTTTCTTCTTTGTAGCACCTGTTCCATTCATCAAGAGATTTCAAATGTATTTACCTCCCGATTAATGAAACAGGACACTTTTCATATTTTGGCCTCCGGGGGGACCCTAGTGTCGAGTTACGAGTGATAGACGTTCAGGCTAAGCAATCTAAGAGCGATGGCATACCTCTCAATCCGGTGAAACAGTCAAGGATAGCTTCTCTGGCCAATCTGTGTAGTTTGTCAAAGAAAAAAGATTAATTCTATTTCGTATTGCTACAATAATTTAATGTTTAATTTGGTTTGAAGTTGGTTTTGGTTTTACTTGTAAATATACTTTTTCTCACGCCATTGTAGATCCTAGTCGATTCTCACCGACACCTAGGCCACATTGGGTGCACAGTTTAAATCATATATTAATTAGATTATGACGTAGGTAGTCGTAAAAACTGATTTCTGATTTCATGTCTGATAGTAAGACTTCCTTATTTAGATACAATTTGTAATTTACACATAACCTTGATATTATAGTATACTTGTTACTTCAAAGCTATGTTTTAATTAGATATACACCTGTAAGCAAAAATTAAGGGTCCTTAAGATTTTTATTTTTATATAAATTTTAGTACAACATGGACACAATATTTTCATTAATAAATAAAATTTAATGAAAAATACTTTATTATCTTAGTTTAAGTAAGAAATCCTTTTCGTTTAACTTAATATTGTTTAATGAAATATCAATATTATATATTTGAAGCGTCAATAGCCTAATGGTTTAGGGTACGGTTCGAATCCACCAATTAGTAATGATAATCGAGGATCTCTCGGACGCTCTCGGACGCCCTCGGATCGGAATGCTAACGCGCAACATAGTAACCATCTTTTTTTGTTGACGGGGTGAAGAGGGAGGGCAAATCTTAAACAAGATACCCCTCCTTCTGGGGAAGGCGACGGTTATGTGGGGTTTTACCCACTAAAACCCCGGTGGCCCTTCCTCGGTGCATGGTGAGGGCTCCGGACAGTGGACACCGGAGCCCCTATGCACTGTGCTCTTCGGAGAGCACGTCCCAGGGGAGAGGTTACTCCCTCCCCTGTGCCCTAGCAGTGCAAGGCGACACGCCAGCCGATGTCGCCTTCTTCCCGGATCCACTTTGGCGGATATATATATGTAGTCTTATTCTACGAACCCAGAACTACAGGGCTGAACATAGTAACCGTGTAAGCCGAGGTTACCCACCCTTGTCGAGTTACTAGCTATAGAAGTTCAGGCTGAGCGACTTAAGAGCTATGCCACTTCTCAATCCGGTGAAGCAGTCAAGCATGCATCATTAAAAAGAAAAAATATATAATCGATCTGACTAACAGGTTTCGTAATGAATCTTCACTAACAAATAGCATACTCGGGGAGCAACTACAATTGCATGTTCGCTTAACTTTAAGTGGACTTATCTCCCCGCCGGCGGCAGTAGCGGCTGCGCTGGTGGGGAGATCTAAATGGAAGGCGCTGGTCTCCTTCTGCGAGTCAGTAATGACCCAGAAGGAGACCGCAGAACGGGATCGGGAGAGGGCCGATCCCGTTCGGAGATGGCGCAGGCAGCCCTGTAGTTCTGGGCTCTCAAGAATAAGACTACGGTATCCCCTGCCTGTCGTATAAGGCGACTAAAAGGGGCCTCGGGTTCACTGGGCGACAAGGGTGGGGGCCTTTGTCGTCCGCTAAGGTGGACCCGGGAAGAAGGCGACATCGGCTGGCTACAGCCTTGCACTATGAGGGCACAGGGGGGGAGGGAGTAACCTCCCCGGGACGTGCTCTCCTTGAGCACAGTGCAGAGGGGCTCCGGTGCGTTCCACTGGAGATCCCGGAGCCCCTCGTCACGCACCGAGGAAAGGGCCACCGGGGAGGTTTTAGTGGGTAAAGCCCCACATAACCGCCGCCTTCCCCAGAAGGCAGGGTATCTTTTGAAGATTTCCTCCCCGTTAACAAAAACTTTAAGTGGAACAATGATCAAGTGCTTGATCACGGTCGGTGTAGAGAAAAAATTGATTTATCGCAATGGTCGATTGTGCCATGCCTGTACGAAAATGATTGTATGTGTACAAATATAGATGTGAAGGCAGGTCAGGTTCGTCTAAAATAGAATCAGAGTTAAATTTTTTTTTTTACGTAAAAACCAATAGAATTTTCTTTACAAGGATTTTACGACGCTTGCACACATTTACTTTAAAAACGTACTAAAATAAAAAACATATTTTTGACATATCCGTTTCGCGCCAATCGCAGTATTCTTTTTATTCTTAATTCCAAATAGAACGACCTTGCAAAGACGTACGGACGAATGGGGTCGATGCACCGTAAAGCCCGACGCGTACGATGTTTGATGTAACACCTAAAAATAATCATATCTCTTTTATTTGCGAAAATATTGAAAAAAAAAAATTTTAAAGAGCGGGAAATGTTTGCACTTGTAATTGTTACCGACTGAGACGTTCCGATACGATTATCCGAAGTTGGTTTGCGTTCTCGAGGTCGTTGAACTCGCGTTTTGTGACATTTCTCTTACGTCGCAAATCGATAACTTTTCCTGATTATATTGCGTATTAAATTGTTTTTTTTTTTATATATTAACATATTTTTTATATATAAAGTCACATTACGCGCGGACGCCCTCTTTGTATTTTCGAATAGAGTATAGAATAGAATCAGAACCTAATTATCATTTGTTTTGTTGCGCACATACGCAATAAAGCAAATTTAAGACATTTATGGTTTTCATGATGTCGTGTCAGAATTGGACCAAGATATGAGACCACACGGGTAACACCAGCTTTCAATAAAAAAAAAAGTGTGAATCCCACTGATATGTGAGCCACCTTTTTTTTTGTTGACGGTGAGTAAATCTTCACAAAGATACCCCGCCTTCTGGGGGAAAGGCAGCGGTTATGTGGGGTTGTTACCCACTAAAACCTCCCCGGTGTCCCTTTCCTCGGTGCATGACGAGGGGCTCCGAGATCTCAACGTGGAACGCACCGGAGCCCCTCTGCACTGTGCTCAAGGATAGCACGTCCCGGGGGGGAGGTTACTCCCCCCCCCCCCTGTGCCCTCGCAGCGCAAGGCGACACGGGCCAGCCGATGTCGCGTGCTTCCCGGGTCCACTTTGGTGGACGACGCAGGCCCCCACCCTTGTCGCCCAGTGAACCCGAGGCCCCTTTTAGTCGCCTTGTACGACAGGCAGGGGATACCGTAGTCTTATTCTTGAGAGCCCAGAACTACAGGGCTGAGTGAGTGTTACCTTGCTCAACATCGCACACAACATATTTTATATTTTATCATATTATTAACAGCAATACATCAAGAGCGTTAGAGGTAATTTATTAAAGACTTACTGACTTTGTTTCAGAGATTCACTTTTAAAGGGCTTTTCCTCCAGCATAACTCACTTGTTCTAAACTGTACAGTTATTGTCTTCAGAGAGAGTACTCTCCTTTTTATCCTAAATTTCTAGTATATGCATCTCTTTCAAAGACGGAAGCGGAAACAGCCTTGGTTGCCGACAACCGATAAAAGTACTTAAAGTACTTTTATATAAGCAGTCCATTAACTTAGTATATTTTATAGATTATAATATTTAAAACTAAATTGGCATTTAGTAGGACTAGCTGTCGCTAACAAAAGAATCATCAAAATCGATTCACCCAGTCCAAAGCTGATGATGCAACAATCACTTAAAAATAAGTATATTTACAAGTAAAAACAAAAATCGACTTCAAATAGAATCATACGGTTGATATATATATATATATATATATATATTATTAGCTGAGCCCGCGATTGGAATTTGACAAAAAGTTTTTTTTTTTAAAGAAAGCTGGCAATATTTCTTTTTTTTTGAGAAATATTACTAACAATCTCGTTTACCATTCCAACTAAGCTTAAGCTTGTGCTAGGAGATGGTTCACGGCAATAGTCGAATGGTGGATTCGAACCCACGACCTTACGATTCGTAGGCCGTACCAAACCATTAGGCTATTGACGCTTCAAATATATATTTACATGAATATTAGTTTTTTAAATTAATATTACATCGGATTCAGCGAAATACCATAATGGTTCTCAAATATATAATATTAAAAGGAATAACGCTGTTCTCCATACAATTTTGTAAATTAACACAACCCTGTGTCGCTCAGACGCAAAGTGCTCCGTCGCGTGGCCCGCTCGTATGACTATTACAATGAATATTTATAGAACACAATACATACTATCACATTCAATTTGTATTGCCGACCGCTCTGTGTGACTTTCTCCATAATAACTAATACATTACAAGTCTATCAAATCTACAAGTCAAACTATCAAACTAATTAATAATTTACAGTATATACCTGATTAATAACCTCCTTTTTAAAGTCGGTTAAATAAAAAATAGCCTAAGTTACTCCTTATTGCATCAGCTATCTGCCAGTCCCGTCAAAATCGATCCAGCCGTTCCAGAGCTTAGGGGCCGTCCATATATTACGTCATTTTAAATTAGGGGGGTTGGTCTGCGGATGACGGTAAATGATAGATAGGAGGGGGGAAGGGTGTTTCGAAATTGACGTCATTCTTATTTATTTATTTATAGTTTTTTCATTAAGAAATGACGATAGGATGATTGTAGAGGGAGGGGGAGGTCTAAAGTCTGAAAAAATCGATGACGTAATTTATGGACGGCCCCTTAGTGCGAAGAAACAGACAGACGGACATAAATGTTCGTTTTTTAAAAATTTTCTAATTCTGTAGCTATGCATGTAGTAAAACAGACACTACAATTTTATTTATATGTACTCGTATATACGTCCCACTTTTTCACCACGTGCAGTGCGATTTGGCAGACAACACATATGTCAGAAAGTTTTATAACGCGCAGGTTTCCTCACGATGTTTTCCTTCACCGCCGATCACGTGGTAATTATTACGTATTACATTATTATCGATTTTCATGTGGGTCATATGTGAAGTCTCGATGAATCATCTATTATGTTAGCGCGATATACAACTGCCATTGGATTACTCATGCTGACTTAAGATTTTAAAATACGAATCCAAATGACGAAATAACTTTATACATAATAACCTTTTTTTTTTATAAACGGCCTGATATGACGTCATAGACGCCATTTTGGAATGAATAACATTATCTATGGATATTGTAGTGTGATTAGTTGGCGGGAAATTGATTGCGTGATTATTACAAAACAAATGATATTGCAATAATACAGTTAGCTTTTTGAAGCGATAATCTTTTTTTTTGTTGACGGGGCGGGGAGGGATTTTTACTAAAACCGGTGGACCTTCCTCGGTGCATGGTGACTGCACTGTGCTCTCGGAGAGGTCAATACCTCCCCCTCGCCGATGTCGCCTTATCTTCGGGTCCACTTCAGCGGACCTTTGTCGCTCAGTGAAGTCGAGGACTCTTATAGTCTCCTTCTACGACAGCCAAAAGAATAGCATAGCCTTATTCTACGAGAACTACAGGGCTGAAGTGAAAACTTTTTATAGTATTAGTTCGTAAGGGAAAATCTTTTAGCTAGGGACCGTCAAAACTTAAAACACTAGGTGGGCGGATGTGTCCGGGAGTGTATATTTTGTCACGATCTATAACAGCACGTAATATATTTGAATAAACAAGCCATTTGCGGACTGCGGACTGGAGTCCTTTCAGTTCGAAAGCTTTTCATATTTCAAACGCTATTGAGATGTCACCGTGAAATAGAGTTGCCATTACTGCCTTCTAAAAAAAGAAGGTATCGTCTCCCGGTGCCAATAACAAGGTCCACATTTGCACAACGCCACTATATCTCTGTTGCACCACGGATATATAATAAAATCCCATTCGACCTTAATTATCTCACAAGGCTTAACAGTCGTAAGTTCAAGGGATTGTTATTAAAATGGTTGCAGAATCAGGACTACACCCAAATTGAAAATATATTATTAACCTCATGATAACCACACACTCACTCACACAAACACACACACACACTACACATTCGCATAACTTCTCAACTATGACTGTAGTTCTTTCGATTTTTTTTCCCTTTTGCACACATTTTTGTTTTTTATTTTATATATTTTTTAATTATTAATTATCGTATAATTTACTTAACTTATATTAAAAAACTTATTGTAAGCAGGACTTACTGTTTGTGACTCTGGAAGGCACTGTCTCCCGAGATACAGGTACACTGTACCTAGTTCAGGAGACAGAGCTCCTGTATATGTAACATGTTTGTTTTTGTGATATTAATAAAGTTATAAAGTTATTTAAAAGGGTCTGTCGATAGAAGTGAAAACGTTTAACTGGGTTTTAAAATTAGTATATATATAGATTTAAATTTAGTATTAAAATTATTAATTCTCAAAAAACTCCAGACTGCGGCCTATGCCCTAGGGGACTAATTTCGAAAATGGAGAATAGATATCAACCCGGCTAATAGCGCAGCCATGTACTTTACGAGGCGTCTTCAGTCTCCACCACATTGCGTCCAACTTCTAGGTACCCCTATCACATGGGTTACACAAACCAAATACCTAGATGTCGTATTAGATCCCAAACTCAGCGTCGGCACTCACGTAGATCAAGTTAGGAATCGGGTCTACGTTATGGGTCGCCTATATCACCTCATTAATAAGAAAAGTAAAATGTCCAAGCCGAGGTAACTACTCACAGGGAGAGAGTTGCTAGTGATAGAAGTTCAGGCTAAGCGACCTAAGAGCTATGCCGCCTCTCAATCAGGTCAAGGTCAAGCAGTCAAGGTCAGCTTTTTGTTTTTATATAGTTAAGTTATTATTAAATTATATTACGGGTCGTACAAGATCGTCGAAATATAAATACAACATTAGCATATCGATGCCGTGAACCAATGAGACGTAAACAAGATTTCACTTCAAAAATACAGATTAATTATCAACTCTTTCTGTAAAAAAGCGTTTTTTTTTTAATTAAAATTTTACAAACTCCTTCAAAGAGGCTGTTTACGCAATCTATCACAGTGTCTTTGTAAGCGGCGAATTAAACAAAGAATGATTCATATAAACGCAAACAATACCGGCCACTAACCCCGACAAATCTCCTCGACACCATATACGATATTTGACAGTTCGTTTAATACGTTCGGATATTCGCATTAAAAATAGGCAGCTAAGCTACATATTAGAGACAGCTCCCTTTGTGAATGTGGACTTGACTAAGCAAGTACAAATCACATTTTTATTAAAATGGAAATTTTGCCATAATTAGTATGGTGATATGGAATATAAAATAATCCTGTATTTCTAGTACGTCTCTTAGGAGCTGAAAATATTATACGTCCCGGTAGTGTAGGGTGGTCTATATTGTGCCAGATATTATAACGCAATAATATCATTTGCAATCAATCAAAGATATACTAGGGAACTAGGGAACTCCCAAATTTCGTATGAAAAAATGTTTGTTGATTGTGATATTGGTATCATGTGACAGCACGAAAACATAATATATATATTACGACTTTTTGAATATATATATAGAAGGTCTTATGTAAACCTTATGTAAATGATAATAATGTAGACCTTAAGTAAAGAAAAGTAATTATTGAAGGTATGATACAGGGTGTTATCGAATCTCCTGCCGCGGCCGTGTGGTCGGCGGCGGAACCAAATATCTTATCCGCCGCTGGGGGCAGGGTAACCGAGGTACCGAGCTCGTATTCCCGGCCCCCAAGGCCTCCAGGTGATGGACTCGGGGGTGTACATCACAGGCTTACGTAGGTCGTGGAGGAAGGCGCGTCCTATGGTCCGGTGCGCCTTGCATGGAGGGCAGTGAGGGGGATGCCCGTCCTCCCCCGGGACTGGGATGCCGCATGGCATTCAGGACGCAGGCAGGGTGCGTGCGCAAGCGATCCCGTAGGCCCGCCATTTGCGACGATGGTAGAACACCTTGTGGATTTGGCCGGTGAGGGCCCGACATAACTCGTCCTTCCCCCGGGGGACGATTACGCGGTCAGGTACGTTCCAAACACGTAAAACAAAAAAAACGGTGTTTTCGATATGTAATGGGTTCTCTGCATTTGTAATTGACCAGTTCGACGGACCATCGGTTTATGACCTCGCCACCTACACTGCGTGTTAACGATCTCGTGTCTCTGGTCGTGGGTGTTGATCTGACGGAAGCGTTTGGTCGCAGTGGTCCTGTGACATTCAGATAAATCGGACGCACCTTTCTTTGTCTGATGATGAACAGTCGGAATAACTATTAAGAACAAAAACAGACTTCTTACAAACAAAACAGGCTTGATAAAGACTCCTATGCACGAACGAGACGGCATCACTAGAGCCGTGGTAGCTCAGTGTCCGGGCGGGTGACTTAAGTTGCATAGTATGCTAGCAATCCGAGTTCGATCCCCGGTGCCGGCACCAATAAGTTTGTTGTAGGGTCTGGTTTGAGAATCGTAAGGTCGTGGGTTCGAATCCACCATTCCAATATGGACGTAAACCATCTCCTAACACAAGCCTATTTTTTTTTTGAACTTTATTTTATTTAAACAATAAACTTACATCATTAAATTTTTAATTTAACTCTCACAATATATTAAATTATTAATTTCTCTCTGTATTCAAACTCTTCTCTATCGGGTGAAGATCATTAGCTACACCCATGTACTTATCAGTAAATACAATATCATTCTTATCTTATACAAAAACACATCGGGCTCAAGTTAATGTCAGAAACAAGCACGACGTATGGCTTGTTTGACAGTTCAAAAAGAGGATGCTCCGATCGTCACCAAACATTACAGGATTACTCCAGGTCAATCTGAAGATTCCCTGAAATTTCATTGAAATCGGCCCAGCCGTTTTGAAGCCATATACACTTTCACTATATACACTTTCGCTTTTATATATATAGATGGATGGTTAGCAGGAATGTCAATATTTGTGAAAAAAAATATCCGAGAGGTTTCAGCGACCTAAGCTATGTCACCTCCGGTTCGGTGAAGCAGTCAAGCTTCTCTGACCAAACTGTGTAGTTCGTCAAAAAAAAAAAACAGTTGCGTCTTTGAAAGATGGCTTCTGAGTGACGACAAATGGCGGAATCCTGAAATGGGAAGCATTACTTACAGATAACGTGGCGAGGTCTTCGCGGTAAGGACAGAATATAATTAGATAACGAAGTACGCAATGGTATTCACTAGGCTCGATCTAAATAGCGCGCTAGGGTTGTAACTAATAAATGTTTTTGATTTATAATTATTTATTTACTCAATTTCAGTGTCCAAGCGTTGAACCAATTTTTGTTGCAACCGCACTTTTGTATTCGCGCCAGACACAGCGGCTAGTCGAGCGCCGCGCCCGACTGCTCTGTGTGACGCTCTCCATATTAACTGATACATTACAACTTTTAATTTCCCGCCAGCGTTTTTATTTTAGAGGAATTGGTAGGATGAACAGTTAAATTCATCCCATTAATTCCTCTAAAATTATAAACAGCGAGCGGAGTGTAGCGGGCAATTAAAAGTTGTAATGTATTAGTTAACATGGTAAAAGTCATACAGAGCAGTCGGGCGCGGCGCTCGACTAGCCGCTGCGTCTGGCGAGAATACGAATTGAGTGCGGTGAGTCTGGGTCAGCTTTTCGAATGTCAGATTATCCGTGAAATAGCTACCGACCGAGTCGTGGTTCGGCCCTCTCGGGCGCCCTCGGATCGGAAAGCTTACGCGTAACATTGTAACCTCACCGGAGGGACCCTTGTGTCGAGTTACTAGCGATAGAGGTTCAGTCTAAGCGACCTAAGAGCTATGCCACCTCTCAATCCGGTGAAGCAGTCAAGGCCAGCTTCTCTGGCCAATCTGTGTAGATTATCATTAAAAAAAAAAGTGAGTCCGGGCGTAGTGTGTTGTGTTTTATTCATTGTAGTTGTCACACGGGTCGCGCGACGGGATACTTACGCTTGACGCGACTATTTATTGGTTGTGTTAATTTACAAAAATGTATGGTATGGCATAGCCGGATTATGCACCGCTCTTATACTCCATGAATATTAATTTACCTAAATAATTAATAATTAAAATAAGCTAAATAATTTTTGTTATTATATTAACTGTTAAAAAATCGCGGATGGAGTCGCAGGCACAGCTAGTATTATATATTTAGGCTCTAACTTTTGTATTAGAGAGATTTCATCTCGTTTCATCATTAGATAATTTCAGCATAACATCCACAGCTGGATCTAGACCTCTCACGATTTCCAGTATCAGTAGTTAGTTGTTTGGTGACCACCTTGCGATCACCAATCGATAGCTCTCGGCCTCATCGGTATTAGTAGATTAAGTCTAGCTAAGGGATGTTCATGCCAAAAATATATTGATATATTTTCCGATATAATATATCGTGAGGTTGTATCGATACTACGCGATTTATTATACAAATATATCGATATTTTTCATATATCGAATTTTGTCTATAATTAATTAGCGCTTAATATTAAATATTAGGAAAGTTTTGTACTAATAGAGTACTCGGCACGTAACTGTGAGGTTCTCGCTTCGGATGCCATTCCTGACTATTTTATTTGATTCTGCTAGCAGTACAGACTACATGCATATATTTTAAAATTTATACAACGAGTCCTGCCATCGTGAAGAGTAGGAGTGTAGTAACATACTACACTACAGTCTTAGTGATGGCAGCGCGAGCAAGGGTTTTATTTTAAGTGGTCAACCACAAATATAAGAAAGAATGGAATGCTTTTTTATTTAATTTCTTGCGATATTTCGTATATCAGATGAAATATATGGATATTAGATGATTCGATTATATCAGATTGAAGCGATATATCGCGTCCTTAGATCGATATTTTATGTAATATCGATATCTGTCGTGCACTCCTACCACAGCCATTCGTTACAGCCCTAACCGCGGAGGCCCGTCGTTCTCCTTGTGATCATTCCAAAACTGCACCAACGTGGCTTATACGCTGTTCTGATTAATAAAACGACCCTCCAGCCGTCTGAATTCCGCGAGCTAATTTTATCACGAACTACCTTCACAAATATTTACTTCATTTGTATATTTATATAAATATATACTGAACCAGATACGTGGTAGCTCAGTGTCCGGGTGGTTGGGTAAAGTTGCCATGGGTAATATAATAGGTTGTCAAATATCTCCCTTCCGCCTTTTTGTCTTTTGAATTTCGCGGCTATGTATAAAGCGCTACAGAGCTCGTATCTAGCAATACTATACATAATTTGAAAGGTCTTGACATAACCTACAAAACGACGCTATGCATAATTAGTTTGGATATTGCGTTCAACAGTTATAGACGTGTAAACAAGAAGTTCACTAACGCCGAAATTCGCGCTATTTTAAAGTTTTCCTTCGTTAAATCCGCTAGAGAAACGTTCCGTGAGATTAATGGTGTTTTGGGGGATGGTACTGTATCACTTCGAACCACGGAGGAATGGTTTCGACGATTCAGAGCCGGTGAAAACGACACCATGGATAAGCCAGCCGGCGGAAGACCTGTGACGACAAATACCGATCAAATCATGGACTACATCGAGTTAGACCGGCATGTGGCATCTCGTGACATCGCCCAGGAGATGGGAGTTAGTCAACAAACCATTTTAAACCATCTGCAGAAGGCTGGATACAAAAAAAAAAGCTTGATGTTTGGGTGCCGCATGATTTGACGCAAAAAAAAACCTTCTGGACCGAATCAACGCCTGCGATATGCTGCTGAAACGGAACGAACTCGACCCATTCTTGAAGCGGATGGTGACTGGCGACGAAAAATGGATCACATACGACAATATCAAGCGAAAACGGTCGTGGTCGAAGGCCGGTGAATCGTCCCAAACAGTGGCTAAGCCGCGAATTTCGGCGTTAGTGAACTCCATGTTTACACGTCTATAACTGTTGAACGCAATATCCAAACTAATTATGCATAGCGTCGTTTTGTAGGTTTTGTCAAGACCTTTCAAATTATGTATAGTATTGCTAGATACGAGCTCTGTAGCGCTTTGTACATAGCCGCGAAATTCAAAAGACAAAAAGGCGGAAGGGAGATATTTGACAACCTTATATTATCTGTATGATCTTCACTCGCTCGAGAAGAGAATGTATATGGATAGAAATGAATAATTTAATATATTGTGAGAGTTAAATTAATTATTTAATGATGTTAGTTTATTGTTTAAATAAAATAAAGCAAAATCTAGCTCGGAGAAGCGGGCTAGGTAAGCTAGTATTTAATGAAAATTTAAAACATATTGTTTTCTCTTCGATGCCATTTTCAGCATAAATACCAGATAAAAAGGGACACTTAAGCGGCAGCTTCCTCTTTAAGTTAATATTAATAATAAAATTACAGAACTATCATAAGTATGGGTACAGGGTACCCTTGTTCAGACACCAGTCTTTCACAAATTTAAGATCTACGTAAACCGTAAACGTATAAGTAAATTGTGCATTTAAATTTGTGATAGATGAAAAAATAAATTTATTATTATTATTATGGTGTTTACAACATTGTTGTATCTCCTCTTTTTTGAGGGTGAAAATGTACGTACGGGCCGAAGCCAAGTACTTGTAATAGAATTCTATAACATTAGATAAGGTCAGAATTAAGGAATTTACGTGTGAGACGGCATGTATTGAGGATCACGGCTTTCTGTAACTGCAAGTATGTGGATGTTATTATTATTATTATTATAGCTTCCAGACAAAAAAGAATCATCAAAATAGGTGCAGTAGTACGACTTTAATAACGATATATCACTTTAAATTCACTCTTTTGTTGTGTTGTTGTTGTTGTTAGTTAGTTGTTCGTTAAATGCACAATACTAATTTATTTGTAATAAATCCGGAACCGATTGGACCATATGTTAGTGCACCAATGACGATATTACTTGGCAATGTGTATTTTTGATATAAAAAACGAGTGGTTCTTACGACGGTTTTCTTTAGACTCATTTCTCGCGCACAACTGTCAAACGTCAATCATATGACTTGACTGACACCCAGTCTGAGATAACAAACATATAAAAAAAATATACAGACGAATTGACAACCATCTCTTTTTTAAAGTCGGTTGAAATTTATAGGAAAGGTGAACAGTACATTTGGAAACAATGTTTATCTCGTTTCTCCTCGTTGCAAGGTTAAGGCGGTTGAATCGAGGTGATGCGCACTTCCGTTGCAATATCTATTTAAATACAAACACGACAGTACTATGCGGGGTAGGCATAGATCACGGTCTTTTTATACGTTACATGCTCATTCTGTACGCACGGAACTACATCTATACATATAAAACAGAAATGGCGTAGGTTTGTTCCATATAGGCTCGGAAACGGTTGGACCGATTGCAATGAAACTTT
This sequence comes from Meandrusa payeni, assembly GCA_029286785.1. Classification (NCBI taxonomy): domain Eukaryota; kingdom Metazoa; phylum Arthropoda; class Insecta; order Lepidoptera; family Papilionidae; genus Meandrusa; species Meandrusa payeni. The sequence goes on from JAGSMX010000026.1 coordinate 1,700,695, forward strand.
CAGGGAATCTTCAGATTGACCTGGCGAGTAATCTTGTAAAGTTTGGTGACGATCAGAGCACTCCTCTTTTTGAACTATCAAACAAGCCATACGTAGTACTTTTATTTCCGACATTAACTTGAGCCCGATATGTTTTTGTATAAATATATATATATATATATATATATTTCCGCACGCCTCACCGACGTCTCAGGGGATCCAAGGGCTGGCGTGCATTTCGGACAAAGGTTGAGCCTGGCCATTCAACGGGGAAATGCCGCTAGCCTCTTGGGCACCCTGCCCTGCGAGCGCAGTGATTTGGGATCGATTTTTTACATTAAAGTTAAAGACTTTATATATATAATATATATGTCCCACTGCTGGGCGCAGGCCTTCTCTGTAAAGAGAGTATAAGGGCATAGTCCGCCACGCACACCTAGTGCGGATTGACAGACTTCACATGCCTTAGAAAAAATTTCTAAGACATGTAGGTTTCCTCACGATGTTTTCCTTCACCGCCGAGCGCGTGGTTAATCAGCACATAAAATTGCAACAGCAAATTTATTGGTGCCGGCACCGGGGATCGAACTCGAGTTGCTAGCGTACTATGCAACTTGAGCCAACCGCCCGGACACTGAGCTACCACGGCTCTTTTTTACATTATTTAGTTATATTTTTAGTTTGGTATAGTTTTATATCTCTATTTTACCTTACTAGTCCTGTGTGTAGACAGCCGCCATTTTGTGTTAAAACTTGATAAATGTACAGTTGTGTTATTTTCTTAATTATCTAATGTCATAAAAGTGTATCTTGTATTAAAGTTATATTTTAAAAGCTCTTTCCATTTTTGAACCTATCGATATATATATAGGGTAAAGGCTACAGTCGTTGGCCCCGAGGCAGTCATTGGCCCCCTATCACTAAAACGCAAATAATAAGGGACTGAATAAGCGAATCGACCAAAAGAAATATTTAAAAAATTGCGCTATTTATTATGGTTATGTTGGCAATGCTGTTCACGAATCCCCGCAACTGTCATGGCGCAGATTGAAATTTTGTAAACAACGTGTGTTTTTAAATGCAAAAATTAGCAATTGGGTAAGCATATGCATAAATTAAATTAATGCTTAAAAGTTACTTATTGCTATGATTACTACCATTTCCGGTTCTAAGAAACTAATTAACTCTTAGAAATGATCGGTGATTTAATGTATTTGTGAATGTTATCGTTTACACCAATACAACCAACTATATCCGACCAAGACATTTATTTTTAAGTTCTTACTGACAATGTCATGAGACAATGATATATTATTTTTAAATCATCGAAATGCTCATAGTATCCATGTGCTGCAAACCTAATTTGACCCTGATTGCCCTTCAATTTGCCCAGAAATGCAATACTTGCTGCTAGTAGCTGCTTAAGGGGCCAAAGACTATAACCTTTACCCTAAATATATATATATGTATATATCTATTTTATTTCAAAATAAACTTACATCATTGAATATAATATTAAAATAGACCAAGAAATCAATTGTTTACATAAATTATTTATTAATTTATTAAATATGGATATCATATGGTTGCTTACTCGTAATCTCTCTGTAGTGTCGGTCCCTCATGTCTGAGGATCGTAGTCACCATCAGGGTTGCACCTGGAGCGGATGATTTGCTTCCACCGGCTTCTGTCCAGTGCGTCTCTTACAGCACTGTAAAATTTGGAGGACGACGAGTCTTTTACTTGATCGGACCACCTTGTTGGTGAACGGCCGCGAGATCTTTTTCCTGCGGTGTTCCCAACTACGATCAGTTTATCCAGACTTTCGTCGCCTCTGCGCATTGTGTGTCCGAAATGCGCCAGGATTTACTCGTAATAAATAGTCGATATTCACGTCAAATAATATATCGCATGGAGATAGGTGTTTTTTTTGTGGCATGAGGCAGGACTACTGACTTATTTGCTAGAAATCAGAGTTTATTGCCCTTGTCATATTTTTCTCTGAGCATAGTCTGCCTATGCTATAGCTAGTTCCCCAACGTCATCACTTTCTTCCATCTCTTGTTAACACACACACAAAGAAATATTCTTTACAGTCACTCTTATTGTCTATCTTCTATTTCTATGTTATTTTACTTTTACTGTTACACTTATTATTATTTTCTATTATTATTAATATTTTATTCTTACACTTTTACTCTAATTTTTCTTTTTGACTTCTTCTTTTTATTATACAAGGAGATGGAGATAGGTGTTATTGGGTTGGAACAGACAATGGTAGAACGTACAGAAGAAATAGATCACAACGTTTGAAACAAAAGATGCAGCAGTCATTCGGTTAAGACTAAGAATTACTTTCGAAATTAGTAAGTAGATTCAGTTGAATCCAAAAAATACGGTTAAAAGATCGGTTATCCGTGTACTGTATTCTTATGCACGTGTTAGATAATTGTATTATTTTTAATACATTAACGATACGATTAACATTACGATAATTTCGAAGCGTCAATACCCTAATGGTTTAGGGTACGGCCTGCGAATCGTAAGGTCGTGGGCTCGATTTCACCATTCGACTATTGCCGTGAACCATGTCCTAGCACAAGCTTAAGCTTAGTTGGAATGGTTAACAAGATTGTTAGTAATATTTCTGAATAAAAAAAAATATTGCTAGCATTCTTATAGTTGCTATGACTACTGTTATAATTTGTAGGTCTCGTAGAATAAAATAGTCCAACAACCAATACACTCGCTTTATTGAGACAGCGTGACGTTGTACAAAGAATTATTTATTACGAATACCGTCACAACTGCGCGTCCTCACAATCTTTATACAAAATTAATTAGAAGTCAGATTACGAACTAATAAAGTTAAACTATTGTTTACAATACCAAGTTAATGTGACGGTCAACTAAATAATTAATTATGAATTAAAGATACAATAAGGTTCAGGTAAATCATTAAGATATTATTGGAAGTAGTTATTATGTATAACAATCGCTGGGTGTCATGTGTTGCCAGCTAACACTACCGAATGATTCGTATCGAATGTTTAGATTATATGACAAATGCATTTACCAGTTACTGTATATTTATAACAGATTTATTGGACACATACAGTATATGTGTGTTATAATACGACTAACTAGTTGTTAATGTATGTGATATTAAAACCAAAGAGTATTGAATATGTAAAGGATTTGTGAGGAGTCATGTTGTTGACTCCTCACAATAGTGTAAGAGCTGTGGTACAGTTCAGAGGCTTTAGAGTTGTTCTGCTGTGTTGTGTTGTTAGTGTTGTTCGTCGGTAACGCCTCTGTACATAAGCTAAGTACTCTCTGGTTATCTACGTTGTTTTATATATTGTGTATTATTATGTACTGCCCGACAGGATCTGTTATTTTACTAAAATATATCTATTTAATAAATATATAACTTCGATTCTGACACACGTAGTAATATTTTAATATTATAAACATACAATCTAATTTATATTTATTTGTATAGATTTCTAATGTATCTGTAGTACAGCCTACCTCCCTGGGTCAAGGGCGTGATGCTTATTTATTTATAAACATGTATAATTATAGTGTGTCAGGCGAGAATTTCTTCAAAAAAATACCGACCTAAGTTCCGTTATCCGGGTACCATATAATACAATTTTATTTTTTTCTATAGATTTCTAATGTATCTGTAGTACAGCCTACCTCCCTGGGTCAAGGGCGTGATGCTTATTTATTTATAAACATGTGTAATTAAGGTGTGTTAGGCGAAAGTTTCTTCAAAAAAAAATACCCACCAAAGTTCGGTTATTTGGGTACCATATAATACAATTTTATTTATTTATATAGATTTCTAATGTATCTGTGTTGCAACCTACCTCCCTGGGTCAAGGGCGTGATGCTTATTTATGTATAAACATGTATAATTAAACTGTGTCAGGCGAGACTTTCTTTAAAAAAATACCGACCTAAGTTCGGTTATCCGGGTACCATATAATACAATTTTATTTTTTTCTATAGATTTCTAATGTATCTGTAGTACAGCCTACCTCCCTGGGTCAAGGGCGTGATGCTTATTTATTTATAAACATGTATAATTAAGGTGTGTTAGGCGACAGTTTCTTAAAAAAATACCGACCAAAGTTCGGTCATTTGGGTACCATATAATACAATTTTAGTTATATCTATAGATTCCTTTTCTCCTCTTCCGTCGCCTTCATCCCGGGTCCACCATAGCGGACGACAAAGGCCCCCACCCTTGTCGCCCAGTGAACCCGAGGCCCCTTTTAGTCGCCTTCTACGACATGCAGGGGATACCGTAGTCTTATTCTACGAGCCCAGATCTACAGGGCTGAAGGGAGGAAGACTGTCTCGCAGAAGGACAGCCTATCTCCCAGGGTCAAGGGCGTGATGTTTATTTATTTATAAACATCTGTAATTAAAGTGTGTCATAGGCGAAAGTTTCTCGGGCATAAGTCCAGCTTTATTAATACTTATATAAAGAGAACAACGGTGTCGGGGATTATTTTGTTTGCAAACGAGAAATGGAGCATTCACCTTGGTGCCCGGCCTCGGTATGTTTCCCAAAGGACGCACAAATAAATCGCTTTAGAGTCCCGTTTTAAGCGTGCACGTCAAAATGTAGGGCGAAAATTTCGAATTGCGAAACATTAAATTACATATAAATGTATTATATGTATTCCTTATTATACATGTTTTGTCTTTTTACGATAATATGTTTTGAAATGTATATATTTTGCTTTATTTTATTTATTTTAAATGCAATTCCGTTGCATTGTTATGAGTTTCTTGGCGACCGCTGCGTCCATGTTTCTCCTGGCCATTTTCAAGTTCTCAAGTTGCATATACCATATATAGTAAATAGTGGTTTGTGTTAATATTACAAACAAACATTCCACTTTTATTTATCTGCATTGATCGAGGTAACATCCCCCTCCCCCACTCCCTAACAAGACATTGTCAACGCGACTAAAGAAGTTTTCACTTTAAAAAGAATACATTTAAAAAAATGATACTGGCAGCCGTCGCTCTAACTAAATAAAAACATTATCATAAACAATTGCTGTGCCCATGGACAGCACATCGTACCAACGTGTCCGTCCTGAAAGAACTTAAAATCAATGCTAGGCTGTCCACCATATGCCTACACAGGATGCTGGAATACTTTGGTCACATTGGCAGAAAAAACAGCAATAACTTAGAAAGGCTAGTTGTGAGTGGTAAAATTGACGGGACCATGACCGCGAGGTCGAAGCCCGACACGTTGGACTGACCAGATCCGCACCACTCTCGGCAAGTCGGTTAGCGATGCTCTGCGCACGGCTGAAGATAGAGGAAAATGGCGATAGATCACTAAAAACAATTCCACGAGATGGTCACGACCCTCAGCATTGAGGAAACCGACGCGAGGAGGAGGAGAAACAATTGCTGTAAGGCGTCAATAGCCTAATGGTTTAGGGTCCGGTCTGAGAATCGTAAGGTCGTGGGTTCGAATCCACCATTCAACTATTGACGTAAACCATCTCCTAAAACAAGCCTAATTTTATTTAGAACTAGTGTACCCAGCCCTCTTCGCCGGACTAGATTTTGCTTTATTTTATTTAAATAATAAACTTACATCATTAAATATTTAATTTAACTCTCACAATATATTAAATTATTCATTCTCTCCGCTCTCTTCTCGAGCGGGTGAAGATCATTACCTACACCCATGTACATATCAGCAGCATCAGTAAACGGATACATTCCCGGCGCTATAACTTACCTTGAATACTTCAATATACTCCATTGTACTTCAATATGGTTCATAATGACATAATTATACACAACATATGTGTCAATACAAATTTCTGTTATTAAACAATACAATATCATCATAGTAAATTTTGTATTTGACAGTTCAAAATTAGGAATGCTCCGATCGTCACCAAACTTTACAGGATTACTCGTCAGCCATTTCAGAGCCTATAGGGATCAAACCCATACACTTTCTCTTTTATATATATATAGAAAATCCTTACATAAACCCCGCTTTCTCCCGTTAACATAGAAAAAGTTGGTAATCATGATTTAGCATTGATTTGATTTGAAGTTGATGTGTTTTCTCTTAAATAAACGTGCTGTATAAATCCAACTGAATCCGTGTAGCTCGTGTTTACCATAAAGCTATGCCCGATGTAATAGACCATTACAATACTTCAACAAACCTTGAAGAAAACCTTTACGAGTCTGTAAGGACAACCAGGTGGCCGACCTAGGTATTGCTTGTCTCTGTCTTAAACGGGATAAAATCTAAACGCGAAAGTGAGACAAATATACAACGACCTGATTACTCAAGGGAACAGTCCCTTTTTTGGGAATCGAGTTGATATTTATACGATGTGAACCGTGACATCATTGTATCTAAATTGTATTTTATTTCAATGAGTCATGATCGTAGTCGATGTGTTGATTTTAGATTTGCACCGTTAATTGTTTCCGCAAACACGTGGTTAAGGGAAAAAACGCTTTATAATCGTGACTTAGTTACCAGTTAAATCTATGCTTCTTCGTACGGTTGTTATGGTCTATTTTAACAATGGCAACATTTAATTGATCACAAAAACATGTATATATATAAAAAATATCGAGACACAGGTAAATTATTGCAATCCTTTGCTGTACAATTAATGACAGACGGGTTTGAGAGACCATATAATCTCTAATTATTGTCTACCAAGGTTACCGTCTTAATGTAATGTCAAAATAAACAATATTTACACAGTAGACTAAGTTACACAAATGAGACCATAGAGCAAAGTACATCTTTTTAATCGACTTCAAAAAAGGAGGAGGTCCTTAATTCGTTTGTATGTTTTTTTTTATGTTTGTTGCCTCATAACTTTGGACGTGGTGAAATAATTTTAATGATTCTTTTTTTGTTTGAATGTTGGTCCTTCTGATGTAGTGCCTTTTCACTTTGGTCCAATTCTGACAATGGCATCCTAGGGATGTTCATGCCAAAACTATATCGATATATTTTCCGATATAACATATCGTGAGTTTGTATCGATACTACGTTTCTATCGATATTTTTCATATATCGAAAATTGTTTATAATTAATTACCGCTTAATATTAAATATTAGAAAAGTTTTGTACTAATAGAGTACTCGGCGGGTAACTCAGAGGTTCTCGCTTCGGATATCCAGACTATTAGATTTGATTTGATTCTGCTAGCAGTACAGACTACATGCATAGATTATAAAATTTATACAACGAGTCCTGCCATCGTGAGTAGGAGTGTAGTAACATTCTACACTACACTCACGTGATGGCAGCTCAAGTAAGGGTTTTATTTTATTGAAGTTGTCAACCACAAATATAAGAAACAATGGAATGCTTATTTATTTATTTTCTTACGATATTGCGTATATCAGATGAAATATATCGATATTAGATGATTCTATAATATCGGTTTCAAACGATATATTGCGTCCATATATCGACGTTTTATGTAATATCGATATCTATCGTGCACTCCTAGTACATCTAAAAACTATACAAGTGTTAAATTTGCATTGAGTATGTGTGCGACAAATGGACGGATAACTCAATATCACAATAACAGATTTCGATGATTATTTTTTTTTATTGGAAAGAATGTACTTGTAAGAAAAGGATGAAAGTTTGTTTAGGTTCTGTGATAATTTTTAGGTCTTATGGAATGAAATAGTCCAACAACTAATACACTCGCTTTAGTGAGACAGCGTAACGTTGTACAAGGAATTATTTTAACGAATACCGTCTCAACTGCACGTCCTCACAATCTTTATACAAAATTAATTAGAAGTCAGATTACGAACTAATAAAGTTAAATTATTTACAATGCCAAGTTAATGTTTGAAGCATCAATAGCCTAATGGCTTAGGGTACGGCCTGCGAATCGTAAGGATTCGAATCCACCATTCGACTATTGCCGTGAACCATCTCCTAGCACAAGCTTAAGCTTAGTTGGAATGGTTAACAAGATTGTTAGTAATATTTCTGAAAAAAAAAAAGAAATATTGCTAGCTTTCTTTTAAAAAAAAAGTGACGATCAACTCAATTATTAATTACGAATTAAAGATACAGTAAGGTTCAGGTAAATCACTAAGATATCATTGGAAGTAGTTATTATGCATAACAATCGCTGGGTGTCATGTGTTGCCAGCTGACAGTTCTGATTAATTTTATTCCTGTAATATTCCTACGATAATTCGGAAATACAAACAATAGTGTTAATGTAAATGCTTTTAACGTTTGATACGATTTGAAGACGGTTATTGTTTTTTCTCGTGAATATACTTGGTGACTAATTGGTTGTTCTGCATTCGCAAGAATCTCATTGTTGGACGTCCACATTTAAAAGGCTTCGATCTTTTCACGCAAATTTTCGAGTAAGGTAGATCCATAAAACCTTACCCAGATTTCCTCCTTTTTTTGTCTTAATTAAGCATAACCACAGACTTGTGTCCGTGTAATTGTTTAATAAGAGTTCCACCTCTAAAGTTACTACAATTTTTTATAATGCGTGCGCAAGTGCTTCATTACGATCTCACGTGATGTTAAGTGGAAGAGTCCTGGATGGTAAGGCGCGCTAGCTTAGTAAATGCCTATTCACTCTACTCTTGAAAATACCCACATTGTAATCGGAAGGAAAGATAGATGCGGGCAAACTATTCCAGTGCTTTGCTGTACGAAGAATGAAAGACGAAGCAAATCGTTTCGTTCGGGTTTGAGGGATGTTCACAACAAAAGGATGAAATCCCGCAGTGCGTCTAGAGGACCGATGGTGGAAAGGGGATGGATTAGATCACTGATGGGTGTTGGAGAATGCTCAGATTCACGCGTCGTAGACGTCACGTTGCATTGTTATTAGATGCGTCCCTGTATCCCATGGCCATTTTTAAATTATATAGTATAATTTTCTCTTTTGATGCGACCGTTGCCCTTGTCACCAGTCTTCCTGTGGCGTCGTCACAATCGTCTGTGTAACAGACACAGCTGACTGTCGGGATAATTTCCTCCTTTACAATAAAAGGAATGTTCCCACTGGACATAAAGCGATTACAAATAGATTCGTCTTTGGAGATCCGAGTATTGCTTGAAGGTACGACCTCACAGAATTCTGGCGTGTAGTAGAAATATTTATAAGTTGGCATTACGCCGAGAGAAGTAAGCCTTGCTGCACATCTGCAACTCCTTTAGTGTTTGAGATGTTTATGTGCTGCTTTTGATTAACAGATGGCAACACAGACAACGCGAAACATAGGCCGTGACTTAAAAGAACGTGAATACTATCCAAGTTGCTGAATTAAAAAGGATATTAATGTCTGGCGTAACCAGGACTGATAAAATACGCAAGATCCATGGTGCTGGCACCAATATATTTGTTGGCATTAAGTGCTGATTGACCACGCGCTTGGCGGTGAAAGGAAATATCGTGAGGAAATCTACATGGCTTAGAACTAACTTTTCTAACACATGTGAAGTCTGCCAATCCGCACTAGGGCCGTGTGGCGGACTATGCCCTTATACTCTTCATAGAGAATGCCTGCGCCCAGCAGTGAAATAAATCTATATATATAGATATATAAGAGCAAGTGTGTGGGTATGTTCCACGTGGGCCCGATACGGCTGGACCGATTTCAATGAAACTTTCAGAGAATCTTCACATTGACCTGGCGAGTAATCCTGTAAAGTTTGGTGACGATCCGGACCTCCTCTTTTTGAACTGTCAAATACAGCTTTTATTTACTATGATACTACTACTACGGGTATGATATTGTATTTACTTGTCAGTGATGACCAGTCTCAATTAAGGTAATAATAGTAAACAGTAATAAATAAGGTATATACATAATTAAATATGCCATTCGATTATTGACGTGAACCATCTCCTAACACAAGATTAAGCTTATTTGAAATGGTTAATAAAAAAATGTTAGTAACTTTTATAACTTGCTAGCATTGGTTAATAAATAAAGTGCTTTAGTAAAAATTATTTAATAAGAGTTCCACCTCTAAAGTTACTACAATTCTTTATGTATGATGATATCACGTGATGTTAAGTGGAAGAGTCCTGGATGGTAAGGCGCGCTAGCTTAGTAAATGCCTATTCACTCTACTTTTGAAAATACCCACATTGTAATCGGAAGGAAAGATAGATGCGGGCAAACTATTCCAGTGCTTTGCTGTACGAAGAATGAAAGACGAAGCAAATCGTTTCGTTCGGGTTTGAGGGATGTTCACAACAAAAGGATGAAATCCCGCAGTGCGTCTAGAGGACCGATGGTGGAAAGGGGATGAATTAGATCACTGATGGGTGTTGGAGAATGCTCAGATTCACGCGTCGTAGACGTCACGTTGCATTGTTATTAGATGCGTCCCTGTATCCCATGGCCATTTTTAAATTATATAGTATAATTTTCTCTTTTGATGCGACCGTTGCCCTTGTCACCAGTCTTCCTGTGGCGTCGTCACAATCGTCTGTGTAACAGACACAGCTGACTGTCGGGATAATTTCCTCCTTTACAATAAAAGGAATGTTCCCACTGGACATAAAGCGATTACAAATAGATTCGTCTTTGGAGATCCGAGTATTGCTTGAAGGTACGACCTCACAGAATTCTGGCGTGTAGTAGAAATATTTATAAGTTGGCATTACGCCGAGAGAAGTAAGCCTTGCTGCACATCTGCAACTCCTTTAGTGTTTGAGATGTTTATGTGCTGCTTTTGATTAACAGATGGCAACACAGACAACGCGAAACATAGGCCGTGACTTAAAAGAACGTGAATACTATCCAAGTTGCTGAATTAAAAAGGATATTAATGTCTGGCGTAACCAGGACTGATAAAATACGCAAGATCCATGGTGCTGGCACCAATATATTTGTTGGCATTAAGTGCTGATTGACCACGCGCTTGGCGGTGAAAGGAAATATCGTGAGGAAATCTACATGGCTTAGAACTAACTTTTCTAACACATGTGAAGTCTGCCAATCCGCACTAGGGCCGCGTGGCAAACTGCCCTTATACTCTCTTTATAGAAAAGGCCTGCGCCCAGCAGTGTATATAGATATATAACAGCAAGTGTGTGGGTATGTTCCACGTGGGCTTCGAAACGGCTGGACCGATTTCAATGTAACTTTCAGAGAATCTTCACATTGACTTGGCAAGTAATCCTGTAAAGTTTGGTGACGATCCGGGCACTCCCCTTTTTGAACTGTCAAATACAGCTTTTATTTACTATGATACTACTACTACGGGTATGATATTGTATTTACTTGTCAGTGATGACCAGTCTCTCAATTAAGGTAATAATAGTAAATAGTAACAAATAAGGTATATACATAATCAAATATGCCATTCGATTATTGACGTGAACCATCTCCTAACACAAGTTTTTTTTTGTGTGTGTGTTGTGAATGTTAATAACATTTATAACTTGCTAGCATTGGTTTCGTTAATAAATAAAGTGGTTTTGTAAAAGGTATTTAATCAAATCATCACCACCGCCGGTCATTGAACTAATAACTATAAACCAAAACGGCTCTATTTTGCCACGGGAAGTACGCAACAAGATGGACGCGCGCGAGTTCGCGCCTTAATTTACGTCAGTGTGTTGTTTTTAATTTAGAGTTCAAGGTTGAAGCGAGCGCTAGATGCGGCCCGAAATCTTGTTGTGTTGCCAATTTAAAATCTCACTCCCCATATTTGGGCAATCGTTTATTATTATTGTTTTTCTCGTGAATATACTTGGTGACTAATTGGTTGTTCTGCATTCGCAAGTATCTCATTGTTGGACGTCCACATTTAAAAGGCTTCGATCTTTTCACGCAAATTTTCGAGTAAGGTAGATCCATAAAACCTTACCCAGATTTCCTCCTTTTTTTGTCTTAATTAAGCATAACCACAGACTTGTGTCCGTGTAATTGTTTACTTTGGTTTTCTTAATAAGAGTTCCACCTCTAAAGTTACTACAATTTTTTATAATGCGTGCGCAAGTGCTTCATTACGATCTCACGTGATGTTAAGTGGAAGAGTCCTGGATGGTAAGGCGCGCTAGCTTAGTAAATGCCTATTCACTCTACTTTTGAAAATACCCACATTGTAATCGGAAGGAAAGATAGATGCGGGCAAACTATTCCAGTGCTTTGCTGTACGAAGAATGAAAGACGAAGCAAATCGTTTCGTTCGGGTTTGAGGGATGTTCACAACAAAAGGATGAAATCCCGCAGTGCGTCTAGAGGTCCGATGGTGGAAAGGGGATGGATTAGATCACTGATGGGTGTTGGAGAATGCTCAGATTCACGCGTCGTAGACGTCACGTTGCATTGTTATTAGATGCGTCCCTGTATCCCATGGCCATTTTTAAATTATATAGTATAATTTTCTCTTTTGATGCGACCGTTGCCCTTGTCACCAGTCTTCCTGTGGCGTCGTCACAATCGTCTGTGTAACAGACACAGCTGACTGTCGGGATAATTTCCTCCTTTACAATAAAAGGAATGTTCCCACTGGACATAAAGCGATTACAAATAGATTCGTCTTTGGAGATCCGAGTATTGCTTGAAGGTACGACCTCACAGAATTCTGGCGTGTAGTAGAAATATTTATAAGTTGGCATTACGCCGAGAGAAGTAAGCCTTGCTGCACATCTGCAACTCCTTTAGTGTTTGAGATGTTTATGTGCTGCTTTTGATTAACAGATGGCAACACAGACAACGCGAAACATAGGCCGTGACTTAAAAGAACGTGAATACTATCCAAGTTGCTGAATTAAAAAGGATATTAATGTCTGGCGTAACCAGGACTGATAAAATACGCAAGATCCATGGTGCTGCCAATATATTTGTTGGCATTAAGTGCTGATTGACCACGCGCTTGGCGGTGAAAGGAAATATCGTGAGGAAATCTACATGGCTTAGAACTAACTTTTCTAACACATGTGAAGTCTGCCAATCCGCACTAGGGCCGTGTGGCGGACTATGCCCTTATACTCTCTTTATAGAGAAGGCCTGCGCCCAGCAGTGGGAAATAAATCTATATATATATAGATATATAAGGGCAAGAGTGTGGGTATGTTCCACGTGGGCTCCGAAACGGCTGGACCGATTTCAATGAAACTTTCAGAGAATCTTCACATTGACCTGGCGAGTAATCCTGTAAAGTTTGGTGACGATCCGGACACTCCTCTTTTTGAACTGTGAAATACAGCTTTTATTTACTATGATACTACTACTACGGGTATGATATTGTATTTACTTGTCAGTGATGACCAGTCTCTCAATTAAGGTAGTAAACAGTAGCAAATAAGGTATATACATAATCAAATATGCCATTCGATTATTGACGTGAACCATCTCCTAACACAAGTTTTTTTTTTGTGTGTGTGTGTGTTGTGTGTGTAATAAGAATGTTAATAACATTTATAACTTGCTAGCATTGGTTTCGTTAATAAATAAAGTGGTTTAGTAAAAGGTATTTATCAAATCATCACCACCGCCGGTCATTGAACTAATAACTATAAACCAAAACGGCTCTATTTTGCCACGGGAAGTACGCAACAAGATGGACGCGCGCGAGTTCGCGCCTTAATTTACGTCAGTGTGTTGTTTTTAATTTAGAGTTCAAGGTTGGAGCGAGCGCTAGATGCGGCCCGAAATCTTGTTGTGTTGCCAATTTAAAATCTCACTCCCCATTTTTGGGCAATCGTTTATTATTATTATTTTTTCTCTGTTGTCGTGAATGCGACGTGTTCTTTATTTAAGTATCTCTTGCTTGTATATGTATTTATTTTGATATTTCATGATCTTTACCTGGTTGATTACAACAATGTATTCTATTGAGGTTTCATGGGTGACAAGAGTCAGGGCTCTTATCGCCGTAAAACTGGATCCAGAGTAAGGCAACAATGTGGCCTTGTGTGTTGCTTTATTATAGCGACTGTGTTGGGGTATTTATTTATTTAATCTTTATGTGCACATGATAAAAGTGTACAATAAGATGGACTTAATGCCAGAAGGTACTCTCTGTCAGTTTACCTTAGGGTTGTGTAGAGCCAGTTGTGTGTTCAGCCCTGTAGTTCTGGGCTCTCAAGAATAAGACTACGGTATCCCCTGCCTGTCGTACAAAGCGACTAAAAGGGGCCTCGGGTTCACTGGACGACAAGGGTGGGGGCCTGCGTCGTCCACCAAAGTGGACCCGGGAAGAAGGCGACATCGGCTGGCCCGTGTCGCCTTTCGCTGCGAGGGCACAGGGGAGGAGGGAGTAACCTCCCCCCGGGACGTGCTCTCCTTGAGCACAGTGCAGAGGGGCTCCGGTGCGTTCCACTGGAGATCCCGGAGCCCCTCGTCATGCACCGAGGAAAGGGCCACCGGGGAGGTTTTAGTGGGTAAAAACCCCACATAACCGCCGCCTTCCCCCCAGAAGGCGGGGTATCTTTGTGAAGATTTCCTCCCCGTCAACAAAAAAAAAAGGGTTGTGTAGAGACAAAGTCACGGGTGCAACCTTAGAGAAGAAAAAAAAAGTAAAATAAGATGAATATAAAAATATATTTTATTTGTATAAACATACTTTCACACATACATACAAGCATACATAAACATACATATAGCAGGAGTGCACGATAGATATCGATATCAAATGAAATATCGATATATGGATGTGATATATTGTCTGTATAAATTCTACATAAAGGTAGTATTGCGCGCGCACGTCTTTAGGTAGTCCCGGGCACCGTTGAAAATCAGCGCTGTCGGATCCTAGCGACAGCATTTGCTGAGGTGTCCGATATTGGCGTCATATTGCTTTGTATTATCTGTCCGTGTAACTTCAACTGTGTTTTGTCTATTTTTCATTATTTTTTAATGTGTGCTATTCTGTCTGTGATGTGTTTTGTATTGTGATGCCAATAAATAAATGTCTATGTCTATATATCGCTTCAATTCGATACTGTCGAATCATCTAATATCGATATATTACATCCGATGTATGAATTATCGTAAGAAATTAAATAAAAAAGCATTCCATTCTCTCTTATATTTGTGGTTGACAACTTGAATAAAATAAAACCCTTACTTGCGCTGACATCACGTGAGTGTAGTATGTCACTACACTCCTACTCTTCACGATGGCAGGACTCGTTGTATAAATTTTATAATATATGCATGTAGTCTGTACTGCTAGCAGAATCAAATCAAATGAAATAGTCTGGACTGGTGAATCTTTCCGAGCCAAACTTTTCTAATATTCAATATTAAGGGCTAATTAATTATAAACAAAATTCGAAATATTTGTATATCGCGTAGTATCGATACCACCTCCCGATATATTATATCGAAAGATATATCAATATATTTTTGGCATGAACATCCCTATCATATAGATAAATTTATAGCGTAACCACAATAAATATATAACAACTACATAGATCCAAATATAGATGAATATAGAAACAGGAAAAGGAAAATTTATAACTAGTCCTCATTTAAGAGACAGCGTTTGAATGTAGCAAGGTAAAAGAATTGTGTAAGAAATCAGTGTATCTCTAGATATTCCCGAACGAAGCGATTTGCTTCGTCTTTCATTCTTCGTACAGCAAAGGTCTGGAATAGTTTGCCCGCGATCTTTCCTTCCGATTACAATGTGGGTATTTTCAATAGTAGAGTGAATAGGCATTTACTAAGCTAGTGCGTCTTACCATCCCGGACTGCATTTCCACTTAACATCAGGTGGGATCGTAGTCGAGCACTTGCTTAGAAATTATTAAAAAAAAAAGATATCTCTGGTACGCTACGGCTCATTGCTCGGGCACTGGTACGTTCTTCTGGAGGTCCCCTTTCCATGTTGTTGTATACCAGGAGGTTTTATTGAGTTAAATTCTCACCTAATAGCCGTGAAAGAACAATTTTTTGATGATTTCCTCCATAGTATTTGTATTTTATTACCGATCGGAAATACTTTCCATGCATACAATGCTTGGTGGTGTTGAAGCATAACTGGCAACACTTAATGTAAATATCAGTGTTTACATACATAAATAAACATGACCTTAGGCGAAACCTGAAAAACAACATCGTCTCAAATCTGTTAAGCATCAATAAATTTTATAATCGTATAAGTCTGTTATCTCTCAAAGTTTAGTCCCAAATAGAAGAGAAAGGAAAAGTGGAAATAAATAGGAGACGCGTTGCTCGAATTCCATTTACTGCATCTCCCATGCGAACTCCAGAAGTTAGAGTTGTTATAGCGCGGTGGTTGGAAAAACCATTTATTTTTTAATAGATTGTAAAATTTATTGTAGCAAAAATTCTTTACGCACGCTTGACTTGAGAGAAAGCTGGTGATTGCGTTACGAAAAGTGTGATCGGCGAGGCGAATGAAAGTTGAAAGGGAGATATTAGTTAGTGTAGATAGAAAGAGAGAAAGTTACGTTTCAAATATTACTGGGCAAAAGAGAGGCACATATTTTCTTTCTTTCTCTCATAGCAGAGCCTTATTGTGTTGGTCTGACAATAGAAAACACTAATGTATCCGGGGATCCCAACGCTTTCCAAAGTGACACTCGAAGTTAGTTTAGCTTTTGAATGTCTCTTAGATTATCCGTGAAATAGCTACAGACCGAGTCGTGGTTTAGCCTTCTCGGGCGCCCTCGAATGCTCACGCGTAACGTAGTAACCGTCTACGCCGAGGTTACCCCTCACCGGTGGGACCCTTGTGTCTAGTTACTAGCGATAAAGGTTCCAGCTAAGTGACCTAAAAGCTATGCCACCTCTCAATCCGGTGAAGCAGTCAAGGCCAGCTTCTCTGACCAATCTGTGTAGTTCGTCACAAAATAAAGCATCGTTTCGTACTTTATCCGACACGTCCTGCGAACAAAAGGTTGAAATAAGACCGCGTCCTTGATTATCGTTCATCGATTTCATGTTAGCTCTTTAAAGATAAAACACAATCACTATAAATACGATTTTAAACCGCAAGGGGGCGTGATAGGTTAGTTTTACAGTTATAGCCTTTATATATGTCCCACTGCTGGGCACAGGCCTTCTCTATAAAGATAGTATAAGGGCATGGTCCGCCACGCGCACCTAGTGCGGAATGCAGACTTTGCATGACCTAGAATTTTTCAAGGACATATAGGTTTCCTCACGATGTTTTCCTTCAACGCCGCGCGCGTGGTAAATCAGAACATAAAACTGCAACAACAAATTTATTGGTGCTGGCACCGGGGATCGAACTCGGGTTGCTAGCTTACTACACAGCTTGAGACGACTGCTCGGACACTGATCTACCACGGCTCTTAATATTATTACACAGATTACAAATTAACACAGCAAATTAAAAAAAATGGGTGCATGTATTTATTTACACGCCTGAGAATTTATTGCCACCATAAAATAATAGCATGCAAATAATTCATTACAATCAAATAATAAAAGGATTGGAAAACCATAGTCAACACAGTCAATAGAGCTCAGTTTAAATTAAAATAAAAATAATATTTTAATTTATATCAATAATTAATACAAACGTATAGTTAACGGAAATGATATTGCACTTGAAAAAGTATATATGCACATTTTTTTCACTGCAGCTTCAAACTGTTACTGGCCTCAATTTTTCATGCCTAAAGAAGTATATCGTCAGAAAAAAAACAGTATACATTTGTCTTATAAAATTTAACGCGCGCTTTTAAACCGTGTATGCCAGTATCGTCCTGGCCGCAAGCCACGGCGGGCAAATGGCCCCTATGTCATCCCAATGACGATTTTAAAAACAAAAACACGGCACAGAGAAAGTTCAATGCAATTTATATTTTTGGCGCGCTCACGGCCGCCATGTTGTATTCGTTCTCCCGGACAGTCCTTGACCGTATAAATTTTAATGTGATATTTTTATCGTTATATATAATATATGATGAATTACTAAATAAGAGAACCTAATTGGAGTACCTGGCGATGGACCTAGCTTCTCTTCTCTCAGCTTGGTAAAAAGCGGATCTATCCGTCTATCCAGTTAGGATTAAAATATGCTTATATATATATAAGCATTTGTATATGTGGGTCATTGTGAATTTTTACTGATATAATATTATATTAGCCCAGTTTCGTTACGTCGTTTTTTCTGGCGTTATGGAGTCCATGTAAAAAAACGTATGTAAACGTACATGTCGAAACGTAACTGTCTATGAGAGAAAGAGAGAAAGAAAATGTGCGCGCACACTGCTCTCTCTTGCTCCTACAGTATGATTCAGACTATAGACCTGCACTGTGTCTTAGATATACGAAACGCTTCTGGCTGAAAGAGAAAAAGAAAATGTGCACGCGCACTGCTCTCTCTTGCTCCTGCAGCATGTTTCAGACTATAGACCTGCACTGTGTCATAGATACACGAAACGTAACTGGCTATGAGAGAAAGAAAGTGTGCGCGCGCACTGCTCTCTCGTGCTCCTGCAGTATGATTCAGACTATAGACCTGCACTGTCATAGATACACGAAACGTAACTGGCTATGAGAGAAAGAAAATGTGCGCGCGCACTGCTCTCTCTTGCTCCTACAGTGTGATACAGACAATAGTCCAAAGGCGTTTTAGGAATGTCCTGCATTATTTGTGGTCACCGCACTCCATTAGTGCACGCGCTGTTTACAGCTTGCGCTTTGAGATAATGTTCTAATGACGGATAACTCGACCTTTGCCGCCTCTCCTTTGTTTTGTCTTACAAACTATATGGCGGTAAAAATGCTATTTCTGCGTCGTTTTTCATTTTTATATCGCACCTTTTTTGGACAGTATACAGCGTGTTACAAATTTTTCATTTATTTTTTATATTTATAGAATCGTAAAGTATGCATTTGATCGTGTTATCATCTTCAGAAAAGTGTTGTACACAACAAATATAGCGAAAATAGGAATTTCAAGATTGACACTTCTCTTTTATTTTTTGCACCGTAAAACGATTTTCTTTTAAGAAAACTCTAGGATAATGCCGTGCTACAATACTTATTCGGCAAAAATAATAAATATTGTGCCCAAAACAACAGCTCTACTTTCAAAAACACGAAAGTTATAATTTTTTTTAAGAAGTTGAAATGTTTTTCGGCTCTGGTGAACAATTTCATATTTTGTGGGTTGCTACGTTCTTGTTTTCCAGCGCCGATATGCAGCCTCTTTTTCGTTCGACAGAGGTTTTATTGTAACAAAGAATAATTCCTTTGTGACAGTATATAGAGCGTATGTTATGCGATTCACACGCCCAGAATATGATTTCACAAATAAATCCTATCGCATTTGTTGCGCCGTTCAGTTGTCTCATTATAACAGTTTGAAACAAGGTTGCAGAGAAATTAAAATATGACGCACCTCGTATGCAAGGCGCGCTTTCGTCCAACCGGCCAGTGAGACGCGTAACGTCAGTCTGACAGCACGGTGCGCGGGAAACGCACCGTTTTCCCGCGCCGCGGTAAACAAAGACAATTGTTTCGTCGATTTGTGATTTGTCTTTTTTCTGTGTACTTGTATATAGATTGAAATAAAATTTGGGAAGAAACCGATAAAGTGCACGCCTCGTAACGTAAATATAATGATGTTTGAAATCCAAAAACGTAGTAAACAACAAAAATGAAATTGTTCACCAGAGCCGAAAAACATTTCAACTTTAAAAAAGAAAAATTATAACTTTCGTGTTTGTGGACATAGAGCTGTCGTTTTTGGACACAATATTTTTTTTTTTGCTGAATGAGAATTGTACCACGGTATTAATCTAGAGTTTTGCTAAAAGAAAATCGTTTTAGTACAAAAATTAAGAGAGAAGTGAATTTTAGACATACTAGCGTACCTAGCCTGTTTCGCCGTGCTAGATTTTGCTTTATTTTATTTAAACAATAAACTTACATCATTAAATATTTAATTTATCTCTCAATATATTAAATTATTAATTTCTCTCCATATTCATTCTCTTCTATTCTCGTCTCAAGCGGGTGACCTCCTACACTCATGTACATATCAGTAAATACAATATCATTTTCATTATATCCAATAATTCAATATACTCCATTGTACTTTAATATGGTTCATAATGACAAATATACACATACGGTTGGCATCTAGTCTTTGGGTAAGTTTTTGAGTTGTCTCGGTAGTTCGCGATGAAGATTCTTTGTCACGCTTCTCTTGAAGCCGTGATTCACGCTCCTCTTCAGTTTCTATATTTCTTCTTTTATATATTCTGTTACGATTTTTCTCAAGGCATAACTCACGTTCCTCAGCTGTTTCATTTGCTCTGTTTTCCTTTGACTTCTTCGATTTGGAGGTTTGTTTACTAATGCTTGCTTTTTTGGGTGGTATTTTTATTAATTACAATGATTCTTTGAAGAAAGAAGTGTTTTTCGTTGTAATAACCAATTAAAAAAGCATCAGTAAACGGATACATTCCCGGCGCTATAACTTACCTTGAATACTTCGAAGTCTTTAATATATTTGTACTTCAATATGGTTCACAATGACATAAATATACACAACGCATGTGTCAATACAAATTTGTGTTATAAAACAATACAATATCATCATAGTAAATGAAAGTTGTATTTGACAGTTCAAAAAGAGGAGTGCTCCGATCGTCAACTTTACAGGATTACTCGCCTAGTCAATCTGAAGATTCCCTGAAAGTTTCATTAAAATCGGTCCAACCGGTTTGGTTTGTACGGATCAAACACACACACATTCTCTTTTATATATACAGATTTCTGAACGTAGTTAATTTCGACATTTGGCCTAAGTATTTCGGTTTTCAAATAAATTATTTTTCGCTATCTACAAATTACAGTATAATTTCAATAGACGAAAACTCGTTGACTTGCGTTTAAATTTGTACTAAACGTTGATTTGAATTGTTAATTCCTATTTAGTTCGTATTTTACTTTACGTGGCGTTTTTTTTTCAATTGTTATAGTTTAAAATGTTAATTTGATTACTATTTACATTAACGAATTCAAATGTGGGTTTAATTAACTCTACAAAAAATATAACAAAGAGATGTCATTGGTTAAGTAGCGTCGAAAGGAAACAGTTACTCTATACGGCGTTTTATACATTATCTGTTGTATTTGAATTATTTTTTATCTGTTATATTTTCGAAGCGCCATCTATCGGTCAACATGATTACTACCCGAAGGGCAAAAAGCGCGGTAAAAATTGAAACCTTCTATGTTAGTTTTTACGCAACCGCTGTTATATTCAAGACATTTTCGATTCAGGCTATTCCATAAAAAAAATCCGGAACATTTTGGCATAAAACCAAAAGAAAGTGAATCAGTGACGATGTCTCGGTACGGGATGTGCACGAAACAGTTCGGACAAAATGGCGTGAGTAAGTGACAACGGTACAAAATGTCTCCAGACAAACGCAAAAGGGTTGACGCGTACAGTGGTTATAAGACAACGTCTAGAACTCGCAGACTATAGTTAAAAATCTATATTTAGTTTTGATCTCACAGTATTTTATTAGTGCTCAATATTAGTTATAAATAGCAATGATTGCTCTAAAGAAGTTGTACGGCGACGAGCTGTTGCGGCTCGCGCTTGTCCTGAGCCTCCTGAAGTCCAATCCGGACGAGTACCATCAGGACGAAAGCCAGCAACTACTCGCCGGCCTGAATATATCGAACGGATCGGATTGGTCCTTCGAGCCGGAAGCGAGGACGCTTATACGGCCTAGGTACGTGCACCCGAAGTCCCTAGACAACATCCTGGTCAACTACGAGCGGCAGTTGTTCGACGAACTCAACTCCCTCGGCCGATACGCGGTGCGCGCCGAGAGCAACGCTCGCAGCGTACTTCATACATATTTACTTAACGATGTGTCCACGGACACAGTCGCACCGGCGCTCGCGCCAACTGCGGTGGTGGACGCGGAGCAAGATGGCGTCTCCGCTGACGACAACGTGGCTCAGGAAGTGAAGGTCGACGACGAGGAAGCCGCCAGCCAACCGGACGCGGTGGTCACACTATCGGCGGACTTTTTCTCCAATCGTTCCGGCTCTGATATCTTCGCCGAGATTGCGACACGGTCTTTCGACGTGAACGAGTTTCTCGTGCAGCCAGCCGAGATGCAGATAAAGAAGGAGCCTGGTGAATTAGCGGAGGCAGATGTGCTGGATGTCAGAGTGAAGAACGAGACTGACACAGACGATTTGTACAGTGACAATGCTATAGATGATTTCGTGCCTTACTTTAGTGCGAAAGCGGAGAAATTGGACGCGGACGAACATTCCGTGTACCACCAGAATCTAGCCGATTTGAAAGATTACAACGAAATGTTCGATGATTTGAAAGAGATGCGTAACGATATAGACTTGGATATGAAACAACAGCAAGAGAACCTGGAACAGTACCTCCTGGAGAACACGCCATTGGATGCGGAAGCTTACGAACTGGCGCCCATGTTGGAGGAGGAATTGGTGTTGGACGTGAAGAGAGAGAGGGCGAGCACCAGTTTCACTTCAGCCAGTTCGAGCGGTGTGAGCGAAATGGATGCATCTTCGAAGGACGGCCTCGATGTGAAGCTGGAGCCGGATGAGGGTCACCATAGTGGTGACGAGCTTACTCAAGAGGTAAGGAAATTTTCATTGATTCTTTCTTTTGTCATAAATTTAAAGAAGCTGTCTATTATTTAGCGTCGTCGTTTATGTATCGATTATGTTTGCTTTAAAAGGCAATATCAATTCATAAGACCTTGGGTTCCGAAGATATACCAGAACTTGTAAAGGTGGTAAGGACGAATTCAGCCCTGTAGTTCTGGGCTCTCAAGAATAAGACTACGGTATCCCCTGTCTGTCGTAGAAGGCGACTAAAAGGGGCCTCGGGTTCACTGGGCGACAAGGGTGGGGGCCTGAGTCGTCCACCAGGACCCGGGAAGAAGACGACATCGGCTGGCCCGTGTCGCCTTGCGCTGCGAGGTCACAGGGGGGAGGGAGCAACCTCCCCCCCCGGGACGTGCTCTCTTTGAGCACAGTGCAGAGGGGCTCCGGTGCGTTCCACTGGACATCTCGGAGCTAGAGATTTCCTACTCGTTAACAAAAAAAAAGGTCGAATGTTTGTTGATTGTAATATTGGTAGTGACAATCTAAGACTAGGTAAGTAATATACAACGAGCTTGAATGTGGTAGTAGAACAAGTATATTTACAAGTAAAAACTAAAACCGAATTCAAATCAGACTTTCTTCGTTGTATTGTTTGTTGATGAATATTTGATGGCTTGGTAACAAGACCTTGAAGCCAAGTCTTTTTTAAAACACATACACGTAAATAAGATGATCCCCATGAGTCTCCGCACTCTTTAAAAAAGAAGTTCGTCGTTGTATTTCAGAGCGCGATGTGATGATGGGAAAGCCCCATAAAATATCTACATCGCCTGTATCGATTAGGAGCGTTGCTGGAGTTTCTTCGGCCACTTCTTCTCCCAGCGACATCGCTTCCCGAAGTGGCATATAAATTAGTTTAGTTTAAAGTCGAGGTTAACCTCACAGGGGGACCCTTGTGTCGAGTTACTAGCTATAGAGGCTCAGGCTAAGCGACCTAAGAGCTATGCCACCTCTCAATCCGGTGAAGTAGTCAAGGCCAGTTTCTCTGGCCAATCTGTGTAGTTCGTCCATAAAAGAGTTGTATTTCTGAATTATCATAGGAATATTATGAAATGGAATCAACCTTTTTTTTCGTTGACGGGGAGGAAATCTTCAGAAAGATACTGATACTTCTGAGGGAAGGCAGCGGTTATGTCGGGTTCTTACCCACTAAAACCTCCCCGGTGGCCCTTTCCTCGGTGCATGATGAGGGGCTCCGGGGTCTCACGTGGAACGCACCGGAGCCCCTCTGCACTGTGCTCAAGGAGAGCACGTCCCGGGGAGGTTGCTCCCTCCCCCCTGTGCCCTCACAG
Source organism: Meandrusa payeni (assembly GCA_029286785.1). Lineage (NCBI taxonomy): Eukaryota > Metazoa > Arthropoda > Insecta > Lepidoptera > Papilionidae > Meandrusa > Meandrusa payeni. Next base: position 1,724,648 of record JAGSMX010000026.1, read on the forward strand.
GGCAAGGCGACACGAGCCAGCCGATGTCGCCTTCTTCCCGAGTCCACTTTGGTGGATGACTCAGGCCCCCACCCTTGTCGCCCAGTGAACCCGAGGCCCCTTTTAGTCGCCTTATACGACAGGCAGGGGATACCGTAGTCTTATTCATGAGAGCCCAGAACTACAGAGATGACAAATCAATTGAAATGGAATCAATCTAACCTAACTAAACTTTCATCAAAGTATCCTTGAAGTACATGCCTTCCAATAAAAATAATCGAAATCTGTTGGTGGTAATATCAAGATATTAGTCCATTTATCGCGCGTATTAAAGATACATCCTTTGTTGAAGTCCCACTGCTGGGCACAGGCCTTCTCTGTAAAGAGAGTATAAGGGTTACAGTACGTATAGTACACCACGCACACCTAGTACGGATTGGCAGACCTCACATGTGTTAGAAAATGTTCTAACATGTATAGGTTTCCTCATGATGTTTTCACCGCCGAGCGTGTAGTAAGAGCACATATAATTGCAACAGCAAATTTATTGGTGCCGGCACCGGGGATCGAACTCGGGTTGCTAGCGTACTATGCAACTTGAGGTAACCGCTCGGACACTAACCTACCACGGCTCTGGCGCGTATACTTAAAGCAATTTTAAGACTTGTTTAGTTTTTTCATTGATGCCATTGTCAGAACAGGAACCAAATTGGACCAGGGAAGCATCAGCTTTAAAATACTAAAATAATTACGAAAATCCGTTCACCCAGTTGAAAGTTATGAGGTATAATACACATAAAAAAACTTTTTTGAACTCTGTTAAAATTTATGTGTAACACTGGCCGTTCTATATTTTTCCATTATAAAAAAAAAGTCTTCCACTTCCCGGCGAATTATAATTGTAAAGTTGTCACTATGACATTTGACACTTGGACAATATGGCGGGCGGCGAATGAATTAATGAATAATACGGATTGGAAACGCGCGCGTACTGGGATGTGGGTATAATTTTGCTGTTGGAATTATTTATTAGGTCGTGTGACGTCAGCAAGCGGGTCTGTTAAGGTGGTGACAGACTTGATCTTTTTTATGTAACAATCGGCATAACTACTGACTTATTCTAAATTCTGAGTTTTATTGCCCCTTGTCCTTTTTAATCTAAGTATAGTATATAGTATGCCTATGCTATTTCTAGTTCCCCTAACGTGGATAGGTTAGGGCAGTTTTTCTCCCATGCCTTTCCTCTCATTCATTCATCCTTCTTATTATTATTTATTACAGTATTTTAATCTACTTATAAAAACTTGATCATTCACTTGAAATGAAATTATCTATGGTTGGCTTTCAACCGACTTCAAAAAAAATTATCAATTCTTTCGATAACTTTCGACTGGGTGAAAAGATTTTGAAAATTCATATTTCAATTTGGTGCAGTTCTGACAATGGCAACATGAGATAACCATATAAGATTAAATTTGCATTCTTTACGTGCTCGACAGGTCGACCCAAGTTCGATCCTCGGTGCCGGCACCAATAAATTTGCTGTTGCAATTATATGTGCTCGAAAGACTTTTTTTTATATAATGAAAAAATATAGAACGGCCAGTGTTACACATAAATTTTAAAAAAGTTCAAAAAGTTTTTTATGTGTATTATACCTCATAACTTTCAACTGGGTGAACAGATTTTCATAATTATTTTATTATTTTAAAGCTGATGCTTCCCGTGTGGTCCAATTAGGTTCCTGTTCTGACAATCGCATCAATGAAAAAATTATACAAGTCTTAAATTTTTTTTTTTTTTGTTTACGGGGAGGAAATCTTCAGAAAGATACCCCGCCTTCTGGGGGGAAGGCGGCGGTTATGTGGGGTTCTTACCCACTAAAACCTCCCCGGTGGCCCTTTCCTCGGTGCATGACGAGGGGCTCCGGGATCTCCAGTGGAACACACCGGAGCCCCTCTGCACTGTGCTCAAGGAGAGCACGTCCCGGGGAGGTTACTCCCTCCCCCCTGTGCCCTCGCAGCGCAAGGCGACACGGGCCAGCCGATGTCGCCTTCTTCACGGGTCCACTTTGGTGGACGACTCAGGCCCCCACCCTTGTCGCCCAGTGAACCCGAGGCCCCTTTTAGTCGCCTTGTACGACAGGCAGGGGATACCGTAGTCTTATTCTTGAGAGCCCAGAACTACAGGGCTGAAGTCTTAAAATTGCATTAAGTGTACGCGTGAGAACCGTGGTAGGTCAGTGTCCGAGCGGTTACCTCAAGTTGCATAGTACGCTAGCAACCCGAGTTCGATCCCCGGTGACGGCACCAATAAATTTGCTGTTGCAATTATATGTGCTTTACTACACGCTCGGCGGTGAAGGAAAACATCGTGAGGAAACCTATATGGGTTAAAACATTTACTAACACATGTGAGGTCTGCCAATACGTACTAGGTGCTGGACTATACGTACTGTAGCCTTATACTCTCTTTACAGAGAAGGTCTGTGCCCAGCAGTTGGACATATATAAAAAGGGCTATAACTAACTAATGTGCGCGACAAATGGACTAATTATCACGCCATCTGATTTCGATGATTATTTTTTTATTGGAGTTTGGTTAAGTTCTGATTAATTCTATTTCGTAATTCCTTCAATAATTCGGAAATACAAAGCGGTAGTCCCTGCGGTAACGTTTAACGCATGATTCTATTTAAAATCGGTATTTGTTCGGTAATCAATGGTAGCTGCTAGGAAGCTTGGAGTCCTATCAAAAGTACGGCGGAACTTTTTTTTATTTTTTTATAATTTCTAAGCAAGTGCTTGACTACGATCCCACCTGATGTTAAGTGGAAATGCAGCCCTGGATGGTAAGGCGGACTAGCTTAGTAAATGCCTATTCACTCTACTCTTGAAAATACCCACATTGTAATCGGAAGGAAAGACAGACGCGAGCAGACTATTCCAGTCCTTTGCTGTACCAACAATGAAAGACGAATCAAATCGCTTCGTTCGGGTTTGAGGGATTCTCACAACAAAAGGATGAAATCCCGCAGTGCGTCTAGAAGTCCGATGGTGGAAAGGGGATGGGGGAATTAGATCATGTAGTTCCTGAGCACACTCTCCAAAATGCAATCTGTAGAAAACCGAAAGGCTAGCTACCTTACGCCTGTGCTCAAGACTGAGCAGATTGGTTTCAGCTGCGTCACCAAATAGCCTCTTAGCCCGCCTCTCCACCGAATCCAAAGCTGCGAGATGGCATTTAGCTGCGCCTGCCCAAATGTGACAGCAGTATTCTACACACGACCGGACTTGAGCTTTATAAAGTGTTAAAAGCTGTCCCGCAGAGAAGTACGGTTGCACTTTGACCAAGATCCCAAGTTTTTGCAGCTATCTTAGCCTTAGACTCGATGAATCGTCCGTAGTTTAGGGTCGGTGAGATTTCAATACCCAATAACTGAAGACGATCAGTGAATTCCACAGATAGATCCTGGAAAGTAGGAGCCAAGGTGTACTGGCTCCTTTTAGCGGAAAAGAAACACGCCTGTGTTTTGGCGGCGTTGAATCTCACAAGATTGGCATCGCCCCAAGTGGAGACTTCCTGTAGTTTGAGATTCATTCGCTCTACCATGGCTCTCCTTTGGGACTGTACCTGATCCTTTGTGGCGTTAGCACCCAATTGGTAACTCTCTACAACTGTGCTGTCGTCTGCATACCCAAAGATACCGGGTTTGAGCAGATCGTTTATATGCAGCAGAAACAGAGTTGCAGAGAACAGACCCTGAGGAACTCCGGCATTTATGGCCATTATCTCAGACGAGCAGCCGTCTATGACTACACGTAGAGACCGTTCCTTCAGGAAGTCAGCTGTCCAGGTGACCAAGCCAGGATAGATGCCATACATTGGAAGTTTGTTGATGAGGCTAGCGTGCCAGACCCTGTCAAAGGCCTTCGATACATCGAGCGAAACAGCAAGTGCTTCACCGTTGTTCTCGAGAGCCTGGCCAAGAGGAACTTCACACCGGTACAGCTTTGACTTTGTATAAAGCAAAGATCCGGCCATGTGTGGAGTACTGTTGTCATATCTGGGCAGGAGCAGCCAAATACCAACTAGATTCCATGGAGAGGCGGCCCAAAAGTTGATAGGTGACCAAGATCTACACCTAGATAGTCTTGAGCACAGGCGCAAGATGGCCAGCCTTTCGGTGTTTTATAGATTACATTTTGGAGAGTGTGCACAGGAATTACACGAGTTGATTCCCCCATCCCCATTCTACATTCGGAGGTTTAGACACTCGGCGGGTCTCCACCCTTGTCGCCCAGTGAACCCGAGGCCCCATTTAGTCGCCTTCTACGACAGGCAGGGGATACCGTAGTCTTATTCTCGAGAGCCCAGAACTACAGGGCTGAACGAAAAATACCTAGGACTAAGAATCAACAACTATTTGACTTGGAATGACCAAATAGATATGACCAGATAGATTTAAAAAATAAACTTTCTTTATTAACTGGCTCACTACACAACCTAAACAGATGTTAACTCGGCAAGTACGCTATACAAGTTATAATTATTTAGTAAAATCGCTTTTGTTATATTTAAACTAAGTTTTTTTTTATATATTTTCTAAGCAAGTGCTTGACTACGATCCCACCTGATGTTAAGTGGAAGCAGTCCTGGATGGTAAGGCGCACTAGCTTAGTAAATGCCTATTCACTCTACTCTTGAAAATACCCACGTTGTAATCGGAGGGAAAGATCGCGGGCAAACTATTCCAGTCCTTTGCTGTACGAAGAATGAAAGACGAAGCTAATCGCTTCGTTCGGGTTTGAGGGATGTTCACAACAAAAGGATGAAATCCCGCAGTGCGTCTAGAAGTCCGATGGTGGAAAAAAAAGTTTAGGGCAGTTTGGAGAACTGCAACAAGTTATAGTTATGAACACACACACAAGACACACACATGACACACACAAAAGACAGTTTGAATACCGGCAACTAGTTATAGTTACGTTATAAGTTAATATTATTCTCATGTAAGTGACTTTGTAAATTGTCTTTTTGAGAATGAAAATCATTAAACCTTAGAATATAACCTTAGTTTTGTGTCGATGCCCTAGGTTATTCGGGGCCTCAAGGTTGTACAATATCCCCGTCTGGAATACGTCCGTTCACCTTTATTTTGTATACAGACGTCCCAATGTTCCCGCGATATACGTAGCGTAAATAGAATTTTTAACCGACTTCAATAAGCTTTTTTAAATGAACAACTCTTTAGCCGCGTAAGGCACTTTTTGGTATAGAGAAAAATCTTATGGGTTCACGTCACCGACTTCCTAATGTGGGGAATCTTAAAATGGTGACCACTATGATAGACATAGACAAGAAAGAAAAAACTGACAAATAGACATAGACATTTATTTATTGGCATCACAATACAAAAACACATCACAGACAGAATATAACACACATTAAAAATAGACAAAACACAGTTAAAGTTACACGGACAAATAAAATAAAACATATGATGCCAATATCGGACACCGTCTCAGCATATGCTGTCGCAAGGATGCGACAGCGCTGATTTTCAGCGGTGCCCGGGACTACCTAAAGACGTGCTTGCGCAATACTACATTTACATGGAATTTATACAGTCGAATAAAAAGAAAAATGTCCATTATATACACAATTGGTTTAGCAGACTCGTGACTGAGGAAATTCCTTACAATCGTACGTAAGAACTGGCTGCGCCCGCGACTTCATCCGTGTGGAATTTGTCACAAAAGTTATTTAGTTTATAATATAATATTAACTTCCATGACATATAAGGGCGCTGCATAATCCACGACAGCGGATTCAGAGAAATACCATATTGGTTCTCAAATATAAAATAATGAAAAACTAAAGACTTTAGCCCATACATTTTTGTAAATTAATACAACCTTTGTGTGGTGTGTGACCACTATAATGAATGTTTATAGAACACAACACAAACTGCGTCCAGCTCCATCGCATGCAATTTAAATTCTTGCCGGGCGCAGCGGCTCTGTGTGATGTCTTCCATATTAACTAATACATTACAATTCTTGAATTCCCGCTATTTTTCGTTCGCTGTTTATAATTTAAAAGGAATTCGCTGAATTATTATTAAACACAACTGAACTATTCAAGTAATTAATTTTACAGTGTGTACTTGATCAATAACCTCCTTTTTTTGAAGTCGGTTAAATAAAAAGTAGCCAAAGTTACTACAGCTAGCTGTCAGTGAAACTCCTGTCAAAATCGGGCCAACCGTTCCAGTGATTAGCGGGAACAAACACAGACAGACAGACAAAAATTGTAGAATTTTTTTTTCGATATTTTTATCGTATATACATTCTTATGCATGTAGTAAAAGCGGTTATTTTCATGTTAAAATCAGACACTTCAAATGTATTTATATGTATATATGTTTGTTGATTGTGATATTGGTAGGTTAATGACAATCTCAGCCCTGTAGTTCTGGGCTCTCAAGAATAAGACTACGGTATCCCCTGCCTGTCGTAGAAGGCAACTAAAAGGGGCCTCGGGTCCCTGGGCGACAAGGATGGGGGCTTTTGTCGTCCGTCACACATCGGCTGGCCCGTGGCCTTGAGCACAGTGCAGAGGTGCTCCGATGCGTTCCACTGGAGATCCTGGAGCCCCTCACCATGCACCGAGTAAGGGCCACCGGGGAGGTTTTAGTAGGTAAAAACCCCACATGATATAAGACATAGATACCCCGCCTTCCCCCCAGAAGGCGGGGTATCTTTTTGAAGATTTCCTCCTCGTTAACAAAAAAAAAATGACAATTTATGACAATCTAAGACCAGATAAGAGTCGCCAAATTGATTTGTAAACAAATTGCGGTTTACTAAACTCGAGCACTGACACGTGCGCCATTGATAGTAAACAAATGGAATGGTCCTAACACGTGTTGAATATAAATAGTGCGCTCACGATATGCGCCGCATCTAGTGTGTTATATATTGGCGTTCAGTTTTGGTCAGTCCTTTTTGTTTTTGTCTATTAATTTGGTCCAATTCTTAAAATGGCATCCATGAGAAAACTTTATCAGAGAGGGCCGAAAGGCTCGGTCGGTTGCTATTTCACGGATAAGCTAAGGGACATTCAAAAGCTAAACTAACTTTGAGTGCCACTTCGGGAAGCGTTGGCGCTGGGAGAAGAAGTGGCCGAAGAAACTCCAGCAACGCTCCTAACACCTAAGAGGTGGGGCCTGCCCATAAACTAGCAGTAACGCGTGAGGATTATTCGCAACCTACGACGGTCGCGAATGGACGCTTTGTGGATTTGTAGAGATCTAGCCTGTGCAATGGTAATCCGCATCGTCCGGATCGTCAAGAACGTGTCTCGGCCTCCGGGCGACGCAACGGAATTTATTATAGGAAGGCTTATAAGTGGCGGCACTTACAAGAAGTTTGTTAGAATGTTTGGTGGCAGTCTCGAAAAACCGTCGAGATGCGTGCTTAAAGAATTGGGCTATTGTCGGTAACCCTGTGTCAACGTGGGGCTCGCGATTACGTACGAACCACGGCGCACCCGTGGCTCGTCGCAGAAAACGATTCTGTGTAACCCATGGAATAGGGAGTAGATAGTTTGATGAGAATTCAGTTAGTTTCTGGTTAATTCTATTTCGTTATAATCTTATTTGTACGTTATGTGTCGGCGTCAGTTGTGTGATTGCGTTGATATCTTTTAATATAGATAGACTTTGATAGACTTTTCTGTCACATATACGACCTAATGAGTTGTTAAAAGCGGACAGCGTCTACCCCGTGTCTACCCCGCTAGGATAAAAAAAGTCCGAGCGCTTTTTTATTTGCGTGTAATTTATAGGTTTAGCTTATAAGCTGTGTTATTAAGGCTGTTACCGTAAGATGGCGCCGTAGGTCGATCTAGGTCGTGTGAAATGTATGCGCGGGCGGTGTTCTACGTTCGATACGAAGCGACTTTAAGATAATTTTTGTGTACGCCGTTGACCTTGCGTTGCCTTGACCGTGCCCGACCTTGGGTATGCACAGAAATTTAGCCGAATCTTTGTTCTAGAACACCGATGCTGTTAGTCGTGCCATCTGTCGGCCGTTTTCTAAAACAATATTTTAGTTTACATCTGTTGGATCTTTTTAGTATCATTACCGTAGAAACAGAATCAGGAGTTATATATCGCTTTTAATGCGACATTTAAGCGTCAAAATCTTATTGATTTTAGTTGTGGAAACTAATTGTGAAAAAAAATATAAATAGCATTCACTTTGTACTTTAAAATGTGCTTCTTATTACATATGAAATATTTTAACCGCCATCTAGCGGCGAGTTGCATTTGTTACGCGGCTTGCATTATGTTTAGTTACAGCGCCATCTCTGAGCATGCGAACTACCGTCTATAATTGTAAACATTTCATACAACAGTTAGATGGCGTTGTTTCCTTTCTATAATAGTGGCGAAAGATGGCGCCGCTATTTCGAGAATTATACGTTTTTTACGTTCTTAGTTCTAACCGAGTTTACAAATGGAAGAAGTTCTCGATTAGTTTCTTATTTTTGTCACCTCATAACTTTGGACTAGGTGACCCGATTGTGATGATTCTTATTTATTTTTGTTTTCATGTGGTCCCATTTTAATTTAGTCCAGTATTGACGTCCACGAGAAAACCATATAAGTCTTAAATTGGCATTACGTGCGCGACAAACGGACGAATAACTCACTATCACGCCAACCGATTTCGATGATTTACATTTCATTGGATTGTACGCACTTCAAGGGTAGTTTGATGAGAATTTCGTTACGTTTGATACTATTTCGTACTATTTGTAGTCAGATTTTTGTTTATTCATAAATCTACTTATATATCTGTACCAACACTATAATAATATGTAGACACGTCACTAACGTTTGCAAAAAAACCTACAGAAATCTTGGTTTTATCCTCAGGCAGTCAGTTCTCGAATTTATTAGTGGTTAAATCTTTACTTAACGCATTGGTAAGAAGCCATTTATAGACGAACGCTTACATATGGAATCCTCATGAAGACAAATATTGTCTCATGGTGGAGAAGATACAAAATAAATTTTGTAGATTTCTATATTATAAGCAGTACGGGGTGTATCCTCGCTTCCCAATGATGTACCCGAGCCTATTTGTACTGGGCATGGGTACAGCAGGCTGCAGGTGAGGAGAGACGTCGCACTGGCAACATATAGACATAGACATTTATTTATTGGCATCACAATACAAAAACACATCACAGACAGAATATAACACACATTAAAAATAATGAAAAATAGACAAAACACAGTTAAAGTTACACGGACAAATAATACAAAACATATGACGCCAATATCGGACACCGTCTCAGCATATGCTGTCGCAAGGATGCGACAGCGCTGATTTTCAGCGGTGCCCGGGACTACCTAAAGACGTGCGCGCGCAATACTACTTTTATATGGAATTTATACAGACAATAAGAGTACAATAAATATGATACATAAATAAAACAGTTATGAGATTAAAATATATTTTATACAATAAAATAATAGATGAAAAATTTCATAAATAAATATATTATTGAGTCAAAAATAAACTAAAATAAATAATATGATAATTAAACGTATAAAGTTTATATTATTTACTGAAATATTGAAAATATTTGAAACAACAAGACATCGATATCAGGGGTAATCGATTTTGGGATATTTGTCCGTTTGTGGCGCACATATTTATTTATTTATTTAATAAGATACACCAACAGCATTACACAAGCATACATTGTTGTAATAATCAAGTTTACAAACTAAGTCCTGTTGTGTATGCCAATTACAGGTGTACACAACATTCGCTATAAAGAAACGTAACGATTTCATAATTAATAGTTACAAAAATATTTTAATAAATTATAAAGAAATAGAAAAATCAGTAATAAATTAATTTAATTAGCCAAAATTACTGCACAATTTTTAACACTAAGGTGCGGAAGAGCTTGCGTGAATTAGAAAAAATGTCAACCGACGTGGACTTAGTGTTAAGGAGGTTATATGTAGCGGAAATCCTTGGCAAGGGCGAGTGTGACAGTACGGTTGGTATTAGATTGCGGCACATCAAAAATCCTACAACAACGACTCCTTGGATATTTGAACGGCACTCTAATGTGAATGTTTTCGAGTATCACTCTACTTTTTATTTCGCCATTGATGGCTTTGTGAAGATAAACTACATCTAACATTTTGCGGCGATTACACAAAGTATGCATATGATAATAATTTAATCTGTCACTATAAGGATGTCATACTTGATTCAAATTAGATTAGATTCGGCAACAAAATAAATATTGCATTAAAAACTCCTTTTCCAAGACTCCGTAATACCCTTTATTATAAAAAAAAAAACATGACATAATACTAATAAATATCTTTAATAATCCAACTCTAATTAAAACAACAGATAATCCTATAGAATGAAACCTTTTTGCTTTACCGACAATAATACTGTCCTGCTGCGATCGTCTCGACGAATGTTGGATTGATTGGCGGCAAAACAGTACAACGTAAACGAAACTCAACTCAATAGGACTGATCATAAAGTATCAAATGCCTTACATGCATTTACCATTATGGTCCTTTTGTTATTATGGAATTAATCCTGGTCATAATTTAAATTTCGAATTTTCCATTTCTATTCCACTTCAATCTAAGTTATACCTTATGTATATAGAGTCAAGGTTTAATTTCGATTGGTGTATGTTTATTTTTCTCGTATCAGCACTCGGGATACAGACTACATTATTACATATTAATGATGACGTCAAACACTCAAAATATAATACGAATACATTTGTAATGTATCCAATTTTAATTAAAATAACAGATAATCCTATATCAAATGAAAGCTTTTGCTTTACCGATGATAATTCTGTCCTGCTGCGATCGTCTCGACGAATGTTGGTTTGATTGGCGGCAAAAAAATACACAAACGAAACTCGACTCTACGATTTTGTTTATAAAGTATCAAATGTCTTATAAGTATACGACACATATGTCATTTTGTTATTATCAATTTTAGCCGGCTCATAATTTAAATTTCGAGTTTTCGATTTCTATTAGATTTTACTAAGTTATACCTTATTTGTATAGAGTCAAGGCTTAATTTCGATTGGCGTTCTTTTTTTCGTCTTAGCGGTCCGGGGCACAGATTAGCTATTAATTCAAGACTACGTCAATTAAATATGGCGGCGGTTATGTACGGAGGTGTATTGGTGGTTTATCATAAGTATATACCTATTATTCAAGCTGATATGTATATTAAAGCTATTTATTTTGCTTTGGGTTAGACCTGAGCACATACCAATCGGATGTTATGTGGAGGTGGGAAAAATAAAAGTTTGTTTATTGACTATTTAAAACAATAATGTTTGACAGATATTTTGGCGGGAATAAAAGCATTATTCCCGCGTTTAAATTTATTCTTTTCTGTCAGTTTAATTCCTCAATATTTGTTTAATAGTTCTTGTAATTATGAGAGATTAACTCACTATATATAAGCTAGTAATTGTATTTCCAATGTTTTCAATATTTAATTATATAATTTAAACTTTATACGTTTAATTATCATATTATTTATTTTAGTTTATTTTTGACTCAATAATATTTATGAATTTTTTTCATCTATTATTTTATTGTATATAATATATATTAATCTCATAACTGTTTTATTTATGTATCATATTTATTATACTCTTATTGTCTGTACAAATTCTATATAAAAGTAGTATTGCGCGCGCACGTCTTTAGGTAGTCCCGGGCACCGCTGCAAATCAGCGCTGTCGCATCCTTGTGACAGCATATGCGGAGACAGTGTCCGATATTGGCATCATATGTTTTGTATTATTTGTCCGTGTAACTTTAACTGTGTTTTGTCTATTTTTCATTATTTTTAATGTGTGTTATATTCAGTCTGTGATGTGTTTTTGTATTGTGATGCCAATAAATAAATGTCTATGTCTATATACGGTGCAATTCGGCATAATGTTTTAATTTACTATACTTATAATTCATCTTTGGTCATTATGTGCTCATTTGCAATGGGAATCACACTATTCGTAACGTACAATAGCCCAACTTTACACGTTAACGAAAGTTCGTGATGCCTACCCCTCCGGGTGAAGGGCGTGATGTTTGAATTGTATTATATGTAATAAGCCAGTATAATTCGTGAAGTGTAGGTAATGTTATGTTATCGGATGCATTGGTATTTAATCGGCAATGCGATCGGCGATGGTTAGTAGATTGACACGCTGATAGCCGCCATGTTGGTAAAGACGCCATATTGTCGACACACGTGCGCGCCATTTTGTGACTTTTTGTTTTTCTTTTTTTATAATAACTTTGATGTGCATTAAGTTGTTTATGACACTGCCATGATCAATGTGGTAACATTTTCTGACACACAGCTCTTAAGTCACATCAATTAGGTAACTTTATGTTCAGCTTCGTAGTCCTCGGCTTATAGTGTAAGGCTACGATATACCTTCCTTGTATAGTGAACCGGGGAAGAAGGCGACACTGGTGATCCCGTGGATTTGGAAGGTGGTGTTGAAGAAAAGAAGTCATGGCTGCGGAACATAAGAGAGTGGACCGGAATTGCGAGTGCCGCCCAACTGTTTCGCTTCGCAAGAGACAGGAAGAGATATGGTGAACTGACCGCAAACCTTCGCTAGTCGGAGATGCATTTTAAGAAGAAGAAGTTGGAGAATGCTCTGGTTCACGCGTCGCCCCTGTATCTCATGGCCATATTTAGGTTGTAGTATTATTTTCTCTTCTGATGCGGCCGTTGCCCTTGTCACCAGTCTTCCTGTGTTGTCGTCACAGTCAACTGTGTAATACACACAGCTGACTGTGTGTCGGGATATCGCCACTACAGCATGGTGGACGCTGTCTTGCAGTTGTAGTTTTTTTTTTATATAAAGAAAGCTAGTAATATTTTTTATTTTTTTTTCAGAAATATTACTAACAATCTTGTTAACCATTCCTACTAAGCTTAAGCTTGTGCTAGGACATGGTTCACGGCAATAGTCGAATGTTGGATTCGAACCCACGACCTTACGATTCGCAAGCCGTACCCTAAACCATCTAAACCATTAGGCTATTAACGCTTAAATTATTTCGTCAGTGTACCACTCTGGTATACTGTTGTACTGTTGGTAATACCAAACACCGTGGCGATTATTTCAGAAAAAATCGTTGCTGTGATGTGACTTAATGTCGTAACAGAAATTAATATAAAACCATTTTCCCTTGTCTCCAGGATATGGACCTGATCGAAGTACTCTGGAAGCAAGATGTGGACATGGGCTTCTCCTTGGAGGATCCTGTTCAGCCGGTAAGTGATTTTTTTTTAATTTCTAGAGACATGTCAGCTCAATTAACTTTATTTTAACAATGTATTGATTTTTTTTAATGGAAAAGATGTTCTTTAAGAAGAGTCGTTTGATGGAAGTTTGTTTATGTCATGACTAAGTTTGATTTCGTAATATTCCTACGATAACCCGATACGTCACCAGCGGAGGGGGAGAGCCTCTGCGCTCCCCTCCCTGACCCGCTCGTCAGCCTCCGTCTGGGACATGACCGTCTCAATAGTTAACATCCTTAGTTTACACGGAGAAAAAAATGTTTTATATAATTTAAAACTATAAAGGCTTAGATCCTGAATACGTGACTGAAATATTCTTATAATAATTCTATAGCTGTTGATTTTGTAAAATAATAAACAATCCACCAGTTGGCGGGAAAAAGTATTTTTTAAAGTATCTACTGTCATAAATGTCTGCTAATTCCATTCTGATCTAGATCTCTACACTTCCTTGACCTAAAATAAGTCTGTTTCCTTTTGGAATTGACAATTGTCTTCTCTATTCAGGAGGGTCCTCAGGCTACGAAGGTGGAGCTCGGCAAGGAGATCGACAAGGAGTTGAAGATCGCCGAGGAGAATATCCAGAAGAAAATAGAAGAGACAGAGAAGATAGAGAAGGTGAAGGCCTCTCTGCTCGATCCGGAATCATCTAAGGATGTAAGTAATATATTATAGAAACTTCGGGATCCTTTGAACATCTTTCATTCGTACAGCAAAGGACTGGTAACTTCGCCCGTGTTTCTTTCCTTCCAATTACAAAGTGGGTATTTTTAAAAGTACAGTAGATTAAGCTGGTCGTCTTACCATCCAGGACTGCATCCATTTAACGTCAATTGGGATCGACGTCAAGCACTTGCTTAAAAAGTACGAAACCATTCATCAAGGCGGCGGTTATGTGGAGTTTTTACCCACTAAAACCCGCCCGGGGGTCCTTCCTCGGTGCAAGGCTCCGGGATCTCCAGTGGATCACCGGAGTCCCTCTGCACTGTGTTGTCTGTGTCTTCCCGGTTAATCCTCAGCCGGTGTCGCCTTCATCCCGGGTCCACTTTGGTGGACGACAAAGGTCCCCTTTTAGTTGCCGTCGACAGGCAGGGGATACCGTAACCTTATTCCACGAGCCCAGGTGCACAGGGCTGTCGTACGAATACGTGTCTAACTATGTTTTCTTTTCCCAGGACGACCCCTGGGCCGGACTCTCTTACACCGTGGATACGGAGACTGGTAAGTCATTCTCTTTTATTGATCCATTTTTATAGGAGAAGGGAGAAGACTGGCATAAATAACATACATCTTAAGACATTGCACGCATCTACAAACGGCATCCGTCAGCTTTTCCACCTATTTCAATAAGTTATCAATTCGTCTGTTTTTTATGTTCGTTACCGCATAACTTGTGACTGGGTGAATTCATTTTGATGATTTCTTTTTCATTTGAAAACTGGTGCTATCCTAATGGTCCCATTTTGGTTCAATTCTGTCTTAAATTTGATTACCGTGGTCCTAACACAAGGTGGAGCCGTGGTCAGCTCAGTAACTTTGCGGTCGCCTATGCTGCTAATACGCTAGCAACCCGTTTTCGATCCCGTTGTGGGCAACAATAGATTTGTTTTTTTTTTTTTTTTTTTATGACGAACTACACAGATTGGCCAGAGAAGCTGGCCTTGACTGCTTCACCGGATTGAGAGGTGGCATAGCTCTTAGGTCGCTTAGCCTGAATCTCTATTGCTAGTAACTCGACACAAGGGTACCCCCGGTGAGGGGTAACCTCGGCTTGGACGGTTACTATGTTACGCGTAAGCATGCCGATCCGAGGGCGCCCGAGAGGGCCGAACCACGACTCGGTCGGTTGCTATTTCACGGGAATAGATTTGTTGTTGCAATTTTACTACGGCGGTAAAGGAAAACATCGTGAGGAAACCTACACTTCTTAGATTTTTTTCTAAGACATGTAAAGTCTGCTAAGACACTAGGTGTGCGTGACGGACTATGCCCTTATACTCTCTTTACAGAGATGGCATGCGCCCAGCAGTGGGATATATATAAAGGCTGTTACTAGAGCATGACTTTTGCCATTAAGTGCGCCATGTTGTACATTTTTAATCTACGCAAATAATAAATAAATCTATACACACAAAAACCTGTATAACAAATCATTATATATATTTAAACACGATTCGGAAAGAATATAAAACGACCCCTAAAAAGCGATCGAATGTTTGCGAATACATAGGGGTGGCTCCCCTTATATAAACGTTGTTTCCGATGCGGCCATTTAGGGGTGGTTTTCACCCTAATATCTATTGAGTGCTGTATTTTTTACACACTTTATAGTTGAGCCGAGTAGGCCGTTCAACCGACTTGAAAAGGGAAGGTTCATTATTAAATTATTCATTTATAGTCTTACATTGGTATTGTAAACTTCTAAATTCCATTAGAGCAATAATAATTTCGTCGTTATCAATTAAAATTCCAAAAAAAAATTGCGGGTTTTTTAAATATGTTTTAATATTTAAAAAAATTATAATGCCGTATTCTTCCTGCGGGATGTCGTGTTACGGGTAGGTTTTCCTGCGCCATTTTGTGGACCTTGCCGCGGTGTGTGCGTGGGGTCCTTGTGGAAGACCGTTTGGAACCTATAGTTGGCGTTTCCGTCCCGGTTGTTGTCTTTAATTGTTTGCTTTTGTAAATAAAAAAAAGTGATTGGAGTGATTTGAAGCGTCAATGGCCTAATGGCTTAGGGTACGGTCTGCGAATCGCAAGGTCGTAGGTTCGAATCCAACATTCGACTATTGACGTGAACCATCTCCTAGCACAAGCTTAAGCTTAGTTGGAAGGGTATTATTTCTGAAAAATAAAAACATCGTTTCTTTTTTTATGACGAACTACACAGATTGGCCAGAGAAGCTGGCCTTGACTGCTACACCGAATTGAGAGGTCGCATAGCTCTTTGGTCGTCTTAGTGGTGTGACAGAAAGTACACTATTGTTTTTTATGTACTTTAGCGAAGGTTTTAAAAGTAGAGTGAATAGGCATTTACTAAGCTAGTGCGTCTAAGGCAATGGCCGCATCAAGGGAGAGGATAGTGGACCACAACCTAAAAATGGCCATGAGAAGCAGGGACACAGCGGTCGCGGAGAAGCTAATAGCAATGCGACGCGTTAACCCATAACGATCTCTGGCCACCTCCAAATTCAGGCATTATATATAAAAATAAAACAAAAAAAAGGAAAATAGTAACTGTAGAAGTGGCACTCTTTTAATAAATGCAGAGCGAACAATTTAAGTGTATTGGAAAAGAGCAAGGACACAGGTCTGTAGTTGCGATCTAACAATAAAAAAAAAAAGCTAGTGCGTCTTACCATCCAGGACTGCGTCCACTTAACATCAGGTGGGATCGTAGTCAAGCACTTGCTTAGAAATTATAAAAAAAAAAAGATATCTCGGGTACGCTACGGCTCATTTATTGCTCGGGCACTAGTGCGTTCTTCTGGAGGTCCCTTTTCCATGTTGTTGTATACCAGGAGATTTTAGTGAGTTAAATTCTCACCTTATAGCCGTGAAAGAACAATTTTTTGAAGATTTCCTCCATAGGATTTGTATTTTATTACCGATCGGAAATGCTTCCTATACATACAATGCTTGCCGGAGTTGAAGCATAACTAGCAACACTTAATGTAAATATCAGTGTTTACATAAATAAACATGACCTTAGGCGAAATTGCATTGAAGTTAAATAACTGTATAATTAGCGTTTATTTTATTAACTTCACAATATAACTATGAGACAGCAGAAAGAAAGAGTGTGCACCCCTAGTACGCGATTTGATTTGAGTATGGTTGTTTTAATCGTAAATACACTCTTTTGAAGTCGGTTGTTTATCGACGCTGGAAAGGGAAAACGTAGTAAGTGACACATAAGGCCATTTTCACTTTATCACGTCGTTAGAATCAGAAAAAAAAAGACGCGTCGAATGATATATGACTTGTGACAATAAGATGAGAAATAGCGGAAATAGGATTTACAAAATTGACACTTCTCTTTTATTTTTTGTATCGTAAAACGATTTTCTTTTAGAAAAACTCTAGTTAAACGCCGCGGTACAATACTTATACAGCAAAAAATAATAAACATTGTGTCCAAAAACGACAGCTCTAGGTCCACGAACACGAAAGTTATATTTTTTTTTAAAAGTTGAACAATTTCATTTTTGTGGGTTTACTATGTTTTTGTTTTCCAGCGTCGATATTTATTTAAAAGACTTGGTAGCTTAGTGTCTGGGCGATCGGCTCAAGTTGCATAGTACACTAGCAACATGACTTCGATGCACTGTAATGAATTTGTCGCAAAAAATGCTGATTTACCACGTGCTCGGTGAAGAAAAACATCGTAAGCACATTTTATAACAAACGTGAAGTCTGTCAAGTCACCATGTGTACGTGGCTGACTATGCCGTTTAACTCGTAAGCTCTCTTTAGAGAGACTGTGTTCAATAGTGGGCTACATATAAGCTGTAACTTTATTCGGCCCTCTCGGGCGCCCTCGGATCGGAATGCTTACGCGTAACATAGTAACCGTCCAAGCCGAGGTTACCCCTCACTGGGAGGACCCTTGTGTCGAGTTACTAGCAATAGAGGTTCAGGCTAAGCGACCTAAGAGCTATGCCACCTCTCAATCCGGTGAAGCAGTCAAGGCCAGCTTCTCTGGCCAATCTGTGTAGTTCGTCATAAAAAAAAGTACAGTAATGAATTTGTTTGTCGCATTAAATCCTGACTTACCACGTGCTCGGTGAAGAAAAACATCGTAAGAACATTTTTTAACACACGTGAAGTCTGTCAAGTCACCATGTGTACGTGACTGACTATGCCGTTTAACTCTAAGCTCTCTTTACAGAGACTATGCCCAATATTGGGCTATATATAAGCTGTAACTTTAACTTTTAACACGTATATAATGTGTAGTTATAATATAATATAATATATAATCAAATTGTATCAAATTATCGTCGACGAAGTTTCGAATACTGGGACTTGTGTGAAAGCTCAAGTTAAAAATACTATTTCCTGCCAACCATCGACTGGCAGTTGGCAATAGAGCTGACTCATCTGACTAATGGTACAACTGCACGGGGGGTGGGATTGCCACGGGGGATGGCTTTGATGGGTGCCCAAATTTTTGATATTAAATACCAGAAATATAATAAATGTATGCATAAGTGTGTAACTTAGTAATCGATATAGCTTTATATACCAAAATCAAACAAGAAGTAACTTACATAATTAAGATGAACCTTACGATTCGTTTTTTTTTTATTGACGAACTACACAGATTGGCCAGAGAAGCTGGCCTTGACTGCTTCACCGGATTGAGAGGTGGCATAGCTCTTAGGTCGCTTAGCCTGAACCTCTGTCGCTAGTAACTCGACACAAGGGTCCCCCGCTGAGGGGTAACCTCGGCTTGGACGGTTTTACGATTCGTTATACAATGTGACCTTATCGATAAAAGCTATTGAATGTCTCGTTTACTTATGAAAGGCTGTCGTTTCACTTATACAAACTCTCAACAAATCAACAAAGTGTCCCATTAATTGATTTACAGACAATTTATTCATATTTAATCTATATATATATAGATTTTTTTTTTGACGAACTACACAGATTGGCCAGAGAAGCTGGCCTTGACTGCTTCACCGGATTGAGAGGTGGCATAGCTCTTAGGTCGCTTAGCCTGAACCTCTATCGCTAGTAACTCGACACAAGGGTCCCCCCGGTGGGGGGTAACCTCGGCTTGGACGGTTACTATGTTACGCGTAAGCATTCCGAACCTAGGGCGCCCGAGAGGGCCGAACCACGACTCGGTCTGTTGCTATTTCACGGATAATCTAAGGGACATTCAAAAGCTAAACTAACTTTGAGTGCCGCTTCGGGAAGCGTTGGCGCTGGGAGAAGAAGTGGCCGAAGAAACTCCAGCAACGCTCCTAGCATTAAATATATATAGATTATATAAGATTAATTATTAAGATATTATAAAAGAGAAAGTGTGTGTGTATGTTCCATATAGGCTCCGAAACGGCTGGACCAATTCAATGAAACTTTCAGGGAATCTTCAGATTGACCTGGAGAGTAATGCTGTTTGGTGACGATCGGAGTGCTATTCTTTTTGAACTGTCAAATACACCTTTTATTCTTTCGAAGCGTCAATAGCCTAATGGTTTAGGGTACGGCCTGCGAATCGTAAGGTCGTGGGTTCGAATCCACCATTGGACTATTGCCGTGAACCATGTCCTAGCACAAGCTTAAGCTTAGTTGGAATGGTTAACAAGATTGTTAGTAATATTTCTGAAAAAAAACAAATATTACTAGCTTTCTTTTTAAAAAAAAATTACTATGATGATATTGTATTGTTTTATAACACAAATTTGTATTGACACATGCGTTGTGTATATTTATGTCATTATGAACCATATTGAAGTACAATGGAGTATATTGCATGAACATGGATGTAGGTAATGATCTTCACCCGCTCGAATAGAGAATAGAAGAGAATGAAAACGGATAGAAATGAATAATTTAATATATGTGATTTCAAGAGTAGTGCGGAGTCGCGTCTTACCATTCAGAACTGCGTCCACTTGTTATTTCTTTAGTTGGTGTCGCTATGGTTTAGCGATGACGTATAACTGACACCCCAATCGTCTCTGTTAATATTTGACGTATTTAGTAAATGCATCGATCCTAACACAATTACAAAAGGGGGGACGTTATGTGGGGTTTTCATATACTAAAACCCCTTGGTGGCCCTTCCTCGGTGCATGGTGAGCTCCGGGATCTCCAACGCACACTCGGAGAGCACGTCCCAGGATGAGTAATCTCTCATTCCCTGTGCCATCGCAGTGCAAGGCGATCAGCCGATGTCGCGTCCAATTTAGCGTACGACAAAGGCCCTCTTGTGGCCCTGTGAACCCGACTAAAGGGTTTTAGTCGTCTTCTACGACAGGCAGGGTATACCGTAGTCTTATTCTTGAGAGCCCAGAACTACAGGGCTGATTGGGTATTATATCTACGAAATATATAATCCAAGTTCAATTTAAATATATTTCAAGCAATATTTTCTTCATGGAATATTTGGTTTATGGTTTTCGATGTGTAATTTTCAAATTATGATGAGAAAATTTTCGAACAAAAGATGTAAAAAAAAAAAACTCATAATAAAAGTCGATTATCTTTGAAATTTCGAGAAGGACACGTTTTTGGACGGAGCGGCGTCTGCTCAGTAATGAGCTTGAAATGTCCATTACATAATGACCTCTTATGTAGCTCTTACTTTGATAAATGCCATATTATTACGATATGGTCGTCCAAATGGAGAGGTCAAAGTAAAATGGTTGTCGTTGAAAATTTCCATTTTTATTCGACCCGTCTCACCTTCCTCAATCGTACCAATTTTCTTATATTCACAAAGTCGTCATGACGTGCCAGGGATCAATTGTGAATGGGCGATTTCAGAGTGACAGGCGCGCGTTCGAATTTCAAAAAGAATCGTTCGATTTTTTTTCCCCGCCGGCGCGACTTTTCCACAAGTCATCGTTTCGGCCAGTGTTCTCTGTGATTAATACTTTCTGTTTTTTTTTTTTATCTTTCTCGTACTCTGTTCTCAAAGGATCGTATAATGGCGTTGCTGGAAATAGTTTACGAATTGTGGATATTAAATTTATGTTTGTGTAGTCGCCGAAAGATTTTTATCTGTACAATTTTTAATTTCTAACTGCCGCCTTTTGCCCCAGTTGATCACTAATTTTAACTCGTCAAATGTACAAAGGAAGTAAGCGCAGAAATTATGGGACAATATATATTGGCCATTTCAATTCCTTGAAAGAGAGAACTGGAGTCAATTTTCAGTGTAAGAGTCCCGTACCACAAATAGACTTCGAATATTTTTAACTGACTTCAAAAGAGAAGGTTTGTAACTCGTCTCTAGGTGTTTTTAAGCTTGTATATTCATAGGGTCATTATTTTATGAACATTTTTTTTTATATATAGATAGGTAGATTTTTTTTTTGTTAACGGGGAGGAAATCAAAAAGATACGCCGCCTTCTAGGGGGAAGGCGGCGGTTATGTGGGGTTTTTACCCACTAAAACCTCCCCGGTGGCCCTTTCCTCGGTGCATGGCAAGGGGCTCCGGGATCTCCAGTGGAACGCACCGGAGCTCCTCTGCACTGTGCTCAAGGAGAGCACGTCCCGGGGGGGGGGGAGGTTACTCCCTCCCCCCTGTGCCCTCACGGTGCTAGGCTACACGGGCCAGCCGATGTCGCCTTCTTCCCGGGTCCACCTTAGCGACAAAGGCCCCCACCCTTGTCGCCCAGTGAAAGTCGCCTTATACGACAGGTAGGGGATACCGTAGTCTTATTCTTGAGAGCCCAGAACTACAGGGCTGAGATAGATAGATAGACTATTGCTACAAGTATATTCTAAGCTATATTCTATTTTAAGTAAGTTACGAGCAAAATCTAAACCCGACTTCAAATCGAATCAAAGGTTAAACGCCATTACACGCGGACGACCTCTTTGTATTTTTCGAAATATCGTAGGAATATTACTAAATTAATCAGAACCTAACTTAGCTATACAAGTGTTAAATTAGCATCAAGTATGTGCGCGACAAATGGACGAATAACTCAATATCACGACAACAGATTTCGTTTTTTATTGGAAAGGATGGACTTCAAGGGTAGTTCGATGAGAGTTTGTTTGGGTTCTGATTAAATCTATTTCGTAAAATTCCTATTCTACTTGAAGTCCGTGTTTTTATTCGTAAATATAATTCTGTTTCTTTGGTATATATTCTACTTGAAGTCCGTGTTTTTACTCGTAAATATAATTCTGTTTCTTTGGTATATATTCTACTTGAAGTCCGTGTTTTTACTCGTAAATACAATTCTGTTTCTTTGGTATATATTCTACTTGAAGTCCGTGTTTTTATTCGTAAATATAATTGTGTTTCTTTGGTATATATTCTACTTGAAGTCCGTGTTTTTACTCGTAAATATAATTCTGTTTCTTTGGTATATATTCTACTTGAAGTCCGTGTTTTTACTCGTAAATATAATTGTGTTTCTTTGGTATATATTCTACTTGAGTCCGTGTTTTTACTCGTAAATATAATTGTGTTTCTTTGGTATATATTCTACTTGACGTCCGTGTTTTTACTCGTAAATATAATTGTGTTTCTTTGGTATATATTCTACTTGAAGTCCGTGTTTTTACTCGTAAATATAATTGTGTTTCTTTGGTATATATTCTACTTGAAGTCCGTGTTTTTACTCGTAAATATAATTCTGTTTCTTTGGTATATATTCTATTTGAAGTCCGTGTTTTTTACTTGTAAATATAATTGTGTTTCTTAGGTATATATTCTACTTGAAGTCCGTGTTTTTACCGTAAATATAATTGTATTTCTTTGGTATATATATTCTACTTGAAGTCCGTGTTTTTACTCGTAAATATAATTGTGTTTCTTTGGTATATATTCTATTTGAAGTCCGTGTTTTTACTCGTAAATATAATTGTATTTCTTTGGTATATATTCTAATTTGAAGTCCGTGTTTTTACTCGTAAATATAATTGTGTTTCTTTGGTATATATATTCTACTTGAAGTCCGTGTTTTTTACTTGTAAATATAATTGTGTTTCTTTGGTATATATTCTACTCGAAGTCCGTGTTTTTTACTTGTAAATATAATTGTGTTTCTTTGGTATATATATTCTACTTGAAGTCCGTGTTTTTACTCGTAAATATAATTGTGTTTCTTTGGTATATATTCCCACTTGAAGTCCGTGTTTTTACTCGTAAATATAATTGTGTTTCTTTGGTATATATTCTAATTTGAAGTCCGTGTTTTTACTCGTAAATATAATTGTGTTTCTTTGGTATATATTCTACTTGAGTCCGTGTTTTTACCGTAAATATAATTCTGTTTCTTTGGTATATATTCTACTTGAAGTCCGTGTTTTTACCGTAAATATAATTGTGTTTCTTTGGTATATATTCTACTTGAAGTCCGTGTTTTTACCGTAAATATAATTGTGTTTTCTTTCTGGTCTCGAGCGACAGGTCTTGGACGGCAGTCGCCCTTCTGTGAGACGGTCATGTCCCAGAAGGAGGCTGACGAGCGTGTCAGGAGGGAGCGCAGAGGCTCCCCCCTCCGCAGACGACGTATCGGGGTGCGCAGGAGGCGTTCGCGAACGCCTCCTCTTGCCGCCCCCGTAATCCGAAGCGGGGCCAGGATGGGTACCTGGCCCCAGTATGCTTCGGCGTCGACGGGACTTCTCTGAGTGCCGGAGAAGTCCCCTTTGAGGATGAAGTCCGGTCTTTGCCGGGACCGGCCGGTCGTTGGGGTGTCCTGTCGCTGACAGATCCGGGGCATAACGGCTCATAACGGCTGATGGCATTCGCGGAAGGTTTAGTGGGTAGGGGCTGCCCAGGCCGAGTCCCACACATCCCTCCGGGCCCACTCAGGGTACCGGAGGATGGTCTATAAAAAGATTCCCCCGCGTGAACAAAAAAAAAAAGGCTGTGCATTAGTCTAGCAGGGAGATGTGTACCGGAAATCAGAGAAAGAAAAATGTGAATTTAAAAATTTATATGTACGCAATAAATAATATACACATACACATATAAGTATGTACATATATGTGTATGTGTGTGTGAAAAAAAAAATCATTTCATATTTCAAAATCCTTGAATCAACGGATGCAGCGTGTACTATTGTCACGAAATATGATTTATGCTTCAGACAGGCCACGCTTCAGAGTACATCTCAATTCCCCATAGGCTTACAATCATTAATTTTCCTTTTACCCTGATTCTTGCATTGTGTGTGCATGCTTTTGTGTCCTCTATGTATATTATAAGGGTGGCATTTGGTGCGGGTAGTGAGACGTAACTCGGATAGCTTTGAAATCGTCTAGCTTCTATTATTTTTTTATTATTAAAGAAAATAAACAATTGTAATATTTTTGTAAGACCAGAGAGCTGAGGCAGCTTGCAGCAGCATGACCAGCTGAATAGGCAGCACAGCTCTTAGGTCGCTTAGCCTTTTTTTATCGCGGGGGAATCCTTTTTACGAACCATCCTCCGGAACCCTGTGTGGGCCCGTAGGGATGTGTGGGAATCGGTCTGGGTGACCCCTACCCACTAAACCTTCCGCGAATGCCATCAGCCGTTATAAGTGGAGTGCCCCGGATCTGTCAGCGACAGGGCACCCCAACGAGAGGCCCGACTTCTTCCTCTAAAGGGGACTTCTCCGGCAATTAGATAAGTCTCGACGACGCCGAAGCATTAGTGGGGCCAGGTACCCAGTCTGGCCCCGCTTCGGATTATGGAGGCAGCAAGAGCGCATCCTGCGCACCCCGATTCGCCGCCTGGGGTAGCTTAGCCTGAACCTCTATTAGCTAGTAACTTGACACAAAGGTCCGTCCCTCCGGTGAGGGGTAACTGTTTTTTTTATATGAGAAGTGGCAAACGAGCATACGGCTCACCTGATCTTAAGTGATCACCGTCGCCCATAAGCATCCACAGCACCAGAGAGGCTGTAGGTGCGTTGCCGACCTTAGAGATAGGAATAGGCTCGTTTCTTGAAGGTCCCTAAATCGTATACGTTCGGAAGCACCGCTGGCGACAGTTGATTCCACAAGTTGACAGTGCGTGGGAGAAAGTTACGCGAAAGACGTACAGTCGTTGAACGCCAACCATCAAGATGGTGGCGGTGGAATTTGGATCTCTGCCGAGATGTGCGGTAATGGAAATCGGTAGCTGGGATGATTCCGAACAATTTCTCAGAACAATCCCTATGGTAAATGCGATACAGGATGCAAAGAGAACCGACATCTCTTCGCAGACTCAGAGGGTCGAGTCGATCGGAAAGACCCTGATCGTCGACTATTCGAGCAGCTCTACGTTGTACACGGTCAAACGGAGAACTTCGCTTTGGACGGTTACTAAGTTATGCAACCCACAACCTCGAAAAGCGTTAGCGTTGGCAGAACCGAAGAAACTCTAGCAACGCTCAACAATTGTAATCATTGCATTTAGACTTATAAATAAATAAATAAAAATAAAAAAACCTTATATTTCTTACTACCTAATTACATATTTACAATATACTAATTTATAATTATTAATAGAAACCCTCGTTCTTGAAGGTGAAGGCCTCCTCTAGAGCTTTCCAGGTCTCTTCGTCACTTCTGTAGTTAAATAATATTTTATTTCTGTCTTATCTTTGCGAAAGATGATCTGTTTTACTAAAGTTTCGTCTAAGTGAAGGTATATGAAATAATTACAGTTGTTTGTGTAAACTGTGTTTAAGTTACGCTTTTATCGTTAGACAGAGATAGTAGTGGTTTTTCTTCCCGTTGAAACCACAGCTTTATGTTTGAAGTTACCAAAGGTAGTAACTTTGGTAATTCAAACAAGAAGTTACCTTTTGGTTACTTCTTAACGTAGTTCTAGTGACGTTTCTTATCGTATAGGTCACTGGCCTACTATACGATGTTTTGATGACAAATCAAAAAAAAAGTTAACAACCCAACAGTTCTGTTTAATCATGGTGCCTACGCAAGTTACGTACTACGTACGGACAGCACTTCGGGTATTTTTTTTATGATGAACTACACAGAGAAGCTGTCCTTGTCTGCTTCACCGGATTGAGAGGTGGCGTAGCTCTTAGGTCGCTTAGCCTGAACCTCTATCGTTAGTAACTCGACTCAAGGATCCCCCCGGTGAGGGGGCTCGGCTTGGACGGTTACTATGTTACGTAAGCATTCCGATCTGACGGCGCCCGAGAGGGCCGAACCACGACTCGGTCGGTTGCTATTTCACGGATAATATCAAAAGACGAGGTTATCATTTGTCTGTAGGATTGTTTTAAAGTTTGTATATACATAGCGTCGTTATTTTATGAACCATTTTTTTTGTATAAAAGACTAGCTTACCTTGTCCGCTTCGCCGTGCTAGATTTAGCTTTATTTTATTTAAACAATAAACTTACATCATTAAATATTTAATTTAACTCTCAC
The DNA here is from genome assembly GCA_029286785.1 of Meandrusa payeni. NCBI lineage: Eukaryota > Metazoa > Arthropoda > Insecta > Lepidoptera > Papilionidae > Meandrusa > Meandrusa payeni. The sequence continues at coordinate 1,751,117 of JAGSMX010000026.1, forward strand.
AACATATTAAATTATTCATTTCTCTCCATATTCATTCTCTTCTCGAGCGGGTGAAGATCATTACCTACATCCATGTTCATGCAATACACTCCATTGTACTTCAATATGGTTCATAATGACATAAATATACACAACGCACGTGTCAATACAAATTTGTGTTTTAAAACAATAGAATATCATCATAGTAAATAAAAGCTGTATTTGACGGTTCAAAAACGAGGAGTGCTCCGATCATCACCAAGCTTTACAGGATTACTCGTTAGGTCAATCAGAAGCTTCCTTGAAAGTTTCATTGAAATCGGTCCAGCCAGTTTCGGAGCCTATATGGAACAAACACACACACATTTTCTTTTATATATATATATAGATGTTGGTCAAAATCTGTGTGAAACGCGAACGAGAAATGAACGTAAATATGAAAGAGTGTTCTTTATTAGAAAATCTAATATCGTATACTAAAAAATATTAACAATGTAATAGATATTTTACAAATTATTTACAAAAAATATAACTGTGCCAATCCGTCATCGCTTGGCAGCGTGCCCATAAGGCTGGTGGCATTGCCACGTTGTATGGCAATGCTTAGCCTCTGTGCAAGGTATAAGCCAGTCCTCTGTTCACCTGATTTGTAGATAGATAGATATAACTTTATTGTACACCAAAATCAAACAAAAGGCATTACATAAGTACGGCACACTCCACAGTTTGCTGTACAATGGACGACCTTATCGCTGAGAGCGATCTCTTCCAGGCAACCTGTGTATGGACAGGAAACATATGAACAAAACAGGACGATGGACAATTTTTTGATTTGTATATATATATATATATATATATAGCTAAGCTAGCTCACTTCGCAAATACCTCAATGCCTCAAGGCAAAAGTCTTCAACCAGTGCGTCCTCCCAGCCATGACCTACGGTGCGGAGACTTGGACTCTGACCGTTGGGTTGGTCCACAAGCTGAAAGTCGCACAACGAGCGATGGAAAGAGCTATGCTCGGCATTTCTCTAAGGGATAGAATCCGAAACGAAGAAATTCGACGGAGAACGAAGGTAGTCGATATAGCTCTTAAAGTCAGCAAGTTGAAGTGGCAGTGGGCTGGCCACATCTGCCGAATCAGCGACGGTAGATGGGGGAGGAAAGTCTTGGAATGGAGGCCGCGCATAGGTCGGAGAAGCGTGGGGCGCTCTCCCTCCAGATGGACCGACGACCTTTTTAGGATAGCCGGAAGTGGCTGGATGCGGAAAGCTGAGGATCGCATGTGGTGGAAGGCATTGGGGAAGGCCTATTTCCAGCAGTGGATAGATACAGGCTGATGATGATGATGATGATATATAGCTAAGAAGTTGGTCTATATATAAATAATTAAAAAGGTGGGTGTTCACTGGGAACCCACGGACCCAAAGCTTCTACCCCAAACGACTCAAATTTGAAACCTCTATCGAGGTTACTATATTTGAATGAATGTTTGTCTGTATGTAATATTTTTTATTGGAAAGGATGTTATTCAAGGGTAGTTTGATGCTAATTTGGTTAGGTTCTGATTAATTCCATTTCGTAAAATTCCTATTCTATTTGAAGTCCGTGTTGAACGTGAAGGAAGGTCAGACGCGGGGAAACTATTCCAGTCCCTTGCTGTACGAACAATGAAAGGCGAAGCACAGTGCTTGGTTCTGGTTTGAGGGATGTTGACAACAGAACTGTGCGTCTTGAAGTCCGATGGTGGAACCTGGATGGGGGAATTAGATCATGTAGTTCCTGAGCACTCTCTCCAAATTCTAGCTACCTTACGCCTGTGCTTAAGACAGCAGAATGATTTCACAAAACTGTTGTAGAGAAAGGCTTGCGTTTTTTTTTAGGTTAAACTTCTTTACCCACGCTTAACTTGGGGAGTAAGCTGGTGAGAGTGTTACGCAAAGTGTGATCGGACGAGACGAGGTAGATATATGTTAGTGAAGAAGAGAGACCAGTGCGTGAGCACATTTTCTTTCTCTTTTAAACAAACGTGTATATATTGTATTTTTGGTGTATATACATACATATAGATGGAGCTAAAGTTTTACTTCAGTCATAAATCTAGAAAATTGCACGTAAAATGTATTCCGAACAAACCCGGGGCGTCGTGTTCGTATGAAAACTCGACCCCGTCACGAAACAACAAAGATGGCGGCATTAAAAGGCGCGGGAAATCGGCTCCGGCATTTCATTAAAATAAAACACCGGCTCACCATTAATAAGACCAGAGAAAGATTAATGTCAGAGCGGCGCACAATGCGTAATAAATTAACCGGATGGTTATATTTCAGAGGGAGACTTCACCCCTCGTCGGCCATTTTGTAAAACGACTCCCAACGATTGGGCGCCTTCCTTACTAATCAATAATATTCCCTTCATATCAGAACGTTGTAGGTACTAACGGAAGAATCGATGCATTATCAACCTTATATCTTTAAAATAGAACTGATATTTGATTGGATTTGATAATAAAATTTAAAATGATTATCTTTTTTTCCAATTCTTAATCATATGCAGTAGGTTCTTTAAAGTGATCAAAACACATATGAGTTTGTTTTTGTTATTTCAAACGTTTGTGTCATTGAAATAAATACTTTCACGTCTAAGATATAAGAAACAGAATTCAATGCTTCATATATAATGCTTGAGCCTAAATGTTTCTGAGGTACATTTTAATTCGTTTTTAATGTTCTGTATGGTTTTATATCTTCCTACGTTGAGTTAAGGTTCATTTTGTATTGTATTGAATTAGGTTCTTTATACCTACGGGATATCCTCGGTGGGGTTTTTCGATCAGACTTTGTGAAACTAAGTCCTTTGTCTACAATATTTTCGATTAGCTTTATCGTGTTAGGGATTTATAAATATTTGAATATAGTACTGGACTTAAAAGCAATATATGTACAACGAATGCCGTGAGCAAAAATAAAGGGTCGGTTAAGAAAGTTTGAATATCACGGGAGATAAGGACGACGCGATTACCATAGCACAGGCTAGATCTCTACAAATCCACAAAGCGTCTATTCGCGACCGTCGGAGGTTGCGAATAATCCTCGCTTGTTACCGCTATTTTATGGGCAGGCCCCACGCTTTAGATGTTAGGAGCGTTGCTGGAGTTTCTTCGGCCAGTTCTCCCAGCGCCAACACTTCCCGAAGTGGCACTCAAAGTTAGTTTAGCTTTTGAATGTCCCTTAGATTCGTGGTTCGGTTTTCTCGGGCGCCCTCGGATCGGAATGCTTACGCGTAACACAGTAACCGTACAAGTCGATGTTACCCCTCACCGGGGGACCCATGTGTCGAGTTACTAGCGATAGAGGTTCAGGCTAAGCGACCTAAGAGCTATGCCACTTCTCAATCCGGTGAAGCAGTCAAGGCCAGCTTCTCTGGCCAATCTGTGTAGTTCGTCATAAAAAAAAACGTAAGATAAAGACGCTAACTAACTGAAATAAATTGTGCGTGATAGACAAATATATCCTTAATATATAAATTTAATAACAATAAAAAACAATAAACTTACATTAGTAAATATTTAACTTAACTCTCACAATATATTAAATTATTCATTTCTCTCCGTATTCATTCTCTTCTCAAGCAGGTGAAGATCATTACCTACACCCATGTACATATCAGTAAATACAATATCATTCTTATCATTTATACAAAAACATATCGGGCTCAAGTTAATTTCGGAAATGTAAGTACGTATGGCTTGGGCGTAGTAAATGTGAATTATCTGTGAATTAAGGACATTAATAAATACTTATGAAGCAATAGGTATTTTTAAATTGTTAATGTTGGTCATAAATAAGGAATAATTATAATGACTCTACCTCAAGTCCGGACGTGTGTAGAATACTGCTGTCACATTTGGGCAGGCGCAGCTAAATGCCATCTCGTAGCTTTGGACTCGGTGGAGAGGCAGGCTAAGAGGCTATTTGGTGACGCAGCTGAAACCAATCTGCTCAGTCTTAGTAGTTCTCGCAGCTCTCTCTCTTGTACAGGCGTAAGGTAGCTAGCCTTTCGGTTTTCTACAGATTGCATTTTGGAGAGTATGCTCAGGAACTACATGACCTAATTCCCCCATCCCCTTTCCACCATGGGACTTCTAGGCGCACTGCGGGATTTCATCCTTTCGTTGTGAACATCCCTCAAACCCGAACCAAGCGATTTGTTTCGTCTTTCATTCTTCGTACAGCAAAGGACTGGAATAGTTTGCCCGCGTCTGTCTTTCCTTCCGATTACAATGTGGGTATTTTCAAGAGTAGAGTGAATAGGCATTTACTAAGCTAGTGCGCCTTACCATCCAGGACTGCATTTCCACTTAACATCAGGTGGGATCGTAGTCAAGCACTTGCTTAGAAATTATAAAAAAAAAATAATGTTCATAAAATCATAGAATATCATCATAGTAAATGAAAGCTGTATTTGACAGTTGTAGTAGTGCTCCGATCGTCACCAAACTTTACAGGATCACTCGTCAGGTCAATCTGAAGATTCCCTGAAAGTTTCATTGGAATCGGTCCAGCCGTTTCGGAGCCTATATGGAACATACTCACACATTTTCTCTTTTATATATATATAGATTTTTACTTACATTGAGAATGCCCATTGGCATTAACTCCGCCGTGTTGTATACTTTTGTGCAAATAAAGATTTAATAAATAAATATCTGAGGAAGCTGCCTAGTCATGCTCATGGACCTGAGATGAATCTTTAAATGCTAATTGCATCCCAAAAGGACCATAAGTACAACCGACCACAAATCGTCTTAAAATTATCGTCCATTAACACCGTCGTACAAAAGATGTCCGATACGACCGCCCTTTTTTTTATACATCTACCTGTCCCTAATTGGATTGGTGGCGTTATGAAAGGAATTTTAAAAGTCGTCTTTAGTGTGTTGAGATAATGTCACTTGTAATTCTGAGATCGTAATCCGCGCCCTCTGTTGTGTATTTGGTTTTTTTATACTTTGACTACGACCCCACCTTATGTTAAGTGGACGAAGTCCTGGATGGTAAGACGCACTAGCTTAGTCAATGTCTATTCACTCCATTCTTGTAAACAAACTCATTATAATCAAGGAGCATTGCTGGAGTTTCTTCGGTCACTTCTCCCAGCGCCAACGCTTCCCGAAGTGGCACGCAAAGTTAGTTTAGCTTTTGACTGACCGAGTCGTGGTTCGAAATGCTGACGCGTAACATAGTAACCGTCCAAGCCGAGGTTGCCCCTCACCGGGGGGACCATTGTGTCGAGTTACTAGCGATAGACGTTCAGGCTAAGCGACCTAAGAGCTATGCCACATATCAATTGGGTGAAGCAATCAAGGCCAGCTTCTCTGGCCAATCTGTGCAGGTCGTCATTATAATCTGAGAGAAAGACAGACGCGGGCAAACTATTCCAGTACTTTGCGAATAATGCTACCTGAATGACTGAGCTTAGCTTAGATTTTTTTGTTGAATTCTTTTATCACTCTAGATTCAACTCGCTGTTCTAGTCAGTGATTCCTGAACCGAACCTCCATTGTTGAAGTCTGTCAAATAGTGACAAACATCAATTGTGACGTCACTCTGACACAATTGCAATAGAGATCCGGAGTTCCGGAGTACTCTTGTGAACCCGCTGAACAGTGATGACGTGGCGCCGGTAACGTGACGTCATCGTGACGTCACCGAACAAGCTATACTTAACAGCTAGCATGAGTTACCAGTTTAAACGGCCGTCAAAATAAAACGGTCCCGCCACCGAGCGGCCGACACGGGAACCTCTACACAAACATTCAATCCCTTGACTTAGAGAGGTAGCCATAGATTGTAACTTCTTCATTTACATTTCAGTACTGCACGAATCTAACATAACCTTTTGTTCACGGGGAGGAAATCTTCAAAAAGATACCCCGCCTTCTGGTGGGAAGGCGGCGGTTATGTGGGGTTTTTATCTACTAAAACCTCCCAGTTGGCCCTTTCTCGGTGCATGGTGAGGGACTCCGGGATCTACAGAGGAACGCACCGGATCCCCTCTGCACTGTGCTCAAGGAGAGCACTTCCCGGGGGGAGGTTACTCCCTCCCCCCTATGCCCTCGCAGTGCAGGGCGACACGGGCCAGCCGATGTCGCCTTCTTCCCGGGTCCACTTTGGTGGACGACTCAGGCCCCCACCCTTGTCGCCCAGTGAACCCGAGGCCCCTTTTAGTCGCCTTGTACGACAGGCAGGGGATACCGTAGTCTTATTCTTGAGAGCCCAGAACTACAGGGCTGCGGGCCGGTCTGCCACCGGCCCGCCTGCGCCATCTCCGAACGGGATCGGCCCTCTCCCGATCCCGTTCTGCGGTCTCCTTCTGGGTCATTACTGACTCGCAGAAGGAGACCAGCGCCTTCCATTTGTACTACACGAATCTAACATAACCTTTTGTTAACGGGGAGGAAATCTTCAAAAAGATACCCCGCCTTCTGGTGAGAAGGCGGCGGTTATGTGGGGTTTTTATCTACTAAAACCTCCCAGTTGGCCCTTTCTCGGTGTATGGTGAGGGACTCCGGGATCTACAGAGGAACGCACCGGATCCCCTCTGCACTGTGCTCAAGGAGAGCACTTCCCGGGGGAGGGGTCGCCTTTTTCCCGGTTCCACCATAGCGGACGACAAAGGCTCCCACCCTTGTCGCCCAGTGAACTCAACGCCCCTTTTAGTCGCCTTGTACGACAGGCAGGGGATACCGTAGTCTCATTCTTGAGAGCCCAGAACTACAGGGCTGGTATAAAAACTTATTGCTCCACATTTATTGTTAACTAGAGACCGGCAAAACTTAAAACACTAGGTGGACCGATAGATGTGTCGAGTGTATATTTATATGCTATCTGGCAGTAATTATTTATTACAGTCAGTTAACCGTCGTCAGGCAACCATACAACAACATACAATAACATTTTTTAAGAGGTTCTCTGTCTTACATACATAACCTAGAACAGGGGCCGACAAACTTCTTTCCTAGAGCAAGATTTCATCGACAGTTAACCATAATGTTAGTACAAACTAGCGTACCTAGCCCGCTTCCCCGAGCTAGATTTTGCTTTATTTTATTTAAACAATAAACTTACATCATTAGATATATAATTTAACTAGGTAGCTCAGTGTCAGTGCGGTTGGCTCAAGTTGTATAGTACGCTAGGTATCCCCTGCCTGTCGTACAAGGCGACTAAAAGGGACCTCGGGTTCACTGGGCGACAAGGGTGGGGGCCTGAGTCGTCCACCAAAGTGGACCCGGGAAGAAGGCGACATCGGTTGGCCCGTGTCGCCTTGCGCTTCTGGGCACAGGGGTAATTAACCTCCCCAGGACTGTCTCCTTGAGCACAGTGCACAGGCTCCGGTGCGTTCCACTGGAGATCCCGGAGCCCCTCGTCATGCACCGAGGAAAGGGCCACCGGGGAGGTTTTAGTGGGTAAGAACCCCACATAACCACCGCCTTCCCCCCAGAAGGCGGGGTATCTTTCTGAAGATTTCCTCCCCGTAAATAAAAAAAAAAAAAAAAAGTTGTATAGTACGCTAGCAACCCCAGTTCGATCCCCGGTGACGGCACCAATAATTAAGCTGTAGCTATTTACCACGTGTAGCATTTTATGTGCTGATTTACTACGCGCTCGGCGGTGAAGGGAAACATCGAGAGGAAACCTACATGTCTTAGAAAAAAAAACCGTCCAAGCCGAGGTTACCCCTCACCGGCGGACCCTTGTGTTAAGGTTACTAGCAATAGAGGTTCAGGCTAAGCGATCTAAGAGCTGTGCCACCTCTCAAATCCGGTGAAGCAGTAAAGGCCAGCTTCTCCGTGCCAACTGTGTTAGTTCGTCAAAAAAAAATCTGAATAATATAATATAATAATAATAAATTTATTTATTCATCTTTCACAAATTTAAATGTACAGTTTACTTATACGTTTATAGTTTACGTAGTTCTTAAATTTGTGAAAGACTGGTGTCTGAACTAGGGTACCCTGTAAGACAGATCACCAGCCCCCCGCCATACTTATGATAATACTGTAATTTTATTATTAATATCAACTTAAGAATTAGCACGCGAGAAAGAAAGTGTTTGGTGTGTGTGTGAATGTGTGGTGGGTTTGTGTGGTGTCTCTGTGGTGTGTGGGTAATACTTTAAACAATGAAAAATTACAAACTGGTATATTTATTGTCGTTTATATATTCCATGTGTATGTATTTTATTATATTTATATTGAGGTATCTATGTATGTATATGTAAATGTTATATTTATTTATCTATATGATAGTATTAAAACGCTATATTTAGCGGCACTACCCTTAGCCTGCTTCTAACCACTAAAGGTTAGCTGGAAGAAAACGCTAATTAGCATTAAGTTCGCCTTTGTACATATTCTTTGGTGCAATAAAGGATTTATCTATCTATCTATCTAATGTTGAAGTTAAAAAAAAAGCGCGAAAAAACTGACCACGTCACCGAAACTTTCTAGGTTGTATATACAAGTGAAACTCCAACCAATCGATGTTTTAATACAAATATTGGATTGTAACAGAATCAGTGCGCATGCGCGCGTCGCCGCCGAAAACCTGCTGATTGTTGATGACTGGCGGCCATCTTGTGTTGTCACCGTGACTCGAAAATGTCGGCGCTTCCGGCGACTCGAGTGAAAGTGTTTTGATACTTTTACAGTTTATTTCTGTAGTGTTTCTTTCACGCGCATGCCTCAACACTCCACTTAGTCCACTGGTAAACAATGTTGCCACACAGTTCCTTGCCAAGTTTTAAAGTAAAACGCACGCTTGACTTGGAGAGTGAGCTGGTGAATGCGCTACGAGAAGTGTGATCGGGCGAGGAGCAGGGAAGTTGAGAGGAAGATATAAGTTAGTGCGAATAGAAAGAGAATTACGTTTCGTATATCTAAGACACAGTGCAGGTCTATTGTCTGTAGGACTGTAGGAGCAAGAAGTAAGAGTTATTCCCCACCCCTTAGATGTTAGGAGCGTTGCTGGAGTTTCTTCGGTCACTTCTTCTCCCAGCGCCAACGCTTCACGAAGTGGCACTTGAAGTTAGTTTAGCTTTTGAATGTCCCTTAGATTATCCGTGAAATAGCAACAGACCGAGTTGAAATGCTCCATGCTTTCGCGTAACATAGTAATCCAAGCCGAGGTTACCCCTCACCGGAGGGACCCTAGTGTCGAGTTACTAGCGATAGAGGTTCAGGCTAAGCGACCTAAGAACTATGCCATCTCTCAATCCGCTGAAGCAGTCAAGGCCAGCTTCTCTGGCCGATCTGTGTAGTTCGTCATAAAAAATAGTTATTTGGTAATGATGGATTGATAATTTATATGACTGTATCGGTGTCATAATGAAATGTCACTTAACATCGGGTTTCGGCTTTGTTTTATTTAATATCGTTAACTCGATTTTAACATATCGGCATACTTACAATTGAAACAATATTAGAGTGTCAATGGTACGTCACCGGGTAACGGGTCACGACTGAACTACCAAGCGCTGAAGGAAAACATCGTGACGAAACCTACATGTGAAGTTTGCCAGGACTTTGTGTCCAGCAATCTGGCATTTTTAAAGTTAATAACGATTATGCTGGTTTACCAATGCGTTAAAAAATAACTTTCATCATCTCGTAACTAAATTCAGTTTTCCCAGTTTATCCCACTTAAACAATGATATTTTAAAATCCACTTTAGTACTTATAACACACAATTCATATGTGATCGTTGGTCTCATACGCAAATAAATCCAAAGCATTATTTAACCACGGGAATGCACCATATAGAGTATATATCGACTTGTCCTTATAAAAAAAAAACCACACCGCGTCGTGATATACAGCCGTCCAGTTCGTTCGCAACACAATCGCGTACGTGGAAACGGGACGGAAATGTGGCTCTCAGATCGTGCCGATCGATCTCGTGGCCCCGCCCAATCCTTTGACGTAAGCCGCTGTACCGGTTGGTCGAGACAATGGCGATGAAAAAACCCCCAGTGCGTTCTGTACGCAAGGGACAAAAAGGTCCCTCCAGGGTCCATTATAGTCCGGCGACTGTACGCAGAAGGATAGGGAATCCTTCCCCGTTCAATAGTGACGAATCGTAGTGCATTTCCAACGTTGAGGGCGACGTTACAATTTCGCCGGGTCATATCTCTAAATACGGCGTGCGTTGTTTCCGCCGTGTCATCACATCAGTTACAGATTACGAATAAATAGACGTAAAAAAGAAAAAAAAATAGCCCGCTCATGTTTCATCTGCATTTTCTTTGACAGTTACGTAGCTGGTGATTGTGTTTATGTGTGCCTTTCGCCGACGGTTGTGTGCTAGGAAAGTGTAGCTTGAAATAAAAAACAAGGTAAGATATACATTGCCGCAATCATTACTGTGCATTCTGTGACTATTAAGCAGATTTTGTGTCTATAATTATTTATAAACGACGTACAGACATACATTCAATACATTACTCGTATTAACATATATAACTGCGCCGTTGTTAGCCGAGATTAAAAACGATTTATTTAAATTTATTAAAAAAAATGGGGGGTATCTTCAACAAGATTTATGTGAGACTCTTACACACAAATCCCCCCCCCCACTCAGTGACTATCCTCGGTGCATGCCGAGGGGCCTCCAGTGGAACGCACCGGAGCCCCTCTGCTGATGTTTTAAACATGTTCCGGGGTTATTAATACGGGACTACCAATGTCGCCTTCTTCCCGGGTCCACCGTGGACCCGAGCTCTCTTTTAGTCGTCTTCTACGAGGCAGGGGATACCGTAGCCTTATTCATAGCCGAGGCCTACAAGGCAGTTCTAAAATAAAACAAAGCTAAGTTAGCTCAATGTCCGGGTGGTTGCCTCAAGTTACATAGTAAACTAGCAGCCCGAGTTCGATCCCCGGTGCCGGCATCAATAAATTTGTTATTTTTATTGGTGCAGGCACCGGGTATAAATTTTTTCTAAGACATGTGAAGTCTTCCAATCCGCACTAGGGCCGCACGGTGGACTGTTCCCTTATACTCTCTTTACAGAGAAGGCCTGCGCCCAACAGTGGGACATGTATATTATATATATTAAGGCTGTAACTCTGACTCTATGTTACTGCTTATTACATCAGCTATCTGCCAGTGAAAGTCCCGTCAAATTCTGTTTAGCCGTTACAGAGATTAGCCGGAACAGACTGACTAAAAATGTTAGTTATATGTACTGTATTCGTAAGCATGTAGTAAAAAGCTGTTATTTTAATTTTAAAGACATTCATTTGACATTATAATCACTTACATTTAGTATAATATATGTATAAGGTAAAGTAACAGCCTTAATAAATATCCCACTGCTGGGCGCAGACCTTCTCTGTAAAGAGAGTATAAGGGCATAGTCCGCCACGCACACCTAGTGCGTATTGGTAGACTTCAAGTCTTGAAAAAATCTAAAACATGTAGGTTTCCTCACGGTATTTTCCTTCACCGCCGAGCGCGTGGTAAATCGGCACATAAAATTGCAACAGCAATATATGTGCCGGGGATCGAACTCGGGTTGCTAGCGTACTACGCAACTTGATGCGACTGCCTGGACACTGAGCTACCACGGCTATATATGTATAGTTTTGTTATAATATTTGTATCTGTATGCCATCCTTTTCTGTCCGTATATCTCCTGTCCATTTTTGCATGAGATCGCTTCTTAACCGTCCAAGCCGTGGTTACCCCTCACCGGGGGGACCCTTGTGTCGAGTTATTAGCGATAGAGGTTCAGGCTAAACGACTTAAGAGCTATATCACCTCTCAATCCGGTGAAGCAGTCAAGGCCAGCTTCTCTGGCCAATCTGTGTAGTTCGTCAATTAAAATCGCTTTTACCCATAAGGTCACATTGTACAAGGAATTTTAAAATGTAACTTAGTTCTGTTGTTAAACAATTTTAGTGTATAATAAAGTTATATGTATATATATATATATATATATATATACATATATATATCTATTACTTGTATGGTCTTACGGTGAAAAGCCTCGATCAACACCTCAACAGACTTTCGCTAGATGACTCGGTCAAGGGTCAGATACAACTTACTTTACCTAAGCAAGGAATAGTTTGTCAATTGCTGTCCCTTACCATCTATAATTCTATATATATGTATTTATATATGTATCTATTTATTATTATATATAATTATTATGTTTATATGTTTAATTTATTTGTAAGTATGCATGTATTTATTATAGTTTTCTTTTATTTATTATTTTCTCATATAGCTTGCACCCGTTACTTTGTCTCTTCACAACCCCAAGGTAGACTGGCAGAGAATGCCTACTGGCATTAAGTCCGCCTATTTGTACCTTTATTTTTTGTATTGTGTGCAAATAAAGAATAAATAAATACAGGAGGCAGTACTCCTGGACACGGCACGCATCGTCAGGAGGTTATCTGTGTCGCCCTAACCGCCGGTTGTTGGGCCCTGCTTTAGACCGACGGGGTATTTTTTTCTTAAACAATTTAGATTATTAAATTTTTATAACAATAACACTTGTTCAGTTAATCAATAAGAGAACTTAGCTCCAAGTGTTTTAGCGCGTTACCTTGATGCAAGAGGAAAGATATAAGCTGTGTAAACAGGAAACGATTAAGTTAATCTTAGAAAGGACAAAGTAAAACTTTATCTAAATTATAACTGACCATGGATGGATTATGTGACGCAGATAACAGCTGATAACTCACCGTACTGTCGCTCATAGTTAAGATAACATTTGACGTTAAATCATCTCAGATATATTGTTATTAATTTTGGTTAATTTCGTTTCTTTTTAATCGATTTGTACTACATACATAGGTGCGACAAAATGGCGGACGCTCGTTGAAGTCTAATATATGAACAAACATAAAATTTGCTTAACTCTCTTTATAGTCTATATTTCGGGTTAAAATTGAGTCATCGTGTAATATTAGTAGAGTTGATTGTATTTGATAGCGAGAAAGGTAGTAGCTTAGTGTTGCATTGTACGCTAACCCGAGTTCTATCCAATGTATTTAAGTGTAGGTATTCGTATTAGCCCTGTAGTTCTGAGCTCGTAGAATCAGACTACGGTATCCCCTTCCTGTCGTAGAAGGCGACTAAAAGGGGCCTCGGGTTCACTGGGCGAGAAGGGTGGAAGCGTTTGTAGTCCGTCAGGTGGGCCCGGGAAGAAGGCGACATCGGCTGGTCCGTGTCGCCTTGCTCTACTAAGAGCACAGTCAGAGGGTACGATCCTCTAGAAATCCCGGAGCCCAACATAATGCACTTTTTTTTTTTTTGTTCACGCGGGGGAATCTTTTTACAGACCATCCTCCGGTACCCTGGGTGGGCCCGGAGGGATGTGTGGGACTCGGCCTGGGCAGCCCCTACCCACTAAACCTTCCGCGAATGCCATCAGCCGTTATGAGCGGGGTGCCCCGGATCTGTCAGCAACAGGACACCCCAACGACCGGCCGGTCCCGGCAAAGACCGGACTTCATCCTCAAAGGGGACTTCTCCGGCACTCAGAGAAGTCCCGACGACGCCGAAGCATGCTGGGGCCAGGTACCCATCCTGGCCCCGCTTCGAATTACGGGGGCGGCAAGAGGAGGCGTTCATAACGCCTCCTGCGCACCCCGATACGTCGCCTGCGGAGGGGGGGAGCCTCTGCGCTCCCCTCCCTGACCCGCTCGTCAGCCTCCTTCTGGGACATGACTGTCTCACAGAAGGAGGCGACGGCCGTCCAAGACCTGTCGCTCGAGACCATCGCAAGAGCGAGGCTCGGAAGCGACAGGTCTACACCACCGATGGCAGATACCATGTCATGGCGCTGCGCTGCCCATCTCGGGCACACCTCAAGGGTGTGCTGGGCAGAGTCCACCGCATCACCACAATCATGGCACCGCTCAACAACATAATGCACTGAGGAAGGGCCATCGAGGGGGTTTTAGTGGGTAAAAGCCCAACATAACCGCCTCCTTCCCCCCAAAAGGCGGAGTATCTTGTTGAAGATTTCCCTCCGTTAACAAAAACAATGTTTTCAGTCATGTCATGTTGAGAAATTCTTAAAAAATATGTATTTTTTACTAGCTGTAGCCCTTGTATGGAAAATTTAATGATGATCGGTTGAATGGGTATAGCATGAAAGCGTTACAAACAAACTCACTAAGTTTACATTCTAATAGTAATTATGTCGTACCATAACAGTTTGGGTGATATATTAATTAATAAAGTAATGTATTTACCTAAGTTTAGTTACTAAATATATAAAGATATATATTCTTTTTTTTTTTTTGCTTTCGCCTTTTCCGGGAAATTCTATTTGTTTCTCTGTCTAGAGGGGGTCAGAGATTGTTCAAGCTGGTAAGTATTTATTTTCATATCCTAATGATTTTTCTTTTGATAATTTCTATATTCTAAGTAAATTATATATATATACTTATATATATATAAATATATATATAAGTAGTAGTAGTATATATATATAAGTATAATATTTATCTTTTTCTTTATTTTTCTTTTCTTTACTCAATTTCTCCATTTATTTTGAAGAATCAAAATCACATAATATTAGTAAATAATTTATATATATGTATATAGTTTAATCATCTATTGATTATTTCTTAATCAGTTTTATTGTTCTTTATCGCTCTATTCGCTACATATTTACATCTATCTATATCTATACATATAAAATCTTACTATCTAGCATAAATGTACTTATATTATCTATGTTAATTTTACACTTAATTTCTAACTCACAATCAGCTCTCTCTTTCCCATTAATTGGGCAATCTGTGATCAGGTGCAGTATTGATTCATTCATGTCCTGAACACAGGGGCACGCGGGACTCTCTTTTCTCTTGAACTTGTTCAAGTACTCGGAAAATCCCCCGTGCCCTGTCAATATTTGTACAATCAACGGGTCTAAATCTATTTTTCTTAGAATCGAGTATGCCTGCACTGCATCAGGCAGGAAGACCTTCGTTATAGATGCCGTTGTTTCTTCTTTGTAGCGCCTGTTCCATTCATCAAGAGATTTCAAACGTATTTGCCTCTTAATACATATATATTCACATGTACTTAAGTATATATGTGTTATGTCTCTTATTTTTTACTTGCTGATAACACCTGCCAATATGTCTCTCCTTCTCCCAGGCTTGAGTGGTAGTGAATGCCATCAAGACATTTAGTCCACCTTTGTTAACCTTTTTTTTTGTTAAAAATTGTTTTGTTTTGTTCGGCGAGGAAACCTTCAAAAGATACCCCGCCTTCTGGGGGGAAGGCGGTGGTTATGTGGGGTTTTTACCCACTAAAACCTCCCCGGTGGCCCTTTCCTCGGTGCATGACGAGAGGCTCCGGAATCTCCAATGGAACGTAACGGAGCCCGTCTGCACTGTGCTCAAGCAGAGCACATCCCGGGGAGGATGCGACACGGGCCAGCCGATGTCGCCTTCTTCCCGGGTCCACCTTGGCCGACGACAAAGGCCTTCTCCCTTGTCGCCAAGTGAACCTGAGGCCCCTTTTAGTAGCCTTCTACGACAGGCAGGGGATACCGTAGTCTTATTCTTGAGAGCCCAGAACTACAGGGCTGACCTTTGTTAACCTTACTTTATGGTGTTACAGTAAGTGTAATTAAGTGAGTTTCACTTATGTTTAAAGATTTTGAATTACAAGTTTTTTTTTATGGGGTTAGAACATAAACGAAATTTAAACGTAAATCCGATTGTAATCCAAACAAAACATGACGTATCTCACCCCTTAGATGCTAGGAGCGTTGCTGGAGTTTCTTCGGCCACTTCTTCTCCCAGCGCCAACGCTTCCCGAAGTGGCACTCAAAGTTAGTTTAGCTTTCGAATGTCCCTTAGATTATCCGTGAAATAGCTACCGACCGAGTTGTGGTTCGGCCCTCTCAGGCGCCCTCGGATCGGAATGCTTACGCGTAACATAGTAACCGTCAAGCCGAGTTACACCCCTCACCAGGGGGACCCTTGTGTCGAGTTACTAGCAATAGAGGTTCAGGCTAAGCGACCTAAGAGCTATGCCACCTCTCAATCCGGTGAAGAAGTCAAGGCCAGCTTCTCTGGCCAATCTGTCAATGATTCGTCACAAAAAAAAACAGTTTGGGTGGTATTTTAATTAATAAAGTAATGTATTTACTTAGCTTCGTTACTAAATATATATACATATATATTCACATGTATTTAAGTATATATGTGTTATGTCTCTTATCTTTTACTTGCTGATAACACCTGCCAGTATGTCTCTCTTTCTCCCAGGCTTGAGTGGTAGTAGATGCCATCAGACATTAGTTCGCCTTTGTTAACCTTTTTGTTAAAAGTTGTTTTGTTATGTTCGGGGAGGAAACCTTCAAAAGATACCCCCAGAAGGCAGGGTTTTACCCTAAAACCTCCCCGGTAGCCCTTTCCTCGGTGCATGACGAAGCTCCGGAATCTCAATGGAACATTACCGGTGCCCGTCTGCTGTGCTCAAACAGTACATCGGGAGAAGTGTGACTCCACACCCTGTATTACCTGGTCTCAAGCGACTTACGGGCCAGCCGATGTCGCCTTCTTCCCCAAGGTCCCACCTTGGCCGACGACAAAGGCCTCCTCCCTTGTCGCCCAGTGAACCCGAGGCCCCTTTTAGTCGCCTTCTACGACAGGCAGGGGATACCGTAGTCTTATTCTTAAGAGCCCAGGGCTGACCTTTGTTAACCTTATTTTATCACTTATGTTTAAAGATTTTGAATTACAAGCTTTTTTTTTATTGAGTTAGAACATAAACGAAATTTTAACGTAAATCCGATTGTAATCCAAACAAAACATGACGTATCTCACCTTAGATGCTAGGAGCGTTGCTGGAGTTTCTTCGGCCACTTCTTCTCCCAGCGCCAACGCTTCCCGAAGTGGCACTCAAAGTTAGTTTAGCTTTCGAATGTCCCTTAGATTATCCGTGAAATAGCTACCGACCGAGTTGTGGTTCATCTCCGGGCGCCCTCGGATCGGAATGCTTACGCGTAACATAGTAACCGTCAAGCCGAGGTTACGAGGGACCCTTGTGTCGAGTTACTAGCAATAGAGGGGTTCAGGCTAAGCGACCTAAGAGCTTGCGCCACTTCCTCAACTCGGTGAAGAAGTCAAGGCCAGCTTCTCTGGCCAATCTGTGTGTAGTTCGCTCCGCTCAAAAAAACAGTTTGGGTGGTATTTTAATTAATAAAGTAATGTATTTACTTAGCTTCGTTACTAAATATATATATACATATATATTCACATGTATTTAAGTATATATGTGTTATGTCTCTTATCTTTTACTTGCTGATAACACCTGCCAGTATGTCTCTCTTTCTCCCAGGCTTGAGTGGTAGTGAATGCCATCAAGACATTTAGCTCCGCCTTGTTAACCTTTTTGTTAAAAGTTGTTTTGTTATGTTCGGGGAGGAAACCTTCAAAAAAGATACCCTGTAGCGGCAGGGTTTTACCCACCAAAACCTCCCCCTTCGGTGGCTCCTTTCCTCGGTGCATGACGAGAGTACCTGACCCAATGGAACGCAGTACCGGTGCCTGTTCGCACTGTGTCGCCAGAGCACATCCGGGAGGGGGTGTGACCACACCCCCTGTGGCCGCAGGCGCAAGGCGACACGGACAGCCGATCGCTTCTTCCCGGTCCACCTTGGCTGACGATTAAAGGGCCTCCTCCCTTGTCGCCCAGTGAACCTGAGGCCCTTTTAGTCGCCTTCTACGACAGGCAGGGGATACCGTAGTCTTATTCTTAAGAGCCCAGAACTACAGGGCTGACCTTTGTTAACCTTACTTTATGGTGTTACAGTAAGTGTAATTAAGTGAGTGTGACTTATGTTTAAAGATTTTGAATTACAAGTTTTTTTATTGAGAACTAGAGTACCCAGCCCAAAACAATAAACTTACATCATTAAATAAAATATTTAATGATGTAGGCTTATCGTTAACTCTCACAATTTATTAAATTATTCATTTCAGTTATGTATTCAATCTCTTCTATTGTCTTTTCGAGCTGGTGAAGGTACTTACACCCATGTACATATCAGTACATATAATATCATTCTTCTTCCTACTTCAATATGCTCCATTCTACTTCATTATGTTTCATAATGACATAAATATACACAACGCATGTGTCAATACAAATTTGTGTTATAAAACAATACAATATCATCCATAGTAAAAGCTGTATTTGACAGTTCAAAAAGAGGAGTGCTCCGATTGTCACGAAACTTTACACGATTACTCGTCAGGTCAATCTGAAGATTCCCTGAAAGTTTCATTGGAATCGGTCCAGCCGTTTCGGAGCCTATACGGATCAAACACACACACATTCTTTTATATATATAGATGATGTACTTTAAGGGTAGTTTGATGCAAGCTTGGGTTGGTTCTCATTAATTCTATTTCCTAATATTTATACGATAATTCTGAAATACAAATAGGGTGTGAGCGAAATAGCTTTTAACGTTTGGTTTTTGGTTTTATGACGAACTACACGGATTGGCCAGCGAAGCGGGCCTTGATTGCTTTACCGGATTGATAGGTGGCATAGCTCTTAGGTCGCTTAGCCTGAACCTCTAACGCTAGTAACTCGACACAAGGGTCCCCTGTGAGGGTAACCTCGGCTTGGACGGTTACTATGTTACGCGTAAGCATTCCGATCCGAGGACATCCGAGAGGGCCACTGGATAGGATGCACTTCAAAAGCTTGGTGTAAGTTCTGATTATCTATTAGTATCTATTTAGTAATATTCCTCCGATATTTCAGAAATACAAAGAGGTCATCCGCGTGTAATTGCGTTTAAAATTTGATTCGATTTGAAGTCGTATTTTTTTGCTGTTAAATAAACTTGTAACCACTTTATTAATGCTTGCCTTCCTCGATAATAATTGAATTTGATTTCGCAAAAAGATATGGTAACATTAAAATTCTTACGATAAACATTACCGATCTCCGGCGCGCGTGTAACAATGTTGAGTTTTGTTATTCTTATCTCCGCTCTCGGTGCCTCACGACCCAACCCTTTGTGATTGCAGTGTGGGATGCTGTATCCTTAGTCAATGGTTAATTCATTTTTTTCCCCGACCTGTCGCTCTGAGACGCTCTTTTGGTGCATTTAAAAGCTCGCCTTTGAATTCGATTTTTACGAATTAATTGCTAGATTTTTCAATCGACTTCAAAAAGTAAGGTTTTCAGTTCGTTTTTGTTTTCTTATGTCTTACGCTTCTGACATGTAAACTGGCAACACATGGCACCCAGCGATTGTAATGCATAATAACTACTTCCAACGATATCTAAGTGATTTACCTGAGCCTTATTGTATCTTTAATTCATAATTAATAATTTAGTTTATCGTCACATGAACTTGGCATTGCCAACAATAATTTAACTTTATTAGTTCGTAATCTGACTTCTAATTAATTTTGTATAAAGATTGTGAGGACGCGCAGTTGTGATGGTATTCGTTAATTCCTTGTACAACGTAACGCTGTCTCAATAAAGCGACTGTACTGTTACCGCACATTAAAAATTATTATCATATCAACTATTTTGCGAAGTGTTATAGATAAGTAAATTATTTTTAAATTTATCCTTTTCTCTTTTTTGCCGCCAAATTTTGAAATTGTTAAAAGTGTGCCGCAACGAAAAGTAAATTGACAATCACTGGTCTAGGGAGTGTTAACTTTGTTACTCTGTTTAAGTGTTTTATCTACATATTCTTTAAATAAATTGGGTTATTTTTAGGCCTGCAGGATTCTAACGGTCCACATCCACATATTGCTTTGACTTTCTACACGTGCAGTCTGTGGGCGAAGTATACTCAAAGATCGTACAGCGCTCTCCGTGTTCAATATTAAACGCGTTCAGGGTTTTGTTGGGGTTGCCCCGTTTCTGTAGTGCATCGGGGATGTTCGCGGATGCACAGGTGGCATGCTTTTTTGCGACAATGCGCAAGAGGTGTGCATCTCTTGTGCGTAGATTGCGGACCAGCTCCAACAGCATCCTGAGCATTATCGCTCAAAGGCTTGACTGTGCTTATGTAAACAGATGCTGCGCCGTCTCACATGGCGTAAGGTATTCATAAGCATAGTCGAGCCGTTAGTATTATATTTTTATATTATTAATAATCTAATTTAGTCTAAGGTAAACTTGACCTAGTGTGTGTTTCACCGGCAACGGAGCAGAGCCCAAGCAACCGGTGGTCAGGGCGACACAGAGAAACCTTCTGACGATGCGTGCCTTGTCCGGGAGTACTGCCTTCTGTACTTGACCCTTGACCCAGCCATCTAGCGAAAGTATCTTAACATGTTGTTGTTAAAGACTTTTCGCTATTAGACCGTTTGTAGAAACGACCGGGACAATGAATCCGGACAACCGCCTGTCGCGTTGACCGATCTGTCAGCACAATATCAGGCTTATTGGCAACAATAGTCCTATCTGTGATGACAGATCGTTCCCAATAGAGCGTTGCATGACCATTTTCGAGAACTGGCGCCGGTATGTATTTGTAGTACGGCACCTCGGACTCCACAAGACCATATCGAAGAGCAATTTGCTGGTGAATAATTCTGGCTACGAGATTATGTCTGTGCAAGTACTCACCATTAGCTAGATGAGAACAACCGGAAATAATATGCCTGAGTCCTCCGGGACGGCGGCATGCCCGACAGCCCTGTAGTTCCAGGCTCTCAAGAATAAGACTACGGTATCCCCTACCTGTCGTAGAAGGCGACTAAAAGGGGTTCACTGGGTTACAAGAGTGGGGGCCTTTGTCGTCCGCCATGGTCGACCCGGGAAGAAGGCGACATCGGCTGGCCCGTGTCGCCTTGCACTGCGAGGGAGTAACCTCCCCCCGGGAAGTGCGCTCTTTGGGCACAGTGCAGAGGGACTCCGGTGCGTTCCACTGGAGATCCCGGAGCCCCTCACCATGCACCGAGGAAGGGCCACCGGGGAGGTTTTAGTGGGTAAAAACCCCACATAAACGCCACCTTCCCCCCAGAAGGCGGGGTATCTTTTTGAAGATTTCCTCCTCGTTAAAAAAAAAAGGGCCGTTCCGTCCCTCAGTATATATTTCTTATAGTTGTTCGTAATACAAATTCATTCATTTTATTATTATTATTTGATGCATTTCTTTTGAGTAAGATTAAAGATACAATAAGACTCAGGTAAATCACTAAGATATTGGAAGTAGTTACTTTGCATAACAATCGCTGGGTGTCATGTGTTGCCAGCTAACAGATATTATTTTAGGTGTATTGTAATCATTACGCTATTAGTAAGGAAAAACAAAATAATAAATTTCTTTTGTATGGTATAAGGTGGGTGTGAACATGGTCAACACAAAGGTTACGATACCCCATTCAATTCGTGTCACACCCCACGGGGATGTAAGTGGGATTATTATGCAAATACTGGCAGGTAGGAAATAGCTTTTTTTTTCTCTTGTAGATAAAATAAAAAATTGTTTTAAAAAAGCTTCAGCCTCTATCTATGCCTTTGTTCGCGTTTTACTTTTTATGACCGAGGAAACCTGCACGTGTTAGAACATTTTCTAATACATGTAAGGCAAGGCGGACTATATCCTTACACTCTCTTTACAGGCCTTTGCCCAATAGTGGGACATATTATAGACCATTAATTCAGTTAGATTTTTGAAGTGAATACTTTTTTAGCTTCGTCGATCACTTTTTTGTAGGTGTAAATCTTATGGGTTCACGTCACTGAAAGACTAATCTTTATATATAAAAGAGAATGTGTGTGTGTTTGATCCGTATAGGCTCCGAAACGGCTGAACCGATTTCAATGAAACTCTCAGGGAATCTTCACATTGACCTGGCGAGTAATCCTGTAAAGTTTGGTGATGATCAGATCACTCCTTTTTATTGAACTGTCAAATACAGTTTTCATTTACTATGATGATATTGTATTGTTTTATAACACAAATTTGTATTGACACATGCGTTGTGTATATTTGTGTCATTATGAACTATATTGAAGTACAATGAAGTATTCTAAATGATAAGAATGATATTGTATTTACTGATATGTACATGGGTGTAGGTAATGATCTTCACCCGCTCGAGAAGAGAATGAATACGGAGAGAAATGAATGATTTAATATACTGTGAGAGTTAAATTAAATATTTATTGATGTAAGTTTATTGTTTAAATAAAATAAAGAAAAATCTAG
Source organism: Meandrusa payeni (assembly GCA_029286785.1). Lineage (NCBI taxonomy): Eukaryota > Metazoa > Arthropoda > Insecta > Lepidoptera > Papilionidae > Meandrusa > Meandrusa payeni. The sequence goes on from JAGSMX010000026.1 coordinate 1,773,341, forward strand.
CCTGTCGAAGCGGGCTAGGTACGCTAGTTGTTTTAAGGATATTTAATTGTCTATCATATATAATTTATTTCAGTTAGCTAGCGTCTTTATCTTCCGAGATATTTACACTTTCATAACCGACCCTTTATTTTAGTCACGAGTGTATTTACCAGACCTACAAAACATAATGGATATTATGTATTTCCCATGTCTCAAATTGAGCGGCGACCACAAAGTACGACTGGCCGAAACCGCAGGCTGTTAGAAAAAAAACCCGATGTCCTCTCGCTCGCACGTACCGCCGTCTCGCTCCACAGCGGCGCAGTCCGAACAGTTTAAAAATGATTCGAATTTCGAACAAAAAAGTGTCTAATGCGAGAACGAGACAGTCGTGTGGGTCAATTTAAAAATGGAATGCGGCTCAAGCGCTCTGTGTTACCATAGTGGCATCACAATTAAATGCAAGAATTTGGGGAAATTTTGTATGGTACATTATATAAATATTATATTTTATTCTTACATTTTATTGTCTTTGCCAGTAATGAGCTCAATAAAATTAAAAATAATATCTCTGTTTTATAATTATGTTTATAAATTAAAATTATAGTTTTGTATAGATTTCCATTTTTCGTTTGTCGTAATGGAAATAAAATTACATTACAATTATATCTATATATATAAAAGAGAAAGAGTGTGGGTTCCGTATAGGCTCCGAAACGCCTGGACCGAATTCAAGGAAACTTTCAGGGAATCTTCAGATTGACCTGACGATTAATCCTGTAAAGTTGGGTGACGATCACTCCTCTTTTTGAACTGTCAAATACAGCTTTTATTTACTATGATGATATTCTATTGTTTTATAACACAATTTTGTATTGACACATGCGTTGTGTATATTTATGTCATTGTGAACCATATTGAAGTACAATAGGGTATTGAAGTATGATGTAGAATCCCTAAATGATAAGAATGATATTGTATTTCATTGACATGGGTGTAGGTAATGATCTTCACCTGTTCGAGAAGAGAATGAATACGGAGAGAAATGAAAAATTTATTGTGAGAGTTAAATTAAATATTTAATGATGTAAGTTTATTGTTTAGATAAAATAAAGCAAAATCTAGTTCGGGGAAGCGGGCTGGGTATGCCAGTCAATTGTAATTGTAATTGAAGCGTCAATAGCCTAATGGTTTAGGGTACGGCCTGCGAATCGTAAGGTCGTGGGTTCGAATCCACCATTCGACTATTGCCGTGAACCATGTCCTAGCACAAGCTTAAGCTTAGTTGGAATGGTTAACAAGATAGTTAGTAATATTTCTCAAAAAAAAAGAAATATTACAAGCTTAAAAAAAAAAAAAAAATAACTGTAATTTCAAATACATAACCTCTGTTGTCGTAAACACAGAAGGGATGGGATTCGACGGCGGTTTACCCGACTTTAAGTAAAAAGGAGTTTCACTATATTTTTTATGTTTATGTCTTCGTAGATCCGTCATTAACCTGCCACAAAACGCTGCCATAATAATATATGGTGGAATTGTGTATCTTATTTAGGTGTACAGAAAAGTCCACATATGTCTATCTCTTAATCATAGCATAATACACTCGAGATGTGGTGCTGGAGGCGAATGTTACGAATACCGTGGACTGCCAAGCGCACAAATATATCTGTTCTCTCCCTCGCCATAAAGACCAGACTGTCCACTACGTGTCATATTTCGGGCATATAATGTGTAGAGGGGATGGCAACCTTGAAAAGCTGGTCATCGTTGGCAATACAGAAGGCAAGAGAACAAGAGGCCGGTCGCCGACACGATGGTCTGACCAAGTATAGGTGCTCTCTCTCCTAATCTCTACCAGGTGAGGGCTGCCTCGGATGGAAGTTGATGCAGGCATATTGTTCACTTGAAGGGCTCTAGTGACCACGATCCTCATAAATGAGAGAACGACAAAGATGAATTTCATAATCGACTCTACATACTTGGTATTATTTTTGTGGCGTATTCAAGTTGTCTATTAAATTAATTTGGTTTGTACGCAAGCATGCTTATTGAAGTCTGTCACAGTTTGAGTAATGAAGCGGGACTCCGCCCTTAGAGCCGTCGGTATTCATAACGAACGTCTTTGACCAATGACCGCATCGCAATCGAACGCGTTCCTAGAAACAATTGAATCCAATCTACGTTCAATTGTCCGCCATCTTATATGATGTTGCCAGTTATTAAAAGACTCCCAAGTTTGTTGTAGTTTTTTGAACTTTGCCTATAAGTAAATTTATTCCCGGATACTTCGATCGGCCCATCTAGGGTATTAAGTATTGACGGTCTTTAGCTAAAAATTATCGTGAGGTGGAGCAATAAGTTTTTATGGAATTTTAAAGCTGATTTACTGGTAAATAAACTCTTCGGACAGTAGTATGGCTTAAATTCTATTATATACTCACATTTCTTTGGCTGTGCCCGACAGGAATGCTACAGCGTGGGGGCAATTTTAGGCCAAAGTTGGCTCAAAGCTTAGAGCAGCCTTTTATGGATACCAATAATCAGAAACATCAATAAAAAAATCCAATTTTCGGGAATTATAGAAAGTTTTCTCCTCTCCAGGATCGTTGAAAACAATTAAGGGACTGGATTTTTTTTTCTTAATTCTGAATTTGAAATTAAAAAAAAACATACACACAGAGTTGGCCACTAAATCAGCTTCAAAACTGCATAAAAACTTATTGCTCCACCTAACATTTATTTTTAGCTTCTACTCCTTGCGTCGTTTTCCTCATTGCTGAGGGTCGTGACCGCCACGAATTATGTGGCGGACGATCGCTTTTCACCCGTTGCGGTCTTTGGCGGTGTGAAATGCGTCGTGGACTCCCCTGTTGGTGTTGGTGCTAATTTGGTCTGTCCAACGCATAGGGCTCCTCCGTCTTGGTCGTTTTCCCTGTACTTTGCCTGTGACCAGGTTTCCAAGGTATCGGTTTTCGTGGCTATGTGACCGAAGAATTCGAAAACCCTACGGAGACAGACATTTTCACAGACCATTGACAATCTGACGGTAACACCCACTTTCCGGAGAATCGACGCGTTTGTGCGGTGGGCTGTCCAAGATACTCGCAACATTCATCCAGCACCCAGCAGCATGGTGAGGGGCTCCGGGATCTCCAATGGAACGCATCGGAGCCCCTCTGCACTGTGCTCAAAGAGAGCACTGCCCGGGGGGTAGAGGTTACTCCCTCCCCTCCTGTGCCCTCACAGTGCAAGCCGACACGGGCCAACCGATGTCGCCTTCTTCCTGGGTCCACCTTGGTGGACGACAAAGGCCCCCATCATTGTCGCCCAGTGAACCCGGAGGCCCCTTTTAGTCGCCTTCTATGACAGGCAGGGCTAATACAGTAGTCTTATTCTTGAGAGCCCATAACTACAGGGCTGATTCTTATTATTATCTAGGGACCGTGAAAACTTAAAATCTAGGTGGGCAGATAGATGTGTCCGGGTGTGTATATACGGTCACGTCCTCTGGTAGGATCTTTGAAGGCATACGAAAGTGCTGTGTCAGAGCGAGAAGGTAGTCGGGTGATCTATAGATCGATCCATGAACGTTTCACTTTCGACGCCGGCGCCGTGACGCCGTGACGCTACGTTCATTGTCAAGGTTGTGTTATATAAGCTGTGTACTGACAATTTATTGTTGTCCCCTCCCGCTCAGTTGGATAGGCAGACAAGTAATATACAAACCAACTTCGAATCGAATCATACATTAAACGAATTTACGCGCGATCGACTTCTTTGTGTGTCCGAATTACCGTAGGAATCTTACAAAATTGAACCCACATACATTTTCTTTATATATATCGCCCGTTATACGTCCACTTGTGAGCGTTAAATTAAATATTTAATGATGTAAGTTTATTGTCTAAATAAAATAAAGCAAAATCTAGCCCGGCGCTAGTACCTACGCTGGTACATAAATAGTTCCACAATTCTACTTATGGTCGCCCAAGTTGCGTAGTACAGCAACCCGAGTTCGATCCCCGGTGCCGGCACCAATAAATGTGTTTGTAGCATTAAGTGCTGATTTACCACGCGCTCGATGAAGGAATTACATCGTGAGGAAACCTGCATGTCTTAGAATTTTTTCCAACACATGCAGTTTGCTAAGACACTAGGTGTGCGTGCCGGACTGTGTATATACTCTCTTTACAGAAACTGAGCCCAACAGTGTGATATTTTTTATATATGTATAAAGGCTGTAACTTCAACATTGTTTCAATACCACATATCTGCTTGTCCTTGATTGGTGAACCGTGAAGGTCGTTTACAAAATGGCGTCAATTGAATGTATTTCTTTTTTCCACGAAACAATTTGACAAAAAACTACAAGCCTCTATCTGCGGTGTAGTTTTGTGTCACCGCGTTCGATATGGTTCTATATTTAGTTTCGTCTTTTTGTTTCAAGTCACCGATTCAAGTGATCGCTTGATTGGAACTTGGAAGTCGAGCTTTTTAATTACACATTTTGAAGTCACGGTGAAAGCGCCGTGACTTTTTTTTTTAATTATTTCTAAGCAAGTGCTTGACTACGATCCCACCTGATGTTAAGTGGAAATGCAGTCCTGGATGGTAAGGCGCACTAGCTTAGTAAATGCCTATTCACTCTACTCTTGAAAATACCCACATTGTAATCGGAGGGAAAGATCGCGGGCAAACTATTCCAGTGCTTTGCTGTACGAAGAATGAAAGACGAAGCAAATCGCTTCGTTCGGGTTTGAGGGATGTTCACAACAAAAGGATGAAATCCCGCAGTGCGTCTAGACGTCCGATGGTGGAAAGGGGATGGGGGAATTAGATCATGTAGTTCCTGAGCACACTCTCCAAAATGCAATCTGTAGAAAACCGAAAGGCTAGCTACCTTACGCCTGTGCTCAAGACTGAGCAGATTGGTTTCAGCTGCGTCACCAAATAGCCTCTTAGCCCGCCTCTCCACCGATTCCAAAGCTGCGAGATGGCATATAGCTGCGCCTGCCCAAATGTGACAGCAGTATTCTACACACGACCGGACTTGAGCTTTTTGCTAACCGACTTCACAAAAGATGGTGCGCAATTGTCTATTTTTTTCTAATTTGTCTAATTCTAAATATCGTATAGAAGAATTATTCTTGAATTAGCTTTACACTAGATTTCGTCCCTTCGTTGTGAACATCCCACAAAATTCGAGTTTGTCAATCATTATTCTTACACCGAAAGCTGGAATAGTTTGTTTAGGTGTTTTACAAGTGAATATTAACTAAGCTAAGAGCGTCTTACCATTCAGGACTGCGTCTTAACATCAGGTGGGATCTTGGTACTTAAAAGTATAAAAAAAGTTTTCGATTTGTGCACGTCCTCTTTTATTGAAGTTAGAAACAATTGGTACGCTGCCGCAGTGGCAACGACAATTGTGGGTGTAAACAAAGAACGAAAAACCCTAATCCTTCTATTGTACCCTTTTTTCAACCCATTACTTCTAACGGTAGTTAAAGGGTCCCTGTCAAGGCAGCTTAAGAGATGATAATTTATGCCAAATTGTTTTTCATTTTAACATAGAATGGAGGCGATAGAATCTTTCGAATAAATAAAATTGGAATGCCTGTATATTAAAATGACCGCTGTTTACTACGTACATATGAAAGTTTTGAATCGGTCTGTTTATAATAATATAAATAAATTACAGAATTTATGTCCTCTCTTGTACCGGGAATGTAAAGTTAAAGTCACCAACTTGCAAAATTTAACCTATAAGGTTCTCTTTGCATCCTGTATCGCATTTACCATGGGGAGTGTTCTGAGGAATTGTTCGGAATCATCCCAGCTACCGATTTCCATTACCGCACATCTCGGCAGAATTCCAAATTCCACCGCCACCATCTTGATGGTTGGCGTTCAACGACTGTACGTTTTTCGCGTAACTTTCTCCCACGCACTGTCAACTTGTGGAATCAACTGTCGCCAGCGGTGTTTCCGAACGTTTACGATTTAGGGACCTTCAAGAAACGAGCCTATTCCTATCTCAAAGGTAGGCAACGCACCTGCAGCTCCTCTGGTGCTGTGGATGTTCATGGGCGACGGTGATCACTTAAGATCACGTGAGCCGTATGCTCGTTTGCCACTTTTCATATGAAAAAAAATATCTCTGGATGCTCGTGATGTAGACATATACTTATGTACACACACTCACACACAAACACACTATGTCATGTGTGTATACACATACAAAATAATTTATTTATCTCTTTTGTACCCTAATAATTTCTATATAGTTTTTTTTCTTTCAATGGATCGCAACCACAGACTTATGTCTCTTTTGTGAAATTCTTGAATTGGTTGCTTTGGTTTTTTTTTAATAAGGGTGCTGCTTCTACAGTTACTACATTTTTTTTTATTTCAATGCCTGAATTTTTGAGGGCGGTGCTGGAGAATGCACTGGTTCACGCGAGTTTCTCCGGGACCGCTGCGTCCCTGTTTCTCATGGCCATTTTTAGATTATAGTCTAAAATTTTCTCTTTTGATGCGGCCATTGCCCTTGTCACCAGTCTTCCTGTGGCGTCATCACAGTCATCTGTGTAATCGACACAGCTGACTGTGTGTCTGTATGTCGCCACTACAGCATCTGTATAGTTATAAGTTTATTTTTATTTGTGTCTCGAGGTGGTGCGACAAGTTATCAACTACTGTAGTAGTTTACGTACGTTCAGTATTGTTATATTTCCTTTACTTTTGTCCAAATAATGATATATTATTATATACAATAAATATATTAAAATTTTCAAAATTATTCGTACAGCAAAGGACTGGAATAGTTTGCCCGCGTCTGTCTTTCTTTCCCTCTGATTACAATGTGGGTATTTTACAAAACAAGTGTGTCTTACCATCCAGGACTGCATTTCCACAAACATACCAAAACATAGGTGGATCTAGCGCTTGCTTAAAGTTAAATTTACAGCCTTTATATATATAATTTATATGTCTCACTGCTGGGCACAGGCCTTCTCTGTAAAGAGAGTATAAGGGCATAGTCCACCACGCACACCTAGTGTGCATTGGCAGACTTCACATGCCTTAGAAAAAAATTCTAAGACATGTAGGTTTCCTCACGATGTTTTCCTTCACCGCCGAGCGCGTGGTTGATCAACACATAAAATTGCAACAGCAAATTTATTGGTGCCGGCACCGGGGATCGAACTCGGGTTGCTAGCGTACTATGCAACAAGAGCCAACCGCCTGGACACTGAGCTACCACGGCTCACGTGTAAAAAACAAATATATTTACGAGCAAAAACAAAAATCGAATCAAATGTTGAACGTTACTACGAGAGGACGACTTCATTGAATTTCCGAATTATCGTAGGAATACTACGATTATTATAGAATTAATAGAATTAATCAGAACCTAAGCAAACTCTCATCAAACTACCCTCGAAGTACATCCTTTACAATAAAAAATGAAACTTCAAAATCAATTCGGGTGATATTCAGTTATTTTGAAGCGTCAATAGCCTAATGGTTTAGGGTACGGCCTGCGAAACGTAAGGTCGTGGGTTCGAATCCACCATTCGACTATTGCCGAGAACCATGTCCTAGCACAAGCTTAAGCTTAGTTGGAATGGTTAACAAGATTGTTAGTAATATTTCTGAAAAAAAAAGAAATATTGCTAGCTTTATTTAAAAAAAAAATCGTCACATACTTGATGCAAATTAAAGACGTTTTTTTTTATAGATGCCATTGTCAGAATTGGACCAAATTTAAATGGGTTGATGAGAATGGCTAGATTTTGCTTTATTTTATTCAAAAAATAAACTTACATCATTAAATATTTAATTTAACTCTCACAATATATTAAATTATTCATTTCTCTCCGTATTCATTCTCTTCTCTAGCGGGTGAAGATCATTACCTACACCCATGTACATATCAGCAGCATCAGTAAGCGGATACATTCGCGGCGCTATAACTTACCTTGAATACTTCAAAATCCTTAATTATCGTCTTCAACTTATTTCAGTATACTTCATTGTACTTCAATATGGTTCACAATGACATAAATATACACAACGCGTATGTCAATACAAATTTGTGTTATAAAACAATAGAATATCATCATAGTAAATAAAAGCTGTATTTGACAGTTCAAAATAATAGTGCTCCGATCGTCACCAAACTTTACAGGATTACTCGTCAGGTCAATCTGAACATTCTCTGAAAGTTTTATTGAAATCGGTCCAGCCGTTTTGGAGCCTATATGGAACATACCCACACATTTTATCTTTTATATATATAGATTAAAACTAAATTAGCATTTGGTAGGACTAACTTAACAATAGATAGTTTATAGTCCAGTTTGATATAATTTGTCTTCCAGGATTAAAAAAAAATAATCTCGTATTAGGTCCGAACCCTTATGCTACCGCGTACATGGACCGCGTCAGTAGTGCCGGTATTAAATACTCAATTCTTAGTTAAACGGCTTACGACCACTGGTCTTTCAAAGGGTTTGTTCTTTGTGTTGTCTGCGGTCGATGATTTATTGGGCGTCGGCAGTTTTGCGAAATGTGATGAAACGTAATTTTTGATTTATGGTCGTTTGGAAACTTCTTGTTTTCGCGACCGCCGCAATTGTTTGTCTATGGTTCTTAAATGTTTCGTTGTTACGCTACATTTGGGAATTAAGGGAGATAAAATTGTACCGTTAGTACTGTAATGGTTTAGTGTACGGCCTGCGAATCGTAAGGACGTAGGTTCGAATCCACCTTTCGACTATTGACGTGAACCATCTCCTAACACGGAATGTGAACATTACAAAAATTAAAAAAAAAATGGGAGCCAAATCAGGTTGTTTTGTAAAGTTTAACCGACTTCAAAAAAGGAGGTACTAATTCATCTGTGTTTATTACTTTGTGTGTGTGTTTGGTACCTCATAACTTTCGACTGGGTGAACCCATTTTGATCATTCTATTTTCATTTAAAACCTGGTTTGCCCCATTTAAATTTGGTCCAGTTCTGACAAAGGCATCTATAAGAAAAAAAGTCTTAAATTTGTCTTATGTATGTGCGCGACAAATGTACGAATAACTCAATACAACGCTAACCGATTTCGAATGTCCCTTAGATTATCCGTGAAATAGCTACCGACCGAGTCGTGGTTCGGCCCTCTCGGGCGTCCTCGGATAGGAATGCTTACGCGTAACATAGTAACCGTCCAAGTCGAGGTTACCCCCCACCGGGGGGACCCTTGTGTCGAGTTACTAGCAATAGAGGTTCAGGCTAAGCGACCTAAGGGCTATGCCACCTCTCAACCTGGTGAAGCAGTGAAGGCCAGCTTCTCTGGCCGATCTGTGTAGTTCGTCATTAAAAAAAAAACGATTTTCATCATTTTTTATTGGAAAGGATGTACTCTGTGAATAGTTTTATAAAAGTTTGATGATATTTCGATTCATTTTATTTCGTAATATTCCTACGATAATTCGGAAATATCAAAAGGGAGATAATCCCGATAATAATTGCGTTTAATCTTTGATTCGATTTAAAGTTTTTGTTTTTGCTCTTAAATATATATATATATATACATAAAAGAGAAAGTGTGTGGGTATGTTCCGTATAGGCTCAGAAACGGCTGGACCTATTTCAATGAAACTTTCAGGTAACTTCAGATTGACCTGGCGAGTAATCCTGTTAAGTTTAGTGACAATCGGAGCACTCCTGTTTTTGAACTGTCAAATACAGCTTTTATTTATTATGATACCACAACTACGGGTATGATATTGTATTTACTGATATGTACATGGGTGTAGGTACTGTTCTTCACTCGCTCGAGAAGAGAATGAATACGGAGAGAAAAGAATAATTTAATATATTGTGAGAGTTAAATTAAATATTTAATGATGTAAGTTTATTGTTTAAATAAAATAAAGACAAAATCTAGCCCGGCGTGAACCCTTAAACCTCCTTTTTGAAGTCGTCGTGAAACATTTGATAGTGGCATGGTGAACTAATTTCCCCTTTGCTTTCCAGGTGAATACGTGATCCAAGGTGAGCTTCCCCGCGAGCTGGTGAACAGTGAAGCCTCCAGGTTCGACCTCCTAGAGGAAGCCCTCCAGCTGGTTGAATTAGCTGACGAAGCGGAGACCAAGGATGAACAGCCGGAGGTTAGTGATTGATAAATAAGCTCTCATGTCATTTCAAACTAGCGGGGTATAGATACAGTCACCCTTAAACGCTTCTCTGGTCTTGTCGACATTTGGGGAAGGTTATCACTCGTGCGGGGCCACGTACCCATCCTAGTATGCTTCGGCGTCGTCGGTGCATTGACATTTTTTACAGTAGTAGTAGTATCATAGTAAATAAAAGCTTTATTTGACAGTTCAAAAAGTGTAAAAAATGGAGTGCTCCGATCGTCACCAAACTTTACACGATTACTCGCCAGGTCAATGTGAAGATTCCTTGAAGTTTCATTGACATCGGTCCAGCCGTTTCGTAGCCTATACAGAACAAACCCACACACTTTCTCTTTTAAATATATAGATATAGTAAGATGTGATATCTTCTGTCCAGGCGGTAGAGGGTAGCAGTAGCGGAGCAGAGATGCTGCACCCGGCCATGCGGCATGTGCCGCATCATCCGCTCGCGCACTACCACAATCAGGTCAGTACCACCACCAAACACTATATCCCACGGTCAACACCAGCCGGTAAACGGAGAGACTATACCAGTGGAAACAAAACCCACTTCAAATCAAAATCAAACGCACGACATTTTTGTATTTACGAATTATCGTATCTCTCATCCAACTACCATTAAAGTACATCCTTACCATGAAAAAATGAATCATCGAAATCGGTTGGCGTGATATTCTTTTTTTAAATATATTTTTTTACCTTGGTAACCATTTCAACTAAGCTTGTGCTAGGAAATGATTCACGTTAATAGTCGAAATGTGGATTCGAATCCACGATCTTTCGATTCGCAAACCGTACCCTAAACCATTAGGCTATTGACGCTAAGTATATTAAGTTATCCGTCCATTTGTAGAGCATATACTTAATACAAACTTAATAAATTGGCAACACTGAAAGCTTTTAAATACAATAAGAATCATCAAAATTGATTTACCCAGTCGAAAGTTATACGGTCACAAGCAGGTAACCACAGACGAATTGAGAACCTCCTCTGTGGTTACCTTACTTAACCGCCTTTCACTTGTACCATAAATCACCACCTTCGTGTGCGGTGCATGATCCCGACGACACCAGCTCATTTGTCAAGAGTTGTTTTTTTTTATTAAAACCACCCCTCACCGATTCCGCCTTAGATATGATAAATCTTTGACTCGATAAATTGGTGATAAAATATAAAAAAACCACTTAACAAATTGCCATGAACGGTAAAGACTTTATAGATTTTAACCGTTTAAAAGGGTTTACTTTTAACTGGGATTTTAATTTTGTTATCCAACTAGAAAAAAAAGGAGGTGGTTCTCGATTTGTCTGTATTTTTTTTTGATGTTTGTGTATTAATAGGGCCGCCATTTCGAGCTTCCAATAGCCTAATGGATTAGGCTACGGTCTGCGAATCGAAAGGTCGTACATTATTTTTTTAAATAAAGAAAAACAGTATAAATTTTGTTATCTAACTTGAAAAAAAGGAGGTGGTTCTCGATTTGTCTGTATTTTTTGATGTTTGTGTATTAATAGGGCCGCCATTTCAAGCGTCCAATAGCCTAATGGATTAGGCTACGGTCTGCGAATCGAAAGGTCGTACATTATCTTTTTAAATAAAGAAAAACAATACATATTTTGTTATCCAACTAGAAAAAAAGGAGGTGGTTCTCGATTTGTCTGTATTTTTTGATGTTTGTGTATTAATAGGGCCGCCATTTCAAGCGTCCAATAGCCTAATGGATTAGGCTACGGTCTGCGAATCGAAAGGTCGTACATTATCTTTTTAAATAAAGAAAAACAATACATATTTTGTTATCCAACTAGAAAAAAAGGAGGTGGTTCTCGATTTGTCTGTATTTTTTGATGTTTGTGTATTAATAGGGCCGCCATTTCAAGCGTCCAATAGCCTAATGGATTAGGCTACGGTCTGCGAATCGAAAGGTCGTACATTATCTTTTAAATAAAGAAAAACAATACATATTTTGTTATCCAACTAGAAAAAAAGGAGGTGGTTCTCGATTTGTCTGTATTTTTTGATGTTTGTGTATTAATAGGGCCGCCATTTCAAGCGTCCAATAGCCTAATGGATTAGGCTACGGTCTGCGAATCGAAAGGTCGTACATTATCTTTTTAAATAAAGAAAAACAATACATATTTTGTTATCCAACTAGAAAAAAAGGAGGTGGTTCTCGATTTGTCTGTATTTTTTGATGTTTGTGTATTAATAGGGCCGCCATTTCAAGCGTCCAATAGCCTAATGGATTAGGCTACGGTCTGCGAATCGAAAGGTCGTACATTATCTTTTTAAATAAAGAAAAACAATACATATTTTGTTATCCAACTAGAAAAAAAGGAGGTGGTTCTCGATTTGTCTGTATTTTTTGATGTTTGTGTATTAATAGGGCCGCCATTTCAAGCGTCCAATAGCCTAATGGATTAGGCTACGGTCTGCGAATCGAAAGGTCGTACATTATCTTTTTAAATAAAGAAAAACAATACATATTTTGTTATCCAACTAGAAAAAAAGGAGGTGGTTCTCGATTTGTCTGTATTTTTTGATGTTTGTGTATTAATAGGGCCGCCATTTCAAGCGTCCAATAGCCTAATGGATTAGGCTACGGTCTGCGAATCGAAAGGTCGTACATTATCTTTTTAAATAAAGAAAAACAATACATATTTTGTTATCCAACTAGAAAAAAAGGAGGTGGTTCTCGATTTGTCTGTATTTTTTGATGTTTGTGTATTAATAGGGCCGCCATTTCAAGCGTCCAATAGCCTAATGGATTAGGCTACGGTCTGCGAATCGAAAGGTCGTACATTATCTTTTTAAATAAAGAAAAACAATAGAAATTTTGAAAACTTGAAAATAAAGAAGGTCTTTAGTGCCGTCATATTAACGATAATAGCCTAATGGATTAGGCTACGGTCTGCGAATCGAAAGGTCGTACATTATCTTTTTAAATAAAGAAAAACAATACATATTTTGTTATCCAACTAGAAAAAAAGGAGGTGGTTCTCGATTTGTCTGTATTTTTTGATGTTTGTGTATTAATAGGGCCGCCATTTCAAGCGTCCAATAGCCTAATGGATTAGGCTACGGTCTGCGAATCGAAAGGTCGTACATTATCTTTTTAAATAAAGAAAAACAATACATATTTTGTTATCCAACTAGAAAAAAAGGAGGTGGTTCTCGATTTGTCTGTATTTTTTGATGTTTGTGTATTAATAGGGCCGCCATTTCAAGCGTCCAATAGCCTAATGGATTAGGCTACGGTCTGCGAATCGAAAGGTCGTACATTATCTTTTTAAATAAAGAAAAACAATAGAAATTTTGAAAACTTGAAAATAAAGAAGGTCTTTAGTGCCGTCATATTAACGATAATAGCCTAATGGATTAGGCTACGGTCTGCGAATCGAAAGGTCGTACATTATCTTTTTAAATAAAGAAAAACAATACATATTTTGTTATCCAACTAGAAAAAAAGGAGGTGGTTCTCGATTTGTCTGTATTTTTTGATGTTTGTGTATTAATAGGGCCGCCATTTCAAGCTTCCAATAGCCTAATGGATTAGGCTACGGTCTGCGAATCGAAAGGTCGTACATTATTTTTTTAAATAAAGAAAAACAATAGAAATTTTGAAAACTTGAAAATAAAGAAGGTCTTTAGTGCCGTCATATTAACGATAATAGCCTAATGGTTTAGGGTACGGTTTGCGAATTATAAAGTCATAGATTCGAATCAAGCTCAAGCTTATTTGTAATGGTTAACAGAAATAATAATAACATTTGTGAAAACAAAAAAATATTAGCATTCTTTTTAAATTAAAAAAACCGCTTAACAAATTGCCATGAACAGAGGCTGGCCTTGACTGCTTCACCGGATTGAGAGGTGGCATAGCTATTAGGTCGGTTAACCTGAACCTCTATCGCTAGTTACTCGACACAAGGGTCCCCCCGGTGAGGGGTAGCGACTTGGACGCTTACTATATTACGTGTAAGCATTCCGATCCGGCTAAGAGGACCGAACCACGACTCGGTCGGTTGCTATTTCACGGTTAAAAAGCTAACATCACGCGGTGTTCCCAGGCGGTCACTTAGCCAAGTACTTAGTCGACGTTACTTAACATCGGTGATCCGACGAGAACCGGTGTATTCAACGTGGTAAGGACGTTGGCAACGTACGACATGGGACAATTTGTAGTGATGAGTTCACAATTGTAATGAATTGTGAACTCCTTAATGATCAATTGATATAAGCACAGAACTTACCCAGAGATAGTTTTATACTTTAGAACAACTTATGTACAGGTTACAAGAGCTAGCGATTTGTTTTTAATAAGGGTATATTAGGTTAGGGCACCAATAGAAACCACCAAAGTGGACCCGGGAAGAAGGCGACACGGCTGGTCCGAGTCGCCTTGCGCTGCGAAGGCACAGGGGGGAGGGAGTAACCTCCCCCCTCCCCCCGGGACGTGCTCTCCTTGAGCACAGTGCAGAGGTGCTCCGGTGCGTTCCACGTGAGATCCCGGAGCCCCTCGTCATGCACCGAGGAAATGGCCACCGGGGTAGGTTTTAGTGGGTAAGAACTCCACATAACCGCCGCCTTCAGGCGGGGTATCTTTGTGAAGATTTCCTCCCCGTCAAAAAAAAAGGGTACCAATAGAATTAAAAGTGTTAAATAGATACATTTTACAATATTATACAAGTGGCATAAATTCTTTAAATATTTTGATAATGATGTTTTCTCCCTGCCCTTTGCAATAAAAAATAAATCATCGAAATCTGTTGTCGTGATATTGAGTTATTCGTCCATTTGTCGCGCACATACTTGATGCAAATTTAATAAATTGGCAACACTGAAACCTTTTAAATACAATAAGAATCATCAAAATCGATGCACCCAGTCGAAAGTTATACGGTAACAAGCAGATAACCACAGACGAATTGAGAACCTCCTCTGTGGTTACCTTACTTAACCGCCTTTCACTTGTACCATAAATCACCACCTTCGTGTGCGGTGCATGATCCCGACGACACCAGCTCATTTGTCAAAGGGTTGTTTTTTTTATTAAAACCACCCCTCACCGATTCCGCCTTAGATATGATAAATCTTTGACTCGATAAATTGGTGATAAAATTAAAAAAAAACCGCTTAACAAATTGCCATGAACGGTAAAGACTTTATAGATTTTAACCGTTTAAAAGGGTTTACTTTTAACTGGGATTTTAATTTTGTTATCCAACTAGAAAAAAAAGGAGGTGGTTCTCGATTTGTCTGTATTTTTTTTGATGTTTGTGTATTAATAGGGCCGCCATTTCAAGCGTCCAATAGCCTAATGGATTAGGCTACGGTCTGCGAATCGGAAGGTCGTACATTATCTTTTTAAATAAAAGAAAAACAATACATATTTTGTTATCCCACTTGAAAATAAAGAAGGTCTATAGTGCCGTCATATTAACGATAATAGCCTAATGGTTTAGGGTACGGTTTGCGAATTGTAAGGTCATAGGTTCGAATCCAAGCTCAAGCTTATTTGTAATGGTTAACAGAAATAATAATAACATTTGTGAAAACAAAAAAAAATATTAGCATTCTTTTTAAATTAAAAAAATATTATTGTTATCCAACTTGAAAAAACCCCTTTTTCTCTGGTTGGTGGTTCTCGATTAGTCTGTTGAAGTTAAAGTTATATATATAATATATATGTCCCACTGTTGGGCGCAGGCCTTCTCTGTAAAGAGAGTATAAGGGCATAGTCCGCCACGCACACCTAGTGCGGATTGGCAGACTTCACATGTCTTGGAAAAAAATTCTAAGAAATGTAGGTTTCTTCACGAAGTTTTCCTTCACCGCCGTAGTAAATCGGCACATAAAATTGCAACAACTATTTTATTGGTGCCGGCACCGGGGATCGAACTCGGGTTACTAGCGTACTGTGCAACAAGAGCCAACACGGACACTGAGCTACCACGGCTCATTAGTCTGTATTTTATTTGATATTTGTGCATTCATAAGGCCGCCATTTTAAGCTACCGCCTAATGGTTTTGGGTACGGTCTGCGAATCATTAGGTCGTAGGTTCGTATATTTGACTATTGACGTGAATTATCTCTACGTGACTATTATTTTGTATAAATGATAAGAATGATATTGTATTTACTGATATGTACATGAGTGTAGGTAATGATCTTCACCCGCTCGAGAAGAGAATGAATACGGAGAGAAATGAATAATTTAATATATTGTGAGAGTTAAATTAAATATTTAATGATGTAAGTTTATTGTTTAAATAAAATAAAGCAAAATCTAGCCGGCGAAGCGGGCTGGGTACGCTAGTACCAATATATACAAAACGTGTATAGTAATGAATACATATAATATATTTACATATATTTACATATATAGAATAAACATTTATTCGACACAAGAACACAGAAACAACTTTAAAAAAAGAACAAAATAGAAATGGTGCCGAAAAGGGGTTGTCTCAGCATGTGCTGTGCTCACACATGTAGCACAGCGCTGGTTTTCAGCCAAAAACCTGTGTAGACTAAGACGGACACGATTCGGTTGTGTACATTACATACACTTTCATATATATTATACATAAATGTATATATTAAAAAGCAGCTATATATATATATATATATATATATATATATATATATATATATATATATATATATATATATATATATATCAATAGCCTAACAGTCTTACAAATAAAAATGAGTTATAACGTATTTATTCCACCCTTAAACTAACTTTAGTTAAACCAGGAATAAATTAAGAATAAGCTGAGAATAGTTTACCACAAATAAATCCGGAATAACTATGGTTTATCTATTCTTCCTTTACGTCAAAATGCACGAGTTGGCAACAGCGCAGTCAAAGAGAAACCATACTAAAAAAATAATTGTAGTCTATGTAGTAGTGTAGTAATGTATCTGTCAATGTGTGCATGTTATAAAAATATTCTATACTCTATATATAGATAGAAGATCCACTTCCATGCTTGTCCACAGTAAGAGACCTTTCAAATTAATGGTCTAGAAATATTATACCACTTTTAGAAAACCGATATTTTAATCGAAACTAATGATCGACTTTTTTTGGAGTCTGAATGATATTTGTTAAGTCATTTACTGTTTCTACTTCCTCCATTGCCCTTAATTCCATCATAAGTTAATTTAAATGATCGAACACAAACACAAATCGTAGTATTTTAAATGTTATACTGGACTTAAACAAGGGTGTACGTCGTTATAACTTCGGAATAACGATTGTATGAACAAATACGTCAACGTTATACCAGGTATAACGTATTCTTGGTATATTAGTACAAATTTTGTTTATTCTTAATTTATTCCTAAGTTTATCTTTATACCACGTTTATTTGTAAGGCTGTAATGGTTTAGGGTTTGCGAATCATAAGGTCGTAGGTTCGTATGTTTGACTATTGACGTGAATTATCTCCTAGCACAAGCTTAAGCTTAGTTGGAATGGTTAACGAGATTGTTAGTAATATTTCTGAATGTTAAAACCAGACACTCCAATTTGTATAGATTCGTCTTAATATATCTTTTCCCGCCTCTCCGAGTCACGAGCGTTGATATTATTAACTCTTTTTTTTCTGCTAATTGTCGCGGTGAAATGTCTATGGATGGCGCAAAAAATCACCCCACACCGTAATCCTTGTCGAATATCTGTCACTCTTGTTTATTTTAGTTTGGAATTTTAAATATTTTCACCTAAACTCTATTTAACTAGTACGGTAGCAGAATGTTGTTTCTGTACGGTCTAGTGATGTACATGTCTGGAGTATATCGATAGATTACACTTCTATTTTATTTTTATTTCTTTACTAGCGTACCCAGTCCGCTTCGCCGGGATAGATTGTGCTTTATTTTATTTAAACAATAAACTTACATCATTAAATATTTAATTTAACTCTCACAATATATTAAATTATTAATTTCTCTACGTATTCATTCTCTCCTCGAGCGGGTGAAGATCATTACCTACATACGTAATAAATTCATTCGATATCATTTATATAAAAACATATTGGGCTCAAGTTAATGTCAGAAATAAAAGTACGACGTATGGCTTGTTTGGCAGTCCAAAAAGAGAAGTGCTCCGATCGTCACCAAACTTAACAGGATTACTCGCCAGGTCATATCTTGTGTCCTATTTGTCCGTTTTTTCTTTAACCGTAGTATTTTTTCTGTCTTTTTGATGTCGATGATTAGTTTCGATTAAAATATCAGTGTTCTAAAAGTGGTATAATATTTCTAGACCATTTATTTGAAAGGTCTCTTATTATGGACAAGCATGGAAGTGGATTATCTTCTATCTATATATAGAGTATAGAATATTTTTATAATCGCCACACATTGACAGATACATTACTACACTACTACATAGACTACAATTATTTTTTTAGTATGGTTTCTCTTTGACTGCGCTGTTGCCAACTCCTGCATTTGACGTAAAGGAAGAATAGATAAACCATAGTTATTCCGGATTTATTTGTGGTAAACTATTCTCAGCTTATTCTTAATTTATTCCTGGTTTAACTAAAGTTAAAGGTTAGTTTAAGGGTGGAATAAATATGTTATAACTCATTTTTATTTGTAAGACTGCTAGAATTTAAATTATCTTCAGCTCGTCTAATTCTATTGTAGATTCAACTCACTCTTCGATCCCCTCCCCGGTTAAGCGACCTAAGAGCTATGCCACCTCTCAATCCGGTGATATATAGGTTGGCTTTGTAGAGAAATGTCATTGTTAAAACGCAGAATTGTTATAATTTTGTAAAAATACATAAAAATGTTTTTAACATATTGATGGAATTCCCATCACTACAGTAATCTCTTAAGAATATGCATCGGAATTCACCTTGTTCTCTGTTTATTTAGGTCCCACACTTGAGACCCAATGCGCATGCGTGGACATTAATTGGACCAACTTTTTTTTGTTAATTTTTTTTAATACTCTAATAGGGAAAAATTATATTTACTATTTTAAAAGACACATCTTTTTGACGTAAATAGCTTTTGCTAATCGAGCATTTTAGGTTGGTAACCAGTATATTTACGTAAAAACAAAACCCACTTCAAATAAAAATTATATATATATATATCATCCTATGTCACCTAGGTGGGGCGGAGGGCGTCCACAGTGAACCTCCATCGCGTTCAATCTTGGGCTTCACGCTTTATCTCGCTCCATGTCTTCCCGATGTTCTTCGCCTCGTCTGCAACTGTGCGGCGCCACGTCTGTTTAGGACGGTCGCGCTTGCGCTTTCCTTGCGGATTCCAATCAAGGGCCTCACTGCGTCAGCGATTCCCACCAAGACCATTCCCCGGCTTTTTATTTTTTTTTAAAAAATATGCATAATTTAAAAAATATATTAGCATTCTGTTTCACCGCATTCAGAGGTGGCATAGCTCTTAGGTCGGTTAACCTGAACCTCTATCGCTAGTAACTCGACACAAGGGTCTCTCCGGTGAGGAGTAACTTCGGCTTGGACGGTTACTATGTAGTTTTCTAGTATTTTTTCTATGTAGTTCGTCAAAAAAGACATATCGTTTGAGAGGTGATATCCATATAAACAGACGGAAATATTGATAATTTTTATTTTAGAAAAATTTAAATATATCTTTTCTAATGGCTGGTAAAATCGCGGGGCGCAACTAGTATAGATTATATCTGTAAGATATTTCATACTCCACCGTCCGTGCAATATTCGTAAGAAGAGATACAAAATTTTTACTTCACATGTTAATATAATTAGATATATTCAAATGTCATGTACGAATCGTGTTAAATGAAATTCCTTATAGCCAATCAATACATTGGCGTATCCTTTGAGAAGTGATATCCATATGAACAGACGGAAATATTGATAATTTTTATTTTAGAAAAATTTATATGGATCTATTTTTTCTGTGTAGTTCGTCAAAAAGACATATCGTTTGAGAGGTGATATCCATATAAACAGACGGAAATATTGATAATTTTTATTTTAGAAATATTTATATGGATCTATTTTTTCTGTGTAGTTCGTCAAAAAGACATATCGTTTGAGAGGTGATATCCATATAAACAGACGGAAAAATTTAAATATATCTTTTCTAATGGCTGGTAAAATCGCGGGGAGCAACTATACTAGATTATATCTGTAGGATATTTCCTACTCCACCGTCCGTGCAATATACGTAAGAAGGGATACAAAATTTTTACTTCACATGTTAATATAATTAGATATATTCAAATGCCATTTACGAATCGTGTTAAATGAAATTCCTTATAGCCAATCAATACATTGGCGTATCCTTTGAGAAGTGGTATACGGACGGACGGAAAGATTGACAGTTGGATGAGTGGGTAGGGCGATGAGATTAGTGCTTAGTCACCGCACTAACCTGAGATGTGAAACTTCCAAGTTAATCACTTAGGCTAGGCAGGAAATTTATAAAACTAACTTTGATTTGTACAGTGAAATCTCTTTATTCGTATATATAGTCCTTCATGCTAAGATTACACTTACAAAAAAATGTAAAAAGTAGAGTAAGGAAATACAGAGAAAGAAAAGTAGAGTAAGAGATTGTAAAATGTAGTAGAGTGAAAAATTGTAAAAAGTAGAGTAAGGAGTTATCTAGCGTAGAAATGTAGAAAGTAATACTAAGAAATGTAAAGAACAGAGTATACTGGAAGAAGAAGAGTGGAAAGGAGGAATGCAAGAAAGAAGGAATGACAAGGTCCCTAAGGTGCCAAACGTTGGGGAACGAGGTAAAAAAAAAAAAGATTACACTAAGTGATCATAGAGTGTGTTGAATCTAGACTCGGGTTTTGAATCTTTATATCTCATAAGATTTTTTTTATGACGAACTACATAGATTGGCCAGAGAAGTTGTCCTTGACTGCTTCACCGGATTGAGAGGTGGCATAGCTCTTAGGTCGCTTAGCCTGAACCTCTATTGCTAGTAACTCGACACAAAGGTCCCCCCGGTGAGGGGTAACCTGGGCTTGGACGGTTACTATGTTAATAATAATAAATCTTTTTCTATCCTATTTACTAATTCCAAGTGATAATATAAAAAAACATCTATATGGATATATATATGGACCCCTTTTTGGGTGAAGGCCACCTCCATCTTTTTCCAGGCACTTCTATTCCTGCCTATGTTGATCCACTCCTTCCCTGATGATTCGGTAATATCATCAGCCCACCGTTTGAATGGTCTGCCAACATTTCTTATTGTTTTTTATTTTGTATTAATTGTAACTTTCTCATATAAGTGTACGCGAAAAACGTACAGTCGTTGAACGCCAACCATCAAGATGGTGGCGGTGGAACTTGGAATTCTGCCGAGATGTGCGGTAATGGAAATCGGGAGCTGGGATGATTCCGAACAATTCCTCAGAACAAATGTGACAGAAGTATTCTACACATGACTGACAATGATCTACCAAAAAAAAACAGAGGCCATCCAGTTCCTTAGATATTATAAACCCCGATTAAAACAGTTACAGTAAATCAAACAGTAACAGTTGTCGATAGAAATTAGCAGAAATGGTCGTAGTGGACCGAGGAGATGGTCGTGGCTTTCCTTATAAGAACACGATGGTGCGTCTAGTTTAGTATCGTCTCATCTGTAGCCAATGGGACGGTCATCTCGGATGGGAAGGTTAAGTTCGCATAACACAAATAGTCTAACGCTAGGGTTGTCACAATTGAAATTATTTAATTGATATCTCACAACTATACTTACGCTTCAAATGTACACTTGTAAAATTATGTACATGGTACAAGCCGGACGCGGTAAAATACATAACAGAAACTAAATATTTTTTTTTAAATTCCATGTAGAGGAAGTCGCAGACATAGCTAGTAAATTTAAGAAACAATTTCAGATTAGATTGTTCTTTTAGTTCATTCATTACCTCATGAGTAACTATGCAACTACAAGAACGCTTTTGATATGGTTAAAACACTCGATTACGACTACAGAAGCATCGGTAAAGGTCACATAAGATTTCATATTTAAATATATAATATATATTATATTAAATAGAAAGTTAGCAATATTTCTTTTTTTTATCAGAAATATTACTAACAATCTTGTTAACCATTCCAACTAAGCTTAAGCTTGTGCTAGGACATGGTTCAGCCCCGTAGTTCTGGGCTCTCTAGAATAAGACTACGGTAGGCCTCGGGTTCACTGGGCGACAAGGGTGGGGGCCTAAGTCGTCCACCAAAGTGGACCCGGGAAGAAGGCGACATCGGCTGGTCCGTGTCGCCTTGCGCTGCCCCCGGGACGTGCTCTCCTTGAGCACAGACACACACAAAAAAAAGGACATGGTTCACGGCAATAGTCGAATGGTGGATTCGAACCCACGACCTTACGATTCGCAGACCGTACCCTAAACCATTAGGCTATTGACGCTTCAAACTTCGACTATTAAAACCATGTACAGTATTTTCTTGAGTAAATAACTTGATAAAGTATATATATATTGTAAGGAGTCTCTACACATCGCCATCAACTACCCTACAACAGCCTATATAATGAGGACATTTTTAAATATTAGTTCAGTTGCCCGGTGGCTCTCATATTGTGTACACGTTTGGCTGTAATCTGTGTTGGTCATTATTAAGGTCACGTAAGCCATTTCCATATTCTTTTTGTATTCTAATTATTAAAGTCTGCAGAACTCGATTTTGTTTTTGTGTAGCTAATTTTCTTTTATATTAAAAATTGTAAACAAACGGATTTCTTGTTTAAGTTTAGTATTTTTTAATAAAATTTCACTTCTGGCGTTAAAAATATATATGTATATATATAGGTTGTCAAATATCTCCCTTCCGCCTTTTTGTCTTTTGAATTTCGCGGCTATGTACAAAGCGCTACAGAGCTCGTATCTAGCAATACTATACATAATTTGAAAGGTCTTGACATAACCTACAAAACGACGCTATGCATAATTAGTTTGGATATTGCGTTCAACAGTTATAGACGTGTAAACATGAAGTTCACTAACGCCGAAATTCGCGCTATTTTAAAGTTTTCCTTCGTTAAAGGCAAATCCGCTAGAGAAACGTTCCGTGAGATTAATGGTGTTTTGGGGGATGGTACTCTATCACTTCGAACCACGGAGGAATGGTTTCGACGATTCAGAGCCGGTGAAAACGACACCATGGATAAGCCAGCCGGCGGAAGACCTATGACGACAAATACCGATCAAATCATGGACTACATCGAGTTAGACCGGCATGTGGCATCTCGTGACATCGCCCAGGAGATGGGAGTTAGTCACCAAACCATTTTAAACCATCTGCAGAAGGCTGGATACAAAAAAAAGCTTGATGTTTGGGTGCCGCATGACACAAAAGGCGGAAGGGAGATATTTGACAACCATTATATATATACGTTTGCTATGGAAGAGTGAGATTTTCTAACACAAGCTTCATGCTTACTAGAAGGACTCAGCCAAACATTTCTAAATAGATATGTATGGAAATAAACATTTTTTTTTAATTCATACTTTTTAAACGTTTCCATAATCAGGTTTTAGTTTTTGAACGATTCATATTCAATCCCATTTTTGACACAGCCCTATTCAATTTCACTTGATTAGAAAGAGACGCCGCCCGCTATCTCCTTCTCTATCCACGTTTAATCGTGCCGCTTGCGCAAGCGCATACAGTCCGTTGTTTGGTACGTAATTAAGTTTCATTCCTGGGAAACCTTACAATTTTTTCTTTGTAAGAGTAGAACTAGAATACCCTCTTTCAAGTCATTCTTTTCTCTTATTTATTTATGTAATCTTTATTGGTTTCAATAAAATAAATATAATTACTATTTACACTACATTATGAGAGCCGTGGTGTCCAGGCGGTTGGCTCTTGTTGCATAGTACGCTAGCAACCCGAGTTCGATCCCCGGTGCCGGCACCAATAAATTTGCTGTTGCAATTTTATGTGCTGATTAACCACGCGCTCGGCGGTGAAGGAAAACATCGTGAGGAAACCTACATGTCTTAGAAAATTTTTCTAAGGCATGTGAAGTCTACCAATCCGCACTAGGGCCGCGTGGTGGACTATGCCCTTATACTCTCTTTACAGAGAAGGCCTGTGCCCAGCAGTGGGACATATATATTATATATATAAAGGCTATAACTTTAACTTTAACTTTAACTATTTACACATACTGTTGGCATCAAGTGTTTGTAGTATCTAGATATAGTATTTCTTTGTATCAAATAAATTAAAAGCTGTATTTGACAGTTCAAAAAGAGGAGTGCTCCGATCGTCATTAAACTTTACAGGATTACTCGCCAGTTCAATCTTAAGATTCCCTGAAAGTTTCATTGGAATCGGTCCAGCCGTTTCGGAGCCTATACGGATCAAACCCACACACTTTCTCTTTTATATATATAGATAGATTTCAGTAATATTACTAACATTCTTGTTAACCATTCCAACTAAGCTTAAGCTTGTGTTAGGAGATGGTTCACGACAATAGTTAGCAGACCGTACCCTAAACCATTAGGCTATTGACGAAATTGACACTGAAATTAAAATGAAAGAAAGCATCAGGGCCAGAAATATTTCATATTTCTCATTCACCAATAGCCTAATGGAATAGATTCTGCGTACGTAACGTAGTCTTAGGTTCGAAAGGAACTTTTGGAACCCTAATCTGATGTTCATGCCAAAAATTTACCGATATATTGTACAAATATATCGATATTTTTAATATATCGAATTTTTTTATAATTAATTAGCGCTTAATATTAAATATTAGAAAAGTTTTGTACTAATAGAGCACTCGGCACGTAACTAAGAGGTTCTCGCTTCGGATACCAATACAGACTATTTGATTTGATTCTGCTAGCAGTACAGACTACATGCATAGATTATAAAATTTATACAACGAGTCCTGCCATCGTGAAGAGTAGGAGTGTAGTAACATACTACACTACACTCTTCGTGATGGCAGCGCAAGTAAGGGTTTTATTTTATTCAAGTTGTCAACCACAAATAAAAGAAAGAATGGAATGCTTTTTTATTTAATTTCTTACGATAATTCGTATATCGGATGAAATATATCGATATTAGATGATTCGATAATATCTGTTATAATTTGTAGGTCTCGTAGGATAAAATAGTCCAACAACTAATACACTCGCTTTATTGAGACAGCGTAACGTTGTACAAGGAATTATTTTAACAAATACCGTCACAACTGCGCGTCCTTAAAATCTTTATACAAAATTAATTAGAAGTCAGATTACGAACTAATAAAGTTAAACTATTGGTTACAATGCCAAGTTCATGTGACGATCAACTAAATTATTAATTATGAATTAAAGATACAATAAGGTTCAGGTAAATCACTAAGATATCATTGGAAGTAGTTATTATGCATAACAATCGCTGGGTGTCATGTGTTGCCAGCTAACATATCTGATTGAAGCGATATATCGCGTCCATATATCGATATTTTATTTAATATCAATATATATCGTGTACTCCTACTCTAGTCGTGATAGCATACCGAAGGCGCCTGAAAGAGCCGAACGAGTCGGTCGGTAGCTTTATAAAATTTCCTATTAAATAAAAAAGGTGATCTTAAAAAAAAATCAAACCTGTATATCGTTGGTATTACATAACAATTTGTCATGTTGTCCGACAGTCACCACGCAGGTGGGCCGTCTGTCTATCTGTCCAAATAAGTCATTTGTCAAATGCTCCTTGAAGCACCGACCGGAGAATTGTTTTGGAAGCTGTGCCGCGTTGTTAGATATGAAGCGTCAATAGCTTAATGGTTTAGTGTACGGTCTGCGAATCGTACGGTAGTGGGTTCGAATCCACTATTTCGACTATTGCCGTGAACCATGTCTTTTTTTTGTTAACGGGGAGGAAATCTTCAAAAAGATACTCTGCTTTCTGGGGGGAAGGCGGCGGTTATGTGGGGTTTTTACCCACTAAAACCTCCCCTTTCCTCGCTGCATGACGAGGGGCTCCGGGATCTCCAGTGGAACGCACCGGAGCCCCTCTGCACTGTGCTCAAGGAGAGCACGTCCCGGGGTGGGGGGAGGTTACTCCCTCCCCCCTGTGCCCTCGCAGTGCAAAGCGATACGAGCTAGCCGATGTCGCCTTCTTCCCGGGTCCATTCCACATTAGCGGACGACAAAGCCCCCCCCGCTGTCACCCAGTGAATCCGAGGCCCCTTTTAGTCGCCTTCTACGACAGGCAGGGGATACCGTAGTCTTATTCTTGAGAGCCCAGAACTACAGGGCTGGTGAACCATGTCCTAGCCTTGTGTCGAGTAACTAGAGATAGAGGTTCAGGCTAGGCGACCTAAGAGCCACCTCTCAGTCCGGTGAAGCAGTCAACGACGGCTTCTCTGGCCAATCTGTGTAGTCAAAAAAAATCGATGATTCATTTTTCAACGATGCACTTTAAGAGTAATTTGATAAAAGTTTGATTACGTTCTGATTAATTCTATTTCGTAATATTTCTACGATAATTCGTAAATAAAAAACAGCAAATTTATTGGTGCCGGGAATCGAACGGGGGGATGAAATCTAGAAAATTTTTCTAGGACATGTGAAGTCTGTCAATCCACCCTAGATGTGCATGGCGGATTATGCCCTTATACTTTCTTTACAGAGAAGGCCTATGCCCAGCAGTGGGACATATATAAAGGCTGTAACTTTAACTTATTTTAATTCGTAAATACAAGTGCCCGTACATAATAGCGTTTACGTTTGATTCGATTTGAAGTCGGTTTTTGATTTTACTTGTAAGTTAGTTAGTTACAGCCTTTATATATGTCCCACTGCTGAGCATAGGTCTTCTCTGTAAAGAGAGCATAAGGGCATAGTCCTAGGACCTAGTGCGGATTGGCAAACTTCACATGCCTTAGAATATTTTTTTAAGATATATAGGTTTCCTCACGCTGTTTTCCTTCACCGCCGAGCGCGTGGTAAATCGGCACATAAAGTTGCAACAACAATTTTATTGGTGCCGGGAATCGAACGGGGGATGAAATCTAGAAAAATTTTCTAGGACATGTGAAGTCTGTCAATCCACCCTAGATGTGCATGGCGGATTGCCCTTATACTGTCTTTACAGAGAAGGCCTATGCCCAGCAGTGGGACATATATAAAGGCTGTAACTTTAACTTACTTAAATTCGTAAATACAAAGGTGTCCGTACATAATAGCGTTTAACGTTTGACTCGATTTGAAGTCGGTTTTTGATTTTACTTGTAAGTTAGTTAGTTACAGCCTTTATATTTGTCCCACTGCTGAGCACAGGTCTTCTCTGTAAAGAGAGCATAAGGGCATAGTCCTAGGACCTAGTGCGGATTGGCAAACTTCACATGCCTTATAAAAATTTTCTAAGACATGTAGGTTTCCTCACGATGTTTTCCTTCACCGCCGAGCGCGTGGTAAATCGGCACATAAAGTTGCAACAACAATTTTATTGGTGCCGGCACCGGGGATCGAACTCGGGTTGCTAGCGTACTACGCAACTTGAGCCGACCGCACGGACTGAGCTACCACTACATGTAAAATTTTTAAGTTTTCACTTCTATCCGTAGTCCTTACGATTTTTTTTTCAAGATAAGATTTAGGGACTCGCGTATATTGGTGTCGAACTTCTTGTTAAAACCAGGCACTTAATAATGGAACCACTGAGCCTATTGGACAACCATATCGTGTCTTGACAAATGATTTGACGACAGTTTGCGGTTGGCAGGTAGATGATTTTTTTTCTACTTACCGACTCACGCCCTATACGTTTGCTTTGACGGTGATCCCCTATCAATTTAAACCGCTAATGAAATCATAACCGACCTCAAAAATGGAGAAGAATTTGTACTTTTTATAATATATGTTTTCTTTCAATTCGGTCTTATATAAATTTTGTTGGTTAAGTCAAAAAAAGGAGGTGGCTCTCAATTCATCAGATTTTTTATCCGACTTCAATGAATGAGGAGGTTCTCAATTTCTCTATATTGTTTTAACTGACTTCAAAAAATGACCTCCACATTTTTCGGAGGCACTTAAAACAATATATTCTCAATTTTTCTGTATCGTTTTAACTGACATCAGAAATGGAGACGGTTCGTCTGGTTTTTTATCCGACTTGAAAAAACGAAATTCTCTATTATTCTGTAATTTTAACCGATTTAATAAATAATAATAATAATAAATAAAACTCATTTATTACCATCCTTATCCTTTGAAGAGAAAAAAAATACATTAAATAGAATAATAAGATACAAAAAAAAATTATAGAAAGAAAAAAAAACGAGGAATAAAATAAAAAATAAAATCTCTTAGAAGAATGGCAAAAGGCAGTAGGCTCAGCGTGTACTGCGTGACATAATGTCACACAGTGCTGGTTTTCAGCCTACCCCTTCGGTACTCGCGCGCCGCGTCAGATCAGGCCCGCAGCCTCAGCCCTGTAGTTCTGGGCTCTCAAGAATAAGACTACGGTATCCCCTGCCTGTCGTACAAGGCGACTAAAAGGGGCCTCGGGTTCACTGGGCGACAAGGGTGGGGGCCTGAGTCGTCCACCAAAGTGGACCCGGGAAGAAGGCAACATCGGCTGGCCCGTGTCGCCTTGCGCTGCGAGGGCACAGGAGGGGAGGGAGTAACCTCCCCCCCCGGGACGTGCTCTCCTTGAGCACAGTGCAGAGGGGCTCCGGTGCGTTCCACTGGAGATCCCGGAGCCCCTCGTCATGCACCGAGGAAAGGGCCACCGGGGAGGTTTTAGTGGGTAAGAACCCCACATAACCACCTTCATCCCCCCAGAAGGCGGGGTATCTTTCTGAAGATTTCCTAAACGTAAACAAAAAAAAAAAAAAAGGCCCGCAGCCTGCAGCGAGAGTAGAAATTTTTTATATGTTAAAGCCAGTGTCTGATACAGGCATACGCAACGGTGGGGGTAAATCGTTCCATATCTTTGTTGAGGCAAACTTGAAACTTCCCCTGTATCCCGCCGTTCTATATTTCGGTATTGCCAGGAAATTTGCCTTTCCTCCGGCGAGTATTGCTGTTGTAAGCGTCGTTGAACCAGTCCAACTTAGTATATAGGTAGTGTGGTTTTTTATAATTTACAATTTTATGCACACAGCAGGCCAGATGTAGGTTTCTTCTTGCGTTCATGTTCAATATTCCTTTCCTGTTTAGGTAAGGAGTAATATGGGAACGTTTTGGATATTTAAACGTGAAGGTTGTCAACTTGTCTGTTTTTATATTTGTTACTTCATATCTTTTGACTGAGTGAAGCGATTTTGATGATTCTTGTTTTGTTTGAAAGCCTGTGCTTCCTTCACCGCCGAGCTCTTGGTAAATCAGCACTTCAAATTGCTATAGCAAATTCATTGGTGCCGGCACCGGGGATCGAACTCGGGTTGCTAGCGTACCGTTGAGGCGACCGCTCGGACACTGAACTACCACGGCTCATATATACATACGTACAACGGCTGGACCAATTTCAATGAAACTTTCAGTGAATCTTCAGATTGACCTGTGCTCAAGACTGAGCAGATTGGTTTCAGCGTCACCAAATAGCCTCTTAAACCGCCTCTCCACCGAGTCCAAAGCTGCGAGATGGCATTTAGCAGCGCCTGCCCAAATGTGACAGCAGTATTCTACACATGACTGACAATGATCTACCAAAAAAGAAACAAAGAACAGAGGCCATCCAGGTCCTTAGATATTATAAATCCCGATTGAAATAGTTACAGTAAATCAAACAGTTGTCGATAGAAATTAGCAGAAATGGTCGTAGTGGACCGAGGAGATGGTCGTGGCTTTCCTTATAGGAACATGATGGTGCGTCTAGTTTAGTATCATCTCATCTGTAGCCAATGGGACGGTCATCTCGGATGGGAAGGTTAAGTTCGCATAACACAAATAGTTTAACGCTAGGGTTGTCAGATTGACCTGGCGAGTAATCGTGTAAGGTTTGGTGACGATTAGAGCACTCCTCTTTTTGAACTGTCAAATACAGCTTTATTTACTACGATGATATTTTGCGTTGTATATATTTATGTCATTATGAATTATATTGAAGTACAATCAATATACTTCATTGAAGTATAATGAAGTGTAATTTTTCTTCTTTTTTTTTAGAAATATTACTAACATTCTTGTTAACCATTCCAACTAAGCTTAAGCTTGTGCTAGGACATGGTTCACGGCAAGAGTCCAATGGTGGATTCGAGCCCACGACCTTACGATTCGCAGGCCGTACCCTTTTTTTTTTTGTTAACGGGGAGGAAATCTTCAAAAAGATACCCCGCCTTCTGGGGAAGGCGGCGGTTATATGGGGTTTTTACCCAATAAAACCTCCCCGGTGGCCCTTTCCTCGGTGCATGACGAGGGGCTCCGGGATCTCCAGTGGAACGCACCAGAGCCCCGCTGCACTGTGCTCAAGGAGAGCACGTCTCGGGGGGGAGGTTTCTCCCTCCCCCCCTGTGCCCTCATAGTGCAAGGCTACACGGGCCAGCCGATGTCGCCTTCTTCCCGGGTCCACCTTAGCGGACGACAAAGGCCCCCACCCTTGTCGCCCAGTGAACCCGAGGCCCCTTTTAGTCGCCTTATACGACAGGCAGGGGATACCGTAGTCTTATTCTTGAGTGCCCAGAACTACAGGGCTGGAGGCCGTACGGAGGCTAGGCCGTACCCTAAACCATTAGGCTATTGACGCTTCAATCAATAATAAATCCCTAAATGATAAGAACAATATTGTATTTACTGATATGTAAACACAAGTTGCTCGAGTAGAGAATGAATACGGAGAGAAATGAATAATTTACTATATTGTGAGAGTTTAATTAAATATTTAATGATGTTAGTTTATTGTTTAAATAAAATAAAGCAAAATCTAGCTCGGTGAAGCGGTCTGGGTACGCTCGTATTATTATAATATAAGTTTTGACTCAGTCGTGTCCAAAGTACATTCGTTGTTTCTAATGGTGGTACACGCGGTAATTTCTCTTTCCTTTTATAATATTAATTGGATATGCAAATCGAAATGCGCGTGCGCAAGTTAACCTAACTTGTCTTATTGTAACACGAACAAAAGTAAAGTTAAGCTATACAGAATTTGTTAAATACACGCCTGGGCGCGTTTCAATTTGTGTAAAAGTACGGTTCCGTTTTCTATAGAAACGACTTCTCTATGAGTAAAATTTATTTTTAACCAGATGCTCATTACAGATAGATATATAAATCGTCGGTAACTATTTTTTCAAGAGACATTAAATGATGCGGTTTCTCAATTCGTTTGAATTTTTTTTATCCGACTTCAATAAAATGAGGTTTTCAATTAGTCTGAATTTTTGAATCGACTTCAAAGAAATGAGGAAGTTTTCAATTCGTCTGAATTTTTGATTCGACTTCACAAAAAATAATGAGGTTTTCAATTCGTCTGAATTTTTGATTCGACTTCACAAAAAATTATGAGGTTTTCAATTCGTCTGAATTTTTGATTCGACTTTATAAAAAATTATGAGGTTTTCAATTCGTCTGAATTTTTGATTCGACTTCACAAAAAATGATGAGGTTTTGAATTCGTCTGAATTTTTGATTCGACTTCACAAAAAATGATGACGTTTTCAATTCGTCTGAATTTTTGATTCGACTTCACAAAAAATTATGAGGTTTTCAATTCGTCTGAATTTTTGATTCGACTTCACAAAAATTATGAGGTTTTCAATTCGTCTGGTGCAGTTCGACTTCACAAAAAATTATGAGGTTTTCAATTCGTCTGAATTTTTGATCCGACTTCACAAAAAATTATGAGGTTTTCTATTCGTCTGAATTTTTGATTCGACTTTACAAAAAATGATGACGTTTTCAATTAGTCTGAATTTTTGATTCGACTTTATAAAAAATGATGAGGTTTTCAATTCGTCTGAATTTTTGATTCGACTTCGAAAAAATTATGAGGTTTTCAATTCGTCTGAATTTTTGATTCGACTTCAAAGAAATGAGGAAGTTTTCAATTCGTCTGAATTTTTGATTCGACTTTACAAAAAATGATGAGGTTTTCAATTCGTCTGAATTTTTGATTCGACTTCACAAAAAAAGAGGATATTTTTTGAAGTTTGTGTACTCATAGCACAGCTCACGTTAATTATTAACGTTTCTATTTGAAGTTGGTTGTTTTCACTCGTAAATATCCCTCTCTCTGTCACTCAATGATTTCGTCTCATTGTATAATTGTAGTACGACGTCGGATCATAATAATTAAACGTCAGATACAACAAATTCAAAGAACAAGATGTGAGAATGCTCGATGCAAACGTTTCCAATATCTACTTTCGTGCGCGCGGACCTGCCTGCCACACTTATCGATCAATGATCTATAGATCGCGGATCTATAGATCGTTGGGGTCAGGCTGCAATTATGTCGCTATTCAGCCGGGGAACGTAGAGAGCTTCATGTGTTGCGGTCAATGTGGGATTTATGCTGATATGTGTAATGTCATAGACGCATCTATAGCTTACTAGGCCTACCCGTCCAAGCCGAAGTTACTCCTCACCCTTGAGTTACTAGCGATAGAAGTTCAGGCTAAGAATCCTAAGAGCTATGGCACCTCTCAATCCGGTGAAGCAGTCAAGGCCAGCTTCTCTGGCCAATTGTGTAGTTCATCCTAAAAATTTTCTAGTGTAGAGTGAATAGGCATTTACTAAGCTAGTGCGCCTTACCAACCAGGACTGCATTTCCACTTAACATCAGGTGGGATCGTAGTCAAGCACTTGCTTAGAAATTATAAAAAACTACTTATTTGAAGTCGGTTTAAAAGAGAGAGCGATTCTGCCTAATTTGATTTGAATTCGTTTTATGTTAACCTCGTAAATACTTATAATCACTGTGCCGCATGGATCGACTTAACGCGAGTCTTAACGACGCCTCAATAAAGATGTCGTACGTATAGAACCGGTTGTTTCGCGAAACGGCCCACTTCCAACATTGACTGCGACGGTAAACTGTACCGTATCTGGCCATCCAACTTTCATCCACTTAAACACCGCTCCATGTTCAGTTATGTCTAAATTGTAAAGAGGGATTCGCTTTGAATACATCGACGGATTCGAACGTTGGACCGCTTCGATTACTGTGCTATCGAGATAGCGTCCCGTATGTAGATTATAATGTTTGTGTTGAGGTAAGTTCGCCTTTAACCGACTTCAAAAAAGGTGGAGCTTCAATCGTAATTGGAAAATCAATCAATCAATTGAAAATTTATTTATTTATTCATAATAGTATACACAACAGCTAAATTAAATCACATACTTACGTAGGAAAATAGAAAACAATTAGACACAAAACTGATAAGTTAGCCGACAGGTGCGTAACTACATTATCAGAGACAATTTATGAAAGTTAAGTTAGGTAAGTACTGACGCGTCTAGTCCTGTAGTTCTGGGCTCTCAAGAATAAGACTACGGTATCCCCTGCCTGTTGTAGAAGGCGACTAAAAGGGGCCTTGGGTTCACTGCGCGACAAGGGTGGGGGCCGTTGTCGTCCGCTAAGGTGGACCCGGGAAGAAGGCGACATCGGCTGGCCCGTGTCGCCTTGCACTGCGAGGGCACAGGGGAGGAGTAACCTCCCCGGGAAATGCTCTCCTTGAACACAGTGCAGAGGGCTCCGGTGCGTTCCACTGGAGATCCTGGAGCCCCTCGTCATGCACCGAGGAAAGGGCCACCGGGAGGTTTTAGTGGGTAAAACCCTACATAACCGCCACCTTCCCCTTCCCCAGAAGGCGGGGTATCTTTTGAAGATTTCCTCCCCGTTAACAAAAAAAAAAAAGTTCGCCTTTAACCGACTTCAAAAGGTGGAGCTTCAATCGTAATTGGAAAATCAATCAATCAATTGAAAATTTATTTTTTAGTAGTAGTTGAAGTAGTTATTATGCATAACAATCGCTGGGTGTCATGTGTTGCCAGCTAACATTAGATAGATTCTCTAAGGCATTGGATGTGGACGTCTCGTTCCCGATTAACTCATTCACGTCTAGCCAACAGTGTATATCAACCTTATAACAAGTGGT
This sequence comes from Meandrusa payeni, assembly GCA_029286785.1. Taxonomy (NCBI): domain Eukaryota; kingdom Metazoa; phylum Arthropoda; class Insecta; order Lepidoptera; family Papilionidae; genus Meandrusa; species Meandrusa payeni. The sequence continues at coordinate 1,807,603 of JAGSMX010000026.1, forward strand.
ACGTGTTCAATGATGCACGCCTCGTTATCTCACGTTTTTGCCCGACACTGTTGTAACAAGAGATATGATGGATGCTGTACGCTAGATGAGGTTTTTCAACACATTCCTGTAACAACGTCCTAGGTCCCCTAGTATGTTATGTTTAACACATAACTTTTGTTGTCAATTGATGTTTTTTTTTTCATTTGGAGGTAGTGCGTGTGGTTTCAATAATTTGGTCCAATTCTGACAATGCCATTGTTAAAACCATATGTTTTCAATTTGCATTGGATACCTATGCGATATTTTTACGAATGACTCGTTACCATGCCAACCAATTTCGTTAATACATTTTTTATTGGAAAGGATGTACTTTAGAATAGTTTAATGAGAGTTTGGTCTGGGGATGTTCATGCCAAAAATATATCGATATAATATATCGTGAGGTAGTATCGATACTACGTTTATATCGATATTTTTCATATATCGATTTGTTTATAATTCATTAGCGCCTAATGTTAAATATTAGATAAGTTTTGTACTAATTGACTCGGCGCGTAACTGAAAGGTTCTCGCTTCGGATACCAGTACAGACTATTTGATTTCATTTGATTCTGCTAGCAGTACAGACTACATGCATAGATTATAAAATTTATACGAGTCCTGCCATCGTGAAGAGTAGGAGTGTAGTAACATACTACACTACACTCTTCGTGATGGCAGCGCAAGTAAGGGTTTAATTTATTCAAGTTGTCAACCACAAATATAATAAAGAATGGAATGCTTTTTTATTTAATTTCTTACGATATTGCGTATATCGGATGAAATATATCGCACCCTTTCACTCTTACCCTCTGCACTGTGCCCTACGGAGAGCACGTCCCGAGGGGGAGGTTAATCCTTCCCCCCTATGCCCTCCCAATCAATTGTTCATTGTTCTTACAGTAAAGGACTGAAATAGTTTGCCCGCGATCTTTCCCTCCGATTACAATGTGGGTATTTTCAAGAGTATAGTGAATAGGCATTTACTGAGCTTGTGTCTTGCCATCCAGGACTGCATCCACGTAACATAAACCGCGATCGTAGTCAAGCCGTAGCTTTGAAAGTTAGGAGGCTAAGTTATCTGTGGTCGATTGTCATTTTCCTTGTTTGTTAACTGTAAGCTTTCAATATTCCACCGCCACATCCGACGCGCGACTTTCGCTTTTCAACCGACTTCAAAAGGTGGAGCTTCAATCGTAATTGGAAAATCAATCAATCAATTGAAAATTTATTTATTTATTCATAATAGTATACACAACAGCTAAATTAAATCACATACTTACGTAGGAAAATAGAAAACAATTAGACACAAAACTGATAAGTTAGCCGACAGGTGCGTAACTACATTATCAGAGACAATTTATGAAAGTTAAGTTAGGTAAGTACTGACGCGTCTAGTCCTGTAGTTCTGGGCTCTCAAGAATAAGACTACGGTATCCCCTGCCTGTCGTAGAAGGCGACTAAAAGGGGCCTCGGGTTCACTGTTTACAATTCCTTGAGTTCATACATTTCCGGTAACATATATATAGATTAATTAAAAGTCAGATTACGAACTAATAAAGTTAAATTATTTTACAATGCTAAGTTAATGTGACGATCAACTAAAGTTTTTATGAATTAAAGATACAATAAGGTTCAGGTAAATCACTAAGATATCATTGGAAGTAGTTATTATGCATAACAATCGCTGGGTGTCATGTGTTACTAGCTAACATTAGATAGATTCTCTAAGGCATTGGATGTGGACGTCTCGTTCCCGATTAACTCATTCACGACTAGCCAACAGTGTATATCAACCTTATAACAAGTGGTACGTGTTCAATGATGCACGCCTCGTTATCTCACGTTTTTGCCCGAGACTGTTGTAACAAGAGATATGATGGATGCTGTACGCTAGATGAGGTTTTTCAACACATTCCTGTAACAACGTCCTAGGTCCCCTAGTATGTTATGTTTAACACATAACTTTTGTTGTCAATTGATGTTTTTTTTGCATTTGGAGGCTAGTGCGTGTGGTTTCAATAATTAGGTCCAATTCTGACAATGCCATTGTTAAAACCATATGTTTTCAATTTGCATTGGATACCTATGCGATATTTTTACGAATGACTCGTTACCGTGCACGAGGCCCAAGGCCTCATGTACGGATCAGTGAAGTCATCAGAACAGTGACGAAAAAACTGCAATTGCACGACAGCGTCCAACATGTTGTAGTGGCGATATCCCGACACACCGTCAGCTCTGTCTATTATACAGATGACTGTGACGACGCCACAGGAAGACTGATGACAAAGGCAATGGCCGCATCAAGGGAGAGGATAGTGGACTACAACTTGAAAATGGCCATGAGAAGCAGGGACACAGCGGTCGCGGAGAAGCTAATAGCAATGCAGAAGGGGAGTCTGCGACGCGTGAATCGGAGCGTTCTCTGGACACCTCCAAATTCAGGCATTATATATAAAAAAAAAACAAAAAGGAAAATAGTAACTGTAGAAGTGGCACTGTTTTAATAAATGCAGAGTGAAGTAATTGTATTGGAAAAGAGCACGGACACAGGTCTGTGGTTGCAATCTAACAATAAAAAAAAATTATCTATTCTAACTATCTTTCCCTCCGATTACAATGTGGGTATTTTCAAGAGTATAGTGAATAGGCATTTACTGAGCTTGTGTCTTGCCATCCAGGACTGCATCCACGTAACATAAACCGCGATCGTAGTCAAGCCGTAGCTTTGAAAGTTAGGAGGCTAAGTTATCTGTGGTCGATTGTCATTTTCCTTGTTTGTTAACTGTAAGCTTTCAATATTCCACCGCCACATCCGACGCGCGACTTTCGCTTTTCAACCGACTTCAAAATGAGGGGGTTATCAATACGTCTGTTTTTTTTTTCGGGTCTTAGAATCTTTATTTTCTCATAAGAATAACTGTTCATTTACATGAGAAAGTTACAATAAATACCAGAAATACGATTATACATATTTCGGGCATCCACAAACAACATAACAACATAACGCTAATATAACCGACGAGGACAGAAAGTATATATTATTATAATATATCTTTTTTTTTATAGAAAGAAAGCTAGCAATATTTCTTTCTTTTCAGAAATATTACTAACAATCTTGTTAACCATTCCAACTAAGCTTTAGCTTGTGCTAGGACGTGGTTCACGGCAATAGTCGAATGGTGGATTCGAACCCACGACCTTACGATTCGCAGGCCGTACCCTAAACCATTAGGCTATTGACGCTTCAAAATATATCTATCTATTATATATCAAATCTAAATATATAAAAGAGAATGTGTGTGTGTTTGATCCATTGGCTCAGAATCGGCTGGACCGATTTCAATGAAACTTTCAGGGAGCGATCCTAACACACTAAAATGTATAAGAACGTCATCATTTTTAACGCGTCATTATTCAAATACACACCTTTTTTTTTGTTAACGGGGAGGAAATCTTCAAGAAGATACCCCGCCTTCTGGGGGGAAGGCGAAGGTTATGTGGGGTTTTTACCCACTAAAACCTCCCCGGTGGCCCTTTCCTCGGTGCATGACGAGGGGCTCCGGGATCTCCAGTGGAACGCACCGGAGCCCCTCTGCACTGTGCTCAAGGAGAGCACGTCCGAGGGGAGGTTACTCCCTCCCCCCCTGTGCCCTCATAGTGCAAAGGTACACGGGCCAGCCGATGTCGCCTTCTTCCCGGGTCCAACTTAGCGGACGACAAAGGCCCCCACCCTTGTCGCCCAGTGAACCCAAGGCCCCTTTTAGTCGCCTTATACGACAGGCAGGGGATACCGTAGTCTTATTCTTGAGAGCCCAGAACTACAGGGCTGTAATTCGTATTGTAATTCAAATACACACCTTTTTTTTTTTTTTTGTTTACGGGGAGGAAATCTTCAGAAAGATACCCCGCCTTCTGGGGGGAAGGCGGCGGTTATGTGGGGTTCTTACCCACTAAAACCTCCCCGGTGGCCCTTTCCTCGGTGCATGACGAGGGGCTCCGGGATCTCCAGTGGAACGCACCGGAGCCCCTCTGCACTGTGCTCAAGGAGAGCACGTCCCGGGGGGGGAGGTTACTCCCTCCCCTGTGCCCTCATAGTGCAAAGGTACACGGGCCAGCCGATGTCGCCTTCTTCCCGGGTCCACTTTGGTGGACGACTCAGGCCCCCACCCTTGTCGCCCAGTGAACCCAAGGCCCCTTTTAGTCGCCTTATACGACAGGCAGGGGATACCGTAGTCTTATTCTTGAGAGCCCAGAACTACAGGGCTGTAATTCGTATTGTAATTCAAATACACACCTTTTTTTTTTTTTGTTAACGGGGAGGAAATCTTCAAGAAAATACCCCGCCTTCTGGGGGGAAGGCGAAGGTTATGTGGGGTTTTTACCCACTAAAACCTCCCCGGTGGCCCTTTCCTCGGTGCATGACGAGGGGCTCCGGGATCTCCAGTGGAACGCACCGGAGACCCTCTGCACTGTGCTCAAGGAGAGCACGTCCGGGGGGAGGTTACTCCCTCCCCTGTGCCCTCATAGTGCAAAGGTACACGGGCCAGCCGATGCCGCCTTCTGGGGAAGGCGGCGGTTGTAATGGGGTTCTTACCCACTAAAACCTCCCAGTGGCCCTTTCCTCGGTGCATGACGAGGGGCTCCGGGATCTCCAGTGGAACGCACCGGAGCCCCTCTGCACTGTGCTCAAGGAGAGCACGTCCGAGGGGAGGTTACTCCCTCCCCTGTGCCCTCATAGTGCAAAGGTACACGGGCCAGCCGATGTCGCCTTCTTCCCGGGTCCACTTTGGTGGACGACTCAGGCCCCCACCCTTGTCGCCCAGTGAACCCGAGGCCCCTTTTAGTCGCCTTATACGACAGGCAGGGGATACCGTAGTCTTATTCTTGAGAGCCCAGAACTACAGGGCTGCGGGCCGGTCTGCCACCGGCCCGCCTGCGCCATCTCCGAACGGGATCGGCCCTCTCCCGATCCCGTTCTGCGGTCTCCTTCTGGGCCATTACTGACTCGCAGAAGGAGACCAGCGCCTTCCATTTAGATCTCCCCGCCAGCGCAGCCGCTACTGCCGCCGGCGGGGAGAGGTCTTGCCCGATCTGCTGGACCAGGATCCGCCGCTCCGCCTCCCACGCGGGGCACACGGCAAGCGTGTGCTGCGCGGAATCCCGGTCACAGCCACAATGGTGGCATTGCGCGGTCGGTTCGCGCCCTATCCTGTTCAGGTACTCACCGAAGCACCCGTGCCCGGTGAGTACCTGTGTCAGGCGGTAGGTGACGTGCGCGTCATTCCTCCTACGTAGCCAGGCTTCGAAGTTCGGCAGGAAGGCACAGACGATGCGTTGGCGCGAGCAACGTCGCTCCGAGAGCCGCTCGCGCCACACCTCTATCGCCCGCCTGTGCTCCTGCCGACGCACCTCTCCCGCATCCAGGGTCGGCCCGGGCCCGCCGTCGACGGCCCGGACGCGCGTGTAAACGCGCGCGTCCAGCTCCGCCAAAATGTCGAGCGGCGGGAACCGAGCCAGGATAGCGGCCGCCTCGTAAGATACCGTACGGTATCCTCGTGCGATCCGAATGGCCATCTTGCGCTGCAGGCTAAGGAGCTTAGCTCTGCAGCGCCGGACGCCCGTGAAGCGGTTACACCACACGGGCGCCCCATAGAGGGCCATGGATCGCACGAGACCTCCGTAGAGGCGGCGGACTCCTTCCTGGGGCCCCAAGATTAGGTAGCAGTTTATGCAGAGCACCCACTACCCTATCGATCTTGGGGACCAAGCGGTCGAAGTGCACTTCGAAGCCCCAGCGACTGTCAGGGTGAGGCCGAGATATTTCATCGTCGACCCCACCCGGACCTGCACGTCACCTACGCGAACCGACCGGCTGGGCGGTTCCCTAGCTCTTGGGGCTTGTGGAACCATAGCGCCTCAGTCTTGTGAGGCGCTACCCGTAGACCAGCTCGTGGATTTTGTCCACGACGCATGCCACCCAAGCTCGGCGAGCCGGATGGTGCTATCGAAATCCTCCCCGTCCGACAATACTGGCGTGTCGTCTGCATAGCAGACGACACTCACGCCGACGGGGAGACCGACCCTAAGGACCGCGTCATATGCGAGGTTCCATAGCAGGGGCCCCAACACAGACCCCTGCGGAACCCGCAATTCACCTCCCTCCGATGGAACACGTCCCGACCCATATACTGGATGCACCTGCCATGCAGGTACGCCCCGACGATGCGCTGCAGGTAGGGAGGCACACGGTGGTACACCAGTGCCTCCCTAATCGCTCCCCAGGGCAGCGTGTTGAAGGCGTTGACAACGTCAAGGTTGACGGCCAACGCCACGCCACCCCGGGTCACTGCCTGCCCCGACCGTTGACGGACCTGGAGGATCGCGTCAACGGTCGACCGCGCCTGCCGGAAGCCGTACTGGCATTCCGAGAGGTCGGGGCCTACCTGCCGCAGGTGCGAGTTGAGGCGGGCGGCAATTATTCTCTCGAATAATTTGCCCGCCTCGTCCAGCAGACATATGGGTCGGTACGCGGAGGGAGACTCTGCGGTCCTACCGTCCTTCTTGATTAGCACCATCCTAGCCTCCTTCCAGCCCGAAGGGAAGACTCCGACTTCCAGACAGCTGGTGAACAGCCGTCTAAGTCTCCCCCTCAGGCCAGCGGCGAGAGCCAGCACCCAAGCCCTTCCGGGAATCCCGTCTGGGCCGGGTGCTGTGTTGCGGGCCTTGAGGCGCCCCGTGGCTCGATCCAACTCCTCGGCAGTCACCCCCAGCTCGTCGGACCAGATGGTACGGTCCGACGGTATCGCTGGGGGTGCAGGGCTGGGTCCCTGGATCCTTGGGAAGAGTGTATCTACCACACTCTCCACGAATGTAGGATCCAGGGTTTCCGTCACCGGAGGGACCCAAGGTCTGAGTTTGCCCAGTACAATCTTGTACGGGCGCCCCCATGGGTCCCTCTCCAGCCCCTCGAGGAGTTCGCTCCAGGATCGAGCCTTTGCTTCCTTGATCGCGCTTTGGAGCGCGATCGTGGCGCCTCTATACCCGCATAAGCTCGCCGTTTCGTCGGCTGTGGCTCGCCTTCTTCTACGGGCTCTGGTGTACCGGCGTCGGGCCCGTGAGCAGTCCTCGCATAGCTGCTCTATGGCCTCCGACCACCAGTACACCGCCCGGGCTTGGGGACCCGGCCCGGGGCATCGCGACGTCGCAAATCGACGTCATTGTGCTCCGGAACCAGGTCGCCTCTTGTTCGGGATCGGGCAAGACCCCATCTGTCCATGCCGCGACGATGGCAGCGGCCTCGAGCATGTCAGCATCGAGCCGCTTGAGGGACCATCGCCGCGGTTGGCTGCTACCGTGCCGGCGGGCAGCACCTGCGGGAGGACGGAGGGCCACATCAAACATGATGTGGAGGTGGTCAGATAGTGTGACCACCTCCTCCGCCACTCTCCATCCCGACACCATGCGTACGGCAGAGGAAGTCGCCCACGACAAGTCGACGACCGACTCTCCTGCCAACGCACGGAGGTGCTGACGGACCCCGGTTTAGAAGCCGGAGGTCCAGTCCCGCCGCCCACTCTTGCACGGTCTCTCCCCGCGCGCTGTCCTGGCACACCCCACGCTCTGGAATGAGCGTTGAAGTCACCCAGGACTAGCGCTGGACGCGGCGAGCATCTGCGAACGCAGTCGCCCACCGCATCCATGTACGCCTCGTAAGCGGCGAGGGTACAGTTGGGAGAGACGTAGCAGCCCACAACTGCCAGGGGACCCCATTGCACCGCAATGTAGCCCTGTCCCTTAACGAGTAAGGAACAGGGCGGGTCCCCTGCGCCACCACCCCAGTAAATGGCGACAGAGCCTCCGTCGTCGCCGAACCAGCGAGGATGGTCCGGGACTTGGTAAGGCTCTGCCACCACAGCCAGAGACACTGACCACTGCGCGAGGGTCTGCATAAGCAGGTCCTGCGACCCTCGGCAGTGGTTCAGGTTGCCCTGGAGGATCCTCACCTTTACATTGAAGGTGAGGCCTCCATCGGCCTCCGGCGCACTGGGTGTGGCCTTGGGAGGAGCCTGCCTACTCCCTCTCCCTTTCTTCCCTCTTCGGCGCGCAGCCCTTGGTCCCCAACCGATGGTTGGCCGGGCGACCAAGGTCTGCGCACAGCGGCACTTAAAGGCGCTGGCCGTACATTGCCTGGCTTTGTGGCCGGGTTCGCCGCAAGAGTAGCACTGCGTGCTCCGGTCCTTTCGCAGGAGCATGTGCTACGCACATGCCCCAGCTCAAGGCACCGGAAACACTGAAGTGGTCTTGCGGCTAAAATCTCGACCTTGGCGGCCGTCCACCCGATGCAGATGCGATTTGCTGATGCCAGCTTTCGCACCGCAGCGAGTGGACACCGCACCCACAGCGATCCCAGACGCAAAGGTGAGCGACGAATCTCGCCCACCTTTACGTCCGTGACCTGGCAGCCCCCTTGCTGGGCTACCGCGGCTGCCACCTCCGTTGGAGTAATGGAGTCGTCGAGGTCCATCACTCGCAGCTCGCCAGTTTTCATCGGACGTGCGATGTGCACGTCCATGTCAGCCAGCGCCTCCCGCATTTTGGCGGCCAATACATCTGCCTTTGAAGAGCAGTCGGGGCCCGATACCTCCAGTATCAGGGCCCCCGTCACCGCTCTTCGTTGCCGGACGGTGTCGATGCCACAGTCCGCGAGCCTGATCTTCTGCTTAGCAGATGCCATGGCTGCAGCGTATGTGACACCACTGCCGTCCGGCACGGTCACAGTGATGGCCGCCGAATTTGGCAGTCTACCCGGCTTTGCCGGCTTCGGCTTCGCCGCTGCCTAGGAGCCGCTTTTTCGCCTGGGGCTTCGATGCAGGGGCCGCCTTTTTGGCGGCCTTGCCCGAAGCCTTTTTCGCCTTTCGGCCGACGACCGTTGCCCAGGTCTCCACTACGGGAGACGGCTGGGCCTCCGCCTGTAACGCCGAAGTCGCGGTGGCCTTCGGCTGCGGTCGTCGGGCCGGTGGTGCTTGAGCGGCCCCATCCCTGCCAGCAGCTGCTGGTGCGGGCGCCATGTACTCGGAGAGCTTCCGGTCGATTAGAGCGCTGATGCGCTCCATCAACCGGCTCTCCGACGACGCCCTTTCCAGCAGTGCTGGCGGCAGCGGCTTCTTGAAGGCCGCTGGCTTGTCACCAGCGGCCTTGCTCGGCCCCGCTCCCCCACTGGGACCCGCGGTCTGGCTCGGGCCCGCGACCGACGGAGGTTGAGGCGCCTCGCGGTTGCGCAAGGCGCTCAGCTCCTCTGTCAGCCGCTCCAGCCTGGCCGTCAGGTCGAAGAGCTGCGAACGCAACTGCGCGTTTTCGCGCTGCAGTGCGTCCACAGTCGGCGACTGTGAGACCCTCCGAGCTAGCTCGGAGCTCGCCGCCTCCGCCTCAAGGGCCGCCACGCGCAAATACTGCACGTACGTGCCCTTGAGGTTCTTCGACCTGTCGGAGATCTTCTCCACGGCCAACATGGAGGCCCTGATGCGATTGCACAGGTCCTCTGTTGGCCGCTCCGCCATCTCCCTAGACAGTTCTTGCGATCTAGCGAGATTGGCCTTTGACCTCCGTTTGGCAGGTGCCACCGTCGGGTCCCAAATCTCCGCTTCGTCGTCCTCCTCAGAGGCGGGCGGCGGGGACTTTGTTTTCCTCCGCTTCCTGCTCACCTCGGAGGTCGTAGACCTTGCCGAGGTGACAGACATGACGGAGGAGTCCGAGTCCCCCCTGCCCTCCCTCTCCGACGCGGATTTCCGCGCCACTAATCGGCCGGTACTGGGGTCGCGCAGCACCCAGCTCAACTCCCTCCACTCCGCCCAAACGGGCCTCTACTCTCCTATCTCCATCACGATTTTTGTTAGTGTCATTGTCCATATTTGTTCCCACGATTGTGGTAGGAAATAAAAGTCCGCCGGGGCAGAGCCTCCTTACCCCGGTAAGCCTCGGTATACCTTTTAGGTATACCTACTCGCGGGTGGCGGCAGGTTCCCGCGGTACAGTAACGGTTGACAAGCCCCTCAACCATGCATCCCGTCGCGCTGTGTTCACCACTTGGGATTGGGGAGTTTTTATAGAGGTACTCTCCTCGCGGCCCGGCCAATTAAGGCAAGACCCGCTCCGGGCAGAGCCGCTAGACATGATCAACGACACTCCGCCCGGTTTACGGTCTTTGGGCGGGGGTGGTGCGTAGTCACACCACCTGCCCGGTGACAGGGTTAGTGAACACCGGGCCCGCCCTCCGTCCCTCTGGCGCGCCCTCTGCTCATCAGAGGGACGCCCAGAAAAACCCTCGGTGAGGCCGAAGCCTACCACCGGCATTTGTTGCTCGTTTAGCACTACCCGGGGGGCACGTGTAGGGTGTCATGGTTCAAGTATCTCCTACGGACGCGAGCAACTCCACACAAATACACACCTAACTTAACTATCATAAATTGCTTTGGTAATGTAGTGGCTAAGTTATCGGTTTTGTGTCTAATTGTTTTCTATTATCCTACGTAACTGTGTGATTGATTACATTTAGCCGTTGTGTTTATAACAATACAAGACTAGGTAAGTAATACATAACGACAACGAGCACGAATGTGGAGGTATGAAGCACCAACTTAAACGAACTTGAAACAAGTTTTCAATTTCACTTGCGTCTCTAACTGTAGAAAACTTAAGCTCATTAAAAACTTATTCCAAAATTAATTTCATCAACTAGGAACTTTTTTAATATTTTTTAATCTATACAGAAGCGCCGTCGAGAACATTTATTATCTGTCAATCGAATCACAAAATGTCGAAGTCTGTGTTATTCTTTTTATTCTCTCTAATTACACCACACGCGCTCGACGGTTAAGAAAGAAAGCTCCGCATTCACGCAGCCTCCTTAACACTGTACCGTTACCAGATGACGGCAGTCCACTTCGGCTCAGTGTAATTCTGGCGATTTCACACCGACATATTAGATATTTGTGCTTTTTTTTTTATTTAACATTACAACGGATTGTGCCAGTACGGTTAGTCGAGTACGCCACGGTGCTATATAGCACGTTATTTTATATAACGTTACGTTTTTGTGTTACTTCGTCTTTCATCATTCGTACAACAAAGGAGTAGAATATTTACTAGTGCGTCTTACCAGCACAGAAGCCTTACAGCAAGAGCCGTGGTAGCCCAGTGTCCGGACCGTTGGCTCAAGTTGCATAGTACGCTAGCAACCCGAGTTCGATCCCCGGTGCCGGCACCAATAAATTTGCTGTTGCAATTTTATGTGCTGATTTACCACGCGCTCGGCGGTGAAGGAAAACATCGTGAGGAAACTTACATGTCTTAGAAAAATTTCTATGGCGTGTGAAGTGTGACAATCCGCACTAGGTGTGCGTGGTGGACTATGCCCTTATACTCTCTTTACAGAGGAGGCCTGCGCCCAGCAGTGGGACATATATTATATATATAAAGGCTGTAACTTTAACTTTTACGTTTAACATCAGAACAGAACCAATTCTTCCCTGAAATTCATTTTGCGGCTAATTGCTTACGATATCTTCCAAATCATTGGAACTAAAACAATTTAATCTTTTAGTTTTTGAATGTTATAAAAAATGGGTGTGCTAAAGAAAAAGATATATAAAAGATACTCAAAATGTAATATATATATGGCTCTCTCTTGCTCCTACAGTATGATACAGACGATAGGTCCGCACTGTGTCTTAGATATACGAAACGTAACTAACTATGAGAAATAGAGTAGAGACACAGTAATATATGAAATCTCTCTATCTTCCCTAACTTATATCTCCCACACAACTTCCGTTCGCCTCGCCGTATGACATCGTAACGCTTCACCAGCTTACAGTGGCACTCAAAGTTAGTTTAGCGTTTGAATGTCCCTTAAATTGAGGTTACCCCTCACCCTCACCCTTGTGTCGAGTTGCTAGCGGTAGAGGTTCAGGCTAAGCAACCTAAGAGCTATGCCACCTCTCGATCCGGTAAAGCAGTCAAGGCCAGCTTCTGTCGCCAATCTGTGAGCTCTTTATTAAAAAATTACCAGCTTACTCTCCAAGCCAAGCGTCTGTAAAGAAGTTTTACTTGAAGAACAAATAAACATCGATAACCGTTAAATGCTATTACACCTTAGATATAGCATTCTCATAACGACAACCACAAAAATAGCGTTATAACGCTATAAAAAATCGTAGCACCAGCGCTCTCTCGGCCGGACAGTGAGGCACGCATCGCGACACTGAGCGCGCGCTTTTTTTTAAATATGGAACGCGCGCGAGTACGGAACCATGTGACAGTTATACTTTTTTCGGAGAGCGCGGCAAGGGAATCCAAAATGTGACATTTCTTAATTCGTCCAATCCGTCATTAGTACCTGATTTATTATCTGTGCAATAAACCACACGCGTGGACAGTCTGATTTTTTAAGTGCAATATTTTTATTTTTAGTATTTATTATAAGTGCTAATTTATCTATACATTTTAATAATTAGTGTTTTAATTTGTACGATATGGAATTTCACGAATATCAGGTAAGTCTCTAAGAGATAGGAACCATGTTTAACACAAAAGGTCTCACGTTCTTTGATCCTGGCGCGCTAGACAGAGACATCTTTCGCTATCCTCATTTCGGCAATTTTATAGTACTTTTTTATAAGGTCCCATATAAGAAGCAACGACTTAAAAATAAAAGAACGGAAATTCATTAGTACCGTAGTCTACTATAATAGAAAAGAATAAACATTTATTCGACACAAGAACACAGAAAGTAACACAAGACAAAAAGCAACATTAACAAACGTAATTAAAATTGTGAAAAAAAATCGAACTTGTGCCGAAAAGGGGTTCAGCTCAACACGTGCTGTGCTACATCACAGCGCTGATTTTCAGCCAAAAAAAAGCCTGTGAAAACTAAGGCGGACACGAATCGATTGTGTATAAATAAGGTTTTACATACACTTTTTTTTTAAAGAAAGCTAGCAATATTTCTTTTTTTTTTGTCAGAAATATTACTAACAATCTTGTTAACCATTCCAACTAAGCTTAAGCTTGTGCTAGGACATGGTTCACGGCAATAGTCGAATGGTGGATTCGAACCCACGACCTTACGATTCGCAGGCCGTACCCTGAACCATTAGCCTATTGACGCTTAGCTCAGCTTATTATTTATAGTATACATAAATATATATATATATAAAAACTTTGCTAAACCAATTGTGTCAAAATGAACGTACAATGGCAACACAGATGTCGATTTTTGCTAGTTTCGGTTATCTGCTAGTTTAGTTGTGTGCTATGGTTTCCCAATGACGCACCACTGGCACTCAAAGATTGTTCTAATTGTTGCTAATTATTAATCGTAATGACATGTGTTAAACATTAATACATTTCAGTAAAATAATAAAAATATTTAGAATAGAATAGAATATTTATTAACACACAGATTTGGTTACAATTATAAACATTACACAAATTAAACGAACATCCATGTAACCATTGCAGCACATATTATTGGTACACAGTGACTCCCAAACTAAGCAGACGCTTGTATCTTGGGAGCCAGAGTTGCGTTGTGGAGTTTGCATTTTGCACAAAGTTTTAGTTTTTTTATAATTTAGTTAATAAATGTATATATACGTATATATATATATATGTGTGTTTTTTTTTTTACGAACTATCACAGTTGGCACAGAGAAGCTGGCCTTTACTGCTTCACCGGATTTGAGAGGTGGCACAGCTCTTAGATCGCTTAGCCTGAACCTCTATTAGATGGTAACTCGACACAAGGGTCCCCCCGGTGAGGGGTAACCTCGGCTTGGGCGGTTACCATTATTACGCGTTAGCAGTCAGATCCGAGGGCGCCCGAGAGGGCCTAACCACGACTCGGTCGGTAGCTATTTTATTAACGAAATCTATTGGGACAATCTAAGCTAAACTAACTAATATGCCACTTCGGGTATATATATATGTCTAGGCAAGTATATATATACAGGCGCGTTTGTGGGGTGTATAGTGTTCATGAGTGTGTGCGTAGTTGTGTATATGATCGTGTATGTGTTATATATTTGTTTATTTTGTTTGTGTCTACCCGATGATTCTTTCGGTCTGCTCGAGGTTGAGGCCGAGCAGCCATTTTGACTATTACATATAAATATATTTACGAGCAAAAACTTAGACTAAAAATTGAAACAAACGTTAAACGCTATAACGCGCGGACGCTTTCGTTGTACTTCCGAATTATCGTAGTAATAGAAAATATTTATTCGATTATACAATTGTTATTTTTTCATTCAGTTATAAGAAATACTTGAAATTGTCTTAAAACCTTTATTTAATTAACAATGATTTGTAAAAATATAATTAATAATAATAATCATCATCATCATCAGCCTGTATCCACTGCTGGAAATAGGCCTTCCCCAATGCCTTCCACCACATGCGATCCTCAGCTTTCCGCATCCAGCCACTTCCGGCTATCCTAAAAAGGTCGTCGGTCCATCTGGAGGAGGAGACTTTCCTCCCCATCTACCGTCGCTGACTCGGCAGATGTGGCCAGCCCACTGCCACTTCAACTTGCTGACTTTAAGAGCTATATCGACTACCTTCGTTCTCCGTCGAATTTCTTCGTTTCGGATTCTATCCCTTAGAGAAATGCCGAGCATAGCTCTTTCCATCGCTCGTTGTGCGACTTTCAGCTTGTGGACCAGCCTAACGGTCAGAGTCCAAGTCTCCGCACCGTAGGTCATGATTAATAATAGCGCCATCTATCTTAACCAATTTCCACTAAAAAATCTTACTCTTCTATTTAACGTTACGGACGTACTTCCGACAACGCTCGGTAGGGACCGTCGATCTAAAAATTACATGTACTTGACTTTTGTTGATGTGAAAACTTCAGCCGCCTCGATCACTTTTACGGTAGTTGAAAATGTTCCGGGTCGCGTCACTGACATGCTGATAAACAGCCCGTTATATCTAAATTAAGAATTGGAGTGTTTATTTGTATTAAATAACTGATACACACAAAACACGATTACCAATCATGATAAAAAAATCACAATTTTTTCTGTTTGTGTTTGTTTTCTCAATCTCTGGAACGTCTGGATCGATTTTGACGGGACTTTCACTGGCAGATAGCTGATGTAACTAGGAGTAACTTAGACTAATTAGTACTTTAGTACTTTTATTTTAGAGAAAATTAATCAAGAAACTACAGCGGGCACAGGTAGTAATAAAAAAAACAATTTAAACATATGTATAATTGTTGCTTGGAGTGTCCAATACATCTGGAAACCAGATTGACGTTGACTCCGTGAAATAGCAACCGACCGAGTCGTGGTCTTTGGATCGGAATGCTTACGTAATATAGTAACCGTCCAAGCCCTTACCCCTCACCGGGGGGACCCTTCTGTCGAGTTACTAGCAATAGAGATTCAGACTTAGACCTAAGAGCTATGCCACCTCTCAATCCGGTGAAGCAGTCAAGGACAGGTTCTCTGGCCAATCTGTGTAGTTTTTCATAAAAAATAAATGACGTTAATCATTATTATTTAAGTTATGAGTTGTCACTTCTATCAGCAGTGTCTATGGCTGTGTCAGAATCGAAGTTATATATTTACTATATAGATATATTATAGTAAAATAACAGATCCGGTCGAGTGGTACATAGATAAATTATCGCACTCACACACTTAAGTCTAGCAGATAGACTTAATAACTACATAACCATAATCTCAGGTACATTACCTTTTTTTTTTTCTTTTTGTTAACGGGGTGGAAATCTTCAAAAAGATACCCCGCCTTCTGGGGGGAAGGCGGCGGTTATGTGGGGCTTTTACCCACTAAAACCTCCCCGGTGGCCCTTCCTCGGTGCATGGTGAGGGGCTCCGGGATCTCCAGAGGAACGCACCGGAGCCCCTCTGCACTGTGCTCAAGGAGAGCACTTCCCGTGGGGGAGGTAACTCCCTCCTCCCCTGTGCCATCGCAGTGCAAGGCGACACGGGCCAGCCGATGTCGCCTTCTTCCCGGGTCCACTTTGGTGGACGACTCAGGCCCCCACCCTTGTCGCCCAGTGAACCCGAGGCCCCTTTTAGTCGCATTCTACGACAGGCAGGGTACCATAGTCTTATTCTTGAGAGCCCAGAACTACAGGGCTGCAGGTACATTACCTAGATTGTGGTACACTAACAACACAACACAGCAGAACAACTCTAAAGCCTCTGAACTGTACCACAGCTCTCATACTATTGCGAGGAGTCAACAACATGACTCCTCACAAATCCTTTACATATTTAATACTCTTTGATTTTAATAGCACACACATTAACAACCAGTTATTCGTATTATAACACACATATACTGTATGTGTCCAATAAATCTGTTATAAATATACAGTAACTGGTAAATGCATTTGACATATAATGTTAACATTAGAAACGAATCATTCGATAGTCAAAAGAGCAACTATAATACAATAATCTAACAACTGCCATTTTTTTTTTTGCAAGAATGTTATGTTGAACGGCCCTCCCGTTCTGTATCTATACGTTTTTCTTCAATAAAGCACAAACACAGACTTGTGTCCGATTATTTTCTAATTTGTTTCAATTATTTACTTTGTTTTGTTATTAAGAAAGCTACCTCTACAGTTACTACAATATTTTTTATGCCTGATTTTGGAAGGTGGTGTTGGAGAATCCACTGGTTCACGCGTCGTAGACGTCCCGTTGCATTGTTATTAGTTACCCCGCGACCGCTGCGTCCCTGTTTCTCAAGGCCATTTTTAGGTGTATGTTGGATTTTAGACCTTTTTTTTATGTTAACGCGGGGGAATCATTTTATTAACCATCCTCCGGTACCCTAGATGGGCCCGGAGGGATGTGTGGGACTCGGCCTGGGCAGCCCCTACCCACTAAACCTACCGCGAATGCCATCAGCCGTTATGAGCGGGGTGTCCCGGATCTGTCAGCGACAGGACACCCTAACGACCGGCCGGTCCCGGCAAAAACCGGACTTCACCCTCAAAGGGGACTCCTCCGGCACTCAGAGAAGTCCCGACGACGCCGAAGCATGCTGGGGCCAGGTTCTCATCCTGACCCCGCTTCGGATTACGAGGGCAGCGAGAGGAGACGTTTGAAACGTCCCCTGCGCACCCCGACTCGTCGCCTGCGGAGGGAGGGAGCTCCACAGCTCCCCTCCCGGACCCGCTCGTCAACCTCCTTCTGGGACATGACTGTCTCGCAGAAGGAGGCGACCGCCGACCAAGACCTGTCGCTCCGTAGCATGCAAGTGCAAGGCTCGGAAGCGACAGGTCTACTCCACCGATGGCGGATGCCAAGTCGTGACGCTGCGCTGCCCATCTCGGGCACACCTCCAAGGTGTGCTGGGCAGAGTGGATTTTAGACCTCAGGTAATGTCAACTATATAATTCTAGGTCACCGGCAAGGTCACATACACGAGCCGGCTAATTTAATAATTCCCCGGTAATTCGACGTCAATTTGACAACAAAAACATAAAATTACACAGCTGTAGTACTGTGCCATTATTTTGCGGCGTGCGATCGCCGCGCCATCTTTTTTTCCCTGTCGTTTAATTGATGTTTATCGTACTTGATGGGGCCAATAGTTAGAGTATGTTGGTAAGCGCGATTTCCGTGTGTCGTAGGCCACTTGTTATCCACAAGTATATTTACAAGTTAAAACAAAAATAGATTTCAAATTTAACCAAACGTTAAACACTAGTACGCACGCAACCTATTTGTATTTACAAATCATCGTAGTTATTATTTAATAAGAACTTAACTAAATTCTCATCAAACTACTATTGAAGTGCATCATTTCCAATAAAAAATGAATCGTCGAAATCGGTTGGCGTGATATTCAGTTATTCGTCCATTTTTCGCACACGTAAAAGTTAAATTACAGCCTCATATATATCTGTTTACATATGTGTATTTGTGGTTGACAACTTTAATAAAATAAAACCCTTACTTGCGCTGCCATCAGGAAGAAGTTAAAAGTTTAGTAAATAATTTATGTTACGTTGTACTCAGAACAGTTTATCGGCGAGAGGTTAGGGCATGTAAATTCCGTCGCGTCGCCCGGAGGCCGAGACACGTTCTTGACGATCCGGACGACGCGATTACCATTGCACAGGCTAGATCTCTACAAATCAACAAAGCGTCCATTCGCGACCGTCGGAGGTTGCGAATAATCCTTGCGCGTTACCGCTATTTTATGGGCAGGCCCCACCCCTTAGATGTTAGGAGCGTTGCTGGAGTTTCTTCGGCCACTTCTTCTCCCAGCGCCAACGCTTCCCGAAGTGGCACCCAAAGTTAGTTTAGCTTTTGAATGTCTCTTAGATTATCCGTGAAATAGCAACCGACCGAGTCGTGGTTCGGCCCTCTCGGGCGCCCTCGGATCGGCATGCTTACGCGTAACATAGTAACCGTCCAAGCCGAGGTTACCCCTCACCGGGGGGACCCTTGTGTCGAGTTACTAGCAATAGAGGTTCAGGCTAAGCAACCTAAGAGCTATGCCACCTCTCAATCCGGTGAAGCAGTCAAGGCCAGCTTCTCTGGCCAATCTGTGTAGTTCGTCATAAAATAAAAAATAATAGGTTAGGGCATATAATTTATTTTCTTTAAGCTCCTGTCGTTCCAATGCTGGTGTGCGTTCACCTCTCCGTCGTGTGGTGGATATATACAATAGTAATAGTACAAAAGTACTTCGCAGATGTTGATTTGTTTTCATTGCCTACTACTAAATTTAGAAAATGTATTAAAAACAGCTTATTTAGTTAGTTAATAAGTATTTATTAGTTCATTTATTTCCGTATTCTTCTTCTTAGTTTAAATTTTGTTTTTGTTTTTTAAGTGTTGCACGTTAAAATAATAATGATAATAATTTGCGGATAATGTTGTTGGTAGTGCAGTTACATATCTTATTTCTATTATGTCTTTTATAATATCAATTGTGCTATTGTTTATTGTCCCAAATAAAGAGAAAAAAAAAAGAATAAGAAGAGTGTAGTGTAGTATGTTACTACACTCCTCCTCTTCGCGATGGCAGGACTCGTTGTATAAATGTTTTAATCTATGCATGTAGTCTGTAGTTTTTTTTTTTTTATATGAAAAGTGGCAAACGAGCATACGGCTCACCTGATCTTAAGTGATCACCGTCGCCCATGAACATCCACAGCACCAGAGGAGCTGTAGGTGCGTTGCCGACCTTTGAGATAGGAATAGGCTCGTTTCTTGAAGGTCCCTAAATCGTAAACGTTCGGAAACACCGCTGCCGACAGTTGATTCCACAAGTTGTCACAGTACAGTATGAATACTCTATAAGTGCAAAACTTTTCCAATATTCAATATTAAGCGCTAATTAATTATAAACAAATTTCGATTTATGAAAAATATCGATATATTTGTACAATATATTGCGTAGTAGCGATACAACCTCACGATATATTATGTCGGTAAATATTTTGGGCATGAGGGATGCTATTGCGTGCTAAAGGAAGACGCGAGGAAACCTACAGACTGTTAGACTGACACATGTGAAGTGAAGTCTGCCAAGACACTAGGTCTTCCACTTATAATTAAATGTGGCTTATTATAAGCGGTATAACGATACGTACTCCATACTAAGTTCGCGTGCGGGAAATTATATAGATGTGGAACGTTGAGACTGTCATTTGAAATCACCTTGAGAGATTCACAAGGTCACCATGCATACCAGCTACTGCCATAATAATACTCTCCATATAATTAAGCGATGTACTTCGACAATCTTTTTTATTTATTGAAGTTACGCTTCTTTGGGCAGAAAAAAAAATGATGACAGATTGAAGCTCTAGTGAAAAAAATTGCGCCTATCGATGCTGGAAAACAAAAACGTGGTTACCTACAAAAATAAAATTGTTCACCAGAGCCGAAAAACATTACAAGTTTTGAAAAAAATTAAAACTGTCGTGTTTGTGGACCTAGAGCTGTCGTTTTTGGACACAATATTTATTATTTTTTGCTGTATAAGTATTGTACCACGGCATTTAACTAGAGTTTTGCTAAAAGAAAATCGTTTTACGGTACAAAAAATAAAAGAGAAGTGTCAATGTTGAAAATCCTTTTTTCGCTATTTCTCATCTAATTGTTACAAGTCACGACGCGTCTTTGTTTTTCTGATTCCAACGACGTGAAAAAGTGAAAATAGCCATTTGTGTCACTTACTACGTTTTCGCTTACCAGCGTCGTTATATACGTTTTGTAATGCTCCAATATAATTAAGGTTAAGTATCTGTTTGTATTATTTATTGATATAGATTAAAATATTAATTTTTAACGTAATGATATATTTAAAAAAAAAGAAAGCTAGCAATATTTTTTTTCAGAAATATTACTAACAATCTTGTAAACCATTCCAACTAAGCTTAAGCTTGTGCTAAGACATGGTTCACGGCAATAGTCCAATGGTGGATTCGAACCAACGACCTTACGATTCGCAGGCCCTACCCTAAACCATTAGGCTATAATTTAAAATTATTTAGTTAATTTTTTAATTTTAAACATTTTTTTTATAATGCCAAAAAAGAATAACTTACGCTTACTAGTACACGCATGCATTTTTTTATTTATTAAAATTTTATCGGCACATAATAAAGGTGTACAAAATGGCGGGCTTAATAAGTCTAGCTTGGGTTTGTGTAGACACAAAGTAACGGATTCAAACTTCTAATCTAATAAAAGTGTACAAAATGGCGGGCTTAATAAGTCTAGCTTGGGTTTGTGTCGACACAAAGTAACGGATCAAGCTTCTAATCTAATAAAAGTGTACAAAATGGCGGGCTTAATAAGTCTAGCTTGGGTTTGTGTAGACACAAAGTAACGGATTCAAACTTCTAATCTAATAAAAGTGTACAAAATGGCGGGCTTAATAAGTCTAGCTTGGGTTTGTGTAGACACAAAGTAACGGATCAAGCTTCTAATCTTGAAAAAATACTAATATAAAACGTAACAGTCGTGATTGTATTCTGTCTTAAAGATTTCCGAAATAGCCAAAACCACGGCTTGATAGAATCTGATTTGCTATGAATAATTTTCTATACATTCCATACATTTACTCCACTGGTATTCGATTCCGTATTAGTTAATTAACTAGATAACTAAATTCCCCTCTATTGATTTAATATATTGACCTAAACATAAAACACGTTTCGACTTTATAACTATAAAATTAATCGTTAAAACGTTATTCAGGTGCTAATAGCTATTTTTATAGCTTCGTTATTTTGTCAAATAATTTTATTTTTTCTCAATCAACATTAATGCGCCGATGTGTCAACGGTTGGCGGGTAAATAGATGTCAAACTTTATCAAGATGGCGGACTGATAGATTTCATTTTGTTAATAGTGTTGTATAATTCCATCTATTTAATTTAAAATTTTCTTTTAATCTTTATCATAGTGTTTTTTATTATGAACTAGCGTACCCAGACCGCTTCGTCGGGCTTGATTTTGCTTTATTTTATTTAAACAATAAACTTACATCATTAAATATTTAATGTAACTCTCACAGTATATTAAAATATTCATTTCTCTTCGTTTTCATTCTCTTCTCGAGCGGGTGAAGATCATTACCTACACCCGTGTACATGCAATATAATCCGTTGTACATTAATATGGTTCATAATGACATAAATATACACACGGTTGACATCAAGTCTTTGGGTCATTTTGAGTTGTCTCGGTAGCTCGCGATGACGATTCTTTGTCACGTTTTTCTTGAAGCCGTGATTCACGCTCTTCTTCAGTTTCTTTATTTCTTCTTTTATATATACTGTTACGATTTTTCTCAAGGCATAACTCACGTTCCTCAGCTGTTTCATTTGCTCTTTTTCCTCTGACTTCTTTGATTTGGAGGTTTGTTTACTAATGCTTGCTTTTTTGTGTGGCATTTTTATTAATTACAATGATTCTGTGAAGAGACATGATTGGTGAAGGAAAACACAATTTTTCGTTGTAATAACCAATTAAAAAAGCATCAGTAAACGGATACATTCCCGGCGCTATAACTTACCTTGAATACTTCGAAGTCTTTAATATATTTGCACTTCAATATGGTTCACAATGACATAAATATACACAACGCATGTGTCAATACAAATTTGTGTTATAAAACAATACAATATCATCATAGTAAATAAAAGCTGTATTTGACACAGGTCAATCTGAAAATTCCCTGTAAGTGGTCCAGTCGTTTCGGAGCTTACATGCAAGAAACCCACACACTTTCTATTTTATATATATATATATATACATTGAAGGAATTTCTGATACAAACTTTGTATCACAAGCATCAAATCAAACAGTCTAAAGATGGCGAAATTTCTTTTTTTTGTTAGCAAAGCAAATTGAAGTGGCGCATATAGCGCGTAGAACAGATGGCCGATAGGAAAAGTTCTCGATTGGAGACCAGGCAAGCGCAGCGTAGGACGTCCACCTGCAAGGTGGTCTGACGACCTCATAAAAACAGAGCGAAGCTAAATGCAAGCTTACAAGCGGTTCTTTTGGAAATCGTTGGAGGAGGCCTTCTTTTTTTTTATTATTGATGATTATTACTATGTTTTATTCCCCAGCGTGTATTATCTATTCTAATTTGTCTACTCATATAAAACTAATTTCTAATTTCCTTATTTCTACTTTATACATTTCCTTAATTTCTTTAATATTTCTATAACTTATTTCTATATTTATTTCTATAACTTATTCCTATTTACAATTCTGTTTTATTTTAATTTACATTTTGTTTTGTTTCTTTCAATTACTTTTTTCACTACATATCTACAGAACCTTAAAAATATATCTATCTTATTCTTATCACTAATTAAATTACTAATATTATCTAAAGTAATTCTTTCATTCACCTCGCTTTCACACTCATATCTTTTAACATTAAATTCCGGACACTCTATCAAAATATGTAGCACCGACTCATGCACCTCCGGATCGCAGATTCACGAAGGGCTCTCCTTGCATCGAAACCTGTTAAGATATTCGGAGAACCCTCCGTGCCCTGTCAGGATTTGTACTATGAGCGGATCTAAGTCCTTTTTTCTGATGACGGGGTATGCGGACACAATGTCAGGGAAAAACACCTGGGGGAGGCATTTGTCCAGCAGTGGGTGTTTTACGGCTGAAATGATTGTGATGTCCGCTGGAGGAGAGTTGCCAGCGTGCCTTTTATTATTAGGCCATCGTTACTTGGACCTCTGTTTCTTTAGATATTAGGCTTTACTATCTATGTTCATTAACCGCAATAAGCTATGAAAATTCTTTATGAGTCTTCATTCGAGTTGTTCTCTATGATCTACAAATTTAATAGCATAAAGTAAAAGCAAACACAGTTTCTCTGCTCGCGTTTCAAACCCACTAAAACGTAAGCATAGACAACATTATTGACACGGCGTGTGTAAGAGCAAAGACAACAGTGCTACACCGTTCAGTGGAAAACGGTACGCGTGTAGTGTTTGTTTATGATTTTAGTGTTGCCAGTTTTGTGTTTGACGTTTCTTTGAGTGGATTATTTATTGGCAATATTTTAGCATGATAATTTTCATTTTATGTATCTATAGCGTTTTTATTTAGGAACGAAAAACGGTTACATACTAAGTATTTTTACATGCAAAAACGTAATACGGATTCTTTATATTTCAGATTTAACGTAGGAATATATCGAAATAGAAATCAGACCTAATCAGAACCTTTTCTTTTGGTAAACGGGGAGGAAATCTTCAAAAAGATACCCCGCCTTCTGGGGGAAGGCTGGGTTATGTGGGGTTCTTACCCTCTATAACCCCCCGGTGGCCCTTCCTCGGTGCATGGTAAGGGGCTCCGGGATCTCCAGAGATACACACCGGAGTCCCTCTGCACTGTGCCCTGGGAGAGCGGGTGGGTTAATCCCTCCATCCCCTCGCAGTGCAAGGCGACATGGGCCAGCCGATTTCGCCTTCTTCCCGGGTCCATTTTGGCGGACGACAAAGGCCGCCCTTTCGCGGGTAGAAGCCCCACATAACCGCCGCCTTCCCCAGAAGGCGGAGTATCTTGTTGAAGATTTCCCCCCGTCAACAAAAAAAAAGGGTGGCTTGTAATAATGATATCCAATATTTTGGTTTCTTACGTACAAAAAAACAATATCTAATAATTGTGTACTATACGTGGTGTAGACGACCGGCCAGCCGACCAGCGAACCCGGGAACATAACATAGTTTAATTGTAGTAAATAAGTTATTATGTATAAGTTCCCAGTAAATTGTAAATAGTTCAAGGCGAAAGACCGATCCTAAGATCATTTAAAATTGTAAAGAAATCTATTGGAAAGAGCTTATTGGGTTATTGGGCATATTGCTCTATATTGCTGCCATTAACAATTCTAGGGCTATAAACGTTGCAGATGGCAACGTTAGGCATTGTTTAAATTTACAAATGCCGAATTCTATAGAGTTATTGGAAAGCGTAATTAAGTTATTGGAAAGCGTCCTTTGCTAAATTCCCGCTTCGGTTAATTGTATTATTTATCAATATTTTAACTATGAGACGGAGCGGGGTAGAGCCCATCTTTGATATTTAAGGTGGTGCAAAGAAAGCGTAAGCATGATTTTAGTTTGAACCATGAGTGAGACTGTTGCTCTGAACCGCAACTGAAAGAACGTCTAATTAATAGTAAGCAACGTGATGATTATTAGATTGAACCATAGTGAGACCGTTGCTCTGAACCTCAATTGAAGAACGTTTAAATAGTAAGCAACGTGTAGAACGACCGTTGCTCTGAACCGAACCTTATTAAGTTGTCATGATTATTAGTTTGAACCATAGTGAGACTGTTGCTCTGAACCGCAACTGAAAGAACGTCTAATTAATAGTAAGCAACGTGATGATTATTAGATTGAACCATAGTGAGACCGTTGCTCTGAACCGAACCTTATTAAGTTGTCATGATTATTAGATTGAACCATAGTGAGACCGTTGCTCTGAACCGAACCTTATTAAGTTGTCATGATTATTAGATTGAACCATAGTGAGACCGTTGCTCTGAACCGAACCTTATTAAGTTGTCATGATTATTAGATTGAACCATAGTGAGACCGTTGCTCTGAACCGAACCTTATTAAGTTGTCATGATTATTAGATTGAACCATAGTGAGACGGTTGCTCTGAACCTCAATTGAAAGAACGTTTAAATAGTAAGCAACGTGTAGAACGACCGTTGCGCTGAACAGTAAGTGAACCGAACCTTATAACAATGTTGTGATGATTATTAGTCTGAACTCTTGTGAGGCAGATGCTATGAAACTTGGTTGAACGAACCAAATTAATTATTAAGCAACGTGATCTAAAGACTGACCGTTGCTCTGAACCGAACCTTATAAGTAGATGATTATTTGTTGGAACTATCGTGAGGCGGTTGCCCTGAACCTTAATTGAACGAACGTAAGCAACGTGTAGAACGACCGTTGCGCTGAACAGTAAGTGAACCGAACCTTATAAACAGTGTTGTTATGATTATTAGTTTGAACCATAGTGAGACGGTTGCTCTGAACCTCAATTGAAAGAACGTTTAAATAGTAAGCAACGTGTAGAACGACCGTTGCTCTGAACCGAACCTTATAAGTAGATGATTATTTGTTGAACTACTGTGAGCTGAACTGTGCTCTGAACCTTGGTTGAACGAACCAAACTAATTATTAAGCAACGTGATCTAAAGACAGACCGTTGCTCTGAACCGAACCTTATTAAGTTGTCATGATTATTAGTTTGAACCATAGTGAGACCGTTGCTCTGAACCGAACCTTATTAAGTTGTCATGATTATTAGTTTGAACCATAGTGAGACCGTTGCTCTGAACCGAACCTTATTAAGTTGTCATGATTATTAGATTGAACCATAGTGAGACCGTTGCTCTGAACCGAACCTTATTAAGTTGTCATGATTATTAGATTGAACCATAGTGAGACCGTTGCTCTGAACCGAACCTTATTAAGTTGTCATGATTATTAGTTTGAACCATAGTGAGACCGTTGCTCTGAACCGAACCTTATTAAGTTGTCATGATTATTAGTTTGAACCATAGTGAGACCGTTGCTCTGAACCGAACCTTATTAAGTTGTCATGATTATTAGTTTGAACCATAGTGAGACCGTTGCTCTGAACCGAACCTTATTAAGTTGTCATGATTATTAGTTTGAACCATAGTGAGACCGTTGCTCTGAACCGAACCTTATTAAGTTGTCATGATTATTAGTTTGAACCATAGTGAGACCGTTGCTCTGAACCGAACCTTATTAAGTTGTCATGATTATTAGTTTGAACCATAGTGAGACCGTTGCTCTGAACCGAACCTTATTAAGTTGTCATGATTATTAGTTTGAACCATAGTGAGACCGTTGCTCTGAACCGAACCTTATTAAGTTGTCATGATTATTAGTTTGAACCATAGTGAGACCGTTGCTCTGAACCGAACCTTATTAAGTTGTCATGATTATTAGTTTGAACCATAGTGAGACCGTTGCTCTGAACCGAACCTTATTAAGTTGTCATGATTATTAGATTGAACCATAGTGAGACCGTTGCTCTGAACCGAACCTTATTAAGTTGTCATGATTATTAGTTTGAACCATAGTGAGACCGTTGCTCTGAACCGAACCTTATTAAGTTGTCATGATTATTAGTTTGAACCATAGTGAGACCGTTGCTCTGAACCGAACCTTATTAAGTTGTCATGATTATTAGTTTGAACCATAGTGAGACCGTTGCTCTGAACCGAACCTTATTAAGTTGTCATGATTATTAGATTGAACCATAGTGAGACCGTTGCTCTGAACCGAACCTTATTAAGTTGTCATGATTATTAGTTTGAACCATAGTGAGACCGTTGCTCTGAACCGAACCTTATTAAGTTGTCATGATTATTAGTTTGAACCATAGTGAGACCGTTGCTCTGAACCGAACCTTATTAAGTTGTCATGATTATTAGTTTGAACCATAGTGAGACCGTTGCTCTGAACCGAACCTTATTAAGTTGTCATGATTATTAGTTTGAACCATAGTGAGACCGTTGCTCTGAACCGAACCTTATTAAGTTGTCATGATTATTAGTTTGAACCATAGTGAGACCGTTGCTCTGAACCGAACCTTATTAAGTTGTCATGATTATTAGTTTGAACCATAGTGAGACCGTTGCTCTGAACCGAACCTTATTAAGTTGTCATGATTATTAGTTTGAACCATAGTGAGACCGTTGCTCTGAACCGAACCTTATTAAGTTGTCATGATTATTAGTTTGAACCATAGTGAGACCGTTGCTCTGAACCGAACCTTATTAAGTTGTCATGATTATTAGTTTGAACCATAGTGAGACCGTTGCTCTGAACCGAACCTTATTAAGTTGTCATGATTATTAGTTTGAACCATAGTGAGACCGTTGCTCTGAACCGAACCTTATTAAGTTGTCATGATTATTAGTTTGAACCATAGTGAGACCGTTGCTCTGAACCGAACCTTATTAAGTTGTCATGATTATTAGTTTGAACCATAGTGAGACCGTTGCTCTGAACCGAACCTTATTAAGTTGTCATGATTATTAGTTTGAACCATAGTGAGACCGTTGCTCTGAACCGAACCTTATTAAGTTGTCATGATTATTAGTTTGAACCATAGTGAGACCGTTGCTCTGAACCGAACCTTATTAAGTTGTCATGATTATTAGTTTGAACCATAGTGAGACCGTTGCTCTGAACCGAACCTTATTAAGTTGTCATGATTATTAGATTGAACCATAGTGAGACCGTTGCTCTGAACCGAACCTTATTAAGTTGTCATGATTATTAGTTTGAACCATAGTGAGACCGTTGCTCTGAACCGAACCTTATTAAGTTGTCATGATTATTAGATTGAACCATAGTGAGACCGTTGCTCTGAACCGAACCTTATTAAGTTGTCATGATTATTAGTTTGAACCATAGTGAGACCGTTGCTCTGAACCGAACCTTATTAAGTTGTCATGATTATTAGTTTGAACCATAGTGAGACCGTTGCTCTGAACCGAACCTTATTAAGTTGTCATGATTATTAGTTTGAACCATAGTGAGACCGTTGCTCTGAACCGAACCTTATTAAGTTGTCATGATTATTAGTTTGAACCATAGTGAGACCGTTGCTCTGAACCGAACCTTATTAAGTTGTCATGATTATTAGTTTGAACCATAGTGAGACCGTTGCTCTGAACCGAACCTTATTAAGTTGTCATGATTATTAGTTTGAACCATAGTGAGACCGTTGCTCTGAACCGAACCTTATTAAGTTGTCATGATTTTAGTTTGTATCGAGAGTGCGCTGATTTGAAATCAATTAGGAAATCGTTTTATGTCGGTAAAATGTATCTCTAGAGCTCTTGTTCTTATGTACGTTAGTTTAGGAATAGTGGGCTCTCAAGAATAAGACTACGGTATCTCCGGCCTGTCGTACAAGGCGACTAAAAGGGGCCTCGGGTTCACTGGGCGACAAGGTGGACCCGGGAAGTAGGCGACATCGGCTGGCCCGTGTAGCCTTGCACTATGGGGCACAGAGGGGAGGAGAAACCTCCCCGGGACGTGCTCTCCTTGAGCACAGTGCAGAGGGCTCCGGTGCTCACGATCACGGAGCTCCTCGTCATGCACCGAGGAAAGGGCCGCCGGGGAGGTTTTAGTGGGTAAAAACCCCACATAACCGCCGCCTTCCCCCCAGAAGGCGGGGTACCTTTTTGAAGATTTCCTCCTCGTTAACAAAAAAAAAAAAAAAGAGCTTAAGTAATCTTAATCTATAATTCACAATTCAATAAATAAGCGTCAATAGCCTAATGGTTTATGGTACGGCCTGCGAATCGTAAGGACGTGGGTTCGAATCCACCATTCGACTATTGCCGTGAACAATGTCCTAGCACAAGCGTAAGCTTAGTTGGAATGGTTAACAAGATTGTTAGTAATATATCTGAAAAAAAGAAATATTGCTAGCTTTATTTTATTTAAACAATAAACTTACATCATTAAATATTTAATTTAACCCTCACAATATATTAAATTATTCATTTATCTCCGTATTCATTCTCTTCTCGAGCGGGTGAAGATCATTATCTACACCCATATACATATCGGCAGCATCAGTAAGCGGATACATTCCCGGCGCTATAACTTACCTTGAATACTTCAAAATATTTAATTATTATCTTTAATATACTTCAGTATACTTCATTGTACTACAATATGGTTCATAATGACATAAATATACACAACGCATGTGTCAATACAAATTTGTGTTATAATACAATAGAATATCATCATAGTAAATAAAAGCTATATTTGACAGTTCAAAAACGAGGAGTTCTCCGATCATCACCAAGCTTTACAGGATTACTCGTCAGGTCAATTTGAAGATTCCCTGAAAGTTTCATCGGAATCGGTTCAGCCGTTTCAGAGCCTATATGGAACTAACCCACACACTTTCTCTTTTATATATATAGATTCCTAGTTGATC
This sequence comes from Meandrusa payeni, assembly GCA_029286785.1. NCBI lineage: Eukaryota > Metazoa > Arthropoda > Insecta > Lepidoptera > Papilionidae > Meandrusa > Meandrusa payeni. The sequence goes on from JAGSMX010000026.1 coordinate 1,837,209, forward strand.
TATTGACCAAAATCATTTATGTATTTAATTTCTATGATACAATTGAAATATTTCTATGGTACAGGTGGCGCTGTTCCGCTCGAAGGCGCTTATAAAGTGGAATCGGCGCACCATCCCCAGCAGCACGATGGAATCTACTACCAGGTATATATTATTTAGAAGTTCAACTTCGGTGGTTCGAACGTATGGAAACACAAAACGACATACAAAAGATAAACAAACTTTTAGAAGTGCACGATATATATCGATATTACATAAAATATCGATATATGGACGCGATATATCGCTTCAATCCGATATTATCGAATCATCTAATATCGATAAATTTCATCCGATATACGAATTATCGTAAGAAATTAAATAAAAAAGCATTCCAATCTTTCTTTTATTTGTGGTTGACAACTTAAATAAAATAAAACCCTTACTTGCGCTGCCATCACGAAGAGTGTAGTGCAGTATGTTACTAGACTCCTACTCTTCACGATGACAGGACTCGTTGTATACATTTTATAATCTATGCATGTAGTCTGTACTGCTAGCAGAATCATATCAAATAGTCTGGACTGGTATACGAAGCGAGAACCTCACAGTTACGCGCCGAGTACTCTATTAGTACAAAACTTTTCTAATATTTAGTATTAAGCGTTAGTTAATCATAAACTAATTTCGATATGTGGAAAAGATATAATAAAAGTGAAGTGAAACTCTTACGGGTTCGCGTCACCGACATACTAATGTTGTATTTATTCTGTCATGATCTTGTACAGTCCGTAATATATTTGAATAATAAACAATACGTATAAACTCTCTCTGGCTAACTGTGCAGTTTGTTCATAAAAAAAAAAACATAGAAACATGTATAAACATGTTTCGAAGCGTCAATAGCCTAATGGTTTAGGATACGGCCTGCGAATCGTAATCGAAGTCGAAATCCACCATTCGATTATTGCCGTGAAATTCGAGTCTAAGGCTAAGATAGCTGCAAAAAAACTTGGGATCTTGGTCAAAGTGCAACCGTACTTCTCTGCGGGACAGCTTATAACACTTTATTCAAGTCCGGTCGTGTGTAGAATACTGCTGTCACATTTGGGCAGGCGCTGCTAAATGTCATCTCGCAGCTTTGGACTCGGTGGAGAGGCGGGCTAAGAGGCTATTTGGTGACGCTGAAACCAATCTGCTCAGTCTTGAGCACAGGCGTAAGGTAGCTAGCCTTTCGGTTTTCTACAGATTGCATTTTGGAGAGTGTGCTCAGGAACTACATGATCTAATTCCCCCATCCCCGTTCCACCATCGGACTTCTAGACGCACTGCGGGATTTCATCCTTTTGTTGTGAACATCCCTCAAACCCGAACGAAGCGATTTGCTTCGTCTTTCATTCTTCGTACAGCAAAGGACTGGAATAGTTTGCCCGCGATCTTTCCTTCCGATTACAATTTGGGTATTTTCAAGAGTAGAGTGAATAGGCATTTACTAAGCTAGTGCGCCTTACCATCCAGGACTGCATTTCCACTTAACATCAGGTGGGATCGTAGTCAAGCACTTGCTTAGAAATTATAAAACAAGAAAAAAAATGTATTTTTAATGACAAATTAAAAAATTAAAAATAATTATTTTGTCCAAAAAATAAAAAATAAATGTTAGGGATGGACAACCCTTATCACTGTATCTGATATCCCTCAAGAATAGATAGTAGCCGTTTCTCAGACCTACTGAAAATTTCATAAAAATCGGTTAAGCCGTTACGAAGGAGCTAACTAATATTGTGACACGAGAATTTTATTAAGATTTACAATAAAATAATAGATGAAATATTTTTAAGTCAAAAAATAAAATAAATAATATAATAATTAAACATATACATTTTATATATATCATATAATGAAATATTGAAAATATTGGAATGGAATTACTTCCAATTGTTATTTAAATACGGGGATTATATCGACTTATAAATTCCGAAAATTAGCAAAAAAAGATAAAAACCGCCTGACTATAGATTGATATATTGTATTTTAATAAAGTTTTCTAATTTCCGTTCAGAATTCAGCAGCGGAGATGGCGCCACCAACGAACCAGGACGGCTTCCTACAATCCATCCTGAACGACGAGGACCTGCAGCTCATGGATATGGCGATGAACGAAGGTAGGTCGAGAATGTTTTCCAATAGTTACAACTATTGTACATAAAGTTAAAGTTACAGCCTTTACATATATAATATATATATCCCACTGCTGGGCGCAGGCCTTCTCTGTAAAGAGAGTATAAGGGCATAGTCCACCACGCGGCCCTAGTGCGGATTGGTAGACTTCACATGCCTTAGAAAAATTTTCTAAGACATGTAGGTTTCCTCACGATGTTTTCCTTCACCGCCGAGCGCGTGGTTAATCAGCACATAAAATTGCAACAGCAAATTTATTGGTGCCGGCACCGGGGATCGAACTCGGGTTGCCAGCGTACTATGCAACAAGAGCCAACCGCACGGACACTGAGCTACCACGGCTCTTGTACATATTATTTACAAGTATATTTACGAATAAAAACAAAAACCGACTTCAAATCGAATCAATCGTTAAACGCTATTACGATCACCACTATCATCAGCATGTGTCTATCCACTGCTGTATTCGTTCCTCAATGCCTTCCACCAAATAAACTCCCATTACAAACAAAAAAAGACATTAACAACAAAAACATTAAAACTGTTTTAAAAAAATATTTTTTACAACATAATAGGTTGTCAAATATCTCCCTTCCGCCTTTTTGTCTTTTGAATTTCGCGGCTATGTACAAAGCGCTACAGAGCTCGTATCTAGCAATACTATACATAATTTGAAAGGTCTTGACATAACCTACAAAACGACGCTATGCATAATTAGTTTGGATATTGCGTTCAACAGTTATAGACGTGTAAACATGGAGCTCACTAACACCGAAATTCGCGCTATTTTAAAGTTTTCCTTCGTTAAAGGCAAATCCGCTAGAGAAACGTTCCGTGAGATTAATGGTGTTTTGGGGGATGGTACTCTATCACTTCGAACCACGGAGGAATGGTTTCGACGATTCAGAGCCGGTGAAAACGACACCATGGATAAGCCAGCCGGCGGAAGACCTGTGACGACAAATACCGATCAAATCATGGACTACATCGAGTTAGACCGGCATGTGGCATCTCGTGACATCGCCCAGGAGATGGGAGTTAGTCACCAAACCATTTTAAACCATCTGCAGAAGGCTGGATACAAAAAAAAGCTTGATGTTTGGGTGCCGCATGACACAAAAGGCGGAAGGGAGATATTTGACAACCTAATATGTAAAAAAAAATATATATATTAAGAACAGCCTGTATCGAACGCTCACACGCATTGAGGCGTCTTCGCTTACGATGGGTGTGCGCGTTCGTTAGCAAAGGTGCTCGCAACGGCTCGTGACGAGGTGTTGCGGTGTTCTCTTTTAAATCACTATTACTGTAAAAATGGACGAGAACTGAATGCTGAGCATCCAGACAAACCTGGGATAGGTTTTTGTGTAGTTCTGGGCTCTCAAGAATAAGACTACGGTATCCCTTGCCTGTCGTACAAGGCGACTAAAAGGGGCCTCGGGTTCACTGGGCGACAAGGGTGGGGGCCTGAGTCGTCCACCAAAGTGGACCCGGGAAGAAGGCGACATCGGCTGGCCCGTGTCGCCTTGCGCTGCGAGGGCACAGGGGGGGAGGGAGTAACCTCCTCACCCGGGACGTGCTCTCCTTGAGCACAGTGCAGAGGGGCTCCGGTGCGTTCCACTGGAGATCCCGGAGCCCCTCGTCATGCACCGAGGAAAGGGCCACCGGGGAGGTTTTAGTGGGTAAGAACCCCTCATAACCGCCGCCTTCCCCCCAGAAGGCGGGGTATCTTTCTGAAGATTTCCTCCCGGTCAACAAAAAAAAAAAAAGGTTTTTGGAATGCGCTTTATTGTGTAAATTTTATTTGTAAAATGTATTAAATTAAATAAAAAAAAAATAAAAAAAACATATCCTCCGCTTTCGTCATCCAGCCACTCCTATCCCTATAAGGTCGTCAGTCCATCTATCTGATGAATGCGGGAACTAGCGGCCCCGGACTCCACAGCTGTCACTATTTCTCAAATCCCCTCCAAATAACCAAACCCATTTCACAAGTCCCTCCAACATTCCCATTGTTACCGAGATAACAAGTGGAGTAAGAGAATGTAAAATATTTCAAAAGTAGAGTTAAAGTTACAGCCTTTATATATGTCCCACTGCTGGGCGCAGGCCATCTCTGTAAAGAGAGTATAAGGGCATAGTCCGTCACGCACACCTAGTGTCTTAGCAGACTTCACATGTCTTAGAAAAAAATTTTCTAGGACAAGTAAGTTTTCTCACGATGATTTCCTTCACCGCCGAGCGCGTGATAAATCAGCAGAGTATTGAAGCCGACGCCGGGGATCAAACTCGGGGCGATCACGGACACTTGACGGACATTGAGCTACCACGGCATATAGAGTAAGAAATTCTAAGAGAATATGGTGGGTGGTCAAGGAGATTGAAGCCAGCACAGCGGATTGCGTTGAGTGCAACTTCCGATCGATGAGCAGGATCGTTATCTTGAAGGAACAACACGCCCAACGACAGCACACTTTTTATTTGTTTTAATTTTAATAATATATATCTAAGTTTTTATAACATCATATTGGTATTATCTGTAACGGTGTTATAATTTTTGTTGATTTAAATAAATAATAAATAAATAAAGAGTAGGAGAGTGGACTGGAAGAAGAATGGAAAGTAGGAATGCAAGAACGAAAGACGGATAAGGTCCCGGAGTTGTAACACGTTGGGGGAATGATAAAAAAAAATGGCAAGACACCGCATTTCCGAATCCTAGGAATATTTATCATCATCATCATCATTTCTGCCGTAAAACATCCACTGCTGGACACAGACCTCCCCCAACGATTTCTAAAGGGACCGGTTGTAAGCTTGCATCCAGCTTCGTCCTGCGGCCTTTATGAGGTCGTCAGACCACCTTGCGGGTGGACGTCCCACACTGCGCTTGCTGGTCCGTGGTCTCCAATCGAGAATTTTTCGACCCCATCGGCCATCTGTTCCACGCGCTTTATTCTAGGAATATTACGAAATAGACTTAATCAGAACCTTTTTTTTAATTTCTAAGCAAGTGCTTGACTACGATCCCACCTGATGTTAAGTGGAAATGCAGTCCTGGATGTTAAGGCGCACTAGCTTAGTAAATGCCTATTCACTCTACTCTTGATAATACCCACATTGTAATCGGAGGGAAAGATCGCGGGCAAACTATTCCAGCCCTTTGCTGTACGAAGAATGAAAGCAAACTAAGCAAACTCTCATCAAACTCTCATCAAACTCTCATCAAACTACCCTTGAAGTACATCCTTTATAATAAAAAATGAATCGTCAAAATCAATTCGGGTGATATTCAGTTATTCGTCCGTTTGTAGCGCTATACTTGATGCAAATTGACAAATATATGCTTGTCTCATATATGCCATTGTCAGAATTAGAAAAGAATTTAAAAGAGCATTGGCTTTCAGCCGTTATATATATATGGTATTAGTGCCGGCACCGCACAATAGATTTGTTGTAGCAATTTTATGTGCTGATTTACCACGCGCTCGGTGAAGGAAAACATCGTGAGGAAACCGGGATCTCCAGAGGAACGCACCGGAGCCCCTCTGCACTGTAGACAAGGAGAGCACCCCCCCTGTGTCCTCGCAGTGCTATCCGACACGGGCCAGCCGATGTCGCCTTCTTCCCGGGTTCACCTTGGCGGACGACAAAGGGTGGGGGACCCTTGTCGCCCAGTAACCCGAGGTCCCTTTTAGTCGCCTTCTACGACAGGCAGGGATACCGTAGTCTTATTCTTGAGAGCTCAGAACTACAAGGCTGCGCGCCGGTCTCCCAGCGGCCCGCATGCGCCATCTCCGAACGGTCTCAATTCGGTTCAATGGTCTTATTCTGGCCCATTACGGACTCGCAGAAGGAGACCAGCGCCTTCCAGTGAAACATCTCCTAGCACAAGCTTAAACTCAGTTGGAATGGTTAACAAGAATGTTAGTAATATTTCTGAAAAAAAAACATTGATAGCGTTTCTTTAAAAAAAAAAACGATTTCTCGTAGTAGCATATATTGTAGATGCATTGATTGGTGTTTGAAAGCTTAAAAACGCCAATTTTAATGTAAAAGACAAAGAACGCAGTGGAAAGTAAAAAATTTACGAGGATGAAGTTTTGGAGAAATTATTGGAGGAAGATTCGTCTTAAACACATAACAAGCACTTTAGACGTCACTCAGCAAGCTGTCTCACATTTTAAAATCGTACTTTCACAATAAATACTATTTTGTTTCGACAAAAAACGGTAGTAACTTTTTTGTACTACAGATTGCATATTGGAGAGTGTGCTTAGGAACTACATGATCTAATTCCCCCATCCCCGTTCCACCATCTGACTGACAGACGCACTGCGGGATTTCATCCTTTTGTTGTGAACATCCCTCAAACCTGAACGAAGCGCTTTCCTTATCTTTCATTATTCGTACGACAAAGGACTGGAATAGTTTGCCCGCGATCTTTCCTTCCGATTACAATGTGGGTATTTTCAATAGTAGAGCGAATAGGCATTTACTAAGCTAGTGCGCCTTACCATCCAGGACTGCATTTCCACTTAACATCAGGTGGGATCGTAGTTTCTTGCTTAGAAAGGATAAAAAATATATAGCAATGAATGGGGCAACTTCATTTTTGTAATCTATAAATATTTTAAAAAAATACAAAGGAAACGAGAATCTCCGTTTTGAAGTCGGTTAAAAACCGGCTCAGCTGTTTCAAAGTTAACTCTTTTTTTTTTTTGTTGACGGGGAGGAAATCTTCAAAAAGATACCCCGCCTTCTGGGGGGAAGGCGGCGGTTATGTGGGGTTTTTACCCACTAAAACCTCCTCGGTGGCCCTTTCCTCGGTGCATGACGAGAGGCTCCGGGATCTCCAGTGGAACGCACCGGAGCCCCTCTGCACTGTGCTCAAGGAGAGCACTTCCCGGGGGGGAGGTTTCTCCCTCCCCCCTGTGCCCTCGCAGTACAAGACGACACGGGCCAGCCGATGTGGCCTTCTTCCCGGGTCCACCTTGGCGGACGATAAAGGCCCCCACCCTTGTCGCCCAGTGAACCCGAGGCCCCTTTTAGTCGCCTTATACGACAGGCAGGGGATACCGTAGTCTTATTCTTGAGAGCCCAGAACTACAGGGCTGTGGGCCGGTCTGCCACCGGCCCGCCTGCGCCATGTCCGAACGGGATCGGCCCTCTCCCAAACCCGTTCTGCGGTCTCCTTCTGGGTCATTACTGACTCGCAGAAGGAGACCAGCGCCTTCCATGCAAAGTTAACCCAATACAAGTAAACAAATCTATATATTAATATAGATAAACATTTCTCGTGTAATATACGATAGCTACAAGGGCTTCCCGTCTTACCTTATCAGAATATTTCATCATGTGATAACACGTTACAGTATTTTGAATTGATATATTTCAAGGGCCATGATGTGACCTTACAATAAAATAATCAAATGTTTACGAGAATCAAACGGATTTCAAATCAAATCAAATTTTATTATTTATAAAAAAAAGATAATCAACGATATCGTTTAGCTTTTTTTTTAGAGGCCTTAGAGGTAATTTATTAAAGACTTACTGACTTTGTTTCAGAGATTCACTTTTAAAGGACTTTTCCTCCAGCATAACTCACTTGTTCTTCTGTACACTAATTGTGAGATTTTGAGATTTGAGAGAGTTGAGAGAGAATTGAGAGAGTCCTCTCCTTTTTATCCTAAATTTCCAGTATATGCATCTCTTTCAAAGACGGAAACGGAAACAGCCTTGGTTGCCGACAACCGATAAAAGTACTTAAAATAAATTAAAGTACTTTTATATTAGTCAGTCCATTAACTTAGTATATTTTATAGATTATAATATTTAAAACTAAATTGGCATTTAGTAGGACTAACTGTCGCTAACACAATTAGATGAAAAATAGCGAAAATAGGATTTTCAAGATTTTCTCTTTTATTTTTTTGTATCGTAAAACGATTTTCTTTTATGTAAACTCTAGGTTAATGCCGTGATACAATACGTATTCAGCAATAATAACCCAGCGCCAACGCTTCCCGAAGTGGCACTCAAAGTTAGTTTAGCTTTTCGAATGTCCCTTAGATTATCCGTGAAATAGCAACCGACCGAGTCGTGGTTCGGCCCTCTCGGGCGCCCTCGGATCGGAATACTTACGCGTAACATAGTAACCGTCCAAGCCGAGGTTACCCCCCACCGGGGGGACCTTTGTGTCGAGTTACTAGCGATAGAGGTTCAGGCTAAGCGACCTAGAGAGCTATGCCACCTCTCAATCCGGTGAAGCAGTCAAGGTCAGCTTCTCTGGCCAATCTGTGTAGTTCGTCATTAAAAAAAAGCAATATTAAATATTGTGTCCAAACACGACAGCTCTATGTCCAATAACACGAAGTTATAATTTTTTTTTTAAAAAAGTTAATATATTTCTCGGTGAACAATTTCATTTTTGTGGGTTACTACGTTTTTGTTTTCCAGCGTCGATATCGTAAACTGTATCCTGTTAGATGTCACATGACGTATTACGTATTAAAGTATATTTTAACGTATTAACGTCGAATAGTCGTGAGTTTACGATATTATGATAAATACCTTATCTAATAATTGACCCAGCCCGCAACGGTCGGTATAACGTTTGTCATTAGTCACCCACGGAGCCCCTGAACGCCCGTCAAAATGGACGGCGCCGTACGGCTCCAGTGAATTTGAAACGTCGCGTAGATATTCCGTTTGTTGTTTGTGTTATTTGCATTTGAACAACAAACGCGATAAGCTTATATTTGCAATGGCAAACGTTTAATTGCCCGTGTTAAAATTGCACACGACCATATATTGTTTCGCGCGCCAAGTGATAGCTGTCAGATTTGTTTTGTCGTTTCTGATTTCTTTTCTATTACGCCCCCCTTCGTTACGTTCGGAAATTTCATATAATTAAAGTTTCAATTTGAATTAGGAACTAATCTGGTTTTTTTTTTTAAATTTGTTGCTGTTTATCAATTTTCAAGATGGGAATTTTTTCATATGTTTATAGATTGTTTGTGATGCAAAAGTGACTTTCTAAACGGAACTGTAATTAAAAAGTGACGGGACATTTTTTTTTAATTGTGCTTAGTGACGAATTTAGACAATTTTCAATTTTTTTTTTTGGAATTTATTAACGAACAATTTTGGAGTGACTTCACGCGTTGTGCATTTGTAGATATTTCTAATCGCGTATTTAAGATATAAGTCAGCAAAAGCCTACATATGCCATACTTTTTATTAAACGTATGGTGAAGAATAGAAAGGTGCATAGTTCGGATTGTTGTTTCTGCTTGTGCCGTTTCTGTTGCGCTTTAAGACGTCAAAGAACAAGCTGCGACTCGTTGACCAAAGTACCCGTGTCTGTGTTGAAACGATACAATTTTTGTCTATGGTCATTCAAGTATAGAATCGAGTATGATATAGTTATCTGAGTTTTCTTCGTTAGAACGCAAAGGAAATTCTACTAAGGACGATAGCTGATTCTATTTCGGTGGAAAAGGAGATAAGGCGATACCGAGACAAAGGAAAGTCGAGTGTCTGTTTGAAGAGGAATTAAGAGTCGCACAATAATACGTATGTTTGCTCTGAAGTAATCCTATTTGTGAAACCTTATAGAAATTTCCGAAGAAATAACGCCGACTCATCGTATGCCTCAGAAAAATATCGATTAATAATGTTTGTAAACATTATTCGAGTCGTTTGAACAATTGAATAGTGATAATCGATTGGTATTCGATAACGTTTATCTTTTTCCCCTTCTTTTATATTGGATATGATAAAGACCAATAATGATTAAGGATTAATCGCGCCTTAAGCGATTTCATTCAACTCGTCATATTTCTAAAACAGCTGTCGCTGAAACGAAAATATCATTCGACAGCGCACTGCGGGCAGATAGACTATCGCTTGAGATAAAAAAAGATACATTTTCTAGAAGGATCGAGAAGATAACCTCCGATGGATCTATCCGTAGCCCACTACCCGTACCCCGCCCCATCGTTCTACCCTATATCGCCGTATTTAAGTCCGATACTGTATCCGGACTATATGAACCCATACTACAAATTGTACGATGGTAAGTTTTTTTTTTAAATCCTCGTCTAAATAAGATTTTTGGTCATAGGTGATTACAAGATTATGCCACAAGGTTTCATTTGACGTCTTCTTACCTGTTATTTTTCCCGCCTTAACTGTGCGTCATAGACTATAAAACTGTCTCTAATGTTAAATTATGATATTTTCACATTTTAAGATTAAAAACAATTTCATCATACAATGTACGTGGCTGCGTGATGTAAGTTTCATTTATCATATTTTTTTTCCTCATACCACACAACATATATACTCGTATTAACATCGAAAGATGTTCGATGTCTCGGTTTAAAATTCTTTGGGCCACGTGTACTATATGAGGCTAAGCTCAACATCTAACACATATTAACAACATATTAGTTCTCGTTATAATTATCTCTGCCAGCACCACAACTACGCCATTGATCCTTCAATCCAGTCCCTGTCAACTATCTGGAATAGCTCCGCCTTTTTTTGTTCTCGCGGGGGAATCTTTTTATAGACCATCCTCCGGTACCCTGGGTGGGCCCGGAGGGATGTGTGGGACTCGGCCTGGGCAGCCCTTACCCACTAAACCTTCCGCGAATGCCATCAGCCGTTATGAGCGGGGTGCCCCGGATCTGTCAGCGACAGGACACGGAATAGCTCCGCCTAGGCCTGGGTCGTGTAATAGGTTAGCCGTTCCACGGTATTTTTTTTTATTTATTCAAGTTATCGCATGAAACTAACATCTCTCTCTTAGGTCGGTCTCACATATCTAAGGATTATGGTCATCAAGGTTGCACCTGGAGCAAATGATCTGCCCCTGCCAGTTCTATCCAGCGCGCCTCTTATGACCGTGTAAAATTTGGAAGACGATTCGTCTATCAATCATTCTTTCTATCAGCTCTTTTGACTTCGATATTCCAAAACCAAAATCAGTTTGTCCAGACACAAATACGATAAAATTCGTTGTTGAAGAATGTTGAATTCCTTTAACCACGAGCATAGCCGTTTCCTTATATTCCAGTAATACCGGGAGTGTACACCTTTCGGCTCCGTTCATTGGTCGTGACACTTATAAGACTTGCTTCTCTGAATTTTTGTCATTATCAAAAATGACCTTTGGCGCTGCAAAACGTTGTCCAATTTCTTAGATTTCTTGGCCTGGATTTACTTAATTTAAATTAGAAACCGTCGTGGCATATCTGACTAATTATTATGTAACCAGAGCACAAATAAATTGTTCTTTAGATTTATGAAAATGGACGAAGTAGGAGAATTAGTTGTGCACCTCCTGACATTATTCAGATGCATAAATATCTCGACTGTAGTCGTATAACCTACCCCTCACAGGGACTCTTGTGTTGAGTTACCACCTAATAGAGGTTCAGGCTAAGCGACCTAAGAGCTATGCCACCTCTCAATCCGGTGAAGCAGTAAAGGCCAGCTTCTCTGTTAGTTTGTGCAAAAAAAAATCGTGTATTCTATTTACAGAACTAATCAGACAGTGGTCAGGCGCTCGCATTGGAATGCTTACATACAAAGTGATGAGATTCCCTTGTCTTCCCTTGCGCTAAGTTGCTCAAACTATAAGTTCAAACTGCAGGCAAGTTCTCAAGTCGGGCCATTTCCCAAAACGGCGATATAGCAGTCAAGAATTCAAGTTAAAAAAAAATTCTGCGAGGTCGCGGGACTTCGTCTATCCATACTATTTATTGAGAGAGATATATATACATACAGATATATATATACTACATACCATTTATAGAGATGACATAATGTTATATTTATATATACCTTTTTTGTTCACGCTGGGAATCTTTTATAGACCATCCTCCGGTGGGCCCGGAGGGATGTGTGGGACTAGGCCTGGGCAGCCCCTACCCACTAAAGCTTCCGCGAATGCCATCAGCCGTTATGAGCGGTGCGCCCCGGATCTGTTAGCGACAGGACACCCCAACGACCGGCCGGTCACGGCAAGGACCGGACTTCATCCTCAAGGGACTTCTCCGGCACTCAGAGAAGTCCCGACGACCTCGAAGCATGCTGGGGCCAGGTACCCATCCTGGCCCTGCTGGACATGGGCGGCAAGAGGAGGCGTTCGTAACGCCTCCTGCGCACCCCGATACGTCGCCTGCGGAGGGGGAGCCTCTGCGCTCCCTCCTGACCCGCTCGTCAGCCTCCTTCTGGGACATGACCGTCTCACAGAAGGAGGCGACTGCTGTCCAAGACCTGTCGCTCGAGACCATCGCAAGAGCGAGGCTCGGAAGCGACAGGTCTACACCACCGATAGCAGATACCATGTCATGGCGGTTGCGACTTGTACCTAGTTGATTACCAGCCTCGTGGAACCAATCATAATAATGTCAATGGTCATTGCTACTATATCTGTTGCATGATTGCATGGTCGGCAGTTGGATAAATACAACCATCTTACAGTTCAAAGCTAGGTTATTATTCGGTTGCTTTTTTGTACGTTTATTAGGTCATCACTCCATCCGTTCACCATCAGACTACAAGCCGCAGTGCTGGATTTCATCCTTATCTTCTGAATATCCCTCAAATTCACATAACAACAATGTACTCAGCTTTGTTATTCATTAATCGTAGACCAAAGGACTGGAATAGTTTGCCCGCGTATATCTTCCCCTCCGATTACAATGTGTTTTCAAGAGTAGAGTGAATAGGTATTCTACTAAGCTAGTACGCCTTGCCATCCCTGACTGCATTTCCACTCAACATCAAATGGGGATCTAGCATTATTTAAACTCGTAACCATTCCAAAACAAGTATCGAGATTGTATAATCCAAGAGACGAGACGAGTTTGAACCTTTTGTTTCGTTGACTATATCCCAAACCATTAAAATATTGACAGTTATTAATAATAGTAATAATAAATCTTTATTAGTCACCATAGAAAATGTTTGAACAAAGAAACGTGAAGTCCCTGACTCTTGAACTAGGTTCTATTGGACCTGTGTTTCAGGGTTCAGTGTCTTCTCCTATTTGAAAAGCACAATAAAATACAATATGAGCATAACAAATCATAACAATATTTTATAAATGTGTGTGTGTGTAAGTTTGTGTTTGTATATGTCCCTCAGCTTTATTATATTAAATTTTATCAAATTAGGAGGCGTTCAGTCTGAATATAATTCAACTCTAGTCAATATTTTTTACAAACTAATTTACATTTATGATTCGACAAAGGATGAATTTTTAAGACTTTATGTAACCTATTGTACAAGGAATTGGCTATGAAGCGCTGCTGTTGACGTTTATTGTCACTTTACACCATGAACCATATGTAAATTTGCCTTATATTATATTATATGTACATTCTCCTTCATCAGCATTATTGCACAATTTTTTTTCTTCGATACATTTACTCCTTATATCATATACTCCTTAGTCACAATGAGTTGAGGATTTAAAAAGAAAATTATCACGCTGTCATGCGTGACACATGGCTTGTGTGGCGTGCCCTGACGCACGTATTGATAATCATTGGGTACCTCACAATTCTCGTGCGAAAAATATACCGTTTGTAACAAGATTATTACCGACTTGTGATTCCTCGCTTATCTTATCTGATAAATTTGTTTTGCGCTTAAGGAGAACGTGCTAAAACATTGTAGATGGAAGGACGGTGACCTTGTAAACAAGTCATTAATATCTGCGACGGAAGTCCCAGTTTCGATTCCGAAAGGAAGATCTTATAACTTTCAACGAGCTAGAAAGGACTGTCTATTTTTCCATCAAATTTTAATATATCTTTCAACGCCCGAGTCTGTTACTAGCCCGTGACGTTTCATTATGAAACCGGTATGTTACAATCATTAATGTCATCATTACGAAATATGTCAAATACTAAACTAATGCACGAATTTATGTGCCAGTAGCATAAATAGGTATTGCAGGTTCTCGAGTCTGGTATTTGCCATCAAAGTTTCACTATTAAACCGCCCTTTTTACAATCATATAGTCACTGTACTAAAAACCAGTAAAAAAATGTAATTTTTGGATATGTGATTTCAATTTAATTTTTAAGAAACAAACAAACTAAATCAAACAAAATAATTGTGTCAGTACGAGTATGCCCTCCGTAAACTATAATGTTACCAATGAACTAAAAGACTGATACAACTACTAGATCTACACCATTATGATGCCAATGAACGTTCATTTTGTGCACAATTGGTCATCGCGGTTAGAGCATAAGCCCAATAAAATTTCAATCAAAACTATCTAAGGGCTCTGCCACTCTCAAATCCGATCTCAGCAAAGAGAGTATAAGGGTCCGTCACGCACTGCTAGTCCGTATTGGCTATATAATTTTCTCACACATGCAGGTATCCTCACCATGTTTTCCTTCCCCGCTAAACGCGTGGTAATTTTGCATTAAAAAATTTCATTAATGCCAGCACCGGGTCTCATATCATTTCGTTAATAAAAGAGCTTTCGCGTTTAATCAGTCACCGATTTGATTTGAAGTCATATTATTAATTTTACTAGTGTATGTACTTATGACTATACAAAATCAATCGATGTTATCCAATTAACTAATATCATCCGCCATTTTGTCGACGCATCGACAGATCGCAAATTTTCGAGTCGCACATAGAACTCGAGTCACGATGATGCGTCGAAAATTATGTAAACATAGCTAACCATACTGTACATACGTGCTATATCATTGTTGAATTCAATATTTTGTGGAATGACTTCATAGAAATGCCACTTATCGTATGCTACGCGGGTGTTATCAGCTTTTACGATGATAACTTTTGATTTATAATTAAATGTTGCTTAACGTCAGGCGCTGTGCTCCATCACTGTGTTTACCTATTTTAATAACATTAATATCGATTTCATCATTAATTATACAGAAGATAAAATGAGGAAATAAGGAGTGGCCAAGTGGTCCGTCTTAGGATCTGAAAATCCCGGGATCTCACCCCAGTTGACAACCAATAAAAAACCTTAAACTTAAAAAAGGCAAAAATGCAATTACATTTTTGTCTTTTTCATTTTCGACTTCACAAAGGAGGTCTCAATTCGTCTACATGTTTCTTTTTATGTGTATTACCTCCTAGCTTTCGACTGGGTGAAATAATTTTGGTTATTTGTAACCTGGTGTTTCCAATTTGGTCCAATTCTGACAATGGCATCCTTAAGAAAAACATAAAATCTGCGTCCACTATGTGCGCCACAAATGGACTTAGTAACTCAAAATGAACAAGTAAATTGATATCACGCCAACCAATTTCGATTATTCATTTTTTTATTAGATGAATGAGAAATGATGTACTTCGAGGATAGTTTGGTTAGGATCGTCGTTCTATTTCGTTATAATCGATCGTTTTGCCACTAACACTACAACACACTAAGATTTAAAGGATTGCAGAGCTCCTCAGCTCAGAGATCAAAAACATGCATTTGAAATTACATATCAATTAATTTACTTAGAAGATTACGGTTTAATGCACAATATGTTTGTAATACAGTTAGTTACAGCCTTTATATAATATATATGTCGCACTGTTGGGCGCAGGCCTTCTCTGTCAAGAGAGTATAAGGGCATAGTCCACCACGCGGCTCTAGTGCAGATTGGCAGACTTCACATGTCTTAGAAATTTTTTCTAAGACATGTAGGTTTCCTCACGATGTTTTCCTTCACCGCCGAGCGCGTGGTTAATCAGCACATAAAATTGCAACAACAAATTTATTGGTGCCGGCACCGGGGATCGAACTCGGGTTGTTAGCGTACTATGCAACTTGAGCCAACCGCCCGGACACTGAGATACCACGACTCTGTTGTAATATATTGTGCCATAAACCTTCGGTTTCACAGTAAAACTTTGATGGCAAACAGCAGACTCGCGGAAGGAAGGAAGCCATTTCAATGTTGTTCCATTATTGAAAACGTCCGTGGCTTCCAAGACACTTCATAGAGCATGTCTCAACATTTATGAATTGTAACTTCTTGAATTAATGATCACAAAGGCTTTATCACGTTCTTTACCAGTCAACCCTGGAGGACAGAGATTGACATATTGGCAGGTGTGATCATCAAAAGATAAGAGACATAACAAAGTATGAAATAAAAATACTGCTACTACAATGACACACATATTAATATATTTTGGAAGTCTATTGATAGTTGCCCATATTCAAAATATTAAAGTAAAATTTCTTTACGCAACGCTTCGGGGAGTTTGCTGATGTTACGAAAACTGTGATAGGGCGAGGCGAACGGAAACAGAGATATAATTGAAGAAAATAATTGAAGATAGAAAGAGTTACGTTTCGTATATTACAGTACGGGTAAGAGAGAGCAGTGCGCGTACATATTTTCATTCTCTCTTGAACAATTGTTTATTTATTATGTTTTGTTAATACATGTATACATATAGATGGAGCTAAAAAGTTTTACTTTAGTCGTGTGGTCTAAATATGTACTCTCATTACTTGCATACACTCGTACTCGTTCTTTTTATCTCTATTGAACCGCACTTGTACTGTAAAAACGTTTTTCTTTGTTCCAGGGATGTATACAATGCGAATGCTGGATGGGGCGCCCCATATTCCGCCCCATAACCACTCGCATATGGCGATGACAGCAGGTCAGCTATAGACGTTTCTATTACCTATACTGTTACAATGATCACCGCACATGCAGCTCCTCTGGTGCTGTGGATGTTCGCAGAAAGCGGTGATCACTTAATAGCAATGCAGTCACTTTATTTTTGATTTAATTTTTTGTGATACAAAGTTCAGGTGGGCTATTGATTGAATCCATCTGCCAAATTAGCCAACTTTTACATAGCTTGAAGCCTTTTCATGTTTTTACGTACCAATAATCGAATGATAAGGTCGAGAATAAACAATTGGTATGTTTTTAATACATAGGGTAAATAGAAGGGGACCAAAGATAAAGCCTTGCAGCATTCTCCGTTAGATATAACAATTTAGAAATGTATGCACTTCTATCGCCTACAATTTGAACGTATAAGATTTTAACAGATTGTTTCTATCTTACATTACACAGTAACACTGATAAAGATTATTTATTGAGTACTGCATTTCGTGGTTTATGTTATCGAAAGCTTTTGAAAAATCAAAACGCTCTAAGTATATAGGCCCTTTGTCACTGCATCATTGCGGCGTTAATAACCGTTATCTACTGTCCATGTATTACTGTTATGAGGCTATTATGTGTGAAGATAAGAAGGAGGAATTCTAGGAATCACTGATGATGCATGGAATGTAAAATACAATGAACCTTCTCCAAGATAAGTTCTTTTGAAGTAATTGCAATTCGTAAGAAGTAATAACAATTTCTCTAATATTGTTAACAGAGCGTGATTCTGCTTCCGACAGCGCGGTTTCTTCGATGGGCTCAGAGAGAGTGCCTTCTCTGTCTGATGGTGAATGGTGCGATGGCAGTGACTCTGCTCAGGAGTTTCACAGGTTGGTAGTTTTTACGGGATTGCAGGTGCGTTAGCAACCTATTACGAAGAGTTTAGTAGTTGTTTTTGTACAACAGCAGGATCAGGCGTGAAGGAATAAACCTTTAATTTTCTTTTACCTTTTATCTATTAAATGTGGAAGTAAAAGGCGTTATCAATGGTTCTTAAAGTTTATCTGTTAATAACTATCATTGTCAAAGTGACTCCTTAAGATCAATGAAGATCCTTGAAGATCTAATCTATACAAATATCTGTTTGTAAAAATAATAAATATCTTTTTTCATGCATATGAATGTATATACGATACTGATACCAAATTAACATTTTTTACAATTTTTGTCTGTCTGTCTATCCGTTTGTTGCGGCTGATCTTTGGAACGGCTAGGCTGATATTGACGGGACTTTCACTGGCAGATAGCTGATGTGATGAGAAGTAACTTAGGCTACTATTACTGTCTCATGTCCAGCGACGCGGTGTTGTTTAGGTATGATTTGTAATTGCTTAACTTTCGTTTTAGTTCTAAATTCCGGCCATACGATGCCGCCTACTCCAGAGAGAGGACTTCCCATCCACCACAGAAGAAGCATCACATGTTCGGGAAGAGATGTTTCCAAGTATGTATCCATTTATTTATTTATTATTTTACAAAATCAACAGCTTATGGAATTATAATAAATATTTCGGTCACGTATTCAGAATCTGAGCCTATATAGATTTATATTATAGGAAATAAAAATTGCATTAGCTGCGTTCTTTTTCTTTATTTTAAATAACGAACTACATAGATTGGCCAGAGAAGCTGGCCTTGACTGCTTCACCGGATTGAGAAGGCATAGCTCTTAGGTAGCTCAGCCTGAACCTCTATCGCTAGTAACTCGACACAAGCGTCCCTCCGGTAAGGGGTAACCTCGGCTTGGGCTCGTAAGCATCCCGAACCACGACTCGGTCGGTTGCTATTTCCCGGATAATCTAAGGGACTAATGAGCTAAACTGACTTTGAGTGCCACTTCGGGACGCTGTGTGTCCTGTATAACAAATCTTTAATTAAGCCGAGTAATGCTCAGTCAAAGTCTGTATGCTTGATTTTTTGAATTAAAATTTTGTTAGGCATTTATTTAGTTAAAATCATTAAATGACTTCAAATCTTCGCTAGAAAATAACGTAAATTTCTTATTATCAGTGACGAATTAATGCTACAATATACGAACGCACTCTTTCATTTCCGAAATAGCGTACGCGTATACTTAGTTTTCAATTGTCATTATTATATATCTCAAACAATCATTCTTCTTGTTTAGTCGTTCCCTGGTATTTCTTAGGACCCCAAGTTCCGATACCAATAAAATTACCATGACATCAAATAAATTCAGTCGGCTCGCTAACATTAACAGCTACCGACCGAGTCGTGGTTCAGACCCTCTCTAGCGGCCTCGGATGGAAATGCTAACGTGATAGAGTAACTGTCCAAGCAGAGTTTCCTGTGTTACTTCCAATAGAGGGTAAGGCTAAGCGACCTTAGAGCTCTGCCACTTTTCAAATCCGGTTAAACATTTGTGGTCAGCTTCTCTGACTTCTTTCGAATCACCTATTTCGAAGTCGGTTAGTATACTTCATATTAACATAATAATGTATTTCCAGGAACAACCAACTTCGAATCTGGAGCCGCTTAGCCGCGCTCCGGGAGTGGTGAAGTACGAATGCCCGGAGCAGACATACCATCACGACTTGCATATGCACAACGGTATGTTCCAGAACATTCCATGCATGAATGATAAGAGTATTGCTTGAGTTTAAAAAAGTATTTCCAAGAATGATAAACAAAGATAAGCCTATTATGTATACGAATTGAAATGGGTGTAGGTAATGATCTTCACCCGCTCGAGAAGAGAAAGAATACGGACAGAAATGAATAATTTAATATATTGTGAGAGTTAAATTAAATATTTAATGATGTAAGTTTATTGTTTAAATAAAATAAAGCAAAATCTAACCCGCCGAAGCGGTCTGGGTACGCTAGTTCAGAATAAAATTATTCAAAACCTTTTTTTTTTGCTAACGGGGAGGAAATCTTCAAAATCCCGCCTTCTGGGGGAAGGCGGCGGTCATGTGAAGTTTTTACCCACTAAAATCTCCCCGGTGGCCCTTCCTCGGTGCATGGTGAGAACGCACCGGCGCCCCTCTGCACTGTGCTCAAGAAGAGACCACTTCCCGAGGGGGAGGTTACAGGGTGTAACCTCCCCTGTGCCCTCGCAGTGCAAGGCAGTGCAGGCGATGTCGCCTTCTTGCCACCTTGGTGGACGACAAAGGCCCCTGCCCTTGTTGCAAAGTGAACCCGAGGCTCCTTATAGTCGCCTTCTACGACAGGCATTGGATACCGTAGTCTTATTCTTGAGAGCCCAGAACTACAGGGCAGCATCATTCAAATCCTAACATAGTTGTACATAAGTATAATATTCCATTCTATGCTATTATATTCTAGTGGACTTCAACGCTCGCCAGCAGATACCGCCGCCCCATGTGCCTCTGCAGCCAGCCTTGGACCTCAATGCTGGTCATTCGAGCCACACTCTATTACAGGTGGGTTTTATTCTTAAAGAAAGCGTGTGACCTTTTTTTTACCCTGGGTGGGCCTGGAGGGATGTGTGGGACTCGGCCTCTACCAGCCCCTACCCACTAAACCTTCCGCGAATGCCATCAGCCGTTATGAGCGGGGTGCCCCGGATCTGTCAGCGACAGCACACCCCAACGACCGGCCGGTCCCGGCAAAGACCGGGCTTCATCCTCAAAGGGGACTTCTCCAGCACTCAGAGAAGTCCCGAGGACGCCGAAGCATTTTGGGGCCAGGTACCCATCCTGGCCCCGCTTCGGATTACTGGGGCGGCAAGAGGAGTTGTTCGTAACGCCTCCTGCGCACCCCGATACGTCGCCTGCGGAGGGGGGGGAGCCTCTGCGCTCCCCTGCCTGACCCGCTCGTCAGCCTCCTTCTGGGACATGACCGTCTCACAGAAGGAGGCGACCAAAAAGCGTGTGACCTTCGTTTATCTAATTCAAGGTCAAAGTTCAAAGTCAAGGGCAGATACAAGGTCAGCGTTTAGATTGATAGTGAAAGTTAACTACAGTTTACTACCGTACCCAGCTCGCTTCGCCGGTCTAGATTTTGTTTTATTTTATTTAAACAATAAACTTACATCATTAAATAAATATTTAATTTAACTCTCACAATATATTTAATTATTCATTTCTCTCCGTATTCATTCTCTTCTCGAGCGGGTGAAGATCATTACCTACACCCATGTACATATCAGTAAATACAATATCATTCTTATCATTTATACAAAAACATATCGGGCTCAATTTAATATCAGAAATACACGACGTATGTCTTGTTTGACAGTTCAAAAAGAGGAGTGCTCCGATCGTCACTAAACTTTACAGGATCACTCGCCAGGTCAATTTGAACATTCCCTGAAAGTTTCATTGAAATCGGTCCAGCCGTTTCGGAGCCTATACTGATCAAACCCACACATTTTCTCATTTATACATATGGATTTACAATACTTTTTTAGTAAGAAAAAGTTATAATTAAAAAAAAGCCCAAAAGATCCATGATCTTCATAACTGCTACGTCTCTCCAAACTGAAGGTCAAATTCAAGGTCAAAGTTTAAAGTCAAGGTCATATTTAAGGTCAACGTTGAATATGGTTTATATGCAATATACTTATCATAACAGCTACGTCTCATTGCCGTTGCTTACCCAGAGGCTGTACATCATCACCGGATTTAAAGGATTTTTTTATGACGAACTACACAGATTGGCCAGAGAAGCTGGCCTTGCTTCACCGGATTGAGAGGTGGCATAGCTCTTAGGTCGCTTAGCCTGAACCTCTATCGCTAATAACTCGACACAAGGGTCCCCGGTGAGGGGTAACCTCAACTTGGGCGGTTACTATGTTACACATATATATATATATATATATGTTAGAGGCGTGGTATCTCAGTGTCCAGGGGTTTGGCTCATGTTGCATCATCATGGTACATTAGCAAATTTTCCGGAGAAGTCCACTTCAGGGGTAAAAGTCCGGTCTTTGCCGGGACCGGCCGGTCGTTGGGGTGCCCTGTCGCTGATAGATCCGGTCTCCACTTATTACGTACATTAGCAACCAGAGTTCGATCCCCGGTGCAGGCACCAGTAAATTTGTTGCATTAAGTGCTGGTTTACCACGCGCTCGGTGAAGGAAAACATCGTGAGGAAACCTTCATGTCTTACAACATTTTCTAACACATTTGAAGTCTGCCTAGGCAAGGCAAGAGCCGTGGTAGCTCAGTGTCCGCGTGGTTGGCTCAAGTTGCGTAGTACGCTAGCAACCCGAGCTCGATCCCCGGTGACGGTACCAATAAATTTGTTGCATTAAGTGCTGATTTACCAAGCGCTCGGTGAAGGAAAACATCGTGAGGAAACTTACATGCCTTAGAAAAATTTTCTACGACATGTGAAGTCTGCCAAGGCAAGAGCCGTGGTAGCTCAGTGTCCGGGCAGTTGGCTCAAGTTGCGTAGTACGCTAGCAACCCGAGTTCGATCCCCGGTGCAGGCACCAGTAAATTTGTTGCATTAAGTGCTGGTTTACCACTCGCTCGGTGAAGGAAAACATCGTGAAGAAACCTTCATGTCTTACAACATTTTCTAACACATTTGAAGTCTGCCTAGGCAAGGCAAGAGCCGTGGTAGCTCAGTGTCCGGGCAGTTGGCTCAAGTTGCGTAGTACGCTAGCAACCCGAGTTCGATCCCCGGTGCAGGCACCAGTAAATTTGTTGCATTAAGTGCTGGTTTACCACTCGCTCGGTGAAGGAAAACATCGTGAAGAAACCTTCATGTATTAGAACATTTTCTAACACATTTGAAGTCTGCCAAGGCAAGAGCCGTGGTAGCTCAGTGTCCGGGCAGTTGGCTCAAGTTGCGTAGTACGCTAGCAACCCGAGTTCGATCCCCGGTGCAGGCACCAGTAAATTTGTTGCATTAAGTGCTGGTTTACCACTCGCTCGGTGAAGGAAAACATCGTGAAGAAACCTTCATGTATTAGAACATTTTCTAACACATTTGAAGTCTGCCAAGGCAAGAGCCGTGGTAGCTCAGTGTCCGGGCAGTTGGCTCAAGTTGCGTAGTACGCTAGCAACCCGAGTTCGATCCCCGGTGCAGGCACCAGTAAATTTGTTGCATTAAGTGCTGGTTTACCAAGCGCTCGGTGAAGGAAAACATCGTGAAGAAACCTTCATGTATTAGAACATTTTCTAACACATTTGAAGTCTGCCAAGGCAAGAGCCGTGGTAGCTCAGTGTCCGGGCAGTTGGCTCAAGTTGCGTAGTACGCTAGCAACCCGAGTTCGATCCCCGGTGCAGGCACCAGTAAATTTGTTGCATTAAGTGCTGATTTACCAAGCGCTCGGTGAAGGAAAACATCGTGAAGAAACCTTCATGTATTAGAACATTTTCTAACACATTTGAAGTCTGCCAAGGCAAGAGCCGTGGTAGCTCAGTGTCCGGGCAGTTGGCTCAAGTTGCGTAGTACGCTAGCAACCCGAGTTCGATCCCCGGTGCAGGCACCAGTAAATTTGTTGCATTAAGTGCTGATTTACCAAGCGCTCGGTGAAGGAAAACATCGTGAAGAAACCTTCATGTATTAGAACATTTTCTAACACATTTGAAGTCTGCCAAGGCAAGAGCCGTGGTAGCTCAGTGTCCGGGCAGTTGGCTCAAGTTGCGTAGTACGCTAGCAACCCGAGTTCGATCCCCGGTGCAGGCACCAGTAAATTTGTTGCATTAAGTGCTGATTTACCAAGCGCTCGGTGAAGGAAAACATCGTGAAGAAACCTTCATGTATTAGAACATTTTCTAACACATTTGAAGTCTGCCAAGGCAAGAGCCGTGGTAGCTCAGTGTCCGGGCAGTTGGCTCAAGTTGCGTAGTACGCTAGCAACCCGAGTTCGATCCCCGGTGCAGGCACCAGTAAATTTGTTGCATTAAGTGCTGATTTACCAAGCGCTCGGTGAAGGAAAACATCGTGAAGAAACCTTCATGTATTAGAACATTTTCTAACACATTTGAAGTCTGCCAAGGCAAGAGCCGTGGTAGCTCAGTGTCCGGGCAGTTGGCTCAAGTTGCGTAGTACGCTAGCAACCCGAGTTCGATCCCCGGTGCAGGCACCAGTAAATTTGTTGCATTAAGTGCTGATTTACCACTCGCTCGGTGAAGGAAAACATCGTGAAGAAACCTTCATGTATTAGAACATTTTCTAACACATTTGAAGTCTGCCAAGGCAAGAGCCGTGGTAGCTCAGTGTCCGGGCAGTTGGCTCAAGTTGCGTAGTACGCTAGCAACCCGAGTTCGATCCCCGGTGCAGGCACCAGTAAATTTGTTGCATTAAGTGCTGGTTTACCACTCGCTCGGTGAAGGAAAACAGTTAATTTAAAATAAATTAACAATTTTACGACACTTGTCATGACAACACAATTGACACATGTTGCAATGGTACGCGAAAATAATTATGATTAAAAGTCATAAATTTCAACGTGGGAAATCCCCCGCGTTAAATGCGGGAATACCCGTGTCATAGGGGAAATTACTGTATATCTAAAATGAGGCCCTATTGGAATTTCATGTTACACAAGAGTGCCGCGACACAGTGGTTGAGAATCACTGACCTAACGGTTTAGGGCAGGGGTCGATAGGCCGCGGGTCGCGAGACGCATGCCGCTCTGTAACAAATTATTTATTATCTTTTTATAAGTGTAACAATTTTAATTAAATCACTTTTTCGACAAAGAATAATAATTGAAAATAAGTTTCCTAAAACATTTAGTTCTTTAGATACATTTTAATACCAATAACACTCCGCCGGTCACCTGGCCGAATGAGAAATGGAGCTTCGAGGTAACGGGATAAATTTTGAAAGTGGTTTATGGAAAAAGTCTGGGATCCTCTGGTTTAAACCAACACGAGGTGGACAGTAGAATTTCAATGTCTTCCGCGATACAACCTCAATCTATAATCATACTTGACACCTTTTGTATCGACACACGTCTGCGTTGGTGACCTCGTAACCTCCCTCGCCAGGTATACCGCTGGAGGTGCATGACATCATCAACCTGCCAATGGACGAGTTCAACGAGAGACTCTCCAAGCATGACCTCAGCGAGGCGCAACTCTCTCTCATAAGGGATATACGACGGCGCGGCAAGAACAAGGTAACGAAATTTATATATATAAAAGAGAAAGTGTGTGGGTTTGTTTCGTATTGGCTCCGAAACGGCTGGACCGATTTCAATGAAACTTTCAGGGAATCTTCACATTGACCTGGCGAGTGATCCTGTAAGTTTGGTGACGATCGGAGCACTCCTCTTTTTGTACTGTCAAATACAACTTTCATTTACTATGGTGACATTCTATTGTTTTATAACACAAATTTGTATTGACACATGTGTTGTGTATATTTATGTTCATTATGAACCATATTGAAGTATAATGAAGTGTATTAAAGATAATAATTAAGGATTTTGAAGTAGGAAGAAGAATGATATTGTATTTACTGATATGTACATGGGTGTAGGTAATGATCTTCACCAGCTCGAGAAGAGAATGAATAAGGAGAAAAATGTATAATTTAATATATTGTGGGAGGTGGCATAGCTCTTAGGTCGCTTAGCCTGATCCTCTATCGCTAGTAACTGGACACAAGGGTCCCCCCGGTGAGGGGTAACCTCGGCTTGGACGGCTACTATGTTACGTAAGCATTCCTATCCGAGAGAGCCGAACCACGACTCGGTCGGTTGCCGTTGGTTCACGGATAATCAAACAAGGAAGATTTAATTACAGACCGACAGACAACGGGACAGGTGAAATTAAAAACAGAATTCTTCTGAAGCATACATTTTATTGTTTAAAAAAATCTAATACAAATGCGTTCAATTAGATTTGTCACATTTATTCCGATGTCTTTTGACCTTCAACACGTTCCCGTCCACCAGGTGGCAGCACAGAACTGCCGCAAACGTAAGCTCGACCAGATCACGTCCTTGGCCGACGAGGTGCGCAACGTGCGCGACCGCAAAGTGCGCACACAACGAGACAACAGCGCCCTCCACGCGGAGAGACAACGCGTTAAAGAGCGCTTCGCCGCTCTATACCGCCACGTCTTCCAGGTAAAACAAACACGTGCGACTTGATACGAACGTTTTTTTCTCTCTCTCTCTCTCTCTCTCTATATATATATATATATATATATATATATATATATATATATATATATATATATATATATATATATATATATATATATATATATATATATATATATATATATATATATATATATATATATATATATATATATATATATATATATATATATATATATATATATATATATATATATATATATATATATATATATATATATATATATATATATATATATATATATATATATATATATATATATATATATATATATATATATATATATATATATATATATATATATATATATATATATATATATATATATATATATATATATATATATATATATATATATATATATATATATATATATATATATATATATATATATATATATATATATATATATATATATATATATATATATATATATATATATATATATATATATATATATATATATATATATATATATATATATATATATATATATATATATATATATATATATATATATATATATATATATATATATATATATATATATATATATATATATATATATATATATATATATATATATATATATATATATATATATATATATATATATATATATATATATATATATATATATATATATATATATATATATATATATATATATATATATATATATATATATATATATATATATATATATATATATATATATATATATATATATATATATATATATATATATATATATATATATATATATATATATATATATATATATATATATATATATATATATATATATATATATATATATATATATATATATATATATATATATATATATATATATATATATATATATATATATATATATATATATATATATATATATATATATATATATATATATATATATATATATATATATATATATATATATATATATATATATATATATATATATATATATATATATATATATATATATATATATATATATATATATATATATATATATATATATATATATATATATATATATATATATATATATATATATATATATATATATATATATATATATATATATATATATATATATATATATATATATATATATATATATATATATATATATATATATATATATATATATATATATATATATATATATATATATATATATATATATATATATATATATATATATATATATATATATATATATATATATATATATATATATATATATATATATATATATATATATATATATATATATATATATATATATATATATATATATATATATATATATATATATATATATATATATATATATATATATATATATATATATATATATATATATATATATATATATATATATATATATATATATATATATATATATATATATATATATATATATATATATATATATATATATATATATATATATATATATATATATATATATATATATATATATATATATATATATATATATATATATATATATATATATATATATATATATATATATATATATATATATATATATATATATATATATATATATATATATATATATATATATATATATATATATATATATATATATATATATATATATATATATATATATATATATATATATATATATATATATATATATATATATATATATATATATATATATATATATATATATATATATATATATATATATATATATATATATATATATATATATATATATATATATATATATATATATATATATATATATATATATATATATATATATATATATATATATATATATATATATATATATATATATATATATATATATATATATATATATATATATATATATATATATATATATATATATATATATATATATATATATATATATATATATATATATATATATATATATATATATATATATATATATATATATATATATATATATATATATATATATATATATATATATATATATATATATATATATATATATATATATATATATATATATATATATATATATATATATATATATATATATATATATATATATATATATATATATATATATATATATATATATATATATATATATATATATATATATATATATATATATATATATATATATATATATATATATATATATATATATATATATATATATATATATATATATATATATATATATATATATATATATATATATATATATATATATATATCTAAGACACAGTGCAGGTCTATTGTCTGTATTACACTGTAGGAGCAAGAGAGAGCAGTGCGTGCGCACATTTTCATTCTCTCTCTCTCTCTTTCTCATAGCCAGTTACGTGTCGTATATCTAAGACACAGTGCAGGTCTATTGTCTGTATTACACTGTAGGAGCAAGAGAGAGCAGTGCGTGCGCACATTTTCATTTTCTCTCTCTCTCTTTCTCATAGCCAGTTACGTATCGTATATCTAAGACACAGTGCAGGTTTCCTCAACTCCAACATAACTGACGCGCACTGTGTTCTCCAGAACCTTCGCGACCCGGAAGGCAGGCCGCTCTCCTCCAACCAGTACTCGCTGCAGCAGGCCGCTGACGGCAACGTCGTGCTGGTGCCCAAGATGCAGCAGCATCCCGACCACCCGATGAACCGCTCCTCCGACGACGAGATGGACAGGAAGGCGAAGCACTACGAATGATGCACCTGCCCGCGCGCCAACCGATATTGCTGGCGGGAGGGCATACGCCGGTTGTTAAAGAAATAAATCGCTTCACAACATAAATGTCGTATTGATTACCAATTTGTATACAAGTGAAGTTTTTAATGTTTGCAACGCGCACCGTGTATGTATACATCGCGCACTGTGTGTATTCACATCGCGTATCAATAATGTATGTTTACATTGCGCAATGTTTCCGTTAACATCGCGCATCAATGTCACTTTACATCGCGCACTGTGTGAATTCACATCGCATATCTATGTATGTATACATCGCGTATTTATGTATGTTTATATCGCATATTTATGTATGTTTACATCGCGTAGTTATGTATGTATACGTCGCGTATTTATGTATGTTTACATTGCGTAGTTATGTATGTATACGTCGCGTATTTATGTATGTTTATATTACGTATTTATGTATGTTTACATCGCGTATTTATGTATGTTTACATCGCGTATTTATGTATGTTTATATTACGTATTTATGTATGTTTACATCGCGTATTTACGTATGTATACATCGCGTAGTTATGTATGCTTATATTATGTATTTATGTATGTTTACATCTCGTATTTATGTATTCATACATCGCTAGTGTGTGTATTCACATCGTGAATTAATGCTTGTTTACATCGCGGTGTTGCATGTAATAAAAAATTATTTGAATTTAAATTAATTTAAAAGCATACAGTTTTTGTCTCTTCCATAATTCCTACTAATTTTATTAGTCAAACAAATTCTTTGTCAAGGTATGTCGTCAACCTTAGGTAACTTATCTAGGTAGGTAGCTATTGGATAAGTTTGGAGATGTGTATGACTTAGATGCGTGGAAAGGAAGAGATTAAAACTCCATACAATTTGGTCTTCACTTACTCCACTTGCTTATCCATTGCTTCGGCGTTTCGTACACCCTCGCCAGTATATGTCGACGAGGTTCTTTCTCTGGGAACCTTGCGCTAAGTTCGATGTAATGGCACCTCTAAGACTTCGAGCACTTATTAATCCAGTAATCCAATTGTATCATCAGCTCAAGGTTTGGCTTGGAGAAAATTCAATGAATTCTATCGCGCCAAGAGCTTGCAACCAGTTATATTTCAACCTCCCAAAAACCTGACCCTGAAATTCTGTAACCCAATGAATGCGTTCAGGTCATGACCAAGACTTCGGTCAATGACCAATCCGATCATGGAATGATATATTTTTCTCGATTCATAGTATAGTTTTCGTACGCTCGTTCTCATTTAGTGTCTTCACGATTTCGTGATTTCTATCAATTTAAGACTTGTGTATACGATTTTGATAATTTATATACTATGTATGGACGTGGTTAGGACTCAAAATCGTATAACCATAAACGAAATTGGAAAATATCGATAGATAAATATGTGATACAACGATAAGATTCCATTTTTATTTAGTGTATTGTTTAGTGATTGATTTTATCTGTAGCCTTCCCTATTGTATAAAATGTTCCAGAAACATTGATCGGATCCAGTCCGTTACCAATAACGACTGTTTACGAAAGTTTAATCGGATTTTTTCCTTTTTTTTGATCGTGCAATATTTTATCTTTATACGAAACTGCTTCTCTTTTTTAATCTGTACCATAAATGTCTAATGGTTCTATGTAATATAGGTTATCTTTTTTTAAGGTTTTCTTTGCTGTTGTTCAGCGTATATCAGCCTTGTTTGTATTTTTGTATTCGTTTACATTTAAATTCTAGGTCTCTAACACAAGTACAAAATTTAAATCATACGTAATGTTATATGTAAACACGTGTCTACTTATGGTTCCCGTTTTTTTTTTTTCATGTATAAGCATAGGTAATAAAACGATAAAGATAGATAAAATAATATTATCACTTGCCATTTCATTTTCAAAACCTGAATTTCCTACCGTTTGTTTTAAAAAACGTAAAAATTCATATAAAATACAATCCAATGAATAGTATTGTATATATCTTTCGCATTATTTAAATGTTTTAAATAAGAAATAACATATATAATAATTATTGATATGGCATTACAGGATACAGTCAACGGTATAATTAATAAAAACTCCTTTACGCATCTGTCAAATTTGTATCAAATTTCCCGCCATTTGTTGAAAAATAAAAATGTCAAACTATTTTATTTTAAATAGCCATTGCAAACAAATTGATTTGTCTTTAAATCACTATTGTTTACATGTCAAATTTGTATAGAATTTCCCGCCATTTGTTATTTAAAAGTAATTAAATTGGCCGCCATGTTAAATACACTAATTTAATTTGAATCATTGTTGTCTATACGTCAAATTTGTATCAAATTTCCCGCCATTTGTTGAAAAATAAAAATGTCAAACTATTTAATTTTAAATAGCCATTGCAAACAAATTGATTTGTCTTTAAATCTCTATTGTTTACATGTCAAATTTGTATAGAATTTCCCGCCATTTGTTACTTAAAAGTTTTTAAATTGGCCGCCATGTTAAATACACTCATTTAATTTGAATCATTGTTGTCTATACGTCAAATTTGTATCAAACTTCCCGCCATTTGTTGAATAATTTTAGCGAGTACATATAAACATAGAAAGATATTACGAACCGTTAAACTTTCGTTCCGTAATTATATATTTTAATGGCTAATTTGTTTTGTAAAATCCATCTGAAAGTTCCGCTTATAAAACTTAAAAGTGTCCAAGATCCAAGTGAACAGATCATATCGCCATGTTATAATTTTTTTATTTGGTAAATTCGCATACTTGTGACTTAGTTGTTATAAATGATAGATTTAATACAACAATATAGAATTTGAGAGGTCAACATTATATATACAGTTTCGCTGATCTTTCAAATTCGACAAATATTTCTGTTACATATAATTTGGCATTCATATTTGAAAATGTCGAATTAATTCAATAAAATAATACACATTTTTTTTAAACGCATCAACATGTGACATTATATTTGTCTATGGTGCGTTTTTTTTTTAATTTAGATCATAGAGTAGACAGCTTTCGTGAAAAATTAAACTTTAAAAAAAAATAATATTAGATATTTATATTAACTTAAGTAAGTAGGCGACGGGTAAAGCATTTTCACTTAAGTTTTTAATGAGAAATTTATGCTTAATGTTAATAACGGCTGTGGGATTTGAAATCTGTTTCGTCGGCGATTCCTAAAACATATGTCATTTTGATTTGATATTAACACGAATTCTTTAGAGGAGGCCCTCACCTTCGCCTGAGGAGGGGTTCTTGCAATATATGGAATATTATTCCTTATACTTACTACACTTTTTATTAATTACATTTTAAAGTCATTAGTTTTTTAATATAATTTATTCATAACTCTGTACTTTTCTTGCAGGAAATAAAAGGCTTTATTATTATTATTATTAACACGAATATGCCAGTTAAATTATTTATATATATTTAGAATTTAATTGTCTGTAGCATTGTGAAAATATGTACGCATACAAATTATGTCGTCACTGTAGCTACAGTCTATTTTCTTAAAAAAGGTAATCAAAATCAAAATTATTTTTATACCAGTGACACAAAAGCGTCAATAGCCTAATGGTTTTGTGTACGGCCTGCGAATCGTAAGGTCGTGGGTTCCAATCCACCATTCGACTATTGCCGTTAACCATGTCCTAGCACAAGCTTAAGCTTAGTTGGAATGGTTAACAAGATTGTTAGTAATATTTCTGAAAAAAAAAAGAAATATTGCTAGTTTTCTTTTAAAAAAAAAAAACCCTTAAATTTATCCATCTTGTTTTTATTCCACATACATTTTGTGTGGCAAGGTTTTTTTTTTTAATAAATTTGACAAAATTGACCGAACTTTGACAGTTGAAGTTTGTCTATGGTCTTAGAAAATTTTTGGACAAGTTTTTCTATCGCCGGCGAAGTCTAGATACTATAGTTTTTCTATATTTTGTTTTATCTAATTCACTTGCAACGGTCGATTTACAATACTAAATTGGTTTTTAGTAAAGAAATCAATCAGATATAATCGAAATATAACTATATCCATGTTCTGAATGAACTCTCCGCTGTCGCGCGTTTGGGTCTGTTAATACCATCTCACTGCACATTGATATATTTTGTTGCACAGAGTCTGTGTTTATCGAAGCTGCCTACAAATGCGTAGAAGGTGTTTGACTCTGTTATATTTATATATTATTGTCAATACATCAAGCAGCTTTTTATTTGTTTTAATTTTAATAATATATATTTAACTAAGTTTTTATAACATCATATTGGTATTATCTGTAACGATGTTATAATTTTTGTTGATTTAAATAAATAAATGTTACAGAGATGACGGAGGAATAAAAATTTAAAATTAACACCGCGACGGAATCCATAAAAATTATCTCTTCCAGACACAGTGCTTGGGAAGGACAGACATTTTTAATTTGGAAAAAAAAAGATGTTTTGAAATAGATACAAATTTATATAATTTTAAATCAACAATAAAGAATAAAAATTTAAAATTTATACCGCAACGGAATCCATAAAAATTATCTCTTCCAGACACAGTGCTTGGGAAGGACAGACATTTTTAATTTGGAAAAAAGATGTTTTGAAATAGATACAAATTTATATAATTTTAAATCAACAATAAAGAATAAAAATTTAAAATTTATACCGCAACGGAATCCATAAAAATTATCTCTTCCAGACACAGTGCTTGGGAAGGACAGAAAGGAGAAGTCAAAAACAAGCTTTTTTATTAATAAAATGTACTAAACCGTTCGAATCAAACGAGCCCAAACTCTATAGAGTTCCTATAGCCACTTCCAGCTACATCATCAGATCAGGTCTATTTCATAATAATATTTTTTTGACCCCATTTAGGGTCCTATGAGCCTGTTGCTAAAATTTGTGCAACAACGTTTGTCCCTTTGTAAAATATATATTATATATATATTATCATTATCCGTGAAGAGCCGTGGTAGCTCAGTGTCCGTGCGGTTGACTCAAGTTGCGTAGTACGCTAGTAACCCGAGTTCGATCCCCGGTGCCGGCACCAATAAATTTGTTGTTGCAATTTTATGTGCTGATTTACCACGCGCTCGGCGGTGAAGGAAAACATCGCGAGGAAACCTACATGTCTTAGGAAATTTTTCTGCGGCATGTGAAGTCTGCCAATCCGCATTAGGGCCGCGTGGCGGACTATACCCTTATACTCTCTTTACAGAGAACTGAGCTCAACAGTGGGACATATATAAAGGCTGTAACTGTCATTATCATCCGATTTATACATGTATCAGAATCGAAGTTATATATTTACTATATAGATATATTTTAGTAAAATAACAGATCCGGTCGAGTGGTACATAGATAAATTATCACACTCACTCGCAGTTATTAAGTCTATCTGCTAGACTTAATAACTACATAAACATAATCTCAAATACATTACCTAGATTATGGTCAGTACGTCGGGCAGTATATAATAATACACAGTATATAAAACAACGTAAATAGCCAGAGAGTACTTGGCTTATGTACAGAGGCGTTACCGACGAACAACACTAACAACACAACACAGCAGAACAACTCTAAAGCCTCTGAACTGTACCACAGCTCTTATACTATTGTGAGGAGTCAACAACATGACTCCTCACAAATCCTTCACATATTCAATACTCTTTGGTTTTAACAGCACATACATTAACAACCAGTTATTCGTATTATAACACACATATACTATATGTGTCCAATAAATCTGTTATAAATATACAGTAACTGGTAAATGCATTTGTCATATAATGTTAACATTAGAAACGAATCATTCGATAGTCATAAGAGCGACTATAATACAATTATCTAACACGTGCATGCAAAATGCAGCTCAAACGATAACCGGGAAGTGGATCAAATTTACTTGCGAGCATAAGTTGTCTGTCGGTCTGTAATAATACAGACAGACAGACAACGGGACGGTTGAAACTTATTAAAAGCTTGTAAATTATATAACTTTTTAATAACAAATTTTAATCACAACAATATACTTTCAAGTTAAAACATCGACCGCGGCAATTGAATTTAACGCATGTTTTTTGAACTCTCCTGTTTGGAAGACGTCACAGTACTGTTGTAATATATTATTACTGATAATGCTTTTTTTTTAACTTGCAAACGAGTTAAGTTTAGTTAAGATAGAATTAACTTAGTTAATAAGGTTTAATATAAAAATTTTGAAAAGATCTCTTGTTGTGTTTTATTTATTACTCTCTGAATCTCACTTCGACGTTCTGTCCCCGACATGGTTCTGGTAATATACTTTTTTTATGGCTTCTTTTTCTTTCTTCTTATAAATAACTTTGGATTTCAAGCACCGAGATATTTTGGATAAAGAAAGACTTCCCGAACGCGACACTAGCAACTAATAATGATTTATTAGTTGCTAGTCACTCGATTTAAAAAGAAGGAGGAATTCAACGATCACCATTAGCCTGATGAAATAGGGGCTTTTTTTTGTTCACGGGGAAAATCTTCAACAAGATATCCCGCCTTCTGGGGGGAAGGCGGCGATTAACTGGCACTAAAACCCTCCCGGTGGCCCTTCCTCGGCGCATAATACCCTCTACACTGTGCTCTTCGGAGAGCACGTCCAGGAGAGTACATTAATCCCTCCCCTGTGCCCTCGCAGTGCAAGGCGACACAGGACTGCCGATGTCGCCTTCTTCCAAGCTCCACCCTTGTCGCCCAGTGAACCCGAGGCCCCTTTTAGTCGCCTTCTATGACATGCAAGGGATACCGTAGCCTTATTCTACGAGCCCAGAGCTACAGGGCTGTTGGTAATATACTTGTGGGATCGAACTTAACTGCGTACTCGTCCTACGAGGGAAAGACGACTGTTATAAATGTAGGTTTTGTGGAATGAAATAGTCCAATAACTAGTACACTCGCTTTATTGAGACAGCGTAACTTTGTACAAGGAATTATTTATAACGAATACCGTCACAACTGCGCGTCCTCACAATCTTTATACAAAATTAATTAGAAGTCAGATTAGGAACTAATAAAGTTAAACTATTGTTTACAATGACAAGTTCATGTGACGATCAACTAAATTATTAATTATGAATTAAAGATACAATAAGGTTCAGGTAAATCACTAAGATATCATTGGAAGTAGTTATTATGCATAACAATCGCTGGGTGTCATGTGTTGCCAGCTAACAATTGTCATCTAATATAATTTAGTTTTCGTAATGATATTTTTCTCCAAATATAAACTCAACTCGTATTCTCGGCCCCAAGGCCTCGATCGATCGATTCGGGGAGTAC
Organism: Meandrusa payeni; assembly: GCA_029286785.1. Taxonomy (NCBI): domain Eukaryota; kingdom Metazoa; phylum Arthropoda; class Insecta; order Lepidoptera; family Papilionidae; genus Meandrusa; species Meandrusa payeni. The sequence continues at coordinate 1,873,187 of JAGSMX010000026.1, forward strand.
ATCACGTGCAGAGGTCTTGGAGAAGGGCGCCTCCTTCTTCTGTATCTGACCCTTGACCCAGCCATCTAGTGAAAGTCTCTTGAGGTCTCTCGCTGTAAGACCGTTAGCAGAAACGACTACCAGGACAATGATCGAATCCACATCCCGCATGGCGGTCATCTCATGAGCCAAGATAGTTGGTGGAAATAAATTATTATTATAACTCAGCAGATCACATTTCCTTTGTAGTCAGATAGAAATCAACAGTTTTACCAGTAATTGAATGGACGTGTTGTCTATGATATGTATTACGTATTTGACAAGTATATTAATGACTTGAAAAAAACAGTCGATTTGAGAACTTCCTCCATTTGTGAAGCCGGTTAAAAACAAAAACCGACTTCAATTTAAATCAATTTTAAAGCAAAAGGTTATCTCATCGATTCCATTGTCACTGGACCAAGATCACACAGGAAGCATCAGCTATTACATAAAAAAAATACCAAAATCGGTCCGCCCAGTCGAAAGTTCTGAGATGACAAACCCTAAAAAAACTCGACTTCATCTAGAACATCCTCTTTTTTGAAGTCGGTTATTTTTAAATAATACTTTTAATTTTTATTAATAATTATGTTTATATTTTGGATTAAATTAATAAATTCATTGGAAGAATTGTTGTTTAATGAAAGAAAATATTAAAAGATATGATTCCGGCCAGGATCGAACTGGCGGCCTTCTGCGTGTAAAGCAGATGTGATAACCACTACACCACGGAACCCGTTGTACATTAGTATGGAATTACTAAATATATATATATATATGTATATATATATAATTATTATATTTATTATAATGCATGATTTTTTTAAAATCTATTTATTTGTCAATTCATAATAAGCATTATTTTGTTTTAAAATATATTCGTACATTTAGGAATAAAAATCGAAATATTGTTTGTCAAGAGTAGAATTAATAGACATTTACCAAACTAGGGCGTCTACTAATATCTATCTAGTGTCTCTACTACCTTATAGGACTGCATCCACTTTTTTTTTATATGAAAAGTGGCAAACGAGCATACGGCTCACCTGATCTTAAGTGATCACCGTCGCCCATGAACATTCACAGCACCAGAGCAGCTGTAGGTGCGTCGCCGACCTTTGAGATAGGAATAGGCTCGTTTCTTGAAGGTCCCTAAATCGTAAATGTTCGGAAACACCGCTGGCGACAGTTGTTTCCACAAGTTGGCAGTGCGTGGGAGAAAGTTACGCGAAAAACGTACAGTCGTTGAACGCCAACCATCAAGATGGTGGCGGTGGAACTGGAATTCTGCCGAGATGTGCGGTAATGGAAATCGGGAGCTGGGATGATTCCGAACAATTTCTCAGAACACTCCCCATGGTAAATGCGATACAGGATGCAAAGAGAACCGACATCTCTTCGCGGACTCAGAGGGTCGAGGCGATCGGAAAGACCCTGATCGTCGACTATTCGAGCAGCTCTACGTTGTACACGGTCAAACGGAAGAAGTTGGTATTGGGGAGCCCCGGCCCGGAGATGCGAACAGTATTCCATATGAGGCCGTACTTGCGCCTTCTAAAGTTGCAGACGGTGGGCAGGCATGAAATACATCTCATAGCGACAATTGTTCTAACCAACTTCAAAAAAGAGTATGTTCTTGATGAAGTCGCGTATTTGTTTTGAATTGTTGTGAATTTCACTGAGAGCTCTTACCTTTATGAATGCTTATGTTCTATTTTAATGGTTTTGATTTCAATTAAGTGCCACATTAATTTTGTTGGCATCGTGCTCCTAATATTTACCAGTAATTCATTAAAACCTAACTTCGCAATTACATAGTTCGTCACAAACCACGGATATCACAAAGAGTACTTATACCGGTTCAAAATCACCAATGACGACAAGTGCCCTTGTAACCATTAAGTTCCCAATCCATTGTCCACATAATAAAAGATTGTCCCATATTCCACCGCACCAGAACTAAACATGAATCAATTTGCAATGACCTCTCCATTGAACCATATGTCATCTCAGAAATTATAAGAAAAGCTTTTTTGTTTACGGGGAGGAAATCTTCAGAAAGATACCCCGCCTTCTGGGGCGATTATGTGGGATTCTTACGCACTAAAACCTCCCCGGTGGCCCTTTCCTCGACAGGCAGGGGATACCGTAGTCTTATTCTTGAGAGCCCAGAACTACAGGGCTGAAGAAAAGAAAGCTGCTTCAACTCATTCAAAATCCATATCGAGTACATTGTAAATAACCTCAAAAAGATAAACAGCGAAGAAACAGACATTTAGCACACAACTTAAACTTCTCGTTCAACTTTACTGCGCTAACTTAAATCTCTCTTACTGCGCAAACACACAACTATATTATGCGAATCACTCCAAATAATGGGAATCAAACTAAAATTACGTCATTTGGAATTGTATGCTATTGCTAATGCAATTCTAATCGACTTCTATTTCATAATCTAAAAAAAAAATATTTACCAGTGAAATCAAATTTGTTCAAATCGTAATCGCTTTATAAATTAAAAATAAATCTACTGAAGTCATATAACGTATACAGTAAACTATTAGCAATAATGGATGGATTAGAATATGTGCCCTCTACCATCTTAACTGATTTTTATTTTAGCTGTGAGAGTGTACACAGTCTGATTATAAAATAATAGATGGCGCTGTAACCAACACTTGAAATAAGTTATTAAGACATAATGAAAATTACTACATTTTCGTATGCAATTTTTGGCTCGAGAAGCTGGCCTTGACTGCTTCACCGGATTGAAAGGTGGCATAGCTCTTAGGTCGCTTGGCCTGAACCTCTATCGCTAGTAACTCGACACAAGCAATAGAGGTTCGCGTATACAAGCATTCAAAGGGTTAAGCCCTTTCATCACAATTAGTAAGCAGTTTAAATATGAAAGTATAGGTGGCGCTCTTACTAATTGTAATAAATATTTTTTTCGTAGAAATTACTAAGGTTTTAACTAGATGGCTCTAATGCTAACCATTGTGACTAACATGGGCACGAAAGAATCTAAACAGACTAAAAATTACAGACTTAAAAACAGGCTCCCAATTCATCTGTATGTATGTAGATTCGTCTATAGATTTTTTTTATTAGTAAGCCGCTGCTTCCCAATTGGTCCCGTTTAAATTTGGTCCAATTCTGACAATGACGTCCATGAGAAAACCATTAACGTTTCGATCTCGATTCCCCGCGTTAACAAAAAAAAAAAAAAAAAAAAAAAAAAAAAAAAAAAAAAAAAAAAAAAAAAAAAAAAAAAAAAAAAAAAAAAAAAAAAAAAAAAAAAAAAAAAAAAAAAGGGTCCCCGGTGAGGGGTAACCTCGGCTTGGACGGTTACTATGTTACGCGTAAGCATTCCGATCCGAGGGTGCCATAAAAGTCTTAAATTAGCATTAAGTAGGAGCGACATAAATGGACGAATAACTTAATATCACATTAACCGATTTCAATGATTCATTTTATTGGAAAGGATGTACATGAAGGGTCATTCTGTTTATGAGGGTTGGTTTTATCCAGCAGGCTATAATTAATTTTTTATGGGGTATAAACCACGATGGTATCGTTATGATGTTAAGTGGTGATATAGTCGAAAGATGGTACTCGCTAGTTTAATAAGTGCATATTCACTCTACTCTTGAAGGCTCCCACGTCGTACTTGGACGGAAAGACTGACGGCGGCAACTTGTTTTTTTTTTTTAATGACGAACTACACAGATTGGCCAGAGAAGCTGGCCTTGACTGCTTCACCGGATTGAGAGGTGGCACAGCTCTTAGGTCGCTTAGCCCGAACGTCTATCGCTAGTAACTCGACACAAGGGTCCCCCGGTGGGGGGTAACCTCAGCTTGGACAGTTACTATGTTACGCGTAAGCATTCCGAGCCGAGGGCGCCCGAGAGGGCCGAACCACGACTCGGTCGGATGCTATTTCACGGATAATCTAAGGGCCATTCGAAAAGCTAAACTAACTTTGAGTGCCACTTCGGGAAGCGTTGGCGCTGGGAGAAGAAGTGGCCGAAGAAACACCAGCAACGCTCCTAGCATCTAAGGGGGCGGCAACTTGTTCCACTCTTTTGCTGTACGCACGACGACAATGACTCAAATCACTTCGTTCGGGCGCGCGGAACATCGACTATGAAAGGATGGACGCTGAATGTCTAGACGTCCGCAGGTAGACCGGGAATGGGGGAATTAACTCGTGTAATTCCTGTGCACAATCTCCAAAATGTAATCTGTAAAAGACCGTAAGGCATTTTCGGTTATGTCGCGTTATCGTTAGCTTATCGCAAGTTTTTAGCGAGCCGTTAGATAGAACACCTGCGTCGTATAAACTTATAAATGTTGTGTACACAGAGTTAGGAATCCCCTAGAATGGACATAGTCTAACAAATAATTTAATTAGTTCAGTAACAGTGGCATCGGGTGCAAAATAATGTCACTTTACGTTCACGATCGCGTTTACGTTCTGTAATAACTTGTAGATTTTGTGGAATGAAATAGTCCAACAACTAATACACTCGCTTTATTGAGACAGCGTAACGTTGTACAAGGAATTATTTATAACGAATACTGTGACAACAGCGCGTCCTCGCCATCTTTGTTACAAAATTAAACAAAGTCAGATTACAAATATAGTTAATTATTGTTTACAATTCTATGTTAATGTGACAATCAACTAAATTATTAATTATGAATTAGTTACAGCCTTTATATATATAATATATATGTCCCACTGCTGGGCAGAGGCCTTCTCTGTAAAGAGAGTATAAGGGCATAGTCCGCCACGCGGCCCTAATGCGAATTGGCAGACTTCACATGTCGTAGAAAAAATTTCTAAGACATGTAGGTTTCCTCACGATGTTTTCCTTCACCGCCGAGCGCGTGGTAAATCAGCACATAAAATTGCAACAACAAATTTATTGGTGACGGCACCGGGGATGGAAATTATGATTTAAAGATACAGTAAGGTTCAGGTAAATCACTAAGATATCATTGGAAGTAGTTATTATGCATAACAATCGGATGTTATGTGTTGCCAGCTAACAGTTCACATTCATATTATGATTATTACGTACACGATAACGTTTACTATTATTTATTATTATTATATAAATTATGTATTATTTATTTAATTTAATTTTTTGACTTAATAATATATTTATTTATGAAATTATTTTCATCTATTATTTTATTGTATAAAATATATTTTAATCTCATAACTGTTTTATTTATGTATCATAATTATTACAGTCTTATTGTCTGTATAAATTCCATATAAAAGTAGTATTGCGCGCGCACGTCTTTAGGTAGTCCCGGGCACTGCTGAAAATCAGCGCTGTCGGATCCCAGCGACAGCATATGCTAAGGCGGTGTCCGATATTGGCGTCATATGCTTTGTATTATATGACCGTGTAACTTTAACTGTGTTTTGTCTATTTTTCATTATTTTTTAATGTGTGTTATATTCTGTCTGTAATGTGTTTTGTATTGTGATGCCAATAATTAAATGTCTATGTCTACTTAAAAGTGGATGTAGCCACGTTTACGTCAAAGTCCACGGCACGAACTTGTGAATGAAAACGTAACAGTGGACGTAGAACTAGACTTAGGCGAAAACGTGGACGTGCTGGCGGACTTAGAACTTGACGTTGGCTTAGATCAATACGTAGCCGGAAAGAAGGCCACATCGGCCGTGTCACCTTGCACTGCGAGGGCACATGAGGGAAGATTACCTCCCCCCCGGGCCTGACAGCAACTTGGATCGCTCTGGATTATGTGACTTCACAGGTCCTAACGGGTACGGTCATTTTCGTAAAACACTGAACGAGATGCGTTTATACGATGTGAGTGCGTGTGATTGTGGACAGGATGCAGAGGATCGACAACATGTGCTCTGGTCGTGCCCACTGTATGATGATTTGCGCGCTAGGCTACTCAGGGAATTTGCACAAGCTTGGCTGCCACAAAAGAAGGACCCGTTAAAAAGTCGTCTGGCGACGACTGGTGTCGAGCGAGCCGTTATGGGTTGCCATAGAGACCCTTAAGGGGTTGAGCTCCGAATGGTGGAGAAAGGCCTTGATAAAGAACTTGTAGGGAGTCAAGAAGGTGCGTATTGGGCCACATGGCCAGACCACGCTTACCCTCCCGCGTTTCGGCCCATATAATCGCGAGGTTGGTGGGGCCATGGAAGATGGTGGGTAATAGTCCCCGAGACGTGCTCTCCAGGAGCACAGTTCCGCTCCGGTACGTTCCACTGGAGATCCCGGAGCCCCTCACCATGCACCGAGGCCACCGGGGAAGGTTTTAGTGTGGTAAGAATCCCACATAATCCCACCTCAGAAGACGGGGTATCATGTTGAAGATTCTCCCCCTCCTTCGTCAACAAAGACTAAAAAAAAAAGAACCAATTGCTCCGTGAAACTGCTAACAATTGGTAACAGGCGTGTAGGCCGGATCAATTTTAATTTGCCGCCTCTAGACGACACGTAGTTCTTTGGCGATATCTAAATTATCGATGAAACATGCCCGTAGATTATGGAATATATCAGGTGTATATGACATTGATATTAAGTAGAAATGTTGATTTAGAAGCACGTGTAATAATTAACGAATACATATATTTTATTTAGGAGAAAATCAAAATGGAATCTTGGATTGTTTTAGTAACTATTGGTGAGTTTTAAATATGTTATTCATCATTACAGCCGTAAAACATCCACTGCTGGACATAGGCCTCCCCCAACGATTTCCAAAGGGACCGGTTGTAAGCGGCCCGCATCCAGCTGCGTCCTGCGACCTTTATGAGGTCGTCAGACCACCTTGCGGGTGGACGTCCCACACTGCGCTTGCTGGGAACTTTTCGGCCCCATCGGCCATCTGTTCTACGCGCTATCTACCCCGCCCATTGCCACTTCAGCTTGCTTATCCGGCGAGCTATATCGGCTACCTTCGTTCGTCTACGGATCTCCTCATTCCTGATTTGATCTCGTAGAGATACTCCGAGCATAGCCCTCTCCATAGCTCGTTGTGCGACTTTGAGCTTGCTTATGAGGCCCATAGTGAGAGACCACGTAATAAAATCTCTTTGGCTATACTATTTGTATCTGGCTGGTTTTTGTATTAATGTTTGAATTTTAAAGAACAAAATTCCATAAATTTAAATTACATGATGGCAAAAAGTTATCAAACAAAATGGTACCTACATACTTTAGTTCAATATAAATGAACTAAATTAAAATATATCTTGGATTTGCTTAAAAAATGCGAAGAAACTTTTCCCCCAACCTATTAGTTACGATTAACAACAATGTCGAATGAAATCAAATAATTACGGAGGTTGCGAATAATCCTTGCGCGTTACCGCTATTTTATGGGCAGGCCCCACCCCTTAGATGCTAGGAGCGTTGCTGCAGTTTCTTCGGCCACTTCTTCTCCCAGCGACAACGCTTCCCGAAGTGGCACTCAAAGTTAGTTTAGCTTTTGAATGTCTCTTAGATTATCCGTGAAATAGCAACCGACCGAGTCGTGGTTCGGCCCTCTCGGGCGCCCTCGGATCGGCATGCTTACGCGTAACATAGTAACCGTTCAAGCCGAGGTTACCCCACCGGGGACCCTTGTGTCGAGTTACTAGCAATACAGGTTCAGGCGAAGCGACCTAAGAGCTATGCCACCTCTCAGTCCGGTGAAACAGTCAAGGCCAGCCTCTCTGGCCAATCTGTGTAGTTCGTCATAAAAAAAAAATCAAACCAAACCTATTACGCGCAGTCGCCCTCTTTGTATTTCCGAATAATCGTAGGAAAATTACGAAAAATAATTAATCGGAACCCAATCAAACTATCGTCAAATTACTCTACAATAAAAAATGATTCATCGTAATCGGTTGGCGTGATATTAAGTTATTCGTCCATTTGTGACTCACACACTTGATGCAAGGTTAAGACTTTTATGGTTTTCTTATGGAACCCATTGTCAGAAAGGGGACCACAAGGAAACCACCAGCTTAGTAGAAAGTTATGAGATAACAAACATAATAAAAAACATACACACGAATTGAGAAACTGATTCTTTTTTTCCGTAATATAATTTGAAGTCGGTTTTTATTAGTAAACTAGCATACCCAGCTCGCTTCGCCGTGCTAGATTTTGCTTTATTTTATTTAAACAATAAACTTACATCATTAAATATTTAATTTAACTCTCACAATATATTAAATTATTCATTTATCTCCGTATTCATTCTATTCTCGAGCGGGTGAAGATCATTACCTACACCCATGTACATATCAGCAGCATCAGTAAACGGATACATTCGCGACGCTATAACTTACCTTGAATACTTCTAAATCCTTAATTATTGTCTTTAATATACTTCAATATGCTCCATTGTACTTCAATATGGTTCATAATGACATAAATATACACAACGCATGTGTCAATACAAATTTGTGTTATAAAACAATAGAATATCATCATAGTAAATAAAAGCTGTATTTGTCAGTTCAAAAAGAGAAGTGCTCCGATCGTCACCAAACTTTACAGGATTACTCGTCAGGTCAATGTGAAGATTCCCTGAAAGTTTCATTGAAATCGGCCCAGCCGCTTCGGAGCCTAGAAGTGTGTGGGTTTGTTCCATACAAACCCACACACTTTCTATTATATATATATAGATATATTTGCTAAGTAATGCTTTTTTCTAGACTGAGGCGTGATATAGTGAAAAATATTTTCCAGCCATCATCATGCACACTTCCTCTGCTATCTGGACGTGCAGCCAGGACCTCGACTGCTCGAGCCTCGTGGGGAGCGTATGCAGGGATGGGGGTTGTGTTTGCTCGACAGGCCAGCAAGCTGTGCTTGGGGGCACTCTATGTGTTGATTGTAAGGTTATTTTTAAATCTTTGTTTTTTTTGTTAACGGGGAGGAAATCTTCAAAAAGATACCCCGCCTTCTGGGGGGAAGGCGGCGGTTATGTGGGTTTTTACCCAATAAAACCTCCTCGGTGGCCCTTTCCTGGGTGCATGACTAGGGGCTCCGGGATCTCCAGTGCAAAGCACCGGAGCCCCTCTGCACTGTGCTTAAGGAGAGCACGTCCCGGGGGGAGGTTACTCCCTCTCCCCTGTGCGCTCGCAGTGCAAGGCGACACGGGCCAGCCGATGTCGCCTTCTCCCCGGGTCCACCATAGCGGACGACAAAGGCCCCCACCGTAGGCCATACTTGCGCCTTGTAAAGTTGCAGACGGTGGGCAGGCGTCAAATACTGTCTCGCTCTACTGAGTACGCCAAGGTTTTTGGAGGCCAATTTGGCTTTGCCTTCCAAGTGACCACGAAACTGAACGACACTCGATATATCGACGCCAAGGATTCCAATGCTGGAGGATGCGACCAAGGGAGTGCCCTCGAACTGAGGGGAGACCATAAAGGGAGTTTTTTTAGTTTTAATTGAGAGCTTCCTCCTTTTTTCGATGTCGGTTAGTAACCGATTATACTTTCACTATACAGTGGCGCCCTATTACAAGTCGACGTGCTCGGAGGATCACCAATGCTTGCGATTGTTCAACAACTACGAATGCAGGCGGAGCGGGAATGCTACAGGTACGTACTTGGGGACTGTTTGATTTTTTTTTAAATAGTATTTTTAGGTTAAAAAATGGCAATAGCTTTTAAAATACAACTTTAATACAAAATAGACTTTTGTGACTTAAAAATTAACAAATTACATTGATTAAGTTTTGACATAAAATGGCGGCTGTCTACATACAGGAAGGTAAAATAGCCTAAAGGCTCACGGCATCGCCGTGTTTAGTGAGATTTAACCATCACGACTTTTTATGACGACACAGATTGACCAGCCGCTGGCCTTTTTTTTTTATATGAAAAGTGGCAAACGAGCATACGGCTCACCTGATCTTAAGTGATCACCGTCGCCCATGAACATCCACAGCACCAGAGGAGCTGTAGGTGCGTTGCCGACCTTTGAGATAGGAATAGGCTCGTTTCTTGAAGGTCCCTAAATCGTAAACGTTCGGAAACACCGCTGGCGACAGTTGATTCCACAAGTTGACAGTGCGTGGGAGAAAGTTACGCGAAAAACGTACAGTCCTTGAACGCCAACCATCAAGATGGTGGCTTTGGAATTCTGCCAAGATGTGCTTCACAGAATTGAGAGGTGACATAGCTCTCAGGTCGCTTAGCCTGACCTTCTATCGCTAGTAACTCGACCCATGGTCCCCGGTGAGGGGTAGAAAAGATATTTTTCATCAGTGTGACAAGCGAGTGTATCCGGTGACGGATCACCGTTCCTACCATATCGGAATTCGTTGATCGCTATTTTGCTTATAGTATACTAGCGTACCCAGCCCGCTTCAACGTGCAAGATTTAGCTTTATTTTGTTTAAACAATGAACTGCAGTCATTATATATTCGATTTTACTCTCACAATATATTAAATTATTCAAAAACCCCACGAAGACTTTGAATCGTTCGGGATAATGTTGAAGATTTCCCCCCCGTGTACAAAAAAAGAAAGGCGCTATTTCATCAGGCTATTGGTGATAGTTGAATTCCTCCTTCTTTTTTGAAATCGGATAACAGTTGCTAGACTAACAGAAACATAATTATTATTATGACTTGTTGGTGTCGCGGTCGGGAAGGAATATGTGTCGCAACAAAAAAAGTTACAAACAACACTGCTCTATCGTATCATATGCGTAGACGAACGAAGTTAACGGACATAGCCCACCGTGTTAGCAAGTTGGCAACGGGACCAATAGGGCCGAAAAGTTCTCGATTAGCCAGACCACACCGGCTCAACGCAGGACTTCAATAGCCTAATAGTTTAGGGTACGGTCTGCGAATCGTAAGATCGTGGTTCGAATCCACCATTCGACTATTGACTTGAACCATCTCCTAGCATAAGCTTAGTTGGAATGGTTAACAAGAATGTTAGTAATATTTCTGAAAAAAAAATGTGGACAGCTGGATGCATTCAGCTCAAATAAATAAAAAAATCTCTTTCTCTGATAGAAGGTGTGTGTGACTGCAGACCTGGTCATCACTACTATCACGGCAGGTGCTGGAGGTCTTCGGACTTCGGGCAAGCGTGCGCCAGGGACGAGGAGTGTATGGGGGTGATCAGAGACCCTTACAGCATGGTATGCCGCGGCGCGTGTGAGTGCGCTGATGGTTACTACACGAGACAGAGGGGAGAGTGCAGGAGAAAGGGCCTTGGTATGACTATATTGTATTATTTTCATATTAATAAAATACTAGCTGCGTTCCGCGGCGCACGCTAGAATGGGTCGCAGATGGTAGATTTATTCCTACTTATCGTTATATTTTGGATAATTCCCACTATCTAAAAACATAAAAGAGAAAATGTGTGGGTTTGATCCATATAGGCTCCGAAACGGCTGGACCGATTTCAATGAAATTTTCATGGAATCTTCAGATTGATCTGGCGAGTAATCCTGTAAAGTTTGGTGATCGATCGGAGCACTCCTCTTTTTGAACTGTCAAATACAGCTTTTATTTACTATGATCATATTGTATTGTTTTATAACACAAATTTGTATTGACACATGCGTTGTGTATATTTATGTCATTATGAACCATATTGAAGTACAATGCGAGTATATTGAAGTAGGAAGAAGAATGATATTGTATTTACTGATATGTACATGGGTGTAGGTAATGATCTTCACCCGCTCGAGTAGAGAATGAATACGGAGAGAAATGAATAATTTAATATATTGTGAGAGTTAAATTAAATATCTAATGATGTAAGTTTATTGTTTAAATAAAATAAAGCAAAATCTAGCTCGGGGAAGCGGGCTAGGTACGCTAGTATCTTTATAAATTGAAATTGAAAAAACATTTATTCGGCACAAGGACACAGAAACAACAGGTAAAACAAGACAAAAACAACATAAACAAAGTAAACAGAAACAACATAAAAAAGAACAAAATATAAATGGTGCCGAAAGGGTTGGCTCAGCATGTGCTGTGCTCACACATGTAGCACAGCGCTGGTTTTCAGCCAAAAACCTGTGTAGACTAAGGCGGGCACGATTCGGTTGTGTATTATTATAGTGTACAATACATAAACTTTCATAAATATTATATATGTCGGAGAAACATTCCCGCCGACATCGTCACTAGTGGTTGCGGGCTTTATGGGCGTCATAAGGGTAAGATGCGAGCACTAAACAATGTTCACAAGTTCACAATGGTTTATTTTAGGTTAACACAATAGTTCTTTAAATGATACAGACCGAGCAGCGGGTTCGGGGCACCGATCTTACTTAATATTTTAATCACTTAAAACGATCCAACTCGATCGCTAGCTCTCACTTCCAAAGTCTCGCAAAAATAACTGAACGCTGACTCCACCAAACCAAGATGGCGCCACGACCCCGCTCGAGGCACGTGCTCTGCTCTGATTGGTCGTTACGTAGTACCATAATCAAATCATGACATTTATTAAATTATTGAGATTCAACATTCTAAAAAATGTAACAAATCAATTTAAATTAAACCAAGAAATTTAAAGTAATTACAGTGTAAACAAAAGCAATATTATCTTTTACGTATGTAAGCAACAATCAACCCGACTCGTAGCTTCCTCCGACATATATAAATGTATATATTAAAAAGCAGCTATAGATACATACATATATAAATATATAGTTATATATATATAGGTATAAACAAATTATATAATAAATAACATAAATATAGTGTTATATAAACGATTTGTCGTAATTGATGTTGGCGTGGTAGTAGTATAGCCTATGTATTGATCTGATGTGTAAACTATATTACTGTACATTTTGATTAAAATCCATACAGTAGTTTTTGCGTGAAAGAGTAACACTTCACATACATCCATACATTCTTACAAACTTTCGCTTTTAAAATATTAATAGAGTTATATTGTAAGATAAACAATATTATTCATGGGGCAATATTCAGTTTAATGGCAACACTGGTGCTTTGTCTATAGCCTCGGTTAACTATGCATTTGTCTATAGTCTGATTCAGGTTCCAATCTGAATTCATCTGTGGTAGTTGGTGAAACCGTAACACTGAGAAGTGCGTGACCTATTATTGTCTTAATTTTATTAAGCTTATATTGTAAGATAAACAATATTATTCATGGGGCAATATTCAGTGTAATGGCAACACTGGCGCTTTGTCTATAGCCACGGTTAACTATGCATTTGTCTATAGTCTGATCCAGGTTCCAATGGGAATTCATCTGTGGTAGTTGGTGAAGCCGTAACACTGAGATGTGCGTGACCTATTATCGTCTTAATTTTATTAAGCTTATATTCATGGGGCAATATTCAGTGTAATGGCAACACTGGCGCTTTGTCTATAGCCTCAGTTAACTATGCATTAGTCTATAGTCTGATCCAGGTTCCAATGGGAATTCATCTGTGGTAGTTGGTGAAGCCGTAACACTGAGATGTGCGTGACCTATTATCGTCTTAATTTTATTAAGCTTATATTCATGGGGCAATATTCAGTGTAATGGCAACACTGGCGCTTTGTCTATAGCCTCAGTTAACTATGCATTAGTCTATAGTCTGATCCAGGTTCCAATGGGAATTCATCTGTCGTAGTTGGTGAAGCCGTAACACTGAGAAGTGCGTGACCTATTATCGTCTTAATTTTATTAAGCTTATATTCATGGGGCAATATTCAGTGTAATGGCAACACTGGCGCTTTGTCTATAGCCTCGGTTAACTATGCATTAGTCTATAGTCTGATCCAGGTTCCAATGGGAATTCATCTGTGGTAGTTGGTGAAGCCGTAACACTGAGAAGTGCGTGACCTATTATCGTCTTAATTTTATTAAGCTTATATTCATGGGGCAATATTCAGTGTAATGGCAACACTGGCGCTTTGTCTATAGCCTCGGTTAACTATGCATTAGTCTATAGTCTGATCCAGGTTCCAATGGGAATTCATCTGTGGTAGTTGGTGAAGCCGTAACACTGAGAAGTGCGTGACCTATTATCGTCTTAATTTTATTAAGCTTATATTCATGGGGCAATATTCAGTGTAATGGCAACACTGGCGCTTTGTCTATAGCCTCAGTTAACTATGCATTAGTCTATAGTCTGATCCAGGTTCAATGGGAATTCATCTGTGGTAGTTGGTGAAGCCGTAACACTGAAGTACGTGACCTATTATCGTCTTAATTTTATTAAGCTTATATTCATGGGGCAATATTCAGTGTAATGGCAACACTGGCGCTTTGTCTATAGCCTCAGTTAACTATGCATTTGTCTATAGTCTGATCCAGGTTCAATGGGAATTCATCTGTGGTAGTTGGTGAAGCCGTAACACTGAAGTACGTGACCTATTATCGTCTTAATTTTATTAAGCTTATATTCATGGGGCAATATTCAGTGTAATGGCAACACTGGCGCTTTGTCTATAGCCTCAGTTAACTATGCATTAGTCTATAGTCTGATCCAGGTTCCAATGGGAATTCATCTGTGGTAGTTGGTGAAGCCGTAACACTGAAGTACGTGACCTATTATCGTCTTAATTTTATTAAGCTTATATTCATGGGGCAATATTCAGTGTAATGGCAACACTGGCGCTTTGTCTATAGCCTCAGTTAACTATGCATTTGTCTATAGTCTGATCCAGGTTCAATGGGAATTCATCTGTGGTAGTTGGTGAAGCCGTAACACTGAAGTACGTGACCTATTATCGTCTTAATTTTATTAAGCTTATATTCATGGGGCAATATTCAGTGTAATGGCAACACTGGCGCTTTGTCTATAGCCTCGGTTAACTATGCATTAGTCTATAGTCTGATCCAGGTTCAATGGGAATTCATCTGTGGTAGTTGGTGAAGCCGTAACACTGAAGTACGTGACCTATTATCGTCTTAATTTTATTAAGCTTATATTCATGGGGCAATATTCAGTGTAATGGCAACACTGGCGCTTTGTCTATAGCCTCGGTTAACTATGCATTAGTCTATAGTCTGATCCAGGTTCCAATGGGAATTCATCTGTGGTAGTTGGTGAAGCCGTAACACTGAAGTACGTGACCTATTATCGTCTTAATTTTATTAAGCTTATATTCATGGGGCAATATTCAGTGTAATGGCAACACTGGCGCTTTGTCTATAGCCTCGGTTAACTATGCATTAGTCTATAGTCTGATCCAGGTTCAATGGGAATTCATCTGTGGTAGTTGGTGAAGCCGTAACACTGAAGTACGTGACCTATTATCGTCTTAATTTTATTAAGCTTATATTCATGGGGCAATATTCAGTGTAATGGCAACACTGGCGCTTTGTCTATAGCCTCGGTTAACTATGCATTAGTCTATAGTCTGATCCAGGTTCCAATGGGAATTCATCTGTGGTAGTTGGTGAAGCCGTAACACTGAAGTACGTGACCTATTATCGTCTTAATTTTATTAAGCTTATATTCATGGGGCAATATTCAGTGTAATGGCAACACTGGCGCTTTGTCTATAGCCTCGGTTAACTATGCATTAGTCTATAGTCTGATCCAGGTTCCAATGGGAATTCATCTGTGGTAGTTGGTGAAGCCGTAACACTGAAGTACGTGACCTATTATCGTCTTAATTTTATTAAGCTTATATTCATGGGGCAATATTCAGTGTAATGGCAACACTGGCGCTTTGTCTATAGCCTCGGTTAACTATGCATTAGTCTATAGTCTGATCCAGGTTCCAATGGGAATTCATCTGTGGTAGTTGGTGAAGCCGTAACACTGAAGTACGTGACCTATTATCGTCTTAATTTTATTAAGCTTATATTCATGGGGCAATATTCAGTGTAATGGCAACACTGGCGCTTTGTCTATAGCCTCGGTTAACTATGCATTAGTCTATAGTCTGATCCAGGTTCCAATGGGAATTCATCTGTGGTAGTTGGTGAAGCCGTAACACTGAAGTACGTGACCTATTATCGTCTTAATTTTATTAAGCTTATATTCATGGGGCAATATTCAGTGTAATGGCAACACTGGCGCTTTGTCTATAGCCTCGGTTAACTATGCATTAGTCTATAGTCTGATCCAGGTTCCAATGGGAATTCATCTGTGGTAGTTGGTGAAGCCGTAACACTGAAGTACGTGACCTATTATCGTCTTAATTTTATTAAGCTTATATTCATGGGGCAATATTCAGTGTAATGGCAACCTACAATAAAATATTGTATTTTGCCTATGTAAGATCTATTCTGGACTTTGGATGCATCATATGGAATCCCCCATACCATTCACATGTGGACAGAATAGAAAAAATTTAGCGTAAATTTGTACACATTCTAAATTACAGAAATCACTGCTACGCGAATTCATATGAAGAAACTTTAAAAATTTCTAGCCTCCCAAGTCTTGTAAATCGTCGTACACATTTTGATCTCTATTATCTTTACAAAATTCTTAATGACTTAACAGTTGACTGTTCGGATATTTTAGGAAAAATTAACTTCATCACTAAAACTAAATTCAATTCAACCCTCTCGTGTTCTACACTTAAACAACTCATTATTTAAACATATTTGTTCCACCTCCAGCGAAAAAAAACTATACAAGTAATCGTTTCCTCATCAGAAGTTTGCACTTTTTAACCCGAACGAAGCGATTTGCTTCGTCTTTCATTCTTCGTACAGCAAAGGACTGGAATAGTTTGCCCGCGATCTTTCCTTCCGATTACAATGTGGGTATTTTCAAGAGTAGAGTGCATAAGCATTTACTAAGCTAGTGCGCCTTACCATTCAGGACTGCATTTCCACTTAACATCAGGTGGGATCGTAGTCAAGCACTTGCTTAGAAATTATAAAAAAAAAAGCACAATTACAATGACAATTTCTGCAACGTGGAGGACTTAACTTCAGAAGTGGATATTTTTAGCAACTCATTTAGGTTCAAAACTTTAATTGTTAGTACATTCTTATGATTCTGTTTGCTTCTTCTAGTGATAATGATAAACTAAACATTCTCGGCACTGTTGGTCGATTAGAACTTGTAAAAAAATACAATAATGTAACATAATTGTGCGGGATGACAAAAGGCTGAATGAGCCGTAGGGGGTCTATTGCGACTCACATATTTACTGGCTCGTGATTGGTCGTACCATATGGCCTGTGATTGGTCGACCAATCACGACGCTTCAATTATTATGCCAAAAATAGTATAAATTGTACATAGTTTTTAATAGAGGTCGCTTGCAGTCGACCGCTCGGAAAATAAACAAGTGAAAATACGAAGTGTTTCAGTTTTCTTAATACACACCAGTGTACAGCGAATGTGCAGAAGCAATAAGACAATAAGGACTGTTTGTTGCCACAATAAAGAGTAGAAAAAAAAGCTCAGAGGGCTATGCTTGAGGTGTCTCTATCGCAGTGATTCTCAACCACTGTGCCGCGGCACTTTTGTGTGCCGCCAAATTTTGCAAAATGTTAATATTATTAAATTATATCATTTAAAAAGAAAAATATTTTTAACATGAATATAGATTATTATATCGTATATTTAAAATTTTTGTCATAAACTATTCATGCTGTGTGTTGTAGTAAGTTTTTATCTTTTTCTTTGTGTGCCGCCAAATTTTGAAATCGTTAAATATGTGCCGCAACAAAAAAAGGTTGAGAATCACTGGTCTATCGTATCATATGCGTAGACGATGTTAACGGACATAGCCCACCGTGTTAGCAAGCTGGCAACGGGACCAATGGGGCCGAAAAGTTCTCGATTAGCCAGACCACAGACCGGCTCAGCACAGGACTTCAATAGCCTAATAGTTTAGGGTACGGTCTGCGAATCGTAAGGTCGTGGGTTTGAATCCACCATTCAACTATTGACTTGAACCATTTTTTTTTGTTCACGAGGGGGAATCTTTTTATAGACCATCCTCCGGTATCCTGGGTGGGCCCGGCGGGATGTGTGGGACTCGGCCTGGGCAGGACTTTGACTTGAACCATCTCCTAGCATAAGCTTAGTTGGAATGGTTAACAAGAATGTTAGTAATATTTTTGAAAAAAAATGTGGACAGCTGGATGCAATCAGCTCAAATAAATAAAAAAATCTCTTTCTCTGATAGAAGGTGTGTGTGACTGCAGACCTGGTCATCACTACTATCACGGCAGGTGCTGGAGGTCTTCGGACTTCGGGCAAGCGTGCGCCAGGGACGAGGAGTGTATGGGGGTGATCAGAGACCCTTACAGCATGGTATGCCGCGGCGCGTGTGAGTGCGCTGATGGTTACTACACGAGACAGAGGGGAGAGTGCAGGAGAAAGGGCCTTGGTATGACTATATTGTATTATTTTCATATTAATAAAATACTAGCTGCGTTCCGCGGCGCACGCTAGAATGGGTCGCAGATGGTAGATTTATTCCTACTTATCGTTATATTTTGGATAATTCCCACTATCTATACGGGTATATATATAAGATAAAATGTGTGGGTTTGATCCATGTAGGCTACGAAACGGCCGGACCGATTTCAATGAAATTTTCAGGGAATCTTCAGATTAATCTAGGCGAGTAATCCTGCAAAGTTTGGTGACGATCGGAGCACTTCTCTTTTTGAACTGTCAAATACAGCTTTTATTTACTACGATCATATTCTATTGTTTTATAACACAAATTTGTATTAACCCATACGTTGTGTATATTTATGTCATTATGAACCATATTGAAGTACAATGCGAGTATATTGAAGTAGGAAGAAGAATGATATTGTATTTATTGATATGTACATGGGTGTAGGTAATGATCTTCACCCGCTCGAGAAGAGAATGAATACGGAGAGAAATTAATAATTTAATATATAGTGAGAGTTAAATTAAATATTTATGATGTAAGTTTATTGTTTAAATAAAATAAAGCAAAATCTAGCACGGCGAAGCGAGCTGGGTACGCTAGTATCTTTATAAATTATAGCCTATGTATTGATCTGATGTGTAAGCTATATTACTGTACAGTTTCATTAAAATCCATTCACATCACATACATCCATTCATTCTTACAAACTTTCGCTTTTAAAATATTAATAGGCTAGGCTATATTGTAAGATAAACAATATTATTCATGGGGCAATATTCAGTTTAATGGCAACACTGGCGCTTTGTCTATAGCCTCGGTAAACTATGCATTTGTCTATAGTCTGATCCAGGTTCCAATGGGAATTCATCTGTCGTAGTTGGTGAAGCCGTAACACTGAGAAGTGCGTGACCTATTATTGCCTATAAATGTTTTATTATTTGTGTCGTTTACTACCAGCTGTTGGTGACGGATGTGTGCTGAACGAGGACTGCCAGTTTCCAGGCGGAGCGTGCAACCAGGGCAGCTTCACCTGTTATAATGTCAACGGTGAGTGATATGCGCATTTTGAAGTGTAACTTCTTTTACCGCATCGAGCACTTTTAAACGAGTAAGAGAACAACAGAGAATTTTACAATTAATTCAAGCGTTTCTAGCGTTGAGCGAAACGCGAAAGGGTGTACAGTCGCGCACGCAATTATTAATTTCTGCAAATTATTAATTATTAATTTCTGCAAATTACTAATAAATTGTTTTTATTTGGACGTTTTATATTGGCATATTAACTATTCAAAATCACAAATAAATCAATAAAATAATAATGCAATAGACATAGACATTTATTTATTGGCATCACAATACAAAAACACATCACAGACTGAATATAACACACATTAAAATATAATGAAAATAGACAAAACACAGTTAAAGTTACACACACGGACTAATAATACAAAACATATGATGCCAATATCGGACACCGTCTCAGCATATGCTGTCGCAAGAATGCGACAGCGCTGATTTTCAGCGGTGAATAGAAACACAACTTGTTATATCTTGGGTACGGTTACGATTTTTGGGTAAATGGAGTAATCAATTAATACGTTTAGTTGAAATAGTTAACAAGAATCTTCAGCCCTGTATTTCTGGGCTCGTAGAATAAGGCTACGGTATCCCCTGTCGTCGAAGGCGACTAAAAGGAGCCTCGGGTTCATTGGGCGACAAGTGTGGGGGCCTTTGTCGGCCGCTGAACGAACGAACGAAGGCGGCATGGGCTGGTCCGTGTCGCCTTGCATTGCGACGGCACAGGGAGGAGAGGTTAACCTCCCCTCCGAGAGAAGAGAACAGTGCAGAGGGGCTCCGGTGTGGTCCATTGGAGATCGCGGAGCCCCTCACTATGCACCGAGGAAGTGCCACCGGGGGGGTTTTAGTGGTTAAGAACCCCACATAACCCCGCGTATCTTGTTGAAGATTTCCCCTCGTAAACAAAAAAAAAGTTAACAAGACTGTTAGTAACGTCTTGTTAAATGTTTAAAAAATACTGCTAACATTCTTTTTTTTTGATTATTTGGTGTTGTTTCTTAAATTGATTGTACCTATTTTAATTTTTGAAATGTGTGCAATAAGGATCTAAACTACCATCAACACTGTCCACCTCGTTCAAATAAAAGCACTCATTATGTTATTTCAGAATCGGAAGTAGACACGAAGACAGCTTCAACAACTGAAATAAATGAAAATGGCGGTTTGCAAATGACAGCTAGAAATCAAGATGGCCGATTTATAACATGTGACGTCGTCAACAGCTGCCCGCAGCCCTTCGAATGCTCACATTTCGGTGTCTGCTTGTGCCCTACAGGATATTATACCGTTGGGAGTTCTAATTGCTTGGCAGGTAAGTTTATTTTACATGGACATATTCTTTATTGACATCAATTGAAGAAATTACAAACAAAATACGTAACACCTTAAATCTAGACAAAAAAAATCAAATACAGTTAAAGAAAGAAACAACAGAAAAACAGGACATAAGATACGATGCCAATATTTGACATCGTCTCAGTATGTGCTGTGATAATGCTATAGCGCTGAATTTCAGCGGTGCCCAGGAATACATTTACATGGAATTTACACAGAGTCTACTAAAAAGAAAAATTAGATTTTGCTTTATTTTATCTAAACAATAAACTTACATCATTAAATATTTAATTTATCTCTCACAATATAATAAGAAATTCATTTCTCTCCGTCCGTCTTAAACGGTACCCACGACCAGGGAAGCAGTTGCCCCCTGCGTCGATTACCCGGGTAATGGGGTCAATACCAATGCCCATACCTGCGAAGTTCCTCGAACCTCGTAGATAACCCACGGTACGTTACGGGATATTTTTATGGCGTTTAAACTGGTGCTTGACCACGATCCCACCTGATTTTAA
This sequence comes from Meandrusa payeni, assembly GCA_029286785.1. NCBI lineage: Eukaryota > Metazoa > Arthropoda > Insecta > Lepidoptera > Papilionidae > Meandrusa > Meandrusa payeni. The sequence goes on from JAGSMX010000026.1 coordinate 1,894,475, forward strand.
GTTGTGATATAGTCGAAAGATGTACGCGCTAGTTTAGTAAGTGCCTATTCACTTTACTCTTGAAGGCTCCCACGTCGTCGTACTTGGACGGAAAGACTGACGCCGGCAACTTGTTCCACTCCTTTGCTGTACGCACGATGAACGATGAACTTCGTTTGGACGCAAACTAAATACGTGCATAATTTCTGAACTACTGCATCAATTTGATGATTCTTAGATTTTTATGTTTTGTTATGTTTACGACAAAGTTTGTATATAAAATATTTTTTTTTTATTAAAATCTGATTTTATAAAAGTGAGTTAATGAGACAGAATGACGTACAGCTGTCCTGTCATCGAATGACAACAACACACAGACCATACGTCATATCATAAATGTCCATCATATACAATTACTGCTTATTTCGCAACAGAAAAATGGTTTCCAATAGTGTTTGTGTTAAGAGATTTATTGTCGTGTTATTTATTGTTGTTATTATGTCAATAGAAATATGGCAATACAACGTTTGCGAGGTCAGCTAGTGTATTAATAAAAAAATGTTGTCTTTCTATACAAGAGCTGAGTTCTCCAGCGACGACGGAGCAATGCACAGGTCTACTTGCAGTGGTCAGGGACGGTGTATGCACCTGTCCACCCAACTTCTTCTACGACACGAACATGAGGGATTGTGTGAGAGGTAATTTATAATATTTTAAGAAAAAACTTACAAATAAAAATTAGTTATAACATATTTTTTCCACTCATACTAAGTTTAATTCGAAATAAATTAAAAATAAACTAAGAATATTTTACCACAGATAAATCCAGAATAACTACTTCTTATCAATTCTTCCGTTACGTCAAAATGCACGAGTTGGCAACAGCGCAACCAGAGAGAAGCAATAGAAAGTTGTCTAAAAACGAAATTTTAGTCTATGGTATCTGTCAATATTAATTATTATTCTAAATGTAGAACAGCAACTGCACGTCAACAGCAGAGCTTCAGAGCCACTTTCTTGTATAATAGGTTAAATAAAATCTTAAAAATTCATCCTTTGTCGAATCATAAATGTAAATTAGTTTGTAAAAAATATTTACTATAGTTGGATTATATTCACACTGAACGCCTCCTAATTTAATAAAATTTAATATAATATAAAGCTGAGGGACATACACAAACACAAATTTACACACACACACAAATTTATAAAATATTGTTTTCATTTGTTATGCTCATATTTTATTGTATTTTATTGTGCTTTTCAAATGGGAGAAGACACTGACCCCTGAAACACAGGTCCAATTGAACCTAGCTCAGGAGTCAGGGACTTCATATTTCTTTGTTTAAACATTTTCTTTGGTGACTAATAAAGATTTATTATTGGTGACTAATAAAGATTTATTATTATTATTATTAATATATTGGAAGATAATCCACCTCCACACTGGTCCATCGCTTGTACATTTTTTACAATTTTTGTCAACCTGTTTGTTCCGGCTAATCTCTGGAACGACTGGTCCGATTTTCCGGGACTTTCCTGGCCGTTAGTCGTTGTAACAAGGATTAACTAACTCCTTTTTATTTAACCGACTTCAAAAAAAGGTTATTGGTAGGTACATACTGTAAATGATTGATTAGGTGGATAGTTTAGTAGTTCATCCCACTAATTCCTCTAAAATTATAAATAGCGAGCGAAGCGTAGCGGTAACGTAGCGCTGACGGAAAATTGGTGGAGTTGTAATATAAAGGTTGTCAAATATCTCCCTTCCGCCTTTTTGTCTTTGAATTTCGCGGCTATGTACAAAGCGCTACAGAGCTCGTATCTAGCAATACTATACATAATTTGAAAGGTCTTGACATAACCTACAAAACGACGTTATGCATAATTAGTTTGGATATTGCGTTCAACAGTTATAGACGTGTAAACATGAAGTTCACTAACGCCGAAATTCGCGGCTCGGCCACTGTTTGGGACGATTCACCGGCCTTCAACCACGACCGTTTTCGCTTGATATTGTCGTATGTGATCCATTTTTCGTCGCCAGTCACCATCCGCTTCAAGAATGTGTCGAGTTCGTTCCGTTTCAGCAGCATATCGCAGGCGTTGATTCGGTCCAGTAGGTTTTGCGTCAAATCATGCGGCACCCAAACATCAAGCTTTTTGTATCCAGCCTTCTGCAGATGGTTTCAAATGGTTTGCGACTAACTCCCATCTCCTGGGCGATGTCACGAGATGCCACATGCCGGTCTAACTCGATGTAGTCCATGATTTGATCGGTATTTGTCGTCACAGGTCTTCCGCCGGCTGGCTTATCCATGGTGTCGTTTTCACCGGCTCTGAATCGTCGAAACCATTCCTCCGTGGTTCGAAGTGATAGAGTACCATCCCCCAAAACACCATTAATCTCACGGAACGTTTCTCTAGCGGATTTGCCTTTAACGAAGGAAAACTTTAAAATAGCGCGAATTTCGGCGTTAGTGAACTTCATGTTTACACGTCTATAACTGTTGAACGCAATATCCAAACTAATTATGCATAGCGTCGTTTTGTAGGTTATGTCAAGACCTTTCAAATTATGTATAGTATTGCTAGATACGAGCTCTGTAGCGCTTTGTACATAGCCGCGAAATTCAAAAGACAAAAAGGCGGAAGGGAGATATTTGACAACCTATTATTAGTTAATATAGAGAACGTCACACAGAAAAGACTCGCGCGACGCTCGACTGGCTGGTGTGTCCGACGGGAATACAATTTGAGTGCGATGGGGCTGGGCGTAGTTTGTGTTGTGTTCTATAAATATTCATTGTAGGGGTCACACGGATCACGCGCCTGTCTGTCTATCTGTTTGTTTTGGCTAATCTCTGTAATGGCTGGACCTTTTCACCGGACTTTCCCTGGCAAGTAAATGATTTAATAAGGAGTAACTTTTTTTTTCTTAACGGAAATCTTCAAAAAGATACCCCACCTTCTGGGGGGAAGGCGGTTATGTGGGATTTGACCCACTAAAACCTCGTGCATGGTGAGGTGCTCCGGGATCTCCAGACTTTCTAGTCTAAGTTACTCCTTATTTCTATAAGGAGTAACTTAGACTTTGTTTTGAAAAAATAGTTTTTAATCGCGGGAAACACCGCGATTTAAAAAAAAACTGCTATAAAGTGTCACTAAATAATTTGTGAACTTCCTTGTGTGCAATAAATTTGTATAATCTCTTTCTCTATTTCAGTGACACGTCGTTTCACTGACTCATGCGTGACGGACTTGAACTGTCACACCTTCGGAGCAGCATCGCGCTGCGGGCCCCCACAGGACCCGTGGGGCATGAGGACATGCGAATGTATCCCGGAATACGCCGTGTGGGACTCCCGGAGAGATATGTGCAGATTGTTCGCTGGTAAGCATCTCACATAGAAATCAGAATCAGAATTATTTATTCATGGACCATAGCTCATCAAATTTAAAATTGCCGTGTCGCAGTGTTTGTAACAAAACTACTACGAAACAGCTTGATTGATGTATGGGGAGTGCTTTACGAAAAGCGTGATTGGGACAAAAACGAGTTGAGTTGAGAGTTGAGAGGAAGAAAGGTGTCTGTATCGCACTATAGGAGCAAGAGAGAGCAGTGCGCGCACATTTTCTTTCTCTCCTCTCTCTCACAGCCAGTTACGTGTCGTATATCTAAGACACAGTGCAGGTCTATTGTCTGTATCACACTGTAGGAGCAAGAGAGAGCAGTGCGCGCACATTTTCTTACTCTCTTTCTCTCACAGCCAGTTACGTTTCGTATATCTAAGACACAGTGCAGGTCTATTGTCTGTATCATACTGTAGGAGCAAGAGAGAGTAGTGCGCGTTCTTATTTTGTTTCTTTCTCTCACAGCCAGTTACGTTTCGTATATCTAAGACACAGTGCAGGTCTATTGTCTGTATCATACTGTAGGAGCAAGAGAGAGTAGTGCGCGTGCATATTTTGTTTCTCTCTCTCATAGCCAGTTACGTTTCGTATATCTAAGACACAGTGCAGGTCTATTGTCTGTATCACACTGTAGGAGCAAGAGAGAGCAGTGCGCGCACATTTTCTTACTCTCTTTCTCTCACAGCCAGTTACGTTTCGTATATCTAAGACACAGTGCAGGTCTATTGTCTGTATCACACTGTAGGAGCAAGAGAGAGCAGTGCGCGTACATTTTCTTTCTCTCTTCTTCAATCGTGTATATAATGTTACACATATATTTACGTACATATTGATGGAGCTAAGTAAGTTTTACTTCAGTCGTGTGGTTTTTTTTGTGGACTGGTTTTCATACCCATAAGAGGAAAGTCGCCGGAACTTGTAATACAACTATGATTCTTCGAGAAAAAGAGTGCGTCTGTATGTAGAATTGTGTATTCTCTCATCCGTTATCTTTACTCTTTTTTTTCTTATATGAAAAGTGGCAAACGAGCATACGGCTCACCTGATCTTAAGTGATCACCGTCGCCCATGAACATCCACAGCACCAGAGGAGCTGTAGGTGCGTTGCCGACCTTTGAGATAGGAATAGGCTCGTTTCTTGAAGGTACCTAAATCGTAAACGTTCGGAAACACCGCTGGCGACAGTTGATTCCACAAGTTGGCAGTGCGTGGGAGAAAGTTACGCGAAAAACGTACAGTCGTTGAACGCCAACCATCAAGATGGTGGCGGTGGAATTTGGAATTCTGCCGATATGTGCGGTAATGGAAATCGGTAGCTGGGATGATTCCGAACAATTCCTCAGAACACTTCCCATGGTAAATACAGGATGCGATACAGGATTTACTCAAAAATTACTTTTATATTTTCATCGAAACAGGTATCGGGGAAGCCTGCGAGATAGACAGCGATTGTCTCGCTGGGGAGTTGGAGATTCAGTGCGTGACCGATGACCTGGGTCAGGGTTACTGCGCCTGCCCCGATGGTCTAGACGAGGTGGATGGACTATGTCTTACCACTGGACTGGGTAAAGATACTTAAATACAATAACACAAATACAAATTTACAATTCTTTAATCTGAACAAATTAATAAATCTGTTGTAATAAGTACACCTAGGTGATTGAGAACTTCCACCATTTTTGAAGTAGATTAAAAATGGAACAGCGCCATCTAGCGAACGCCACTACGAACACCCAATCTGTAAAATATAATCTATATCTATATGTATAATAGAGAAAGCGTGTGGGTTTGTTCCATATAGGCTCCGAAAGGGCTGGACCGATTTCAATGAAACTTTCAGGATATCTTCAGATTGACCTGTAACTTTGGTGACGATCGGAGCACTCCTATTTTTGAAGTGTCAAATACAACTTTTATTTACTTTGATGATATTCTATTGTTTTATAACACAAATTTGTATTGACACATGCGTTGTCTATATTTATGTCATATCGAACCATATTGAAGTACAATGAAGTATACTGAAATAAGTTGAAGACGATAAGTAAGTATTTTGAAGTATTCAACGTAAGTTATGGCGCCGCGAATGTATCCGTTCACTGATGCTGCTAATGTATGGGTGTAGATAATGATCTTCTCTCGAGAAGAGAATGAATACGGAGAGAAATGAATAATTTAATATATTGTGAGAGTTAAATTAATTATTTAATGATGTAAGTTTATTGTTTAAATAAAATAATGCAAAATCTAGCACGACGAAGTGGGCTGGGTACACTTGTAAGTACTATAATATGGTTATTACAAACCAGAACTTGGAGACGCGTGCCAAGCGGATGCTGAGTGTACGGGAGCTCAGCACAGCGTCTGCGAAGCCGGCCGGTGTTCCTGTGGGAACGGTTACCAGCAGGACGGGGACGTGTGCGCACCTGGTGAGTAAACAGTCTTTATATCGACACCAACAATGTACTACTACGCTAAATCGAATTACGTGTAAATTCAGCTAACCAGCAATAGCACTTTAATTGTATTTTAACTTCACGGTTTGGTTAGAGAAGCTGGCTTTGACTGCTTCACTGGATTGAGAGGTGGCATAGCTCTTAGATCGCTTAGCCTTAACGTCTATGGCTAGTCGACACAAGGGTTGGACGGTTACTATATTACGCGTAAGCATTCCGATCCGAGGGCGCCCGAGAGGTCCGAAACACGACTCGGTCGGTTGCTATTTCACGTATAGTGGAACATACACAAATAAAACAGCCGAGACTTATTTGTACACGTAATAGTATATTAACAGTCACTTCTGACTGTATACATTGGGATATTTTTTTTCCAGTAATTGGGGGCACCTGCTACCGGGATACGGACTGCGTGATCCAGGACACGATCTGTCAGGATAACAACGGTACCCTGACGTGCCAGTGTCGGGACACCTACGTGGAATACGACGACCAATGCTGGCCAGGTTTGAGGCCTTTATTAAAATAAAATAAAAATACCTCTACATACATACCATGATGAATCCATCAATCCATTTAGATATTTAAAGATACCATTAGCTATCTTAAGATAGTTTATTATATAAGCTCTCAAGTCCTTTTAACCATAATGGAGTTGACAGCTGGAATAGTAGCCCCAAAGCAACAACTATATATAAAGTACTACTATTCAAAATAGCCCGCCAGTATATGTACCGGTAACTATAAGTAACAGCCTACATACGCTCCCTGTAACTATGAGTAACAGCCTATATACGTCCTCCTGTAACTATGAGTAACAGCCTATATACGTCCCCCTGTAACTATGAGTAACAGCCTATATACGTCCCCCTGTAACTATGAGTAACAGCCTATATACGTCCCCTGTAACTATGAGTAACAGCCTACATACGTCCCCCTGTAAATATGAGTAACAGCCTACATACGTCCCCCTGTAACTATGAGTAACACCCTACATACGTCCCCCTGTAACTATGAGTAACAGCCTATATACGTCCCCCTGTAAATATGAGTAACAGCCTATATACGTCCCCCTGTAAATATGAGTAACAGCTTATATACGTCCCCCTGTAGCTATGAGCCTATGCAAACAAACTAGTATCGTGGGTTAATTAAGGATGCTCACATTGTCCACAGAATCTCTTGGGCACGGCTCGAGGTGTAACGTCACAGTGCAGTGTACGTCTGTCATGGGCGAGGCGAGCAGCTGTACAGATGGAGTCTGCACCTGCAGATCTAACTTCCACTATAACGACGGCGGATGCTGGCCTGTTACAGGTAATTATAAACATTATGGCTCTGGATAGGGCGACACGTTACCGCTATTTTATGGGAACGCCCCACCCGTTAGATGTTAGGAGCGTTGTTGGAGTTTCTTCGGCCACTTCTTTTACCAGCGCCAACGCTTCTTGAAGTGGCACTCAAAGTTAGTTTAGTTTTTGAATGTCCGTTAGATTATCCGTGAAATAGTAACCGTCGAAGCCGAGGTTACCCCTCACCGGGGCCCTTGTGTCGGGTTACTAGCGATAGAGGTTCAGGCTAAGCGACCTAAGAGCTATGCCACCTCTCAATCCGGTGAAGCAGTCAAAGATAGCTTCTCTGGCCTGTGTTCGTCATAAAAAAATATGTTTATGTGGTTTGTTTATTATTCAAATATATTACGGGCTGTATAAGATTAATTGGTGGACCTTCCTTTCCAGGTCTGTTCGAAGCCTGCAGTCGTAGCAGTCAATGCTATTTATCCGACATCACCGACAGAGTGGTCTGCAGGAATGGACTATGTCAGTGTGACTTTGAATTCCCATACTCCGAAGATTTGCACACATGTAGTAAGTATGCCGCAATGGTTACATTGAATGTTCGTTTAATTTGTGTAATGTTTATAATTGTAACCAAATCTGTGTGTGTTAATAAATATATTCTATATTCAAAAAAAAAAACCTACATGTCTTAGAAAAAAATTCTGAGGTATATGAAGTCTGCCAGTCCACACTAGGGCCGCGTGGTGGACTATGCCCTTATACTCTTTACAGAGAAGGCCTGCGCCCAACAGTGGGATATATAATAGGTTGTCAAATATCTCCCTTCCGCCTTTTTGTCTTTTGAATTTCGCGGCTATGTACAATGCGCTACAGAGCTCGTATCTAGCAATACTATACATAATTTGAAAGGTCTTGACATAACCTACAAAACGACGCTATGCATAATTAGTTTGGATATTGCGTTCAACAGTTATAGACGTGTAAACATGGAGTTCACTAACGCCGAAATTCGCGCTATTTTAAAGTTTTCCTTCGTTAAAGGCAAATCCGCTAGAGAAACGTTCCGTGAGATTAATGGTGTTTTGGGGATGGTACTCTATCACTTCGAACCACGGAGGAATGGTTTCGACGATTCAGAGCCGGTGAAAACGACACCATGGATAAGCCAGCCGGCGGAAGACCTGTGACGACAAATACCGATCAAATCATGGACTACATCGAGTTAGACCGGCATGTGGCATCTCGTGACACCGCCCAGGAGATGGGAGTTAGTCACCAAACCATTTTAAACCATCTGCAGAAGGCTGGATACAAAAAAAAGCTTGATGTTTGGATGCCGCATGACACAAAAGGCGGAAGGGAGATATTTGACAACCTATATTTATTTATTATTTATTAATTTATTACACCAACACAATGAATATTTTTAACAAACAATACATAAAACAGTGGAAAGTTGCCAAGTTAATGCCATCGCAGTTATAGACGTAGACTGCAAGCAATTAGTTGGCGAGTGACAATGTTAAGGTAAAAATAAAAAGAACACAAAATTAAAAATAAAACTAAATTTGAAATTAAAATTACTATTTCTAGATTAGTGATTTTTATACATACTAATACTAGGAAAAAAGAAGTCGATATCGTCCGTTTTTGAAAAAGAGTTGAATTCTATATTAGTTCTATTTAAGGGCTCATTCTTACTTATTATAAATCAAGGCTGTAACTTTAACTAACAACTATAAGTAGCAGAAATAGAATCTGAGTTGTCTTTTAGAATACTTTGGTCCAATGAAGGAATGAAGAAGGTCGTTAATATTTAATAAAAAAAAAAATGTAAAATGTATATTTAGCGATCAGCAAATGTTTTCGAAGCTTCGATTAATTCTACCGGTTAATGAAGCGGGCCGTTACGTGTCAGACCACGACTGCATCATTGATTATCAATTGTCGGCATTTTTTTTTGTTACAGCCTCTGCAAGCGCCAGGTCTTCAGTTAATTGGTTCATCATCAGTGTTGCCCTAATATATTCTATCACTAGTTAGTATTAGGAATGACGGTTGTGTTATTATGTATATAAATATTTTAAAAAATTCTTAGCAAAGTCATTTTTAATGTGTCATTTTTATAAATTTAATTTATCATTTTAAAACATGTTTATATTGCATAAATATCTGTGATAGTCGCCACAGACTGATGGTGAGAGAAAAACAACTGATGGTGATTTTTTTTTAAATCAAGGCAAAGGTGTTCGAAATGTAGATACAGAAAATAATACTAGTAGTTTCTATTTATGTATTGATATTTATTGTAAATAATAAACGTTTATTTAAAGAAGTGGATTTTTTAATTTTCTTTTAATAAATTCTGTAATAGCACGTTCTGCTATAACGGGTAGATAAAGACTTCTTTGTAGTGTCGAATTATCTTAGGAATATGACGAAGCTCTCTCCAACCCTGTAGTTCTGGGCTCTCAAGAATAAGACTACGGTATCCCCTGCCTGTCGTAGAAGGCGACTAAAAGGCCTCGGGTTGTTCACTGGACGACAAGGGTGGGGGCCTTTGTCGTCCGCTAAGGTGGACCCGGGAAGGAGGCGACATCGGCTGGCCCGTGTCGCCTTGCACTGCGAGGGCACACGGGGTTGGGGAGGGAGTAACCTCCCGTCGTACGTCTTTTCCAATAAAAAATGAATCATCGAAATCGGTTGGCGTGATATTGAGTTATTCGTGAATTGGTGGCGCACATACTTGATGCAAATTTAAGACGTATATGGTTTTTTCGTGGACCTAAATGGGACCACATGGGAAACACCGACTGTCAAATAAAAAAAATAATAATTAAAATCGGTTCAACCAGTTATAAAGTAAGAAATATAAAAAAAATACAGACGAATTTTTGAAGTCAAAGAGAAAATAATAAGAGAAAAAAGAAGAAAAAATAATAAGAGCGATGACCACATTTTTAAGATACACATTGCTGAAACAGCAGATTTTTAATTGGTAATTATAGTACGTTTTGCTATAAAACTTTCATAAATAATAATACAGATTATATATAGTTTCTTTGTTCCTACAAAATAGCTTTTAATTACTGACAATGTAACATTACGGTGTCGTTCCTTTAACTCATTGCTGTGGCATTTTGTTCACTATTTGACCTTTGGCATAACACGACACACTTCCTCGAATGAACTTTGGATTAAAAAAAAGAAAACCTGCACTTATGTGCTAGCTATTTTCAAGCTTAATTCAATAGCAATAGAACTTAAATTTTATTGCTTCTATGACTTATTATAGTTTTTTGTCAAGTCGATTATATCTATCCAGCAAAATTCATCCTTAAATTATGTTGTTAAAGATGAATTTAGCTTATACTAATTGTTCGTTTAAGTCGTTTTCAAATAAGCTTTATTAATATTTTAATTGTCAAAGTATCATTTTATTTTTAAACTGTATTTCGATAGCGATAAGGTTGAATTTGGTCCGTGATGAGACGGATCGATTTTCTTTTAATAAATTCTGTAATAGCACGTTCTGCTATAACGGGTAGATAAAGACTTCTTTGTAGTGTCGAATTATCTTAGGAATATGACGAAGCTCTCTCCAACCCTGTAGTTCTGGGCTCTCAAGAATAAGACTACGGTATCCCCTGCCTGTCGTAGAAGGCGACTAAAAGGGGCCTCGGGTTGTTCACTGGGCGACAAGGGTGGGGGCCTTTGTCGTCCGCTAAGGTGGACCCGGAAGGAGGCGACATCGGCTGGCCCGTGTCGCCTTGCACTGCGAGGGCACAGGGGGATGGGGGAGAGGGAGTAACCTCCCGTCGTACGTCTTTTCCAATAAAAAATGAATCATCGAAATCGGTTGGCGTGATATTGAGTTATTCGTGAATTGGTGGCGCACATACTTGTTGCAAATTTAGGACGTATATGGTTTTTTCGTGGACCTAAATGGGACCACATGGAAAACACAGCTGTCAAATAAAAAAAAATAATTAAAATCGCCTCAACCAGTTATAAAGTAAGAAATATAAAAAAAAATACAGACGAATTTTTGAAGTCGTTTGAAAAAAAAATAATTAAAATCGCCTCAACCAGTTATAAAGTAAGAAATATAAAAAAAAATACAGACGAATTTTTGAAGTCGTTTGAAAAAATAATAAGGGCGATGACCACATTTTTAAGATACACATTGCTAAAACAGCAGATTTTTAATTGGTAATTATAGTACGTTTTGCTATAAAACTTTCATAAATAATAATACAGATTATATATAGTTTCTTTGTTCCTACAAAATAGCTTTTAATTACTGACAATGTAACATTACGGTGTCGTTCCTTTAACTCATTGCTGTGGCATTTTGTTCACTATTTGACCTTTGGCATAACACGACACACTTCCTCGAATGAACTTTGGATTAAAAAGAAATAATTACATGTAGTAATAAATAAGTTTTATTTATTTAATCTGTGTGATTTACTGTTTAAAAGGTATATGTTGAAATTACGAATTAAATTGGCAGCAGTATTTTTATATATTCGGCTATGTCGTTTTTTTAAATAATTTGTGTGCATTAGGATTTAGCGCGGGTAGGATACTGGGATGAAAGCGTGATAATGGATGTCGTGTCGTGGAATGGTGTAGTTTTGTGTTTCTCATAGTCGTAACCTTAAGAGCCTTTTCTAAATGGGCGTGTAATCAATTAATAAAACGACAAACAGATATTATACGTCCAAACTTCCGTTGGCGTCATCGAAGTCGATATTTGCCAGTTTTAGCCTGATACATGTTAAAACATGCTAAAACAAAGTTCATTGGTGCCGCTATGGTTTATCGATAGCGTTTCACTGGCAGGCTGGTTACCTAATAATAATAAAATGTTTATTTTCAAAATGAAACATATTAAATAAGAATAGCATTTGAATGTTTTTTTAAGTATAAAATATACTTGTACCAGAAGATTTTTTTAAAGTTAATTTAATATAATTATATGTATGTGTGAGTGTGTGCGAGTGTGCATATGTGTCGGTGTGTATGTGTATGAATGTGTGATTCAATTTGAGATTACGATAACAATGTAGAGACAGATATTATTGTAATTTGGATCCGTATCCTCATAGTCGAAGGTTTCGGATCCAAACTACGAAACTTTAGTAAATATGCATAAAAGTCGTGTCAGTTTAAAATATTGATGCGTAATCTCCTGTTTATATGTTAATGTACATAGCTTGATAGCTTTTTGTAATTTGGCAAAACTTGAATTAACTTTTTGAGTAGGATTTCATGATTATTGGTATTTAATTTATTTGGTAATGATAAAAGAATAAATTGATATGAACTATAATAAGTTAATTTATCGTAACTTTTGAAAAAATGTTTCTGCACAAGACGATTACGTTTATATATATAACTAGCGTACCCAGCTCGCATCGCCGGAATAGATTTTGCTTTATTTTATTTAAACAATAAACTTACATCGTTAAATATATAATTTAACTCTCTCAATATATAAAATTATTCATTTCTCTCCGTATTCATTCTCTTGTCGAGCTGGTGAAGATCGTTACACCCATGTACATATCAGTAAATACAATATCATTCTTATCATTTATACAAAAACATATCGGGCTCAAGTTAATGTCGGAAATAAAAGTACGACGTTGATTGACAGTTCAAAAAGAGGAGTGCTCCGATCGTCACCAAACATTATAGATTACTCGCCAGGTCAATCTGAACATTCCCTGAAAGTTTCATTGTTTCGGAGCCTATAGGGAACAAACCCACACACATTCTCCTTTATATATATGTACAGATGTCAAAAAAAGAGTTCACATAAGACCTTTATTAAATGGCCGTATCTCTATCGATCCACTTTCTTGATGTATTAAAAAAAAATTGTAAATTCTTTTCTTAATTCATCAACATAATAACGTAGCACTTTTACAACTGTTAAAAAATTCAAGCTCTACGTTCCTTTGCTATTTCAAGAACTACATACCAACTACACTACACCGGTAGTTATTTCGCTGCAAACAGCCTTGACGCCGTGTTGGCTCTGTAAACAAAATGGCGCACGACGTAGGCTGTCACTGTCAAATTGCCCGCCATTTTCGTAATTGGAGCAAGGGTTTCGAACATATTACAAATTGTTATTTCTAAAGCACTTTAGATTTTGGTTATGTTTTACGATAAAGCTGTGATAGGCTAGTTGTCGAAGTTCTAGTCTCACTTCTGGTAATTTTATAGATAGTTTTATTGTAGACCAAAATCAAACAAGAAGTAAATTACAGGACCAATGTAGATTTTACAAGTCGTTGTACAGTGTGACCTATTATCGCGAAGAGTGACATTTTCCAGATTATATTTGTATGGACAGGAAAAATTTCAAAGATGAATAAATGAAATTTTTCCAGCTCTTTCTAAGCAAGTGCTTAACTACGATTCCACCTGATGTTAAGTGGAAATAGTCTAGCTTAGTAAATGTCTATTCACTCTACTTTTGAAAATACCCAAATTGTAATCGGAGAATCTCGGCAGAATTCCAAATTCCACCGCCACTATCTTGATGGTTGGCGTTCAACGACTGTACGCTTTTTGCGTAACTTTCTCCCACGCACTGGCAACTTGTGGAATCAACTGTCGCCAGCGGTGTTTCCGAACGTTTACGATTTCAGGGACCTTCAAGAAACGAGCCTATTCCTATCTCAAAGGTCGGCAACGCACCTACAGCGCCTCTGGTGCTGTGGATGTTCATGGGCGACGGTGATCACTTAAGATCAGGTGAGCCATATCACTCGTTTGCCACTTTTCATATAAAAAAAGGGGGAAATATCGCGGGCAAACTATTCCAGTCTTTGCTGTACGAATAACGAAAGACGAAGTAAAGCGCTTCGTTCGGGTTTGTGTCTGTACCTAATATAATAATAGGTTGTCAAATATCTCCCTTCCGCCTTTTTGTCTTTTGAATTTCGCGGCTATGTACAAAGCGCTACAGAGCTCGTATCTAGCAATACTATACATAATTTTGAAAGGTCTTGACATAACCTACAAAACGACGCTATGCATAATTAGTTTGGATATTGCGTTCAACAGTTATAGACGTGTAAACATGGAGTTCACTAACGCCGAAATTCGCGGCTTGGCCACTGTTTGGGACGATTCACCGGCCTTCGACCACGACCGTTTTCGCTTGATATTGTCGTATGTGATCCATTTTTCGTCGCCAGTCACCATCCGCTTCAAGAATGGGTCGAGTTCGTTCCGTTTCAGCAGCATATCGCAGGCGTTGATTCGGTCCAGAAGGTTTTTTTGCGTCAAATCATGCGGCACCCAAACATCAAGCTTTTTTTTGTATCCAGCCTTCTGCAGATGGTTTAAAGTGGTTTGGTGACTAACTCCCATCTACTGGGCGATGTCACGAGATGCCACATGCCGGTCTAACTCGATGTAGTCCATGATTTGATCGGTATTTGTCGTCACAGGTCTTCCGCCGGCTGGCTTATCCATGGTGTCGTTTTCACCGGCTCTGAATCGTCGAAACCATTCCTCCGTGGTTCGAAGTGATAGAGTACCATCCCCCAAAACACCATTAATCTCACGGAACGTTTCTCTAGCGGATTTGCCTTTAACGAAGGAAAACTTTAAAATAGCGCGAATTTCGGCGTTAGTGAACTTCATGTTTACACGTCTATAACTGTTGAACGCAATATCCAAACTAATTATGCATAGCGTCGTTTTGTAGGTTATGTCAAGACCTTTCAAATTATGTATAGTATTGCTAGATACGAGCTCTGTAGCGCTTTGTACATAGCCGCGAAATTCAAAAGACAAAAGGCGGAAGGGAGATATTTGACAACCTATATTATAGTAGTCTAATATTGTATACAACATTTAATTAAGATCGGTTGAATAGTTAGGACGTGGAAGCATTACAAACAAACTCAGTTAACTTTCTAATAGTAACCATGTCGTACCATAATATCGTGCACTCCGTGGTTATCGTCTAACTATTCAAATTTGTCCAAAGAGAGGAATAAGCTATAGAAGAAAGGCTAAATTAGTTAGAGCATTAGTATTCCCCGTCTTTCTGAATTGAGTCGAGACATGGACAATTCGAGCAAGAGAAAGACAGAGAATACTTTCGAGATGTGGCGTGGTGGTATAGTTTGGTGACGATCGGTGCACTCCTCCTTTTTTTTATATAATTTCTAAGCAAGTGCTTGACTACGATCCCACCTGATGTTAAGTGGAAATGCAGTCCTGGATGGTAAAGCGCACTAGCTTAGTAAATGCCTATTCACTCTACTCTTGAAAATACCCACATTGTAATCGGAAGGTAAGACAAACGCGGGCAAACTATTCCAGTCCTTTGCTGTACGAAGAATGAAAGACGATGCAAATCGCTTCGTTCGGGTTTGAGGGATGTTCACAACAAAAGGATGAAATCCCGCAGTGCGTCTAGAAATCCGATGGTGGAACGGGGATGGGGGAATTAGATCATGTAGTTCCTGAGCACACTCTCCAAAATGCAATCTGTAGAAAACCGAAAGGCTAGCCCGCCTCTCCACCAAGTCCAAAGCTGCGAGATGGCATTTAGCAGCGCCTGCCCAAATGTGACAGCAGTATTCTACACACGACCGGACTTGAGCTTTATAAAGTGTTAAAAGCTGTCCCGCAGAGAAGTACGGTTGCACTTTGACCAAGATCCCAAGTTTTTTTGCAGCTATCTTAGCCTTAGACTTGATGAATCGTCCATAGTTTAGGGTCGATGAGATTTCAATACCCAATAACTGAAGACGATCAGTGAATTCCCCAGATAGATCCTAGAAAGTAGGAGCCAAGGTGTACTGGCTCCTTTTAGCGGAAAAGAAACACGCCTGTGTTTTGGCGGCGTTGAATCTCACAAGATTGGCATCAGATTCAGATCAGATTAATTCGCTCTACCATGGCTCTCATTTGGGACTGTAACTGATCCTTTGTGGCGTAAGCACCCAATTGGTAACTCTCTACAACTGCGCTGTCGTCTGCATACCAAAGATACCGGGTTTGAGCAGATCGTTTATATGCAGCAGAAACAGAGTTGCAGAGAGAACAGACCCCCTGAGGAACTCCGGCATTTATGGCCATTATCCTCTTTTAGAAATGTCAAACAAGCCATACGCCATATTTTTATTACTGACATCAACTTGAGATATGTTTCTGTATAAATGATAAGAATGATATTGTCTTTACTGATATGTACATGGGTGTAGGTAATGATCTTCACCCGCTCGAGAAGAGAATGAATACGGAGAGAAATGAATAATTTAATATATTGTGAGAGTTCAATTAAATATTTAATGATGTAAGTTTATTGTTTATATAAAATAAAGAAAAATCTAGCTCGGGGAAGTGGGCTGGGTACGCTAGTTATTATATATTATTTATCAACTGTATTTTTCATATTTGTGGGCTAATCGTTTATTTTATTGAATACCTCAAATCGATTTTGCCATTGGACTTGGTACTCAGCTCATTGTCAAATTAATACATATCTATGAACTTTATGACCTAGCTCGCGTAATAGGAGTTCCGAAGCGTCACTATTGCTGAAATCGACAAGATGATATCAATTTACTCAACATATTGATTGTCTAGAATGTCCACCCCGTTTAATACAAGTCGTTAAGGATTTTCTATTGAAAAGAAAAAAGCGTGGAAATACATATCGCGGCTAATGGGCTCACGTTAACAGTTACAATACGGCCGACACAATCAACTTGTACACGCATACCTATAACGACCACGATATCTTGACCCCTGTGCTTTTGTGTACTTTACAAGTATATTTACGATTGAAAATGGACTTCAGATCGAATCAAACGTTAAAAGTTATTACGCGTGGACGCCCTCTTTGCATTTCCCAATCATCGTAGGAATATTTCTTAGAACCTAACCAAACTCCCATCATTTTGTATGGCTGATAGGTTGGCGTCATAATAAGTTATTCGTCCATTTGTCGCGCAAATACTTGATGCAAATTGAAGGTTTTATCATGAATGCTATTGTCAGTATTCAGTTCTCTCTCTCTCTTCTTTGCTATTGGTCCCACATGGGTGGAGTCAACTTTTCTGCTTGTCGCTTTCCACTTCGCTCTGTCCCCGAAATCGTCTTAGGAAATCTTGCACTCCTTCATGTATCTCGACCCTACAGTCTCCCACCTTGTCTTGGGTCTTCCTCTGGATCTTCGTCCGGGGAGGGAAAGCTGTAGCGCCAGGTCCCCTATGTAGTCGAGAGGCCACCTCTTGATTGTATCGAATTGAAATGGGTCCATCAATTCAAATAAAAAAAAAGAATCGTCAAAATCCGTTCATCGAGTGGATAGTTCAAAAACATACACACGAATTGAGAATCTCTTCCTTTTGGAAGTCGGTTGAAAATAACTGTGTAAGCTACTGGTTTCCATTGGCATTCCATTACAATACGGTTCGTTTAAGATATAGTGCCCAGCAGCACTCCATTTTTTTGCCCACCACAGAGTTCCACCACTCCTACACTATGTTATAATCCCGGGCCTCAAGTCAATTGCTGTTTGCCAATTTGAAACCGATGAAACCGATCTGTTACAAACATATCAATCCGTCATTTCCAAGTACGTTCAACACACACAATTGGCGTGCCAGTGGTAGACAGACCATCGTTAAACCTTCATGGGACCTATGAATTAAACGACTAGCAAATATCGACCACTATGTTCGAAATGAACGTTTATTATATATCCAATTGGTTTCATTCATGTCTCTTTTAATCAAAACTTTGCTATAAAGTTATGCAACGATCTCTATATTCTATATACGTAGAAGTTTCTCGAAACTTTCGAGATGTGGTATTACATATTACGTGTTAACTGGACACAGAATTCCAATGTGCGGGTATTCTAAGCTCGTCGCATAGATTCGCGAATTGATTTAGGGGCCCAGGATATGAAAGTTGTTTGCCCAAATTCTATATAGTGCACCTTTCTATGCAAATGACAGACATGCTTTTTTGTCTATATTGTATTGTCTAGTTTGAGATTGAGGAATGAAGTAATGAATGGATTAAAATCTCTTTACAGAGATTGTGTTGAGATTAACGGGATCTACGCAGGATTTGAAGCTGAACTTGACGGCTTCACCGGATTGAGAGGTGGCGTAGCTGTCAGATCGCTTAGTCTAAACCTCTATCGCTAGTAACTCGACACAAGGGTCGCCCCGGTGAGGAGTAATCTCGACTTGGACAGTTACTAAGCATGACGATCCGACGCGCACTTTAATTTTCTGATACTCTAATGTTCCTATAACGCCTCTTGTATGCAATTTAATATTCATACTTATCCCAATATTTTCCTAATCGACATTAGGATCAACCATTTTTCAACCCTGTAGTTCTGGGCTCTCAAGAATAAGACTACGGTATCCCCTGCCTGTCGTAGAAGGCGACTAAAAGGGGCCTCGGGTTCACTGGGCGACAAGGTCTGTTTAATTCATACATGACAATTGGCGACGAGGATGGGATGAAAGATGAAGTAACTGGCTATGAGAGAAAGAGAGAAAGAAAACGTGTTGTCGCACCTCTCGCATGCCCTACAGTATACGATAAGTAACTTTCTCTTTCCATGCCCCCTAATTTATATCTCCCTCTCAACTTCCATTCCCCAATCACACTTTTCATAACGTTATCGTCGCATATTTACTTACTTACTCCCCAAGTCAAGCGTGTGTAAAGAAATTTTACTTGAAAAATGATACGAAATCAATTACTTGTACGAATAAATAAACATACTGTATACGAAGAAAACGCGCAACCTTGCTCGGCTAAGGAACCTTGGCTCGACTTAGTCCCGCGTTATACCTCGTACGTCATCGACGCAGCACATCCCAGCAGAGCAGACCTGTAACTACCTTCAGTCTCCTACAAGACACCATCAAGCAGTGACTTAATAACTAACAATTTAAAAAAAAAAAATCAACCATTCTCAGATAAATGTATCCGTACGTAATAGCAGCGGCACCAAGAATCGAACTATAGTCACTTACTAACGATTTAACTCGACCACCGTTAGATGACCTGCGATGTTACTTACACACACGTTTTATATAATTACGTATATTTTATATAAAATTTTGAAGTAGAAGCTGTCTTTTCAACCGCGAGGGGTCGCTGTTTCTTGGACGGCGTGGTACGTCAGGGTGGTGTGAGGCGGTCCCCTAATTTTGTATTTAGAATACAGGTTGTTACATTTTTCGACCCTTTGTTTTTTATTACAACACAGTGAAAGGGAAAATTCGGGGAATACGTTACTTGTATATGTCGGGAATAAGGAACTTATTATACCAAATTATATTCTGTATAGCATAAAATAAATTATCCTCACTCTTACTCTTACATTATCCGTGAAATAGCAACCGACCGAGTCGTGGTTCGGCCCTCTCGGGCGCCCTCGGATCGGCATGCTTACGCGTAACATAGTAACCGTCCAAGCCGAGGTTACCCCTCACCGGGGGGACCCTTGTGTCGAGTTACTAGCAATAGAGGTTCAGGCTAAGCGACCTAAGAGCTATGCCACCTCTCAATCCGGTGAAGCAGTCAAGGCCAGCTTCTCTGGCCAATCTGTGTAGTTCGGCATCAAAAAAAAAAATCAACCATTCTCAGATAAATGTATCCGTACGTAATAGCAGCGGCACCAAGAATCGAACTATAGTCACTTACTAACGATTTAACTCGACCACCGTTAGATGACCTGCGATGTTACTTACACACTCGTTTTATATAATTACGTATATTTTATATAAAATTTTGGAGTAGAAGCTCTCTTTTCAACCGCGAGGGGTCGCTGTTTCTTGGACGGCGTGGTACGTCAGGGTGGTGTGAGGCGGTCCCCTAATTTTGTATTTAAAATACAGGTTGTTACATTTTTCGAACCTTTGTTTTTTATTACAACCCAGTGAAAGGGAAAATTCGGGGAATACGTTACTTGTATATGTCGGGAATAAGGAACTTATTACACGAAATTATGATTTGTATAGGTATAATTATGTAAGAATAGTTAGATGTGAACGGTTAAATAGGGTAGATTGGTTAGCCTGCCCTGTAGTTCTGGGCATAGAATAAGACTACGGTATCCCCTGCCTGTCGTAGAAGGCGACTAAAAGGGGCCTCGGGTTCATTGGGCGACAAGGTCTGTTTAATTCATACATGACAATTGGCGAAGAGGATGGGATGAAAGATGAAGTAACTGGCTATGAGAGAAAAAGAGAAAGAAAACCTCCACCACCACCTCTCGCATGCCCTACAGTATACGATAAGCAACTCCCTCTTTCCATCTCCACTAATTTATATCTCCCTCTCAACTTCCATTCGCCTCTCCCGATCACACTTTTCGTAACGTTATCGTCGCATATTTACTTACTTACTCCCCAAGTCAAGCGTGTGTAAAGAAGTTTAACTTGAAAAATGATACGTAATCAATTACAGTACGAATAAATAAACATACTGTATACGAAGAAAACGCGCAACCTTGCTCGGCTAAGGAACCTTGGCTCGACTTAGTCCCGCGTTATACCTCGTACGTCATCGACGCAGCACATCCCAGCAGAGCAGACCTGTAACTACCTTCAGTCTCCTACAAGACACCATCAAGCAGTGACTTAATAACTAACAATTTAAAAAAAAAACAACTAAACAACTGGTCCAATGCTATAAAAACTAAATATAAAATCTCTTTAAACGCGTTTGACACTCGCTTTTGCACGAGCTTTATTATCTGTGCAACTTATGATTTTTTTTTTCAGTGTTTTTCACTAATGTAACACGTTTTCCGTTTAGTTTTTAATCATATTTTTTTGTTTAAATTCGATAATTCGACACACCGAAATTCATATTATTTACGTTGATTTTCGTTTTTATTCTGAGAATTACCGTAATAAACTTAAATATGTGTAATAATTATTTATGCTAATAGTAACAATGGTTTTACTTCCAATGATATCACAACTTCTAAATATAAATTTTATTATCTGTGTCCAATGAAACTGCCTACTTTTGTCATTTCGTCATAATCTAGAGTTCACTACAATTCAAGTTTTCGTTTAGTGATTTTTAATACATTTATTGCTTATTATCAATACAATAACCGTTTATTTATATGTATAATAAATAAAAATAATATTTGTTCATATAAATAGTAAATTCCTTGTTATTTTGTTAAACTTATTCGTAAAATTATCCATAATTAAACTTGACTTTTTTTAACGATAGTATATTTCCGAACTTTGGTCGTGAGTTTTTACAAAAACGTTAAAGTAACGTAAACGTAGCTTAAATAATAAATTTTCTGTGATTATTAAAGCGAAAATGGAACTGTAAAGGTAAGTCAATTATTACTTAGAAATTCAGTCAACTGATTTACATTAAAAGTTGACCTCTGCCGGGAATGGCGCCACTTTTGACACATACACCATTTGATAGAGATTACAGTTTTTTAATTTCAAATGAGTAATGGCTAGTATCAATGTCGTATAAAGATTATAAATTCTTTTTATTGTGTTGTTCAAAGTCTATTTTTGTTCTAATTTATTTATTACTCGTAGATAACGGTGTTAAAAAGTTATTAAAATTTATTAAAAGTTATTAAAACGTTAATTTTACATATAAAATAAGAATTTTGTATTTATTTGCATTTAAAAGTACTATTTTCTTTCGTTAATAATTATTTTCTCTTTATTTTTAACAGTAAAATATAAATATGGCAGATATTAAATAATAAACTTACAATCTTTATATATTCCAATATTTCTTAATAAGTGAAAAAGTTTGTCTAGAAAGTTCTGAAAGGAAGTTAGTAAAAGGCAAAAAAAAAACCATAGACTGGCAACCTTTTTTCGATACTTAATTTTTATAATAAAAACAGGGTGAATATGTGGGCCTTTTTTTATTATACATTTTCATTTATTTTATTTATTTATAATATTAATAAATTCACGGCGTTCGTTCTTAGCACAGTTTTAATTTCAGCTTTTATGTGCTATCAGACTTTGCAAGGTTAGTTCTAGAAAATCGTTATCAAATCACCTAATGTGTTCTACGTTTAAAAATCTCTTAGCATTCCCTATTCTTCTATTTTGAGCCAGGATAGCCGCCTGGAGCTTCAGTCCGGTTCACTCCAAAAGAGACCATCCAGTGGGCACCCTGTGTCTGTTTCTTCTTCCCTCAGCAGCCAACCAGAATTAGCTTTTCAGGGCTGTCTAGCGGCGGTCTACTTCCATTAAGTCCATTATTTGTGTTGTTTGGTGACTAACTCACTTCTTCAGGGATTAGCCACGTCTCAATCTCGATGTAATAGACTCTGAGCTATTAGTGGGAGTTCATCATAATTGTCTATGGTGAAAGTTCTTTGTACAGTAGTGGGATGATACTTTTTTTTATCCATTCCCCCAACATGTTTGGTTAGGGACCTTATAATCGAAGTTTTACACACTCTTACATATGTGTGTTTATATTGTTTCATATTTATACTACTTTACATTCTACTTTTCACAATTCTTATCTATTGTTGTAATTTGTAGGTCTCGTAGAATAAAATAGTCCAACAACTAATACACTTTCTTTATTGAGACAGCGTAACGTTGTACAAAGAATTATTTATAACGAATAACGTCACAACTGCGCGTCCTCACAATCTTTATACAAAATTAATTAGAAGTTAGATTAGGAACTAATAAGGTTAAACTATTGTTTACAATGCCAAGTTCATGTGACGACCAACTAAATTATTAATTATGAGTTAAAGATACAATAAGGTTCAGGTAAATCATTAAGATATCATTGGAAGTAGTTATTATGTATAACACTCGCTGGGTGTCATGTGTTGCCAGCTAACACTATTTATCCATTCTATTTATATATATATTTATTTTAAAGTATTCCATTATTTGACAATACCAATTTTTTACTACTTACTGATGTCTATATTAGACTTATGGTGGCATGATACTGGCTGGTGATTATTTGGCCTCTTTGGTGGGCAAATTTTTCTGTTGACTTTTTTTTTAATTACCTCGCAAAGTTTGTACCTTCAAAACCCTGTGCCCGCACTTCACAAAATAGGCTAATTTGTACTGATTGAAAAGTTTCTAAATCGCTTTTACTGATAATATAATTGATAATTTATATATTATACAAAAGTGCGTAGTCGTCGTTACAAATTCAAAGAGGCGGTTTTAAAAGGAGACAAACGTGTATTGTAATGTTCGCGTTTTCGTTTATCGGGATGTGGTGGTATAAAAGACGGTTATACTGACATTAACTCTGTTGTGTATTGCGTTGGGATGTGAGGGCCTGAGTACGTTTGGGGTTTCCAACACCAAAGCACCACCGCCTGCAACGCCAAGGCCTCCACCTGGTAAAGATTCTTTTTTATTGTAGAATGGGACTATGGCACATTTTGATTAAAAGTTGTAAATACAAAACTCACGAAAAAATCTAAGCACTTCTATTAATTGGTTGCACAATCGATTTTACATTATCTGTCCCATTTGATAGAAAGAAATCTTTACCAGGAACTAAAATGAAAGATTTGAAAATAAAACTAAACAGAAGAACAGAATAAATACATTTCAGAAACACTCGTCCGTAGACTAAATTACTTGACAGCTAAAATTTTTAATTACCAATGTGGCAAAGCTTACTAATCATTCTGCCACTGCTCTTGGCTGGTTATTGTGATGGAACGTTTAGGCCAATTCTAGGAGTTGCTAGACCCGAATCCACGGTCCATACTCCAAACGAAGCTACACCTTCGGGTAAGATTTTTTTCGTAAATGGGGCAGTCTTGTTTGATTTTTCCGTCTTTATTTAGTATTTGTCAAAATTGTCTTTGATAATAATTGGCTTGTAAATATTGCAAAATATTTCTAAATTTCCTTGTTGTTTTCTTTTATATTTGAAGCAGAATTTATGCATGATTTTACCTATCAATTGGTGTTGTACAATGTTTATAAATGTATTATACATATAACACGACGACTTTCAATCGTTTACATGATACCTGTACGTAGTAATGTTTTAAAAAACATGTTTTAACATGTAGGTTACAACGTTATAACGTTGTAAGAACCAATTGGATAATTTGTTTTATTCTATACGTTCAAAATGCCAAGCTTCATTAATAACACATCACAATAATTCGTATAAAACCTAAAAGAAATCAATTACTTATAAAAACAGATTATAAATAAAATAAAACAATTGACGCGCCACGTAATTAGAAAAGATTAAATCGTTAAATAAAATTGACAGTAAAAATCGACGATCAGTTTATCTGACAAGTTTCCATTCATCAATCCACTAACTAATACGCACATTTACCAATGATCACAATTAAAAATGAAACAAACATTCAATTAATAAATCCAAACGTAAAAAAATAATATCAGAAAACATAACCAAGAAGTAAATAAAAAGGCGCGAAATCAATGGCTTCTAATTTTGACAGTTGACAATTATTAAACAACAGTTTTAAAACTAAAAATAAAAACGAACTAATTAAAAACAAATATACTTAAATACGTAACGTCGTATTAAAAAAATCGAATACACCATTTGACAAAGAATATACAGATCTAAATTATGGTTTTCTATTAAAATTTGTGAAAGACTAGTGTGCCAAGCTTGATAGTCCTTCATAAATTATAGTTGTAAATCAAAAACTAAATCCTAGATAAAATAAGTGAATTTAGAAAGTACAAGTATATCAATATTATAAATAAAATTACACGAAGAAGTTTTTATATATTTCGAAGTTGCCTGTCAATAAACGTAATAAGTACAACATACACAGTGAAACAATGGCCATCAAAGTATTATCAATAATATTAATTGGATGGCTCTACGTACAATCGACCGAAAGCTTTGGCATCTCGTCGTTCGGGAAAGCAAACACTGAACCGCCCAAACCTGTGACACCTACGCCATCGCCCGGTAAGACTTTTGTTTCTAATGTAACCATAACCATACAAAGTGACAGACAAACACGCACACACTTCATGCATGTATACATTGTAGCAAGCTCATCAAATACAGCTTTACAATTTACAGAAGGGCATAGACAATAATGTGTTAGTCAGTATGTCACGAGGGAGCGCCAGCAATAGTAGAAAATTGAGAAAGATAAAACCGTTAATAAACATTGAACCGGTTTTTTTGGGAAACTTGGATACCTTTTTTTAAAAGGAGACAAACGAGCTTACGGCTCACATAATCTTAAGTTATCATCGTCGTCAACAAACAAGAAGAGAGAGTAGGTACATTTCTTGAAGGTCCCCGATTCGTATACGTTCGGAAACAACGCTGGTGACAGTTGATTCCATGATATGAAGGGACAGCATAAATTAATTAACAAGTGGAATATTTACGATTCTATAATCAGATATATTTAAGTGAAACCCCTATCTCTGGCTATGGTCCTATCGGCACTGACCTCTGACTGCTGACCCACATTATCGTTGAACTGTCATATTTTCCGTTACAATTGATTAAAGCGTAATTAAAAAACGAAATAATTACATCACAAAATAACATTACAATATCACTAAACGTTACACAGAAAAAAAACTCCTCAAAGACACAAGTCGATTCTAAGAAGATTAAAGACACCACATCTTGATTCCGATTTCATGGAGAAAAAAATGTAATTTTATAGACTGAACGTTGACAACGCCTTTGCCTCGTGAAAATTTTGAATTTGGATCGATGACGAAAATTATTTCCTTATTTCCAATATCAATATTTGCATAATTTTCGAATATTTTATGGCCTACTTATATGAAAAAATATCTTGAGTACATGTTTGCTTTATAAAATACAGACAACGCAAATAAAATAAAAGTTATCTGTCTATTATCATATAAGATTTCGCGGTAATTTATGACATTCCTGTCAATATACACAGATTAAAAACAAAGTGATTCTGAAATCACAATTTTGAGTGACGAGAAATTAATTTAAATTCCGCAAAAGAGAACGAACAGTAGTGGTGTGTTTCCGCGCATAAATTATAACGCTTGTTCTACACGATGCGTGTGTTGTGGAAGATCGAGATGTGGTGCAGGAGGCAGGCGGCGGCAGCCATTCTGCCACTATTGCTCGTCGGTTGGCTGACAGGCGAGTCTTCCGAAGCCCTAACCACCTTCGGAAAGAGTAATACCCAGCCGCCGAAAGATGTCGCTCCAACCGCCCCACCAGGTAACGTGCTCCATCCATTGGAACGCTTTAGCACATTCATTGTGATTAGATGCACTAATAGAATGTAGATCTATACAGATAAATAAAATTGGAATGTCTGTGTGTAATATTAAATTATTTTCACTACATGCATATTAATGTATATACGAGTACATATCGCTTCAAGTGGCAAAATCCCGCTTCAGAATTTAAAAAAAAATATGCTTATATCGCGGCCGCCATTTTGGAATTTTGGTAATATATGGTAAATTCTATCAATATAAATTAGTTGGAATTGTCTAAATATTTTCTGCCCTACTGTATTGAACGGTATAATTATATTAATAATCCTCGCGCGTTACCGCTATTTTATGGGCAGGCCTCACCCCTTAGATGCTAGGAGCGTTGCTGGAGTTTCTTCGGCCACTTCTTCTCCCAGCGCCAACGCTTCCCGAAGTGGCACTCAAAGTTAGTTTAGCTTTTGAATGTCCCTTAGATTATCCGTGAAATAGCAACCGACCGAGTCGTGGTTCGGCCCTCTCGGGCGCCCTCGGATCGGAATGCTTACGCGTAACATAGTAACCGTCCGCCGAGGTTACCACCGGGGGACCCTTGTGTCGAGTTACTAGCGATAGAGGTTCAGGCTAAGCTCTGCCACCTCTCAATCCGGTGAAGCAGTCAAGGCCAGCTTCTCTGGCCAATCTGTGTAGTTCGTCAAAAAAAAAATTATATTATACCTTGTATTACTATGTACAACTTACACTAAGAATTAGTAATATTTCGTTGTACCATTAGTCAAAACGTCGGACTCCCTGTATAGTCTACCTTGATAGATTATGTTTTAATGACGTTCTAGAAATGTTACATTTACTAAATACGACAAGAAGTTAATATTTATAGAAAACGATTTCGCGTTTGTGTTTTTGTTGGTGTAAAACTTCTTTATGTACGCTTGACTTGGGTGGTAAACTGGTGAATGTGTTACGAAAAGTGTGATCGGATGAGCCGAATTAGTTAGTGAAAATATAAAGATATAGTTACGTTTCGTATATTACTAGATATATATATCAGCTGTACCAATTTTTTTAATGAATTTCTTTTTTTTTCTTGATTCGTTAGTTTTTGTGTAGTTTGGAGGGTGGTGGTCTATTTCCCCACGAGGACCAGTCGGCTTGGGGATATCTTTGATTTTTAAATTGTTAGTTATTATTTCATTATGGTTTCTTTCCGGTGGCTGATGACTTTGTACTAGATATTTTGCTCTGGCGTGTGTGTCAAGGATGAGACTGAATTGCACCTTGTTCTCAGGACATCAAATGCATTTATTCTATTTGTTCTAGACGTCGCGTATTGTTTTCTTGGCTGGTTTTGGGTTTTTGGGTAGCTGTATATATTACCGAAATATATAGTTACATACATTTTTAGTTCTAAATATAAATATTATTATTATTATTTTTTATAAGTTAAAGTTAACAACCTAAATAAGTCCGTTAAGTTAACGAGTTAAACCTATTGTTCAACACAAGCCTTCTCTGTAAAGAAGGGCATAGGCAGACTGCGCATGTCTTTGAAAAAATTTCTACGACATGTAGGCTACCTCATATTTCCCTCCCTTCACCGGCAAGCGCGTGGTAAATCAATCGATCCCACCTGATGTTAAGTGGAAATGCAGTCCTGGATGGTAAGGCGCACTAGCTTAGTAAATGCCTATTCACTCTACTCTTGAAAATACCCACATTGTAATCGGAAGGAAAGACAGACGCGGGCAACCTATTCCAGTCCTTTGCTGTACGAAGAATGAAAGACGAAGCAAATCGCTTCGTTCGGGTTTGAGGATGTTCACAACAAAGGATGAAATCCCGCAGTGCGTCTTGAAGTCCAATGGTGGAAAGCGGATGGAGGAATTAGATCATGTAGTTCCTGAGCACACTCTCCAAAATGCAATCTGTAGAAAACGGAAAGGCACCTCCAAATTCAGGCATTATTTAAATATATATAAAAAAATAAGGAAAATAGTAACTATAGAAGTGGCACTTTTTAACAAATGCAGAGTAAACAATTTAAGTGTATTGGAAAAGAGCACGGACACAGCTCTGTGGTTGCGATCTAAGAATAAAAAAAAAAAAAGTCCATCTAAAAGCTATTTAGTGACCTTGAATGTTACGAATACAGTCAGTTATGTATGGTTTTATTTGTCATAGATAAAATCGACAACTTTGCTTTACGATCGAACATTCCCGTATTTTCTTTATAGTCTGTGCCTAGCGGTGCCATCGACAAAATGGCGGACAATAGTACATTTGTCTTTGTGAATAATTCAAATACGTACGCAGTTCTCTTTGTTATTTAACAATGAATAATATCGATTGAGCTGTGGTAGCTCAGTGTCAGGGAGGTTGCCTCAAGTTGCCTCTGGCAACCCGACTTCGATCCCCGGTGCCGGCAACAATAGATTTGTTGTTGCAATTTTATGTGCTGATTTTTTACGCGCTCAGCGGTGAAGGAAAACATCGTGAGGAAACTGACATGTCCGAGAATTTTTTTCTATATAGAGATTATTCTATACAATAGAGAGTTACGTTTCGTATGTTAGTGTAAAAGCAAGAGAGTTGCGAGCACACATTTTCTTTCTCTCTTTCTCTCATAGCCAGTTACGTTTCATATATCTAAGACACAGTGCAGGTCTATTGTCTGTATCACACTGTAGGAGCAAGAGAGAACAGTGCACGCGCACATTTTCTCTCTCTTTCTCTCTCATAGCCAGTTACGTTTCGCAAATCTAAGGCACAGTGCAGGCCTATTGTCTGTATCACACTGTAGGAGCAAGAGAGAGCAGTGCATGGGCACATATTCTTTCTCTCTTGAACAATCAGATGGTGCTAAAGAAGTAATCAACCGACTTCAAAAAGATCGTAGGATGTTACATATACAACATAATATAAATAACACAAGAACATAGAAACATAAGGTAAAAGAAGATAAAAACGATTGAAATAGTGGTATTTAAAAAAAAAAGTACAAAACTTGTACCAAAAAGGGTTTGGCTCAGCATTTGCTGTGCTCACACATGTTCAGCCAAAACACCACTATTTTACCACTTAATTTTTAAAATCTGTAACACATGCAATCTAAAATGTGAATATTTTTTACCTGTTCCGTTGTATTCGTAAAGGAGGCAACATTTGTTATATTTTATCTTGTTACTGGCAACCCTGAAGCTCTTAATCGCGTGCCGACGAAACCGTTACCGTTATATATTAGTCCATTTACTAGCGTTAGAGGGTTTTTTTGCGTCTAAATCACTATTTAGCGTTTCTCCAAACCGACATTTATTCTAATAATATTGCTAATTTTTTAGGTAACTTTTTTTCATTACGAAACTATTTACATTAACTAGTGAAGCTGGCCTGTTTGCCAAGCTATATCTATGTCCGTATATAATGTATAGTCTATATCCGGTAATTACACTGTTTTACCGGATTTAAGGTAGCAAAGCTCTTAGGTCGGTAAGCTTGAACCTCTATTTGGGAGTAACTCGACTCAAAGGGGGGACCTTTGAGTCGTGCGTTTGTACGAGGGCATCTGATAGGGCAATAGTAACATTTTTATATATATTTATTATATAGAAATATTTACAATATAATAGGTATTTTACAAATAATATAACTGTACCAAACCGTCGTCGCTTGGCAGCGTGACAAGGCTGGTAGCATTGTCAGGTTGTATAGCAATGCTTAGCCTCTGTGCAAGGTACAAGCCAGCCCTCTGGTCCCCAGATGTGTCGACCAACTTCTTAGCTATCACATTAAAAAGGTGGTGTGCACTGGGACCCCACGGACCTAAAGTTTCTACTCCAAACGGCTCAAATATGAAACCTCTATCGAGGTTGCTATATTTGCGCCGCTTGAATCTGCAATTCCAGCGGCCGCTCCAGCCTCAACAGAAAGTATCGATGCATGTAGCATCCCATACTAAAGGCCAGGTATAAAGGTCCAGGGTATAAGAGTCATACCGTCTGGTCTCTTACCATCACTACGCTGTATATTCTATATAGATTAAAAAGTATATTTATCTGAATTTTTTTTAATGACGAACTACACAGATTGGCCAGAGAAGCTGGCCTTGACTGCTTCACCGTATTGAGAGGTGGCATACCTCTTAGGTCGCTTAGTAACTCGAACAAGGGTCCCCGGTGGGGTATCCTCGGCTTGGACGGTTACTATGTTACGCGTCAGCATTCCGATCCGAGGGCGCCCGAGAGGGCCGAACCACGACTCGATCGGTGGCTATTTCACGGATAATCTAAGGGACATTCGAAAAGCTAAACTAACTTTGAGTGCCACTTCGGGAAGTGTTGGCGCTGGGAGAAGAAGTGGCCGAAGAAACTCCAGCAACGCTCCTAACATCTAAGGGGTGGGGCCTGCCCATAAAATAGCGGTAACGCGCGAGGATTATTCGCAACCTCCGACGGTCGCGAATGATATATCTGGAAGTAAGAGTTTAACACTGGTGCGAAATAAAATGAAATTTAAAAATAAAATACGGCGTACTACGTGCACATATAAGGGACAAGAAGGTTGCTTCCGTGGAAGCCAAACTGCGCTCATGCATGCACGAAACGGCATTAACATAATAATATTTTATGCGCATTCCCCTTGGAAATATTCAAATGTGACCACGGCTATGCTATTCTAAATTCAATCGTATGCACTCGACCATTACGTGTTGACGTGTAACGCAAAAAGTGGCGCGAAAAACGAATGACATATGTCACGGAATGAACTTTTAAATATGAAATATGTATATGGTATTGTATAGATAGTGCCACGTATTTTCAGTTAGTAAACAATAATAATATTTATCAACCGACTTTAACACATGAGGACGTTCTCAATTCGTGTGTATAGTTATTTTTAAGAGAATTTTTTGGCTATCATTTAACACGGATAAAATCTGAAATTTCTTTGGAACGTGTTTAGGGCTTTGTCAGGGGTTTGTAATTCTAGATATATCATATTATACTATAGTATCTCTAACTAGTAATTGAAGGCTGATAGTGTACTTATGTTGATATTTGGGTAGATAGATAAATTCTTCATTGCACCAAAGTATGGCGAACTTAATGCTATTTAGCATTTTCTTCCAGCTAACCTTTACTGGTTAAGAGCTAAAAATACATTTGCATATACGTACATAGATACTTCAAAATAAATAATATACAAATACATAGCCTAGCCTAATGGTTTAGGGTACGGTCTGCGAATCGTAAGATCCTGGGTTCGAATCAGCCATTCGACTATTGACGTGAATCATCTCCTTTTTTTTGTTAACGGGAAGGAAATCTTCAAAAAGATACCCCGCCTTCTGGGGGGAAGGCGGCGGTTATGTGGGGTCTTCACCCACTAAAACCTCCCCGGTGGCCCTTTCCTCGGTGCATGACGAGAGGCTCCGGGATCTCCAGTGGAACGCACCGGAGCCACTCTGCATGGTACTCAAGAAGAGCACGTTCCGGGGGGAGGAGGTTATTCCCTCCACCCCTGTGCCCTCATAGTGCAAGGCTACACGGGCCAGCCGATGTCGCCTTCTTCTCGGGTCCACCTTAGCGGACGACAAAGGCCCCCACCCTTGTCGCCCAGTGAACCCGAGACCTTTAGTCGCCTTGTACGATAGGCAGGGGACATTGTAGTCTTATTCTTGAGAGCCCAGAACTACAGGGGTCGTGAACCATCTCCTAGCACAAGCTTTGAAGTTTAGTTGGAATAGTTAACTAGAATGTTAGTAATGTTTATGAAAAAAAAGGAAATATTGCAGCTTTCTTTTTTTTAAATATATATATATATATATATACCAGTTTGTATTTTTCATTTGTTTGTGTAGAAAGTATTCAGTTACACGCGTTTTTCTTTAGCATTATTAAAAATAGGTTTTTAATGGCACGTAAAAAATTAATTACAATAAAATAAAAGAAAAAAGATAGTCAACACAGCCAAAAAAGTGTTTAAATTTGAATAATGAAATAAATAATAATATTTTAATTTATTTCAATAAACTAGCGTACCTAGCTCACTTCGCCCGGGCTAGATTTTGCTTTATTTTATTTAAACAATAAACTTACATCATTAAATATTTAATATAACTCTCACAATATATTAAATTATTCATTTCTCTCCGTATTCGTTCTCTTCTCGAGCGGGTGAAGATGATTACCCACACCCATGTACATATCAGCAGCATCAGTAAACGGAACGGACGAACCTTGAATACTTCCAAATCCTTAATTATTATCTTTTATATACTTCTGTATACGTTATTATACTTCAATATACTCCATTGTACTTCAATATGGTCCATAATGACATAAATATACACAACACATGTGTCAATACAAATTTGTGTTATAAAACAATAGAGTATCATCATAGTAAATAAAAGTTGTATTTGACAGTTCAAAAAGAGGAGTGCTCCGATTGTCAACTTTACAGGATTACTCGTCAGGGCAATGTGAAGATTTCCTGAAAGTTTCATTGAAATCGGTCCAGCATTTTCGAAACCTATATGGAACAAACATACACACTTTCTCTTTTATATATATAGATTGAGGACAAAGGCACTCCATACATTTTGGCTTCATTTGTTTTACACGAAAACTAAATTCCAATTACTACCCTAAATGTGACTAATACAGTAAAAATTAAAGATTGTACACACGAACGTTAAACGATTAAACCGCTCTTAATCGTTTAATATTTTATACAAATTCACTGACCTAGCTGTCATGCGATCGTGGTGTTATTTAACGTTATGTATTTATTATTTACTTTGTTGCGTGCCAGGTATGTACACCAATGTCATACATACAGGGCTCAGGTTAGGAGTGCTTCAATACGATATTATCGAATCATCTAATAGCGTCAATAGCCTAATGGTTTAGGGTACGGCCTGCGAATCGTAAGGTCGTGGGCTCGAATCCACCATTCGACTATTGCCGTGAACCATGTCCTAGCACAAGCTTAAGCTTAGTTGGAATGGTTAACAAGATTGTTAGTAATATTTCTGAAAAAAAAAAAAGAAATATTACTAGCTTTTTATTAAAAAAAAATTAATATCTAATATCGATATATTTCATCCGATAACCAAATATCGTATGCATGTTATTACACTCTAACTTTTTTTTTGTTGGGAGAAAATCGTCAAAAAGATACCCCGCCTTCTTGGGGAAAGGCGGCGGTTATGTGGGTTTTCACCCACTATTCCATATAAAAGTAGTATTGCGCGCGCACGTCTTTAGGTAGTCCCGGGCACCGCTGAAAATCAGCGCTGTCGCATCCTTGTGACAGCATATGCTGAGACGGTGTCCGATATTGGCATCATATGTTTTGTATTATTTGTCCGTGTAACTTTAACTGTGTTTTGTCTATTTTTCATTCTTTTTTAATGTGTGTTCTATTCAGTCTGTAATGTGTTTTTGTATTGTGATGCCAATAAATAAATGTCTATGTCTATGTCTAAAACCTCCCCGGTGGCCCTTCCACGGTGCATGGTGAGGGGCTCCTGGATCTCCAGTGGAACGCACCGGAGCCCGTCTGCACTGTGCTCAAGGAGAGCACTTCCCGTGACTGCCTCAAAACATTCCAATAAACATCTTGTGAGTGCCCGCCACTTACTTTTAATTACAAGACATTGCCGCCATCACAAGACATTACTAACATCAAATTTCGTCGCGTCGCCCAGAGGCCAAAATACGTTCTCGACGACCTGGACGACGTGATCACCAGCACAGGCTAGATCTAACATAAAAAAACATTCAGACGATTTGAGAACCTCCTGCTTTTTCGAAGTTGGTTGAAAAACGTTGTACCTATATGTTATCGTATCGTATTTGTACCTATGTTATTGTTAGCTCTTGGGACATCCTGTATATTACATTAATCGAAGATATACCCGTTGTTGTGAATGAAGTGACTTTTGAGTCATAGATTTAGCAGCTTTTTTTGCCTTAAATTAACACCCGGTGAGCCGTTCACTCAATTATCACTTCTGCTATAAAAAAACGTGTACTTTACTACCACATTGAAGTAAAACTTCTTTCTTCTTCTTCTTCATGTGCCTCTCCATCACTAAAGGTCGGCAGTGAGTCCTCTAAACTTCTCCTTATTCATGGCTAAGCGGAATAGTGCTTCGACGGTTATTCCAGTCCATTCCTGATGTTCCTCAGCCATGACTTTCCTTCTTCCCACCCCTCTTTTTCATGCTGTTTTTCCCATTATGATCAATTGCAACAGGCGGTACCTATCATGTCGCAGATATGGCCTAGGTACAAGATCTTACGCTCCATTTATATGTATGTACATACTCTCTCTTACTCCTACGATGTGATACAGATAATAGTCCGGCACTGTGTCTTAGATATACGAAACGTAACTGGCTATGCGAGAGAGAGAAAGAAAATGTGCGCTCACACCTCTCCCTTTTGTCTCTACAGTAATTTACGGAACGTAACTCTCTTTCTATCTTTTTTTTTTGTTGACGGGGAGGAAATCTTCACAAAGATACCCCGCCTTCTGGGGGGAAGGCGGCGGTTATGTGGGGATCTTACCCACTAAAACCTCCCCGGTGGCTCTTTCGTCGGTGCATGACTAGGGGCTCCGGGATCTCATGTGGAACGCACCGAAGCTCCTCTGCACTGTGCTCAAGGAGAGCACGTCCCGGGGGGGGAGGTTACTCCCTCCTCCCCTGTGCCCTCGCAGCGCAAGGCGACACGGGCCAGCCGATGTCGCCTTCTTCCCGGTCCACTTTGGTGGACGACGCAGGCCCCCACCCTTGTCGCCCAGTGAACCCGAGGCCCCTTTAAGTCGCCTTCTACGACAGGCAGGGGATACCGTAGTCTTATTCTTGAGAGCCCAGAAATACAGGGCTGAACTCTCTTTCTATCTGCCCCAACTTATATCTCTCTCTCGACTTTTCGTAATACATTCACTAGCTTACTCCCCAAGTCAAGCGTTCGTAAAGAAGTTTTATTTTGACAGCATTGAAACAAATTTGAAATTCCCTTGCAGATAAACAGTGGCGGTAGCCAACACGAAAGGGTAGAACGGCGTCCAAGTTACAAAGATCTCTATTCTGTGTATTTCACTTACTGTTTTAAAGTTCCGATTTACCTGGCGGCATAAATCTAGCACGCTTCCGTAAGGAATATATCGTGAAGCGCCATCTATTAGCATGGAACTGGGTTAAGGCGACTGGGAAACGGAGCACAGATTATATAGCCGTAATTAAAATGCACAGATAAGATATTACGTGATGTTAAATCATTATATTACTACGTGAGGCAAAAAAAATTGTACCCCTGATGTAAATTACGTTTATATAGAGAACTAGCGTACCCAGTCCGCTTTACCGTGCTAGATTTTGCTTTATTTTATTTAAACAATAAACTTACATCATTAAATATTTAATTTAACTCTCACAATATATTAAATTATTCATTCTCTGTATTCATTCCCTTCTATTCTCTTCTCCAGCGGGTGAAGATCATTACCAACAGCCATGTTAAAAAAAAAGTTAAAAATTACAGCCTTTATATATATAATACATATGTCCACGGCAGGCCTTCTCTGTAAAGAGAGTATAAGGGCATAGTCCCTAGTGCGGATTGGTAGACTTCACATGCCTTAGAAAAATTTTCTAAGACATGTAGGTTTCCTCACGATGTTTTCCTTCACCGCCGAGCGCGTGGTTAATCAGCACATAAAATTGCAACAGCAAATTTATTGGTGCCGGCACCGGGGATCGAACTCGGGTTGCTAGCGTACTATGCAACAAGAGCCAACCACCCGGACACTGAGCTACCACGGCTCATGTGCATGTCACTAAATACAATATCATTCTTCTTCCTACTTATAAATCCTTAATTATTAT
Source organism: Meandrusa payeni (assembly GCA_029286785.1). Lineage (NCBI taxonomy): Eukaryota > Metazoa > Arthropoda > Insecta > Lepidoptera > Papilionidae > Meandrusa > Meandrusa payeni. The sequence continues at coordinate 1,930,776 of JAGSMX010000026.1, forward strand.
CTCTAATATACTTCAATATACTCCATTGTACTTCAATATGGTTCATAATGACATAAATATACACAACACATGTGTCAATACAAATTTGTGTTATAATACACTAGAATATCATCATAGTTAATAAAATTCATTCATTCATTCATTTGGACTTATGAGTCCAAAGTGATGACGTGATTTGAGGGTCGAGGGTGATATTTGATGATTCTTTTTTCATTTCATTTGAACGCTGGTGCTTCCCATGCAGTCTAAATTGGTCCAATTCTGATGGCATCCATGAGAAAATCATACGTGTCAAAGTTTGGTGACGATCGGAGCAATCAAAAAGATTGAACTGTCATTAACTTGAGCCCGATATGTTTTTGTATAAATGATAAGAATGATATTGTATTTACTGATATGTACATGGGTGTGGGTAATGATCTTCACCCGCCCGAGAAGAGAATAAATACTGAGACAGAATTGAATTATTTATTTATCTATTTCTTTATTTGCACACAATACAATAAAAAGGTACAAATAGGCGGACTTAATGCCAGTAGGCATTCTCTGCCAGTCTACCTTGGGGTTGTGTAGAGACAAAGTAACGGGTGCAAGCTATGTGAGAAAATAATAAATAAAAGAAAACTATAATAAATGCATGCACAATAAATTAAAAAATAAATTAAATATATAAACATAATAATTATATATAATAATAAATAGATACATATACAAATAATTATAGATGGATAGGGACAGCAATTGTCAAACTATTCCTTGCTTAGGTAAAGCTTCCATAGTTAATATATTGTTAGAGGTAAATTAATTATTTTAGGACATAAGTTTAGTTTTTAAATAAAATAAAGCAAAATCTAGCCCGGCGAAGCGGTCTAGGTACGCTAGTTTTGTATAAAAATAAAAAAAATGTTTTTTTTTTTAGGTATCAATTATGGCTTGGACGGCGGTCGCCTCCTTCTGTAAGACGGTCATGTCCCAGAAGGAGGCTGACGAGCGGGTCAGGGTGCGCAGAGGCTCCCCCCCTCCGGAGGCGACGTATCGGGGTGCGCAGGAGGCGTTACGAACGCCTCCTGTTGCCGCCCCCGTAATCCGAAGCGGGGCCAGAATGGGTACCTGGCCCCAGCATGCTTCGGCGTCGTCGGGACTTCTCTGAGCGCCGGAGAAGTCCCCCTTTGAGGATGTAGTCCGGTCTTTGCCGGGACCGGCCAGTCGTTGGGGTGTCCTGTCGCTGACAGATCCGGGGCACCACGCTCATAACGGCTGATGGCATTCGCGGAAGGTTTAGTGGGTAGGGGCTGCCCAGGCCGAGTTCCACACATCCCTCCGGGCCCACCGAGGGTACCGGAGGATGGTCTATTAATAGATTCCCCCGCGTGAACAAAAAAAAAAAAAAGGTATCAATTATAGCTTATTATCTCACTATGTACGCACGTATGTACCTGTTTCATGATTTACGTTGATTATATTTTAATAGTTCAAAGTATACCAAGATACTGCAAAAGTTTTATATATATATATATATATATATATATATATATATATATATATATATATATATATATATATATATATATATATATATATATATATATACTTACTAGTTTCTATTTTCGTACTAACGTTTTAAGTATTGCGTGGCCACAGGGCATTGAATTCTAGTATAAATAAGGTCTCAAGTCCTTTTAACCTTAGCGGGGTAGACACGGCTTGATATTCAGTCTAAGCGACCAAAGAGCAATGACACCTGTCTATACGGTATGTTTTCTCCAAGCTTAGAAGTAAAGAATTAGTTATGTTTGTGTAGCGTCATGCTCATTGACTTGTGTGTTTCTAAGCAAGTGCTTGACTACAATCCCACCTGATGTTAAGTGGACGCAGTCCTGATGGTAAGACGCACTAGCTTAGTAAATGCCTATTCACTCTACTCTTGAAAATACCCACGTTGTAATTGAAGGAAAAGATCGCGGGCAAACTATTCCAGTCCCTTGCTGTACGAACAATGAAAGACGAAGCAAATCGCTTCGTCCGAGCTTGAGGGATGTTCACAACAAAGGATGAAATCCCGCAGTGCGTCTAGAAGTCCGATGGTGGAAAGCGGATGGAGGAATTAGATCATGTAGTTCCTGAGCACACTCTCCAAAATGCAATCTGTAGAAAACGGAAAGGCTAGCTACCTTACGCCTGTGCTCAAGACTGAGCAGATTGGTTTCAGCGTCGCCAAATAGCCTCTTAGCCAGCTTTTCCACCGAGGCAATTAGCAGCGCCTGTCCAAATTTGACAACATGTGTTGCTAAGCAACGCCATTAACTGAATTGGCTGTAGTGTATACACGGATAAAACGACATTTTCTAAAAATATATCCTAGCTCTTTTATTGCCCCTGAAACACTGCGCGTGCTAAATTTGATGAAAATCGTTGGAGCCGTTTCCGAAATTCAGATTATAAATGTACAAGGTTTGCCCGTTTAAGATAGAGTTAGATTAGATATCGAAGCGTCAATAGCCTAATGGTTTAGGGTACAGCCTGCGAATCGTAAGGTCGTGGGTTCGAATCCACCATTCGACTATTGCCGTGAACCATGTCCCAGCAATGCTTGCTTAGTTGGAATGGTTGACAAGATTGTTAGTAATATTTCTGAAAAAAAGAAATATTGCTAGCTTTCTTTTTAAAAAAAATATTTCTTCATTTCAGTCCTGTAATTCTGGGCTCTCAAGAATAAGACTACGGTATCCCCTGCCTGTTGTAGAAGGCGACTAAAAGGTGCCTCGGGTTCACTGGGCGACAAGGGTGGACCTTTGTCGTTCGCCATGGTGGATCCGGGAAGAAGGCGATCAGCTGGCCCGTGTCGCCTTAGCACTGGAAGGGTGCTGGGTGAGGGACCAACCTCCCCGGAATTTGTTTAAGGACACTGTGCACAGGGGCTTTTGTGCGTTCCACTGGAGATTCCGTAGCCCCTCACCATGCACCGAGGAAGGGCCACCGGGGGAGTTTTAGTGGGTAAAAGCCCCACATAACTGCCGCCTTCCCCCCAGATCCTGTTGAAGATTTACCCTCCGTCAAAAAAAAGATATTTCTTCATCTGGGCGCTATAGAACAAGGCTGTGGTATCCCCTGCAGTAATCTGCAGTGGAACCGGGAAGAAGGCGATCGGCTGGCCCGTGTCGCCTTAGCACTGCGACGGTGCAGGAGAGGGACTAACTTCCCGGAACTTGTTTAAGGACACTGTGCACAGGGGCTTTTGTGCGTTCCACTGGAGATTCCGGAGCCCCTCACCATGCACCGAGGAAGGGCTACCGAGGGGTTTTAGTGAATAAAAACGTCGCATAACTAATCCACCATATCAGAATTTACGCATTTCGGTTACCATGGCAACGCATGTTAAACTCTTTTTACATAACCTAAACGTAACTGTCCAAAGGTCAAGCTGTCGGCAAAACTAAAAAGGTCATAGCTGTTAAAAATATTCTATAAATAAAATCCGTTTCTATTATCATAGGTCAATATATCATACCTTATCATAAATTTATGACGCAATCATTTCCCGCGCTTCATAGAGCCTTGTTTTAACTTTTATATAGCAATGGCGTATGTCATTAGTCTATGGCCAGTGTCAAACTTGGAAATTAACATTTTATTTTTTCTACGCAAAATTTCTTTTACGCACGCTTGACTCGGGTAGTGAGGTGATGAATGCGTTACGAAAATTTGCGAGAAAAGTTAGTGAAGATAGAACGGGAGTCAAGTTTCGTACAATACGGTAGGAACAAGAGAGAGCAATTCGCCTACATTTCCACTCTTGAACAATCGTGTATATAATATGTTAAACAATTTAACAATTTCCGCTTCAATAATAATAATTATAAAATCTCGTAGCCAGAATTATTCACCAGCAAATTGCTCTTCGATATGGCCTTGTGGAGTCCGAGGTGCCGTACTATAAATATACCCCGGCGCCAGTTCTCAAAAATGGTCATGCAACGCTCTATTGGGATCGATATTGGACTATTGTTGCCAATAAGCCTGATATTTTGCTGACAGATCGGTCAGCGCGACTGGCGGTGCTCGTCGATATTACCATCCCACATGACGATAACCTTGTGAAGGCCGAAAGGTAAATCACAAAGTAGTACCTCGACTTGGTTCACGACGTGACTGCCATGTTGCATGTGGATTCGACGATCATTGTCCCAATAGTCGTTTCTGCAAACGGTCATATAGTGAAAAGTCTCGATCAACATTTTAAGAGACTTTCGCTGGACGGCTGGGTCAAGGGTCAGATACAGAAGGCGGTACTCATGGACACGGCAGGCATCGTCAGGAGGTTTCTCTCTGTGTCGCCCTAACCACCGGTTGCTTGGGCCCTACTTCGTTGCCGGTGCCACACACTAGGTTAGGTTTTTATAATGTTTTTGTATTTTGTATGATATTTTTGTGTATTTTACTTTTTTTTTAACGGGGAGGAAATCTTCATAAAGATACCCCGCCTTCTGAGGAGGCAGATATCTGGGGTTTATACCCACTAAAACCTCCCCGGTGGCCTTTTCCTCGGTGCATGACGAGGGGCTCCGGGATCTCCAATGGAACACACCGGAGCCCCTCTGCACTGTGCTCAAGGAGAGCACGTCCCGGGGGGGAGGTTACTCCCTCCCCCCCTGCACGGGCCAGCCAATGTCGCCTTCTTGTCGCCCAGTGAACCCGAGGCCCCTTTTAGTCGCCTTCTACGACAGGCAGGGAATATCGTAGTCTTATTCTTGAGAGCCCAGAACTACAGGGCTGACAATTATTGTTTTTTTTTATAAATATTATAAAAGCTTAACCTAAGGCTTCAAAATAAATAAATCTGCGATCTGTGAACGAAGAGTTGACAGGTACCATCGTATATACTAGTCGTTTTCAGATTTGTTCGGCGCTGTCCAAATTGGAATTACTTTTTGCTTGCTGTCGGCGACTTTTTACTCTATAGCTGTGGAAGAAACCAAGCAACCAGTAGTGACCCCCAATAAAGGTATAACGTAATGCATTCTACATGCCGTTCGTGAACGAACATACATAAACAAAACACACAGACGAATTAAGAACCGCCTACATTTTTAACTTTGGTTGAAAATACAGAACAACCTAGATATTTTTACCTACATCACAGGTCACTTACATGAGAACAATAACTAATATTATAAAACAACTAGCGTACCCAGCCCACTTCGCCGGGCTAGATTTTGCTTTATTTTATTTAAACAATAAACTTACATCATTAAATATTTAATTTATCTCTCACAAAATATTAAATTATTCATTTCTCTCCGTATTTATTCTCTTCTCGAGCTGGTGAAGATCATTACCCACACCCATGTACATATCAGTAGATACAATATCAAACTTATCATTTATACAAAAACATAGATCAACATAGCAGTAGCAGTCGCTAAAAGAAAGTGGAAGTGGGCGGGCCACATATGCCGTAGATTTGATAACAGGTGGGGGAGAAAGGTCCTAGAATGGAGACCTCGAACTGGGCACAGAAATGTGGGCAGACCACCGGCACGATGGACGGACGACTTAAGACAGGTGGCTGGCAAGGGTTGGATGCAGAAAGCACAAGACCGCAAAGAGTGGAGTTCTATGGAAGAGGCCTACACTCAGCAGTGGGTGGCAAGAGGCTCAAAAAGAGAAGAGAGAGATAATGACAAAGAATCTTAACTCTATAATTATTTAGTATACAAATATAAACAATCTAAAATATCAGCTTATTTTGAATAAATAAAAAAGTGTTTACACATCCTTTTCTTTACACAACCTATTCTTCTTCTTTGTCGTTCCCTCATTTCTGAGGATCGTGGTCACTAGAGCCCCTCAAATGAACAATCTGCCTCCACCGGTTTCGGTCCGAGGCGGGGGGTAAGGGGGAGATCGGACATAACATCACGCCGGCCCCAAGCGTTATCCTCACCTGCACACGCTGAAAGGCGGCGACAGCCAACTGGCAACCGTGGTGCTCCCTGCTAGATAACGAACGAGGCCTTGGCGACCGAGCAATATCGGTATAACCTATTCGGACAACTGTATGGAAGAGGCTGCAGCGGCCTTAGGGTCTAAAAGTTACAGCCTTTATATATATAATATAAATGTCCCACTGCTGGGCACAGGCCTTCTCTGTAAAGAGAGTATAAGGGCATAGTCTGCCACGCGGCCCTAATGCGGATTGGCAGACTTCACATGTCGCAGAAAAATTTTCTAAGACATGTAGGTTTCCTCACGGTGTTTTCCTTCACCGCCGAGCGCGTGGTTAATCAGCACATAAAATTGCAACAGCAAATTTATTGGTGCCGGGACCGGGGATCGAACTCGGGTTGCTAGCGTACTATGCAACTTGAGCCAACCGCCCTGGACACTGAGCTACCACGGCTTAGGGTCTAAATAACCCTTAAAATGCCTGGTGCAGAAGGCAACGGGAAACCACTGCACTATGTCCCTTGAGCGTCACAATGGCCAACCTATAGTTGTATTAAAAATGTCGATATCAACCTCCCTAGACTTTTCATTATAGATACGACAAGTTCTCTGCAGGTATGAGTTTTGTCCATACACTGTTCTGTTCATATGAGGTATATTATTAATTATAATGGAGCTATGCAAAGGTATTTTTTTTACACAAGCATACATTGTTGTAATAATCAAGTTTACAAACTAAGTCCTGTTGTGTATGCCAATTACAGGTGTATACAACATTCGCTATAAAGAAACGTAACGATTTCATTATTAATACTTACAAAAATATTTTATTAAATGATAAAGTAATAGAAATATCAGTAATAAATTAATTAAATTAGCCAAAATTACTGCACAATTTTTAACACTAAAGTGCGGAAGACCTTGCGTGGATTAGAAAAAATGTCTTCTTTTAGAATCTTAAAAATAAAGCTAAAAAAGTTGATTAAAAATTATTCCGCATGTTCGTTTTCCTTAAAAAAAAGATAAGTTGACCATAGACAAACTTTATTGGTCTCCCACTTAAATGGATTTAGCTTGTTCTCTGTATAATATTATCTGGTATGCTTTCAGCTCGGCCGTGTTCCAGACAGACGGACTGCGCGGGAACCACCAGCTCGTCGTGCGTGCGTACCCACTATGACGCGGTCACCAGATGTCTGTGTGGGGATAATTCACCGCCATTGAATGGGCAATGTGAAGCGCAGTCGAAACGTAAGTTGAACAAGTATCTCTCTCTTTTAAATTAACGTTAAGTTTTTACTCAAATTGCTGTACCTTTTTATTGACGGGGTCGGAAAACTCATCCTTCTGGGGGCAAGACGGGGTTATGTGAGATTCTTAATCACTAAACCCGCCCGGGCCGTCTTCCGTGCGTAAAGGGGGCTCCGGGAATTCCAGTAAAACGCACTGGAGCACCGCTACATTACGATCTGTAGCACCGGGGAAATTACTCCCTTCGCGAGCACCCTCGCAGTGGTAAGGCGACACAGGACCGCCTTCATCCCGAGTCCACTGTAGCGAACGACTAAGGCTCTCACCCTTGTCGCTTGTGGACTAGGCTCCATTTAGTCGCCTTTTACGACAGACAGCAGATACCATATTATTCTATAAGCCTAGAACTACGGCATTGAAATTGACTGTACTTACTTTTATGTGAGTGACAGAATAAGTGTGTAACTATCTTGCTTCTGGAACGGATATATACGAAGTCTGCCAACTCGCACTAGCTGCGGCAGTCTTTGCTCTTATTCTGTACAGAGAAGGCCTGTGCCCAACAGTGGGATAATATTTATTTGAACGCTTACTCTGGAAATGATAACTAAACAAGGAATAGTTTTACATTTTCTTTTTTCTGTCCCTAAACATCGATATCTATGTAGTTATATATCTATGTAGGTATATTGATATGTATGTATGTATGCTTTTATTTATGGATTTATATATATTTATCTTGTATATTGTTACATTGTCTTTATACAACCCTAAGGTAGACTGGCAGAGAATGCCTTCTGGCATTAAGTCCGCCTGTTTGTACGCTTTTATTTTGTGCAAATAAAGATTTAATAAATTAATAAATAGATACGCTAAAAATTTATCTTTCATATAGGTGTACTAGTGTACCCAGTCCGCTTCGCCGACCTAGATTTTGCTTTATTTTATTTAAGCAATAATCTTACATCATTAAATATTTAATTGAACTCTCACAATATATTAAATTATTCATTTCTCTCCTATTCATTCTCCTCTCGAGCGGGTGAAGATCATTACCTACACCCATGTACATGCAATATTCTCCATTGTACTTCAATATGGTTCACAGTGACATGAAAATACACAACGCATGTGTCAATACAAATTTGGGTTATAAAACAATACAATATAATCATAGAAAAAACGCTGTATTTGAGTTCAAAAAGAGGAGTGCTCCAATCGTCACCAAACTTTACAGGATTACTCGTCAGGTCAATCTGAAGATTCCCTGTAAGTTTAATTGAAATCGGTCCAGCCGTTTCGAAGCCTATACGGATCAAATCCACACACATTCTCTTTTATATATATAGATATATTTAATTAACAGGTCACCACAGTGTACGGTGACCTTTCCAACATGGCGACAGTTTATAGGCCAGTGTAGATAATAAATTATAAACACGGCGCATTTAGTATAATAGTAGGCCGACTCGCAATATTTTAAAATGAACGTGACCTTTTATTTTTATAATATTGTAAAGCATTTTTGTTTGCCTAACAAAAGATTCATGCAGGCAGAATGGTTATGTTTCCTTTGTCCATAAATTTATTACAAAATGCCGGGTTTATTTTTGACCACATGACAAAGATTAAAGATGTTAAAATACGTTCTTATGCTGTTAGAATCTAAACGAATTCTACTAATATTATAGATATTTTATTTTAAAGCATTTTTGTTTGCCTAACAAAAGATTCGTATAGGCAGAATGGTTATGTTTCCTTTGACTAAACATTTATTATAAAATGTCAGGTAGACAGTTCAGGCCCCAAATATGTGACAGGAGCTGATATGATACACCGCGTACAATTTTAGCAAGTAATTCAATGTATTTAAAAAACCGATTTTTCTTAACAGTATGTCTTTAAAAGATGTTTAAATCTGGTAACACTAAAACTACCACAAAAGAATCGTTCCCTCGCAAACATCAGTGGGTATTCGTGATTTAAAATTACAACAAAGCTAAGTCATTGCATCTAATACAGATAAAAATCACGTAAACAATATACAAATCTCCTCTAGCAGACCCATTTAAAGAATTACAATCGACTAATTACGTACAAGGGCCCACTTTCATGTTTAGATGAAATAAACGATTATTTGACGTTTAATACAATTCAAAATGGCCGAAATTCGTAGTCGCCCGCGCGGGAAACTCTAACCCGATCAAGATTGTATACGAAGGACTTAATAGAAGGTCATTTTGAGGAAATTGAGTTAAAATAAAGTGGACTGGTCATCAACCCTGAACAATGGGGTTCGTTATGTAATAAATATTTCCTGTCTACATTAAAAGATTTTATTGCTTTTTTTTTTAAATGACGAACTACACAGATTGGCCAGAGAAGCTGGCCTTGACTGCTTCACCGGATTCAGAGGTGGCATAGCTCTTAAGTCGCTTAGCCTGAACCTCTATCGCTAGTAACTCGACACAAGGGTCCCGCCGGTGGGTAGTAACCTCGCCTTGGACGGTTACTACGTTACGCGTAAGCATTCCGATCCGATGGCTTCCGAGAGGGCCAAACCACCACTCGGTCGGTTGCTATTTCACGGATAATCTAAAGGACATTCGAAAAGCTAAACTAACTTTGAGTGCCACTACGGGAGGCGTTGGCGCTGGGAGAAGAAGTGGCCGAAGAATCTCCAGCAATGCTTCTACATCTAAAGGGTGTGGCCTGCCCATAAAAGTATTTTATACTAGATGTGATATACTATGAGAGTTTTAATTATTACTTTTACATAGGGAATTTCCCCGAAGGTAAATAATTTCTCACTGCATCTATACGTTGCTATTTGTACCAGTTCTCTACCACGTGTGCGCGAACAGCGACGAATGCAACGACGGCCTGGTCTGCGGCACCCCTAATATCACGAGCAACGCCCCGCACCACCTGCGAGTCCTCACCCCCCAGGACAAGATCTGCCTCTGCGACACCGAGAGCGGCTACAGGGAGCGCGAGTATGCTTGCAGCGGTAAGTCCACAAACGTCAGAAGCACAGATTAGCCAAAGAAACTGGTCTTGACAGTTTCACTGGATTGAGAGGTGGCCATAGCTCTTAGGTCGCTTAGCCTGAACCTCTACCACTAGTAACACGACGCAAGGGTGCCGGTGAGGGGTAACTTCGGCTTGGACGGTTACCATCGCTGTAGGTTTGGGCTCGTAGAATAAGACTACGGCATCCCCTGCCTGTCGTAGAAGGCGATTAAAAACGGCCTCGTGTTCACTGGGCCTTTGTCGTCCGCCAAGGTGGACCCAGTGCAGGGCGACATCAGCTGGACCGTGGCGCCTTGCACTGCGGGGGTACTGGTGGGGAGGGGAGGGAGAGTAACCTACTAGACAAGAGTGTGGCGTGTACCATCTTTCGACTATATCAGCACTTAACATCAGGTGGGATCGTGGTCAAGCTCTAGTTTATACCCCATTAAAAACATAATTGATTACAATAAAATAAATAATAAATCATTTCATCACAGCTAAAGGAAAGATTTAATTAATTTACGTTCACATTTACACACAAAGATTAAGACATTTTGATTTTCTTAAGAGGGCGTCACAATATTCTTGCCCGTAACGCCGACACTGATCGACTCATGGTTCTCGGAATGCTATCGGGCCAGTTACTCTTTAAAGATGTTCAAGACTCTTGCACATCGTAAAAACCCGGTGAAACTGTCATTGCCGACGGTCCGATCAAAGCATCATCATTCAAATTCAAAAAGCTGTAAGCTCAAATTGTGGATTCGAACCTACGACTAATTGAATTCAAACAGTTGATACATCATTCGTATGTCATTGGTAAGCAACGGTGGCAAAAAACGACAATTATGACATCACGGAATGTCCATTTTGAGAATTGGTATTATAGCAGACTTGGCGTACCCAAACCGCTTCGCCGGGCTAAATTTTGCTTTATTTTATTTAAACAATAAACTTACATCAATAAATATTTAATTTAACTCTCACAATATATTAAATTATTCATTTCTCTCCGTATTCATTCTCTTCTCGAGCGGGTGAACATCATTACCTACACCCATGTACATGTCAGTAAATACAATATCATTCTTATCATTTAGGGATATACTCCATTGTACTTCAATATGGTTCATAATGACATAAATATACACAACGCATGTGTCAATACAAATTTGTGTTATAAAACAATAGAATATCATCATAGTAAATAAAAGCTGTTGAAATTTGACAGTTCAAACAGAGGAGTGCTCCAATCGTCACCAAACTCGACCCAACGGATTACTCGCCAGGTCAATCTGAAGATTCCCTGAATGTTTAAATGAAATCGGTCCAGCCGTTTCGGAGCCTATATGGCACAAACCCACACATTTTCTCTTTTATATATAGTGTTATAAATATTTATATTTATATAAATAAAACATACATGACATGACTATTGACTGTCTTATTAATTTGTTGCTAAGCAACACCATTACATATAGGTTACTTTTTTTTTGATTGATGTTTTATTACTATATTTGTTCCCCAGCATGTTTGGCTGTGCGGTATTTTTCTTAACATTAATTTACATCTTATAATTTATCTACTTTATATAATACTAATTTCTAATTTCTTATATCTACTTACATTTTCCTTATTATATCTATTATTTCTATATAAATATTTCTTATTTTAATTTCTAATATTTCTAACTTATTACAATTCTGATTTATTATCTAATTTATATCTATTTACATTATGTTTTAATTCTATCTATTACTTTTAGCTACATATTTACAGAACCTTAAAATATACCTATCTTATTCTTATCACTAATTAAATATCTAATGTTATCTAAAGTAATTCTTTCATTCATCTCGCTTTCACACTCATATCTTTTAACATTAAATTCGGACACCATATAGGTTACTTGCAGATTAGCTAAAAATAAATATAATTTCAGATGCGGACATCCTCAAGACATCGATTTTGGCCATCTTTCTCGTCGTTAGCTTAAGGAATTTTTCGTTAATTAATCTATCAGGACTCTCCAATGCATTTATTTTACCAATTAATATCATTAGTTACCCACTTTTAGGTTATATTTCTGTTGGCGCGGTTGTCAATTCGATTTTGACGTTTGTTTACACACTGTTAAGTTGGCAATGAAAGGTATAGACAAAGAATTAGAGAAGTTTTTTTTAATCTGTTATTCACTGCTTCTAGCACACTTGGACGTGTTTCTCATAGAAGTTAGTTCCCTATGTCTTGTACCTTTAATTAAATTGGTAATGAATGCCTCATAATGACAACAAATAGAGCAATAATGATTCATTGCGTGATAAGTATAATATAATTTAAATTCATGTACTTCTAGCGATAATGATTGTAATATCTATTCTGTAAAATGGAACATTTGTTCTTGTTATGTAAAATAAAATCTCTATGGCCTGTAACACACGGCGTATTTAAAATGCGCAGACGACGCGTGTCACCGTGTACGCCGTAGATGCCGAATTTTGCGGTTTGTATAGATTCAAAATGCGTTCAACGCATATCCGTGACATAACAATAGCGAATGCCAAGCGCACACATGTATCTGTTCTCTCCCAACTCGCCATAAAGACCAGACTGTCCGCTACGTGTCTGCAGCGCGTACTGACATATTTCGGACATACAATGCGTAGAGGGGATGGCAACCTTGAAAAACTGGTCATCGTTGGCAATACAGAAGGCAAGAGAACAAGAGGCCGGTCGGCGACACGATGGTCTGATCAAGTAAAAGGTGCCGTCTCCTCTCCTAATCTGCCGATGGAGGCAGATTGTCCACTTGAAGGTCTCCAGTGACCACGATTTTTAAAGTCATGCAGTTATGGTATTAATCTCTATGATGTAACAATCATGACAGTGACGTAACAAATCAAAATGTTTTTTTATTACGAGTTACCATATAAAAATATAAACAATGCTATTGATTTAAAATTAAATTTGTAATGTTTTACTTGTTTCAATTCACTTAGGCTTAAAATTTTAAACTAACAAATATATATCGGAATGTTATCAATTGAATTTTTATCAAAGATATCACTTCATCATACATATTATAAAATAATTAAATATTTGTGTACAAGTAAAAGTTAATTTGACTGCGTGTTTAGAGACAGCATTATGTTAAAGTTAACAATCAAATTATACTGCTCTGTGTCTTAGACATGCGAAACGTGACCCTCTTAACTTCCATTCGCCGTGCCCGATCACACTTTTCGTAACGCACTCACCAGCTTATTCCCCATGTAAAGCAATTTTACTTAAAAATAGCGTAATTTCTAATTATGAATTATTGTATACCTTTTACGTTACAGTATATATTTCTTAGTATTGTTCTAATTGTTTTAAAAACATTTTTTTATTAGATTATAAAATTTTAAACTTATCTATCTCGTGTAGAATTGTTAATAAAATTACACATTTTCCTCTCTATTCGAATTCGGTCTATTTAAAATTATTTTAAATTTCCAAGTGCCATGGGAAAATAGTTTTAGATCACAATGTTTTTATTATTATAATATAATTTCACTAAAATAATAAATAACATTAGTTTTAATAACGTTTAAAAATATTCATCTTATACATTTGCACAGAATTTTCAGTCAAAAATTCACCGTATCAATTTGATCCGCTAAAAAAACTAAACCTAATCATTCATTATGCTATAAAAGAATTCCATATACGAATTCCGTAACATTAATGTCCCTAAAGGCCACAGAAAAAAACGAACTGGCAGTCTCACAAAATAAAAAAGAAACATAATACTATAGAATTCAATATTCGAATTCCGTAACATTAATGTCCCTAAAGGCCACAGAAAAAAACGAACTGGCAGTCTCACAAAATAAAAAAGAAACATATATAGAATTCCATTTTCGAATTACGTTAGGCTGTTTTTTTTCGTTTTCCATGAAAACATTCTCATTTAAAAAAAATGACATTGCCGGAATTTCATTGCATGTGACGTAATTGCCTTCTTTTTTCGTAAGCGGCCAATTCCAGAAACCTGTATTCTAGATATATATGACGTCTGTCCATTTTAAAATCAAGCTTAAAGTATTTACGCACCGAAGGCATAGATAAGGCCTTATTAATCTACAAGCTTCTCTATGTATTGATTGATGTTTGAGATTAGATGTATGTTTAAAATAATGTGGTATTGGTTTAATATTTTCAATAAATATGGTTCTCACATAAAATATGTTTTTATTACCCTAAATAACCGTATTATGTAATGAGAATAGATACAAAAAATAATTCTATATCAAATAAGAAGCAAATTACAGAACTCAAACATATCTTACAATTCGTTGTACAATGTGACCTTATGTCTGAGAACGATCTCTAGCATTACCTTTGTATGGACAGGAGATATATGAACAGAAAAGGACAATGGCATACAGGTACAGATATTATAATTAAACTACATATGTTACAGGTTGTTCCGTAATTCAACGTCCAACGGTAAGTGGGGGCTAGGTGATTGTATGACAGAGTCGAAAAAAATCCACGTCATTTAAAATAAAACCACGACTTGATATGACCATTTTTCTGAAAACTGTGAAAAAGTCAGACGTACGATATTTTCAAGTACTATAACCATGTAGTTAGACCACGAGTATTTGGGATTATTTGTACACGTGTTCTTTATCTTCTGGATAGACTTGTGACGCCGCCGGTAAATAAAAAGTATCACAGAATATTGAAATTATAATTTATAAATTTGTTTCACTAAAATGTACAATTTGGAAAAGTCTAGGCAAAAGGAAAATCGTCTTTATACTATTTTATTATTCTAAATATAATATTTTTTTCCTTTAAAACACTTTTTTGGTGAATTGGCGAATGCCAGTCACCACAAGTACAATTAAAGCCCGACTTGGTACAATAACAAAAAAAAGTTATATTTTTATGACTATTCTTTCATTTTTAGGACAAATTCATTGGATACCTGACTTTGACCCACCGTGCTGTAAAAAAATGAACTGAAACTATGGTGGGAAGTAATTTTTAAAAAATCCATGTCAATTATTTTTGTCGAGACTGTCATACAGTCGCCTACTAACCATTTTTGGGAAATGTGGCATTAGAGCGAAATGCCTCCCTTTATTATTTTTACACGTGTTTTTTTATTTTCTAGATAGACTTGTGACGCCGCCGGTAAATAAAAAGTATCACAGAATATTGAAATTATAATTTATAAATTTGTTTCACTAAAAATGTACAATTTGGAAAAGTCTAGGCAAAAGGAAAATCGTCTTTAAACAATTTTATTATTCTAAATATAATAATTTTTTCTTCTAAAATACTTTTTGATGAATTGGCGAATGCCAGTCACCACAAGTACAATTAAAGCCCGACTTGGTACAATATCAAAAAAAAGTTATATTTTTATGACTATTCTTTACATTTTTAGGACAAATTCATTGGATACCTGACTTTGACCCACCGTGCTGTAAAAAAATGAACTGAAACTATGGTGGGAAGTAATTTTTAAAAAATCCATGTCAATTATTTTTGTCGAGACTGTCATACAGTCGCCTACTAACCATTTTTGGGAAATGTGGCATTAGAGCGAAATGCCTCCCTTTATTATTTTTACACGTGTTCTTCGTCTACTAGTGCGCCGCCGGTAAATAAAAGTATCACAGAATCATGACGAATAATGAAATTATATTTTATAAATTTGTTGCATTAAAAATATATTGGAAAATGTCTAGAGAAAAAGTCTTCGAAAAGTAAAAGGAAAAACGTTGACATATATCTTTTATAAAATTTTCTTATTCTAAATATAATATGAATAATTTTATCGTCTAAAATACTTTTTGGTAATTAGCGAATGCAAGTCGCCACACACTCACCGTTGGAAGCTAAATACGAGACACTGTATATAATCTACACTAAAATGTGACAATGACATCTAATCTAACTTATATTTTCATTTTCATCTTAGACGTAAGAAATAAGTGTGCGTTTTAAAAAAGACTTGGCTTAAAGGTCTTGTTATCAAGCCATAAAATATTCAACAACAAAAAAAAACAACAATGACATCTGGCATTATTTTTATAAACATTACGTTTTCATAAATTACTATCACAGTTCTTTACCTAACCGCATGTAGAACGTTACAAAGTATCACCATGGCAGCGGATCCATTGAAAGAACTACTGCAATTCCTAGGGCCGGAAACTAGAATTGATTTAAAAGACGTTGCTATGGACTATTTGATCGGCCTATCTGGTACCGTAGAGGGTGTTGAAATTATCTTGGGAGACGAGAATATATTGAAAGCCATAATCGATTGTACCAATGACAAAGTGGATGCAGTCACTAAAAATGCGCTTTTACTCCTCATAAATATAACTGCGCACTTTAAAGGCGCTACGGAATTGTTGAAACTCAAGCCCAACCTGAAGCGAAGTGTCTTAGATGTATTTGTTGGTTATGTCTTAGATTCACAACAAATTCACGCGGACTCTGTCTGCATGATCCTTTCAAATATCACCAGGGTCGAAGACCATATAGAACAATGTGTAGACATACTTATGCCATATTTAAATGACCTCATGAATGTTTTCGTCAATATAGATTTTAACAAAAAAGGTTATAATTTGGAATATCTTGCACCAATGTTCAGTAATTTAAGCTGCAGTCCCCGTATACGTCGGTGGTTGACTGAAGAGAATCCACATGTACCTTTGATAAAGCTTCTACCATTTTGCCAGTTTGAGAAATCAAATATATGCCGAGGCGGTACAATAGGCATTATTAGAAATTTAACATTTGATGTACAGTACCATGAATTTCTACTTAGACCTGATTTAGACTTGCTTACGTATCTGCTTGGTCCATTAATGGGTAACGAGGATTATTCCGATGAGGAAATGGACACACTACCTATAGCATTGCAATATTTACCTAAGGAGAAAAAACGGGAAGCGGACATAGATATAAGAAAAATGATTTTGGAAACATTTAACAAGTTATGTAGTAAGAGAGCCTCGAGGGAGGTTTTAAGAAAATGGAGTATATTACGTTCTAAGAGAGTACCATAAATGGGAAAAGGATCCGGTTGTTCGTCTTGCATGTGAAAATGTGGTTGATATATTAATTCTTAAAGAGGATGAAGTTGGTGCGGAGGATCTCTCCGCTGTTGACGTGCCAGAAGACATGGTCGATAATTTTGAAAAGATGGACAAAGAATATATTAACAGTGTATAGTTTTATAATTGTAAAGTGTATTTACATTTTTATATATAAATTATTTTGTTTTATATCATATAAATATTTGTGTACATCAATAAATATTCATGACAATGACTATGTGGGCATTTTTTCAGTTTCTTTGAAAGTAAGTACCTAGTTGTTATCCATTATTGGAGAGGTAAGAAAACGCTTATGTTTTTGAAAAGATCTGCCAACCAAGTTTCGCAAGTGATCCTGTAAAGTTTGGTGACGATCGGAGCACTCCTCTTTTTGAACTGTCAAACAAGACATACGTCGTACTTTTATTTCTGACATTAACTTGAGCCTGATATGTTTTTGTATAAATGATAAGAATGATATTGTATTTATGATCTTCACCTGCTCGAGAAGAGAATGAATACAGAGAGAAATGAATAATGTAATATATTGTGAGAGTAAAATTAAATATTTAATGATGTAAGTTTATTATTTATATAAAATAAAGCAAAATCTAGCTCGGCGAAGCGGGCGATAGTATTTGATAAATATTGTATGAATTAGGGTTCCTAACTTTTCATACTGGTGAGATCTCTGGTGTTTCCAATATTCACATACAGAGCGGAAACTTGGACCCTCAAGAAGGCAGATAGATCTCGTATTAACGCATTTGAGATGTGGTGCTGGTGGAGAATGTTGCGAGTACCTTGGACAGCCCACCGCACAAATGCGTCAATTCTCCGAAAAGTGGGTGTCACCGTGAGATTGTCAATGGTCTGTCTCCGAAGGAAAACCAATATCTTGAAAACACTCCTGGTCACAGGCAATATTTTTTTTATAATAGTAAATAGGCTCACGTTTGCCTTCTATCTTGCTTGATGGAAAGCGAAGATAGAAGGCAAACGTGAGCCTATAAGGTGTCTGTTCACATTGGACTTAAAGGTGTCCAGATTGTACAGGGAAAACGACCAAGAGGGAGGAGCCATATGCGTTGGACAGACCAAATTAGCCTCAACACGAACAGGACAGTCCACGAGGCATTTCACACCGCCAAAGACCGCAACAGGTGGAAAGCGATCGTCCGCCACATAATTCGTGGAGGAAAACAACGCAAGGAGGAGGAACTTTTATAATAAAAAATCATTATTCAAACATTCATTCTTTACACATTTTTACATTTGTACACAAGTTTTACATTAATTAATTGTGAGATTCAAACCTGTAAAGATGTAAACGAAAACTAAATACATGTCTCCGCAGAAGCTGGCTTCGATGTCCATAAAACTATCTAAAATAACACTGCGTAGTTAATAATCAAAAACAACTTATAAATCCAAGTATATAGTGTATTTATGTATTATCACCCATATGAGGTCAATAGAGCTTACAAAATAATAGCAACTGCCCATTCGATAACAATACATAGGAGTCCAAAAATTATTTATGGATAAAATAACAAAATTAACAAATAAATTCCACAATAATTTTTCTCTTAAATTGACTTTGTATTCCGATAGCATCTATAGAGGTTCAAGTAAAGCGACCTAAGAGCTATGCCACCTCGCAAACCGGGTGAAGCAGTTAAGGCTGGCTTCTAATAATAAACAGAAACTTATAAATTCAAGTATGTATGTAAATATATAGTGTATCTATGTATTGTCACCCAAATGAGGTCGACAGAGCTTACTAAATAATATATGGTAGCTGCCAAGTCCATAACAAGTCTTGCAGAGACTTTGTTATTACACAGACAATATGGCAACACTCAAAGACAACATTTATCAAATTCAAATTGATATACAATACAAACATTCTTATATTTAATATATTTTTGTGTCATAAAAATCTCTCACATGTAGACAAAAAACAGCTTTCAGTTTTTTATATATATATATATATAATAATCCACACCGTGACCGGTGACGGCGACCTTGAGTAGCTTTTCAGTTTTTTACCAAGCTTGTAAGGATGTGAGAGCTTATTTTTAATTCTTACAACTACTTACATTTTACATATTGATATTTGGACGATAATTCTTAATGCCTTCCATGCGTGCCTTTCTGCGCTCGGAGGGCGTAGCACCTTTAATCTTGGTGATGATGTGAGCGCCCTTCTTGCTCAGATCCGGCTTGTACGAGTTCGTGCATTCCTACGAAAGACAAAGTTTTACTTGAAAATGGCTCATGTATAGTTTATTTAGTTAGTAATAGGACTCACTATGAAGTATGCAAACCTTTTTTTTGTTAATGGGGAGGAAATCTTCAGGTTATGGGGGGTTTTTACCCACTAAAACCTCCCCGGTGGCCCTTTCATTGGTGCATGACGAGGGGCTCCAGGATCTCCAGTGGAACGCACCGGAGCCCCTCTGCACTGTGCTCAACGAGAGCACGTGCCGGGGGGGAGGTTACTCCCTCCCCTCTGTGCCCTCGCACGGGAAGAAGGCGACACGGGCCAGCCGATGTCGCCTTCTTCCCGGGTCCACCTTAGTGGACGACAAAGGCGCCCACCTTCGTCGCCCAGTGAACCCGAGGCCCCTTTTAGTAGCCTTCTACGACAGGCAGAGGATACCGTACTCTTATTCTTGAGAGCCCAGAGCTGCAGGCCGGTCTCCCACCGGCGAAGTATGCAAACCTTTTTTTTTTGTTGACGGGGAGGAAATCTTCAGAAAGATACCCCGCCTTCTGGGGGCAAGGCGGCGGTTATGTGGGGATCTTACCCACTAAAACCTCCCCGGTGGCCCTTTCCTCGGTGCATGACGAGGGGCTCCGGGATCTCACGTGGAACGCACCGGAGCCCCTCTGCACTGTGCTCAAGGAGAGCACGTCTCGGGGGCAGTAAGCAAAGTACAGTACAAAGACAGTATGCAAGTATGCAAACCTTTTTTTTTTTTTTTGTTGACGGGGAGGAAATCTTCACAAAGATACTCCGCCTTCTGGGGGGAAGGCGGCGGTTATGTGGGGTTCTTACCCACTAAAACCTCCCCGGTGGCCCTTTCCTCGGTGCATGACGAGGGGCTCCGGGATCTCCAGTGGAACGCACCGGAGCCCCTCTGCACTGTGCTCAAGGAGAGCACGTCCCGAGGGGGCAGGTTACTCCCTCCCCACCTGTGCCCTCGCAGCGGAAGGCGACACGGGCCAGCCAATGTCGCCTTCTTCCCGGGTTCACTTTGATGGACGACTCAGGCCCCCACCCTTGTCGCCCAGTGAACCCGAGGCCCCTTTCAGTCGACAGGCAGGGGATACCGTAGTCTTATTCTTGAGAGCCCAGAACTACAGGGCTGGACGGTCTATGCCCTTATACTAACTTTACAGAGAAGGCCTGTGTCCGACAATAAATATCAAGACTGTAACTTAGAAAGCTAGCCAAAATTTTTTTTTTGAAAATATTACTAACATTCTTATTAACTATTCCAACTAAGCTTAGGCTTGTGCTAGGAGATGGTTCACGTCAATAGTCGAATGGTGGATTCGAACCTACGACTTTACGATTCGCAGACCGTACCCTAAACCAATAGGCTATTGACACTTTAACTTGTAATGTGTTTATTGGATATTATATTTTTTATAAATGTTATTTTCTTTTTACACATAGTTGAAAGAAAAATGAATACTCACATCTTCCCAATTCTCCTCGGACGTGACAACAAACGGTTGTGATATGTCCACGGCAGGTCTATGGTCATCATCAGTGATGAACATTTGTGTGTCCAGCATATGACGTTTGGGGCATGTACTCACATGATACTGGAATATTTATAAGAACAAAAATTGATTGCAAATCGATCCAAATTTTATTACCAAAGCGACATAGTTATGTTGCATTTTCATTTTGTGCCAATTCTTTTTTTTTTGTTAACAGGGAGGAAAATTTCCCTGGTGGCACTTTCCTTGGTGTATGACAAGGGGCTCCGGGATCTCCAGTGGAACGCACCGGAGCCCCTCTGCAGAGAGTGCAGAGTCCGACATCGGCTGGACGGTCCATGCATTGCGAGGCGACAACGTCCAGCCGATGTCGCTTTCTTCCCGGGTCCACCTTAATGGACGACAAAGGCCCCCCCCCTTGTCGCCTAGTGAACCCAAGGCCCCTTTTAGTCGCCTTCTACAACAGACAGGGGATACCATAGTCTTATTCTTGAGAGCCCAGAACTACAGGGCTGTTTGTGCCAAGTCTATGCTAACTGGCTAGAGTATCCGACTGGATTTGAGAGGTGGTACACTTAGGTTGCTTAGCCTGAACATCCGTTGGGAGCAACACAAGGGCCTGAAAGGAGACCTTGTCTTTCTTTAAACAAACTACTCAAGATATATTACAGAATATAGTGCAGTACTTGTATGTTGCTACATTCCTCCTCTTTGCAATGGCAGCATTAGGTGTATAAATTTATAAATTGAGAAAAAAATTAGATAATCTGGACTGGAAACCAAATCCAAAACCTTTCAGTTACGCACCAAGTGCTCTAACAGTATTGAACCTGTTCAATATTATGGGCCAAGTTAAAAATAAACATATTACTAAATATACAACATATCAATATAATAGTATATAATAAATTCTTCAATATATTATAATCAAAGAATATATCAATATATTTTTTGCATGTACATCCCTATTTTAGAGCACTTACATCAAGTTCCACGTCATTGATTACATGAGTTGCGTCAAATGGGCAGTTTGTCTTGTTGGTTTTGGGATACTGCTTACGACACTTCTGAAGGTGTATGTGCATCCTGTATTGTTCCACCTGGTGCGATGGGTTGTAAGGGCATGTCATCAATGTGTTTGGGCTAGGGTCCGCCATCGCTGGAATTGAAAATAAATGTAAGATAAGGTCAACTGAGAAACTAACAAAATTTCACTCGTAATGTGAAAACTAAGACCTGACTTTAAATCAAATGTGATACATCAATCATTAAATGCTATTAGGTGAGGATGCTCTCCGAAGTATGATAGTTATTTTAGGAAATCCTGCCTTCAATCCCTTTCTAACTTTTATATATATACTATTTTTAAAACCTGAGCTATGTCCGTCCATAGAATTTGTTAGTGACAATATAACCTAATAATTATGTTAGAAAATGTTATG
The DNA here is from genome assembly GCA_029286785.1 of Meandrusa payeni. NCBI lineage: Eukaryota > Metazoa > Arthropoda > Insecta > Lepidoptera > Papilionidae > Meandrusa > Meandrusa payeni. Next base: position 1,953,280 of record JAGSMX010000026.1, read on the forward strand.
CATAGTGTTGGTAAGAGACCAGACGGTATGACTCTTATACCCTGGAAGATGGGACGGCCTTTAGTATGGTATGCCACATGCGTCGATGCTATAGCACTGTCACATCTTCCAGAATCATCTGTTGAGGCTGGAGCGGCCGCTGCAACTGCATTTGGGGTAGAAACTTAGGACCCAAAGTTTCCACGGTCGGAAGTAACTAGGTTGGTGATAACTGATTTCACAGGTTGGTGTCTGGTTATGTGTGGAAGGATGAATTACGTGAAAAATATATGTGTGAACTGACACCGTGATATCCGACATTCTTTACCAGACTTCTGGGCCAGATCGCGAAGACCTTGACAATTTGAGTAGCTCTCCGTTATACGGGATTCCCTCTCTTTCACAGCTATGTACATTGAAATTATCAATTTGTATCATGGTGATATTGTTAACATAAAAGTTCTAGAAACAGCAGAATATTAGCTTAGTCATTGTAATGTACTGTAGTTTGGTAACATGGTGAAAGGAATACAAAAACCGTTAAATTTAACAATAAGCAATCAAAACATATTTACCTTTTTAATAATCGTATAACAGAAAGAAATAAAGGAATTTTTCTACTTAATATGATCCTAAGACTAATTTCAAATTATTTAACTTTCATTAACTACCCATGGAAAATAGTAACAGAGTAAATATTGCTCAGAAGCGTATTTAACAACATTTGTTGAAGCAATAATGTATGAGTTGGCGGAATTGGAATCGATGAAATAAATTTTTTTAATTGTCATAATTTCGCGCGTTTTACATCAGGATGGTGAAACTATGTTTTGGAGTAAGTGCGAAAGTAAAGGGGTTTAAAAAGAGATTGGGGACTTATACGAGTTCTGAATTATCCTATAAGAACAGTTTAAAAAAATAGTGCGTGTACGTACGCGCGGGAAAAGTTATTCTTTTTTTGGCACCATTAAAGATTAGTTCTTAATTGAATGCTAAAAATGAATTTCAATAAAGTTTCAAAAAATAAGACTAAAGACTAGAGTAAAATCATATTTTAACATTTTGTAAATGTATAAAAGAATATTTAAGATTAGCATAATTTCAGCGTAAAAAGATAAAGTTTTTTACGCGACTTAACAAAAAAATACACAACAACGATTATCCGTAAAAATCTAACAGATCTATTAACACATTTATACTTTTAAAATAAATTTGCTTGAAGATTTGTTAAAATCAAGTAAAGCTCACCAAAAAATGCTAAAAATTAGGACAGCACTGCCTGAAGGCAAAAGGTTCCTTCTCTGTTATTATTAAATATGTAGATTTTTTTATGTATAGGGATCCGTTAAGTATGGAAATAACACCACAGACCGAGTCAGAAGGCTTACTATGCGCATCTAGGCTTTAAAAACTTACAACAAGCAAGGAAACCTTGCCCAGTAAGTTTCAAGCTTTTTGGATGTTTGTAGGTCAGATGGCTATCATTAATAGACTAATAAACCTGACAACTCATAAAATATACAGAAAAGAATATGGAAAGAGTACACGGATATAATACGAAATTAAGTCTTTTTGTTTAAAACATAAACAATGTTGGATGGAAGCGCACGACTATATTTCTTTGTCTCGAGAAAAAAATAGAACACAAGACGGTACGCATGTTTTACTGACAGTGACTTATTTAGATGTTTTGTTTTGTAAATTTAAACATTTGAATTGTTACGAATTGCAGTTTTACGGATCTATTACTGAAATGGAAGACGTATTTAAAGAACCTATACAGCTTTCGAAGGGCATTAATTTAAAGTAAGTAAAAATGGAAAATAAAGATATTTTTTTCTGTTTTTAAATTTTACACTTGAATAAAAGAGTGAAATATGTATAAACAAATAAATGAAAGCATCCCCTTGAGCAGAGTTGGCAGCGATCACATTTCGTGTGGTCCCGGAATCTTCGCTTTTACACATTAATTCATGTTTGTCAGTTCGCAGTACTTTTAATGTCGACCTAGGGTCTCCCTCTACCCACGTTGCCTACTTTTGCACCATCATGGTGTCTCTCATTCCACATTTATCACTTCAACATACCGAAGCCATAAAGGAACGACTTTCACAATTCTAATCACAATCTCCACTCGACTGTTAGTATGAACCATTCCAAAACAAACTAGGATTTAGTTTGTTTTGGAATGGTCAAAAACATTTATTATAAAGATTTCTTAGCAATTTTACTTAGTATATATACATAAATGTATTAGTCGCAACTTCAAAATGTTGTTAAAATAAAAATATTTATTCAATGAAAAGAATTTGTAATGGAAAATTATTATTTTAATAATTAAAAAAATTATAGCTAGATCTATCTAATATATGTAAGTGTGTTTATTTATGTATTATACATTTTATATAAAGTTAGTTAAGTAAAAGTAAACTTTATATTAGTCCCACCGCTGGGGACAGGCTTTCTCTGTAAAGAGAGTATAAGGGCATAGTGTGACATGCGGCCCTAATGCGGATTGGCAATATGTGATTTCACATGTCTTAGAAAATTTAGGACATGTAGGTTTCCTCACAATGTTTTCCTTCACCACCAAGTATGTGGTAAATCAGCACATAAAATTGCAACAACAAGTTTATTGGTGCCAGGGATCAAACTCGGGTTGCTAGTATATTATGTTACTTGAGAGGTGTGCCTGGACTCTGTTGCCATGGCTGTATATTTATATATTATTTTATTTTAACTCTTTTTTTTCTCTATCATACACAAGCCAAAGGTGTGACAGGCATAGAATGCCTTTTGGAATTACTTGTTCCGTTTCATACACTTTTATTATGTGTAAATAAAGTTTAAATAATTAAATTAATATATTAATGTAGGTTATGAATAAATAATAGATAATGTGTTGTCATATGGCTTAGAATAGCACCACCCCCGTCAGCCCTATAGTTCTGGGCTCTCAAGAATAAGGCTATGGTATCCCCTGCCTGTCATAGAAGGCGACTAAAAGGGGCCTCGGGTTCAATAGGCGATAAGGGTGGGGGCCTTTGTTGTCCGCTATGGTGGACACGGGAAAACCGGCGACATCGGCTGGCCCATGTCGCCTTGCACTGCGAGGGCACAGAAGGGGACGGAGTACCCCCCCTCGGGACGTGCTCTCCTTGAGCACAGAGGGGGTCCGGTGTGTTCCACTGGATATCCCGGAGCCCCTCGTCATGCACCGAGGAAAGGGCCACCGGGGAGGTTTTAGTAGGTGAAAAAAAAAAGCACCACCCCCATCCTTCCTGTGGGTGTTGTATGAGGTGACTAAGGGACTGGCAAGTCACTGCATTCCCTGCGTCCAGTCATTTCATCTCAGTCTCAGTTGTATCGGTCACCAATCCACTGATACTAGGATGTTTGGGAATGAGAGAGTGGATCTACAGGAGCGCACCTGTTTGTTCACTGTAATCTCATCATTCATAGATGACTCTGAGGTTTAAATAGATTCTGAGACAAAAGTCCTGTGGTGATGGACTGTCATTATGGTCTTTACAAATACATCTACAATGACACCGGTCAGCTATATTGTACAGTCAGTTTTTTTTTGATTTTTTTTTATAATTTCCAAGCAAGTGCTTGACTACGATCCCACCTGATGTTAAGTGGAAATGCAGTCCTGGATGGTAAGGCGCACTAGCTTAGTAAATGCCTATTCACTCTACTCTTGAAAATACCCACATTGTAATCGGAAGGAAAGACCGACGCGGGCAAACTATTCCAGTCCTTTGCTGTACGAAGAATGATGTATGCTGTACTCAAACAGTGCATCTAATAGTATAAGTGTAATGTCGGCCATTTAATTTTTGTAATGAAAGTTGAATATAATTTATTACTAAAGATATAATACTGATTCCAGGGAATTGCTAACCACACAAACTGAGTTCCATATAGATTCGGATTTTAAAAAGAAGAGACCAGACAGTCTACTGAACATGAACAATGACCTCATGTTGGATTCTGATGAAGATGACAGGTAATTTTTAACCAACCAAAAAAGGAATTTCGTTTCTATCTGGTGTCCCACAACACTCGGTTTTTAATGTTCATATTATTTTATTAACTTTATTATAGCGATTGTGAAGATATTCTTAAAAACATAGAAAGCTCTACAGAGCTGATGATGCTCTCATCACCAGAATATCATTCGTTCAAAGAGCTGGCCGCTAAAATGATTGATTGTGTGCCGAGCGGTGATATCAAGATGTTAATCATTGAAGAAGGTCAGTGAGTTGTTTGTTATTAACATTATTTTAAAGCATAACAATATATTCAAACTGGTTCATTAATTTCACCTGTCCTCAAAATTTCTACATCTAAAACTATTATTGAAATTACAAATGTGTTATTGATTGGAAAGGAACTATGCTGATTGACTAAGATTTTAAACTTTTTTATTTGTGATGAACAAATGTTGTCAGTCAGTGAAGATAGTTGCTACAGTTTCTCTTGACTTGCTTAGTCTGAACCTTCCCGAGAGCATTCCGATTCGAGGGCGGTTTTCCCGACGTATCCGTTTTTTTTATTAACGCGGAGGAAATCTTTCCTCGGTGAATGACGACGGGCTCCAGTGCGTTCTTCTGTACTGTGCTCAAGGAGAGCTCGTCCCGGGGGGAGGCGGTTACTCCCCCCCGTGTTCCCTCGCAGTACAAGGCGACACGGGCCAGCCGATGTTGCCTTCTTCCCGGGTTCACCTTAGTGGACGACAATGGCCCCCACCCTTATCATCCAGTGCAGTGAACCCGATGCCCCTTTAAGTCGCCTCGTACGACAGGCAGGGGATACTGTAGTCTTATTCTTGACCTTCTTGGCATAAGGTTTTTTCTTGTGTTGAATAAATGTTGTTTTATTCTATTTAATGTATATATATGTTACCGGAAATGTATGAAATCAAGGAATTTTATACAAATTCTAGGTGTCATACTAAAAAAGTATAAAAGTAAATCTTTATATAATAATACTTTTTCAGTCCATATAGCTATTTATTTTTGCAGGGTAAGCTCGAATGGCAACATAATACTTTTATTTGAAAACGCAGACATCTTGCTGTAGCACTGTTTTTCTTGCAATTACATACATTTCCTTTAACATATATATAAGTTGGCAACATCCCTTTAACTCAAGCGGGGTAGGTAGAGAGCTTTCTCTGGTTATTTATTGCCTAGTGTATAAGATCATATAATTGGTGAACCAATCGCCATATTTGGGTCCAAATTATTATTGTTTTCATAAATTTTCTCAGGTGACGGGCCTCTAATTCCCGTGGACGCTGAGGTGTCTCTCCACTACGCCGCTTACTGGGAGAAGGCCAAGATTCCCTTCGACTCCACACTTACCATGAGTTCCGGAAAGCCTATGGTATGTTATAATTATATTAATATCTGAAGCAAAAAACTTTGTCTTCTTACAAAAATTGTACGGACCCTAAGAGTATGAAATTTATATACATTAAAAACATCACAAACACTTTAGTTATAACGAAAATACACTTCAACTTGCTTAAACAGTGGGCTATGTCGGTTCGTTTGTTTACGGATCTCCTGATACGATCTCGTAGAGACACCCCGAGTATACCCCCCTCTCCATTGATGGTTATGCTACTTTGAGCTTACTTATGAAGCCTATGGAGGAATTGGGAGGGGAGGGAGGAAAAATCTCACATAACTGTATCTTTTAAAGATTTTTCCCCTTGTTTTTTTAATGACAAATGACACAGATTGGCCAGAGAAGCTGGCCTTGACCGCTTCACCGGATCGAGAGGTGGTATAGCTCTTTGGTCGCTTAGCCTGAATCTCTATCGCTAGTAACTCGACACAAGGGTCCTCCCGGTGAGGGGTAACCTTCGCTTGACGGTTACTATCGGACGCATCCAGGTCCAAGAGGGCCAAACCACGACTCGGTCGGTTGCTATTTCACGGATAATCTAAGGGTCATTCAAAAGCTAAACTAACTTTGAGTGCGACTTCGGGAAGCGTTGGCGCTGGGAGAAGAAGTGGCCGAAGAAACTCCAGCAACGCTCCTAACATCTAAGGGGCGGGGCCTGTCCAAATTTTCCCCTTGATTACAAAACCAAACGCAACCAAACACAATCACCACTGCGATCTCACCATTAGCTGATTCCTTTTTTATTTTCAGCGTCTTCGTCTTGGATCAGGCAACATCTTATTGGGCCTAGAAATAGGTCTCACTGCGGTAAGGGGGCCTGCAGCCAGGCTCCATTTGCTTCTGCAGCCGAAGGTGGCTTGGGGGGAGATGGGAGCTCTGCCCCGCATCAAGCCGGAGCCCGCTTTGTTTGTTATAGTGGTGTATGACGTCAGGGATGTGCAGGCTGCGACCAGGTCACTAACATATATTTACTGAAGTGTACAAATTCATTTATACTCCGGAAGTGTTTGGTGTGGTCAGTAGATGGCGATCTAGGAGGATACCGGCCAGATTCTTGATATATTAAAAAATATATAAAAATAATAAAAGACAGGTGAGGAGTACCCTTAACTGATTATGTATGGATATGAATGTGAATGTATGTATGGATTATGAATGAAGCAAATGACGATGTGCCAGGATCGTAATAAATGGAAGTCGTGATCTCTGCCTACCCTTCTGGGTGAAGGGCGTGACTTTTGGTATATTTTTTATAATAAAATGTGTTCATATTTGTAAACTCTGTTGATGATCCAAAGAATATAGAAATGCCATTTCTATTTTAAGGTTTAATGACTTACCGGTGGAAGAGCAGAGAAAATTTGAGGTCACCATGAGAACGGTGAAATCTTTGCACACCCAAGCGAAAGACTTCTTCAATAAGAGAAAATATACAAAGGCAATAAAAAATTATCAACAATCAATGTCAGTGTTGAGAATATCGCAGCCAACTTCGGAAATGGAGGAGACAGAAGTCAAGAAATTGAAAATATCGGCTTACGTCAACCTAGCTGTATGTTATTATAAAGTGAATAAACCAAAATATGTAATATGTATGTGCGAAAGTCTGGATCAAATTGTAGACATCGATACCCATTGTAAAGCGTTGTTCTACTATGGCAGGGCGTACGAAATGCTCGGCAAAAGGGACGAAGCCCTTAAATACTATAATAAAGCGCTTAAACTCGAGCCAAAAAACAAAGATATCGGCAAAGCTTTACTCGATTTCGAACGCTATTTTCAAATGGCATCGAAAAATGAGAAAGAAATGTGGCAGAATGTTTTCAAATCTGCGCCGCAGAAAAAAAAAATTGTCTATGACGTGGCCGAGGACTTTCAAAATGGCGTCCGGGATATGTGTCAAAATTTGGCGGGAAGCGAGCAGAGTGTTAGATTTGAACTGCCAACAGGTCTAACAAAGAATGAAGTTGATTGTCTGAAGGCTTTAGTTAGCGAATTTAAAGATCTTTTTGTCGATGAAGAAGGAGAGGGGAAAAGGAAAATGTTGACCATTATCAAAAAGGTCTAGGATAAAAGACTTTAATTTAATTTACTAAGTGTAACAAAAGTTTATAATTTTTTATATAATAAAAACGTTTGTTTTCTTTTAACATCCTTTTATTACCTTGCATACAGGACAAGTTTTCTTCAAGATATTTCTAATGTTTTATTTCAGTTCTTTTACGTAAGAGTATTGAAAATTCACATTGAAGTGTAAATTGCCTAAGGGTTTAGGGTACGGTCTGCAAATCATAAGTTGTAGATTCGAATACCATTCGACTATTGACGTGAAAATTATCTCCTAGCAAAAGGTCAACCTTTTTGGAATGGTTAACATGAATGTTATTAATATTTGACAAGAAAATTATTAACTATTCTTACAAATATTTCGAAATCTGAAATTTTAAATGAGCAATTCTTGTATATATATATATATATATATATATATATATATATATATATATATATATATATGTATTTCAATGTCCAACAGTAAATGGGTGGTAGGTAAAATAAATAATAAAATCTATGTTACTTATTTCTTCTTTGATACGAGCATTTAATTGAAAAATCTGAACTTAATTAATCTGAATCATTATTTTTAAGTACAATGGCGCCAAATAGGCTAGTTTTGGCGAAGAATATTTTTACCACACGCATAATTACAACCAGACATGTTACAATATAATATATTTGTTAAGATAATTCTTTAAATTTTTGGAAGAAAATCAGTAGTCCTTTGACACAACATGATGTAAAAAAAAATTACGGTAACCGTAGTGGCAAATAATTTCAAAAGTTGGCGCTACTTCCAAAATACCTACCAAATTTTTTAGTATTTTTTTGAAAAATAAATTTCGTGAAACACGTCGAAGTTTACGATAAATGATTATTTTACAACAAAAGACTTTATGTAATATTTTATTGGCCTAAATAATTATTGCGTTTGCATGGTTACCGATATTTTAGACAGGTTTGTGATCTATTTTTTCTACCTTTGTCTGTTGCTACCCAATTAAACCGATCTCTAGGCGCTATATTTTTTTCTGACATGAATATCGACTACTTTATTGATGATACACATGACACGTATTTGAAAAATATTATGATTATTTGATTTTCTTCGTTAACCTAATTTACCTAAAGATGACAAAAAAATTTATAATAAAAAAAAACATTTTCTAAAAATTAAACAGCTAGATCGATTTATCGCCTCCGAAACCCACTGCTTGCAAAATTTCATGACAAGCGTTGGAGCTGTTTCCAAGATATAGATTATTATATATATATATAAACACAAGAATTGCTCGTTTAAAGATTTTAGATATAACATTTATTGACATTTTTTTTATTTTTGTACTTAAATAACTTTTGACATATGAAAGTGAACCACGTGTAAAATGGAACATGTTTGACACTGAACGTCCAAGCTGCAAAACATTGACGCGTTGGCTTCTAAGTTTCACAATCCTGTTTTTTTGAAAACTCACGCAGAAACATTTATGTTATCAATAAATCGATTCGATAAGCCGCCAATCAACCATTCGTCCACGTAGACCGCTTACATTAACAGGTAATTTAATTTTCCATACATTTGTTACGGAATTTACTGTTGAATCGAATGTTTTAAAGTTACCTATTTTAAATGTTATTCAAACAGAACACACTCATAAAGATCTTTTAAAATAACAATTTGCCATTACGGCTGGTGAAGAGCTGATTCTTTGCATGTAAGGTTAAGCTTAATAAAAGTAAAAGAACCATTATAAAACTTTATCATCACTTTAGTGTTAATATTATTGTGGCAAAATTGCAGAACGCCTGAACTTGTTCTTTAAATAAAAACTTTAATGAAAAGTCGCCTTTATTTTAGAAAAAACATACAATTTTAAAGTTTTAAGACTTATAATAATTAGTAACTTCAATGGCAACAATAGCCTTATAGTTTAGGGTATGTATGATAGGGTAAAGGCTATGGTCGTTGGCCCCCTTAAGCAGCTACTAGCAGCAAGTATTGCATTTCTGGGCAAATTGAAGGGCAATCTGGGTCAAATTAGGTTTGCAGAACATGGATACTATGAGCATTTCAATGAATTAAAAAAAATATATCATTGTCTCATGACATTGTCAGTAAGAACTTAAAAAAAAAATGTCTTGGTCGGATATAGTTATTGGCCCCAACCAAATTGGTGTTAACTATACCATTCACAAATACATTAAATCACCAATCATTTCTAAGAGTTAATTAGTTTCTTAGAACCGGAAATGATAGTAATCATAGCAATAAGTAACTTTTAAGCATTAATTTAATTTGTGCATATGCTTACCCAATTGCTAAATGTTGCATTTAAAAACTCACTTTGTTTACAAAATTTCAATCTGTGCCATGAAAGTTATGGGATTCGTGAACAGCATTGCCAACATAACCATAATAAATAGTGCAAATTTTTAAATATTTCTTTTGATCGATTCGCTTATTCAGTCCCTTATTATTTGCGTTTTAGTGATACGGGGCCAATGACAGCCTCAGAGCCAATAACTGTAGCTTTTATCCTATATGTTTGTGTAATATATGTAGGCCTGTTTTGAAATAATAAAAACACGGTAGGTAATTTCTATAAGTAGTCTTTATTTAATAAAAAATTGCCAGTTGACAATTGCCAAATGACAGTTTTTTTTTATATATTCAATAATGCGCAACCAGACTTGTGTCCATATTCTTTCCTAATGTACTTTAATTGTTTGCTTTGTTTTGTTAAAAAGAGTGCTACCTCTACAGTTACTACAGTGCTATAATGTTATTATTATTTTGTTATGCATGATTTAGGAAGGTGGTATTGGAGAATGCTCTAATTCACACGTCATAGATGCCCTGTTGCATTATTATTAGTTTCTCTAATATTTTTTCTTTTGATGCGGCCGTTGTCCTTGCCAGTCTTCCTGTGGCGCCGTCACAGTCATCTGTGTAATAGACACAGCTAACTGTGTGTCGGGATATCGCCACTACAGCATGTTGGACATAACTTAATGACTGTTTATAACAATTCATTTACAATCAACTTCAAGAAAGAAGTAACTACTTAATTCATCTGTATGTTTTTTATGTTTGTTGCCTCATAACTTTCGATTGAACCAGTTGATGATTCTTTATTTTATTTCAATGCTGTTGCTTCCCATTTGGTCCCATTTATCGTCCAATTCTGACAATGGTATGCACTACAAAACCATGTAGTAGTAGTGTAGTAGGTAATTTGATGAGAATTTGGTTAGGTTCTGTTTCATTATATTTCATAATATATCCTATTCTATTTGAAGTCGATTTTTGTTTTTACTCGTAAATATACTTGTTATAATAGGTTGTCAAATATCTCCCTTCCGCCTTTTTGTCTTTTGAATTTCGCGGCTATGTACAAAGCGCTACAGAGCTCGTATCTAGCAATACTATACATAATTTGAAAGGTCTTGACATAACCTACAAAACGACGCTATGCATAATTAGTTTGGATATTGCGTTCAACAGTTATAGACGTGTAAACATGGAGTTCACTAACGCCGAAATTCGCGCTATTTTAAAGTTTTCCTTCGTTAAAGGCAAATCCGCTAGAGAAACGTTCCGTGAGATTAATGGTGTTTTGGGGGATGGTACTCTATCACTTCGAACCACGGAGAAATGGTTTCGACGATTCAGAGCCGGTGAAAACGACACCATGGATAAGCCAGCCGGCGGAAGACCTGTGACGACAAATACCGATCAAATCATGTGAGACCGGCATGTGGCATCTCGTGACATCGCCCAGGAGATGGGAGTTAGTCACCAAACCATTTTAAACCATCTGCAGAAGGCTGGATACAAAAAGCTTGATGTTTGGGTGCCGCATGACACAAAAGGTGGAAGGGAGATATTTGACAACCTAATATATAAAATTGACAACTTCCATTTATTTTTTCAGCTACAAAAATGCTTAAGTTAGTGTTTTTCGCTGCAATCGTGCAGAGTACAATTTCCCAGCAGTACCAGCAGAAAGTGGCACCGGGAGTACCTCCACAGAATTATCAGGTAACTTTCCAACAGTGATATAATTATTGCATGAGATATTCAAGACAACTATAAATATTACACTCACATCCCACACACACCTTCACATGACACTCAACAATTATATTGACGCTGGAAAGCAAAACGTAGTAAGTGACAAATATGGCCATTTTCACTTTTTTACATCGTTGGTATCAGAAAAAAAAGACGCGTCGAATGATATATGACTTGTAACGATGAAATGAAAAGTAGAGAAAATAGGATTTTCAAAATCGACACTTTTCTTTTATCTTTTGTACCGTAAAGCTATGTAAATAACAAGAAATTCTAGGTTAATGCCGTAGTCCAATACTTATTCAGTAAAAATAATAAATATTGTGTCCAAAAACGACAGTTTTAGGTCCACAAACATGAAAGTTATAATTTTTTTTTAAAGTTTAAATGTTTTTCGGCTCTAGTGAACAATTTCTTTTTGTCGGTTACTATGATTTTGTTTTCCAGCGTTGATATATACCTTATCATTCTCTCTCCAATGCTTCTCCAATAGTTTTGTGCACATGCAGGGGTTTAGGCCTGGTGATCCAAAAAATCCCCTGCTCATAATTGTAATGAAATTAGTTGCTATTGAAATTACTCTGGGACAGTAAAAATGTTTTTATTGCCACGACAAAAGAGTATATCTCAAATATCCTATTTTACACCAAATCCAAAGAACTATTTTAATAATTCGTAAATTTTTTAATAAATTATAATACAATATTCAATATTTTTTTAATTTGCTGCTGCTTATTAAAAAAATTACGAATTATTAAAATAGTTCTTTGGATTTGGTGTAAAATAGGATATTTGAGATACACTCTTTTGTCGTGGCAATAAAAACATTTTTACTGTCCCAGAATTTTTACTTTAAACAATTCTATAGCAATAAGTAATTTAAGTCAATTTTTGATATAACACATATCCATTGTCTACCATTGTTTTATATGTTATTCTAGCTCACAATTTTCACCTGTCAAAATCTTCTGTTGTCTGTTTGTATGTGTAGTTCCTAAGCATTCAACCTTATGATCTTAATCAACTTTATATAACTAATATGCTTCTATTTCCTTCTAGAACTACCAACCGCCGCCACCTCCACAGCAGCCCATACAGACTCAAGTAAGTCTCACCACTGATTGCAATATGTACACCAAAACCATATCATTTCCATAGGTACAAGTAAGACATAATCCATAGGACAAGTGATTCAGAATCGTTTTCTGCGGTGAGCCACAGGTGCGCCAGGGTTCGTACGTAATCGCGAGTTCCCCGTTGATACAGGGCTACGGACAATCGCCAAATTGACACCCCTTAGATGCTAGGAGCGTTGCTGGAGTTTCTTCGGCCACTTCTCCCAGCGCCAACGCTTCCCGAAGTGGCACTCAAAATTAGTTTAGCTTTCGAATGTCCCTTAGATTATCCGTGAAATAGCAACCGACCGAGTCGTGGTTCGGCCCTCTCGGGCGCCCTCGGATCGGAATGCTTACGCGTAACATAGTAACCGTCCAAGCCGAGGTTACCCCCCACCGGAAGGACCCTTGTGTCGAGTTACTAGCGATAGAGGTTCAGGCTGAGCGACCTAAGAGCTATGATACCTCTCAATCCGGTGAAGCAGTCAAGGCCAGCTTCTCTGGCCAATCTGTGTAGTTCGTCATAAAAAAATAATCGCCAAATTCTTTAAGCAGGCATCTCGACGGTTTTTCGAGACTGCCACCAAACATTCTAACAAACTTCCTATACTAAATTCCGTCGCGTCGCCCGGAGGCCGAGACACGATCTCGACGATCCGGACGACGCGATCACCTTGCACAGGCTTGATCTTTACAAGTGCACAAAGCGTACGCGACTCTCGGAGGTTGCGAATAATCCTCGCTCGTGACCGCTAGTTTATGGGCAGGCCCCACCACTTAGATGTTCTTTGTTGTTTTCAAACCTTTTTTATTTATTTTCAAAGTCACACAGCACTCAAATGTTAAATTTACAATCTAGTTTAGTTGAACATACTAAGGCAAGATTGGACTTCATTATCTAAAATAAATTATTTATAACACATTGGAATTAAATATTTCATCTCGGAGGTTGCGAAAAATCCTTGCGAGATACAAGTATTTTATGGGAAAACCACACCCCCTCGATAGGAGTAGGAGCGTTGCTGGAGTTTCTTCGGCCACTTCTTCTCCCAGCGCAAACGCTTCTCGAAGTGGCATATAGATATAGTCCCAATAGACTTTTGTTAATAAAATAGCTACCGACCGAGTCGTAGTTCGGCACTCTCGGGCGCCCTCGGATCGGACTACTAACGCGTAAAATTGATAACCGTCCAAGCCGAGGTAACCCCTTGTGTCGAGTTACTACCTAATAGAGGTTCAGGCGAACCGACCTAAGAGCTATGCCACCTCTCAATCCGCAGAAACAGTAAAGGCCAGCTTCTCTGGCCCACTGTGTTAGTTTGTCCAAAAAAAAACATATTTCATTGGTTGAAACAAAGTAGATGTCATGTTCTTTACACAAAAGCTGTACCAATTTTCTTTGCAAATGATTTTGATTACTTCCCATAAAAATATCAATTTTAGAGACACAGTTACTATAGGTTCTGTGCGTTCTCAGCCCTGTAGTTCTGGGCTCTCAAGAATAAGACTATGGTATCCCTTGCCTGTCGTAGAAGGCGACTAAAAGGGGCCTCGGGTTCACTGGGCGATAAGGGTGGGGGCCTGAGTCGTCCACAAAGGTGAACCCGGGAAGAAGGCGACATCGGCTGGCCCGTGTCGCCTTGCACTGCGAGGGCACAGGGAAAGTGCTCTCCTTGAGCACAGTACAGAGGGGCTCCGGTGCGTTCCACTCTCCTCGGGGCTCAAATCCTGGAGCCCCTCACCATGCACCGAGGAAGGGCCACCGAGGAGGTTTTAGTGGATAAAAACCCCACATAACCGCCGCCTTCCCCCCAGAAGGCGGGGTATCTTTTTGAATATTTCCTCCTCGTTAACAATTTATATAGTTAATATTGACAAGTTTATATTGACAATTATTCACGGGTGTCTATCCCGTGAATAATTGTTGCTGCTGTCACTGTTCACTTTCTACCACGTTTATGTCCCGCGTGTGTCACGGCCGCGAGCCATGCCACGTGTGACAATTGCCATAGCCCCGTCGGAAATTAGTAGCAATTATAGTTAAGGGGGTGTAGTAAGAATTTAATTTGTATAATACATAATATACAAATATATTTATATACTTTATTCCAGCAACAGCAATATCAACAACAATATCAACAGCCACCACAGATGCAGCAACAACACTACCAACAACAAGTGCCCGTTCAACAAATACCCGTGCAAGTCTCCCCGCCCCAAGGCCACGCTCACCATGGGGGTGAGTTGCGATTCAAATTTTTTTTTTTTTTATGACGAACTACACAGATTGGCCAGAGAAGCTGGCCTTGACTGCTTCACCGGATTGAGAGGTGGCATAGCTCTTAGGTCGCTTAGCCTGAACCTCTATTGCTAGTAACTCGACACAAGGGTCCCCCCGGTGGGGGGTAACCTCGGCTTGGACGGTTACTATGTTACGCGTAAGCTTGCCGATCCGAGGGCGCCCGAACCACGACTCGGTCAGTAGCCATTTCACGGATAATCTAAGAGACATTGGAAAAGCTAAACTAACTTTGAGTGCCACTTCGGGAAGCGTTGTCGCTGGGAGGAGAAGTGGCCGAAGAAACTCCAGCAACGCTCCTAGCATCTAAGGGGTGGGGCCTGCCCATAAAATAGCGGTAACGCGCAAGGATAATTCAAATATAATGTACAGTATTACTAGCTGACCTCACAAATATTGTTTTGCTATGACAAATCTATATAATTGTATGCACAAAAAGCATTTGAAAAACCGTTTTTCTGTTGCGATAGAAACAGTTATTGAATATGATTGACATTTATGATATAAGTTGGCTGATCAACTAGACGTCATTCTCTCTCATTCACTCATTTTATAAAATCTCATTTTAATAAGAAAAATGTTTTTTTTTACTAGCATACCTAGACCTCTTCGCTGGACTAGATTTAGCTTTATTTTATTTATACAATTAACTTACATCAGGAAATATTTAATTTAACTCTCACAATATATTAAATTATTCATTTCTCTCCGTATTCATTCTCTTCTCGAACGCGTGAAGATCATTATCTACACCCATGTACATGCAATATACTTCAATATGGTTCATAATGACATAAATATACAAAACGCATGTGTCAATACAAATTTGTGTTATAAAACAATAGAATATCATCAAAGTAAATAAAAGCTGTATTTGACAGTTCAAAAGAGTAGTGTTCGATCATCACCAAAATTTACAGGATTACTTGCCAGGACAATCTGAAGATTCCTAAAAGTTTCATTGAAGACGGTCCAACCGTTTCGGAGCCTATATGGAACAAACCCACACACTTTCTCTTTTATATATATAAATTTGTCATTGTGTGATTTTCAGATCCCCAACTTCTAAATCCAGCCAACATAGCCCAGGAACGAGAGTAAGTAATTATATTAATACATTTAGGCAGCCGCTGCTAAGGTCAGGAACATAAATAAAGACATAAGTCCAAGTCCCCGGACTATGTACTGATAATTTGCATAAAGAGAAAGTCTGTTACAGGGTGTTGCTTAAAATTTTAACAAATTCCTTGTTTTCCAAATGATAAGTTCTAATAAATTATGAACACAAATCTTTGGTACTGGTTTAATGCTCAGTTCACAGGATTTTTTTTGGACAAACTAACACAGATTGGCCAGAGAAGCTGGCCTTGACTGCTTCACCGGATTGAGAGGTGGCATAGCTCTTAGGTCGCTTAGCCTGAACCTCTATTGCTGGTAACTCGACACAAGGGTCCCGACGTGAGGGGTAACCTCGGCTTGGACGGTTACTATGTTACGCGTAAGCTTGCCGATCCGAGGGCGCCCGAACCACGACTCGGTCAGTAGCCATTTCACGGATAATCTAAGAGACATTGGAAAAGCTAAACTAACTTTGAGTGCCACTTCGGGAAGCGTTGTCGCTGGGAGGAGAAGTGGCCGAAGAAACTCCAGCAACGCTCCTAGCATCTAAGGGGTGGGGCCTGCCCATAAAATAGCGGTAACGCGCAAGGATAATTCAAATATAATGTACAGTATTACTAGCTGACCTCACAAATATTGTTTTGCTATGACAAATCTATATAATTGTATGCACAAAAAGCATTTGAAAAACCGTTTTTCTGTTGCGATAGAAACAGTTATTGAATATGATTGACATTTATGATATAAGTTGGCTGATCAACTAGACGTCATTCTCTCTCATTCACTCATTTTATAAAATCTCATTTTAATAAGAAAAATGTTTTTTTTTACTAGCATACCTAGACCTCTTCGCTGGACTAGATTTAGCTTTATTTTATTTAAACAATAAACTTACATCATTAAATATTTAATTTAACTCTCACAATATATTCAATTATTCATTTCTCTCCGTATTCATTCTCTTCTCGAGCGGGTGAAGATCATTACCTACACCCATGTACATGCAATATACTCCATTGTACTTCAATATGGTTCATAATGACATAAATATACACAACGCATGTGTCAATACAAATTTGTGTTATAAAACAATACAATATCATCATAGTAAAAGCTGTATTTGACAGTTCAAAAAGAGTAGTGTTCCGATCATCACCAAAATTTACAGGATTACTTGCCAGGACAATCTGAAGATTCCTTGATTGTTTCATTGAAGTCGGTTTAGCCGTTTCGGAGCCTATAAGGAACAAACCCACACACTTTCTCTTTTATATATATAAATTTGTCATTGTGTGATTTTCAGATCCCCAACTTCTGAATCCAGCCAACATAGCCCAGGAACGAGAGTAAGTAATTATATTAATACATTTAGGCAACCGCTGCTAAAGGTCAGGAACTTAAATAAAGACATAAGTACAAGTCCCCGGACTATGTACTGATAATTTGCATAAAGAGAAAGTCTGTTACAGGGTGTTGCTTAAAATTTTAACAAATTCCTTGTTTTCCAAATGATAAGTTCTAATAAATTATGAACACAAATCTTTGGTACTGGTTTAATGCTCAGTTCACAGGATTTTTTTTGGACAAACTAACACAGATTGGCCAGAGAGGCCGGCCTTGACTGCTTCACCGGATTGAGAGGTGGCATAGCTCTTTGGTTTACTTAGTCTTTCAAAATTACAGCACAAGACAGTAAACAAAATACTGGATCAAACAGCTAGGAACGGAATAGTTTGCCCGCGTCTGTCATTCCTTCCGATTACAATGTGGTAGGGATGTTCATGTCAAAAATATATCGATATATTTTCTCATATAATATATCGTGAGGTTGTATTGATACTACGCAATATTATTGTACAAATATGTCGATATTTTTTATATATCGAATTTTTTTATAATTATTTAACGCTTAATATTAAATATTAGAAAAGTTTTGTACTAATTGAGTAGTCGGCGCATAACTGAGAGGTTCTCGTTTCGGATACCAGTCCAGACTATTTGATTTGATTCTGCTAGCAGTACAGACTGCATGCATAGATTATAAAATGTATACAACGAGTCCTGCCATCGTGAAGAGTAGGAGTGTAGTAACATACTACACTAGACTCACGTGATGGCAGCGCAAGTAAGGGTTTTATTTTATTCAAGTTGTCAACCACAAATAAAAGAAAGAATGGAATGCTTTTTTATTTAACTTCTTACGATATTTCGTATTTTTAATGACGAACTACACAGATTGGCCAGAGAAGCTGGCCTTTATTGCTTCACCGGATTGAGAGGTGGCATAGCTCTTCGGTCGCTTAGCCTGAACCTCTATTACGTGGTAACTCGACACAAGGGTCCTCCAGGTGAGGGGTAACCTCGGCTTGGACGGTTACTATGTTACGCGTAAGCATTCCGATCCGAGGGCGCCCGAGAGGGCCGAACCACGACTCGGTCGGTTGCTATTACACGGATAATCTAAGAGACATTCAAAAGCTAAACTAACTTATATGCCACTTCGGGAAGCGTTGGCGTTGGGAGAAGAAGTGGCTGAAGAAACTCCAGCAACGATCCTAACATCTAACGGGTGGGGCCTGCCCATAAAATAGCGGTCGTTAAAACTCATTGGAAACTGGTCCCTTTAGGAATAGATTTCGACTTCACATTCAATGATGATCTACACCAGTGGTGGGCAAACTACGGCCCGCGGGCCAAATCTGGCCCGTTAAAGCGTTTCATCCGGCCGACCAAGTGTTTTTTGAGTTAATATTTTTGATGTGTTTTTAGTTATATCAGTAGTATTTATAAGGTTTACAACCTTTTAACATTTTGGTTTGTTTAAAAACGTCGTAATTTTTTAACAAAATTTTTGTCTTTTACATAGTTAGTGTTTTTGTGAAGTGTTTATAGTAAAAGTGTTTTTAACACTTGATACTGGAAATACAATTAAAATATATACTTGAATTACAACTTATTATACTCAAACTTACTAAACTTGGAATTACAATTTAAATATATACTTGATACTAGAAATACAATTAAAATATATACTTGATACTAGAAATACAATTGAAATTGGACCGTAGTTTGCCCACCACTGATTTACACTAATCTAAATATATAAGAAAAAAAAAATACCTGTCTTTTTCCAGCCATATTCAAGAACACATGGACGTACCGATAGACACTTCCAAAATGTCTGAACAAGAGCTACAGTTCCACTACTTCAAGATGCACGACGCTGACAACAATGACAAACTTGACGGTTGCGAGCTGATCAAATCACTAATACACTGGCACGGTGAGTTACTTATATACATTTTTACAAACTTTCACTTAACTATATACTTATACATATAGCCAACTATTACATACAATACACGAAATTACTTCAATCCAGAGTTGAAAATACAATTAATTTATAGCATCTTTAGACTAACAATTCTTGTATATATACGGATCTTGGAAATTGCTCTTTGTAGTAAAGAAAAAAAATGAGTTTGATAAAAGTTAAATAAACAAGTTCGTTTGCGCTGATCGGAATAGAATATTTATTTATTAACACAGATTTGGTTACACTTATAAACATTACACAAACCAAACGAACATACATGTAACCATTGCAGCACATATTATTGGTACACAGTGACTCCCAAACTAAGCAGACGCTTGTATCTTGGGAGCCAGAGTTGCGCTGTGGAGTTAGCATTATTGCACAAAGTATTAGTTTTTTTATAATTTAATTAATAAATTTATTTATATAATAGGTTGTCAAATATCTCCTTCCGCCTTTTTGTCTTTTCAATTTCGCGGCTATGTACAAAGCGCTACAGAGCTCGTATCTAGCAATACTATACATAATTTGTATTGCTAGATACGATTGCTAGATATAAGTGAAGTCCATGTTTACACGTCTATAACTGTTGAACGCAATATCCAAACTAATTATGCATAGCGTCGTTTTGTAGGTTATGTCAAGACCTTTCAAATTATGTATAGTATTGCTAGATACGAGCTCTGTAGCGCTTTGTACATAGCCGCGAAATTGAAAAGACAAAAGGCGGAAGGGAGATATTTGACAACCTGTGTGTTTGGCCAATTATATATATACAGGCGCGTGTGTGGGGTGTTTAGTGTTCATGAGTGTGTGCGTAGTTGTGTATATGATCGTGTATGTGTTATATATTTGTTTATTTTGTTTATGTCTACCCGATGATTCTTTCGGTCTGCTCGAGGGTGAGGCCGAGCAACCATTTTGATACCGTTTGCCATAGTAAATATAATTGAAGGTGTCTCATGTCCAGAGTTTTGGAGACATTGTTGTAGACTAGGTTGTGTACATAGGTTGGAGAGCGGCGGGCAAGAAGGGAATTAAAGGTGGGTAGTGGTAGTCGGAACACTCGTTTTGACAGCAAGGTACGGTAGTCAGACCTGGATTTTAGACTTTTGTGCACATTGATAAGAGCTTTGATGAATAGGAGAAATAGTTAGAACACATTCCCGAGAAAACATTACACTATATCTTCGAACCCACGACCTTAAGTCAAATGACTTAGCCACTATCACGCTTATCTCTATTCCCAATTTCAATTGTATTTCTAGTATCAAGTATATATTTAAATTGTAATTCCAAGTTTAGTAAGTTTAAGTATAATAAGTTGTAATTCAAGTATATATTTTAATTGTATTTCCAGTATTAAGTGTTAAAAAACACTTTTACTATAAACACTTCACAAAAACACTAACTATAAACACTTGTTAAATAAATTATTTTAACTATAAACACTTGACAAAAAAACCACTTTAACTATAAACACTTGATAAATAAACCACTTTAATTACAAACACTTGATAAAAAATGATGAAGATTATAATTGTTTTTTAAACTTGTTCTATATTGTTCATTGTATAATGTGTTTGTTTTTGGGGACATTAAATTTGTTTTTGGGTCTCTTTGTAAATGCTATATTAGGACCTGGACCCCGGAGTCTGCTATTTTCCAGTGATGTTTCATTATGACCCTGATCTATTATTGTTATAACAAATACTATCACATAAACGATTGGCATGACAGTGGTACAGCATCGGTGTAACCCATACTAGTACCGATAAAAACTAGCAAATATCGACCACTGTGATGCCAATGAAATTTCATTTTAAAAACAAATGATTTAGCAGACTCGGGGTCTGTGTAATTATTGCTTTATGGGGTTGATTCATTTGGGGGGTGTCCACTTCATTTGGGTAGTAAGGTGTACTATGTAGACATACTAAGCATTATTTATTAAATTTTTTAAAAGCGTCAATAGCCTAATGGTTCACGGTACGGTCTACGAATCGTAAGGTCGCAGGTTCCACCATTCGACTATTGACGTGAACTATCTCCAAGCACAAGCCTAAGCTTAGTTGGAATAGTTAACAAGAATGTTAGTTATACTTGTGAAAAAATGACTATAGCTCTCTATATATATCTGCTAGATGCTATATGTTCTACCCAGTACATCCTTACCTATGTCATATTTTGTGGTATTTTGCATAGATAATAAATGATGTCACATATAACTTGTCTTTTATCTCAGGACTTGAAGAAAATATTATATAAACGAAGGTCAATCAGGGGTGTCAGTGAGATAGACAAATCAATTATTGTGAAATAGTAAAATTGCCATAAGAATTGCAGGTTAAACATAAATTCTACTACTTACCTACTTATTTTAGTACTTAAAAATAGTGATACCAATCTATCTAGTTACCTCTCCATCTATTGTTACCTATTTACCTCTCTACCTACCTACTACTTCCCTACCCACTTATCTACTTACGTCCCTACCAACTTACCTACCTCCTTTCCCCTACCTATCTACTGACCAACCAACTAACCAACCGATCGACCTACCAATCGACCAACTGATCGACCAGCTGATCGACCTACCAATCGACCAACTGATTGACCAACCAACCGACCATCCAATCGACCAACTGTTCGAGCAACCGATCGGACAACCCGTCGACCAACCGATCGACCAACTAATCGGCCAACCGATCGACATACCAATCGACCAACTGACCGACCAACCGATTGACCAATCGATCTACCAACCGATCGACCAACCAACTGACCATCCAATCGACCAACTGTTCGAGCAACCGATCGGACAACCCGTCGACCAACCGATCGACCAACTAATCGGCCAACCGATCGACATACCAATCGACCAACTGACCGACCAACCGATTGACCAATCGATCTACCAACCGATCGACCAACCAACTGACCATCCAATCGACCAACCGACCCACCGATCGACCAACCTATTAATCAATCAATCAATCTACCTACCTAGCTCCCACCGTCCCTCCCCCATCTACCTACCTACCTCTTTACCTACACCTATCTACCTACCTACATTACTATCTATCTCGGGCATCCAAGTTCTAATAACTGAAAATAGACAAATAGTTTATTATCTACGCGAAAAAAAAATGGCGCACATAACTCATTGGCGTGTTTGTTCCTTTTTTATGTGTTGTCATGACGCCGCATCGCCGGGGAAACGGGATACCAACGCTTAAACAGAACAAGGTCACAAACAGCAGCCCCAGCCCGGCTCACCGCCCGTCGGCGAGAAGATATTCAATGACGATGAGCTCACCAACTTAATAGACCCAATATTAAACATGGACGACCACAATAGGGACGGTTACATTGACTACCCCGAGTTCGTTAGGGCGCAGCAGAAAAGTCAGAACAAGGAGAACTAATCTAGATACATTCCCGGGAGAAATACACTAAGCTATAGTCCGTTTTAAGAGAATAGTAGGTCGTCAGTGCTGAGTAAACGTGTTTTCACAATAAAAATAAACAACCGTTAGTAATGTAAACGTTAAACGTCACTGCTCTCGGCCGCCATCTTTGTATATCTAAATTATCGTAGTAATATTACGAAGTAGAATTTATCTTCTTTTTGTTCCCGGGGAGGAAATCTTCAACGAGATACCCCGCCTCTTGGGGGGAAGGCGGCGGTTATGTCGGGATTTTCCCGACGGCCCTTCCTCGGAGCATGGTGAGGGGCTCCGGGATCTCCAGAGGAACGAACCCGAGCCCCTCTGCACTATGCTCTTAGGAGAGCACGTCCCGGGGGGAGAGGGAGGTTACTCCCCCCCCCCCGTGCCATCGCAGTACAAGGCGACACGGGCTAGCCGATGTCGCCTTCTTCACGGGTCCATTTCAGCGGCGACAAAGGCCCCTCACCCTTGTCGCCTAGTGAACCCGAGGCTCCTTTTAGTCGCCTTCTACGACAGGCAGGGGATACCGTAGTCTTATTCTTGAGAGCCCAGAACTACAGGGCTGAAAGTACAATTTATCATAACTTGACCAAACCTTAATCGAACTACTCTCAAATTACATCCTTTCCAATATAAAATACGGCGTGATATTGATTTAAGAGCCGCGGTAGTTCAGTGTCTGGTCGCCTCAAGTTGCATAGTACGTTAGCAACCCGAGTTCGAGCCCCGGTGCCGGTACCAATAAAATTGTTGGTGCAATTTTATGTGCTGATTCACCACGCGCTCAGTGAAGGAAAACATCGTGCCAAGTCACTAGGTGTTGGACTATTCCCTTATGCTTTCTTTACAGAGAAGGCCAGTGCCCAATAGTGGGACATATATAAATTCTGCAACTTTAACTTAAGAACCTCCCCCCCATTTTGAAAGTCTAAGTGAAGGGTGAACAAATTTTGATAAATCTTTTATTTTTTGTATTTTTTAACAAGAAAGCTAGTAATATTTCTTTTTTTCACAAATTTTACTAACAATCTTGTTAACCATTCCAACTAAGCTTAAGCTTGTGCTAGGACATGGTTCACGGCAATAGTCCAATGGTGGATTCGAACCCACGACCTTACGAATCGCAGACCGTACACTAAACCATCAGACTATTGACGCTTCAATTTTATTGGAAAGTTGGTGCCTCTTATGTGGTCCCATTACAATTGGGTCCCATTCTGACAATGGCTTCCATGAGAAAATGATAAAAATGTTAAATTTGCTCGAATAACACAATATCACGCCAACCGATTTCAATGAATCCTCATTGGTCGGCGGATGGCGCTAGGTCGGTGTACAACGTTGACTCACTATTTTCTTACCGTGCTATAGTGCGTCTTACCATCCAGGACTGCATTTCCACCTACACGTTGGGAAAGGTATGAAAACACCATTGAGATTTTTCAACATATTTTCTGATGATATTTACCCGAAAACTATGGATATTTTTCTCATATAGCAACACTGAATTTAAGACAATAGAATTTGAACCTTATGCCGTTGGTGATGTGTTACAAAGTTGCATGCGTGATTTAATTATATATTTCGTGTTTTCTACCGTTCAGCGTTTGAAGATAGTTTTTTTTTTACGTTTATCGTTATTTGGTTGTAAATTTCTTTATTAAGCTCAATTATTAAGTGCTTCCATTGTATTTATTATTTTAAATATAGTAAAGTTACTGGGTGTTAGGATATTATCTTAGCTCTTTTATTAGTTAAAGAACTTCTTCCCAAGTTACATACCAATTATCATTCCAGCATTTTTGATATATTGAATACTAGACACACACGATTGACGTGACACCAGTACGCCATTGCTAAACTACAAGCACCAATTGACTGCAAAATTACTAAAATAAGCAAATAACATTATGACGCCAATGAACGTTAATATTGTATTAATTTCTCAGACTCGGGTGTTAGTATACATTGTGTTAAATCATAATAATCATTATCAGACGAAAATGATTACAATGTAAGTCGGTAAAAGTGCCTCTGAGAGGGCACTTCAGCTTAGGCGGTTAGTCTATTCGCGATAGAATCCTTATTTCTATGGCCATAAGGATAGTAATGTTTGCGTGAATCCTTCTATTATACTAAATAGAATCAACTGTCGCCAGCGGTGTTTCCGAACGTT
Source organism: Meandrusa payeni (assembly GCA_029286785.1). NCBI lineage: Eukaryota > Metazoa > Arthropoda > Insecta > Lepidoptera > Papilionidae > Meandrusa > Meandrusa payeni. Next base: position 1,978,287 of record JAGSMX010000026.1, read on the forward strand.
TACGATTTAGGGACCTTCATTAAACGAGCCTATTCCTATCTCAAAGGTCGTGTTATAATTTGTAGGTCTCGTAGAATAAAATAGTCCAACAACTAATACACTCGCTTTATTGAGACAGCGTAACGTTGTACAAAGAATTATTTACATCGAATACCGTCACAACTGCGCGTCCTCACAATCTTTATACAAAATTAATTAGAAATCAGATTAGGAACTAATAAAGTTAAACTATTGTTAACAATGCCAAGTTCATGTGACGATCAACTTAATTATTAATTATGAATTAAAGATACAATAAGGTTCAGGTAAATCATTAAGATATCATTGGAAGTAGTTATTATGCATAACAATCGCTGCGTGTCATGTGTTGCCAGCTAACAGTCGGCAACGCACCTACAGCTCCTCTGGTGCTGTGGATGTTCATGGGCGACGGTGATCACTTAAGATCAGGCGAGCCGTATGCTCGTTTGCCACTTTTCATATAAAAAAAAAAAATTAACTCACCGGATGAAGCAAATAATCAAAAGAGCATCAAATAAATATCAAAATTATCATCAAAATCCAGTTGAAAGTTATGAGGGTAATAAGATAAGACAGACGAATTGATAAGCTACTGCTTTTTTGGAATCGGTTGAAAAGACATTTAACGGTTAATCTTACAAATTCGTTAACTTCAAAGATATCATCCTTACACTCAGAAACTGTATTTATCTTCACTGTATTCATCCTTACACTCAGAAACTGTATTTAAACTCGAATATAGCAGATCATACTTCAAAACTTTCATCCAATCTCGATTTAAGTGTGTATGTATTTGTGAGATATAAAAGACCTTTTTTATTTGTTCACGGGGAGGAAATCTTCAACAAGACACCCCGCCTGGGGGGAAGACGAGGTTATGTGTGGTTTTTACCCACTAAAAACTCCCTGAACGCCCCTTTGCACCGTGCTCTTAGGAGAGCACGTTCCGAGGGGAGAGGGTGCGGTGCAATGCGACACGGGCCAGCCGATGTCGACTTCTTTCCGGGTCCACTTTAATCGACAGGGTTTAGACCTTTGTCGGCCAGTGAACCGGGGCCCCTTTTAGTCTCCTTCTACGACAGGCAGGGGATACCGTAGTCTTATTCTTGAGAGCCCAGAACTACAGGGCTGCAGATATAAAAAGAGCTTGGCTTAAGGTATTTAAAAGTTCCTTAGCAATACTACTATTGTGGGGTGTATATATCTCATTAGCCTATATCTATACCCCGCTGGAAATAGGCCTTCCTCAATGCCTTCTGCCATATGCTTCGTCGGGCTATCCTTGTAAGGTCGTCGGTCCATGTTGAGGGAGGCTGCCCTATGCTTCTCCGAATCATACGCGTCCACTCCAAGACTTTACTCCCCCATCTGCCCTCACTCGACAGATGGCCCACTGACACAACTTGCTGTCTTCTAAGAACTCAGTCTAGTCGACATCCTTTAATCTATGGAATGTCTTCGTTTCTGATTATATTCCTTAGAGAAATGCCGAGCATATATCTTTCGTCGTTGATTGACTTTAAGCTTGTTGACAAGTCCAACTTTCAGAGCCCAAGACTGCTAGGACATAGCTGGGAAGACGGACTGTAAGACTTTTGTCTCCAGTCATTAAGGTGTTTCCTAATTGAGGATATTGCGGAGTATTCCGAACGCCGTCCAACCCAACCGAATGCGTCTATCGATCTCTTTGTTGAAATATATTATGTATTGCTAGAACAAGTGTTTGAAATTAGACGTAAATTAACACATACCAAGATTACCGTTGAGATTTAAATATATTATTTTTTGATACAAATTTACACAAAATTGTAGTCATTTATTTCATATAGCAACACTGATTTCAATTGCACAATATAAATTGAACCGTATATATGTAGTGATAAGTCACAAAGTTGCGTATTTGATTTTGTATGTTTATTGTTTAAACCAGCATATAAAAGACATGTAAAGAGATTTTTGTTTTATAGTTATATGGTTGTAAATTTCTTTATTTTTTTTTTTGGAATTACGCTAATAAGCCAGGCGGTCTCTATGGTTTTTGACAGCTATTAGGTCGAAAATGATTATAATGTAAGTCGGCGGTTAGTCTATTCGCGATAGAATCCTTATTTCTGTGGCCATAATGATAGTAAAGTTTGCGTGAATCCTTCTATTATACTAAATAGAAAAAAAGACTTAAAACAGCTTAAAAAGTTAGTAACAAATTCATTGGTGGCCGGCACCGGGGATCGAACTCGGGTTGTTGGCGTACAGTTCACTACCACTACAAACAACAGACTATAAAAGTGTAATTTTCCAGTAAATCGGATCAGCGAAATTACAAACTGTTTTTCGTTTATTGCGTCAACAATGTGAATCTCTAAAAAAATCGAGATTGGATTGTCTTACTCCCTCTCTTGTAATCTCTCTCCACTGTTCTTGTGATAAATATTTATTTCCTTTAAAAAAAAATGTATTTTGTACTATAGGAACTCATTTGATGAGCGTAATGTGTAAAAAGTGAATAAATATTGAAATTGTTTATAAATGCTTTTAATTATTTATCTATATCCTCGAACCTTTAGCTGTCTACAGCATAGACAAGAATGTTTCCAACTTCCCCATCGTCTCGTACAATTAGATGTGTCAAAGAGTAACCGTTCTAAAAGCGATGGAAATTAACCAACTATGGAATCAAAGGCAATTATTGTCCACAGTCTACACACCACTGTCACGATTGTTTGAAATTTTTAAGTTGTAAAAATACAAATGATCGTAACCAACAACTTATGAACTATAGAAAATTAACTTAATAGTTTAAATTGAATTAATACTAACGTAATACTTGTAATGTAATTTTCTATATTCTCGATAAATATTTCTAAAATCCAATATCATTTCAAACAGTAACACTCAAGTAAATATAAAATAAAATCCGTAACAATATCACTGTTATTGTGGGCAATATACATAACTATACAAGGTTGTCATTCATTTAATTTTATTGGAACAAAATAAAAGTGGTACAAAATGGCGGACATAATGCCAATAGTCATTGTCTCACTAATTTTTTTTATTTTAATTTTAATATACTAACGGTATCTTAAAAATTTTATTTTTGAAATTAATTAATGCATAATTATTATCATAATCATAAACATTTCGACGCTGGAAAGCAAAAACGTAGTAAGTGACACATAAGGCCATTTTCACTTTATTACGGCGTTGGAATCAGAATAAAGGCGTCGAATGATATATGACTTGTAACAATTAGATGAAAAATAGCGAAAATAGTATTTTCAAGATTGACACTTGATATTTTTTGTACCGTAAAACGATTTTGTTTTAGAAAAAACTCTAATGCCGTTGGACAATACTTATTCAGAAAAAAATTATAAATATTGTGTTCAAAAACGACAGCTCTAGGTCAACAAACACGAAAGTTATGATTTTTTTAAAAGTAAGTTGAAATGTTTTTCGGCTCTGGTGAACAATATCATTTTTGTGGGTTACTACGTTTTTGTTTTCCATCGTCGATATTTTCTTTTATTATATCACTTTCTTGAATATAATCTGTAGCATGACGTTTAGTGCATCCACATTTTTGGCTTAAAAGTCTGGTAACCAAGCTATAAATTCCAAAAAAGTAACGTAAGGACAACCATCTTTTCTTGAGCGACAATTTCAAAAAGTGTCTAGTAGCTAGAAATAAATAATAGTTCAAAAACCTTCTATGATATGAATTTAGTAACCGAAGACGAAGGGAACTAAAATATACAAAGATTAGTTAATAGATTTCATGTAATTTACGTAATTAAAACATTAAGTAAATATAACCTAAAAAAACATATCAAGTGTTTATTCTTATAAAGCTCTTGAGATTGGTAAATAATAATTTTGTGTTCAGTAATTTTGTTTCCCTTTCTTTGTGTGGTTTTCTATCATAATTGTTTACTTTCTAGCTATAAATTATCTAATAGAGCCAATCTTTTTGAATGCTTCTTGACAGACAAAACGTCCACTAGATGGGACGCTTTTTCCTCTTCCTTCCTTAACATGCATGTTAAAAACCGCATGACTTGGAAAGATCGTTATAACGTCTTTATAACAAAGCTATATAGCGCCGTTATGATATAGCATTGGATAGATTATATAACAATTTACAGAAGGTAGCGGCGTTATTGGATATAGGAGTCTTGATGTGGACGAAGCAATACCAGCCGTGGATTTAATTTTGTTAAAGATGGACGCTAACGACGATGGGTTTGTCAATTGGCCGGAGCTTAGAGCACATAATGGTGTAATAGAAAATATATAAAGAACGTTGTGCATTAACAAATAATTTTGTTTAATTTAATATTTTAATTAAACCTCATTTCGAATAACTAACCTTGTTTTTGTGTATGTTAATTTTATCGTGCATAATCTGTGCAAGTTTTAGAAATTTAAAAATGTTAGTTGTTTTTATAGTAAAAGAGGCAAACGTGCTTACTTCTAAAAACTTAACTTATCGCTTGTTCAAAATGAGGACAACGGCGGCGTAAACGTCCATTTTAAACTAAAAAGTTTATCCTCTCTTTGAAAGTGGGTGACTCTAGCTATAGTAGCGCCGCTTTAATTAAATGCATTTTGACGGATTTTATAAATAGCATTCTTTTATTGTACTAATACAATGAATCTAATATTTTTATTAAAAAAAACTGTTTTAGCTTCAATTTAACAAGCAGCTATGTAAGTAGATAATAAAAAATAATTTCTTATAAATACAGATTAAAAAATGAAACACGTTATTTGTGAAATAGCATTATTGGTGTGTTAATATGATAATTTCAGACGAACATGTTAGGATAGATGCAATTATAACATTACCTGATACAAGGCTGGCGTCTATAGTCGATACGGTTCTTGAACAAATGGATACGAACTTTGACGGTTTCATCACATGGGCGGAGTCCAAAGCAAAAGGAGGTGTTGCTACTTTATCACAATAGATAAATTAAATATTTTGTGTTGTTAATTTTGGTTGATTTTTATTTATTTATAAGTTATACAAACAAAGTGAAAGCTATCAAATTATAAAATAAGAATTATATTTAAGAGTAAAAATAAAAACCGACTACATTTAATATGTTAAGCGCTAACAGTCGTGCTGTTTTATTTCTAAGGTATAATAGTTATATTACTAATTCCTGGCGCCTGTAATCTGTTTCATCTGCCACATTCGTGGTCGTTGTCGTTATGTAGGACTTACCTAGTCTTGTATTGTTATAAACCTACCAATATCACAATCAACAAACATACTTCCACACCCTATACTCTCTTATATCTTCCACACTCGTGGTCGTTGTCGTTATGTAGTACTTTGTTTTTTTTGCCTGTGGGGAACGTACCTAGCCGCGTAAACGCCCCCCGGCTGAGGGACGGATTAAGTCGGGCCCTCACCGACTAAACTCCACGGTCGCGTACGGTAGCAGGGCCACGGGATCAAGGAGACCTCCGCGGCCCCGCTCGTGACTTGAAGCCTTTCGGCGTCTCCTCCACTGCCCTTCAGGCAAGGCGCACCCGAACACCTAAGGCGCGCCTTCCTCCGTAGGCGCGCCTTAGGTGTAGGGCAAGCGGGTGACAAACCCCCCCGAGTCGGTCACCTGGAGGCCATGGGGGCCGGGAGTGCGAGTTTGACCTCGTCCACCCAGCCCCCAGCGACTGTCAAGATGTTTGGCCCCGCCGCTAGCCAGACGGTCGCAGCAGGAGGCTCACCCCTCCCGCCGCAGCCCTTCTACGCTGCATTAGCGGTGCGGTACCGCTGAGTCGCGGGGGATAGGGAGAGTAGCAACGACACACCAACACTCCTCTCCCCCCGCGACTCGTACATTGGCCGCAATGCCTGTCCATTGTCCAGTCCATCCTCCTGAACCTGGAGCCCGCCTTGCAGCCCCTCCATGCCAGCCCTTCACACGGGCCGGCGGGTGGGTTCCTCTTAGCTTCACCGTGGGGAGGCGGACCACGGTTACTGAGCCCTCCCCGGCACGACAGGCCGAGTACTTACCTAGTCTTAGATTGTCATAAACCTGCCAATATCACAATCAACAAACATACTTCCACAATCTATACTCTCATATATCTTCCACATTCGTGCTCGTTGTCGTTATGTAGTACTTACCTAGTCTTACATTGTCTTAAACCTACTAATATCACAATCAACAAACATACATAAGGTTTTTAGGAGTTCCCTTGTATATCTTCGGAACCCAAGGTGCTATGTCAACAAAATTCATAAATGACCAAATAAAAATTGAATAGGACCTTAGGAATTCCGAAAATATGCCATGGAAATTCTAAAAATTACCGATAAAATCTATTTTTTTTATCGTTGATTTTATTTGAAGTTGGTTTTTGCTGTTACCTGTGTTTTTTGTTAATGTTTATGCTTCTGCTTCTTTCACGAGGTGGTGGAATCAATTTATAATGATTATTATAGTTTATTGTTATTTACAGACTGATTGTGTCACCATAAACGCTTGATGTTTAGTTGTTACTGTCGAATTTTATTCTTTCTGTTAACGCGGCAATAAAAATCTCTTAAAATACAGAGTATAAAACAATGCTACCTGTCAAATTGTATTTTGAATCTGTGCAAACTCTTATTGTGATAAGGGTCCACTTACGATTTTACTAAAGTGTTGTGTTGTAATTCAGCGAAGAAACTCCCACTTAAATCTGGGGTAAGTTCAATGTTACTATTTTTATGTTTATAAAGTGCTTTTAAATATTTATCGGTAAAGGTAAGAATTAAGCTAGTTTTGACGAATCGGTAATTAAAAAATCTCTCTTTTGAACGAGTTCTAGCAGATTTCTTAATATACTTAAGAAACATTGTGCAAGCCAACAAGCTGGGATTCAAACCCAATCAATCATTCATCAATAATCAATGTTGATTGGTGCCGACACCGGAAATGGAATATCAAGTATGTTAACATCGTTTCGGAATTCTGTCCCTTAGAGAAATTCCGTGTATAGCTCTTTACTAGTCAGTACAACAAAATTCGTGACTCTTGTCTCGAGTCGTACAACAAAATTGCACTTACTTATTCAGAGTGCAAGATTCTGATAAGATTAAGATCACAGCTGAGTGGATGCATGCCTCTTGACTATAGGCAGCAAATGAGCAAACATGCACATTGCTAATAAATTTATCGCAGGCGTTACTTTTAAATAAAAGTAGTTGTACAACGTCCATAATTGACTACCCCCTGGATAGGATTAGGAGCGTTGCTGGAGTTTCTCCGGCCACTTCTTCTCCCAGCGCGAAAGCCCCGAAGTGGCATATAAGTTAGTTTAGCTTAGATTGTCGCAATAGTCTTTTGCCAATTAAATAACTAGCGGCCGAGACGTGGTTCGGCCCTCTCGGGCGCCCTCGGAGTCTCTGATTGAATACATAAACAGAAAACGAATTTAAAAACAATATCCAGTTAATCTCTTACATTACGTAAACATTCAAGCCTAATTGATCTTTTAGCTAATTAAAATTTCCAGGCCAAGTTGATAAGAACCACGCAGTGTACAGTGATGACCAGTTGGAACAGCTCCTGGAGCACGTGATGAAGCACACAGATTTAAATGGCGACGGTTACATCAATTACCTCGAGTACCGAGTTAGCAATTATAAGGGACAAGTTGCCAGGGCCAAATAAAGGAGACAGAATTACGTGTATATTTTTTTTAATTTTCTTTTTACAAAGTCACACAGCACATACTGGCAATATTGGACTTTTGACCTTGTACAGAGGTTAAACATTGTCACGTTGTAAGCCAGCCCTCTGGTCACCAGATGTGTCGACCAACGTCTTTGCTACCACATTAAAAAGGTATATCCTTAAAATCCTATATTCTCCTTTTGTTGTGAACATACCTCAAACCCGAACTAAGCGCTTTACTTAGTCTTTCAAAATTACAGCACAAGACAATAAACAAAGTACTGAATCAAACAGCTAGGACTGGAATAGTTTGCCCGCGTCTGTCATTCCTTCCGATTATAATGTGATAGGGATGTTCATGTCAAAAATATATCGATATATTTTCTGATATAATATATCATGAGGTTGTATTGATACTACGCGATATATTGTACAAATATATCAATTTTTTTTATAATTAATTAACGCTTAAAATTAAATATTAGAAAAGTTTTGCACTAATAGAGTACTCGGCGCATAACTGAGAGGTTCTCGCTTCGGATACCAGTCCAGACTATTTGATTTGATTCTGCTAGCAGTACAGACTACATGCATAGATTATAAAATTGATACAACGAGTCCTGTCATCGTGAAGAGTAGGAGTGTAGTAACATACTACACTACACTCTTCGTGATGGCAGCTCAAGTAAGGGTTTTATTTTATTCAACTTGTCAACCACAAATAAAAGAAAGAATGGAATGCTTTTTATTTTTTACGATATTTCGTATATCGGATCAAATATATCGATATAAATATCGATATTATATGATTCGATAATATCTTTTTATGTAATATCGATATCTATCGTGCACTCCTGCAATATGGGTATTTTCATGAGTAGAATAGACATTTACTAAGTTAGTGCGTCTTACTCCAGGACATTGCTTTTCCACTTAACATCAGTTGGGATCGTAGTCAAGCAATATTAACTAACTAAGCATATACAAGCGGCATAGAAAGTTAAAAATATATATATTTAGAGTAATCGTGATCTAACGCACGCTTTTTAAAAATATAGTTACATATAGTATAGTTTTTACAAATAAATAAGCTTATATTGGTTTCAGATTCATTTAAATATTTCACACGTGTTTTAAGGTAATATTTTAAATTCAAGTTAATAATTTAAATTTTAACAAACAATTACATAATGTACTTTTTAATAATAATAATTTGAAATGAAGTTTTTTTTATTACCTATTCGTTTACAGCTGTTACAGGTAAGTTTTTTTTTAATAGTTTTGACTACTGTTCTTTGGAACGACGATTTTAAATTACATTTTTTTTGACGAAACTGTACAGAATTGCCAGAAGCAGAAGCAGCTGACTTTTCCTGCCCTTTATCTGCTTCACCGGATTGAGAGGTGGTATATCTCTGAGGCAATTAACAGCCGTGGTACTTCAGTATCCGGGCGATCGCCTCAAGTTGTATAGTACGCTAACAACCCGAGTACGATCCCCGGTCCGGCACCAATAGATTCGTTGTTGCAATTTTATGTGCTGATTTACCACGCGCTCGGCGGTGAAGGAAAACATCGTGAGGAAACCTGCCAATCCGCACTAGGTGTGCGTGGCGGACTATGCCCTTATACTCTCATTACAGAGAAGGCCTGTGCCCAACAGTGGGACATATATAAAAGCTGTAACTTTAACTTTTATAGCTCTTAGGTCGCTTAGCCTGAACCTCTATCGCTAGTAACTCGACACAAGTGTCCGCCCGGTGAGGGGTAAACTCGGCTTGGACGGTTACTATGTTACGCGTAAGAGTAAATGGGTTTATTCATACTTGTCGGAGGCGGATGTCGGGCTCGGCCTACAAGGGCCTCCGACTTAAACCTCTCATGGTGAGCCATCCTCCGTCATGATAGGCGAGATGGGGTCGCATTAGCCTTCACCATCTCGCCCCGGCGATAGGCTCGGTAAGAATAACCAGGCCTCCTGCGGATGTGGAGAGGTAACCCTGCTCACAAGGGTACCCGTCAGACGGTTGGAGCCTGTGTATGCCGGCGGGGATTTCCTCAACTCCCCGCCACTAGCCCCACTAATGTAGTTGGAGAAGGAGGGCGAACTGCCTTCTCCTTGCCCCTGCTCGCCTGTACCGGAGAGGTTCCAATGACGAGGCGCTCTCCCTTACCCGCTGTAAGGCCTCCTTCTGCGTTATCACCTCTTCACAGAAGGAATCCATAGCCTACCACATTGAGCATAGCGTTTACTACGCTTGGCAGAGAGAGATCCGACCCGACAAACAAAATAACTTTATTCTTTTCTATTACCGAACAACATCCATTATCCATCTATCTTATGTGTTCACAGATGATAAAGGGCATGAAGTCGAAAGTGCAGTTAAATACCCGGATAAAGACCTCGAAGAAATTGTTAACGGCGCTTTGAAACAGGCCGACCGAAATAACGACGGTTACATCGATTACTTTGAGTTCAAATCTATTTAAAAAACACTAAAAACCCCGCAAGTCAGATATACGTAAGGACAACTGTTATGCAGAAAATATTCTGTCGTAGAAGAATAGCTATGTCATAGGGATGTTCATGCAAAAAATATATCGATATATTTTTCGATAATATGTAATAAATTAAATAGACGTGGATTGCCATTCCTAGTTTAGGGGCGCGGCAAAACAACATTTTTTTAAATATTATATATTGTATAAATATTTTCCATATATCGTAATTTGTTTATATTTAACTAACCCATAATCCTATTATTAACTGTATCACACTATAGGAGCAAAAGAGAGCAGTGCGAGCGCACATTATCTTTCTCTCTCTCTCTCATAGCCAGTTACGTTTCGTATATCTAAGACACAGTGCAGGTCTATTGCCTGTATCACACTGTAGGAACAAGAGAGAGCAGTGTGCGCACATTTTCTTTCTCTCATAGCCAGTTACGTTTCGTATATCTAAGACAGTGCAGGCCTATTATCTGTATCACATAGCAGAAGTAAAAAAGTTTCTCTCACACCAGTTACGTTTTACTTTATTTTTAGTCGGATTTTTGTAATAAGATCAAGTTAAAATATATTATCTGTGTTATATGTACATCTGGGTCAACTTTGTTTTGCAACGATTTTAAATATGTTTTTATAAATAAAACACACATGTAAAACCACACGCTTTATTTTATAAAAAAAAACACTATACTAAGAAACAGAAGCACTTTACAAAAATATTGCTTAACCTATAACGTAATCGGCCGGGGGTCGCGGAAGAACTGTGGGATGTTATCCCGTGACCCCCACACACATGGTCGTATGGGGGAATACCGTGTGAAGATTTTTAGTCGCTTGGAGCCCGACACTACCGCTGTTACCGGCCCTAATGGCTTCGGGGTGTGCTTCCGCATTGTTACACAAGTAAATAAAAAAAAACCTATAACATAATAAGACATTTAGATAAAATAAGATTTTTAATACAAAAATAAATTTAATGCCATCAGGTATCCTTTGTCAATTTAATTTAGGATTGTATCAAAATAAAAAAAAATATTACATATCTATACATACAAATAAATAGAATTGGAGTGTTTGTTTATACTATTAAAATAAATATTTTAATAGTTCATATTCCAAAATAATATTTTTTACAATATTTGTCCGTTTGTTCCGGCTAATCTTTGGAATAGCTCGACCGATTTTGACGTGAATTTCACTGGCAGATAGCTAATGCAATGAGTGACTTAGGCTACTGGTATTTTATAAACACTTAAATGTAACTAGAAATATACGTAAAATATATATTATATGTATAGTGTAATTATAACAATTTCACCACAACAACGTCCATTAAACCCTAGCAGAGAGGACAGAGGAAGCACTTTTTCTGTCCACTTAACCATGCACTTATTGGGACACATAGGTGATATTTTGAGATATTTTAAGCAATTAATAAATGATATTTAGTACTTAAAAGACCGAACAACTGCATTTAACTGGTACAAACCAACCAGTCTTGGAATTTAAGGCCTTCAGATAGTAAATAGAATGAATTAGAATCCCACTATCTCAATTGTATAGAATTTCATCGATTAATTTTTATATAAAGTTATAATACTAAAGATGTTTTGTAGATTGTATAAATCTTACAAAGTCCTGTATCTGCTATTTGCCAATGAAATTTAACTATGAAACCAACAATTCCAAAAACTTTAACCTAAAACAATAAACTTCTATTTTAAAATGTATTTTTCAAATGAATTTTTAAATTACATGATTGAAATGTGTATCGGGAAATTCGGAAGATGTCATTATGTATGAGATTAGCAACAATTGATACTTGGAGTGTCAGTGGTAGGTCATTGGAAAACCATACAGGCACAATTGAACGGCAGATTATCAAAAGTAAAATCGACAACTATGATGTCACTGACAATAAATTTTGACACAATTGGTTAAGCAGACTTGGGACCTGATGTTGCATACAAGTAATTTATTATTTTGATTTTAATTTACGAATATTTTTCCTACAAATACTGGGCTGATTATAAAAAGAAATTGTTATAGACAATTAAAACACCAAAAAAGCAAAAAAACTACACTGCAATAATTCTACATCTATAAGCTATATAAAAAAGTTTAATAATAAAAAACTACACCTCTATCATTGTTATTGAATATTAAAAAAAAAATAACTAAACGATCCAATGCAATACATTTAGCAATCTAAACTAAGTTTTTGGAAATCTTTTAGCTGTAAAAATAAGTTTGTAACACTGTAAAAATTTATAAAATATCTTATCTATGAAAAAAAAAGATGTCTACACTCTGTTTTTGTTTACCAAAATTAAAAAAAAATGTTTAAAAATTTATCAAATTGAATGTTATAAGTTTCAAAAAATATATATTAAAATGTTTTAAACATAATTTTCTTTGTGAAAGAAATAAAAAAGCATTACACAATACATTTTTATTATAAATTGGTTTTTTAGATTTTAAAAATAAAGAAATGTTTCTGATGTAAACTTGTGATTGATTTTGGTGTATATGTATATAAATAATAATTATTTGTATTTATATTTGATTGCATCTAACTTGAAGTTTATTTATTCGGTTGTAAGAAAACTTTAAATGTTTATTACGACCCCAGCTGAGGGCTATGTTTTCATCAAATAAATGTTTCAACTATTCCTAAAACATACAACTGCCCCACTGTTTATACTGAGTCCAACTTCCATAATTAGGTAAGAGATAATCAAAACCACAACTATTTTCGTCATGTGGAATATACATGGGGCAATAATATGCTTATCTATGTTTTGTTAGATCATGGGTTTTATACACATTGCAAAATTTTCCAGGATTAACGATTGAAGAAAAATGTAACCCTTCTAAAGATGGGATATATATGCTAGTAAATAATAAGAATATTTTGTAATTACAACTAATGCCAATTTGAAAACTATTAAATTAACTTTTTATTGAAAAATCACAGTCCTAGCTTTACGTTGACACTTGACAGATAATGGTACAGATACTAAAATAATTTTAAAATAGACCTATCAGTAGCTTCTAGAATAAAAATTACAAGCAATAACTATCATTATTCCATTATTTTTTTGGAATTGATATATTCAGTAAATATGTAATGAGAATTTTACTATCCAGTTTTGATTAACTGACAACTTTATAAGGATAACCGGTAGTGATGCGGTAAGTGGAGGATCGAATTTGGTGGGCATTGGGTCTATGTCTAACAGTGATTGATAATAATGCTATGTTGATGAGGTTCATCTTTACCTCAATGTTTTCTGAATTGGCATGTTCAACTACCAATCTAAAGGACTCTGCAGTGCCTGTCTCAGTGTGATGCTGTGGTCGCTGTAGAACTGACTGTACCATGCTCTGAATGCCCTTATCTTCTTATCACTCTTCACGTACACCGGAGAGCTGACGTATCGTTTGTTGTTCCATATCGCCACGTCCCGTTGGAACTGAAATTGTAAAGAATTTTAACAGACTACATAAATATCAAAATTAAAATGATCAACATCAATCTGGTTCCCGAAGTGGCGTATAATTTAGTTTAGCTTAGATTGTCCCATATAGTTTTTATTAATAAAATAGCTACCGACCGAGTCGTGGTTCGGCCCTCTCGCTCGCCCTCGGATAGGAATGCTTACGCGTAGCATAGTAATCGTCCAAGTCGAGGTTACCTCTCACCGGGGTGACTTGTGTCGAGTTACTAGCGATAGAGGTTCAGGCTAAGCGACCTAAGCGCTATGCCACCACTCAATCCGCAGTAAAGGCTAGCCTCTCTGGCCAACTGTCGTCCAACGTCCATAAAAAAAATCTGGTTTTCACATCTATCCGAGAAACAATTATATATTTTTGTATGGTTTATTCATTATTCAAATATATTACTGTAGAAAACGTTAATAAAATATAAAAATCATAAAAGCATGACGATGACACGAACTATATGATTTTTCCCAGCCAAAAAGTGATCGACACTAAAAAAGTTTTTACTACAAAAAAATATGGACGGATTGAAAATCCCTCTTTAACACCTTAATTTGTCAAATTTATGTGATTTAATATTTATTTATTCATTTAAGGAACTAAAATATCATATATACACATCTCTCAATAAGTAATAGTAAAAAACAATCTTAACTTATACGTATGACAAACAAACAAACAGCACTGGCAATTAAATTTTACATACAACAGAAGAAATATAAAAAGAAAACAATTTTATTAACTTAACTAGCTGTCTCTCTGTGTCTCACCTGTAAAGCTTCGGCCAGCACCATATAGGCACCGAAAGGGGCGTTGTAAAATGGCGTGAAGACCCTGGTGACGACCTTCTGCAGCAGTGCACCCATGGGGGTCACGGACTGAGAGATCAGGATAGGTCCCATCGGACACTGGAACCGGAGACGCACGTGGCTCGGCCCGATCTGGAACACGGAAGACAAACGATTTTGGTATAGACAGAAGTCAAACTTCTTTAACTAAATCTGCTTTTTCATGCATCTTTCAGCACATGTATGTATATCCTCCTCCTCCTCCTTGCGTCGTTTTCCTCATTGCTAAGGGTCGCGACCTACTCGAATTATGTGGCGGACGATCGCTTTCCACCTGTTGCGGTCTTTGGCGGTGTGAAATGCCTCGTGGACTCTCCAGTTGGTGTTGTTGCTGATTTGGTCTGTTCAACGCATAGGGCTCCTCCCTCTTGGTGGTTTTCCCAGTACTTTGCCTGTGACCAGGTTTCCAAGGTATCGGTTTTCGTGGCTATGTGACCGAAGAATTCGAAAACCCTACGGAGACAGACCATTGACAGTATGACGGTTACACCCACTTCCCGGAGAATTTACGTATTTGTGCGGTGGGCTGTCCAAGGTACTCGCAACATTCTCCTCCAGCACCACATCTCAAATGCGTTACGAGATCTGTCTGCCTTCTTGAGGGCCCAAGTTTCCGCTCTGTACGTAAATATTGGGTACACTAGACATCTCACCAGATATATGTATATATCTTCTATATTTATAAAATGAATTCCTGTTTGTTAGTCTCGCTAAGACTCGAGAACGGCTGAACGGATTTATCGTATATTAGTTTTGAATTGTTTGTGGAGGTCTAAGGAAGGTTTAAAAGGTGAGAAAAATTAGAATAATTGCCGGGAAAACCTTTAAAGCAATCCTTTACTTTTTCCTAAACAAACGTTTAATAACTAAAATGTAGAGTCAATTTGAACTTTATAGAATAGCAATAACGCTTATTTTAAATTAAAAGTACTCACAGAGACGAGAGGTATAGACGCAACCTTTAACGGTCGTGACAGGACGCTTTGTCAAAAAGTTTAATAACCGATGGATTCTTTTAGTCGCCTTACGATGTCTACATCACCTGTTTAACGTCGATCCTCATCGGGAACGCGTCGAACTTCATCACCATGTACTTCTGTTCCATCACCATTATCGCTTCGTGCTCCTGCTTGCCTTTGGACCACTCCGCTGTCCAGATGTGACGCCCTGGAACGGCATCATTAAATTAATACGTGAAGCAAAAACTTTGTACCGCTTCTTACGATAATTGTGCTGATAAAGTAAATTTCCCAGTTATAGTTTATATAGAAGAGTGCGGGGTTTTGGGGGTAGCGACTTTGAACACACGCCCGAGACGGGCTAGCCCAACAAAGCGCAGAGGTTTTTGGTTGCCTTCCCTACGGAGATCCCACGAACCCTCGGTTGCGCTAATGCGAACGTGACCAGTTACATGTATGCGCCGTCGTCCGCCATTGTACCTACTGCCTGTCTCCAGGACTAACTTGTCCAGGAA
Organism: Meandrusa payeni; assembly: GCA_029286785.1. Classification (NCBI taxonomy): domain Eukaryota; kingdom Metazoa; phylum Arthropoda; class Insecta; order Lepidoptera; family Papilionidae; genus Meandrusa; species Meandrusa payeni. The sequence continues at coordinate 1,994,315 of JAGSMX010000026.1, forward strand.
GTCTCCGCTGTCGCGCGCGGTTGTTTGTTAATACCATCTCCCTACATATATATTTTGTTGCCCTCAGTCTGTTTATCGAAGCTGCCTACAAATGCGTAGAAGGTTTTTGACTCTATTATATTTATATATTATTGTCAATACATCAAGCTGCTTTTTATTTGTTTTAATTTTAATAATATATATTTAAGTTAGTTTTGATAAGATCAAATTGGATTATCTGTAACGGTGTTATAATTTTTGTTGATTTAAATAAATGATGGGGTGTTAGTCGATGCGAGTCCGACATAACACGTCATCGTCCCTGCGGGCGCATGCATCCTTGTGCGTAGGAATTTCGCCACAAAAAAATGATACACGCCGAAATTATACAGTTGCTTGGCAATTTGTTAATAAGCTACTAGCTGCGTATTACGAGTATGTATGATGTCAATACTGAAATAAACCATATAAACATGTACACAATTCTTGCTCCGAGTGTCAATAGACGTGAAAACCAGATTGAGGTTGGTCATTTTAAGTTTACACTTATATTTCTCGTTTCTCGTTTACGCTCATAATGCCGTCATTACAACGTATTAGATAAGTTGGATTAAATTGGAATAGAAATTAGCCAACAAAAAATTAAATTAATAGATTAAATTAACAGTTGGCTTGTCATAGTGATTTGATTGCAGCCCTGTAGTTCTGGGCTCTCGAGAATAAGACTACGGTACCCCTGCCTATCGTAGGCGACTAAAAGGAGACTCGGGTAGAAGGCGACATCAGCAGGCCCGTGTCGCCTTGCACTGCGAGGGCACAGAGGGGGTGGAGGATGAGAGTAACCTACCCAGGGACGTGCTCTCCTAAGAGCACGGTGTAGGAGGCTCCGGTGCGTTGGAGATCCCGGAGCCCCTCACCATGCACCGAGGAAGGCCCACCGGGGGGGTTTAGTAGGTAAAAACTCCACATAAAGACCGCCTTCCCCAGAAGGGTTCCTGGTTGAAGATTTACTTCCCGTGAACAAAAAAAAAGTGACAATTGATTGACAATGTCTCATACCTATGATATTATGCAAAATGGGAAACCTGTTCCCGATATCTGTCAGCATGGAGGTAGAATGGAGTGCATTCAGGTGCGCTACATCCGCACCGTTTTCTGGTATCTCCTGCAAATAACATAACAAATATTCACCATTAAATTCATGTTTTACCAGATTACCATATTAAACTAGATGTTTTCTTTTTGTGAGGGTAGGAGGGGGGAAGAAGGCGATATCGGCAGGTCCGTGTCGCCTTGCACTGCGAGGGCACAGGGAGGGGAGGGATTAACCTCCTCCCCTCGAGGCGAGCTCTCCGAAGAGCAAAGTCCAGAGGGGCTTCGGTGCGTTCCTCTGGAGATCCCGGAGCTCCTCACCGTGCACCGAGGAAGGGCAATCGGGGGGTTTTAGTGCGAAGTGTCAATAGTTATAGGTTTAGGGTACGGCCTGCGAATCGTAAGGTCGTGGGTTTGAATCCACCATTCGACTATTGACGTGAACCATGTCCTAGCACAAGCTTAAGCTTAGTTGGAATGGTTAACAAGATTGTTAGTAATATTTCTGAAAAAAAAATAATAATAAAATAATAAAGAAGTGGGTATAAACCCCACATACGCCCCTCCCCCCCCCGGAAACAAAAAAGAAAGCAAACCTGAATGTGTGCGTTAATCGTGAACTCGTTCCTCCCTCTGTAGGCCATGTATTCCAGTTCCGGGGCTTCCGGCACTGTCCACATCGGCTCCCGGCCCTCGGCGTCGTACCACATCCAGACTGCCCCGTCCAGCTCCATGGTGTGGTAAGTCTTGATCGTTATGCCTTTTGGTACTGAGGAGAATTTGTCTGATTATCAATTTGAATGGTAACCAACCCTGACTTGAACTCTAATTGATTGGAAATATATTCATGAGCAAAAATAAAGGGTCGGTTAAGAAAGTTTGAATATCTCGGAAGATAAAGAAGCTGGCTTACTGAAATAAATTGTGCATGATAGACAATTAAATATCCTTAAAATAAAATAAAAAATAATTTATTTATTTATATTTCATTAAAAAATGGTGCGTTCTACCGGAGATCACCATGCATCGAGAGGTTTTTTATGACCCCGCCAGAAGGCCATCTTCTTGAAGATTTCCCTCCTAAAAAAGCTGACAATGCGGTCCTTTCAGCATGTGACTGCATCCGTTAGCTTAAGCCTGGTTATTCTACCTTCAGCCCTGTAGTTCTGGGCTCTCAAGAATAAGACTACGGTATCCCCTGCCTGTCGTACAAGGCGACTAAAAGGGGCCTCGGGTTCACTGGGCGACAAGGGTGGTAGCCTGAGTCGTCCACCAAAGTGGACCCGGGAAGATGGCGACATCGGCTGGCCCGTGTCGCCTTGCGCTGCGAGGGCACAGGGGGGGAGGGAGTAACCTTCCCCGCGGGACGTGCTCTCCTTGAGCACAGTGCAGAGGGGCTCCGGTGCGTTCCACTGGAGATCCCGGAGCCCCTCGTCATGCACCGAGGAAAGGGCCACCGGGGAGGTTTGAGTGGGTAAAACCCCACATAACCGCCGCCTTCCCCCCAGAGGGAGGGGTATCTTTCTGAAGATTTCCTCCCCGTAAACAAAAAAAAAATGGTTATTTTACCTTCGGACGTTCGGACACTCGGCGGGTCTCCACCCTTTCAGATTCGATGTTCCGCGCGTCCGAACGAAGCGATTTGAGTCATAGTACATCGTGCGTACAGCAAAGGAGTGGAACAAGTTGCCGGCGTCAGTCTTTTCGTCACAGTGAATAGGCACTTACTGAACTAGCGCGTACCTTTCGACTATAACACCAGGTGGGATCGTGGTCAAGCGCTAGTTTACATCCATAAAATAAAAAAAAATCTATCAGTGAGGGAGAGCAATAAATACTAACCTGTTTCTACATCCGGTATGCTCACACAGTTTCCGTCAGCGTTGAACCTCCACTGGTGGAATGGACACTGGATACAGCTGCCGGAGACAGTGCCGCCGATGGCGAAGTTCGCACCTAAATGAGGACAGTAGGCCTCTACACAACGCGCCACGCCGTCCTCACCTCTGTACACGCAGATGTTTAATCCTGGAAGAATAAAACGTTGAAAGAATATGTTTTTATACTTTCTAAGCAAGTGCTTGACTACGATCCCACCTGATGTTAAGTGGAAATGCAGTCCTGGATGATAAGGCGCACTAGCTTAGTAAATGCCTATTCACTCTACTCTTGATAATACCCACATTGTAATCGGAGGGAAAGATCGCGGGCAAACTATTCCAGTCCTTTGCTGTACGAAGAATGAAAGACGAAGCAAATCGCGTCGTTCGGGTTTGAGGGATGTTCACAACGAAAGGATGAAATCCCGCAGTGCGTCTAGAAGTCCGATGGTGGAAAGGGGATTGGGGAATTAGATCATGTAGTTCCTGAGCACACTCTCCAAAATGCAATCTGTAGAAAACCGAAAGGCTAGCTACATATTAATACAATGGAATATAATAACATATACTGAAGTATATTGAAGATAATAATTAAGGATTTTGAAGTATTCAAGGTAAGTTATAGCGCCGCGAATGTATCCGTTTACTGATGCTGCTGATATGTACATGGGTGTAGGTAATGATCTTCACCCGCTCGAGAAGAGAATCAATACGGAGAGAAATGAATAATTTAATATATTGTGAGAGTTAAATTAAATATTTAATGATGTAAGTTTATTGTTTAAATAAAATAAAGCAAAATATAGCGCGGCGAAGCGGGCTGGGTACGCTAGTATTACGATATATAAAAAAATATATCGAAATATTTTTTCATCAACATCCCTGGCCCAGGACTGCACGAAGATTTTATTTTAAGGCTGTACCAACTTCGCCGGGATTTAAGCCGTTACTAATTTTATAATGTGTGCTGTAGGCTCACCCAACGCGTCCACGGATAGCATTTTCCCCTTCTTCAGATCTCTGCCCTCGACGATGGCGAACCATCCGTTAGGATATGGTGGTGGCAGCTTACTACCTAGCTGTTTTGCAGCCAATGCCTTGCTGATGTTCATTGCTCTATCCCTGCCACTGGGTATGTGGTCGAAGCCAACATCGGTCAGCTCCTAAAATATCCATTTTTTTATTAATTTATAGGTAGCACTAGAAAAGAGCCGTGGTAGCTCAGTGTCCGGGCGGTTAGCTCAAATACCATAGCACGTTAGCAACCCGAGTTCGAACCCCGGTGCCGGCCCTAATAAATAGATTGTGGCAATTTTATGCGCTGATATTTGATTATTACCTAATAAATAGATTGTGGCAATTTTATGCGCTGATATTTTTCTTCACCGCCGAGCGCGTGGTTCACCACCATCATCGTGAGGAAACCTTCATGTGTTAGAACATACTCGTATATTAAGTCCGCAAATCCTTAAGAGTGTGTGGCGGACTTGTCCTTATACTTTCTTTACACACGAACCCTGTGACCTTTCAATCAGATTGGAATCAGAAACAGAACAGGCAGGCTATAAAAAGTTGGCCCAATAGTGGGACATTAAAGGCTGTAACTTTTACGATTATCCAACTAACCTTCACGTAAATAGGTGGGCTCCAATAACTTTTATAAACAACATACAACGTGAAAACCAATGTCAGTATTAAAAATAAGTGTCCGATGTACTCCACTATGTAATCAATTGCTAAAAGTGCGGTATCCAGAGCGAGCTTTGAAGAGAAAACCAAATACTCTCCTCGCTCTAAGTTTAAATTGTGACATTCCGCGGGGCTTCGGCTTGACAGTTTGTTGTCGGACGACATCATTTGTTGGTTCGGGTAGAACGAGTCCACCTGCATATTGGTAGCGGTCGCATTTGACATAATAGCGTCTGAAAAAGAAGCAATAATTGACTTATCCTAATTTTAAAGACTACAAAATTTTATGCAACATAATAAACACGATCATCTAATTTTAATTGAGTGTAATTATTAATACAAAAACTACAGCTTTTTTTTATGCGTGTAAACTAGCGCTTGACCACGATCCCACCTGGTGTTAAGTGGTGATATAGTCGAAAGATGGTACGCGCTAGTTTAGTAAGTGCCTATTTACTCTACTCTTGAAGGCTCCCACGTCGTACTTGGACGGAAAGACTGACGCCGGCAACTTATTACACTCCTTTGCTGTACGCACGATGAACTATATTATAGTATATATATATATACTATACTTTATAAGCTTATGAAATATATTATATACTGGCTGCGTACCACTGTGTGACCTGCATTAAAATGATATATGTGAAAATGTAACTAACTTTAAAATATCGTAATTACAAACACAATTATCCTACTAATTTAAAATTTACCTAATCAGTAACCTCCTTTTTGAAGTCTGTTTAAATATAGAGTATATGAATCGGACTATAGTGTATATCTCTGTCAAATTCAACTGTCAATTCTCTGTCAATAGTGTATATCTTGTCAAAAAAAGATCCGTTCCGCAAGAACGCGTGGTTAAATACCAAACATCCTTCTAAAGTTTCAAAGAGTAAAAATTGGACAACGTACTTAATAATACAGACGCCTGAACATTGTAAAATACTGTGCTAAGTACTTCGCAACTTCTAGCATAGATTAGAGTCCGTATGACATTTACACGTTCTACCGTCTTACGTTAACTTCTAGCATAGATTAGAGTCCGTATGACATTTACACGTTCTACCGTCTTACGTTAACTTCTAGCATAGATTACAGTCCGTATGACATTTACACGTTCTACCGTCTTACGTTAACTTCTAGCATAGATTAGAGTCCGTATGACATTTACACGTTCCCGTCTTACGTTAACTTCTAGCATAGATTAGAGTCCGTATGACATTTACACGTTCTACCGTCTTACGTTAACTTCTAGCATAGATTACAGTCCGTATGACATTTACACGTTCTACCGTCTTACGTTAACTTCTAGCATAGATTAGAGTCCGTATGACATTTACACGTTCTACCGTCTTACGTTAACTTCTAGCATAGATTACAGTCCGTATGACATTTACACGTTCTACCGTCTTACGTTAACTTCTAGCATAGATTAGAGTCCGTATGACATTTACACGTTCTACCGTCTTACGTTAACTTCTAGCATAGATTACAGTCCGTATGACATTTACACGTTCTACCGTCTTACGTTAACTTCTAGCATAGATTACAGTCCGTATGACATTTACACGTTCTACCGTCTTACGTTAACTTCTAGCATAGATTACAGTCCGTATGACATTTACACGTCCCCGTCTTACGTTAACTTCTAGCATAGATTAGAGTCCGTATGACATTTACACGTTCCCGTCTTACGTTAACTTCTAGCATAGATTAGAGTCCGTATGACATTTACACGTTCCCGTCTTACGTTAACTTCTAGCATAGATTAAAATTGATTCTGTTTTAATCGTAAATACTGTACTGCACTTACATCCTACGTCGCTCCACTCCTAAACACGACTGAACAAATATGCTCAAATATACTTGTAAGGAATACAGTATCTCAATTGATTACTCGATACATTATTTTAATTTTTTGTAGCGCACTTTTTTAAGTCATATTATTAACCTGAGATAAGTTAATTAACTGGCTCTGTAGTTCTGAGCTCGTAGAATAAGGCTACGGTATCCTCCGCCTGTCGCAGATGGCGACTAGGCCTTTGTCGTCCGCTAAAGTGGACCCGGGAAGAAGGCGACATCGGCCGTATAGCCTTGCACTGCGAGGGCAACGGGGGGAGGGTCTAACCTCCCCCCAAGGACGTGCTCTCCGAAGAGTGCACAGTGCACCAAAAAAAAAAGAGATGGTTCGAATCAATATTGTCGCAGTAAGTGGTAATTCGCAGACCGTACCCTAAACCATTAGGCAATTGACATTTCGAAGTTCCAATACATTATCTATGGACGACTAACCTCGATACATCAATAAAGTTTTTTAATTCCATTGAATAGGACATATTATTTGATAATTAAACCAATATATCTCCCTTTTCATTTTTATTTGAACCAGGCTATCTGTAAATACGAATTGAATTTATTGATAAACTAGCTGCGCCCCGTGGCATCGTTACCCGCAATTAAAAACTATTTATATAGTTGTTTTTTTTTTTCTAAAATTAAAGTAGCCTAAGTTCATGTATTGAAAGTAGATAAATTATAAGTAAGTAGTTTATTAATGTAAAGGTAAAAATACCCCCGGCCACACACGCCGGGGAACAAACAATATACGAAATCACCAATAAAAAAAAAAACAGTTCATGAATTTTTGTGTGTTATGACGAAGTACACAGATTGGCCAGAGAAGCTGGCCTTGACTGCTTCACCGGATTGAGAGGTGGCATAGCTCTTAGGTCGCTTAGCCTGAACCTCTATTGCTAGTAACACGACACAAGGGTCCCCCCGGTGAGGGGTAACCTCAACTTGGGCGGTTACTATGTTACGCGTAAGCATACCGATCCGAGGGCGCCCGAGAGGGCCGAACCACGACTCGGTCGGCTAAACAGATAAAAGCTAAACTAACTTTGAGTGCCACTTCGGGAAGCGTTGGCGTTGGGAAAAGAAGTGGCCGAAGAAACTCCAGCAACGCTCCTAACAACTAAGGGGTGGGGCCTGCCCATAAAATAGCGGTAACGCGCAAGGATTATTCGCAACCTCCGACGGTCGCGAATGGACGGTTTGTTGATTTGTAGAGATCTAGCCTATGCAATGGTAATCGCGTCGTCCGGATCGTCAAGAACGTGTCTCGGCCTCCGGGCGACGCGACGGAATTTATTATAGGAAGGCTAAGTGGCGGCACTTACAAGAAGTTTGTTAGAATGTTTGGTGGCAGTCTCGAAAAACCGTCGAGATGCCTGCTTAAAGAATTGGGCTATTGTCGGTAACCCTGTATCAACGTGGAGCTCGCGATTACGTACGAACCACGGCGCACCCGTGGCTCGTCGCAGAAAACTATTCTGAATTACTTGTAACCTATGGATATGTTTATGGGCGGCATGCGCGAAGACCGGGCTCGCGTACGTCATAACGGGACGTATAACTGCTTTGTAAAGTGTCACCTTATTACGGAGGGACATTTTACTTTTCTTAGGTGATATAGGCGACTCATAACGTAGGCTGCCCGGTTCCTAACTTGGTCTAAGGAGTTTATTACACGAGTTATCTGCCAGTGAAAGTCTCAAGTTCCAGAAATTAGCCCGCACATAAAGACAGACAAAAATTGTTAGTTTCATATATGTTATTTTCGTACATAGCACCGTATACATTCATATACTTTACTTTGATCCGTATACTTTTAACCGACTTGAAAAAAGAAGGAGGTTCTCAATTCGTCTGTTTTTTTTTATAATTGTTACTTTCGACTGGGTGAACCGATTATGTAAACCATATAATTGTTAATTTTTTTTTTGTTGAAGGGGAGAAATCTTCAAGAATATTTTACGCCTTTTGAGGGGAAGTCAGGGTTATGTGGGATTTTTACCCACTGAAACCCTCCCGGTAACCCTTTCATCGGTGCATGAGGGGCTACGGGATCTCTAGTGGGCACAGGGGGGGAGGGAGTAAACTCCTCCCCGAGACGTGCTCTCCTTAAGCACAGTGCAGAAGGGCTCCGGTGCGTTCCACTTATATGGTTTACAAATATTATATATATATATATATATATATAAAACTGAATGGCAATATTTAGTGAGAGTTAAAACACATACTCATGCGCACTCACTCAACTACACGCAACACACACAACACACAAACACAGAGTCACAATACTAAAACCTATTGTATTTAAAAAAAGATTATTTTGAAACATTTGTGCGTAGTAATGGGAGAAGACAGTGACTTCTGAATCATCTATCAGTACCTAGCTCGGGAGTCAGGGACATAAAGTTTATTATTATTATTATTCTTCGAGCCCAGAACTACGGGGCTGCGGGCCGGTGGCAGACCGCCTGCGTCATCTCCGTACGGGATCGGCCCTCTCCCAATCCCGTTCAGCGGTCTCCTTTTGGGCTATTACGGCCTCGCAGAAGTAAACCAGCGCCTTCTATTTGGTATGCCTCGCAAGCGCAGCCTCTGCCACCGGCGGGTTGAGGTCTTGCCCGATCTGCTGGACCAGGATCCACCGCTCCGACTCCCATTCAGGGCACACGACGAGCGTGTGCTGCGCGGAATCTCGGTCACAGCCACAGTGGTGGCATTGCGCGGCCGGTTCGCGCCCTATCCTCTTCAGGTACTCACCGAAGCACCCGTGCCCGGTGAGTACCTGTGTCAGGCGGTAGGTGACGTGCGCGTCACTCCTCTTACGTTGCCAGGCTTCGAAATGCGGCAGGAAGGCACAGACGATGCGTTGGCGTGATTAATGCGCACGCCACACGTCCATCGCACGTCTGTGCTCCTGCCGACATCTCTCCCGCATGCGGCTCGGCCCCACCGACGACGGCCAACTCCGTCAGAATGTCGAGTTGCGGGAACCGTGCCAGGATAAAGGCTGCCTCGTAGGATACTGTCTGGTTTCCTCGTGCGATGCGAGCTCTGCAGCGCCGGACGCTCTCTTTTAAAAGTCGGATAAAAAAATACAATCGAATTGAAAACCTCCCTTTTATAGAGTTGGTTAAGCAAGAACAATAGAATTGAGGAACTCTTTCTTTTTAAAGTCGGATAAAAAATACAATCTAATAATGAAACCCGTTCTTTCTTGGAGTCGGTTAAGATTTACAATCAAATTGAGAACCTCCTCTTTATAGAGTTGGTTAAACAAGAACAATAAAATTGAGGAACTCTTTCTTTATAGAGTCGGATAAAAAATACAATCGAATTTTGAAGCGTCAATAGCCTAATGGTTTAGGGTACGGCCTGCGAATCGTAAGGTCGTGGGTTCGAATCCACCATTCGACTATTGCCGTGAACCATGTCCTAGCACAAGCTTAAGCTTAGTTGGAATGGTTAACAAGATTGTTAGTAATATTTCTGAAAAAAGAATTATTGCTAGCTTTCTTTAAAAAAAAAATTGAGAACCTCCTCTTTATAGAGTTGGTTAAGCAAGAACAATAGAATTGAGGAACTCTTTCTTTATAGAGTCGGATAAAAAATACAATCGAATTTTGAAGCGTCAATAGCCTAATGGTTTAGGGTACGGCCTGCGAATCGTAAAGTCGTGGGTTCGAATCCACCATTCGACTATTGCCGTGAACCATGACCTAGCACAAGCTTAAACTTAGTTGGAATGGTTAACAAGATTGTTAGTAATATTCTTGAAAAAAAAAAAGAACTATTGCTAGCTTTCTTTAAAAAAAAATTGAGAACCTCCTCTTTATAGAGTTGGTTACAAGAACAATAGAATTGAGGAACTCTTTCTTTATAGAGTCGGATAAAAAATACAATCGAATTTTGAAGCGTCAATAGCCTAATGGTTTAGGGTACGGCCTGCCAATCGTAAGGTCGTGAGTTCGTATCCACCATTCGACTATTGCCGTGAATTATGTTCTAGCACAAGCATAAGCTTAGTTGGAATGGTTAACAAGATTGTTAGTAATATTTCTGAAAAAAAAAATTAAAATTGCTAGCTTTCTTTAAAAAAAAAAAAAAAATTGAGAACCTCCTCTTTATAGAGTTGGTTAAGCAAGTAGCATAGAATTGTGGATCTAATTCTTAATGAAGTCGGATAAAAAATACAATCTAATAATGAAACCCGTTCTTTCTTAAAGTCGGTTAAGATTTACAATCAAATTGAGAACCTCCTCTTTTATAGAGTCGGTTAAGAAAGTACCATAGAATTGAGGATCGCCTTATTTTTGAAGTAGGATAAAAAATACAATCTTATTAAGAACCCGTTCTTTCTTGGAGTCGGTTAAGATTTACAATCAAATTGAGAACCTCCTCTTTATAGAGTTGGTTAAGCAAGAGCAATAGAATTGAGGAACTCTTTCTTTTAAAGTCGGATAAAAAATACACCGAATTAAGTACCTCGCTCTTTGTTGAAGTCAGTTTAGATATACAATCAAATTGAGAACCTCCTTTATAGAGTTGGTTAAGCAAGAACAATAGAATTGAGGAACTTTTTCTTTTTAAAGTCGGATAAAAAAATACAATCGAATTAAGTACCCCTCTCTTTGTTGAAGTCAGTTTAGATATACAATCAAATTGAGAACCTCCTTTATAGAGTTGGTTAAGCAAGAACAATCGAATTGAGGAACTCTTCTTTTAAAGTCGGATAAAAAATACAATCGAATTGAGAACCTCCTCTTTTTATAGGAGTTGGTTAAGCAAGAACAATAGAATTGAGGAACTCTTTCTTTTAAAGTCGGATAAAAAATACAATCAAATTGAGAACCTCTTTATAGAGTTGGTTAAGCAAGAACAATAGAATTGAGGAACTCTTTCTTTTAAAGTCGGATAAAAAATACAATCGAATTAAGTACCCCTCTCTTTGTTGAAGTCGGTTTAGATAATAATAATCAAATTGAGAACCTCCTTTATAGAGTTGGTTAAGCAAGAACAATAGAATTGAGGAACTCTTTCTTTTAAAGTCGGATAAAAAATACACCGAATTAAGTACCTCGCTCTTTGTTGAAGTCGGTTTAGATAATAATAATCAAATTGAGAACTCCTCTTTATAGAGAGTTGGTTAAGCAAGAACAATAGAATTGAGGAACTCTTTCTTTTAAAGTCGGATAAAAAATACAATCGAATTAAGTACCTCGCTCTTTGTTGAAGTCGGTTTAGATAATAATAATCAAATTGAGAACCTCTTTATAGAGTTGGTTACAAGAACAATCGAATTGAGGAACTTTTTCTTTTAAAGTCGGATAAAAAATACAATCGAATTAAGTACCCCTCTCTTTGTTGAAGTCGGTTTAGATATACAATCAAATTGAGAACCTCTTTATAGAGTTGGTTAAGCAAGAACAATAGAATTGAGGAACTCTTTCTTTTAAAGTCGGATAAAAAATACAATCAAATTGAGAACCTCCTTTATAGAGTTGGTTAAGCAAGAACAATCGAATTGAGGAACTCTTTCTTTTAAAAGTCGCATAAAAATACAATCAAATTGAGAACCTCCTTTATAGAGTTGGTTAAGCAAGAACAATAAAATTGAGGAACTCTTTCTTTTTAAAGTCGGATAAAAAATAATCGAATTGAGAACCTCCTCTTTATAGAGTTGGTTAAGCAAGAACAACTGAATTGAGGAACTCTTTCTTTTTAAAGTCGGATAAAAAATACAATCAAATTCGAGAACCTCCTCTTTATAGAGTTGGTTAAGCAAGAACAATAGAATTGAGGAACTCTTTTCTTTTAAAGTCGGATAAAAAATACACCAAATTGAGAACCTCTTTATAGAGTTGGTTAAGCAAGAACAATCGAATTGAGGAACTCTTTCTTTTTAAAGTCGGATAAAAAATACAATTGAATTAAGTACCACGCTCTTTCTTGAAGTCGGTTAAGATATACATTCAAATTGAGAACCTCCTTTATAGAGTTGGTTAAGCAAGAACAACTGAATTGAGGAACTCTTTCTTTTAAAGTCGGATAAAAAATACAATTGAATTAAGTACCACGCTCTTTCTTGAAGTCGGTTAAGATATACATTCAAATTGAGAACCTCCTCTTTTATAGAGTTGGTTAAGCAAGAACAATAGAATTGAGGAACTCTTTCTTTTTAAAGTCGGATAAAAAATACAATTGAATTAAGTACCACGCTCTTTCTTGAAGTCGGTTAAGATATACATTCAAATTGAGAACCTCCTCTTTTATAGAGTTGGTTACAAGAACAATCGAATTGAGGAACTCTTTCTTTTAAAGTCGGATAAAAATACAATCAAATTGAGAACCTCCTCTTTATAGAGTTGGTTAAGCAAGAACAATCGAATTGAGGAACCTTTCTTTTAAAGTCGGATAAAAAATAATCGAATTGAGAACCTCCTTTATAGAGTTGGTTAAGCAAGAACAATCGAATTGAGGAACTCTTTCTTTTAAAGTCGGATAAAAAATACACCGAATTGAGAACCTCCTTTATAGAGTTGGTTAAGCAAGAACAATCGAATTGAGGAACTCTTTCTTTTAAAGTCGGATAAAAATACAATCAAATTGAGAACCTCCTTTATAGAGTTGGTTAAGCAAGAACAATAGAATTGAGGAACTCTTTCTTTTAAAGTCGGATAAAAATACAATCAAATTCGAGAACCTCCTTTATAGAGTTGGTTAAGCAAGAACAATCGAATTGGAGGAACTCTTTCTTTTAAAGTCGGATAAAAATACAATCGAATTGGCACCCCGCTCTTTGTTGAAGTCGGTTTAGATATACAATCAAATTCGAGAACCTCCTCTTTATAGAGTTGGTTAAGCAAGAACAATCGAATTGAGGAACTCTTTCTTTTAAAGTCGGATAAAAAATACAATCGAATTAAGTACCCCGCTCTTGTTGAAGTCGGTTTAGATATACAATCAAATTGAGAACCTCCTTTATAGAGTTGGTTGGCAAGAACAATCGAATTGAGGAACTCTTTCTTTTAAAGTCGGATAAAAAATACACCGAATTAAGTACCCCGCTCTTTGTTGAAGTCGGTTTAGATATATTAATCAAATTGAGAACCTCCTTTATAGAGTTGGTTAAGCAAGAACAATAGAATTGAGGAACTTTTCTTTTAAAGTCGGATAAAAAATACACCGAATTAAGTACCCGCCCTTTGTTGAAGTCGGTTAAGATATACATTCAAATTGAGAACCTCCTCTTTTATAGAGTTGGTTAAGCAAGAACAATAGAATTGAGGAACTCTTTCTTTTTAAAGTCGGATAAAAAATACAATCGAATTAAGTACCCCGCTCTTTGTTGAAGTCGGTTTAGATATATAATCAAATTGAGAACCTCCTCTTTTATAGAGTTGGTTAAGCAAGAACAATAGAATTGAGGAACTCTTTCTTTTTAAAGTCGGATAAAAAATACAATCGAATTAAGTACCCCGCTCTTTGTTGAAGTCGGTTAAGATATACATTCAAATTGAGAACCTCCTCTTTTATAGAGTTGGTTAAGCAAGAACAATAGAATTGAGGAACTCTTTCTTTTTAAAGTCGGATAAAAAATACAATTGAATTGGCACCCGCCCTTGTTGAAGTCGGTTTAGATATACAATCAAATTGAGAACCTCCTTTATAGAGTTGGTTAAGCAAGAACAATAGAATTGAGGAACTCTTCTTTTAAAGTCGGATAAAAAATACACCGAATTAAGTACCCCGCTCTTTGTTGAAGTCGGTTTAGATATACAATCAAATTGAGAACCTCCTTTATAGAGTTGGTTGGCAAGAACAATAGAATTGAGGAACTCTTTCTTTTAAAGTCGGATAAAAAATACAATCGAATTAAGTACCCGCCCTTTGTTGAAGTCGGTTTAGATATACAATCAAATTGGAGAACCTCCTTTATAGAGTTGGTTAAGCAAGAACAATAGAATTGAGGAACTTTTCTTTTAAAGTCGGATAAAAAATACAATCGAATTAAATTACCCGCTCTTTGTTGAAGCCGGTTTAGATATACAATCAAATTGAGAACCTCTCTTTTATAGAGTTGGTTACAAGAACAATCGAATTGAGAACTCTTTCTTTTAAAGTCGGATAAAAAATACACCGAATTAAGTACCCGCTCTTTGTTGAAGCCGGTTTAGATATAATCAAATTGAGAACCTCTTTATAGAGTTGGTTAAGCAAGAACAATCAATTGAGAACCTCCTCTTTTATAGAGTTGGTTACAAGAACAATAGAATTGAGGAACTCTTCTTTTAAAGTCGATAAAAAATACAATCGAATTAAGTACCCGCTCTTTGTTGAAGTCGGTTTAGATATACAATCAAATTGAGAACCTCCTCTTTTATAGAGTTGGTTACAAGAACAATAGAATTGAGGAACTCTTCTTTTAAAGTCGGATAAAAAATACACCGAATTAAGTACCCGCCCTTTGTTGAAGTCGGTTTAGATATACAATCAAATTGAGAACCTCCTCTTTTATAGAGTTGGTTGGCAAGAACAATAGAATTGAGAACTCTTTCTTTTAAAGTCGATAAAAATACAATCGAATTAAGTACCCGCTCTTTGTTGAAGTCGGTTTTAGATAATAATAATCAAATTGAGAACCTCCTCTTTTATAGAGTTGGTTAAGCAAGAACAATAGAATTGAGGAACTTTTCTTTTAAAGTCGGATAAAAAATACAATCGAATTAAGTACCCGCTCTTTGTTGAAGTCGGTTTAGATATTAATCAAATTGAGAACCTCTTTTATAGAGTTGGTTACAAGAACAATCGAATTGAGAACTCTTTCTTTTAAAGTCGGATAAAAATACAATCGAATTAAGTACCCGCTCTTTGTTGAAGTCAGTTTAGATATACAATCAAATTGAGAACTCTTTTCTTTATAGAGTTGGTTAAGCAAGAACAATCGAATTGAGGAACTCTTCTTTTAAAGTCGGATAAAAAATACAATCGAATTAAGTACCCCTCTCTTTGTTGAAGCCGGTTTAGATATATTAATCAAATTGAGAACCTCCTCTTTTATAGAGTTGGTTACAAGAACAATCGAATTGAGGAACTCTTTCTTTTAAAGTCGGATAAAAAATACAATCGAATTAAGTACCCCTCTCTTTGTTGAAGCCGGTTTAGATAATAATAATCAAATTGAGAACCTCCTCTTTTATAGAGTTGGTTGGCAAGAACAATCGAATTGAGGAACTTTTCTTTTAAAGTCGGATAAAAAATACAATCGAATTAAATTACCCGCTCTTTGTTGAAGCCGGTTTAGATATAATCAAATTGAGAACCTCTTTATAGAGTTGGTTAAGCAAGAACAATGAATTGAGGAACTCTTCTTTTAAAGTCGGATAAAAAATACACCGAATTGAGAACCTCTTTATAGAGTTGGTTACAAGAACAATCGAATTGAGGAACTTTTCTTTTAAAGTCGGATAAAAAAATACAATCAAATTGAGAACCTCCTTTATAGAGTTGGTTAAGCAGAACAATCAATTGAGGAACTCTTCTTTTAAAGTCGGATAAAAAATACAATCGAATTAAGTACCCCGCTCTTTGTTGAAGCCGGTTTAGATATACAATCAAATTGAGAACCTCCTTTATAGAGTTGGTTAAGCAAGAACAATCGAATTGAGAACTCTTTCTTTTAAAGTCGGATAAAAAATACAATCGAATTGAGAACCTCGTCTTTTATAGAGTTGGTTAAGCAAGAACAATCAATTGAGGAACTCTTTCTTTTAAAGTCGGATAAAAAATACAATCGAATTAAGTACCCCGCTCTTTGTTGAAGTCGGTTTAGATATACAATCAAATTGAGAACCTCCTTTATAGAGTTGGTTAGCAAGAACAATCGAATTGAGGAACTCTTTCTTTTAAAGTCGGATAAAAAATACAATCGAATTGAGAACCTCGTCTTTTATAGAGTTGGTTAAGCAAGAACAATCAATTGAGGAACTCTTTCTTTTTTAAAGTCGGATAAAAAATACAATCAAATTGAGAACCTCCTTTATAGAGTTGGTTAAAGCAAGAACAATCAGATTGAGGAACTCTTTCTTTTAAAGTCGGATAAAAAAATACAATCAATTAAGTACCCCGCTCTTTGTTGAAGTCGGTTTAGATAATAATAATCAAATTGAGAACCTCCTTTATAGAGTTGGTTACAAGAACAATCGAATTGAGGAACTCTTCTTTTAAAGTCGGATAAAAAAATACAATCGAATTGAAAACCTCCCTTTTATAGAGTTGGTTAAGCAAGAACAATAGAATTGAGGAACTCTTTCTTTTTAAAGTCGGATAAAAAATACAATCGAATTAAGTACCCCGCTCTTTCTTGAAGTCGGTTAAGATATACAATCAAATTGAGAACCTCCTCTTTTATAGAGTTGGTTAAGCAAGAACAATAGAATTGAGGAACTCTTTCTTTTTAAAGTCGGATAAAAAATACAATCGAATTAAGTACCCCGCTCTTTGTTGAAGTCGGTTTAGATAATAATAATCAAATTGAGAACCTCCTCTTTTATAGAGTTGGTTAAGCAAGAACAATAGAATTGAGGAACTCTTTCTTTTTAAAGTCGGATAAAAAATACAATCGAATTAAGTACCCCGCTCTTTGTTGAAGTCGGTTAAGGTATACAATCAAATTAAGGAACTCTTTCTTTATAGAGTCGGATAAAAAAAAACATAACTCATTCATACTTCTCCCGTTCTTTCTTGAAGTCAGTTAAGATAATAGAAGTGAATTGTGAACCGTCTCCTTTTTGAAGCCTGTCCCTAATGAAATCACTGGCGATCGGCGAAGCGCCTTCTCTAAATACATATAAATAATTGAACAGATACGAGCGACCTCACACATGTATGTAAACGAAGTCTGAGGAAGAAAAGTTTTGTTCCATAAGACCAAGCCCACGTGCCCATAATCTTTACAGTCCGTGACGTGTTTAATAATAATAATAATAATATATTTAATCTTATTTCAAATAAAATTAAGCCATACTATGAATACACACCAAATCCCATATTAGAAAACACAGACGTAAAACTTTATTATGATCGTGCCATACTTACAGATAGAACTATACATTACAACAGACCAGACCTTACACTAGTTAATAAATCTACCAAAACAGCATATCTGATAGACGTCACTGTACCTAACACCCATAATATACAAAAATCCATCACAGAAAATAACGAAATACACCGATTTAAAAGACGAAGTGACTAGGATATGGAAACTAGATAAAACATTAATAGTGCCAATAGTACTCTCCACAACTGGCGTTATTCCGAAGCATCTCTATCATAGTATCCGAACCCTTCATTTACCACCTAACACATACATCACAATGCA
This sequence comes from Meandrusa payeni, assembly GCA_029286785.1. Taxonomy (NCBI): domain Eukaryota; kingdom Metazoa; phylum Arthropoda; class Insecta; order Lepidoptera; family Papilionidae; genus Meandrusa; species Meandrusa payeni. The sequence goes on from JAGSMX010000026.1 coordinate 2,012,192, forward strand.
GAAGGCGGTACTCCTCAATACCTGCCGCATATTCCGCAAATTTTTAGCCGACAATTAATTCCCGTCTAGTAACACTTGGCCAATGGCCCGTGGTACTAGAAATTTGCTAACCCCTTTAAGGGAGAAACAAAAACGTTTGTCTAACAATAATATATTTTATTTCAAATCAAAAATTCATGTACAAACCAGTTCGATAATAGCCGTAGTAGTAAAAACTGTGTCGCAGCTATTAACGTCCATCTCCAAACAGTTAAATACAAAAACAAATAAAAATTTAGTAAAATTAACAACTTATAACGTAATTTAGTTTAATCGTTTTGTGTGTGTGATTGTGTTTGTGTGTAAAAGGTTGCGTGTGTTGAAGAGTGACTGTATGTGTAGGGACGAATATGAAGGGAGTGTATGTTTATATTGCCTTTGTGACGCATAGACTTGGAAAATTATTTTAACAAGATAAGGTGCAGACTAAGCGACCTCAGAGTATATATATAGATATAAATTGATATTTCATAAAATATCGATAAATGAACGCGATATATCGCTTCGATCCGATATTATCGAATCATCTAATATCGATACATTTCATCCGATATACGAAATATCGAAAGAAATTAAATAAAAAAGCATTCCAAACTTTCTTTTATTTGTGGTTGACAACTTGAATAAAATAAAACCCTTACTTGCGCTGCTATCACGTGTAGTGTAGTATGTTACTACACTCCTACTTACGATGGCAGGACTCGTTGTATAAATTTTATAGTCTATGCATGTAGTCTGTACTGCTAGCAGAATCAAATCAAATCAAATAGTCTGTATTGGTATCCGAAACGAGAACCTCTCAGTTACGCGCCGAGTACTCTATTAGTACAAAACTTTTCAAATATTTAATATTATGCCCTAATTAATATTTAATAAAATATCGATATATTTATACAATATATCGCATAGTATCGATACAACATCACGAAATATATCGATATATTTTTGGCCAGAGATACTGGCCTTGACTGCTTCACCGGATTGAGAGGTGGCATAGCTCTTAGGTCGCTTAGCCTGAACCTCTATCGCTAGTAACTCGACATAAGGGTCCCCCGGTACGGGGTAAGCTCGGCTTGGACGGTTGCTATGTTACGCGTAAGCATTCCGATCCGAGGGCGCCCGGAGGGCCGAACCACGATTCGGTCGCTTGCTATTTCACGGATAATCTAAGGGACATTCAGAAGCTAAATAATTTTCATTTATATTGATTTTCTTGGTCTAACGTCAAACTCATTGTCTTACTGTTTGTAGCTTAACAACGCCATCTACTGGAGTATTTTTTGTAAAAAAAGCTAGCTAGAGCGATTTATCGTCCTCGAAACCTTCTGCACGCAAAATGTCATGAAAATCGTTGCAACCGTGTGTGAGATATATATATATATATATATATATAAATATATATATAAAAATTATATATACATATATATAATAGATATTATATTTATACAAATAACATATTTATTTGAAAAAATCTATTGCCTAAATTATCTATTCTAAATCCAAATTCGTTCCGTTCGATAGACATTTCATCTACATATATAAAAAAGAAAGTGTGTGGGTATGTTCCATATAGGCTCCGAAACGGCTGGACCGATTTCAATGAAACTTTCAGGGAATCTTCAGATTGACCTGGCGAGTAATCGTGTAAAGTTTGGTGACGATCGGAGCACTCCTCTTTTTGAACTGTCAAATACAGCTTTTATTTACTATGATGATATTCTATTGTTTTATAACACAAATTTGTATTGACACATGCGTTGTGTATATTCATGTCATTATGAAACATATTGAAGTACAATGAAGTATAATAAAGTATACTGAAGTAAATTAAAGATAACGATTAAGGATTTGGAAGTATTCAAGGTAATAGCGCCGCGAATGTATCCGTTTACTGATGCTGCTGATATGTACATGGGTGTAGGTAATGATCTTCACCCGCTCGAGAAGAGAAATGAATAATTTGATATATTGTGACAGTTAAATTAAATATTTAATGATGTAAGTTTATTGTTTATATAATAAAGCAAAATCTAGCACGGCGAAATGGGCTGGGTACCCTAGTCAATTATGATAACGATAGTAAATAAGTTAAATAAGACTTACCTTAGAGTGTAAATCATCTAGAGGCCGCTCACGTAAGAATTGTCAAGCTGGTAATCCAAAGTTTCCCTGCAATCTGGTATCAGAGCACACGTCCTATTTCCAGAACCGACTTACTAATACTGGACGAGTGAAAACCATTACGTGAATCTTAAATGCAACGCTTTTATACGGGAACCGTACACGCGCTTCGAAAAGAATTATTCCATAAAATAAATCGATCTCCTTTTTGTATTTGAATATATCAGGTAAGGGAGAAATTGTATTTCGTATTTAAGGTTCCTTAGGACGTTATATTTACGACAATGGGACCAGTAGGTAAATGATTTGACATTAATAAATAATAATAAATCTTTATTAGTCACCAAAGAAAATGTTTAAACAAAGAAATATGTAGTCCCTGACTCCTGAGCTAGGTTCAATTGGACCTGCCTGAGTCGTCCACCAAAGTGGACCCGGAAGAAGGCGACATCGTCTGGCCCGTGTCGCCTTGCGCTGCGAGGGCACAGGGGAGGGAGTAACCTCCCCCGGGACGTGCTCTCCTTGAGCACAGTGCAGAGGGCTCCGGTGCGTTCCACTGGAGATCCCGGAGCCCCTCGTCATGCACCGAGGAAAGGGCCACCGGGGAGGTTTTAGTGGGTAAGAACCCCACATAACCAGAAGGCGGGGTATCTTTCTGAAGATTTCCTCCCCGTCAACAAAAAAAAAAAGGTTCAATTGGACCTGTGTTTCAGGGTCAGTGTCTTCTCCCATTTGAAAAGCACAATAAAATACAATAAAATATGAGCATAACAAATGAAAACAATATTTTATAAATTTGTGTGTGTGTGTGTAAATTTGTGTTTGTGTATGTCCCTCAGCTTTATATTATATTATATTAAATTTTATTAAATTAGGAGGCGTTCAGTCTGAATATAATCCAACTCTAGTAAATATTTTGACATTGTATTTTGTTACCGATTTCTTAAAAGGTAATACTTATTAATACGTTTTTAAGCACGCTCGAATTGGGGAGTAAGTTGGATGTATTACGAAAAGTGTGATCGGACGAGGCGAAGGGATTCTTTTTTTTGCTTCACCGGATTGAGAGGTGGCATAGCTCTTAGGTCGCTTACCCTGAACCTGTATCGCTAGTAACTGGACGGTTATTATGTTACGCGTAAGCTTTCCGATCCGAGGGCGTCCGAGAGGGCTGAACCACGACTCGGTCGGTAGCTATTTTATTGGCAAAAGACTATTTTTTTGTTAACGCGGGGAATCGAGTTATTAACCATCCTCCGGTACACTGGGTGGGCCCGGAGGGATGTGTGGGACTCGGCCTGGGCAGCCCATACCCACTAAACCTACCGCGAATGCCATCAGCCGTTATGAGCGGGTGCCCCGGATCTGTCAGCGACAGGACACCCCAACGACCGGCCGCCCCCTGCGCACCCCGACTCGTCGCCTGCGGAGGGAGGGAGCCCCACGGCTCCTCCCTGACCCGCTCGTCGGCCTCCTTCTGGGACATGACTGTCTCGCAGAAGGAGGCGACTGCCGACCAAGACCTGTCGCTCCGTACCATCGCAAGTGCGAGGCTCGGAAGCGACAGGTCTACTCCACCGATGGCGGATGCCAAGTCGCAACGCTGCGCTGCCCATCTCGGGCATACCTCCAGGAAGCGAAAGACTATTGGGACAATCTAAGCTAACTTATTTGCCAGTTCGGGAAGCAGTGGCGCTGGGAGAACCACGCTCCTAATTCTATCTAGGGGAAGGCGAAGGGAAGTTGAGAGACGATATAAGTGGTGACAGAATGAGGGAGTGTTACGTATCGTATATTATACTGTAGGGGCAAGAGAGAGAGGCGAGCACATACTTTCGTCATAGAAGGCGATTAAAAGGGACCTCGGGTTCACGTGTGGACTGAAGTGGACTCGCGAAGAGGGCAACATTGGCTGGCCCGTTTTGCCTTGCACTACCAGGGCGCTGGAGGAGGGATTACTCTTCCTGGAACGTGCTCTCCGAGCATAGTGCAGAGGGGCTCCGGTGCGCTCCTCTGGAGATCCCGAAACCCCCACCATGCACCGAGGAAGGGCCACCTAGGGGGTTTTACTGGGTAAAAGCCCGACATAACCGCCGCCTTCCCCCCAGAAGGCGGAGTATCTTGTTTCAGATATTCCCCCCGTCAACATAAAAAAAGGTGTTACAATAAGTGTTATAGTAACCGTCCAAACCGAGGTTACCCCTCACCGGGGGACCTTTATGTCTAGTTACTAGCAATAGAGGTTCAGGCTAAGCGACCTAAGAGCTATGCCACCTCTCAATCCGGTGAAGCAGTCAAGGCCAGCTTCTCTGGCCAATCTGTGTAGTTCGTCATAAAAAAAACAATAAGTGTGAATGTACACAAAGAAATTAAATTGGTGTGTCTGTTTGTTACATTAAAATTGCCGTTTATTACTTCATGCATATAACGTATATACATATATCAAAATATTTATTTAACAATTTACATTTATTAATTTTTTTTTTTAAAGAAAGCTAGCAATATTTCTTTTTTTTTTTCAGAAATATTACTAACAATCTTGTTAACCATTCCAACTAAGCTTAAGCTTGTGCTAGGACATGGTTCACGGCAATAGTCGAATGGTGGATTCGAACCCACGACCTTACGATTCGCAGGCCGTACCCTAAACCATTAGGCTATTGACGCTTCAAATTGGAATTTTAGAATAAACTATTTATGAGATAATTTCTTCCCACACTTAGGGTTTCCCCGTTCACTCATTGAACCCTAAAACCATTACATATATATACGAAAATCAATACAGTCTAAATTATATTTATAACATGCAAAAATTATTCGGACAGATATAAAGAGCGGGGCCGATGTCGTTTTGTCCGTCCGTAGAGCAATGAATTTTAATAGATTATATAAAGCGAAGTTTAAGGTGACCTCAGGTGTTTATTAATACAGTGGCTGGAACGAGACGATATTTATGCAAAAAAAAAATCAAATTATTGACTTGCTTTGAATAAAAAACAATTGGCTCTTACGTCTGTTTTAACCGACTTCGAAAAGGAGTTTAGTTCTAGCGTCGTAATTTCAGGACCCATTTTAATGTTAAAGTTACAGCCTGTATACAGGATGTCAAGTAATTCAACGTCCAATGGTAAGTGGTAAGTAAAAAAAAAACTTTATTAGAAATTAAAAATTAATTGGTCGATCAGCTGGGACACCACGAGCACTTCCCGCACTCAAACCTCAACGACATCATCCGTCGGGCTCTTACCACCGCTAATGTTCCATCAACTTTGGACGCAAATGGACTATTGGGTAGTGATGGTAAGAGACCAGACGGCATGACTCTTATACCCTGGAAGATGGGACGGCTTTTAGTATGGGATGCGTCGATACTTTGGCGCCGTCACATCTTCCAGAATCTTCTGTTGAGGCAGGAGCGGCCGCTGCAACTGCAGAAAACAAGCGGCGCAAATATAGTAACCTCGATACGGGTTTCATATTTGAGCCGTTTGGGTTAGAAACTTTGGGTCCGTGGGGTCCTAGTGCACACCACCTTTTTAATGTGTTAGCTAAGAAGTTGGTTGACACATCTGGTGACCAGAGGGCTGGCTTATACCTTGCACAGAGGCTAAGCATTGCTATACAGCGTGGCAATGCTACCAGCCTTCTGGGCACGCTGCCAAGCGATGACGGTTTGGCACAGTTATATTTTTGTAAATATTTTTTAATATCTATTAAATTGTAATTTCTTTATTAGTTAGTATATATTATGTTTATAAAAAATTAACTAATAAAAAAAACTATTTGTAGCTTAGTGATTTTTTTAAAATACTTATTCCTGGAAAAAGAGGTCGATATCATCCTTTTTTGAATAGGAGTCAAATTCTATGCCAAGTCTATTTAAAGTCTATTTACCTAGAATCGACCTAAAATGAATTACCTTCACGCGTAAGATGTGGATTGTCAATATTTGAACTAAGCCAATTGTGTGTTATACAGTCACACAAGTCAGTTGGACGTTGAATTACGGGACATACTGTATTTGTCCCTCTGTTGGGCACAGACCTGTGTAACGAGTAGGAGGGCATAGTCCGCTACGCACATCTAGTGACTTGTGTCACATGTTCTAATACATGCGAGTTAATCCGATTGGACTCGCTTGACATACGGAACAGGCGCTACAAAAAAAAAATTCCCGCATTTCCACTTAACATCAGGTGGGATCGTAGTCGTGTAAGAAAAATAGTACACTTACATTGTCTATCCGGGATATTTCATAAAATTGTTCTTAAATTAATAAATAATCACTTAGTAAAATACGAAAAATGGATTACACTTGATAAATGTCTTACAACGCCATCTATTATTGACGTAAGTAAGCTACTGTTTTTCAAACATCGATACTAGATGGCGCTGATAGTTCCAGTTGACCATCAGAGCAATTTATTCAAATGGTGACACTATGATTCTTGGTGATTTCTTCCGCCACGATTTTCGTATATGTATACAAATGTAGTGAGAAATTACATTCCATCGGGAAAACTCGGATCTTTATCGGAATACGATGACACCCGTACTATCATTGATTGATCGTAATAAATGAGTGACATTTTCATTTTTAAATTTCCGGATTGAAAACGCTTAAACCAAATTTGTGCTTTCACAGACTCTATACTAGGTTCATAAACATATCAAATTTTTTTCGCGGCTTGCGTTATATCTTTACTTTTTTGCAGTAAAATTTTAAAATGTATGCAATTTCTTCATTAGATTCGCTCATTTTGACAGTACGAAAAACAAATGAAAATCACACATTTTCCTAATTTGTATTTATGTTCTTCAAAATTTAAACTTTCAAACATACTAAAACCAGCCAGATACAAATAATATGTACAAAGAGATTTTATTACAAATTCATACATACTATAATGCGAAAAGACTTTTTCCCCAACCTATTATTAAATTATTTGTTTCTCTCCGTATTCATTCTCTTCTCGAGCGGGTGAAGATCATTACCTACACCCATGTACATATCACTATATACAATATCATTCTTATCATTTATACAAAAACATATCGGGCTCAAGTTAATTTCAGAAATGTAAGTACGTATGGCTTGAGCGTGGTAAATGTGAATTATCTGTGAATTAAGGCCATTAATAAATACTTATGAAGCAATAGGTATTTTTAAATTGTTAATGTTGATCACAAATAAGGAATAATTATTATGACTCTATCTGATGTTCATGAAATCATAGAATACCATCAAAGTAAATAAAAGCTGTACTTGACAGTTCAAAAAGAGGAGTGCTCCGATCGTCACCAAACTTTACAGGATTACTCGACAGGTCAATGTGAAGATTTCCTGAAAGTTTCATTGAAATCGGTCCAGCCGTTTCGGAGCTTATTTGGAACATATCTACACACTTTCTCTTTTATATAAATATAGATATTAGGAATTGCCTCAGTCTATATTGGGAACTCGAATTCCAGTGCCAGTAAAATTACCTAATTAATCCCTTTCCATGAAAACAAATCATAATCGGTAAATAAATTACTTACATAAGAAAAATTAAAACGAAAATAACCTTTTAAGTCGATCTAAATGACAAATATGTCTACGAAGTACTACATACATGAAACAATCCACCGAAAATGAAGGATCGCAAATAAACATAGATTACATGCAAAAACAGATTTTTCAAAACAAGAGATTGAATATAGAAACAGCTCAGCTGTCACTTCCATACAAATGTCAATCCGAAAATGATATTCAGAGATAGATTGTAAAAATGGATCGATCTATCGATCCGCGGATTGCTTATTAAAACACAAAATGCAGAAAATGGATTGAAATATCAATCTCGGATAGCGATTTACGGATCGAGATTAAATATAGAAACCCGCCGTATGACTAAAGATCCTAAACACGTTTATCACAAACATTGTATCGTAACGGTATTTTAAAATTTACACTAACAATAAGCAATCCACCGAAAATTAAGGATCGCAAATAAAGATCGATTACACGCAAAAACGGATTTGTCAAAACAAGAGATTGGATATAGAAACAGCTCAGCTGTCACTTCCATACAAATGTCAATCCGAAAATGATATTCAGAGATAGATTGTACAAATGGATAGATCTATCGATCCGCGGATTTCTTATTGATACACAAAATGCAGAAAATTGATTGAAATATCAATCTCGGATAGCGATTTACGGATCAAGATTAAATAAAGAAACCCGCCGTATGACTAAAGATCCTAGACACGTTTATCACAAACATTGTATCGTAAAAGTATTTTAAAATTTACACATACATGACACAATCCACCGAAAATGAAGGATCGCAAATAAAGATCGATTACACGCAAAAACGGATTTGTCAAAACAAGAGATTGATATAGAAACAGCTCAGCTGTCACTTCCATACAAATGTCAATCCGAAAATGATATTCAGAGATAGATTGTAAAATGGATCGATCTATCGATCCACGGATTGCTTATCGACACACAAAATGCAGAAAATGGATTGAAATATCAATCTCGATAGCGATTTACGGATCAAGATTAAATAAAGAAACCCGCCGTATGACTAAAGATCCTAGACACGTTTATCACAAACATTGTATCGTAAAAGTATTTTAAAATTTACACATACATGACACAATCCACCGAAAATGAAGGATCGCAAATAAAGATCGATTACACGCAAAAACGGATTTGTCAAAACAAGAGATTGGATATAGAAACAGCTCAGCTGTCACTTCCATACAAATGTCAATCCGAAAATGATATTCAGAGATAGATTGTACAAATGGATAGCGGCGGGTTTCTATATTCGATCTTCAATCTAAGATTATTTCTGATCCAGATTTTATTTGATCCATCCATCGATCCGCAATCCGCATTTCAATATCCGATCTTGGCTTTGGAAGTGATTGAAAAAGAACGGATTGGTCGTAAAGGACAGTCCTCTCTCATAATCCGTTTTACGCCGTAAAAATAATATGTACAAATAATCCACCGAAAATGAAAGATCGAAAATAAAGATCGATTACACGCAAAAACGGATTTGTCAAAACAAGAGATTGGATATAGAAACAGCTCGGATTGCTTATTGAAACACAAAATGCAGAAAATGGATTGAAATATCAATCTCGGATAGCGATTTACGGAACGAGATTGAATATAGAAAGCCGCCGTAAATCTATCGATCCACGGATTGCTTATCGACACACAAAATGCAGAAAATGGATTGAAATATCAATCTCGGATAGCGATTTACGGATCAAGATTAAATAAAGAAACCCGCCGAAAATGGATAGTGTTGACCTGTCTTCGTTCATATGGAAGGTGACAGAAGCCCAAAGATCTTTCTCCCGGTTAGTGGAATATTAAACTGAACGGGAGCTCTCAAATTATTCATATATAACAGTAAAGCCACATCAACGTCTTTACAGAATAAATGCATATATCATTGTAAATGCCAATTTTGACACTGTTTCGAGGAGACCGTTAGAACCGGCGCCATTAAGGTCCGTTCGGATATTCGCTGTTGCAAATCTATGTTTTCTTTTTGAAGTAAAACTTATTTACGCACTCTTAACTTGGGGAGTAAGCTGGTGAGAGCGTTACGTAAAGTGTGATCGGGTAAGGCGAATGGAAGTTAAGAACGATAAAGATATAAGTTAGTGATGACAGAATGGAAGAGAATGGTGTTTCGTATATCACTGTAGGAGCAAGAAGGAGCAGTGCGGGCGCACATTTTCTTTCTCTCTTTCTCTCATAGCCAGTTACGTTTTGTATATCTAAGACACAGTGCAGGCCTATTGTCTGTATCACACTGTAGGAGCAAGAGAGAGCAGTGCGCGTGCACATTTTCTTTCTCTCTTTCTCTCATAGCCAGTTACGTTTCGTATATCTAAGACACAGTACAGGCCTATTGTCTGTATCACACTGTAGGAGCAAGAGAGAAGAGTGCGCGTGCACATTTTCTTTCTCTCTTTCTCTCATAGCCACTTACGTTTCGTATATCTAAGACACAGTGCAGGCCTATTGTCTGTATCACACTGTAGGAGCAAGAGAGAAGAGTGCGCGTGCACATTTTCTTTCTCTCTTTCTCTCATAGCCAGTTACGTTTCGTATATCTAAGACACAGTGTAGGCCTATGGTCATGCATTCACACGTTTACATAAACAATTCAATTGAATTATTGATGCAATTACAATTGCAATTACCGATGATTTTACATAATGTTGTTGCTATAATTATCGTTATTAAATGAGTAGATTACTTTTACACTGATAATTGAATTGCACTTGTAGTTGGTTGTCATAGTGCGGATTTGTTGACAATAAAAGATTTATTTTATTTATAATAATTCAGAGAAAAAGTTTCTTCGCATTTTTTAAGAAAATTCAAAACATATTTTAATATAGTTTATTTATATTTAACCAAAGTATGTAGGTACCATTTTGTTTGATAACTTTTTGCCATCTAGTAGGTAGGGGCATGATCCCTTTTCAATGGAAATTTTGGGACTTCTGATCAAAATACCGCAACAATTGGTTTTGACAGTCCTCTCGTGACGTTAACCTGATACTGCCTAAATAATTCTGAAGAGACCGAAACAGGTGGAAATCTGAAGGTGCAAGGCCAGGACTACATGGCGGATGCATTAACACCTCCCATCCAAACTCTCTTAATTTTTGCTGAGTGGCTTAATATGTGTGAGGTCTAGCGTTATCGTGATGAAAAACCACACACCTGTTGATTAATTCCGGCCGCTTTCAACTTATTGCTTTAATCTTATCAGTTGTTCGCAGTAGAGTTCATAATCTGTGGTCCTACCAGGTGGTGATAGCTCATAATGAATAATGCCCTACCCATCACACAGCATCATCAGTTCTGGGCTCTCAAGAATAAGACTACGGTATCCCCTGCCTGTCGTACAAGGCGACTAAAAGGGGTCTCGGGTTCACTGGGCGACAAGGGTGGGGGCCTGAGTCGTCCACCAAAGTGGACCCGGGAAGAAGGCGACATCGGCTGGCCCGTGTCGCCTTGCGCTGCGAGGGCACAGGGGGGAGGGAGTAACCTCCTCCTCCGGGACGTGCTCCCCTTGAGCACAGTGCAGAGGGGCTCCGGTGCGTTCCACTGGAGATCCCGGAGCCCCTCGTCATGCACCGGGGAGGTTTTAGTGGGTAAGAGCCGCCTTCCCCCCAGAGGGCGAAGATTTCCTCCCCGTAAACAAAAAAAAAGGGTTTCACCACAGTCTGTGAAGCCTGACCGGACTTTGACCACGACCTTTTTCGCACATTCATGTCGTACGTGATCCACTTTTCATCACCAGTTATTAGCTTCATCAAAAACGGTTCGGTTTCCAATGGTGAGGTACGCAAATATCGAGTTTTTTTGTGTACCCAGTTTTTTTCAAATGCGCCAAAACTGTTTTGTGATCAACTCCCAATTCTTCAGCTACGTCGTAACTACTGATATGCCGATATTGCTCGACTTTTTCAAAAATGGCATCCATTTTATCCGTAATAGGGCGACCAGAGCGACGTGCATCTTTGACATCAAAATTTCCGGATTGAAAACGCTTAAACCAAATTTGTGCTGCTCTCACAGACAGCACTAAGTCCACAGACATCGCAAATTTTCGCGGCTTTCGTTGCACAAATTTATCGAATTTCTTCATTACATTCACCCAACTTGACAGTACGAAAAACAAATGAAAATCATACATTTTCCTAATTTGAATTTGGAATTATATTCTCTAAAATTTAAACTTTAAATGATACCAAAACTAGCCAGATACAATTAGTATAGACAAAGAGATTTTATTACAAATTCATATAATGCAAAAAGGCCTTTTCCCTAACCTTTTATTTACATATATTAACTATTATGTATATTACTATATATTTATATAATAGCGATTGGGAAGTGGTCTTGTTCTTGTAGTCTCAGGACGGAATGCACGCATAAAACCGGCTGTAAGCCGAGCAAAAGGGCAACCTACACAAACAATATAATAATTCTTATTTCAAACCAGAACATTCAGACAGACAAGAAAATAGTTCGATAATAGCCGCAGTAGTAAGAACTGTGTCGCAGCTATTAACGCCCATCTCCAAACAATTCAATACAAAATTCCAAATTTACTAAAATTAAAAACATATCATATGTAATTCCGTTTGAACGGGTGTGTGTGCGTGAGTGTGTTTGTGTGCACAAGTTTGTGTGTGTTAGTGTATTTTATTTTATTGTGTTAAGGTCTTCTGTATAGTCAGTCGAGAGGGTTTGGAGCCATTCAGTAATAAGTGCCTTAACTTGGCCAGGGTAATTTTTGCCAATTTTCTATAGTTTTTATTATCTTTTTTTATTGTAAATTCTTGTTTGGTTTTCTCCATACCTATGTCGATGAAAAATCTAAAAAATGTATATTCTATTACTGCTTCCAATCTTCGACAGTTATTAAATAAGTTTATAATACACCATTGGACTCGATGGAAAGGCGGGCTAAGAGGATATTCGGTGACGCTGAAACCAATCTGCTCACTCTTGAGCACAGGCGTAAGGTAGCTAGCCTTTCGGTTTTCTACAGATCGCATTTTGGAGAGTGTGCTCAGGAACTACAAGATCTAATTCCCTCATCCCCTTTCCACCATCAGACTTCAAGACGCACTGCAGGATTTCATCCTTTTCTTGTGAACATCCCTCAAGCCAAAACAAAGCGCTTTGTTTATCTTTCATTATTCGTACAGCAAAGGACTGGAATAGTTTCCCCCCGTCTGTCTTTCTCTCCGATTACAATGTGGGTATTTTCAAGAATAGAGTGAATAGGCATTTACTAAGCTAGAACGTCTTACCATCTAGGACTGCATTTCTACTTAACAACAGGTAGGATGATAGTCAAGCACTTGCTTAGTAAAGTGTTAAAAAAACTAATAAAATCTAAAAAGATCTTATATAGTTATATAACTATGAGGCGAAAACTACGCGTATTGTATCCGAACGCCCCCACACAGATACTCAATATTAATTCGATCTTGATACAATATGCATGCTCTATTTACGTCAGACAGCGCGGGCTCGTTGCATTTGAATAATGTTTGATCTAATTTGAATTTCGAATAGAGCTCGGGGCTCGATCGCGCCGCGCGTTGTAGAACTAGTGGCCATGAATTATCTTCCCTCCTACCCCCTTAAATTTTTAGTTTATGGCCAGTCTTATACTCTCCAAACACCAATAGAGACACGTGTGGTGTATCTAAGCCACCCTGCTCGCTTTCAACCAAAGCGTTTAAAACCTTTCTGATACCTAGCAACAATAATATAAGAACACAAATACTTTCACTAAAATATATAGTACGATTCTGCTGCCTAGCAATAATAATATAAGAACACAAATACTTTTACTAAAATATATAGTTCGATCCAGCTGCCTAGCAATAATAATATAAGAACACAAATACTTTTACTAAAATATATAGTACGATCCAGCTGCCTAGCAATAATAATATAAGAACACAAATACTTTTACTAAAATATATAGTACGATCCAGCTGCCTAGCAACAATAATATAAGAACACAAATACCCTTACTAAAATATATAGTACGATCCAGCTGCCTAGCAACAATAATATAAGAACACAAATACCCTTACTAAAATATATAGTACGATCCTGCTGCCTAGCAATAATAATATAAGAACACAAATACCCTTACTAAAATATATAGTACGATCCTGCTGCCTAGCAACAATAATATAAGAACACAAATACCCTTACTAAAATATATAGTACGATCCTGCTGCCTAGCAACAATAATATAAGAACACAAATACCCTTACTAAAATATATAGTACGATCCTGCTGCCTAGCAACAATAATATAAGAACACAAATACCCTTACTAAAATATATAGTACGATCCTGCTGCCTAGCAACAATAATATAAGAATACAAATACTATTACTAAAATATATAGCACATACAAGAAGTTTGTTAGAATGTTTGGTGGCAGTCTCGAAAAACCGTAGAGATGCCTGCTTAAAGAATTGGGGAAATTCCCGTGTACAGAATAAATACTAGGTGCTAACCAAAAATAGATTTTTTCAAAATATAATAAGAAGGCTAGATTTTGCTTTATCTATTTGGACTATGGTTTTCGAAAAACAAACGCACAAGTAAATAGCTGTATAGATTTAAAATTGGAAATCCTTACCAAAGAGGAGATATTTGACATCAAAGCGGCCACCAAAAATGGAAAATCATATTGGTTACGGTTTTCGAAAAACAAACGCACAAGTAAATAGCTGTATAGATTTAAAATTGGAAATCCTAACCAAAATCCAACCAAAGAGGAGATATTTGACATCAAAGTGGCCACCAAAAATGGAAAATCATTTTGGTTACGGTTTTCGAAAAACAAACGCACAAGTAAATAGCTGTATAGATTTAAAATTGGAAATCCTTACCAAAGAGGAGATATTTGACATCAAAGTGGCCACCAAAAATGGAAAATCATATTGGTTACGGTTTTCGAAAAACAAACGCACAAGTAAATAGCTGTATAGATTTAAAATTGGAAATCCTTACCAAAGAGGAGATATTTGACATCAAAGTGGCCACCAAAAATGGAAAATCATATTGGTTACGGTTTTCGAAAAACAAACGCACAAGTAAATAGCTGTATAGATTTAAAATTGGAAATCCTTACCAAGAGGAGATATTTGACATCAAAGTGGCCACCAAAAATGGAAAATCATATTGGTTACGGTTTTCGAAAAACAAATGCATAAGTAAATAGCTGTATAGATTTAAAATTGGAAATCCTTACCAAAGAGGAGATATTTGACATCAAAGTGGCCACCAAAAATGGAAAATCATATTGGTTACGGTTTTCGAAAAACAAACGCACAAGTAAATAGCTGTATAGATTTAAGGTGGAAATCCTAACCAAAGAGGAGATATTTGACATCAAAGTGGCCACCAAAAATGGAAAATCATATTGGTTACGGTTTTCGAAAAACAAACGCACAAGTAAATAGCTGTATAGATTTAAAATTGGAAATCCTTACCAAAGAGGAGATATTTGACATCAAAGTGGCCACCAAAAATGGAAAATCATATTGGTTACGGTTTTCGAAAAACAAACGCACAAGTAAATAGCTGTATAGATTTAAAATTGGAAATCCTTACCAAAGAGGAGATATTTGACATCAAAGTGGCCAGTACGACAAAACGCAATTTTATATGTACCTAATATAAACACTTACATTTCGGTTCACTTATAAATAATTATCGTTCTGTTTTTTTTTTAAGATTGCAATTTAAGACCGCCATCATTACGCGTTTTATTTCAATTATTTATTCAAGTGGGATCGTGGTCTTGCTTTTTAAAAAAAGCACTTTCTTTATCATTTCTCGCCAAATAAAACGATTATGTGAATGTTATTTATTACCTAATTTCCCATGTTCAAGTTTAGTATTACAAGTTTAAAGACCGGTTACGTATCTCAACGTTAGGGTTGCCAACAACACTATTCATTTTTGGAATTAATTTATTTAACATAATGTAGTGAATAAACACTTTTTGTCTTATAATAGGTATTCTTGAAGGAGTTCCAGTTTTAATTTTACAGTTTAGAATAGAAAATTATCATAAAATAAACAAGTGTATTTAAGATTTTTTTTTTTTTATGACGAACTACACAGATTGGCCAGAGAACCTGGCCTTGACTGCTTCACCGGATTGAGAGGTGGCATAGCTCTACATGTATTTAAGAGTAATAACAAAAATCGACTGCAAATAGAATCAGACCTTAATCTAATGTAAGCTGGCAACACATGACACCCAGCGATTGTTATGCATAATAATTACTTCCAATGATATCTTAATGATTTACTTCCACCTTATTGTATCTTTAATTCATAATTAATAATGTAGTTGATCGTCACATGAACTTGACATTGTAAACAATAGTTGTAACTTTATTAGTTCCTAATCTGACTTCTAATTAATTTTGTATAAAGATTGTGAGGACGCGCAGTTGTGACGGTATTATAAATAGTTCTTTCTACAAAGTTATACTGTCTCAATAATGCGAGTGTATTAGTTGTTGGACTATTTTATTCCACGAGACCTATAAATTGTAACACTAATTTAAGACATATGGTTTCCCATGGATGCCACTGTTTTCTGTCAAATAAAACGCTACAAATCGGTTTACCCAGTCGAAAGTTACGAGGGTAACAAATATAAAAGTCTCCTTCTTTGTAGTCGGTTAAGAACAACAAACAAAAAAAAAAAACCTTGTCCGAAAAGGTATTGGTTCAGCATAAACGTGAACATTCAGTGACATCACAGTTGTCAGTTTTACTAGGGATGTTCATGCCAAAAATATATCGAAATATTTTTCGATATAATATATCGCGAGGTTGTATCGATACTACGCGATATATTGTACAAATATGTCGATATTTTTCATATATCGATTTTTTTTTATAATTAATTAGCGTTTAGTAGTAAATATTACAAAAGATTTGTACTAATAGTGTACTCGGCGCGTAACTGACAGGTTGTCGCTTCGAATACCAGACTATTTGATTTGATTCTGCTAGCAGTACAGACTACATGCATAGATTTTGAAATTTATACAACGAGTCCTGCAATCGTGAAGAGTAGGAGTGTAGTAACATACTACACTAGACTCACGTGATGGCAGCGCAAGTAAGGGTTTTATTTTATTCAAGTTGTCAACCACAAATAAAGGAAAGAATGGAATGCTTTGTGCTTGATGCAAGGCCAGCTTCTGTGGCCAATCTGTGTAATTATATGAATACGAATCGAATGTTATGTACACCAGTAATTGGCATACACAATAGGACTTAGTTTGTTAACTTGATTATTACTACAATGTATTCTTGTGTAATGCTGTTGGTGTATCTTATTAAATAAATAATATATTAAAATCAAATAATCGAAACAATTTAACTGTAAATTATATTTAAAAATTAATAGTAGTTAGTTGGTTTCATAGTAATATGTCATAGGCAATTAACTGACTCGGGGCCTTGGGCGTGGCAACCAATTTAGCACCATATTCGTCGACATTTTTCCCATGATTCACACCAAACTCGCCACTGACAACCCTTAACTCTAACAATATAAATACTAATAAATGATTTAAATTGTAAGTTGCCTTCAACTTTTGATTTACAGCGCTGTCTTAAATTGCGTGCGCGGTTCGACATTTCAACCACAGAGCTGCCAATTTTTTAGACGCGGCGGAATTAATTACGTAATCTGTGTGCTACCCAACACTTGATTAGTAGTTAGATTAGATTCGATTTATTTGCTTCACCACTGTTCTGGAATTCTGGGCTCTCAAGAATAAGATTAAGGTCCTGTAGTAGAAGGCGACTAAAAGGGGCCTCGGGTTCACTGGGCGACAAGGGTACCTTTGTCGTCCGCCAAGGTGGATCCGGGTAGAAGGCGACATGGGCTGGTCCGTGTCGCCTTCTTCCCGTGTTGCACTCGTGATTGCACAGGGGGGAAGGGAATAACCTCCACCCCGGAAGTGCTCTCCTTGAGCACAGGACTCCGATGCGTTCCTCTGGAGATCCCCGAGCCCCTCACCATAGAGGATTATAGACATAAAAATTTAAATATTAGCCATAAAAAAACCGCCGCCTTCCCGGCCGAGGTATCTTTTTGAAGATTTTCTCTCCGATAACAAAAAAAAAAGATTTATTTGCGTATGTATGTTGATGTTTCACATTACAAGAAAGCATGTGGGCTTTTAGCAAGTCGAATAGAATTTGGAAGGGCATTCCACAGTCTAGTAGCCTGCAATGTGAATGACTTCCCATAAAAGTTTGAGGAATGAGTAGGAGTTTTTAGTTTAAGTGTTTCACAGGAACCTAAGGGCAGAGGATAGGAAAGGGGATAAATTTAAAACGTTCTTTAAGGTATATTGGAGAAAGAAAGATGTAGCTTGCAAACTCAAAATAACCGCATCTTTCAGCGAAAGACAGAGTGAAGAGAAGTGAGAAGATGTGTGGCTTCTTTCAAAGTTGCCATGTTGGTCATATCTGTGTAATCTACGAGTATAAGTAGATACTTGCTATTGTTTATTTAAATCATTTGTATTGTTCCTTTAGTGTTATATTTAAAATGTAAGATCGTAGAATTATTGATTATTAAAATGGTTGATATTTTTATTGAATCACCTATGACCCAAAATGTGTATAATAGAGTCTTAGATATACGTAACGTAATGCTCTCTTCTCCTATCTTAACTAAGTTAAATCTTATCTCGATCACATTTATCGTAACGTATTGAACTTACTCCCCGATTTATGAGTAAAGAATTTTTACTTCAAAAAGATATAATAAAAATATTAGGTTGTCAAATATCTCCCTTCCGCCTTTTGTGTCATGCGGCACCCAAACATCAAGCTTTTTTTTGTATCCAGCCTTCTGCAGATGGTTTAAAATGGTTTGGTGACTAACTCCCATCTCCTGGGCGATGTCACGAGATGCCACATGCCGGTCTAACTCGATGTAGTCCATGATTTGATCGGTATTTGTCGTCACAGGTCTTCCGCCGGCTGGCTTATCCATGGTGTCGTTTTCACCGGCTCTGAATTGTCGAAACCATTCCTCCGTGGTTCGAAGTGATAGAGTACCATCCCCCAAAACACCGAATTTCGGCGTTAGTGAACTCCATGTTTACACGTCTATAACTGTTGAACGCAATATCCAAACTAATTATGCATAGCGTCGTTTTGTAGGTTATGTCAAGACCTTTCAAATTATGTATAGTATTGCTAGATACGAGCTCTGTAGCGCTTTGTACATAGCCGCGAAATTCAAAAGACAAAAAGGCGGAAGGGAGATATTTGACAACCTATTATATTGAAAGATTAAATAAAAAATTTACGACTTTACGTCCGTGATTTTCTTTTTCATTTATTCCATGTCATGTCTATAACATTAATCGGTCTATCATACCCGTAACATTATACAATATGGCTCGAGTGTACAACGATATTACGAGAGAAATGAAATTGAAAACGAAATTCCACAAAGTTTTCTTTACGCTGTTATTTAATATGTTTCTAAATGCGTCCAAGAGTCATGGAGGTTAATTTCTAATACCATTACAAAATTTATTTACACTACTAAAATCAAACGTGGTGATATGAATGAAAACGTAAAAATACTCTATTTAGATGGGACCGAAGTTAGATGTAACATAGAGTCACATGTTTCGTCTACAGATGAAATGCAAATGTTAATGTTACCTGTCACAAAACAATTTAACATTAGCAATTAATAATCTTTATATGATTTCGGAAGATATTAATTTTGTCATCATATTTTTTTATTTATTTTTAAATCTTATGTAAAAAGTTTTACAATATTTATTATATAAAAACGATATCATTTTAAATTTTAAAATTGTTGTTTTAGTTCTAGACGTAATTGTTGTGTGTTAGCTGGCAACACATGACACCCAGCGATTGTTATGCATAATAACTACTTCCAATGATATCTTAGTGATTTACCTGAACCTTATTGTATCTTTCATTGATCTATCTGTGGAATTCACTGATCGTCTTCAGTTATTGGGTATTGAAATCTCACCGACCCTAAACTATGGACGATTCATCGAGTCTAAGGCTAAGATAGCTGCAAAAAAACTTGGGATCTTGATCAAAGTGCAACCGTACTTCTCTGCGGGACAGCTTTTAACACTTTATAAAGCTCAAGTCCGGTCGTGTGTAGAATACTGCTGTCACATTTGGGCAGGCGCAGCTAAATGCCATCTCGCAGCTTTGGACTCGGTGGAAAGGCGGGCTAAGAGGCTATTTGGTGTCTCAGCTGAAACCAATCTGCTCAGTCTTGAGCATAGGCGTAAAGTAGCTAGGTTCCTCGATTCCTTTCGGTTTTCTACAGATTGCATTTTGGAGATTGTGCTTAGGAACTACATGATCTAATTCCCATTCCCTGTTCCACCATCGGACTTCTAGACGCACTGCAGGATTACATCCTTTTGTTGTGAACATCCCTCAAACCCGAACGAAGCGCTTTGCTTCGTCTTTCATTCTTCGTACAGCGAAGGACTGGAATAGTTTGCCCGCGTCTGTCTTTCCTTCCGATTACAATGTGGGTATTTTCAAGAGTAGAGTGAATAGGCATTTACTAAGCTAGTGCGCCTTACCATCCAGGACTGCATTTCCACTTAACATCAGGTGGGATCGTAGTCAAGCACTTGCTTAGAAATTATAAAAAAAAAACTTTAATTCATAATTAATAATTAAGTTGATCGTCACATTAACTTGTCATTGTAAACAATAGTTTAAATTTATTAGTTCCTAATCTGACTTCTAATTAATTTTGTATAAAGATAGTGAGGACCCGCAGTTGCAACGGTACTCGTTATAAATAATTCTTGTACAACGTTACGCTGTCTCAAAAAAGCGAGTGTATTAGTTGTTGGACTATTTCACTCCACGAGACCTAAAAATCCTAACACTCAGTTGCTTGTAACAAATTGTAGGTATTGTGGAATGAAATAGTCCAATAACTAATACATTCGCTATATTCAGACAGCGTAACGATGTACAAGGAATTATTTTAACGAACAACGTCCAATGGCGCGTCCTCACAATCTTTATAAAAAATGAATTAGAAGTCAGATTATGAACTAATAAAGTTAAATTATTAATTACAATGACAAGTTAATTTGATGATCAACTAAATTATTAATTATGAATTAAAGATACAATAAGGTTCAGGTAAATCACTAAGATATCATTGGAAGTAGATATGATACATAACAATCGGGTGCCATGTGTTGCTAGCTAAAATTCTCTCTCTTAAAACATCAGATATCTGCAAGTGAGAGTCCTGTAAAATCGAAGCAGTTGTTCCAGAGATGAGCCGGAACAAACAGACAAAAATTGTAAAAAATTGTTATTGTACATTAATGTATTAAAAAATGGTTATTTTAATAATACGAAACAGACATACCAATTTTATTTATTTGTATAGATTTATTCTAAATCAATCTATAAGTAAAATTAAAATCGGTAAATTATGTCAAATATTTGAAGTTTATTAAATATTGTATTGCCATAACGAAACAAATTTTGTTGTATTGGGCAGAGTTAGTAACTCCTTTAGTAAACGTTCAGTATTTCTGGACCTCTCACTACCGGCTGTGGTTCGTTCCATGGTCGGTAGCGAGGCGTCATGAGATGCGGTAGACCGATTCTGCGACTCTATTATGTCGCAGAAACGACCTGGAACCTGGCGTCGCGACCGACATGGGCCGTTGGCCCGGCGCCCCCCTCGGAGAGGGTTCCCACAGGGAACGGCGGCGCGTTTGTATTCGACGCGCCGCATTGTAGTAATTGTCTCAGGGGGCTGCTTCTCACCCCTCCTAGGTAGGGCCCGGAGTACGGGCACGGCCGGGGGTTGCGGAAGAACTGTGGGATGTCATCCCGTGACCCCCACATACATGGTCGTATGGGGGAATACCGTGTGAAGATTTTTAGTCGGTTGGAGCCCGACACTACCGCCGTCGCCGGCCCTTATGGCTTCGGGGTGTGCATCCGCATTTTGTTACACACGTAAATAAAAAAAAACGTTCAGTATTTCTAGTACTTATTATTATTTATATGATTATATAACATATACTAACTAATAAAGAAATATTTAATTTAAAAGATATTACAAAATATTTACAAAAAATATAACTGTGCCAAACCGTCATCGCTTGGCTGCGTGCCCAGAAGGCTGGTAGCATTGCCACGTTGTATGGCAATGCTTAGCCTCTGTGCAAGGTATAAGCCAGCTCTGGTCACCAGATGTGTCGACCAACTTCTTAGCTAACACATTAAAAAGGTGATGTGCACTAGGACCCCACGGACCCAAAGTTCCTACCCCAAACGGCTCAAATATGAAACCCGTATCGAGGTTACTATATTTGCGCCGCTTGAATTGTGAATATAAAATAAAACTGTGATGTCACTGAATGTTCACGTTTATGCTGAACCAATACCTTTTTAAAAATCTAGTACTTAAAATAAATTTCAGATCGATATAACTTTATTGTGTACCAACATCAAACAAGAAGAAAATTACATTCAAGTAAATTTTACAATTCCTTGTATAATGGGCGACTTTATTGTTAAGAGCGATCTCAGAGGAAATTTATGACAAATATAGAAAAATTATAACAAATCTATACATACAATTAATAACCTACACTAAATATATTTTTTAAAATGAATTCGGCAATGGTAAAGAACTATGGCGAGATTTTATTTGACAAATTAAGATGTCCTATACAAATCAATTTTAATAAATAAAGTCGTTTTTTTAAAATTAAGATACGATTCAAATAACTTGGAGACTAAAAAAACATATTAAATAGGAAGTAAGCTCTGTAAGTGTGGGTTGGTGTTGTCATTTGTTTGTCGTTCCTTTTTTTGTTCACGCGGGGGAATCTTTTTAAAGACCATCCTCCGGTACCCTGGGTGGGCCCGGAGGGATGTGTGGGACTCGGCCTAGGCAGCCCCTACCCACTAAACCTTCCGCGAATGCCATCAGCCGTTATGAGCGGGGTGCCCCGGATCTGTCAGCGACAGGACACCCCAACGACTGGCCGGTCCCGGCAAAGACCGGACTACATCCTCAAAGGGACTTCTCCGGCACTCAGAGAAGTCCTGACGACGCCGAAGCATGCTGGGGCCAGGTACCCATCCTGGCCCTGCTTCGGGATTACGGGCGGCAAGAGGAGGCGTTCGTAACGCCTCCTGCGCACCCCGATACGTCGCCTGCGGAGGGAGCCTCTGCGCTTCCCTCCTGACCCGCTCGTCAGCCTCCTTCTGGGACATGACCGTCTCACAGAAGGAGGCGACCGCCGTCCAAGACCTGTCGCTCGAGACCATCGCAAGAGCGAGGCTCGGAAGCGACAGGTCTACACCACCGATGGCAGATACCATGTCATGGCGCTGTGCTGCCCATCTCGGGCACACCTCGAGGGTGTGCTGGGCAGAGTCCACCGCAGCACCACAATCATGGCACCTATTTGTCGTTCCTCTGTCAAGTGTAAATATATTTTTTTGTCGCTGTTTTTATCTTTAATACTGTGTCCAAAACAAATTAGTATAAAAACAATTTATTTGATTAATAATACAATATGCGAATTTATTTATAAATACCACAATAGTCATCTATACTTTGAATTATTATTATTGGGGATTAGGGAGTAAACATGGCTTATTGGCATGGCAACACTATTCTGTCACATGAATCGAATGTCAAGTTGACATCCGCACTGCCGTTTGTTCGAAACTCTTGTGTTGTCGCGTGTTTAATACACATTTGTATGTACACATGTGTATTTTAACCTCCAAATTATACAAATGAGTATACGTTTATTTCTCCATGTTCTGTATAAATACTTTTACCAGTAAGCTTACAAACTGATACTCTATTAATATTATTTTTTTGATGTTTAACGGTTTCTATATTCAATCTCAATCCGTAAATCGCTATCCGAGATTGATATATCAATCCATTTTCTGCACTATAACTGGTATATTATTTTTACGGCGTAAAACGGATTATGAGAAAGGACTGTCATTTACGACAAATCCATTCTTTTTCAATCACTTCCAAAGCCAAGATCGGATATTGAAATGCGGATTACGGATCGATAGATGGACCAAATAAAATCAGGATCAGAAACAATCTTACATTGAAGATCGATTATAGAAACCCGCCGTTAGTCTGTTCATTCGATCTCAACTAATCCAATGTATGGACGTTCGCCATTGTTCTTTGCAAACGCGATACAGCGCCATCTTGAAAAAGCGTTTTGGCGCGGAAATCGAATTCAATAAGGCATTCATATAACATTTTTTTTTAATAAACTTAAATATTTTAACATAAGTTATTCGCACACCTGAGCTTTGTGCGCCATCGGATCGATTTTGGAAAGATTATTTATCCATATTCGCCGATGTTTTTTGGCGTCTGCTCGCTCGCTTAGGAAGGTCGAGCGCAATTTGAATTCCTCTTTTTTCACTTACGCGACCGTCGTTTCCGTGTGCGCGTAGGGCTGTCAAAGCTATAATGGCGGGAAAATCACACTTTTTTTTTACAAGCTTTTATTTAGTTTTACCTGTCCCGTTGTTTGTACGTCTGTAATCAAATTTTGCAAGATAAATTTGATGCAGTTCTCGATTTCCAATTGAGCTTAAAGATTGTATAGTTCATTTTATTGAAAAATAAGCATGATTTTTTATTAAAAAAGAATGTTTTTAAAAAAAATTTTTGTATTACTTGTTTTTGGAACGAAGTTCCTTATAACCGGCAATAAACGTCGGTAACGTTAAATAAAAGCGTAAGAATATTAGTTATTATTATTAAATATAGTATAAATAGTAGTTATTATTATCTATTTTTGTAAATCATTTGAAATAACATAAAGATGTTAAGATAATTTCATAATTTAATTAGTTTTTTTTTATTATTTTTATCGATTGAAAATTATAATAAAAATGTTTACGCGAATAATTATTTTCTTCATACCTCGAATACACGTTGTTTGTCGTAATAACGTCTGTCCCTACACCAAAATGTTCCTTCGATAGTGCAGCTCGCGATCCGGCTCGAAGGACCACTATGTTTAAGCTGTTAGGGTTGAATGTTACGTGAGGGCTATTCAATTGAATTAAAGAACGACCGTGCATTAGAAAGGTTTATTTGCAACTGTTTGACATAAGCTACAGACCAAACACAGAGATGCAATTAGAAGAACATAGATTAAAATAGAAATAGATTAATACAACCGACCAACGTCAATATTCAAGTTTAACCACTCACACACAAGTTAACAGATGTCGTTCTGTTAATTTGTAAAAACAATATAATAGTTTTAGCACTTTAGGATAAGACTGCCAAAGATGCCATAACTGCTGGCTGTATGGACCACTACACGGTTTATCCCAGTTATAATTTCGAACGCAAGACAACGCCTTTTCACATTCTGGAACACGAATTGGCAAAGAACATTCCATCTGGCTAAGCTACAGCCACAGCCAGCTAGAGACAGCTCCCTTTGTGAATGTGGACTTGACGAAGGGACTCCAAATCACCTTTTTCGCAGTTGTCCCTTACTTTCTTCTTCCCTCTACGACCTCCTCATGATATCCCCTCCATAGACTTCACTCCCTCCTTCAATCCCTACTCTCCCTTGTTAACTCTCCTTTTGTATATATTTTATGATCATTCATTAACAAAAATAACATTAGACTTTAGTTTGTCCGTCTTTTAACCAACTAACCTTATGTATATATTGTGTATGTCTTTATTGTTTTAGATATATAACAGTGAGCTTAGCTGGGAATTGTCTCAGCAGTAACCACTACATCATTGTCAGTTTCGATCCTTGTCCGTCTATGAAGCCCGCTTATTACAGCAGTTTAACTTTTTTTTTTTGTTAACGAGGAGGAAATCTTCAGAAAGATACCCCGCCTTCTGGGGGGAAGGCGGCGGTTATGTGGGGTTTTTGCCCACTAAAACCTCCCCGGTGGCCCTTCCTCGGTGCATGGTGAGGGGCTCCGGGATCTCCAGTGGAAAGCACCGGAGCCCCTCTGCACTGTGCTCATAGAGAGCACTTCCCGGGGGAGGTTACTCCCTCCCCCCCTGTGCCCTCGCAGTGCAAGGCGACACGGGCCAGCCGATGTCGCCTTCTTCCCGGGTCCACCTTGCAGTTTAACATACGCCCTTCGACATTGGCCAAATCTACATGGAAACGCCATCAACAAAAACAATTTATTGATTGGTTAAGACTGAAATATTCATATATTTTACCGTAATATTCCTTGTGATCATTAATAGTATCAATAATCAGTATTCTTTACTTATAAAGCATTAATTCGGGACCGTCGGAGGTTGCGAATAATCCTTGCGCGTTACCGCTATTTTATAGGCAGGCCCCACCCCTTAGATGTTAGGAGCGTTGCTGGAATTTCTTCGGCCACTTCTTCTCCCAGCGCCAACGCTTCCCGAAGTGGCACTCAAAGTTAGTTTAGCTTTTGAATGTCCCTTGGATTATCCGTGAAATAGCAACCGACCGAGTCGTGGTTCGGTCCTCTCGAGCGCCTTCGGATCGGAATGCTTACGCGTAACATATTGAACGTCCAAGCCGAGGTTACCCCTCACCGGGGGGACCCTTGTGTCGAGTTACTAGCGATAGAGGTTCAGGCTAAGCGACCTAAGAGCTATGTCACCTTTCAATCCGGTGGTGAAATAGTCAAAGCCAGCTTCTCTGGCCAATTTGCGTAGTTCGTGATTAAAAAAGATCTTTACTTATAAAACATCAAGAAATTTCTCGCCTAACGTTTCATAAATAATGACTTTCGCGGTATTTTTTATTTCACTAACCTATAGCGTCGTGAACTCTGCTTTACCACTGTCTGTTGAACCAATTGTGTACAAATATATTCATTGGCGTGGTAGATATTTGCTAGTTTTTTAGTACTCTTTCAGTTAATTTGTGTCACTATGGTTTATCTAGGGCGTACAACTGTCATGACGAATGTGTGTTTATTAGCGTATTGTTCAAGCGTGCAAAATTTCAAAGCTAAAAGACACCTGGGTCCTGTCTGCTAAACCAATTGCGTACACAAGTATATTTATTTATTTATAAACTCTTTATTGTTTACACTTATGAAATAAAATTAAAAATATATAATTAAAATACATAAATAATGGGCGGCCTTATCGCTAAAAGCGATCTCTTCCAGGCAACCTTTGGATGGAGAGGAATAATAAGAAGCGGCGGGAGTTTATAAAAAGATGTACTTAAATACTGATAATAAATATATACATACAAACATACATACATATAATATAGGTATAAATATATATATATATATATATATATATTATGAAGAGACAAAACGTGTGTAAAAAGTATTACATATAATTTATTTACATATATATCATAACAGTATAAATGATGTTAGGTGGACTTGTAAAAAACTTTTTAACATTGATTTTAACAGTATTTATCGTCTGTGATTTCCCTAATGCATGTTTATTTACGTGCAAAAAAAAATCGACTCCAAATCTCCAATTTCCCAATCTTCAATTATCGTAGGAATATTACTAAATAGGATTAATCAGAACCTGACACCTTGAAATACATCCTTTCCAATAAAAATGAATCATCGAAATCGGTTGGCGTGATTTTAAGTTATTCGTCCATTTATCGCACACATGAAACTCTCTGCCGCGATCAGTCTGTCCTCACGGGTACAATCTACCTTTAAGTCCAATGTGAACAGACTCCTTATAGGCTCACGTGCTCCACCCTAGACTTCATCTTCGCCTTCCATCAAGCAAAATAGAAGCCAAACGTGAGCCTATTAAGTATAAAAAAAACACATACTTTATGCAAACTTAAGACGTATGGTTTTCTCATGGTTGCCATTGTCAGAATTGGAAACAAATTGAAATGGGGCCATGAATGCTTTAGAATGAAAAAGAATCATCAAAATCTATTCCTTTGTTGAAGTCGGTTAAAAATGCTGACTGTCCTCCTACTTGCGTCGTTTTCCTCATTGCAGTGGGTCGACTCCACGAATTATGTGGCGGACGATCGCGTCCCACCTGTTGCGGTCTTTGGCGGTGTGAAATGCCTCGTGGACTCTCCTGTTGGTGTTGGTGCTAATTTGGTCTGTCCAACGCATAGGGTTTCTCCCTCCTGGTCGTTTACCCTGTACTTTGCATGTGACCAGGAGCGTTTCCAAGGTATCGTTTTCCTGGCTACGTGACCGAAGAATTCGAAAACCCTACGGAGACATTATGCTCGGTATTCTTTTTTGATAAATTATTGTATGGCTCGTCTACCTCTAGATTTTTCTCTATGAAAAGTGGCAACGGCTCACTTGATCTTAAGTGATCACCGTCGCCTATGAACATCCACAGCACCAGAGGAGCTGTAGGTGCGTTGCCGACCTTTGAGATAGGAATAAGCTCGTTTCTTGAAGGTCCCTAAATCGTAAACGTTGGGAAACACCGCTGGCGACAGTTGATTCTATAAGTTGACAGTGCGTGGGAGAAAATTACGCGAAAAACCTTCCCTGAAAGTTTCATTGATATCGATCGAGCCGTTTCTGAGCCTAAATGGAACATACCCACACTTTCTCTTTTATACATATAGATTTGTATAAACAACGGATTTTCTTGGACTAACGTCAAACAAGCTTGACTGTTGTTTAGCAACACTATCAACTAAACGTAGTGATTTCTAGCTAAATCGATTTATAGGCAGTTTCCGTGATTCATATTATATACTAGTGTACACAGCCCGCTTTGTCGTGCTAGATTTTGCTTTATTTTATTTAAACAATAAACTTACATCATTAAATATTTAATTTAACTCTCACAATATATTAAATTATTCATTTCTCTCCGTATTCATTCTCTTCTCGAGCGGGTGAAGATCATTACCTACACCCATGTACATGCAATATACTCCATTGTACATCGACAGTTAAAAAAGAGTGCTCCGATCGTCACCAAACTTTACAGGACTACTCGCCAGGTCAATCTGAAGATTCCCTGAAAGTTTCATTGAAATCGGGCCAGCCGTTTCGGAGCCTATACGGAACAAACACACACACATTATCTTTTATTTATATATAGATATATTATTAGTTAATAGAATATTTATTTATTTAATTTTTCAATTTAAACTGACCTTTATTTTAATTTTATGGTAATCAATTATTTGCAAAACTATTAATAATGCCAAAGGAGTATATTTTCTCAAGCGTAAGTACAAGTACCCATTTTACATTTTATTGTAATATTATCATAGTTAATTCGTATAGCAAAGTAATTATTTTATTCTTTTTTAATTAATAATCGAGAAGACGAAGAAGAAGACGACATTCGAAGTCCCCGGACTATGTACTGATAATTTGCATAAAGAGAAGGCCTGTTACAGGGTGTTGCTTAAAATTTGAACAAATTCCTTGTTCGCCTAATGATAAGTTTCAATAAATAATGAACACAAATCTTTGATACTCGTTTAATGCTCAATTCACAGGTTTTTTTTTGGACAAACTAACACAGATTAGCCAGAGAGGCTTGACTGCTTCACTGGATTGAGAGGTGGCATAGCTCTTAGGTCGCTTAGCCTGAACCTCTATTGCTAGTAACTCGACACAAGGGTCCCCCCGGTGAGGGGTAACCTCGGCCTGGACGGTTACTATGCTACGCGTAAGCATTCCGATCCGATGGTGCCCGAGAGGGCCGAACCACGACTCGGTCGGTTGCTGTTTCA
The DNA here is from genome assembly GCA_029286785.1 of Meandrusa payeni. NCBI lineage: Eukaryota > Metazoa > Arthropoda > Insecta > Lepidoptera > Papilionidae > Meandrusa > Meandrusa payeni. The sequence continues at coordinate 2,041,726 of JAGSMX010000026.1, forward strand.
CGGATAATCTAAGGGACATTCAAAAGTTACACTAACTTTGAGTGCCACTTCGGGAAGCGTAAGCAAAGTAATTGGAAAGCGGCCATACTATATTGAAATACCATCTCTCGATAATCCACGCCATATCGCCATTCGTATGGCAAGATTGAAAACCGATTGAAAGCTGTGACAAGAGCGAAGCCAGTCGAATAGCCATTTTTCGGCATTTTAGAGACACAAAATCATCATCGTCAACAGCCTGTATCTATCCACTGCTGGAAATAGGCCTTCTCCAATGCCTTCCATCATATACAATCCTCCTCTTTCCGCATCCAGCCATTTCGGGCTATCCTTACAAGGTCGTCGGTCCATCTGGAGGGAGGGCGCCCCACGCTTCTCCTGCCCCATCTACCGTCGCTGACTCGGCAGATGTCGCCGGCCCATTGCCACTTCAACTTGCTGACTTTAAGAGCTATGACGACTACCTTCGTTCTCCGAGCATATCTCTTTCCATCGCTCTTTATATGACTAAATAAAAATTTGTTTGTGTGTGAGAACGAATCGGAAATAATAGTTAATTCTTTTAGTAACAATCGGCAAACGTGTAACAGCCCTAAATGATTCGTTGTTTTTTTTTTGTTCGCCAAAAAAACTTTTGACGTCGTTCTGAATAAATTGGGTCAAAGCGGCTTATTTAAAAAATAAATCTACGCGCCGATATAAGATTTCCGGTAGAAAAAACAACGGTCTGTATTGTATACGGAGATATACCTTAACGGACGTTTTTCCCAGCACTTGGGTTAAACCTAGGGTCTAGGAATAACGCGGGGAAAATTTATGATAAGAGGAAATTAATTTATTTAAAACAATACCTATGTAAGTGCTTGAAAACGATGCATTGGATCGAGTCTACCGAACCAATTGTGTTAGAATGAAGGTTCATTGGCACAGTTGTCGATTTCGACTATTGGTAATCTGCTAGTTCATTTGTACCACTATTGTTTTCCAATGTTTTCTACTGACACTCCGATATTGTTGCAATTGTTGCTAAGAATTATCGTATACAAGCGTACCCAGTCCGCTTCGCCGGGCTAGATTTTGCTTTATTTTATTTAAACAATAAACTTATATCAATAAATATTTAATTTAACTCTCACAATATATTAAATTATTCATCTTCTATTCTCTTCTCGAGCGGGTGAAGATCATTACCTACACCCATGTACATATCAGCAGCATCAGTAAACGGATACATTCGCGGTGCTATAACTTACCTTGAATACTTCCAAATCCTTAATTATTATCTTTAATATACTTCAGTATACTTCAATATACTCCATTGTACTTCAATATGGTTCATAATGACATAAATATACACAACGCATGTGTCAATACAAATTTGTGTTATAAAACAATAGAACATCATCATAGTAAATAAAAGCTGTATTTGACAGTTCAAAAAGAGAAGTGCTCCGATCGTCACCAAACCTTACAGGATTACTCGCCAGGTCAATCTGAAGATTCCCTGAAAGTTTCACTGAATTCGGCCCAGCCGTTTCGGAGCCTGTACGGATCAAACACACACACATTCTCTTTTATATATATTTTTTTTTATAATTTCTAAGCAAGTGCTTGACTACGATCCCACCTGATGTTAAGTGGAAATGCAGTCCTGGATGGTAAGGCGCACTAGCTTAGTAAATGCCTATTCACTCTACTCTTGAAAATACCCACATTGTAATCGGAAGGAAAGACAGACGCGGGCAAACTATTCCAGTCCTTTGCTGTACGAAGAATGAAAGACGAAGCAAATCGCTTCGTTCGGGTTTGAGGGATGTTCACAACAAAAGGATGAAATCTCGCAGTGCGTCTATCTATATATATATTATAGATTTATATTGACATATTCCAAATCTGCCATCAACCTGTTACTGTCATAATTTTCAACCGACTTCAAAAAAGGAAGTTCTCAATTCATCTGAATGTGTTTGTATGTGTTGTGTTTGTTAAATCATAACTTTGGACCGATTTTGATGATTCTTTTTTCATTGGAAAACTGGTATTTCCCATGTGGTCCCATTTTATTTGGTTCCAATCTGATTAGCATTCATGAGAAAAACCATATAAGTCTTTAAACGAGCACAAGTAGATCAATAGCCACCTCCCTTCAACGGCATAAGTGACCAAAAAAGGTGGCGTTACGAGACTGTAACAAAGATGGTAAACGCGCCTTAGTGGGGAGTCCTCGAAGTACATACTCCTTGGTACGGAATTCAGTCTACGATACTTCGACCATTTAACTCTAGCACCACATTACCTACGACGTCTATCTACTTCTCGCAAGGTTTCCGTAGCGTACAAAGATATGGGCAATACAAGCTATTTGAATATTAAACATAAAATACGAATCTCATAGTCTTTCCATAAAAGCTATAGAAAGAGCGTGGTTCGGCTCTCTCGGATCGGAATGTTGACGCGAATAGAGTAACCGTCTTTCTTCTTTTGGAAGGCGGGGCTATGTGTGGTTTTTACCCACTAAAACCCAGCCGGTGGCCCTTCCTCGGTGCATGGTGAGGGGCTCCGGGATACCCCAGCACGACTCGGGGAGGTTGATCCCCCAGCACCCTTACAATGCAAGGCGACACGGTCTAGCCAATATCGCCTTCTTCCCGGGTCCACTGTTGAACGCGAAGCCCTTTATTCGTCCCCTACGACAGGCAGGGGATACCGTAGACTTATTCTACGAGCCCAGAAATACAACGCTGAGAGTAACCGTTCAAGACAAGAAGGACCTTTTGTATTCATAGAGGTTCAGACTAAGCGACCTAATCCAGTGAAACTATCAGCTTTCGTGGTCGAGCGGCGTTGATGTATAACAGAATTATTCTCACTTAGCCAGTGTATAAAATGGCACTTGAAATGGGAGCTTAACTTTGTCCGGTCATGTATAAATCATGAAAATAATTTTAAATATTTACAGAGGATGCGGTGATTATTTCATGAACCTTCGTCAAGGGTTTCGCTGCATATGCAGTTATAGCATGCTAAATACCTTAGTGCTTAAATTCCAGTTTTCGATTCAAATATCTCAATCGAAATTTCAGCTTTCCACTTTTCCACTTGTAGATATAGGGTAAAGGCTACAGTCATTGGCCCTCTATAACTAAAACGAAAATAATAAGGACTGAATAAGCGAATCGACCAAATGAAATATTTAAAAAATTGCGCTATTTATTATGGTTATGTTGGCAATGCTGTTCACGAATCCCCGCAACTGTCATGGCGCAGATTGAAATTTTGTAAACAACGTGTGTTTTTAAATGCAAAAATTAGCAATTGGGTAAGCATATGCATAAATTAAATTAATGCTTAAAAGTTACTTATTGCTATGATTACTATCATTTCCAGTTCTAAGAAACTAATTAACTCTTAGAGATGATCGGTGATTTAATGTATTTGTGAATGTTATAGTTTACACCAATTTGGCTGGAGCCAATAACTATATCTGACCAAGACATTTTTTTTTAAGTTCTTACTGACAATGTCATGAGACAATGATATATTTTTTTTAATTCATCGAAATGCTCATAGTATCCATGTTCTGCAAACCTAATTTGACCCAGATTGCCCTTCAATTTGCCCAGAAATGCAATACTTGCTGCTAGTAGCAGCTTAAGGGGGCCAACGACTATAGCCTTTACCCTATTTATCTATACATAAAGATCAAATTGGTTTGTCTGTTTGTAATATTAAAATAACCGCTTTTTAACTACATGCATATCATTTTACGTGTATATATGGTAGATATCTATATAAATAAAATTGAAGTCTGTCTATTTTTAACATTGAAATAATCACCTTTTTTCTACACGTATATGAATTTTATTTATTTTTGTCTGTCTGTTCCGGCTAATATCGACATGCAACGAATTTGACGGGACCTTTACTAGCCGCTGCGTCCGGCGGGAAAACAAACGACAGATGAGTTGGCGTAGTCGAGGTAGGCTGGGGGCTGGGTGGGTGAGGTGGCAGCACGTATTCCCGACTCCCAAGGCCTACAGCGGTTGATGTACCTCCCCGAGTCCATCACCGGCTTACGGAGTTCGTGGAGGAAGGCGCGTCTTATGCTCCGGCGCACCTTGCCTGGAGGGTGGTGAGGGGGAGCCTCGTCCTCCCCCGTGACGGGGATACCGCAAGGTATCCGGGCCGCAGGCGGGGCGGCGCGTGTGCAAGCGATCCCGTAGGCCCGCCATATGCGACCGATGCGATGCGGTGGAACTTCTTGTGGTATTGGTCGTTGAAGGTCCGACATAACTCGTCCTTCCCCGGGGGACGATTACGCGGTCAGGTATGTTTCCACAAGTAAAACAAAAAAAAATGTTTTTAAACCCTGCTCCGTAGTCCGGGCTCGTAGAATAAGGCTACGGTATCCCCTGCCTGTCGTAGAAGGGGACTAAAAGCGCCTGCGAGGATGCTGAGGGAAGAAGCGTTCAAAAGCATAATGCAGAGGGGCTCCGTTGCGTTCCGCAGGAGATTCCGGAGCCCATCGCTATGCCTCTCATAACCACGAAGGGCCGCTTTCTGGGAATGCCAGAAAGCGGGGCATCTTCTTGTCCCCACGTCGACAAGAAAAAAACGATGTTTATAACTGTCACAGAACCGTTACCGCCGAGAAGTGCCTAGGTGATCTATATGAAAAATAGGTTATGGGATTATTAATTATTTATTTATTATTTTTTTTACATAATCAATAGCTTATGAATTATAATAAATATTTCGGTCACGTATTCAAGATCTTAACCAATAAAGATTTACATTATATAAAACATTATTTTTTTTCAGTGTTAACCAATGATGCAATTTGCATTAAAAAACGATAAAAAAAGAATTAAAAAAAAAATTGCCTTACCTGCGTTACTGTTTTTTTTTTTATGATTAACTACACAGATTGGCCAGAGAAGCAGGCCTTGACTGCTTCACCAGATTGAGAGGTGGCATAGCTCTTAGGTCGCTTAGCCTGAACCTCTATTGCTAGTAACTCGACACAAGGGTCCCCCCGGTGAGGGGTAACCTCGGCTTGGACGGTTACTATGTTACGCGTAAGCATGCCGATCCGAGGGCGCCCGAGAGGGCCGAACCACGACTCGGTCGGTTGCTATTTCACGGATAATCTAAGAGACATTCAAAAGCTAAACTAACATTGAGTGCCACTTCGGGAAGCGTACTGTTTGTTTATGTGTGTATCATGGTAAAAACCTACGCTGCCGCGAGAACCCTCGTCAAAGGGTAATATCTTTAACCTTTTTAGAACCAGTTCTGACAAGATAATAGTGCAATGAAGCGATTTAAATTATATTTACGAATATAACCAAATCAAATGAAACGTTAAACGCTTTTACGCGTGATCACCTCAATGTATTTTCAAATTATAGTACCAATAATTACCACATAGAATTAATCAGAACCTAACCAACCTCTCATAAAAGTACCCTTGAAGTAAATCCTATCCTATAATAGAAATAGAAATAGAAAAAACATTTATTCCGCACAAGAACACAGAGACAACAGGTAAAACAAGACAAAAAACAACATAAACAAAAGTAAACAGAAACAACATAAAAAAAGAACACAATAGAAATTGTGCCGAAAAGGGGTTGGCTCAGCATGTGCTGTGCTCACACATATAGCACAGCGCTGGTTTTCAGCCAAAAACCTGTGTAGACTAAGGCGGACACTATTCGGTTGTGTATTATTAATATGGTGTACAATACATACACTTTCATATATATTATACATAAATGTATATATTAAAAAAGCAGCTATATATATAGTAATACTTTCTTTACATATATATATATATATATTACACAAACAAATTACATAATAAATAACATATAGTGTTATATAAACGATTTGTCGTAATGGATGTTGGCGTGGTTACGTTGAGACTTAGTTAAGAAGCATTTCAATTTATTTTTAAATATAGGTAATGTTTTAGACGTCCTAATAGGCGGGGGAATGTTATCCCAACGTTGTGACGCCGCATATCGAAAACTACCACGGAATCCAGTAGACTTGTGGGTTGAGAAAATGAATCATCGAAAACGGTTGGCGTTATTCGTCATTCATTGAGTTATTCGTCAATTTGTGACGCACATACTTGATGCAAATTTACCATTTACTAGCGTACCCAGCCCGCTAGATAAGGCTAGATTTTCCTTTATCCAGCCCTGTAGTTCTGGGCTCTCAAGAATAAGACTACGGTATTCCCTGCCTGTCGTACAAGGCGACTAAAAGGGGCCTCGGGTTCACTGGGCGACAAGGGTGGGGGCCTGCGTCGTCCACCAAAGTGGACCCGGGAAGAAGGCGACATCGGCTGGCTCGTGTAGCCTTGCGCTGCGAGGGCACAGGGGGGGAGGGAGTAACCTCCACCCGGGACGTGCTCATCTTGAGCACAGTGCAGAGGAGCTCCGATGCGTTCCATGTGAGATCCCGGAGCCCCTCGTCATGCACCGAGTAAAGGGCCACCGGGGAGGTTTTAGTGGGTAAGAACCCCATATAACCGCCGCGTTCCCCCCAGAAGGCGGGGTATCTTTGTGAAGATTTCCTCCCCGTCAAAAAAAAAAGATTTTCCTTTATTATATTTAAACAGTAAACATATTTAATTTATCATTTATTAATTTAACCCTAACAATATATTAAATTATTCATTGTCTTTCATTCTCTTCTCGAGCGGGTGAAAATCATCACCTACACCCATGTACATATCAGCAGCATCAGTAAACGGATACATTCGCGGCGCTATAACTTACCTTGAATACTTCAAAATCTATAATTATGTATATTAAAATACTGAAGTATATTAAAGGTACGTAACTTCTTGATACTTTTATAACACAAATTTGTATTATGAAACAACACAATCATCATAGTAAGTAAAAGCTGTATTTGACAGTTCAAAAGGACGAGTGCCCCGATCGTCACCTAACTTTACAGGATCACTCGCCAAGTCAATCTGAAGATTCCCTGAAAGTTTCATTGAAATCGGTCCAGCTGTTTCGGAGCCTATACGGATCAAACACACACACTTGTCTTTTTTCTTACGGACTCCCACTAGAAAGTTCCGAGGTAACTCTTTCATTGACATCCGTTGAAAATCAGAGATACAGCTAGACATAATAATGGAGTAATAATTTTGAAATCGATTTCATTCTGAATTTATTACCCAGCTAAATGCATAGTATCAATACGTAAATTTTTAACAAAGCATGTAGCGGCCATTAACGGTGACTTCACTCAATGTATAGGAACAACAATAATAATTAAAATGTGAAGGTAGTACCACAATATTTATGATATAAGGATGAAGAATGTATCCTTGCCGTTGTGGCCGTAAAAGTCTGCCGCAAGGTCCAGTGCCGACGATGTAAATATCTTTAAAAAGGCTATGCTATGTTAATTGGGATTGAAATATAATCTTGGTAAAAAAAAATGATTGACGGGGAGACATCGTGGCTATGGTCTCCTTCTGCGAACAGGTTATGATGAGACCTCGGAGCGGGCATGGGAGTAAACCTCCTTATATAACTTGCTCAGGCGCAGACTAACAGGCAGTTCGCCCGCCTGCTGGGACTGCTGGGGAGTTAGAGAACTCTGTCCGAACCATCTGGAGGGATAGCTCCATAGGTGCCGGAGACCCGGTTTTCCTACCTGGACCCGCCGTCGGGGCGAGATGGTGAAATGCTAACGCGACCACATCTCGCCCTATCATGGCGGAGGGGAGCTCACCGTGGGAGGTTTTAGTCGAATATATCGACATAATGCAAGCTTAACGTTTAAGTTACAGCCTTTATAAACATAATACACTCGTGAGCAAAAATAAAGTTGTGTTGAATACGCTAGCAACCCGAGTTCGATCCCCGGTGCCGGCACCAATGAATTTGTTGTTGCAATTTTATGTGCTGATTTACCACGCGCTCGGCGGTGAAGGAAAACATCGTGAGGAAACCTACATGTCTTAGAATTTTTTTCTAAAGCATGTGAAGTCAATCCGCACTAGGACCGGGTGGTGGACTATGCCCTTATACTCTCTTTATAGAGAAAGCCTGCGCCTGTGGGACAGTGGTGAGCAAAAATAAAGGGTCGGTTAAGAAAGTTTGAATATCACGGAAGATAAAGACGTTAGCTAACTGAAATAAATTGTGCGTGATAGACAATTAAATATCCTTATAAATAAAATTAAAATTATTTTAGTTGCCTGTGGCGACACTAAGTACTAAAATTTAAATAGAAAAAAAAATTATTGAAAAATTCTGTATTATTCAAGTTTACGTACGATAGCCCTTTTCGTTTTTTAATTAAATATAAATAAATTAATAAAAATATTTTATTTTATATTTTTTTATTAGATTATATTAGATTATATTTTATTTTAATTGTCTATCATGCACAATTTATTTCAGTTAGCTAGCGTCTTTATCTTCCGAGATATTCAAACTGTTCCACTGTTGGGCGCAGGCCTTCTCTGTAAAGAGAGTATAACAGTCCACTACGCGGCCCTAGTGTGGATTGACAGACTTCACATGCCTTAGAAAAATTTTCTAAGCACGCCGAGCACGTGGTAAATCGGCACATAAAATTGCAACAGCAAATTTATTGGTGACACAGGGGATCTAACTCGTGTTGCTAGCGTACTATGCAACTTGAGCCAACCGCCCGAGCACTGAGCTATCACGGCTCCAAAAAAATCTTAATGGCTTTAAGAATGGAGAAGGTTTTCAAATCAATGATGGGTGCTGACAAGGTGTGGCTGGTACTTACTGCATGGCCTCGGACTTAGGGCGGCCAACAATGCAAATCTGCCACTGATAAGAACCTACTTGTTTTTTGCAGTCGGTTAAAAACGATGTCTGCACACGCAGGACAGTACATAAGACTATAATATGTTGCAAAACACATATTTTTCACAGTCAAAGCACGCTCTGGTTAGATGTAATCTATTCTATGACCTTAAGGTACAGGTTAAATGGGTCGATGAAATGAGGTCACGGGAGGGGCGGGCCTTATCACGTAGGCACTTAGGCACCGGGACTTGTTTACGAATAACCGTACGAATGGTGAAACGGAGAACTTTCTAGAAGAATGCCTAGAATAGATGGTTTAAGGCATTGGCGCGAGCCGCGTGCGGTGCTTTAGTACTAAGTTTATTCCTATAGTTTCGAATAATTACACACAAAATTCAAATACAATACCGTAGCGTGTAACAATTACAATACAATTTCTAGGTCAATGGATATAGATTTATTTGACAGGCGCGTCGAGTATTATCGCAGGATTTCTTTAAATAAGTCCTACCAGTATTGTGAGCTATCTTTTTTTTTTGTTCACGTGGGGAATCTTTTTATAGACCATCCTCGGAGGATGTGTGGGACTGGCCTGGTCAGCCCCTACCCACTAAACCTTTCGCGAATGCCATCAGCCATTATGAGCGGGGTGCCCCGGATCTGTCAGCGACAGGACACCCCAACGACCGGCCGGTCCCGGCAAAGACCGGACTTCATCCTCAAAGGGGACATCTCCGGCACTCAGAGAAGTCCCGACGACGCCGGAGCATGCTGGGGCCAGGTACCCATCCTGGCCCCGCTTCGGATTACGGGGGCGACAAGAGCACCCCGATACGTCGCCATTGTGAGCTACCTTTTTTTTTTTTTTTTGTTCACGGGGAGGAAATCTTCAGAAAGATACCCCGCCTTCTGGGGGGAAGGCGGCGGTTATGTGGGGTTCTTACCCACTAAAACCTCCCCGGTGGCCCTTTCCTCGGTGCATGACGAGGGGCTCCGGGATCTCCAGTGGAACGCACCGGAGCCCCTCTGCACTGTGCTCAAGGAGAGCACGTCCCGGGGGGGGGAGGTTACTCCCTCCCCCCCTGTGCCCTCGCAGCGCAAGGCGACACGGTCCAGCCGGTGTCGCCTTCTTCCCGGGTCCACTTTGGTGGACGACTCAGGCCCCCACCCTTGTCGCCCAGTGAACCCGAGGCCCCTTTTAGTCGCCTTCTACGACAGGCAGGGGATACCGTAGTCTTATTCTTGAGAGCCCAGAACTACAGGGCTACAAAATTGTGAGCTACCTTGCTCAACATCGCACACGACATATTTTATATTTGATCATATTATTAACAGCAATACATCAAGAGCCATAGAGGTAATTTATTAAAGACTTACTGACTTTGTTTCAGAGATTCACTTTTAAAGGGCTTTTCCTCCAGCATAACTCACTTGTTCTAAACTGTACACTAATCGTCCACAGAGAGAGTCCTCTCCTTTTTATCCTAAATTTCTAGTATTTGCATCTCTTTTAAAGACGGAAGCGGAAACGGCCTTGGTTGTCGACAACCGATAAAAGTACTTTAGTTGACAAAACTTAAGCACTTTTATAGTCAGTCCATTAACTTTATAGATTATAATATTCAGTAGGACCAACTGTCACTAACAGTATATACTTATTGCAATCTGTTTTCGCATTAAGTAATTGTGTTATTTTATAGTTTAGATACAATCATATTTTTGTTAAGTGTGTGACCATTGTGTGAACACCTATAAATAAATAAAATAAATAAAATAAAATAGCCTTTATTTGTTACTACAAATAACATGTAGCTTAAGAAATTTAATTTACGGGTTTGTAGTAGTCGCCATTAAGTCGTAGGCCTCTCCCAAACCTCTCCATCTTTGCCTATCCCGTGCTACCTGCATCCACTGAGATCCACATATGTCTTTGAAGACATCTCTCCACCTTTTAAATGGTCTTCCTTTTTTTCTTTTTTTTTCCAGTGGTACCCACTCTGTTAGTCGCTTTGCCCACCTGTTATTTTCCATTCTACATACATGTCCTGCCCAGTGCCATTCTAGTAACCTTAGTCTTATCTGTGCTTCTACAATTCTTGTTCTGTTTTTATAGTTTAGATACAATCATATTTTTGTTAAGTGTGTGACCATTGTGTGAACACCTATAAATAAATAAAATAAATAAAATAAAATAGCCTTTATTTGTTACTACAAATAACATGTAGCTTAAGAAATTTAATTTACGGGTTTGTAGTAGTCGCCATTAAGTCGTAGGCCTCTCCCAAACCTCTCCATCTTTGAATATCCCGTGCTACCTGCATCCACTGAGATCCACATATGTCTTTGAAGACATCTCTCCACCTTTTAAATGGTCTTCCTTTTTTTCTTTTTTTTTCCAGTGGTACCCACTCTGTTAGTCGCTTTGCCCACCTGTTATTTTCCATTCTACATACATGTCCTGCCCAGTGCCATTCTAGTAACCTTAGTCTTATCTGTGCTTCTACAATTCTTGTTCTGTTTTTTATAGTTTCGTTACTTATTTTTTCTGACTGTTTTATTCTTAGCATGCTTCTTTCCATTTTACGTTGACATATAGAAACTTTTTCTTCATCTTCTTTCCTCAATGCCCACGTCTGACAGCCATATGTTAGGCACGGTAATATTACCTTTTTTGACTGCTTCACCGGATTGAGAGGTGGCCTAAGAGCTCTGCCACCTCTCAATCCGGTGAAGCAGTCAAGGCCAGCTTCTCTGGCCAATCTGTGTAGTTCGTCAAAAAAAAAAAAAAAATATTACCTTTTCATATTTTTTTTTATGCTTATATTAATTGTGTTATTTTTAATTATTTCTTTCAAACCCCAATATTTTTTCCACGCTAAAGTAATTCTTCTTTGAACACCTATAAACGATTTTATATTTTTTTGTCATACATCAAATACGTTAAGAAGTTTTATTTCGTAAAATTACAAATCTAATTCACCTACTTCTTTGAAGACGGTTAATAAAGCAAAATCCCTCTGGCCCGAGTTCGAAATAACACGTTCGTATATGACAACAAAGTACAAAAAAATGTGTCGAGAAATAAGGACAGCTCCACACAAACAGCAAGTCTATAGTTGGATGGAGCGTGGATTTGGACGCAGCATTGTACCAATTTCACCTGTTTACTCCGTTCTGAACGGTTAGGGTTGTCACTTTTGTGTTATATAATATTATCTATACAACATACTATACTACTGGTATATTAATTCCTACCCATTCCTAAATCTTTTATAGGAAGTCATTCACATTGCAGGCTACTAGACTGTGAAATGCCCTTCCTAATTCTACTTGCTAAGTCCCTACCTGCTTTTAAAAATCTGTTAACGCAGCATTATCAATTTCGTTTAACTAAAACTATTTTATATGTATATTTTAAACTTACATCATTAAATACTTAATTTGACTCTCACAATATATTAAATTATTCATTTCTCTCCGTATTCATTCTCTTCTCGAGCGGGTGAAGATCATTACCTACACCCATGTACATGCAATATACTCCATTGTACTTCAATATGGTTCACAATGACATAAATATACACAACGCACTTGTCAATACAAATTTGTGTTATAAAACAGTAGAATATCATCATAGTAAATAAAATCTGTATTTGACAGTTCAAAAAGAGAAGTGCTCCGATCGTCACCAAACTTTCCGATCCGATTACTCGCCAGTACAATCTGAAGATTCCCTGAAAGTTTCATTGAAATCGGTCCAGCCGTTTCGGAGCCTATACGGATCAAACCCACACACATTCTCGGTCGTTAAAAGCAGATTAAAAGCTACGTAGACAACATTTGTACTCCACAGAATTTCTTCGTTTCGTATTCTATCCCTAAGGCTGACACGTATAATGGAAGGCAAAGCTAAATTGGCCTCCAAAAAACTTGGCATACTCAGCAGAGACAGTATTTCACGCCTGCCCACCGTCTGCAACTTTACAAGGCGCAAGTACGGCTTCATATGGAATACTGTTCGCATTTCTGGGCTAGGGCTTTCCAATACCAACTTTTTCGTTTGACCGTGTACAACGAAGAGCAGCACGAATCGTCGTCCATCGGGGTCTTTCCGATCGACTTGAACCTTTGAGTCTGCGAAGAGATGTCGGTACCCGTTGCATTCTCTATCACAATTACCACGGGGAGTGTTCTGAGGAATTGTTCGGAATCATCACAGCTACCGATTTCCATTACCGCACATCTCGGCAGAATTCCATATTCCACCGCAACCATCTCGAGGCTATGGTGCACGTTTCTCGGATAACTTTCTTCCACGTGACAGTACGTGTGGAATCAACTGTCGCCAGCGGTGTTTCCGAACGTTTACGATTTGGGGACCTTCAAGATACGAGCCTACCCTATCTCAGAGGTCGGCAATTCATCTGCAGTTGCTGTGGTGCTGTGGATGTTCATAGGCGACGGTGATCACTTAAGATCAGGTGAGCCGTTGCCACTTTTCATAAAAAAAAAGAAATTGTTATAAAAACATTTTAAGAGTCAGCCCTAGTTCTTGGATAGGCTATTGTGAAATGGGACTCGGTGATTTCGTAACCGTCTGTACGATGTCGACCTCCCGCCAAGGGCCTGTATTGTGTGTCACCTATTGTTTACGTTCTAAAATTGAGAAAGGGGGACCTTGGAAACGGAAATATGAATGAAATATCCGAGTCAACAATGTCCAACTTCCAATAAAGTCCACACTCAATATGGACTGAAAAGAAAAACAAATATTTTTCCCGATTACAAGTTTAATTAACTTCAATCTAGGATAGAGTGGTCTCTCAGAACATTATCTCAAGTGCACAGAGCCCGTAAAGGGGTGATCCCATTCGGAGATTGAGACGCAGGGCCGTAATCCTGGACTCGTAGAATAAGGCTACGGTATTCCCTGCCTGTCGTAGAAGGCGAGAAAAGGGGGCTTGGGTTTGTGGCGACTAGCATTCGCCAATCACCAAAAAGTATTTTAGACGATAAAATTATTTAAATTATATTTTGAATAGGAAAATTATTATAAAAAGACACATGTCTTAACGTTTATCAACACACTTTTTGTGTAGACATTTTTCCAAATTGAATATTTCTAATATACAAAATAATTTCATTATTATTCATTATCTGTGATATTTTTATTTAACAGCGGCACACTAGAAGACCAAGATCACGTGTATAAATAATAATGGGAATGGCATTCCCCTCGAATGCCACATATCCCAAAGGTTCACGGGTGATAATTGTGGGGGCCATTGTCGTCCGCAATGGTCCCTGTTAAATGGCCACATCGGTTGGCCCGTGTCACCTTGCACTGCGAGGGTATTGCGGATCCCTCCTTAACCTATCCCGGGACATGCACAAGCGCAAGGAGATCCCGGAGCCCCTCGCCATGCACAAAGCCTCCTTGGTTACTGAATAAGAATCTCACATAACCCCGCCCTCGCCTAATAAGGCGGGGTCTAAGATTTTCCCTCTGTCCTGAATAAGCAGAAAAAAAATGCAAAATACGCTAGCACCAGAGTTTGAGTTTAGGTACGGTCAGAGTTAGAGTAAGGTCGCATATTCGATCTGGGCTCTCAAGAATAAGACTACGGTATCCCCTGCCTGTCGTACAAGGCGACTAAAAGGGGCTTCGGGTTCACTGGGCGACAAGGGTGGGGTCCTGAGTCGTCCACCAAAGTGGACCCGGGAAGAAGGCGACATCGGCTGGCCCGTGTCGCCTTGCGCTGCGAGGGCACAGGGGGGGAGGGAGTAACCTCCCCCCCCCCGGGACGTGCTCTCCTTGAGCACAGTGCAGAGGGGCTCCGGTGCGTTCCACTGGAACCCCTCGTCATGCACCGAGAAAAGGGCCAACGGGGAGGTTTTAGTGGGTAAGATCCCCACATAACCGCCGCCTTCCCCCCAGAAGGCGGGGTATCTTCCTGAAGATTTCCTCCCCGTAAACAAAAAAAAAAAAAAGGTCGCATATTCGAACCAACTCGACCGAAACCAGATTGTTGTTGATAATTTTAATTTAAACATAATGAAATTTCGTATTCTTATGCTTAAATTCAAGTTAGAGATTTCCCTTCTATCTCTCTCTCTAGTGTCGGTCCCTCATGTCTGAGGATCGTGGTCACCAACAGGGTTGCACCTTGAGCGGATGATTTGCTTCCCTTCTATAGGCATTTTTAATTCCAAGCGTAGATTATATTTGGATTTGGTTGTTGTTTTATCTGTAAATATATACATGTGATATTTCAGATGAGGAAATCGTTACAATGTAAGGAACCCGAGGGCCGTTGATATCGTCCAACCCGATTACATGTATAAATACGTCGATGTGCGTAGCTGTAAATAAATCAACATAGCCCGTTATGATTCCGCCCTGCCCTACTTCGGCGGTCTATCATGACGGTAGAAACATATTAGGGTAATCAGACACAGAGACAGGGCAGCTAATTTATGTCCCTATCTATCTATATATCTATATTATAGTTGTATTTATTGAATGAATGAATGTATATACTTTATTGTGTAATATACTTATTGTTCTGAATCATCCCAGCTCCCGATTTCCATTACCGCACATCTCGGCAGAATTCCAAATTCCACCGCCACCATCTTGATGGTTGGCGTTCAACGACTGTACGTTTTTCGCGTAACTTTCTCCCACGCACTGTCAACTTGTGGAATCAACTGTCGCCAGCGGTGTTTCTGAACGTTTACAATTTAGGGACCTTCAAGAAACGAGCCTATTCCTATCTCAAAGGTCGGCAACGCACCTACAGCTCCTCTGGCGCTGTGGATGTTCATGGGCGACGGTGATCACTTAAGATCAGGTGAGCCGTATGCTCGTTTGCCACTTTTCATATTAGTCGGTGTGATTGCATACGCAATGGGCGGTCTTATCGCTAAGACCGATCTCTCCCAGACAACCGTATGGACGGAAACTTACACCTAAAAAATATTTTATGTTATATATAATTAATATTAGCCGTAGTATCTCAGTGTCCGGGCGGTCGCCTCAAGTTGCATAGTACTAATAACCCGAGTTCGATCCCCGGTGCCGGCACCAATAAATTGGTTGTTGCAATTTTATGTGCTGATTTACCACGCGCTCGGCGGTGAAGGAAAACATCGTGAGGAAACCTACATATAACAGAATTTTTTTCTAAGACGTGAGTTCTGCTAATTCACACTACCCTTATACTCTCTTTACAGAGAAGGCCTGCGCCCAACAGTGGGACATATATAATTTTTTCATTATTATTTTTTCTCGTCAAAGCCCCGCAATTTTTGCTCTACGCAACCCCAAGATAGACTGGCAGAGAATGCGTTTTGACATTAAGTCCACATCTTTGTACACTTTTTGTGCAAATAAAGATTAATGTAAGAAAAGTATGAATATTTATACAAATAAATAAAATTAGAGTGACTATTTTATTTATTTATTTATTTATTTATAAACTCTTTATTGTTTAAACTTATGAACTAAAATAAAAAAAAAGAAATATTATTAAAATACATAAACAATGGGCGGCCTTATCGCTGAAAGCGATCTCTTCCAGGCAACCTTTGAATGGAGAGGAATAATAAAAAGAAGCGGCGGGAGTTTATAAAAAGTATATATACTTAAATACTGATAATAAATATTTACATACATACATACATATAATTAGGTATAAATATATATATATATATTAATATTTTTTACACACGTTTTGTCTCTTCATAATATAAGACAAAACGTGTGTAAAAAGTATTACATATAATATATTTACATATATATCATAACAGTATAAATGATGTTAGGTGGACTTGTCTAAGTAAAACTTTTTAACTTTGATTTTAAAAGTATTTATTGTCTGTGATTTCCTAATGGCCACAGGAAGAGAGTTCCACAGACAGTTGTAATAAATAATAAAAAGAACACTTTTTACAACAGGTATATGAGAAGTACATATGCACTTCTTCTTCTTTGTCGTTTCCTTATGTCTGAGGATCGTGGTCACTAGAGCTCCTCAATCAATCTGCCTCCATCAGTTTCTGTCCGAGATAGCCCTCACCAGCTGGTAGAGATTAGGAGAGGCGATGGCACCTTTTACTTGGTCAGAACATCGTGTCGGCTACCGCCCTCTACGCATACCAAATTATACCAATATAAACTAACATTTTTTTTTAATTTTTGTCTATCTGTCTGTCCATTTTCCGGCTAACCTATGCACTAGTTTCGACGGAACTTTCACAAGCAGATAGCTGATTTAATAAGGAGTAACTGGGGCTACATTATTTTAGAAAAATATTAAAAAGGCGTATACAAATAAATAAAATCATAAAATTTTGCATACAAGCGTACATAAAAAACAACTTACTTTTTAATCGCGGGTAACACCGCGGGGCGAAGGTCGTTTTATATATTAAAAATTTATTTTTATACGTATGTATGTTCTCTATTAGAAACCGGCTGGATAAGATTTTAATGAAATGAAAATGGATGACGCTCAGATGTAGACTAGAGGAAGCCGGGTGTTACCTTAGTATAGAAATAAATAGGTAAGACTACGGTATCCCCTGCCTGTCGTAGAAGGCGACTAAAAGGGGCCTCGGGTTCACTGGGTGACAAGGGGGGTCTGTCATCCGCCATGTTACACCTGGGAAGAAGGTGACATCAGCTGGCCCGTATCACCTTGTACTGCGTGGGCACAGGGGGGAGGGAGTAACCACCCCCCGGGATGTGTTCTCCTAAGAGCACAGTGCAGAGGGGCTCCGGTGCGTTCCTCTCATCTCGTTGCCCCGGTTTTAGTGGGTAAAAACGCTACATAACCGCCCCCCAAAAGGCGGAGTATCTTGTTGAAGATTTCCTCGAAAATTCCAATTCATCGGCTACAGAACTCTTCAATCCGTAATTGGTAAATCATTTAATAATTATCAGTTTTTATTCTCATTAAGGATCCCCAAAACTGTCTACAAAATTTCTTATATATTCCGTGACCTCGTCTATCTCCTTCGATCAACACGTTACACCATCTCTTTCCCGTTAACTGTAACCATATTATCACGGCTAAGTAGGGCAACATTCGAAAATTCGTGGACATTTGAATTATTCAATGTTATTCACAACTGAAAATAAAGTCTGACAGGAAATCGAAATAGGAAAATGTTTTATCTATGGCGAGGTATTAGCTGAGACAAGATGGCCGCCCGCGACTTTGACGTCAGCAGTTACTAACGGCTTTCTAGTTGGTCAAATTTAACGCAGCGTCGCCATATTGTTTTTGCAGTATATTATTTATCGTTGAAGTTATAGTTTTTTTCATGTGTTAGGAGATGACAAGTTAAGTGTATATCTAAGTTGGCTGACATGAAAATCTTCATAAATTCTAATAAAAAATCTATAGTAAAACGAAATCGGCTGGCGTGAAATTGGGTTATTACTCGTAGTTCATTTGTCGCGCACACAATCTAATATTTACTCGTATATGATTCTCATGCATGCCATTGACACCATTGTACCAAATGGGACCTCACTAAAACACCAGCTTTAAAAAAAAATCGTCAAAATCCATTCGCACAGCCGATAGTTATGAGGTATCTAATAATGAATAAATAAAATAAAATAGCCTTATATTATTTACTAATTCTTATTAATTACAAATGAATTTGTTTCTTATATTTCCAGATGTATATATATATATGTATATATATATATATATATATACTTCCGCTCACTTCGCCGTACTAGCTTTTTCTCTATTTTATTTTAATAATAAACTTACATCATTAAATATTTAATTTAATTCTCACAAAATATTAAATTATTCATTTCTCTCCGTATTCATTCTCTTCTCGAGCGGGTGAAGATCATTACCTACACCCATGTACATATCAGTAAATACAATATCATTCTTATAATTTATACAAAAACATATCGGGCTCAAGGTAATGTCAGAAATAAAAGTACGACGTATGGCTTGTTTGACAGTTCAAAAAGAGGAGTGCTCTGTGTACAGGCTCCTGCCGGAAAAGTAATTGCAATTGCTCACCGTTCTCATTATTGTAGGCGTTATTTGGTGTAACAAGTGCTTTCAATACCGATACTGAGTCACTTGGCAAACTACCGCGATACTATTAACATCGTTTTGAAAATATACCTATTTTAAAGAATTTTTGGGCTTTGATTTACAACGTTCTTTACGCTAAAGATAGAACACTCTGATCGTCACCTAACTTTACAGATTTACTCGTCAGGTCAATCTGAAGATTCCCTGAAAGTTTTATCCACGATCTAGACGTTTCGAAGCCTATAATTAATTAGGCTATTTATGTAAAACATACCCTCGTTCTCGAGGGTGAAGGCCTTGTCTAGAGATTGCCAAGTCTCTTTGTTCTTTGCTGTTGTTATCCACTG
Organism: Meandrusa payeni; assembly: GCA_029286785.1. NCBI lineage: Eukaryota > Metazoa > Arthropoda > Insecta > Lepidoptera > Papilionidae > Meandrusa > Meandrusa payeni. The sequence continues at coordinate 2,060,971 of JAGSMX010000026.1, forward strand.
TTTTCCAGCCGCGTGTATAATATCATCTGTCCACCGGGCAGCTGGTCTTTCTCTCTTTCTGGTGCTTGATGGACCGTTCCAGGATGTTACCCTGGTGCTCCATTGGTTGTCTGTCAGTCTGGCTATTTGTCTAAATGCTAAGTCCAACACCCCTAAAGCTTTATGCTTTTTGCACGTCGTTTTTTAACATACTGAACACACCAAATTTTCTTCCAAGCTTTCGAAACTCTCCATTATATTTCTTGTTCATTGACGTATTTATCAAACATAAAAGAACACACAGACGAAATGAGAATCTCCTCCTTTTTTAAAGTCTCTTGAAAATAAATGAAGAATGGAAGAAACTGCAAATCATAGTCCGTTACCGATACCCAAATAAATTCTACAATTCGTGTCGCAAAGAAAAAGTTTTTTTTTTCCTTCCTTAATCTGTTGTCTTGAAAATCGTTCGATACTCGGGATCGACTTTTGAATTTCATAAATGCTAATGGACCAATTTATCGAGTCCGTATTAAGGTATTCTTACGTCAAAGTACACAAGAAATTGAGGACATCACAGACGTCTGTATGACAGTGTTTAATATAAAGAGAAATATAAAAATAACATCAAATTAACAATACAATGAAGCGTCAATAGCCTAATGGTTTTTTTTTTCTTTTGTAACAATAGGCATAACTATTGACTTATTCTAAATTTGTTTTTGAGTTTTATTGCCCCTTGTCCTTTTTAATCTAAGTATAGTATACAGTATGCCTATGCTATTTCTAGTTCCCCTAACGTGGATAGGTCAGGGCAGTTTTTCTCCCATCAGCCCTGTAGTTCTGGGCTCTCAAGAATAAGACTACGGTATCCCCTGCCTGTCGTATAAGGCGACTAAAAGGGGCCTCGGGTTCACTGGGCGACAAGGGTGGGGGCCTTTGTCATCCGCTAAGGTGGACCCGGGAAGAAGGCGACATCGGCTGGCCCGTGTAGCCTTGCACTATGAGGGCACAGGGGAGGGCCCCCCCGGGACGTGCTCTCCTTGAGCACAGTGCAGAGGGGCTCCGGTGCGTTCCACTGGAGATCCCGGAGCCCCTCGTCATGCACCGAGGAAAGGGCCACCGGGGAGGTTTTAGTGGGTAAGAACCCTACATAACCGCCGCCTTCCCTCCAGAAGGCGGGGTATCTTTCTGAAGTTTTTTCCTCCCCGTAAACAAAAAAAAAAAAAGTTTCTCTCCCATGCCTTTCCTCTCATTCTTTATATTTATTACACTCTTACATTCAACTTATTATACACAATTTATTTCTACTTACTCTTATTTTGATTACACTTATCTTATTTCTAAGTCTAATGGTTTAGGGTACGGACTGCGAATCGTAAGGTCGTGGCTTCGAATCCAATATTCGACTATTGCCGTGAACCATGTCCTAGCACGAGCTTAAGCTTAGTTGGAATGGTTAACAAGATTGTTAGTAATACTACTGAAAAAAAACATCAATACATACTATGAATTTTAACAAGTAAAAACTAAAATCGAATCAATGTATTTCCGCATTATCGTAGGAATATTACAAAATAGGATAAATCAAACTACCCTTGAAGTATATATATAAAATAGCCTTTATTTGCTACTACTAAATAACATGCGATTTAAAACAATTTAAATTACAGGTCAGTAGTAGTCGCCACTATGGCGTAGGCATCTCCTCAACCTCTCCATCTATGCCTTTTTTTTCGTTGACGGGGAGGAAATCTTCAGAAAGATACCCCGCCTTCTGGGGGGAAGGCGGCGGTTATGTAGAGTTCTTACCCACTAAAACCCCCCCGGTGGCCCTTTCCTCGGAGCATGACGAGGGGCTCCGGGATCTCCAGTGGAACGCACCGGAGTCCCTCTGCACTGTGCTCAAGGAGAGTACGTCTCGAGGGGGGAGGTTACTCCCTTCCCCCCTGTGCCCTCGCAGCGCAAGGCGACACGGGCCAGCCGATGTCGCCTTCTTCCCGGGTCCACTTTGGTGGACGACTCAGGCCCCCAATCTTGTCGCCCAGTGAACCCGAGGCCCCTTTTAGTCGCCTTGTACGACAGGCAGGGGATACCGTAGTCTTATTCTTGAGAGCCCAGAACTACAGGGCTGGTCCATCTTTGCCTATCCTATGCTATCGCCATCTACTGGGAACCACATATATCTTTAAACACATCTCTCCACCTTTTAAACGGTCTTCTTTGTTTTCTCTTCTTAGAGTACATTATTTCCAACAAAAAATGACATCCTGAAATCGGTTCGCGTATTGAGTTATTCGTCCATTTGTCGCGCACATGCTTGATGCAAATTTAACACATGGTTTTCTCATGGATGCCATGATCAGAATTGGACCACACGAGAAGCACCAGCTATCAAATAAAAAAAGAATCATTGGAATCGGTTCACTCAACCCAAAGTTATGAGGTAATAAAAAAAACATACGAATTGAACATTCTTATATTTGAAGTCGGTTGATAAGGATATTACTTGTGCGCACACTTGTGTTTTCCATATTCTCCTACGGAGCTGAGACATGGACCCTGAAGAAAGGCGATCGTGATCGCATTGATGCCTTCGAGATGTGGTGCTGGCGAAGGATGTTCGGACAGTACATCGTACCAACGTGTCCATCCTGAGGGAACTTAAAATCGAATCTAGGCTGTCCACCATATGCCTACGCAGGATGCTGGAATACTTTGGTCACATTGCCAGAAAAAACAGCAATAACCTAGAAAGGCTAGTTGTGACTTGTAAAATTGACGGGACAAGACCGCGAGGTCGAAGCCCGACACGTTGGACTGACCAGATCCGCACCACTCTAGGCACGTCGGTTAGCGATGCTCTGCGCACGGCTGCAGATAGAGGAAAATGGCGACGGATCACTAAAACCAAACTGTTCCCACGAGATGGTCACGACCCTCAGCATTGAGGAAACCGACGCGAGGAGGAGGAGGATAAGGATATTGATTCCTGAATAATTATCAATTACAAGATCCAAGCACGTTACCATTAAATTGTTTAACTTCAACTATTAATTGTTGTCTACGTAAAACGAAACGGGGGCGAGTCGCTAGTATCTGTACTCGCACGTCGATTGGTCAACATTCTAATTTATTCTTTTTATTTCGAATAAAAACTGATTTAAGAATAACATATTGTATTACAATAAGGCTGCCCATAATTTTGTCGTTTGACGTAGGCGGGCCCCACTACATTAAATCTGTGATTTACTTGGTTTATGAATGATTTACTTCCTACCTAAAATTAATCCCAAATGGCGGCGTCGGTTTCGCGCCAATGAGTCCCGCCGTATGGCGGGAAATTGGGAGTTTTTTATTTCATTTCGAAATATTGAACAAAGGTTTCCTAAATTAGACAATTATTTATTATCGAATTCAGAAAACCTGTTGAAAGGCACACGAAGATGATTTTTTAACAAAAATCTAGTATGTTATTATAATTTTTTTTTTTTTTTTTTGACGAACTATCACAGTTGGCACAGAGAAGCTGGCCTTTACTGCTTCACCGGATTTGAGAGGTGGCACAGCTCTTAGATCGCTTAGCCTGAACCTCTATTAGATGGTAACTCGACACAAGGGTCCCCCCGGTGAGGGGTAACCTCGGCTTGGACGGTTACCATTATTACGCGTTAGCAGTCCGGTCCGAGGGCGCCCGAGAGGGCCGAACCACGACTCGGTCGGTAGCTATTTTATTAACGAAATCTATTGGGACAATCTAAGCTAAACTAACTTATATGCCACTTCGGGAAGCGTTAGCGCTGGGAGAAGAAGTGGCCGAAGAAACTCCAGCAACGCTCCTAATCCTATCGAGAGGGTGGGGTTTCCCCATGAAGTGCTTGTATCGCGCAAGGATTATTCGCAACCTCCGACGGTCGCGGATGGACGCTTTGTGGCTTTGTAGAGATCTAGCCTGTGCAACGGTGATCACATCGTCCGGATCGTCGAGGACATGTCTCGGCCTCCGGGCGACGCGTCTGAATTTACAAGTGGGGATAGCCTTGTAAGTGGCGGCACTCACAAGAAGTTTATTTGAATGTTTGGTGGCAGTCTCGAAAAACCGTCGAGATGCCTGCTTAAAGAATTGGGCTATCGTCGGTAGCCCTGTATCGACATGTAATTCGCGGTTGCGTACGAACCACGGCGCACCCGTGGCTCGTCGCAGAAAACGATTTTGGATGACCTGAAGACGGTGGATATGACGGGGGGAGGCATGCGCGAAGACCGGGCTCGCGTACGTCATAACGGGACGTATTACTGCTTTATAGAGTGTCACCTTATTGCGGAGGGACATTTTACTCTTTTTATTGATTAGGTGATATAGGCGGCCCATTACGTGGGCCGCCCGGTTCCTGACTCGAGTTACGTGAGGTTGTTATTATAAATATAACTAGCCTATTTTAAAGCGTCAATAGCCTAATGGTTTAGGGTACGGTCTGCAAATCGCAAGAATAGAATCGCATCCACCATTCGACTATTGCCGTGAACCATCTCCTAGCACAAGATTAAGCTTAGTTGGAATGGTTAACAAGAATGTTAGTAATATTTTCTGAAAAAAAAGAGCCTTCTTTAAAAAAAAAAACTAGCATATAACTAGTGTTAGCTGGCAACACATGACACCCAGCGATAGTTATGCATAATAACTACTTGCAATGATATCTTAGTGATTTACCTGAACCTTATTGTATCTTTAATTCATAATTAATAATTTAGTTGATCGTCACATGAACGTGTCATTTTAAACAACAGTTTAACTTTATTAGTTCGTAATCTGACTTCTAATTAATTTTGTATAAAGATTGTGAGGACGCGCAGTTGGTATTCGGTATAAATAATTCCTTGTACAACGTTAGAGAGCCGTGGTAGCTCAGTGTCCAGGCGGTTGGCTCTTGTTGCATAGTACGCTAGCAACCCGAGTTCGATCCCCGGTGCCGGCACCAATAAATTTGTTGTTGCAATTTTATGTGCTGATTAACCACGCGCTCGGCGGTGAAGGAAAACATCGTAAGGAAACCTACATGTCTTAGAAAATTTTTCTAAGCCATGTGAAGTCTACCAATCCGCACTAGGGCCGCGTGGTGGACTATGCCCTTATACTCTCTTTACAGAGAAGGCCTGTGCCCAGCAGTGGGACATGTATATTATATATATAAAGGCTGTAACTTTAACTTTAACAACGTTACGCTGTGTCAATAAAGCGAGTGTACTAGTTATTGGACTATTTCATTCCACAAAACCTACAAGTTATATTTAAAAGGTGCGTGCAGAAAATTGAAAGAAAAACCGACTTAGGAGCGTCAATAGGCTAATGGTTTAGGGTACGGCCTGCGAATCGTAAGGTCGTGGGTTCGAATCCACCATTCGAATATTGACGTGAACCATGTCCTAGCACAAGCTTAAGCTTAGTTGGAATGGTTAACAAGATTGTTAGTAATATTTCTCAAAAAAAAATAATAAGAAATATTACTAGCTTTCTTTTTTAAAAAAAAAAAAAAAAGAATCGAATCTAACGTTAACCGGACTACCTCTTTGTATACCGAATTAAGTAATTAACTGTTAACTAAACCTAAACAAACTCTCATCAAACTATTGTTATAACTTGTAGGTATTGTGGAATAAAATAGTCCAACAACTAATACACTCGCTTTATTGAGACAGCGTAACGTTGTACAAGGAATTTTAACGAATACCGTCACAACTGCGCGTCCTCACAATCTTTATACAAAATTAATTAGAAGTCAGATTACGAACTAATAAAGTTAAATTATTGTTTACAATGACAAGTTCATGTGACGATCAACTAAATTATTAATTATGAATTAAAGATACAATAAGGTTCAGGTAAATCACTAAGATATCATTGGTAGTCGTTATTATGCATAACAATCCCTGTGCTTGCAATTGACCCATACAATCTGACAGAAATTATTCAAAAAGAATCCACAATCTGCACATTTACAACACATATAATAGAAATTTTCAGAAATCTTAAAAAATTCAACAACACATAAACACTCCAATCTTAGCCCAAAAAACAACAAAATAAATAACTACCAAATACCTTAAACTCAAAACACTTGCTCTTATATTTGATCCCTGTAAGCTTCCGGCTTTCAAATGAAAAAAGAATCATTAAAATCGGTTCACCCAGTCCAAAGTTATGAGCTAACACACATAAAAAAACATACAGCTTAAAAGAAGTCGATTGAAAAATTCCATGACAAGCCGTGGTAGCTCAGTGTCCGGGCGGTTACGTCAATTGTACATACCGGATGGGATTTTACCCCGCGACCCACTATGACTGCTATTTAAACTTAACAAGATTATTTACAAGTAAAAGCAATTACCGATTTCTAATAAAATAGGAATATTACGAAATAGAATTAATTAAGACTAACCAAAAAAAAACCTTTTTTTTTGTTGACGGGGTGGAAATCTTCACAAAGATACCCCGCCTTCTGGGGGGAAGGCGGCGGTTATGTGGGGTTCTTTGACTAAAACCTCCCCGGTGGCCCTTTCCTCGGTGCATGACGAGCGGCTCCGGGAACTCCAGTGGAACGCACCGGAGCCCCTCTGCACTGTGCTCAAGGAGAGCACGTCCCGGAGGGGGAAGTTACTCCCTCCCCCCCTGTGCCCTCGCAGCGCAAGGCGACACGGGCCAGCCGATGTCGCCTTCTTCCCGGGTCCGCCAAAAAAAAAAAAACCTAACCCAACAACCAAAGTACCATTGATATATATCGATATTACATAAAATATCGATGTAGAGACGCGATATATCGCTTTAATCCGATATTATCGAATCATATAATATCGATATATTTAGCGAGATATTTCGTCCGACACACGAAATCTCTTAAGAAATGAAATAAAAAAGGAAAACTTGAATAAAATAAAACCCTTACTTGCGCTGCCATCACGAAGAGTGTAGTGTAGTATGTTACTACACTCCTACTCTTCACGATGGCAGGACTCGTTGTATAAATTTTATAATCTATGCATGTAGTCTGTACTGCTAGCAGAATCAAATCAAATAGTCTGGACTGGTATCCGAAGCGAGAACCTCTCAGTTACGCGCCGAGTACTCTATTAGTACAAAACTTTTCTAATATTTAATATTAAGCGCTAATTAATTATAAACAAATTTCGATATATTTGTACAATATATCGCGTAGTATCGATACAACCTCACGATATATTATATCGAAAAATATATCGATATATTTTTGACATGAACATCCCTATTTTGAAGAATACGCTATCCAATAAACGTTCAATCATCGAAATCCGTTGTCATCATATTGAGTTATTCGTACATTTGTCGCAAATTTAACAACTTATATGGTTTTTCTCGTGGATGCCAAATGTTAGAATTTGACCAAAATTAAATGGGAACACACGGAAAGCAACAGCTTTCGAAAGAAAAATTTAATCTTCAAAATCGGTCCAACCAGTCCGAGTAAGTTACGAAGTAAGAAACATAAAAAAAACTAAAAAACTTATTTTTTTTTAAAAAATGTAAAGAAACTCCCGCTTTTTTGAAGTCGGAATATTTAAATTTTCATAAAATAATTGCTAATTATTAAATAATTGCTAACTTAGAATTAGTTGTATTCCAGTCGTATTTAAGTTCTTTTTGTCATAAGAAAACAACTCCAATAACAATTTTGTACACATCATTCAGTACACAAAAATAAAACCACATAATAAGTTTTAAAGTAATTAACGATAAGGTTGATATTCCTTTAATCTATGCGCAGAAGCATAAAGCGGGGCGCAGGTCTAAAATGCAAATGGTGGCAGTATAAAATGGCGGACTCGCACCCAGCTGGGTGCAGTGCCGGCCGGTGAACGCTCCTGGTTTCCCGTCAAAACTCCTGTCAAACCAGTGTGGCCACTCGAGAATAAATTTCTTTTTTAGGAAAAATCAAAATGAGTGCGCTCTTGATCATCGTTCTGGTTGCCCTAGTGGCCTATAAACTTTTCTCACGCATAAAAATGACGTGGAAAAGCAATAGAAGGGTTGGTAGACAGACAGAGTTTAAAAAGGCCCCGGGGCCAGTGCCATTACCTATAATTGGTAGCTTACATCTTTTGGGAAAGCGTGAATCGCCCTTCCAGGCATTCACTGATCTGGCTAAGCAATATGGAGACATATTTAGTATGAAATTAGGCAGTACCCAATGTTTGGTTGTGAATAATCTGGAGCTGATCAGGGAAGTCCTCAACCAGAATGGAAAATTCTTCGGCGGCAGACCCGACTTCCTGAGATTCCACAAGCTCTTCGACGGAGACAGAAATAATTGTAAGTCATATTAACACATTTTTTTTTCACGCTTCTGATTCCGTCTACTTAAAACTAGGAAAGCATTTTGTTAACATTTTATTAAATTCAAGTCACGTTTCATTTTAATTCATTAAAATAAATATTTTAAAGTATTCTTAATATTATTAGTCAATAATAAATAAAATATTCTTTTTATTTAATAATACTAATATCCGTTTAAAAAAATCATTACATTGACATATAAATATTTCGGAACGTAACGTATTTATTTCTTTTAATTCCAAAAGTTTTCATCTCAATAAATCCACTTACCGTTTTAAAGTTTCATTCCTTGATGCACTTTTAAGGCACAATCACTTTTATTTAAAAACGCCTTATATTAAATTTTTTAAATATAAACAAATTTAAAAAGTCTTAAATCATATTAATTCAAAGATCACCACGATTGTAGACAGATTATATCATAATACATTTTTTTTAATTATTACGTTACAATGACGATTTAAAAGTAAAACGATGTTTTTAATTTTTCAATGTCAAGTCAGGGACACAAGCTGCTCTGGGGCTAGATACACAATAAAACTTTTATACGTAGCATTATAACAGACGATATCCCACCCCACTGCGTCTCACAATACGCCATGTGTATTTTCATACTTGCGAGATACGGGTATAGACAGGAGCCCATAATATCATAATGTAACTTTTAAATAATCCAATAAATAACTCGTAAATAATTCATGAAATATGTGACGAACAATTTTAGTATTAATACGTGAAGCAAAAACTTTGGACACCATGTTACGAAAATTGTTTATAGCTTACATATGCTAAAAACTATTTTTATAATTATACAAACAAAAGACATTAAATCAATAAAAAAAATTACACACCGCGTTTAAAAAATGACAGCCGTTAAATGGTTGCTTGGCAACGGTCAACTATGAACTATATAATGACGATAATTTTAATTTATGCTTAATGGGAAAGGCAAAAACATTTTATTCCATACAGCCATGTCATGAATTGGAGAATTTTGATAGTTTTAAAGGCCGAAGGCACCACCAACTATGGTAATTGATTACTGACAGATATAGTGATTTCAATGCTCCCATTTCTAGATTCGAATTTCGACATTATCGACCACTAGAACAAATAGATCTAACTTTATTGTGAACTAAACGGCATTCAACAATACGTTTCAATGGGTGTTCTTGTCGCTAACGCTGAAATGTATAAAGCGTATTTGGACTTTGCCCTGGCTTAGCTTACAAGTAAAGTCATAATTGAAATTTATAGTTCTTTACTGAGCTTACACTTAGCAAAGAGTCAGTCACGAAAATCGTTGACTAAGACATTCTAAGAATATTAGGGTCTCTTAATTCCGGTCGTCAAAATTTGCATGTATGCTAGCAAACCGAACAATTTCTTAAAACAAAATTGTAAGTGATATTTATTGTATAATTATAAGCTGTAACTTTAATTACAGAATTTATTAAAAATTGCTTGATACAGACAATAGACCTGCACTGTGTCTTAGATTTACGAAACGTAACTGGCTAAGAAAGGAAAGAGATAACTGGTTAATAAATACTTCGGAAACAACGAGACCAAAACACGTAGTAGACGTTGTTTCGATTCGAAGTCGTATTTGTTTTATTGTAAATATACATTCCATTTCCGTTACTAGGTCAAAGCTCACAAGATAGAAACAATATGTATACAAATATTTGTACGTATATATGACCTAATAACGTAGGGTGTACCCTTGTAAGACGAACTCCTCGATGGCATATTAAGATATTATATTTGTGGTTTAATTCATAAGCGGAGCGGGCTACATTCAAGGTTAGGTTAGGCGGAATCAGCCCTGTAGTTTTGGGCTCTCAAGAATAAGACTACGGTATCCCCTGCCTGTCGTATAAGGCGACTAAAAGGGGCCTCGGGTTCATTGGGCGACAAGGGTGGGGGCCTTTGTCGTCCGCTAAGGTGGACCGGGGAAGGAGACATCGGCTAGCCCGTGTGTCTGCACTGCGAGGGCACAGAGGGGAGGGAGAAACCTTCCCCGGGACGTGCTCTCCTTGAGCACAGTGCAGAGGGACTTCGATGCATTCCTCTGGAGATACCGGAGCCCCTCACCATGAACTGAGGAAGGGCCACCGGGGAGGTTTTAGTGGGTAAAAACCCCACATAACCGCCGCCTTCCCCCCAGAAGGCGGGGTATCTTTTCGAAGATTTCCTCCCCGTTAACAAAAAAAAAAAAAGGCGGAATCAGCCCGCTCCGGTGCGTTCCACTGGAGATCCCGGAGCCCCTCGCCATGCACCGGGGAAAGGGCCACCGGGGAGGTTTTAGTGGGTAACAACCCCACATAACCGCCGCCTTCCATAAGGCGGGGTATCTTTGTGAAGATTTCCTCCCCGTCAAAAAAAAAGGCGGAATCAGCCCTGTAGCTCTGGGCTCTTAAGAATAAATCTACGGTATCCCCTACTTGTCATAGAAGGCGACTAAAAGGGGCCTCGGATTCAATGGGTAACAAGGGTGGGGGACTTTGTCGTCCGCCAAAGTGGACCGGGGAAGGAGACATCGGCTAGCCCGTGTGTCTGCACTGCGAGGGCACAGGGGGGGAGGGTGTAACCCCCCACCCCCGGGAAGTGCTCTCCTTGAGCACAGTGCAGAGGGACTTCGATGCATTCCTCTGGAGATACCGGAGCCCCTCACCATGAACTGAGGAAGGGCCACCGGGGAGGTTTTAGTGGGTATTACTCCACATAACCGCCGTCTTCTTCCGAGAAGGCGGGGTATCTTTGTGAAGATTTCCTCCCCGTTAACAAAAAAATACATCTATGAAATAGGAACAATGGCATTTGAAACACGTGTTTCTAATATGTATCATTTGGAAAATATGATTCACTACATATGAAATAGGTGTTACTCATATTCTTACGAATCTTACGTTAATGATCGCGGTTTATAATAATAGTCCATAATACACATAACCCTTCGAAAAGTCGCTCCAACCGGTCTTATTCTAAAAATAAATTTCGCTGTAGCTCGGCCTCGTATGACGTAATGCATTTATGCCTGGGGAGGGGCTTGTAAAACAAAATTTATCGAAGTGGAAAGGGCTCAAAGTTTTCTGATAAAACCGAATTCATTATAAACCATTTAGATTCCCAACAAACATTTTATATAGTAAAGTTTTAATTGTAAGATATATCCTATGTATAATTTTAGGAACACATAGAAATCTACAATCTAGATAAAACCCGATTAGTTGTTTATATTATAAGATTGTATAATTATTTTGCATCGAGAGGGTCACTTTCAAATCGGACAAATGATGCCCGTGCGAAAAATAATAAAGTAACTATCGCGCTTTCAACACTAGCGGAGTAGACAGAGACGGCTTTCGATGTGTCACCAAGTAGGTGACACACACAAAACTTTATTATGTGATTAGGGATTTGAACCAGCAGCTATGAGAGCGTTAGTCACACTGCTTATCCACTAATCATTTTTTTTGTTGACGGAGGGAAATCTTTCTCCCCAAATCCCTTTTTCGGTACATGGAGAGGATCTCCAGTGGAACGCCTTGGGGCCCTTGATCACGTCCAGTGGAGATTAATCCCTCCCCTAATACCCAGACCAAGGCGATAGGGGCTAGCTGATGTCGTCTTCTTCCCGGGTCCACTTTGGCGACACACTAGGCCCCCACCCTTGTCGCCCAGTGAAACTTTTCTTATCCTGCTACAACCCGCCAATGGTTGGCTAGCTAGCCTTGTTTGCCTTTGTACGTGTATTTTGCAATAAACAATTTATCTATGACCGATGATTACTCGCTATTCGCTTATGGCTTGTACCATACCCTGTTGTAAGCCAACACCGGTGCGTCGATAATAACATTTAAACGCATTGGCGCCTTCTAACGTTGCAAAAGGCAATTTTTCAGTAACCTTACACTTAGGCAGCTAAAGTGTGTCTAGTTTTAACAAGTAAATTTATGTGTACATAAAAATCTACGCTGGAAGTTAGTTAGTTTAGTTTATTTGTCTTTCATTCTTCGTACAGCAAAGGACTGGAATAGTTTGCCCGTGTCTGTCTTTTCTTCCGGTTACAATGTGGGTATTTTCAAGGGTAGAGTGAATAGGCATTTACTGAGCTAGTGCGCCTTACCATCCAGGACTGTATTTCCACTTAACATCAGGTGGGATCGTAGTCAAGCACTTGCTTAGAAATTATTAAAAAAATCCTGTATTTCTAGTACGTGTTTTAGGAGCAGAAAATGTTATACGTGCTAGTAGTGTAGGGTGGTCTGTCTTGTGTAAGATATCGTAAAGCATGGAAGGCGTTGGTCTCCTTCTGCGCCATTACTGACTGTAATGACCAAGAAGGAGACCGCAGAACGGGATCGGGAGAGGGCCGATCCCGTTCGAGATGGCGTAGGCAGGCCGGTGGCAGACCGGCCCGCAGCCCTGTAGTTCTGGGCTCTCAAGAATAATACTACGGTATCCCCTGCCTGTCGTAGAAGGCGACTAAAAAGGGGCCTCGGGTTCACTGGGCGACAAGGGTGGGGGCCTGAGTCGTCCACCAAAGTGGACCCGGGAAGAAGGCGACATCGGCTGGCTCGTGTCGCCTTGCGAGGCACAGGGGAGGAGTAACCTTAACCCCAGGACGTGCTTTCCTTGAGCACAGTGCAGAGGGGTTCCGGTGCGTTCCACTGGAGATCCCGGAGCCCCTCGTCATGCACCGAGGACAGGGCCACCGGGGAGGTTTTAGTGGGTAAGAACCCCACATAACCGCCGCCTTCCCCCCAGAAGGAGGGGTATCTTTCTGAAGATTTCCTCCCCGTGAACAAAAAAAAAAAAAGATATCGTAAAGCAAACTAATACCTAATAGAAGCCTTCTATTGTTCAGTGTTAGTAATTTACAAGTACTTGCAATCCTCTTGGTGAGAAGTACGCTCTCTGTGACATTTTGCTGGGAAATATGCTAGTTAAAGTTACAATATGTCTAACTGTTGGGCACAGGCCTTTGTGAAGAGTGTATAATGGCATAGTTAGGAAATGTTCTAACACATACAGGTTTCCTTACAATGTTTTTTTTTATTATTTGCTACTATTTTGTTCCCCAGCATGTTTGACTGGGGGTATTTTTATCTTAACATTAACTAATTTACTACTAACTAATTTGTCTACTTTATATAATAATAATTTCTAAATTTCTTATTTCTAGTTAGTTACTATTTCCTTATATATCTATTATCTCTAAATACACAAATTTCTTATTTTATTTCTAATACACAACTTATTTCTATTTACATTCTGTTTTATTTTTCCTAATTTTTATATCTATCTATTTACTATATGTTTTATTTCTATTTATTACTTTACTTACTACATATTTACAGAATCTTAAAATATATCTATCTTGTTCTTATCACTAATTAAATTTCTTATATTATCTACAGTTATTCTTTCATTCATCTCGCTTTCATATCTTTTAACATTGAATTCCGGACATTCTATCAATATGTGCAACACCGACTCGTGCACTTCTGGATCACAGATGCACGAAGGGCTCTCCTTGCATCGAAACTTATTAAGATACTAAGAGAACCCTCCGTGCCCCGTCAGGATCTGTACAGTGACAGGATCCAGATCCATTTTCCTTATGACGGGGTATGCGGACACAACGTCGGGGAAAAACACCTTCGTTGTGCTCCACACAATGTTTAACCGATTTGAATTATCGATATAATTTATTTATCCGCTACCGATATTTGTACATTGATCGATATTTCCAACTAGCACGAGGGCAACACTTTACGCTTCCAGAAGTGGCACTCAAAGTTAGTTTAGCTTTTCGAATGTCCCTTAAATTATCCGTGAAATAGCAACCGACCGAGTCGTGGTTCATTCTCTCGGGCGCCCTCGGATCGGAATGCTTACGCGTAACATAGTAACCGTCAAAGCCGAGGTTACCCCCACCCGGGGACCCTTGTGTCTAGTTACTAGCGATAGAGGTTCAGGCTAAGCGACCTAAGAGCTATGCCACCTCTCAATCCGGTGAAGCAGTCAAGGCCAGCTTTTCCGGCCAATCTGTGTAGTTCGGTAAAAAGAGGGCAACACTAGTACGCATAATTACTTGCGTGTTGAAAAAATGTGTGTCAATCTCAAAAATACACGGTAATAAGAATCCACCTCGTGGTGGGTGTATCATTACTGGCTGACTATGTAAATAGGAAATAGACATAACTGTGCACCCCAGTATCGAATTGCGCGCAAACAATTGGGACGACGCGTGTTTTTTTTTCGCTATTACGTAAATAGTACAAGCTCGTACTCCTTACATAAACATAGAAAAGATAAAGATAAAGTTACAGCCTTTATATATATGATATATATGTCCCACTGCTGGGCACAGGCACACGGTGAAGAGAGTCATCATCATCATCATTTCAGCCGTAAAACATCCACTGCTGGACATAGGCCTCCCCAACGATTTCCAAAAGGACCGGTTGTAAGCGGCCCGCATCCAGCTGCGTCCTGCGACCTTTATGAGGTCGTCAGACCACCTTGCGGGTGGACGTCCCACACTGCGCTTGCTGGTCCGTGGTCTCCAATCGAGAACTTTCGGCCCCATCGGCCATCTGTTCTACGCGCTATGTGCCCTGCCCATTGCCACTTCAACTTGCTTATCCGGCGAGCTATGTCGGTTACCTTCGTTCGTCTACGGATCTCCTCATTCCTGATTTGATCTCGTAGAGATACTCCGAGCATAGCCCTCTCCATAGCTCGTTGTGTGACTTTGAGCTTGCTTATGAGGCCCATAGTGAGACCACGTTTCTGATCCGTATGTCATCACTGGTAACACACACTGGTCGAAGACTTTCGACTTCAAGCACTGAGGTATTTTGGATGAGAATACATTTTGAAGCTTCCCGAACGTTGCCCAGCCGAGTTGGATTCGACGATTGACCTCTTTCTCAAGGTTTATTTATTTATTTATTAAGATACACCAACAGCATTACACAAGCATACATTGTTGTAATAATCAAGTTTACAAACTAAGTCCTGTTGTGTATGCCAATTACAGGTGTACACAACATTCGCTATAAGGAAACGTAACGATTTTATTATTGTTTTATTATTATTATTTTTATTTATTTGATTTTATTATTATTTAGGTTGGACTTGTAAAGAGTGTATAAGGACATAATCCGACACGCACACCTAGTGACTTGGCAGACTTCACATGGCTTAGAAAAAATGTTCTAAAACATGTAGGTTTCCTCACGATGTTTTCCTTCACCGTCGAGCGCATCAATTATTAGTGCCGGCACCGGGGATCGAACTCGGGTTGCTAGCGTACTATGCAACATTTTTTTTGTTTACGGGGAGGAAATCTTCAGAAAGATACCCCGCCTTCTGGGGAAGGCGGTGGTTATGTGGGGTTCTTACCCACTAAAACCTCCCAGTGGCCCTTTCCTCGGTGCATGACGAGGGGCTCCGGGATCTCCAGTGGAACGCACCGGAGCCCCTCTGCACTGTGCTCAAGGAGAGCACGTCCCGGGGGAGGTTACTCCCTCCCCCCCTGTGCCCTCGCAGCGCAAGGCGACACGGGCCAGCCGATGTCACCTTCTTCCCGGGTCCACTTTGGTGGACGACTCAGGCCCCCACCCTTGTCGCCCAGTGAACCCGAGGCCCCTTTTAGTCGCCTTCTACGACAGGCAGGGGATACCGTAGTCTTATTCTTGAGAGCCCAGAACTACAGGGCTGAACGTACTGTGCAACTTGAGCCAACCGCCCGGACACTGAGCTACCACGGCTCTTATTTTGATGAATATTTTATGGCTTGGTAACAAGATCTTGAAGCCATGTGTTATTTAAAACACACACTTATTTCTTACATCTAAGTTGAAAATGGCAAAATCAAAAATATATTCCACGGCTCTTATACATATAGAAGCCACAGATAATTAAAGACAGACAGATATCAATAAAAAAAGTTGAATTAACCTTCTCTGTAAATACTATAAGGGCATATAAAGTTAGTTAAAGTTACAGCCTTTATATATATAATATATATGTCCCACTGCTGGGCAGAGGCCTTCTCTGTAAAGAGAGTATAAGGGCATAGTCTACCACGCGGCCCTAGTGCGGATTGGTAGACTTCACATGGCTTAGAAAAAATGTTCAAAGACATGTGGGTTTCCTCACGATGTTTTCCTTCACCGCCGAGCTCGTGGTTAATCAGCACATAAAATTGCAATAACTAATTTATTGGTGCCGGCACCGGGGATCGAACTCGGGTTGCTAACGTACGACTTGAGCCAACCGCCCGGACACTGAGCTACCACGGCTCTATCGGCGGCTCTAAGGGCATATATCGTAAAAATATTACTAAATAGAATTAATCAGAACCTAACCAAACTCTCACCAAACTGTTCTTAAAGTACATCCTTTCCAATAAAACATGAATCATCGAAATCGATTGGCGTGATATTTAATTACTCGTCGATCCATGCGCGTGTTAGAATCAGGAGCAGTTAATAATATACTTATTATTGTTTTATTTAACTTTGATACTTTCATATTCATTGTAACACATACATCAGATATACTTTAGTAAATATATAACATATTAACAACATCACCATAAATATAGGTATATCACCTTACTCATAGTACATGTATATTATATAAGACAAGGTAAATAACACTAGTACTTAACTTATATACAGAGGCACTACCGACGAATAACACTAACAACACTTAGGCGACGCCACCGAAGAAGAGTTGTTCTTCGGTGGCGTCGCTTAAGTGTTGTTAGTGTTATTCGTCGGTAGTGCCTCTGTATAATGCTTTACATATTTAATACTCTTTGGTTGTAATAGCACATACATTAATAACTAATTATTCGTATTTTAACACATATATACTATATGTGACGAATGAAATGAAACTGTTATAAATAAAGTGTAACGGGCATCTGTATTTGACAGACATATAATCTAAACATCAGAAACGAATCATTCGATAGTCTAAGGAGCAACTATACTACAATTATCTCACACATGCATCTATTCTCTGTCTTTCTCTTGGTCATAAACAAACAAATCAAAATAGAATTAAAATCGTTTTTGAAATTGATAACAAAGTATGCGATCAAAAAACATCAACTCAGATTCCCGCCAAAAGTGTACTACAAAAACATTTGACAGATAACAATTGTTTATACTTTGTTGTTGTTTATGGTATTCGCGTGCAAACTTTTTAGTTACCAGGCTAGACATTCTTCAAAAAGAAAATAGACTTTTTAGATTTTTTTTTCAAATGATTTAGCGCTTGAATCCGCCAGTATGAAGCCATAAATACATGTAACATATCATTTTACGCTGGCCGCGGCATGTACTTTTCCTTCACGCACTGATTGTCTGGAATTACCGCATCATTACCCGATGCATTTTCAATTTCCTTCGGTTCTTACTGACGCTTCTTACGGCGAGTTACATCACGTTGTGTGAAATTATCGGAGCGTGATTTAGTTTTTTGCCCAACGCCATAGATGGAAGTTTTTTGCCACGGGAATTACGTCCGCTGTTTCTATACTGAGTAAATATCCTGTATATCATAACCTTAACATGATTTATTAAAGTAAAATTTCTTTACGAGCGCTCGACTTGGGGAGTAAGCTGGTGAACGCGTTACGAAAAGTGTGATACGAAAGTGACAGTATTTGTCTCAAAATGTCGGTAAGAAGAGACGAATGACAACAGTCTTACTTTCGTGAACTAAGCCGTAATATTCTTATCCGTGAAGTAGCAACCGAGCGAGTCGTGGTTCGGAATTCTAACGCGTAAAATAGTAACCGTCCAAGCCGAGGATACCCCTCACCGGGGGGACCCCTGTGTCGAGTTACTAGCGATAGAGGTTCAGGTTAAGCGACCTCATAACTATGCCACCTCTCAATCCGGTGAAACAGTCAAGGCTAGCTTCTCTGGCCAATCTGTGTCATTAAAAAACCGTAATAACACAGTGTGAGGGTCCGTTTTCAATGAAACTTTCAGAGAATCTTCAGATTGACCTGGCGAGTAATCCTGTAAAGTTTGGTGACGATCGGAGAACTCCTCTTATTGAACTGTCAAATACAGCTTTTATTTACTATGATACTACTACGGGTATGATATTGTATTTACTGATTTAACAACTCATGTCTTTTCCACAGCATTAGCACTTTGTGATTGGTCAAGCCTCCAGCTCCGCCGTCGCAACCTGGCGCGCCGCCACTGCGGTCCCAAGCAACACACCGACAACTTCACCAGGATCGGTTCCGTGGCGACGTTCGAAACGGTAGAACTGATCCAAACACTAAAACACATCACTAGGACAACGGAGACCAGTATCAACCTGAAACCACACCTCATGATGACGGCAATGAACATGTTTTCTAATTACATGTGCAACATACGCTTCGACACCGACACAGATGCGGAGTTCAAGAAGATTGTCGACCACTTCGACGAGATCTTCTGGGAGATCAATCAAGGCTACGCCGTTGACTTCATGCCCTGGCTGGCTCCCTTCTACAGGAGACACATGACAAAGCTGTCCAACTGGTCGCAGGATATACGCGCGTTCATCCTCTCGCGGATCGTTGAAAAGAGAGAAATGCACCTAGACACCGATGAGCCCGAGAAGGATTTCCTAGATGGTCTTTTGAGAGTGCTCCGGGATGATCCAAATGTAAATAGAAATACGATCATTTTCATGTTGGAAGACTTCTTAGGTGGTCACTCATCAGTAGGGAATTTAGTGATGTTATGTCTAGCAGCGGTGGCCAGGGATAATGATGTCGGAAAGAAGATCAGAGCGGAGATCGATGCATTAACTAAAGGCAAGCGAGCGATCACTCTAGCAGACAGAAGCAGACTGCCTTACACCGAGGCGACGGTTCTCGAATGTCTAAGGTACGCGTCTTCGCCCATCGTCCCTCACGTGGCGACAGAACCGTCCGTGATAGCGGGTTACGGTATCGAGGAAGGCACTGTTATATTCATAAACAACTACGAGCTGAATAAATCAGAAAAATACTGGGAGCAGCCGGAGAAGTTTGATCCTAGCAGATTCCTGGAGCGCAACAAGGTCCGCGTGAGACGTAACTCACAATGTGACTCCGGAATGGAATCCGATAGCGAGAGAACGGCACCCTTAAACAGAGCTTTAGATACCGAGAGCGAAGTTGTGACGGTTAAAAAGAACATACCACACTTTCTCCCCTTCAGCATAGGAAGGCGGACGTGCATAGGTCAGACCCTGGTGACGACGATGAGCTTTGTAATGTTCGCCAGCATTATCCAGGAGTTCGACATCGCCGCTGAAAACATGGAAGACTTAAGACAGAAGCCGGCATGTGTTGCCCTACCAAAAGACACATTCAATTTATATCTCCTACCACGAAAACATTAGCTTTCTGTATTTATTGCTTTTAGATAATCACTTAACGGCCATACGGATATTATATTTACATCTTAGTAATTTTTATATCGGTTATATTAATTATAGGGAATAATTAGACCAAAATTAAAATATTATTATTTAATAGAGTAACATAAGATTATATTTATATATGTAATGCATGTCTTTATGTAATCGCACTAGACAAAGATAATAAACCGTATGGCCACAGACTCGCTCAAACATAATTTATTATTTGCAATAATCGATTTTTAGCTCATTCGCTAATTTATCAATTGGTTCAGTAAAAAGTTCTGGTTAATTAATTATTAAAAAAAAGTAATAAATATTTAGTGGAATTCAAGCAATTATTTTTAACATACTGGCATTTTGCATTCAATCTAATATTAGAATAGTGGCAGACGCTATCCTTCATTATTTTCGTTCCTAGATAACCCAAAAAGTAACACAGTAAAACCTCCATAATGTAATACATTTTATCAAAATAAAATCACAGAATAAGCAGTCAAATTTCTTTCTGTAATATACACCTATTTTTGCATTGGTGATCGATTTCATAATACACGGATAAGTTTTATAAACATTAATAATATGAAAGTATAACAGATGCATTTAAAAAGCATTTAATAGAAAAAGTTCCTAAATCATCTATTTCCCTAAGTTATCTATAGTTTCAGCTCGTATATTGTATCTATGTTTAATTTTTTTAAAAAGATTTTATGGCCTGGCATCAAGACTTTTAAGCCAAATATATAATTATAGTCTGTATCTAAATTGTTTTTGTATGTTGAATATATCTGTTTAATCTCATCAAATATATTTAATAATAATACTAAAAAGTTTTATCTTTAATTAAATATGTATTATACTAATTAATTCTAAATAATGACATATACAATTATGCAAAGGTCTGTTCGAAAATTTGCGTTTATAAATTGTCAAATGTCAGATGAAAATGTATTCCCGCGTTTTTTAATCTGTTTAATCTGTGGTAGAATTTTCTGCAATCTCTGGATAATGTTTATTTTATGTTTTATATTGTTTTTTAATAAGTAGTTAGTACATAGATAGTAGATAATCATTGTGATCGGTAGACTGTATATTAGAATGTGAAATTATAGTTTTAGCAATTGTTTTATCGTTTTTTTTTATCCTTGACATTTTAACTAAAAAACAAACTTAGTTCTTTTACTATTTAGTGGAAATGAACGACCAGTGACTTCGTAGTGTCTCGTTCTAAGTAAGTTAATACAAAATTTATATATGCTAGTTCACTTGGTGGTGTTGGTTGGTTATACATTGGCGTACCACTGACTGTCCGATATTGTTTCAACATTTTCATAATGACATTTTCCAAATAGTCAGTTACATTTCAATCAATTAATCGCAAAGCCTACAAACACTAAAATGAATTTCTATAGTATATAAGTAGTAACTCGATACAAGGCTCCCCCCGGTGAGGGGTAACCTCGGCTTGGACGGTTACTATGTTACGCGTAAGCATTCCGATCCGAGGGCGCCCGAGAGGGCCGAACCACGACTCGGTCGGTTGCTATTTCGCGGACAATCTAAGGAACATTCAAAAGCTAATCTTACTTTGTGAGCCACTACGGGAAGCGTTGGCGCTGGGAGAAGAAGTGGCCGAAGAAACTCCACGATTAGGTGTACAAATAAGATTCTACCGTTGTGATAAAAATGGCGTGGGTCTAGGTTCACATTACTCGTACAATTCGCAGATAATTGAAAATTAGTTTGTTCATACCAGGACAATTTAATCCTATATTATTAAGTTCGCATTAG
The DNA here is from genome assembly GCA_029286785.1 of Meandrusa payeni. Lineage (NCBI taxonomy): Eukaryota > Metazoa > Arthropoda > Insecta > Lepidoptera > Papilionidae > Meandrusa > Meandrusa payeni. Next base: position 2,082,551 of record JAGSMX010000026.1, read on the forward strand.
TGTCATATTTTCTTCTTCTAAAATGCTTTGGTTGGTAGTAATAACCACCGGGGGGACCCTTGTGTCGAGTTACTAGCGATAGAGGTTCAGGCTAAGCGACCTAACAGCTATGCCACCTCTCAATCCGGTGAAACAGCCAAGGCCAGCTTCTCCGGCCAATCTGTGTAGTTCGTCATTAAAAACCTAATCGTATTCTTGTGATATTTTTTTTAATATTCCTCTTATAATATAAATACCACACTCATCACACACACACACACACACACACGAACATTCAAACTACAACACGTTCACATTTATTTATTTATATATGAATATTCATTTATTTTTTAACTACTTTATCTTTGTTAAATTAAATTTATAAATGACATTGATATATGGCAGTGGGAGAGGGCACCGATTCCTGAGATATTTAATTCTAGTTCAGGAGTCAGGGAGTCCGTATATTTATTGTAAAGACATATTTGAACAAGTTATTATTTTTTAAAAATTATTTTTAGATATTAGGCAAAAATATCATACAAAATACCAAAACATGTGTGCGAAGCAGAGCCCACGCAACCGGTGGTTAGGGCGACACAGAGAGAAACCACCTGACGATGCGTGCCGTGTCCGGGAGTACTGCCTTCTGTATCTAGCGAAAGTCTTTTAAAATGTTGATCGAGACTTTTCGCTATAAGACCGTTTGCGGAAACGACTATCGGGACAATGATCGTCGAATCCACATCCCACATGGCGGTCACCTCGTGAGCCAAGTCGAGGTACTTTGTGATTTTTTCCCTTTACTGATTATTATTTATTTTTGATTCATTTTAACAAGTTTCTCCGTCTAGTTGGTAAATAAAAAATATACAAGATTTACATAACAAAAGACATAAGAGAATTAATAAATAAATTTAACCAGACGGAATTCACACGACAGGGAAGACCATTATTATTTATTATTAATAATAATAATAATAATAAGCCCCCTGAAATCCAACCACACGTCCGGATCGACCATCAGATCACGTAGGGGGCGGACACACGATTGAGCAATTACTGGCGTGGCTAACGTGGCTATGGTAACAACCCATTAAAAATGGAGACTCGTTCAAAAAGAAAACTGAGAGGGCCGCTTCCCGAGGGCGATCGTCGGGGCACACCTGGAGCTGATGCTGGGTGTTTCAGCATGCGAACCATCAGCGGTGAGGAGTTGAACAGGCGGACTCCCATCGAAAAACGTACTACAGCCGATAGAGTAAGCCCACTGATGGTAAGCGGACACAATAGCCCAATAGAACCATACAGCCCTAGTAGTAGTTCTTATGTACCATCAATAAGATCATCACCAACTACAATTAGTGATATTGATGTACATGTTAGTGACAGTTTGCACGGCGGGTCTTATACCCAGGAATCTTTGTTTCCCCCAGCTTTGGATGTTTCAACGGTAGCTCCGGCAATGAGACCGGCGACCACCAAAGCTGGCAAACCTCGTGTACGTATGAAATGGGATAAAGAAATTAACATATTCATAATGCGTACATATTTGGAGATCACTAAATTAGAAACTGATTTAACCCAATATCGACAACAACTTTATCTGCGATTTACCGAAAAATATCCTAATGTGAATACTACTGAGCAACGAATATCTGATCAGCGTAGAGTCATTGTAAGAAATAAATTATTACCGGATGATGAAATTAAAAGATTTATGAGGAAGTGCGGATTGTTTTAGAGTCAAATACGAACATAGAAAGTAACATATCACCTCATCGCGATTTAAATTTAAATAACCTAAATCTAAATTCTTCTATAGATACAGCAATTAATAACACAGAAATTTTTGATATTGAATTACCTGATACACAGGACTTACGTTGTACACAAAATGCAAACACACAAACGTCTGAACAAAGTGCAATGGTAAGTGATTTCAGTGATGATGTACTAGAAAAATTGAAGAACAATCTTGAACAAAACCTAGTTAAATATAGAAATACAGATCCCAGATTAAGACCAAAATTACCAAAACTAAGATATTCAGTTCAATTAAACAAACTACTAATAGCATTTAATGAGTACATTTTGCCATATAAACTAAACACACTTGAAAATATACTTGATACACACACCCTAATTTATTGTACTGCATTGACAATCATCACACATTTAAATGTAAAAGTTAATCATAGTGATAGAAGACATTCTAAAACTAAACCAGCTTGGCAAATAAGGTTAGAGTTAGATATCGAGAAATTGCGTGTAGACATAGGTAGAGTAACTCAATATAAAAATGGTAACAGAGGTAAAAAAGTGGTCAAACAAGTTAGTAAAATTTTCGAATGCACAAAAGTACACAGCTCGCGGGAGGATCCTAATAAACGAATAAATGAACACCTTGATACATTAAAACAAAAACTATCAGTAAAAAGTCATCGGTTAGCAAGGTACAAAAAGGCACAGTGTAGAAAAAATAACAATAAACTATTCACAACAAACGAAAAACAATTCTATAGAAAACTTAAAGAAAGCGTAAAAGTAGAAAATCCACCAACAGAACAAGCTCTGGCAGACTTTTGGGGCAAGTTATGGAGTAATGATGGCGAACATAACAAAATGCTGAATGGATTGAAAAGGAACGATCTGGTTCGGAGAGTGTTGAAGAAATGGAATTTGAGGAAATAGAAACCGATGAGCTAAAAATATAATCAACAGGACACATAATTGAAAGCCGCAGGCCTTGATAATATTCAAAACTTTTGGTTAAAAACCTTACTGTATTACATTCTATTTTGGCTAAGCAAATTACAGATATAATTAAAGGTAATAAGACATAGCCAGAGTTTTTAGCGCAAGGAATCACTTATATGTTGCCAAAAGTAATCGAACTCGACCCATCTCAATATAGACCTATAACTTGTTTACCAACATTGTATAAAATCATAACATCGTGTTTAGCACATAAAATTAAAATACATCTAGAACGAAATAAAATAATATCAGAGGAACAAAAAGGCTGCAGGAAAATCATAGAGGATGCAAGGAACAGTTGATAATTGACTCAGTTATACTAAAACATGTACAAAAGGCCGAAAGGATCTTTTGTAACCTATATTGATTATAAAAGGCGTTTGATAGTGTTCCCCACTCCTGGCTATTAGAAGTACTACAGTTATATAAAATTAATCCTACAATTATAAACTTTCTCAAAATACTATGCAGATTTGGAAAACTACACTACACTTAAGAACAGAATTAGCAGACATTAGCACTAAAGAAATCAATATTAGAAAAGGTATATTTCAGGGAGATTCTTTGAGTCCCCTATGGTTTTGTCTTGCCTTAAATCCTCTTTCAAATCAGATAAAAACTTCAAATTTAGGCTATGATATTAAAAGTAATAGAAAAACACTACACCAACTTACACATTTACTGTATATGGACGATTTAAAATTGTATTCAAGTAAGGAAATTAATATGACACAATTACTTAACATAACTACACAATTTTCAAAAGATATAAAAATGGAGTTAGGACTAGAAAAGTGTAGAAAACTAAATATAGCTAAAGGAAAAATAAGGGAAGGCGATTATAATGTAGATGAACAGGAGAGTATAACAGCAATGAAAGAGGGTGAAGTATATAAGTATTTAGGATACAACCAGGGCAGATTTATTGAACATAAAGCGATAAAAGACAAATTAAAGATAGAATATTTTCAAAGGTTACGATTGCTAGGCAAGGCGCAACTGTGCAGTAAAAACTTATTTAAAGCTTTCAATACATACGCCATACCAATTCTAACGTATTCATTTGGGATTATTAAGTGGACTAATACAGAATTAAATTATTTAGAGACTAAAACAAGAACAATCCTCACTCAAAATAGGTATCATCATCCTAAGTCTGCAATAGAACGTGTGACATTAGCTAGACGGTGCGGTGGAAGAGGATTGATCGATATTACACATTTACATAATAGTCAAATAGTCAACTTAAAAACATTTTTTAACCGTAAGAAGTTAGAAAGTAAATTACACGACACTATTACTAAGATAGACACACAATTCACACCCTTAAATCTGCAGTCTGAAATTACGGAACCGATTGATAAAAAAGAAGAGGTTGACAGAAAGCTGCGGAGATGGAGAAGTAAGGAACTGCATGGTAGACACCTGAAAGATTTAGAGCAATCACATGTACACAAAGATGCATCAAACAAATGGCTTGAGCTTGGAGGCTTATTTCCAGAAACTGAAGGTTTCATGCTGGCAATCCAAGATCAAGTCATATCCACTAAAAATTACAGGAAATTTATTTTGTGAGAGAGATCGATTAAGGACGATTTGTGTCGAAAATGCCACACTAAGCCCGAAACTATACAGCACATAACAGGAGCATGTGTGACATTGACACAAAATGACTACACACACAGACACAATCAACTAGTAAATATAATTCATAAAAATTGCACAAAAAAGTAATCTTGCCCACAGTCAGCACACTCCGTACTACAAATACACTCCACAACCAGTCCTAGAAAATCAGTCATATAAACTTTACTACGACCGGACAATCTTAACAGATCACACTATATACAATAACAGACCAGATATAACATTTGTTGACAAGAAAAATAAACAAACATATATAATAGATATTTCGGTACCTAACACCAATAATTTGCAAACAGCCATAAGCGAATAGATAAGGAAATACACAGAGCTGCAGGAAGAAATTAAAAGAGTTTGGAAAATGAACAACGTGACAATAGTACCAATAATTATCTCTACCACTGGTGTCGTACCCAAATATCTATTTAAAGCATTAAATATCCTTAGTTTACCGGAATTTACTTATTTGACTCTACAAAAAGCCGCCATTTTAAACACATGCAGGATTGTCCGTAAATTTCTACAACTTTCTTCAGATAGTGATAGACCGACCGATACCGAATAAATTTTATAGGACCTAGCACTTGGTATCAACCCGTGTTAGATCTTAATACCAGGCCTAGCCTGAGATATAGTTTCGCTATAACCTAAAATAATAATAAATCTTTATTAGTCACCAAAGAAAATGTTTAAACAAAGAAATATGAAGTCCCTGACTCCTGAGCTAGGTTCAATTGGACCTGTGTTTCAGGGGTCAGTGTCTTCTCCCATTTGAAAAGCACAATAAAATACAATAAAATATGAGCATAACAAATGAAAACAATATTTTATAAATTTGTGTGTGTGTGTGTGTGTAAATTTGTGTTTGTGTATGTCCCTCAGCTTTATATTATATTAAATTTTATTAAATTAGGAGGCGTTCAGTCTGAATATAATCCAACTCTAGTAAATATTTTTTACAAACTAATTTACATTTATGATTCGACAAAGGATGAATTTTTAAGATTTTATTTAACCTATTATACAAGAAAGTGGCTCTTTTAATATTATTAGATTATTATAATATTATTAAATATTAAGGGTGTGCGGTGTGCCTTAGACCAACAGCGGGTGGATACATACAGTGAGATGACGTAAACCTCAGACATCATGCATTATGCATTCCTGAGAACGTAGATTCTCCTCTCAAAACAAATCTCGCAGCGCACGCGCTCTCGGGACACATTCAGACGGTCATCAAAGACTGCTCCAAGGAGGTAACCGTTGTGGACGACCACAGATGGGTCCTGCCTTCTGAAATTCGTGATCTCATGAGACGTAAGAACGCCGCCACTAGGGCTTACGACTTGTACCCTACCGAGCGTCACCGTAGGCTGCTACATAAATTGCAGCGTGAAGTTTTTGACTCAATAATATTTATATTTTTTTTTCATCTATTATTTTATTGTATAAAATATATTTTAATCTCATAACTGTTTTATTCATGTATCATATTTATTATAATCTTACTGTCTGTATAATAATATTCCATATAAAAGTAGTATTGCGCGCGCACGTCTTTAGGTAGTCCCGGGCACCGCTGAAAATCAACGCTGTCGCATCCTTGTGACAGCATATGCTGAGACGGTGTCCGATATTGGCATCATATGTTTTGTATTATTTGTCCGTGTAACTTTAACTGTGTTTTGTCCATTTTTCATTCTTTTTTAATGTGTGTTATATTCAGTCTGTAATGTGTTTTTGTATTGTGATGCCAATAAATAAATGTCTATGTCTAAGTTAAATCACGCATAGCCGCTTATAGGTACGGACGGTGGGACAATACGCTAAGCGACATCCGCCCATCACATCTGGCATTTTGGTCATTCTTAAAAAACTCCAGACGCGGCCGATGCCCTAGGGCATTGGTTTCGGAAATGGAGAATAGAAATCAACCCGGCTTAGAGCGCAGCCATGTACTTCACGAGGCGTCTTCAGTCTCCACCTCGTTGCGTCCAACTTCTAGGTACCCCTATTCCATGGGTTACACAAACCAAATACCTTAGTGTCGTAATAGATCCCAAACTCAACTTCGGTCCTCACGTAGATCAAGTTAGGAACCGGGCGGCCTACGTTATGGGTCGCCTATATCACCTCATTAATAAGAAAAGTAAAATGTCCCTTCGTAATAAGGTGACACTTTACAAAGCAGTTATACGTCCCGTTATGACGTACGCGATCCCGGTCTTCGCGCATGCCGCCCATAAACATATCCATAGGTTACAAGTAATTCAGAATCGTTTTCTGCGACGAGCCACGGATGCGCCGTGGTTCGTACGTAATCGCGAGCTCCACGTTGATACACGGTTACCGACAATAGCCCAATTCTTTAAGCAGGCATCTCGACGGTTTTTTCGAGACTGCCACCAAACATTCTAACAAACTACTTGTAAGTGCCTTCACTTATAAGCCTTCCTTTAATAAATTCCATCGCGTCGCCCGAAGGCCGAGACACGTTCTTGACGATCCGGACGACGCGATTACCATTGCACAGGCTAGATCTCTACAAATCCACAAAGCGTCCATTCGCGACCGTCGGAGGTTGCGAATAATCCTTGCGCGATACTGCTGTTTTATGGGCAGGCCCCACCCCTTAGATGCTAGGAGCGTTGCTGGAGTTTCTTCGACCACTTCTTCTCCCAGCGCCAACCCGAAGTGACACTCAATGTTAGTTGAGCTTTTGAATGTCCCTTAGATTATCCGTGAAATAGCAACCGACCGAGTCGTGCTATTTCACGGATCACGGACAACCCTCGGATCGGAATGCTCACGCGTAACATGGTAACCGTCCAAGCCGAGGTTACCCCTCACCGGGGGAGACCCTTGTGTCGAGTTACTAGCAATAGAGGTTCAGACTAAGCGACCTAAGAGCTATGCCACCTCTCAATCCGGTGAAGCAGTCAAGGTCAGCCACTCTCGCCAATCTGTGTTATTCGTCATAAAAAAAAAGCATTATGCACTTCCAGACCTACCTCAATGTCACTTGAAAAATGCGACATGGATGCATAATGCATGCAATCGTAACAGCGCTATAAGGCTGTGCCACAACAAATGATATCCGATATAATCAACCGACTTCAAAAAAGTAGGTTTATTAAGTTAGGTATGTTTGTGACCTTTCGACTAGGTGAACCGACTTTGAAGATACTTTTTTGACGTGACAACATCTTATAAATTGATGAATACTGGGTGTCATCCGCGCAAAATGTCGTACCTGTGGAGTTCCTCGAACCTCGTAGACGACCCAAGCTACGTTACGGAAATTGTTTTTTAGTGATTATTGTGGTGATCAATAGATCATCAATCAAGTACACAGATGGCTAAAGCAGCAATGAGCAAACTGACCAGAATCATGGTCAATCCGAGCAGCCGACCGAAAGAAAATTGAAGCTTTTGAATGTCCTTAGATTATCCGTGAAATAGCAACCGACCGAGTCGTGCTATTTCACGGATCCTGAACAACCCTCGGATCGGAATGCTCACGCGTAACATGGTAACCGTCCAAGCCGAGGTTAACCCTCACCGGGGGAGACCCTTGTGTCGAGTTACTAGCAATAGAGGTTCAGACTAAGCGACCTAAGAGCTATGCCACCTCTCAATCCGGTGAAGCAGTCAAGGTCAGCCACTCTCGCCAATCTGTGTTATTCGTCATAAAAAAAAAGCATTATGCACTTCCAGACCTACCTCAATGTCACTTGAAAAATGCGACATGGATGCATAATGCATGCAATCGTAACAGCGCTTTAAGGCTGTGCCACAACAAATGATATCCGATATAATCAACCGACTTCAAAAAAGTAGGTTTATTAAGTTAGGTATGTTTATGACCTTTCGACTAGGTGAACCGATTTTGAAGATACTTTTTTGACGTGACAACATCTTATAAATTGATGAATACTGGGTGTCATCCGCGCAAAATGTCGTACCTGTGGAGTTCCTCGAACCTCGTAGACGACCCAAGCTACGTTACGGAAATTGTTTTTAGTGATTATTGTGGTGATCAATAGATCATCAATCAAGTACACAGATGGCTAAAGCAGCAATGAGCAAACTGACCAGAATCATGGTCAATCCGAGCAGCCGACCGAAAGAAAATTGAAGCTTTTGAATGTCCTTAGATTATCCGTGAAATAGCAACCGACCGAGTCGTGCTATTTCACGGATCACGGACAACCCTCGGATCGGAATGCTCACGCGTAACATGGTAACCGTCCAAGCCGAGGTTAACCCTCACCGGGGGAGACCCTTGTGTCGAGTTACTAGCAATAGAGGTTCAGACTAAGCGACCTAAGAGCTATGCCACCTCTCAATCCGGTGAAGCAGTCAAGGTCAGCCACTCTCGCCAATCTGTGTTATTCGTCATAAAAAAAAAGCATTATGCACTTCCAGACCTACCTCAATGTCACTTGAAAAATGCGACATGGATGCATAATGCATGCAATCGTAACAGCGCTATAAGGCTGTGCCACAACAAATGATATCCGATATAATCAACCGACTTCAAAAAAGTAGGTTTATTAAGTTAGGTATGTTTATGACCTTTCGACTAGGTGAACCGATTTTGAAGATACTTTTTTGACGTGACAACATCTTATAAATTGATGAATACTGGGTGTCATCCGCGCAAAATGTCGTACCTGTGGAGTTCCTCGAACCTCGTAGACGACCCAAGCTACGTTACGGAAATTGTTTTTAGTGATTATTGTGGTGATCAATAGATCATCAATCAAGTACACAGATGGCTAAAGCAGCAATGAGCAAACTGACCAGAATCATGGTCAATCCGAGCAGCCGACCGAAAGAAAATTGAAGCTTTTGAAATGTGGTGTTGGCGCAGTATGTTGCGTATACCATGGACGGCAAAAAGAACTAACAAGTCCGCCATCTTAAGATAACCACCAGACTGTCCACTACCTGCTACCGGCGAGTCCTTAACTACTTTGATCACATTGCCCGAAGGCAACCAGATAATTTAGAGAAAATGGTTGTTGTAGGGAAAATCGAGGGCAAAAGATCACGGGGCCGATCACCTACTCGCTGGTCTGACCAAATTAAAAAACATAGTTGGACTCGACATTCCAACCGCGATGAGACAAATCGAGGACAGAGTGGTGTGGAAGCAGCTCATCGACGACTCGGTGAAAGCGCTTCAAGATAAGCACGGCATTCAGAAATGAAGAATACGATGAAGAAGAAGTGGTGATCAAAATAAAAAAAAAATATTTACCATCGGCCATGCAAGGTGACGAACTATTCAGATTACAGCATAGACCATGGACCATGTTAATTGTAGCAGTATCAAGTAGTCATTGATCAATAGAACAGTTATCGAGCGAGATGAAAAATTATTAAATTACTAAAATGAATGCGTTGTGAATATTTATGTTATTATGTACCATATTGAAAATGAGTCAAACTTTTTTGCGAATGCCTCCTAGGGTATACCGATTTATAAGACGCGTCAAAAAAAAATGGGTGCGTGTGCTTATGTACGCCCGCATTTGATATTGTTAAAACAATATTTTTTTAATAGCAGGCAAATAATTAAAATAAAATAATAACACGACTGGAAATGTTTAGTCAACACAGACAAAAATTTTGAAAAATGTAATAAATAAATATTAGATTAATAGATAACAGCTAGTTAAAAGTAATTATCATAATTATTAGTCATAATTAGTTAAAATTTAGGTAACGCATTTGCAAAAATCAATATAGTTGGCCTGATCGAAGGGAGGAATGCTCGGTCGATGTCTTGCCCTCATTTTGACCTACCCACAGACCTGTCATCGCAGAAGCAATGGGATGGGCCGCTTTGCAGTTTGGTCCGGGAGAATCTCGTTGATAAGGCCCAAAATACTGCAGAGCATGCTCGGTTCATCGCTATCAGTGCTTGGCTGTGGCTGCAGGCTCTTCCATCCCCTAACACTGGGATATTAATGGATTCCACTTCGTTCCGATAGGCCGTATGAATAAGGTTGGGCGCTGCATGTTTTATGCCACATCGTTGTCGCTGTGGCGAAATGGTCGACCAGCTGGGACACCACGGGCTATCATGCCAGCGTAGTGCAGGACGCATTTCCCGACACTCCAACCTCAACGACATCATCCGTCGGGTTCTTACCACCGCTAATGTTCCATCTATTTTGGAGCCAAATGGACTATTGCGTAGTGATGGTAAGAGACCAGACGGTATGACTCCTATACCCTGGAAGATGGGACGGCCTTTAGTATGGGATGCCACATGCGTCGATACTTTGGCGCCGTCACATCTTCCAGAATCTTCTGCTGAGGCTGGAGCGGCCGCTGCAACTGCAGAAAACCTCAAGCGGCGAAAATATAGTAATCTCGATACAGGTTTCATATTTGAGCCGTTTGGGATAGAAACTTTGGGTCCGTTGGGTCCTAGAGCACACCACTTTTTAATGTGTTAGCTAAGAAGTTGGTCGATACATCTGGTGACTAGAGGGCTGGCTTATACCTAGCACAGAGGCTAAGCATTGCTATACAACGTGGCAATGCTACTGTCTGGGCACGCTGCCAAGCGATGACGGTTTGGCACAGTTATATTTTTTGTAAATATTTTGTAATATATATTAAATCGTAAATATTTCTTTATTAGTTAGTATATGTTATGTTTATAATAAATAAATTGATCATAAAAAAAAAACAAGCAAGCTCGTGCATGTTAAAAGTCATACCTGGAAACATTCTAGAATCCTATTTTATATTCTAGTGTGACGACGGCTTTATACGATACGATTTTCAAGGCCGAGGCTATTTCTGTACCCTTGAAATGTTTACGCATGCGTCAACGTATATTTTAACCTTTATACCACAAGCTCTGATAGCTTTCTGGCTAAACTTTTAACGATCTTTTTTACGATCCTATAGTCGAGGATTCAAACAAGTACTTGTACCAACTTTTCGTCATTTGGGGTTTATTATTATTTCTTTTATTTATTTTGATACCTTTAGTTAAGTTTTTATAATATTTCTATAAAAAGTAAAATACAGAAAAGTATCATACAAAATACAAAAACATTACGAAAACCTAACCTAGTCTGTGCCACCGGCAACGCAGCAGAGCCCAAGCAACCGGTGGTTAGGGCGGCATAGAGCGAAACCTCCTGACGATGCGTGCCGTGTCCAGGAGTACTGCCTTCTGTAACTGACCTCTGGTCTCTTAAGATGTTGATCGAGACTTTTCACTATAAGACCGTTTGCGGAAACGACTATCGGGACAATGATCGTCGAATCCACATCCCACATGGCGGTCACCTCGTGAGCCAAGTCGAGGTACTTAGTGATTTTTTCCCTTTCGGCCTTCACAAGGTTCTCGTCATGCGGGATGGTAATATCGACGAGCACCGCCTGTCACGTTGACCGATCTGTCAGCACAATATCTAGCTTATTGGCAACAATAGTCCTGTCTGTGATGACAGATCGATCCCAATAGAGCGTTGCAAACAGACGATAAGACTAAACTGTATAAAAATATAACTTTGTGTATATATCATTAAGAGACGAAAGAAAGTGAAGAATGAAAAACATCCCTAACCACCCACGTTGGGGGAACTAGATATAGCATAGGCAGACTACTAACTGCTCAGAGCAAAAATGACAAGGGGCAATAAACTCTGAATTTAGCTCATAAGTCAGTAGTCATGCCTCATGTTACATAAAAAAAAAATATTGAGCGTTGCATGACCATTCTCGAGAACTATTATTATTGTTATTATAGATATATATATAATATATTAATTAATAAATATATGTAATATATATATGTGTATATATATTAAATGGGTTTAAAGGCTTCATTACTCATTACAGACACTACATGCACTGATATTATAAAACATTATAGTATGGACTAAAGTGATTGACGGGGAAAAATATGTATAGATAGACAATCTTTAACTACATTAGGATAATCCTTGCGCGTTACCGCTATTTTATGGGCAGGCACACCCCTTAGATGTTAGGAGCGTTGCTGGAGTTTCCTCGGCCACTTCTTCTCCCAGCGCCAACGCTTCCCGAAGTGGCACTCAAAGTTAGTTTAGCTTTTGAAAGTCCCTTAGATTATCCGTGAAATAGCAACCGACCGAGTCGTGGTTCAGAATGCTTACGCGTAACATAGTAACCGTCCAGGCGGAGGTTACCCCTCACCGGGGGACCCTTGTGTCGAGTTACTAGCAATAGAGGTTCAGGCTAAACGACCTAAGAGCTGGGCCACCTCTCAATCTGGTGAAGCAGTCAAGGCCAGCCTCTCAGGCCAATTTGTGTAGTTCGTCATTGAAAAAAAACTACATTAGGTAGTTTGTTGAACAGCTGTGCCCCTTCAGACACAATACATTTTTTTCCATATCCAGTTGTTGGCTTTTTGATCGAGATTTTATTAGTGTTTTTAAAATTGTGTTGGAATGATCTTTTTAATAAAAATAATTTTGAGTGTATATTGTCAGCATTTTTTCGTGTTGTTATGTGAACAGATGTTTTAAATTTAAAATGTTAGTTCTTTTATTAAGAATGCCTGCGCTGAAATGCTATGCTGACCTTATTTTGAGAGCTTTGTATGTTTTTAAGTAAGATTTGGGACCTTAAAGAAAAAAGCCCTCGTGGCCCTTGTGACACACGTGACTCTCGTAGCCCTTGTAACACACGTGAACCATGTCACATACGTGGCCCTCGTAACTCTTTTAGTGATATAGTACAGTCAATAAAAACGTAACCCACGTGGCCCACGTGAACTGCGTAAAACACGAGACCCGCGTGGCACAAGTGGCGCTCGTGTCACACTTGCCCCACATGACACGCGTCAAAACACGTGATATGTGGCGCAATCGACGTGATACACGCTTACTCGCGACCATGACCCATGAAGACCACCCACAATTAGAAAGTAAACTGAGTTTGTTTGTAACGCTTTCACGCTAGAACTATTCAACCAATCATCATTAAAATTGACATACAAGAGGTACAGAAAAAGAAATTTTAATCGCGGGTAACACCGCGGGGCGCAGCTAGTATAGATCGACACTGGAAAACAAAAACGTAGTAAGACACAAAAATGAAATTGTTCACTAGAGCCGAAAAACATTTCAACTTATAAAAAAAAAGAGAACTTTCGTGTTTGTGTGACCTAGAGCTGTCGTTTTTGGACACAATATTTATTTTTTGCTAAATAAGTGTTGTACCGCGGCATTAACCTAGAGTTTTGCTAAAAGAAAACCGTTTTACGGTCCAAAAAATAAAAGAGAAGTGTCAATGTTGAAAATCCTATTTTCGCTATTTTTCATCTAATTGTTACAAGTCATATATCATTCGACGCGTCTTTTTTCTCTGATTCCAATGACGTATAAAAGTGAAAATGGCGGCATGTGTCACTTACTACGTTTTTGCTCTCCAGCATATTTATTTTTGGTATTATCAACAACAAACATAATGAACTAAGTACAGATAATTCAAATCTGACAGCCAATGATAGTTCTTCACGAATTGATGAAGATAGGTGTAAGAAAGGATATGGCAGTTTATTTGTAACAGCCCTGTAGTTCTGGGCTCTCAAGAATAAGACTACGGCATCCCCTGCCTGTCGTAGAAGGCGACTAAAAGGGGCCTCGGGTTCAATGGGCGACAAGGGTGGGGGCCTTTGTCGTCCGCTAAAGTGGACCCGGGAAGAAGGCGACATCGGCTGGCCCGTGTAGCCTTGCACTGCGAGGGCACAGGGGGGGAGGGAGTAACCTCCCCCCGGGACGTGCTCTCCTTGAGCACAGTGCAGAGGGGCTCCGGTGCGTTCCACGTAAGATCCCGGAGCCCCTCGACATGCACCGAGGAAAGGGCCACCGGGGAGGTTTTAGTGGGTAAATACCCCACATAACCGCCGCCTTCCCCCCAGAAGGCGGGGTATCTTTTTGAAGATTTCCTCCCAGTTAACAAAAAAAAAAAGTTAATTTGTAAAGTTAATTGTTTATAAAGAAAGGTTAACATATAACACAAGTGGCATTAGCGCGCCAGTTGCGACATGTCCCGGTCGGGGTATTCTGTTTCCTGTTCTTCATCGAAGTCTGTCTCCTCGTCGTCCACCTGAGCGTCCTGTAGGAGAGAATATTGAACCAGTTTATTTATTGGTCTCACAAGAATAAGACTACGGTATCCCCTGTCTGTCGTAGAAGGCGTCTAAGGGGCCTCAGGTTGACTGGGCGACGAGGGTGGCGGCCTTTCTCGTCCGCCAACGTGGACCCGGGAAGAAGGCGACATCAGCTGGCCCGTGTTGCACTGCGAGGGCACAGGGGGAGGGAGTCAACTCCCCGGGACGTGCTCTCCTAAGAGCACAGTGCAGAGGGCTCCGGTGCGTTCCTCTGGAGATAGCTGAGCCCTTCAACAAGACACGCCGCCTTCCCCCCAGAAGGCGGGGTGTCCTTTTGAAGATTCCCCCCCCCCTCCCCGCCAACAAAAAAAAATGTTTATCTATTGGTACATCAATTATATTTACAAGCAAAACCAAGCATTCACATCAAATCAAATCACACGTTGAACGCTATTCAGCGCGAACGTTGCCTTTGTAATTACAAATTTAGAATTATCGTAGAAATATTACGAGATAGAATTAATCTAAACCTAACCCAGTGGTGGGCAAACTTTTTGGTTGGTGGGCCGCAAATTGTAAAAAACAAATTTAAACGGGCCAAAATTTTTTCTAAAAAATCTTTTAATTTATTAAATTTAATTAATAAAAAAAATAATGGCTTATTTAGCAAATTACACAAAATGCTGGTGGCAATTTATTTGCCTTTTACGTAAAAATTTACGACGTTTTAAGTTACGTTATAAGCATTTTTTAAACAAACCAAAAATGTTAAAACGTTGTAAGCTTTATAAACACTACTGATATAAATAAAAACAGAACAAATTTTACAATACCGATTGAAACACATCAAAAATATTAACTCAAAAAACAATTGGCGGGCCGGATGAAACGCTTTAACGGGCCACATTTGACCCGCGGGCCGTAGTTTGCCCACCACTGACCTAAACGAACTCATCGGAACCACAAAATCAGTTGGCGTGATATTTATTCGTCCATTTATTGCGCATATATTTAATGCAATTTTGGAAGATATATGATTTTCTCATGCTTTCATAAGCTTTCAAATAAAGTAAGAATCATCAAAATCGGTATACTCAGTCGAAAGTTATGACGACGATGATAAAAAAGAGACAGACGAATTGAGAACCTTCCATTTTGATGTCGGTTAAAAACCATACCTGGTACTGTTGGTACTCGGAGATCAGGTCGCTCATGTTACTCGCTGCCTCCGTGAACTCCATCTCGTCCATACCCTCGCCAGTGTACCAGTGGAGGAAGGCCTGTGTTATTAAGTTATAATGTTAAGCAACAATTTTATACACGTGATAATAATTAAAGATTAATTTTTTTAGATTAACTTTGCTTAGGCTTAGCTTAGACCAAACTTGCGTCAGCCCTGTAGTTCTAGGCTCGTAGAATAAGACCCGTGCCTGTCGTAGAAGGCGACTAAAGGGCCTCGGGTTCACTGGGTGAAAAGGGTGGGGGCCTTTATCAAAGTGGACCCGGGTAGAAGGCGACATCGGCTGGCCCGTGTTGCACTGCGAGGGCACAGGGAACTCTCTGAAGAACACAGTGCACAGGGGCTCCGGTGCGTTCCTCTGGAGATCCCGGAGCCCCTGACCATGCACCGAGGAAGGGCCACCGAAGGGGGTTTTAGTGGGTAAGAACCCCACATAACCCCGTCCCGAAGGCGGGGTACCTTCTTGGAGATTTCCCTCTCGTCAACTAAAAACAAGACCAAAGTTACGTGAGTTCCTACTCAGTGAAATCTTAGCATTTGAATTTATAGTCCTTCATGCTAAGATTAAACTGAGTGCGTACTAAACTAGAGCTTAAGATAATTTGTAAGACGATCCTATTCGCTTAACGTATTCTTGGTATTTTAAAACTATAATATTTTTAAAACTAGAGATGAAACGGATAGTAGTGTGGCCGGATACCGGATATTCGGCCCTTTATTGCGTTGACGCGATCAGTTTGATTTGAATATTGGCGCGGTAAACGAGATCGGATATATTCAGGCGCATTCGGATCGCACGTAAGCGGAGATCGGGTCGACTCGGGGACGTTCGAGTGTTTGTGTCACGACCCATACATTTGGTGGTCAGTTAATCTAAATCAGTACCCGCAGTTGTCAAGGTTTGCTAGAATTTATCTTTCAGCACCTGGCAGTAGCGTTTACAGCGAAAGGCTGAAGCTGGTCTGGTATACGAAGCCAAGCGGTGTCGCCTCTTACCAACAAATGCGGAAAATTTGGTATTTATTCACCACAATTTGCCACTTGTTAATTTTGAGTATTAAACTAATAATTAATAAAACAAACATTTTGATGTGCGATTATAAAATTAAAATAAACGGTGTCCATAACCTATTGGAGTATGATTGATTTGCCTTGAGTAAAATAATGAGATTTTTTA
Source organism: Meandrusa payeni (assembly GCA_029286785.1). Taxonomy (NCBI): domain Eukaryota; kingdom Metazoa; phylum Arthropoda; class Insecta; order Lepidoptera; family Papilionidae; genus Meandrusa; species Meandrusa payeni. Next base: position 2,099,483 of record JAGSMX010000026.1, read on the forward strand.
AAATTATACTATCCGGTATCCGGCAGGATAGTGAAAACAAGGCCGGATAGGCCGGATACCGGATAGTTACCGGATATCCGTTTCATCTCTAATAAAAACGGATAGATGACAAACTCACATGGAAGCCCCATATTGATCACGTAAAGGAGAAACTTATGTCTGTATTAGGAGCTATACGCAAAATATCAAATTGTATCCCAAAAAAGTAAGCATCTACGATTCCCTAGTAAAATCACACTTAGAATATTTAATAGAAATATGGGGTTCAGCTGCTGTCATCACTCATCTAGCTGGGGCCAAGAACACAAAATATATTAATAAAAGCTTTGTTTCACTATAACTACCTGACGCCAACAGAAGATTTGTTTTTTTAAAAAGAAAGCTGGCAATATTTCTTTTTTTTTTTTTCGGAAATATTACTAACAATCTTGTTAACCATTCCAACTAAGCTTAAGCTTGTGCTAGGACATGGTTCACGGCAATAGTCCAATGGTGGATTCGAACTCACGACCTTACGATTCGCAGGCCCAGACCCAGGCCCAGACCCTAAACCATTAGGCTATTGACGCTTCAAACAGTACAAACAAAAGAACACAATTATTTAACATCACACAACTACACACTTACTGTACTTACACTGTAATTAGGGAAATTATAACAAATTCAATTCACAAAAATATACAATTGCATAAACAAGAAAGAACTCGTAACTTGAGGAACAAAGATAAGCTCGAACTAATCACCCCACGTACCAATTACGGAAAGAAAACGATATTGTACGAGTCAGTCAGTCAGTCAGTCGAGTCATTTACAAGGTTCACGGGAACATCGCAGGTACGGGCCTCGGGGTGTTACCCCATTACCCGGGTTATCAGCGCAGGGGGCAACTGCTCCCCTGGTCTTGGGTACCGTTTTGGAACGGATTTTTTAGGAATAACTATTTTTACGTCGGGGCTAATCCCTCAAGCGTCAGCCGCGACGAATCTATCTTCTACGCCCTCCCGACCTCTCGGTCTCGATTGAAACGGAGGTCGAGAGGGGGGGCCTACTAGTTCAAAAGCTCCCTAGAATAGGGGAATTTGAACCTACGGGGCACGTCGGGAGGACGCGCCTGTTGCGAGGCGAACCCGCGCAGTTGTTCGTGCGGACCGTTGTCCGCGCGGTCGAATAAGTTGCGAGCTAGTCTCGTGACAAATTCGTGGATCGATTCGATGCCTAAATCGCGGGGTATTACGTCATTTCTGACGTAACGCCCCGCGTTTAGGATCATTCTAAGGGTGATATTTTGTTGTGCTTGGACGCGTGTCCTTGCACTATTACTGGTTAATCCGTACCACGCTGGAGCGGTATACGTCAATCGTGTACGAATGTAAGCCTTGTAGACGGAGAGTTTAGCTCGGACGGGCAAGTGAGATGCCAATACTGGTCTCAACACCGCTCTCGCAGCTCTGACGCTTTGAATCATACGATTCACCTGAGGGGCCATTGATAGCCTGCGATCGATCTTGCATCCGAGATATACATCCGACTGCCAAGGTATTACCTGTCCACGAAGACGCAGTCGCTGGAGATATTGTACGAGTACGGAGGAGCACAGTTATATGCTGCCAAATAATGCGACACTTTCCAACAATTAAAAAACAAACTAAAAGAATTGATGACACACATGTGACGACATCTATCTGCGGCCCAGAGGGACATCGTTAAATTATATTATTTACGTACCTTGTATCTCATTTTAAGTGAACTTTGTTTATGTTCTTATGAGAAAATGAATTCTTTAAACCCTAAACAAGCTCCAATATTCTTAATGTCTATTCTTCCTTCATCTCGGCTCGTTTCCCGTTCGATATAGAAGTATACATTTCAAAAAAACCTCACCCGTCTCCTGAACATGGCGGTGAATTGTTCGGAGATACGCTTGAAAATCTCCTGGATGGCTGTGGAGTTGCCGATGAAGGTGGCCGACATCTTCAGACCGCGCGGGGGCACGTCACACACGGACACCTTCAGGTTGTTGGGAATCCATTCCACGAAGTAGCTGTGGAAATGGCGCAAAATAAGCTACCGCACAAGTTTAAATATATATATAGAATAATAATAGTCTATAGAAAAGATAGATATTTAGGTATGCAGATATTTAGTCTATGCAATAGATATATCTATATATATAAAAGATAAAGTGTGTATGTTCCATATAGGCTCCGAAACGGCTGGACCGATTTCAATGAAACTTTCAGTGAATCTTCAGATTGACCTGGCGAGTAATCCTGTAAAGTTTGGTGACGATCGGAGCACTCCTCTTTTTGAACTGTCAAACAAATCATATGTCGTACTTTTATTTCTGACATAAACATTTCATTGTGATAAAACGTTCAATTTCTTTAAAAATCCAGACTTGACAGTTTTGACCTTCCTTCGTTGTCGTTCCCTCATTTCTGAGGATCGTGGCCACTAGAGCCCCTCAAATGAACAATCTGCCTCCATCGGTTTCGGTCCGAGGCAGCCCCCACCAGCCGGTAGAGATTAGGAGAGAAGATGGCACCTTTTACTTAGTCAGACCATCGTATTGGCGACCGGCCTCTTGTTCTCTTGCCTTCCGTATTGCCAACGATGACCAGTTTTTCAAAGTTGCCATCCCCTCTACGCATTATATGCCCGAAATATGACAGTGCGCGCTGTAGACACGTAGCGGACAATCGGGTCTTTATGCCGAGCTGGGAGAGAATAGATACATTTGTGCGCTTGGTAGTCCACGGTATTCGTAGCATTCGCCTCCGGCACCACATCTCGGATGCATCTATTCTCTGTCTTTCTCTTGCTCGAATTGTCCACGTCTCGACTGCATACAGAAAGATTGGGAATATTAACGCTCTCACTAATCGAGCCTTTGTTCTATAGCTTATTCCTCGATTTTTCCAGATACTTTGCAGACGTGTCAATGCATCTTTAGCTATCGCTATTCGTCCCTTAATCTCCGGTGCACAGTTTCCTTCATTATTTATGGTTGAACCCAGATAAATGAAATTGTCCACAGTGTTTTGCCCTTCCCATATTTGACTTAAATCATCTATCATTTTTTTTCGTAATTCTGAATTCTAAATTTAAAAAAACCCATACCAAAGGGTTGACCAGTAAATCCCCTTCAAAACTGCACAAAAACTTATTTTTTTTTTGGACGAACTATCACAGTTGGCACAGGGAAGCTGGCCTTTACTGCTTCACCGGATTTGAGAGGTGGCACAGCTCTTAGATCGCTTAGCCTGAACCTCTATTAGATGGTAACTAGACACAAGGGTCCCCCCGGTGAGGGGTAACCTCGGCTTGGACGGTTACCATTATTACGCGTTAGCAGTCCGATCCGAGGGCGCCCGAGAAGGCCGAACCACGACTCGGTCGGTAGCTATTTTATTAACGACATCTATTGGGACAATCTAAGCTAAACTTACTTATATGCCACTTCGGGAACACAAAAACTTATTGTTCCACCTTACATTTATTTTGAACTAGGGACCGTGAAAACTTAAAACAGTAGGTGGGCCGATAGATGTGTCCGGGAGTGTAGATGATCTTTGTATTAATATAAGAAAGAAGAAGAAAGAAGAAGAAAAGTGTACAAATACCCAACTGAGAACGTCCTCCTTTTATTATTATTATTATTCATTTATTTAAATAAGTAACTAAGACGTCATCATTAATTCAAACAACTACCAAATAACAACCTTAGACTAAATTATAAAATTGAAATATAAAATTATTATTAAAACTATTTGATTATAATATAAAATAAAGAAATATAATATAATATTATACTAAAGGCTTAACTATGCTTATGAATACCTTACCCCATGTGAGACGGCGCAGCATCTGTTTACATAAACACAGTCAAGCCTTTGAGCAATCATACTCAGGATGCTGTTGGAGCTGGTCCGCACCCTGCGCACCAGATATGCACTCCTCTTGCGCATTGTCGCAAAGCATGCCACCTGTGCATCCGCGAACATCCCCGATGCACTACAGATACGGGGCAACCCCAACAGAACCCTGAACGCGTTGTTATATTGAACACGGTTATTTTTTATTGAAGTCAGTTAAAAATAATAAACGAAACGAAGGAACATCCTTAGCAGATAATAAGAAACAATTAGTTACCTTGAATTCTTGTTCTGTATCGATAGGATCTGGTCGTCCACCTCCCGCATCGACATATGACCCCTGAACATGGTGGCCACGGTGAGGTAGCGCCCGTGACGAGGGTCGGAAGCTGTCATCATGTTGCCAGGATTGAACATCTGCAATTTATTGGTAGGTATTGATGGTCGGCACTCTAGTTCTGGGCTCTTAAGAATAAGACTACGGTAGCCCCTGCCTGTCGTAGAAGGCGACTAAAAGGAGCCTCGGGTTCACTGGACGAAAAGGGGCCTTTGTCGTCCGCCAACGTGGATCCTGGAAGAACGCGAACGGCTGGCTCGTGTTTTTTAATTAACCCCCCGGGACGTGCTCTCCGTAGAGCTCAGTGCAGAGGGGCTACGGTGCGATCCACTGGATCCCCTTCACGATACACCGAGGGCCACCAGGGGGGTTTTAGCGGGTTTTAACCCCACATAACCCCGCCTTCCCCCCAGAAGGCTGATTATCTTGTTGAAGTATTCCCCCCGACATTTAAGAAAAAAGGTATTGGTGGTAGAGACGTGATAGTTCAGTGTGATGACGATCGCTTCAAGTTGTATAAGGCGAGTCTGCTACACGAATTTTATAAAAAAAGTACATTTACGAATAAAAAAAAGCGCGGACGCCCCCTTTGTATTTACGAATTATCGTAGGAATATTACGAAATAGAATTAAACAGATACCAAACTCTTATCAAACTGCCCTTGAAGTCACTCTTTATAACAAAACAATTAATCAATAAAATCGGTTGAAGTGTTATTGCGTTATCCGTATATTTGTCGGGCACATACTTGATGCAAATTTAACACATATCGTTTTCTCATTAATGCCATTGTCAGAATTGGACCAAATTTAAATGGGACCATACGAGAAATAACAAAAATAATCACATCACAGTTACGAGGTAACAAATATACACTCGTGAGTAAAAATAAAGGGTCGGTTAAGAAAGTTTGAATATCTCGGATAAGATAAAGACGCTAGCTTACTGAAATAAATTGTGCATGATAGATTATTAAAAATCCACGCCACATGGAAGCAACACTAAGTACTAAAATTTAAATAAAAATAAAATTTATTAAAAATACTGTATTAAAAAACTGTACCGTTATTCGAAGCCTTATGTGAGTGGCAACACTGCTTTTCCTTGATTGGTCGGTTCGGTTATTCCTGTCCCTTTCTGACATACTTTTTCCCTTTCGTCACCTTTAACGCAAAAGACTTTGGAATGCGCTGCCAACAAATGTACGTACAGCCGGAACTAAATCTACTTTCAAACATTTACTACGGAAGCTTTACCTAAGCAAGGAATAGTTTGACAATTGCTGTCCCTATCCATCTATAATTATATATATATATATGTATTTATTTATTAATTATTATGTTAATATATTTAATTTATTTGTAAGTATGCATGTATTTATTATAGTTTTCTTTTATTTATTATTTTCTCACAGATCTTGCACCCGTTACTTCGTCTCTACACAACCCCAAGGTAGACTGGCAGAGAATGCCTACTGGCGTTAAGTCCGCCTATTTATACCTTTTTGTTGTATTGTGTGCAAATAAATAATAAATAAATAAAATAAATAAATAAATATTTAGCATCATTAGCATCCTGATTTTCGCACTGAGCTGTCGCGTAAATACTATACACCGAGTTCGTGCTCAAATCAGGTTTTTCTTCATAAATTATATATATATATACATATATTATTCCTGTCCCCTATTGTTCTCTAAATATTTTATTTTATTTTAAGTATATTTAATTGTCTATCATGCACAATTTATTTCAGTTAGCTAGCGTCTTTATCTTCCGAGATATTCAAACTTTCTTAACCGACCCTTTATTTTTGCTCACGGCTTTATAAAAAATGCATACAGACAAATTCAGAACCATCTTCTTTTTGAAGTCGGTTGAAAATACAACTGAATTGAGTAACCACCTCCTTTATGATGTTGGTTACAACGTAACAGCTATCTCTAACTACCCCATTATGTTTAGAAAGACATCTTTTCTCTTACCTGACTCATCAGCTCTGGAACTGTCTGAGCGCGGTAGTTGAAGGAGTTCCGTGCTGTGAGCGGCGCGAAACCTAGGAGAAAACGAATGCCTTTAACCTGAAGAGCCATTTAGCGTCTTATGAACGAATAAAGGAATGATTTTCTTCTTCTTTGTCGTTTCCTCATTTCTGGGTCTGGTCACTAGAGCCCCTTAAATGAACAATCTGCCTCCATCGGCTTCGGTCCGAAGCAGCCTTCACCAGCTGGTAGAGATTATGAGAGGAGATGGCACCTTTTACTTGGTCAGACTATCGTGTCGGCGACCGGTCTCTTGTTCTCTTGCCTTCTGTATTGCCAACAATGACCAGATTTTCAAAGTTGCCATCCCCTCTACGCATTATATGCCCGAAATATGAAATTACGCGAATAAATTTACTTTATTTTTAAAAATTAACAATTACATTACAGTAATATTAAATTGTATTGATTATAATTCAATAGCCGCTCATAACGGCTGATGGCATTCGCGGTAGGTTTAGTGGGTATGGGCTGCCCAGGCCGAGTCCACACATCCTCCGGGCCCATCCAGGGTACCGGAGGATGCTTAATAAATCGATTCCCCGCGTTAACAAAAAAAAAAAGGATAACCGAGCATTGCTCGGAATTTGTTTTGTAAATAGTGTTTTTGCTAATTATATTTAGATACAAGTTACATAATCTATCTATATATATAAAAGAGAAAGTGTGTGGGTATGTGCCATATAGGCTCCGAAACGGCTGGACCGATTCCAATGAAACTTTCAGGGAATCTTCAGATTGACCTGGCGAGTAATCGTGTAAAGTTTAGTGACGATCAGGGCACAACTCTTTTGAACTGTCAAATACAACTTTTATTTACTATGATGATATTCTATTGTTCTATGACACAAATTTGTATTGACACAAGCGTTGTGTATATTTATGTCATTACGAACCATATTGAAGTACAAATATATTAAAGATAATAATTAGGTATTTGGAAGTATTCAAGGTAAGTTATAGCGCCGCGAATGTATCCGTTTACTGATGCTGTTGATACTCGTATGTACATGGGTGTAGGTAATGATCTTCACCCGCTCGAGAAGAGAATGAATACGGAGATAAATGAATAATTTAATATATTGTGAGAGTTAAATTAAATATTTAATGATGTAAGTTTATTGTTTAAATAAAATAAAGCAAAATCTAGACCGGCGAAGCGAGCTGGGTACGGTAGTGATAAAATACACATACTTGTTTGACCTCGGTTAAAAAAAAAAACAGCTCATAAATAACGCCGCTATCAGTGTACATCCATGAAAAAAAAATCAAGGAATTGGAAAGCCCCTCTTTTTGTAGTCGGTTAAAGACAAAACAACCGTCTTTCTGAAGGCGGTTACAAACGTACCCGGCATGAAGAAGTGCAGACGCGGGAAGGGAACCATGTTGACGGCCAGCTTCCTCAAGTCCGCGTTCAGCTGACCGGGGAACCGGAGACACGTGGTCACACCGGACATTGTTAGCTGCAGAGAGATAAGACAATACTTTTAATTAAAAAAAAATACGATGCGTGTAAACACGCGCGTCCAGCTCCGCCAAAATGTGGAGCGGCGGGAACCGGTTTTTTTTTTTTGACGGGGAGGAAATCTTCAGAAAGATACCCCGCCTTCTGGGGGGAAGGCGGCGGTTATGTGGGGTTCTTACCCACTAAAACCTCCCCGGTGGCCCTTTCCTCGGTGCATGACGAGGGACGCACCGGAGCCCCTCTGCACTGTGCTAAAGGAGAGCACGTCCCGGGGGGGAGGTTACTCCCACCCCCCTGTACCCTCGCAGCGCAAGGCGACACGGGCCAGCCGATGTCGCCTTCTTCCCGGGTCCACTTTGGTGGACGACGCAGGCCCCCACCCTTGTCGCCCAGTGAACCTGAGGCCCCTTTTAGTCGCCTTGTACGACAGGCAGGGGATACCGTAGTCTTATTCTTGAGAGCCCAGAACTACAGGGCTGCGGGCCGGGCTGCCACCGGCCCGCCTGCGCCATCTCCGAACGGGATCGGCTTGTAAGTAAACCTATCTTGATAATTTTGGCACCATCTTGACTTCTTACAAGTCGTTTCTAAAGTCCTTTCCTATTTTGCTTAACTGTCCGGTACGTTCCTCTACGTGTCACCGCCCAATCAGGTGTGTGAGGTGTGGTAGCAACCACACCGCCAAAGAATGTAAGGTGGCGAAAGACGGCACCCCAAAATGCGCCAATTGTAAGGGCGAACACACCGCTAATGACCGCAGATGTCCGGTCATGAAGAAGGAGGCGAGGAAGCGAGGCATACGCCTTCCGGAGCCAATTCCTCTTCGATCCCAACGGCGAGCAGTCGTGGACGAAGAGGGATGGACGACAGTGGGAGCGAGACGGCAACAGCCGTCGGCCCCCGCCGCGCCACCCTCTCGCACACGTCGCACTAGAAGTGCGCGCGCCGCTGCCCCGACGACCGCAACTACCGCGGTCGTCGAGGGAGCGGTACTACGCACTCCCGCGAATCCCGCCCTAAGGCCACGCCCACCAATACTCAGGTGTCTTCTGACTCTCCAAAAGAGGAAAAGGAAAATAGGCGAAAGAGGAGGAAACAGTCCACTGTTTCCCCAGCCGCGGCACCTGCAAACACCGCTGAAGTCACGGCACCTATAGAGGCGCCCGTAACTATCGCCACCAACCCGATGGAGGGAGTTGAGAGCGTCTCGGCCCCTCAATATCGTCCCCACGCCCTCAGAGGGCGTCACACCTACACCCAACAAGCCGATCGCGAACTCCCTTCAGGAAATCGTGCAATTAATCGCGCCTCTACTCGGGAAGTGCTAGCCGCCGTTGCGGCCGGTACCGACCCTTTAAACGCCCTTCTGGTGGCACTAACCGGACTTATAGCTCGTCGTGATGTCTTATAAGCCCATAAAATTATATACTGGAACCCCGGCGGAGTGAGGGGCAGAATCGCCGATCTTCGCCTTCTCGCACAACTGCACGACGCTAGCGTCATACTGTTGGGCGAGACTATACTCGCTGGGTCCTCATTTAAGGTGCCTAACTTCTTCGTATATAGAAGAGACGAGCTTTCTCCTGCCGGACGACCGTACAGAGGTACGGCAGTGTTGGTCAGGAGAGATCTGGTCCACGAAGAATTAGAGCTACCTAATTACGTAACCACTCGAACGATAGGCATCAAAATAAACGCGGGAGGTAGGAACGTTAGAATATTCGCGGCGTATCGTCCTCCTAATTCCGCGCTACACCCATCGGACGTCCACGCGATCTTCGACGGCAGCTCGCCTGCCTTCATAGTCGGCGATTTGAACGCCAAGCACACAGCTTGGGGTTCGAACACCGCTAACAAGGTCGGGCGAGCTCTGTACGGAGACGCCGGCGCGTGGGGATACGAAGTGTTGGGGCCTAGCGAACCGACACACTATCCGACCGCGCCGGAACATCGCGCGGACGTTTTAGACATTGTATTACATCACCTGTGGAATCTTCCGGTCACACTGGAAGTTCTACACGACGTAGATACCAACCATCACCCGATAGTGCTAACGCTCGATACGCGAGTAGTGAGTGTAGAGCATTCCAGCCGCGCGCCCATCGGTAGACTGGAACGCGTTTTATGAGAAAATCAAAGAGTTCACCTTCAGCGGACCGTTATCGTCGGCAGATGAGGTCGATACGCTCGCCGTCCGTATTAGTGAGAGCATCGCTCAAGCTAAGGATGCTGCGACGTGTCCCTCTAACCCGCAGGTTAGCAGAGGTGGACTCCCGCTTAGGATACAAGCGATGATTTCGAAAAAACGCACTCTCAGAAAACTATGGGCGCGAACTCGCTGCCCGCGTCGTAGACGCAGCCAGCACTGACAACACATCTCTCTACCAACTCAATCGCATGCTCTCTCGCCCTAAAACACCCGCGTGCCCCCTTATAGACAAGGACGGCAATAAGTGCTTCGAAGCACAACATCGTGCGGAAATCTTAGCCGATCACCTAGAGGTGCAATTCACCCCTAACATACCAAACTATAGTGTCCGAGGCGTAAAAGCTCACCATAAGCGTGTTGAAAAGCGAGTCAAGGAACTACTAGTTACACCTCCCCCCCCGCTTCCCGGGGACACGTTTTTCTCGCCCTCCGACGTAAGGAGGGCCATTAGTCGCCTCCCTCTGAGGAAAGCGCCTGGTCACGACGGTATCCCCACCAGTGCGCTCAAACAACTCCCGCGAGGGTTCGTAGTAGTAATAACTCGGCTCTTCAACGGCATACTCCGCACCCACCATTTTCCACGGGAATGGAAAACCGGTAAAGTCATAATGCTTCCCAAACCGGGTAAAGATCGTAGATTGGCGGCGAGCTACCGGCCTATAACGCTGTTACCGCACATCGCCAAACTATTTGAAAAACTGCTGCTGCAGAAGATTCGTCCCCACGTCCGGCTACGTGAGGAACAACACGGTTTTCGTAGCGGCCATTCGACAACCACGCAATTGGTCCGCGTGCTTCATTTTCTGACTCACGCAAGTAACCGGGGTCGGAGGGCGGTCGGGGTCTTTCTCGATATAGAGAAAGCCTTCGATCGTGTTTGGCACGCCGGACTATTGTACAAGTTGCTCGACATCGAAACCCTACCGCGCGCGTTAATTCGACTCGTCGCGTCCTACTTATCCGAACGCTCGTTCTACGTGAACATCGAGAACGCATTCTCGACGTCGCGACCGATCGCCGCCGGTGTTCCGCAGGGGAGCCTGTCCCCTTACTGTACGCGATTTATACTAACGACATCCCGTGCCCTAAGGACCGCCACGCACCGATGCTGGCGCTATACGCGGATGATTGCGCTTACCTGGCTTCTGCCATCCAACAGAGCAACGCTGTAAAACGGTTACAGAGTGCGCTCGACGCCCTACCGCGCTGGTTGGACAATTGGCGTATCGCCGTCAACGTCGGTAAGACGGCGGCGCTAACGTCCAATTACGGCGCAGATTCCCAGCGACTGCGTCTTCGTGGACAGGTAATACCTTGGCAGTCGGATGTAGTCTATCTCGGATGCAAGATCGATCGCAAGCTATTAATGGCCCCTCAGGTGAATCGTATGATTCAAAGCGCCAGAGCTGCGAGAGCGGTATTGAGACCAGTATTGGCATCTCACTTGCCCGTCCGAGCTAAACTCTCCGTCTACAAGGCTTACATTCGTACACGATTGACGTATGCCGCTGCAGCGTGGTACGGACTAACATGCAACAGTGCAAGGACTCGCATCCAAGCACAACAAAACATTACTCTCAGGATGATCCTAAACGCGGGGCGTTACGTCAGAAATGACGTAATACAACGCGACTTAGGCATCGAATCGATTCACGAATTTGTCACGAGACTAGCTCGTAACCTATTCGACCGCGCGGACAACGGTCCGCACGAACACCTGCGCGGGTTCGCCCCGCAACACGCGCGTCCTCCCGACGTGCGTCGTAAGTTCAAATTTCCCTATTCTAGGGAAATTTTGAACTCATAGGCCCCCCCCTCGACCTCCGTCTCAATCGAGACCGAGAGGTCGAGAGGGCGTAGAAGTTAGATTCGTCGCGGCTGACGCTTGAGGGATTAGCCACGACGTAAAAAATAGTTATACCTAAAAAATCCGTGTTAAAACGGTACCCAAGACCAGGGGAGCAGTCGCCCCCTGCGCTGATAACCCGGGTAATGGGGTAACACCCCGAGGCCCGTACCTGCGAGGTTCCCGTGAACCTTGTAGATGACTCGACTGAACTGTACTGTACGTTCCTCTGGTGATCTGGGTTTTAGTGGGTAAAAATCCCACATAACCCCGCCTTCCCCCAGAAGGATTTATCTTGTTAAAAATCTCCCCCCCGTCAACAAAAAAAAAGGCCTATGACATGCACAGATGGTTCACTCCATTACCGATATCAGATGATTGAGGTCCCCGTAACTGGGCTGGCGAGCCGCAGCGTCCTGAAGCAGATGTTGTACAGGGCTTCATTGTCGATGCAGAAGGTCATGTCGGTGTTCTCCACCAGCTGGTGCACGGAGAGCGTCGCGTTGTACGGCTCCAGTACCACCTCGCTCACCTGGTGGGGCATGGGGAGTGCATGTTACCACTTGAATTGATACACTTGTGTGTCTCTATTTGTCTTTTTAACCGACTTCAAAAGGAGCTTAGAATTAAAAACAAAATACATCACAGAAATAGTAAATACAATTTTCACATTAGACAAGGTCATTGCATGCGCAATGGGCGGTCTTATCGCTAAGAGCGATCTCTTCCAGACAACCTTTGTATGGACAGAAACTTTCGTCTAAAAATATTTTAGTGGGTCTGTGATTATATTTATTTTGATACAAAACAACAATATACATATATATAAACATACGCATTTATCAATATATACACTATTAATAATAATAATATATAAATAGACTAGCAAACCCGGCGAACTCCGTTTCGCCACCAGATGGCTTCTGTTTTATGTAACATTTCGTTTGGTGATTAAAAGATGAAGAAAAATTTTATTTTGTTTTATATTTGTAAAGGAAAATTTTTATTTCATTTCACAACAGTAATGAATTCATTTCGATTACAAAAATGAAGTGTTATTTAGTTGAACTTGTCTAAGTAAATGAAAGTGAATCCAAAGTAAATACTGAATCGAAGCGTCATACGTATCCGCAAATTATCCGTTTCATTGAAGTGCTCTTTGGTAAACCACATTTTTTGTTTTTTGGTCTGACGTTTACACAAACAAAGCGGATGGTTTCCCAACTCGTGAACACGCAACATATAACTGCCCATGTGAAAAACAATGATTTTCTAAATTTATCCCGCAAACACTAAGCGATTGGCCTTGCGACTTGTTAATTGTCATTGCGAACGCAAGGCGAACTGAAATTGCAATCGTTTGAATTCAAACGGAAGATCAGTCGGAATCATTGGTATTCGAGGAATACATACATTTTCACCTGCGTACTTTCCGTTAATAATTGTTGCCTCAATCAAATTCGGCATAAGTCTTTTACCGAAAGTCGAGTACCGTTGCAAAGTCGCGGTGGATTCAAATTACGCAATATCATAATAACTGTACCAACTTTGAGTTGCAAGTTATGTGGTGGAAATCCTGGTAACTCCAGAGAGTTCAAAACTCCGTTGGATAATTTACTACATCATCGGGATTTGTTATGGAATCAACGGATTTGTATGTCACCAAATCGCCAGCAATTTTGATTGAATGGTGAAATTGACTTAACCAAGCATAATTCTGATAATTCTCACTAATGTTTGGGAAAACATTTTCAATAAGAGCTAATTGAGAGTCTACAAATCGGAAAAAGTCGTTGGCAAGAGTAATTAATCCAGACGTCACATCAACTGGGACTTTTCCATTTCCAACAGCTAACAATTGTTTGGAAAATTGTGCAGCACTTTGATCATTTTGAAGTTGAACTCTCATATTAGTGGTTAGCGATAATGTTTTACGTTATTCCATAAAGGTGATGCCTTCAGGCAAGCATTCAATTCATCTGCAGGCGTTCCACGGGAATTACTGGCAACGTCTGCCTGAAATCGCCTGCCAACAATATCATCAAGCTGCCAAAGAGGTTGTTATTTCGCCGAAGATCCTTCAGTGTGAAGTTAAGTGCTTCAAGTAATTTCTTATGTGCCATTGTGCACTCATCCCAAACAATGAGCTTGCATTGCATCAACAATTTTCCCATTGCATTGATCGGGAAATATTGCATGTTGGAGTATCAATTGCGTTTAAATTGAGTGGCAACTTAAGCGCAGAATGTGCAGTACGACCACCATCTAGAAGAGTCGCCGCAATTCCAGATGATGCTAACGCCAAAGCTATGTCACATCTTGATCATTGAATCTTCGCACATGTTCACCTGTTGGGGTACAATCAGCTCTTATGACAAATTTATGCGTATCCGATGGCATTCGTTCCAATGCTGTTTTGAACATATTAACCACAGCATTATTAGCGTGAAAAATGCTTGCAACTGTTCAATAATTCGTCTCTTTAACTGTTGTATTCCTGTATATTGCACCGCACATTCAGCTGATCCACCATCGACGAAATGAAATATATTTGCAGAAATTGATGCGGTTCATCTGGTGTTGGCACCATTGAACCATGCAAATGATATATTTGTCCTTGTATCTGTAATTGCAAACAATCATTTGTTAAAGAATACGGTGTAACTTCTGATCCTGTGATGGTGCAGTGTGTGGGGTATATGTAGTTTTTTTTTTTTTTTTAAAAAAAGAAAGCTAGCAATATTTCTTTTTTTTTTTCAGAAATATTACTAACAATCTTGTTAACCATTCCAACTAAGCTTAAGCTTGTGCTAGGACATGGTTCACGGCAATAGTCGAATGGTGGATTCGAACCCACGACCTTACGATTCGGAGGCCGTACCTTAAACCATTAGGCTATTGACGCTTTAAGTTAAAGTTGTTATGTGTTGCAATTCATTGTGTTGGTGTGATTGATTCAGGGAAGCCGCAGGCGACGTATCGGGGTGCGCAGGAGGCGTTATGAACGCCTCCTCTTGCCGCCCCCGTAATCCTAAGCGGGGCCAGGATGGGTACCTGGCCCCAGCATGCTTCGGCGTCGTCGGGACTTCTCTGAGTGCCGGAGAAGTCCCCTTTGAGGATGAAGTCCGGTCTTTGCCGGGACCGGCCGGTCGTTGGGGTGTCCTGTTGCTGACAGATCCGGGGCACCCCGCTCATAACGGCTGATGGCATTCGCGGAAGGTTTAGTGGGTAGGGGCTGCCCAGGCTGAGTCCCACACATCCCTCCGGGCCCACCCAGGGTACCGGTGGATGGTCTGTAAAAAGATTCCCCCGCGTGAACAAAAAAAAAAAATGGTGTGATTGATTGGTTATGTGTGTTGTATCTTTTACCTTGCAAGTCAGCATGAAGCCGCCTTCTCGAATGATATTAGCTCCAAAGGAAGTCATGCGAAAGCAGTTATTGTATTCAAGGATGTGTTGAAGAAAATGGCTGGAATTGGGATCACTTCCATCGAACAATGGTTTCAGTGGCTGTGGTGGTGTAAGTAATGGATCGTTGAATTTTCCACTTGCGCAGCACAATCCAGCCGTTTCTCTTTGAACTTTAACGCATTGCAATATCGGCATATAGTCGTCATTGGTCCAATATCTAAATTTTCATCATCACTGTAGTTCGCAGTGGGATCATATTGGAATGCCAAGCGATTGTATGATGCCAATGATCTTCGTGTGCTCACGCGTTGTCTCAATCGGGCATTTTCTCTTATTATATTTTGTCTTTCGTCGGTTAAGTTCTGTGAATACACTTGTTGCTGGCTTGCATGTCTTGTGCGGTGGCCGATGTTCACATCGTCGTCCTCTAGGCATTTTGGGCTATAGACAGAGTGGTGAATTTAACCTCAAATGCACGATCCACATAATTTACACAGTTCA
The DNA here is from genome assembly GCA_029286785.1 of Meandrusa payeni. Classification (NCBI taxonomy): domain Eukaryota; kingdom Metazoa; phylum Arthropoda; class Insecta; order Lepidoptera; family Papilionidae; genus Meandrusa; species Meandrusa payeni. The sequence continues at coordinate 2,115,167 of JAGSMX010000026.1, forward strand.
ACTTACCACCTTAAAGACAAATGCCTGCTGTTGAAATTTAATAAAATTTGCACAATACACGTGATTGATTTGATGGTAAATGTAAGGAAACGAATAACTAATTTTTTACTTTTTTCACAATTTCACAGTGAACATAATACCGGTTTGTCACATGAAGCTGTCAAACAATGTATCACGCACCGGCGCCATCTACTTAAAATATTGGTTTGTAGTACATGCTATGTATCAAAGATGGCGCTGTATGTGAAAAAGATTTTCCCGTTTTCTGATGAAATTTTCCTGAATTTTCCTTATAAACCTGCTATAAACCTCACGGAGCCCGAGACCTTTCCAACGAATGCAAAACCGTGGAAATCGGTTCATGCGTTCTGGAGTTATAGCGTCAGGAAGGAAAACCCGACTTATATTTATATAGTAGATATGCTAAACGTACAACAAATACCTAAGTATATGTATATAAATATATATATATATATATATATAATGATAGATAGTGCCTATGTACTAGGTTCTTAAAAGCTGTCAAGGATTTAGTGCATCTTATGCTTTGTGGCAGAGCATTCCAAAGTCGGACTGCTTCCACTGAGAAAGATTTGTTCAAAAATTTCGTAGCATGCTCTGGCATTTTGAGTGTCATTTTCTCCGATGATCATAAAGATTGTGAATGTGAGTCGTGTAGAAACATAAAACGTTTCTTAACATAGGAAGGGTAGGATGGATTGAACAACACATTGTGTAGAAGAAAAAGAATGTGAGCATTCCGGCGAAGGCGAAATGATCACATTCTTTTTTTTGTTTAGTTCGTTAAAAAAAACATCATTATTAATAAAATATGACAAAATTTGCATAATTTTTTGTGTAAAAATATATAATAAGGTTCCAATGGAATTAAAAATGTTAATTAGATCTTTATTTAAAATAAGATTGTACAAGTGGCTTAAAACTTTCAATATTTATAGTTTTTTTTTATGCGTGTAAACTAGCGCTTGACCATGATCCCACCTGGTGGTTGGTGATATAGTCGAAAGATGGTACACGCTAGTTTAGTAAGTGCCTATTCACTCTACTCTTGAAGGCTCCGACCTACTTGGACGGAAAGACTGACGCCGGCAACTTATTCCACTCCTTTGCTGTACGCACGATGAACGATGACTCAAATCGTTTCGTTCGGCCGCGCGGAACACCGACTATGAAAGGGTGGAGACCCGCCTAGTGTCTAAACGTCCGAAGATAGAACCGGGGATGGATTTCTTTGTTGAAAATGTCTGTTCTGATCGTTATTAGTAGTTCAAGTTAATTATGACTGGAACGATGACTTAAATATCGACTTATATATTTCACAATTTATTGTCAATATATTATAAATTATAATAAATTTAAATTTGCATGACTAATTATAATAAGCGAAACATGTCGGCTTGTCTGTAGTGATATGTATAACATCAAATAATACCATGTTTTCAGCAAATAAATTAAATTCAAATCAGTTCACCCAGTTGAAAATTATGCGGTAAATGTCAGAATTAGACCAAATTATTTAATATATATATTTGACCAATAATATATTTAGATCTATTAACTATTTATACACGAATTACTAAAATAACTAAAAAAAAGGAATATTTACAATTTAATAGATATTACAAAATATTTACAAAAAATATAACTGTGCCAAACCGTCATCGCTTGGCAGCGTGCCCAGTAGGCTGGTGGTGTAATGCTTAGCCTCTGTGCAAGGTTTAAGCCAGCCCTCTGGTCACCAGATGTGTCGACCAACTTCTTACATTAAAAAGATGGTGTGCACTAGGACCCCACGGACCCAAAGTTTCTACCCCAAACGGCTCAAGTTTAAAAAAAAGCTAGCAATATTTTTTTTTTGAAAATATTACTAACATTCTTGTTAACCATTCCAACTAAGCTTAAACTTGTGCTAGGACATGGTTCACGGCAATAGTCGAATGGTGGATTCGAACCTACGACCTTACGGTTCACAGACCGTACCCAAAACCAATTAGGCTATTGACGCTTCGATGTTACGCCATTGGAAAACCATAGTGGCACAACTGACTACATTACCTAAACTGGCAATAATCGACAACTGTGATGAAAAGAGTCCAACAGGACAAAATAATAGGATGCTGTATTGCCGTCTAAAGTCACAGAAAATAGCCGGGAATAAGATGGTGAAGACGTCCGTCGCCGGTGTGGTCGCGGAGCCGACTGCCGGTGACCGGTCAGACCGGTGACTGCCCTGGCTGGCACTGGCCCATGACGTCAGGCCGCGCTTTCCGCCCCCCGCGTCGTTTCCCAAACGTATGTCGTGTGAATTCTCGACAGTGATGTCACTGGACGACGCGACTAACGAAAGCGTTATGACACAATTAATACATACTTGGGGACCAGCCAGACCTAAATTAAACTATACAAGGACAATCACCTTAGGCGAGGGAACCACGCTGAACGTGTTCATGATTCTGTCTGGATACTCCTCTCTGATCTTGCTAAGCAGCAGCGTGCCCAGACCGGAGCCTGTACCTCCTCCCAGGGAGTGGGTTAACTGGAATCCTGGAAGCAAACAATGTAGTATTGCAAACGCACGGCATTATGGCTATGAGAGAAAGAAAATGTGCGCGCGCATTGCTTTCTCTTGCTCCTACAGTATGATACAGACAATAGGTCAAGGTCAGCTTCTCTGGTGAACCTGTGTCCATAATAAAAACGCGGATGTCGGCGGTTACTTGGCAATGATTAAGTAACCATGATAAATAATCACTAACACATTTACGGCTTAACACATTCATTGCCAATTACACGACGCCGTTGAGATGTACATGACCGAGTTTTTTTTTTATGACGAACTACACAGATTGGCCAGAGAGGCTGGCCTTGACTGCTTCACCGGATTGAGAGGTGGCACAGCTCTTAGGTCGCTTAGCCTGAACCTCTATTGCTAGGAACTCGACACACGGGTCCCCTGGTGAGGGGTAACCTCGGCTTGGACGGTTACTATGTTACGCGTAAGCAGTCCGATCCGAGGGTGCCCGAGAGGGCTGAACCACGACTCGGTCGGTAATGGCCGAGTACACGGCGCCGTGTAATTGGCATTGATTGTGTTAAGCCGTAAATTTGTTGTAATTGTAATTTAAATTCTACATACATAATTAAAACATAACGTAAAAAAGGAGCAATAGCCCATAGCTCCGTAGGCCTAGTACACGGCGCCGTAAAATTTTTTTTTCTAAAATAATTGAATTTTTTTTTGGTTACAAACCTTATAAAAAATTACATACATATGACAAATATTCAATTACTCAAAATGGTACGCCAAGTCAATAATACCAGTCATAACTAAAAACGACACACAGGGATGTATCTTAGGGGGCGTCCATAAATTACGTGAGATGTTTTTTTAAATTTCCTGCGATGGTGAGATGTTTATTTATTTATTTATTTAATAAGATACACCAACAGCATTACACAAGCATACATTGTTGTAATAATCAAGTTTACAAACTAAGTCCTGTTGTGTATGCCAATTACAGGTGTACACAACATTCGCTATAAAGTAACGTAACGATTTTATTATTAATACTTACAAAAATGTTTTAATAAATGATAAAGTAATAGAAATATCACTACTAAATTAATTAAATTAGCCAAAATTACTGCACAATTTTTAACACTAAGGTTATATGTAGCGGAAGATGTCGTGAGATTTTATTCAACCCCCTCCCCCATCCCCCAATCTCACGTGAGATTTTTCAAAATGTGAGTTTCTTACGTAAACGCGTTGGATTGTTATTGTAAAAAGAAAAAAACAAATTTGCTTCGTGCTTTCATTTACAACTAGTTAAGACTAGTAATCAATATTGCTGAGAGTTTAATAAAACTTTAATAATAGAATATTTAAATCGTAACTACTGTGATTAAAAAAGAATACGTACTCCAATTCAGTCCATGAAGAATCATGCGCGGTCTCAAGAGAGACTATTGGAACCAACATGTCCATATGATGACAGTGGCGCGATAACAAAGCACGGGCTACACTGTACTGTAAATTCAGATTAAATTGAGCTATTTGGTATAAAACAAATATGGCGGTCTGACAGTCAGTAAATGTATAACGTTGAAGTATGAATGAAATTATTTCGAAATAATTAGTAAATGATCTTAATCGTATTACGATTAAATCTTAAGCGTGTACAATCTGGATTAAATGGACCAAAATAGCATATATTTTTTTTTTCAATCAGAAAAAAAATTACGTGATATTTGGCGTGACTCTCCAAAGTAAAATTAGATGAGATTTGACTCGACCCCCTCCATCCCTTAAACACCTCACGTAATTTATAGACGCCCCCTTACAATGCAATCAGCATTGAATGTGTTAAAATACAAGCTGCGAATTGGGTTCTCCAATTTGAATACTTTTTTTTTTGTTAACGAGGAGGAAATCTTCAGAAAGATACCCCGCCTTCTGGGGAGAAGACGGCGGTTATGTGGGGTTTTTACCCACTAAAACCTCCCCGGTGACCCTTCCTCGGTGCATGGTGAGGGGCTCCGGGATCTCCAGTGGAACGCACCGGAGCCCCTCTGCACTGTGCTCATAGCGAGCACTCGCAGTGCAAGGCGACACGGGCCAGCCGATGTCGCCTTCTTCCCGGGTCCACCTCGGCGGACAACAAAGGCCCCCACTCTTGTCGCCCAATGAAACCGAGGCCCCTTTTAGTCGCCTTCTACGACAGGCTGGGGAAACCGTAGTCTTATTCTTGAGAGCCCAGAACTACAGGGTTAATTTGACTATTACGACTACTAATTTACATGTTTACCTTGCAGACAGTCGCAACCCTCAGCTTCCTTCCTGATTACGTCCAGCACAGAATCCACTAGCTCAGCGCCCTCAGTGTAGTGACCCTTAGCCCAATTGTTACCTGTTGAAATAAAACAAATTACGAACATATTTTTCAGTCACTGTAAAGACGTATATAGAATCAATAAATACAATTACGAGTAATCACGAAAATCGATTTTTCAAATCAAATATGAATATTACCAATGAGAATTAATCATAACCTTTTCTTATATACTTTCTAAGTGTTTGACTTTTTTTTTTTTGACGAACTACACAGATTGGCCAGAGAAGCTGGCCTTGACTGCTTCACCGGATTGAGAGGTGGCATAGCTCTTAGGTCGCTTAGCCTGAACCTCTATTGCTAGTAATTCGACACAAGGGTCCCCCCGGTGTGAGGTAACCTCGGCTTGGACGTTTACTATGTTACGCGTAAGCATTCCGATCCGAGGGCGCCCGAGAGGGCCGAACCACGACTCGGTCGGTTGCTATTTCACGGATAATCTAAGGGACATTCGAAAAGCTAAACTAACTTTGAGTGCCACTTCGGGAAGCGTTGGCGCTGGGAGAAGAAGTGGCCGAAGAAACTCCAGCAACGCTCCTAGCATCTAAAGGGGTTTTTTTTTTTGTTCACGCGGTGGAATCTTTTTATAGACCATCCTCCGGTACCCTGGGTGGGCCCGGAGGGATGTGTGGGACTCGGCCTGGGCAGCCCCTACCCACTAAACCTTCCGCGAATGCCATCAGCCGTTATGAGCGGGGTGCCCCGGATCTGTCAGCGATAGGACACCCCAACGACCGGCCGGTCCCGGCAAAGACCGGACTTCATCCTCAAAGGGGACTTCTCCGGGTTTGACTACGACCTAACCAAACTCTCATAAAACTACTCTTGAGAGTACATCCTTTCCAATAATAAATGAATCATCGAAATCACTATAATCACCTTCATACTAACACACACAGACAAACACACTTGCATATCTTACGCACAAAAATCTGCTAGCAAAAAGAGCCGTGGTAGCTCAGTGTCCGGGCGGTCGGGTCAAGTTGCATAGTACGCTAGCAACCCGAGTTCGATCCCCGGTGCCGGCACCAATAAATTTGTTGTTGCAATTTGATGTGCTGATTCACCACGCGCTCGGCGGTGAAGGGATACATCGTGAGGAAACCTACATGTCTTAGAAATTTTTTTCTAAGACATGAAGTCTGCCAATAGGCACTAGATCGGATCGAATCTGACAATACGGCTAGATTGCACACTGCGTGGCGGACTAGGTTACACTTAGTCCGCCACTCACCTTATACTCTCTTTACACAGAAGGCCTGCGCCCAACAGTGGGATATAAATTAAGGTTGTAATTTTTGTAACCCAATACCCCCCTCCCCTTTCCATCACAACGATTAGGCGCGGCGAGCATTCCCACCCTTACGTCGTAGACATTCCATCAATACGCACCAAGCGGTTTGCCTCCACCTTCCTTTTGTGGACGGCTAAGGAATGGAACTCTCTGCCGAGTTCAGTCTTTCCTCACGGGTACTATCTGGACACCTTTAAGTCCAATGTGAACAGACACCTATAGGCTCACGTGCTTCATCCTAGGTTTCATCTTCGCCTTTCATCAAGCAAGATAGAAGCCAAACCTAAGCCTATTTAGTATTAAAAAAACTTTAAACTTTAAGCAAAAACGTATTTTGTGTTTCTTGTCAGCAATCGATATCCTACAAACTGGAAGCTTTGTTTTTTTGTTGACGGCGGGGAAATCTTTAAGATACCCCGCGTTCTGAGGGGGGCGGAAGGCAGGGTTATGTGGGATTTTTACCCACTAAAACCTCCCCGGTGGCCCTTTCCTCGGTACATGACTAGGGGCTCCGGGATCTCCAGTGAAACGCACCGGAGCCCCTCTGCAATGTGCTCTTAGGAGAGCACGTCCCGGGGGGTGAGGTTAATTCCCTAATAACGACGAACTACACAGATTGGCCAGAGAAGCTGGCCTTGACTGCTTCACCGGATTGAGGTGGCATAGCTCTTAGGTCACTTAGCCTGTACTTCTATCGCTAGTAACTAGACACAAAGGTCCCCAGTGAGGGGTAACCTCGGCTTGGACGGTTACTACGTTACGCGTAAGCATTCCGATCCGAGGGCGCCTGACAGGGCTGAACCACGACTCGGTCGGTTGCTATTTCACGGATAATCTAAGAGACATTCAAAAGCTAAACTAACTTTGAGTGCCACTTCGGGAAGCGTTGACGCTGGGAGAAGAAGTGGCCGAAGAAACTCCAGCAACGCTCCTAACATCTAAGAGGTGGGGCCTGCCCATAAAATAGCGGTAACGCGCAAGGATTATTCGCAACCACCGACGGTCGCGAATGGACGCTTTGTGGATTTGTAAAGATCTAGCCTGTGCAATGGTAATCGCGTCGTCCGTCAAGAACGTGTCTCGGCCTCCGGGCGACGCGACGAAAATTATTATAGGAAGGCTTATAAGTGGCGGCACTTACAAGAAGTTAAAAAACAAAAACAAAAAACCCTTCACCCTTGTGCCCTAGCAGTGCAAGGCGACACGGGTCAGCCATGTCGCCTTCTTCCCGGGTCCACTCTAGCGGACGACAAAGACCCCCATCCTTGTCGCCCACAAAGCGAAAGCTACCTTAACATAATCAACATATATTTTATGTCAATTTCTGATTTTATAGATTTCTCCTAGATGCCATTATCGGAATTAAGGCTAAGCTTTAAAATATAAAAAGAATCATCAAAATCGATTCACCCAGTCGAAAATTATGAGATGACATGCATAAAAGAAAAAAAATACATGCGGTTTGAGAACTGGATGTTTTCAATTCGTATGAAACGCAACATAAACTCACCAGCGCCGCTCTGCCCGAACACGAAGTTATCCGGTCTGAACAGCTGACCGTAAGGTCCAGACCTCACGGAGTCCATTGTGCCCGGCTCCAAGTCAACGAGCACGGCCCGCGGCACGTACTTCCCTGGACAAACACAATTTGAATTATACCGTCTTTGATTTATTAGTCGTTGAGGAGATTCAATCACAGCCATGGTCTCAAGTCTGCTATGATTTTTTTTTAAATAAGGATAAAAAGAAAGCCAGTAATATTTCTTTTTTCTTCATAAGAATTACTAACCGTTAACTACGCTTAAGCTTGTGCTAGGAGATGGTTCACGTCAATAGTCGAATGGTGGATTCGAACCTACGACCTTACGATTCGGAGACCGTACCGTAAACCATTAGGCTATTGGCGCTTCAATTCAATGTCATTGGTGACACTACATTTCAATATAAAACCAACCTATTACAATTCAATTGCCATTGTACCATAAACCGTAAACCTACTCATTAAATTTTTGATTTGTAATTTTCAATTGATTTTTTTTTTCTTTCATCATGTCTATCTGCTGGAAATAGTCTTCCCCAATGCCTTTCATAATATACGATCCTCTGCTTTCCGCATCCAGCCACTTCCGGCTATCCTTACAAGGTCGTCGGTCCATCTGGAGGGAGGGCGCGCCACGCCGACTCATGCGCAGCCTCCATTCCAAGACATTACTCCCCCATCTACCGTCGCTGACTCGGCAGATGTGGCCGGCCCACTGCCACTTCAACTTGCTGACTTTAAGAGCTACGTTGACTACCTTTGTTCTCCATCGAATATCTTCGTTTCTAATTCTATCTGGAGTTCCCGTAGCCTCGCCAAATGCTACGATGGTGGAACATCTTGTGGGTTTGGTCGGAGAGGGCCCGACATAACTCGTCCTTCCCCCGGGGGTCGAGTACGCGGTTAGGTACGTTCACACAAATAAAAAAAGGCACTAGCAACCCCAGTTCGATCCCAGTAATATACCGATGAATTTATTTCGTGTATTAAGTGTCGATTTCACGTGCCCGGCGGTGATGGAGAACATCGTGAGGAAATCTGCGTGTTAGGACATTTTCTAACACACGTGAAGTATGCTAGCACTAGGTGTGCGTGCGTGCTGTGCTCTTAAACTCTCTTTACAGAGAAGGTCCATGCCCAGCAGTGGGATAAATATGTAGTTTTAACTTTCAGTTCCACGCGCGGACGGTCATATTACACATACCTGAAGACGCTTCATTGTAATAAACATTAATTCTCTCTTGCTGAAGTGGATTTTCTCCATTGTAATATCCAGTCGGATCCACGCCATGCTCGTCGGATATTATTTCCCAGAACTGAAACGTTATAAATTATCTTACGTTTAAACGAGAGATTTAAAACGTGACATTTAAAGCAGTAAATATTTTTCGAAATAAAAACCATCTTGAAATGTTTTATTTCCGAATTATCACCGTTATATTTCGAAATTCTTGTGCTTATATCAACTTTTTTATTCCATATCCAGGCTGTTATCACCGATTCGTATGCCGTAAATTTAAAATATCTCAATTAAGAAAACATTTTTATATACTGTTCTTAAGAGTTTCCTGGTACGTCCAACAAAATTAATATGACACCTAGTTGAAAGTAAGCCCTTTCAAACAAAATCGTTTCATATTATACGGAGCTCTTAGTACACATTTGAACAACGCTGATCGGCCAGGCAGCATATACAATTTCACTGGGTTTTCGAGAAGTGAAACAGCTCTTAGGTCGCTTAGCCTCCGAACCGCTTTAAGTAATTACTAGGCGAAAGGGCCCCCAAGAAGCTGGGCTTGTACAGTAGCGTTATTTGTACACTAATGTAAAAATAAATAATACAAAAAAATCCTTTTTTAAAACCAAGCTTTTTTTTATGAAAATGGACTAAAAAATTCGAATCAAATCAGCCCAAACTCGATGGGGCCGCGTCATCTAATCACCGAGTTCCTACAGCCACCTCCCAACTCCATCATCAGATCAGCTCTATGTCATAATAATAATGAATTGTCTTTACTTTTCACATGCATGCAAAATTTCAGCTTAATCGGAAGCTGCGAAGTAAATCAAATTGAACTTGCAAGATTTGATTACAGACCGACAGACAACGGGACAGATAAAACAAAATAAAAAGCTTGTAAAAATACGGTTAAAAAAGAAAAAGGAAAGAAGAATGCACAAAGTTGCCGGCTGGCTGGCTCTATCTATAAATAGCATGTGGTTGCGGTTGACAGGATAGAACGAGTAAAGTTACCTGTGTACATATTTATTTAAAAAAAACTTGTCACTGTCAATGTCATGGAACCCTCGCAAATCTGTCTAAAAAAAAATTATCATTTTAATGATGATAATTTGATGCATTCACTTTAACAATCCTTCCAAGCCAAGAAATAAACAAAACGATCCAGAAATGACGGCGCCATTAGTGCAATAACATTAAAAAATAAAGATGAAACCTTATTTTTGAAAGCAGTTAAAAGAAAAATTAATATTGTTGCATCACCTATACTGTTAGCTACCACGCCCGTAGATTATGATTTTCTGTTACGTATCGTATTTCATTGTAATTGAACGATCCTATGTTTTTGTACAATAGCACGAGACGATAAATACATCAAATCCCAGACATATACCACCAAGAAGTTTTTATATTACAAAGGTTTGAGATCAATAGGAATAAAATTCCCGAATATTTATAATAAACAAAAAGACCTTGGATCCAATTTGATTTCCGCATTGACCAGCCTGAACGTGCACAATTTCACGCATTTTAAAAATTTTATGCAATCACTTTAAAGACACCTAAACACTATTTTAATAAAGGATTCTAACACATATTTTTCGACCGCACCAATGTAAATTAAATGCCGGTACGATTACTGTTATCGTATTTTATCAATATTATCAACTTATTCTTACTAGAGCGGGACTAATACTGATAAAAAATATTTGAACATATTTCTAATAGATCCTTGAACGCCTATTGAACGTAAAGTAGTAGGGGTCAAATAATAATGGTTAGTCCACAATCGATGTTCCGTGATTGAATCGGTTACGTGTTTGTTATTTGATAAACGCTTAGGTATGTCATTATTCCTGAACAACTTGGTATTGAATTTATTTGGTTGTTTATGTGCAACAAACATATATTATTATGTTTAAGACAAACGAAAGTAATAGGTTTGTAGCATACCAAAGCAATATTCATGTTTAATCATATTCCTGCTAAAATTTTGGGTGTAATTTACGTATTTTATGCCTGTAAATTATTTTTTTTATAATTGTCATAATGAAAACCGACCTATTTTTTAAGTATGGTATACATTTATAAATATACTTCGTCTTGGTTCATTTTTATGTATATCTTTTATGGTGTCTGTAATAAAATCGATAAATTTTTTAACAAAATTACAAAACATGATTCAAAAAGTCAGTTCAGAAGAGAACAAATTTTTTACCAGTTTACGCACGTTCACTTATGTCAAATACGTCAAATGTCAAATTTAAAGTTTTTACAAACATAAGAGTTTATATATCGTCGACTATGATTTAATCGTTTTTCCTTAGCATAAATATTAGTTAGCTTTTCCAAAAAATTCTGTGCACAATGATGTTCAAGTTACGACAGTTCAAAAGTTTGTTTAGAAGAGAAACACCATGAAATTATTACGTATACTATTCACAACTTTGATATGTTCCACCGCGATAATTGGTGATCAAATTGTATTCAAATCAAAATACTCCGAGTCACAAGTGTTCCGTGCATTTTCGGACAGCAGCGTTCATGCAACCATTGGATTAATATCAGCTTTATTGTTCTTCACACACGAGATTGGATTAACTAACGAAACGCGCTGGTACAATATAGCGTATTGTACCATTCTCTCATCTTTAATTGATATCGATCATTTTATCGCTGCAAGGTCGTTTAAATTCAAGGTAAGTCTGGGTATGACAGCTTTCAGAATAAACACCTAGAGACATTTTTAACATACTTGCTTACTAATCTAATTAACTCAAAATAGATGTATTTAGTCAGTGATTATTATAAGATACTGTTTGAAAACTACTTATACTGGAAAAGGCAAAAATGCAATATGCCACCAGACATTTACAACATTTTTCCATAAGAATTTAAAGGAACACTTGAAGAAAAATTAAAAATGACTTCACATAATTGGGATATAAAAGAAAATAGGGAATAAATATTAAAATGTAAAACAGTAAATTTCATAATTCAAAATTATCTCCATTTAACATGTGAACACCTTTTTTTTTTGTTAATGTGAGGGAATTCTTTTTACAAACCATCCTCCGGTACCCTGGGTGGGCCCACTAAACCTTCCGCGAATGCCATCAGCCGTTATGAGCAGGGTGCCCCGGATCTGTCAGCAATAGGGCAACCCAATGACCGGCCGGTCCCAACAAAGACCGGACTTCTTCCTATAAAGGGGACTTCTTCGGCACTCAGAGAAGTCCCGACGACGCCGAAGCATTACTGGGGCCAGGTACCCAGTCTGGCCCCGCTTCAGGTTACAGGGGCAGCAAGAGAAGGCGTTGGTTAAAACGCCTCCTGATACCCCGATATGCCGCCTATGGAGGGAGGAAACCTCTGCGCTAACCTCCCTGACCCGTTCGTCAGCCTCCTTCTGGGACATGACCGTCTCACAGAACGAGGCGACTGCCGTCCAAGACCTGTCACTCGAGAGCATCGCGAGAGCGAAGCTCGGGAGCGACAGGTCTACTCCACCGATGGGAGATGCCAAGTCGTAACATGTGAACACCTTTAATAATTATAGTATTGTAATAACCACTTGAGTTTGGTGTGCGAGTAAGTTAAGAAATATTAGAATGAACCTACCGCCGTCATCATATATACTCTACAAATAATAATAATTATTATTTTCTTATATATATATATATATATATAACTCTTTTTTTCAATTCTGTTTATTAAAATATAACAAAACTATATAAGGCGAATGTTTAACGCCTGGACCACCACTGCCACTGCGGTCAAGAATCAAGAATCTTCATGTATATATTGTTTCCATATATATATAAATTAAAAAAAATACTACAAGTATATTTACGAGCAAAAACAAAAGTCGAGTACAAATCAAATCAAATGTCAGACGCTATGTCGCCCTCGTTGTATTTTAGAATTATCTTGGGAATGTTACGAAATAGAATTAATCAGAACCTAACTAAACTCATCTCACATTACTCTTCAAGTACATCCTTTCCTTTTCAAGATCATTACCTAGACCCATGTACATATCGGCAGCATCAGTAAACGGATACATTAGCGGCGCTATAACTTACCTTGAATACTTCTAAATCCTTAATTATTATCTTTAATATACTTCAGTATACTTTGTAATAAAACAATGTGTGTGTCAATACAAATTTGTGTTATAAAAAATAAATTTCATCATAGTAAATAAAAGCTGTATTTGACAGTTCAAAAAGAGGAGTGCACCGATCGTCACCAACTTTACAGGATTACTTGCCAGGTCAATCTAAAGATTCCCTGAAAATTTCATTGAAATTCGTCCAGCCGTTATGGAGCCTATATGGGACAAACACCCACACACTTTCTCTTTTATACTTATAGATTTATACTATGTATATGGATTATATATTGTCTTGACTAAAAATGTACTAAAAGTTGATGTTTTTTGAATTAAGCTCACCATTTAATTACAGAATTTTGTTACAGGATGTTGCCCGTTTGAAACAAAGAGGTTTCTTCCATTGTACCACATTCTGGTTACTATTGACAGCCTTACTTCTAATCTTTTCAATTATAACAAAGAGATTGAATGTATATACACTTACATTTATGACTATAATCGCATATACCAGCCATCATATACGAGATGCCAACCGTCGGGGAATCTGGATGTACCCGTTTGGACATACACCTCCTTTAAGCAAATATTTTTATATATTTCTATTGTGCCTAGTCCCTAGAATAATTGCATATTTCTATGTTTATATGAAACCCAAATATAAACATACTGTGGTATATTATGACACACTTGTTTAGTTATGGTAGCGACAAATCTAAAAGAAACATACCAAATATTTGGGGTATGCTTTGAAAGCCTTGAAGAAAGATCAACTGTCACCAGTGGTGTTTCCGAATGTTTACAATTTGGCAGAATTACTTTATTATTTTATAAATTAGAGCCGTGGTAGCTCAGTGTCCGTGCGGTTGGCTAAGTTGCGTAGTACGCTAGCAACCCGAGTTCTATCCCCGGTACCGGTACTAATAAATTTGTTGTTGCAATTTCATGTGCTGATTTACCACGTGCTCGGCGGTGAAGGAAAACATCGTGAGGAAACCTACATGTTTTAGAAAAATTTTCTACAGCATGTGAAGTCTGCCAATCCGCACTAGGTGTGGGTGGCGGACTATGCCCTTATACTCTCTTTACAGAGAAGGCCTGCGCCCAACAGTGGGACATATTTAAAGGCTGTAACTTTAACTTTATTAAATTACAAACAAACCTACTCCTGTCTCAAAGGCCGGCAACGCACCTGCAACTCCTCTGGTGCTGTGGATGTTCATATGACAGCTGGTTTCCACTTTTCTTATTAAAAAAAAGCCTGATACTATGCAACTAATCCTTTAACACTACCCACACAGATCTTATTAACTATTGTATATACATACATATGTGTCAATATTTAATTTTAGTAGTTTTACATTATTTTTTATACTTTTTGTGCAAGTACTTGACCACACTCTACCAGCTGTAACATAGTAACCGTCCAAGGAGGACCCTTGTGTCGAGTTACTAGCGATAGAGGTTCAGGCTAAGCGACCTAAGTGCTATGCCACCTCTCAATCCGGTGAAGCAGTCAAGGCCAGCTTCTCTGGCCAATCTGTGTAGTTCGTCATTAAAAAAAAAATCTATCTACCTGATGTTAAGTGGAAATACGTTCCTGAATGGTAAGGCTCACGAATGAATATAGAGAGAAATTAATAATTTAATATATTGTGAGAGTTAAATTAAATATTTAATGATGTAAGTTTATTGTTTAAATAAAATAAAGCAAAATCTACCTCGGCGAAGCGAGCTGGGTATGCTAGTCTGTATCTACAATATAGTAAATCGACACAAATTGTTAAATTATTATTCTTTATCGTCACAGGTTAAGTTGTTACAAAATTATTATAAAAGTAAAATACATAAAGAGGACTATACAACATAATAACGTTTTTTTTTTGTCGAGGGAGGAAATCTTCAGTTAGATAAGTTATGTGAGGTTCTTAAAAACCCCGGTGGTCCTTCGAGGCATGGTGAAGGGCTCCAGCGATATAAGGGGGTTCACGGGCGACAAGGATGGGGGCCTTTGTCGTCCGCTACAGTGGACCCGGGAAGAAGGGGACATTGGTGGTCCCGTGTCGGCTTAGCACTGCGAGGGTGCTCGGGGAGGGAGTAACCTCCTCGGGACTTGCTTCAGTTACAGTGCAGAGGGGCTCTGGTGCGTTCCAATAGAGATCCGAGAGCCGCTCGCCAAGAGTAAGAGAGTGAGTAAGAGCCCATCTTAAGGTACTTTGTTGAACTTATTTACTAATGTACCTCCTCCCCCCGGCAACAAAAAAAGGAGATAGTTCAGCATCAATAGTCGAATGGTGTATTAAATACGACTACGATTCGCAGATCGTATCCTAAACCATTAGGCTAATGAAATGTATTACACTAGGAATCATTCCCCTGGCCACACGATGCCCTCTATCCAATCCAGGTAACTGGAGACCCTGGTGTACACCGCCGGCTGGCCCCTCAGCGCGCATTCCCTGCCGAATGACGTAACGCCCACCACGTAGAAGATGCACTGGTTGTCATCCGCCGCTACCTGCAGGGGGGAGCCCGAGTCACCCTGGTAACGAAGAAATAGTCGTACGCAGGGTATTAGGAGACCATTCCCAAAAACAAAGACAGACGATATCACTAGTGACACCTTTGATGAGGGGACGGGAAAAAAAATCGATTCTGATTAAAAAAAATCATATATTTGAATAAACAGCAATGAAACGCGTAGCTAATTCCGCGCCATAAAATAATTCTTGCCGCTTCTTTGGCGCCGCGCCCCAGCGTTCGTTGACCCGAGCATCAGCTATTTTGACTTTTTATTTCATTGCTGTTTTTCTTAGTAATGAATTTTTTATTAAATTACAAACAAACCTACTCTTGTCTCAAAGGCCGCAACGCACCTGCAACTCCTCTGGTGCTGTGGATGTTCATATGACAGCTGGTTTCCACTTTTCTTATTAAAAAAAAGCCTGATACTATGCAACTAATCCTTTAACACTACCCACACAGCTCTTGTTAACTATTGTATATACATACATATGTGTCAATATTTAATTTTAGTAGTTTTACATTATTTTTTATACTTTTTGTGCAAGTACTTGACCACATTCTACCTGCTGTAACATAGTAACCGTCCAAGCCGAGGTTACCCCCACCGGGAGGACCCTTGTGTCGAGTTACTAGCGATAGAGGTTCAGGCTAAGCGACCCAAGTGCTATGCCACCTCCCAATCCGGTGAAGCAGTCAAGGCCAGCTTCTCTGGCCAATCTGTGTAGTTCGTCATTAAAAAAAATCTATCTACCTGATGTTAAGTGGAAATGCAGTCCTGGATGGTAAGGCGCACTAGCTTAGTAAATGCCTAAGTGTACTGTGTAGAAGTCTAAGTGTACTCTTTTAGTACATGGACATGGAACTTTATTTAATAATATTTTACCAAATCTCACTGTTTTCTTATTACTACTAATTTCCATTTTTAAATACTTGTACATTACACAACAACAATTAATACTTAACGTAATTTTACTGATTTTATGTTTACATTTATTTTTTATAACTTTTGGAATCTTTTTTATATTCCCATATATAATAAGATTCTTCCTTTATTACTTTTTATTATTTTAAAAATTAAGTTTATATTTTAAAATGTAAACAATAAAAAGTTTATAAATAAAAAATAAATATTTTTGTTTACTATTCTTGCTATTGCTGTACAAAATTCCAAAAATATATTTTTTATTTTACAAAATGTCTTATTACTAAATATTTATGTTACGATTTTAAGTCTATAGTTTTTTTTTTTTTGTCGAGGGAGGAAATCTTCAGTAAGATAAGTTATGTGAGGTTCTTACTAAAAAACCCCGGTGGTCCTTCGAGGCGTGGTGAGGGGCTCCAGCGATATAAGGGGGTTCACGGGCGACAAGGATGGGGGCCTTTGTCGTCCGCTACAGTGGACCCGGGAAGAAGGGGACATTGGTGGTCCCGTGTCGGCTTAGCACTGCGAGGGTGCTCGGGGAGGGAGTAACCTCCTCGGGACTTGCTTCAGTTACAGTGCAGAGGGGCTCTGGTGCGTTCCAATAGAGATCCGAGAGCCGCTCGCCAAGAGTAAGAGAGTGAGTAAGAGCCCATCTTAAGGTACTTTGTTGAACTTATTTACTAATGTACCTCCTCCCCCCGGCAACAAAAAAAGGAGATAGTTCAGCATCAATAGTCGAATGGTGTATTAAATACGACTACGATTTGCAGATCGTATCCTAAACCATTAGGCTAATGAAATGTATTACACTAGGAATCATTCCCCTGGCCACACGATGCCCTCTATCCAATCCAGGTAACTGGAGACCCTGGTGTACACCGCCGGCTGGCCCCTCAGCGCGCATTCCCTGCCGAATGACGTCACGCCCACCACGTAAAAGATGCACTGGTTGTCATCCGCCGCTACCTGCAGGGGGGAGCCCGAATCACCCTGGTAACAGAGAAATAGTCGTACGCAGGGCATTAGGAGACTATTTCCAAAAACAAAGACAGACGATATCACTAATGACACCTTTGATGATGGGACGGGAAAAAAATCGATTCTGATTTAAAAAAATCATATATTTGAATAAACAGCAATGAAACGCGTTGCTAATTCCGCGCCATAAAATAATTCTTGCCGCTTCTTTGGCGCCGCGCCCCCAGCGTTCGTTGACCCGAGCATCAGCTATTTTGACTTTTTATTTCATTGCTGTTTTTTTTTAGTAATGTATTTTTTATTAAATTATTGCTTCATTTAGCTATACTAACATGATGCTAATTAAACGTTTAAAAAATATGTTTTTTTTTTAATTCAGGATCGATTTTTTTTTCCGTCCCATCAAAAAAGGTGTCATTATTACTATGGTCTGTCTTCGTTTTCGGAAACGGTCTCTTTATACCAATGCAAAATTGCTTAAGGTATTTGTCCCACTGCTGGGCACAGGCCTAGTATACGTGAGTAATAAATATAAATTGTATAAGGGCATAGTCCGTCACGCATACCTAGTGCCTTAGTAGAGCTTACATGTGTTAGGAAATTTTCTAACACACGTATTCTCAAAAACGCACCTTCAACTCTTCTAGTGTGTTTTTTCTGCCCCAATCTATATGGTTAGGGACCTTTTTAGTTCTTTTTTCTTTTCTTACTTTCTTTTGCTTTACATAATTCCTTAATTCTATTTTAATTTTTATTTTACAAAATGTCTTATTACTAAATATTTATGTTACGATTTTAAGTCTATAGTTTTTTTTTAATAATTTCTAAGCAAGTGCTTGACTACGATCCCACCTGATGTTAAGTGGAAATGCAGTCCTGGATGGTAAGGCGCACTAGCTTAGTAAATGCCTAAGTGTACTGTGTAGAAGTCTAAGTGTACTCTTTTAGTACATGTATATGGAACTTTATTTAATAATATTTTAACAAATCTCACTGTTTTCTTATTACTACTAATTTCCATTTTTAAATATTTGTACATTACACAACAACAATTAATACTTAACGTAATTTTACTGCTTTTATGTTCACACTTATTTTCTATACCTTTTGGAATCTTTTTTTATATTCCCATATATAATAAGATTCTTCCTTTATTACTTTTTATTATTTTAAAAATTAAGTTTATATTTTAAAATGTAAACAATTAAGAGTTTATAAATAAATAAATAAATATTTTTGTTTACTATTCTTGCTATTGCTGTACAGAATTCCAAAAATATATTTTTTTTATTTCTTATGATAGCTGGTAAGTTTTTTAATTTTATTTTAACGCCTATTTTTATTTCTATCTCCATCCTGTCTCTGCCTATATGGCACTCAAGAGTCCTCTATTTTGTCTGGATCGTAGGAGCACGATGGGCTCTCCTAACACTTGAAACGACTCTTCTAGTGATGGGGATCATCATTGATGGTAATCACTTGTGATCACTACAACCCTGGTTTCCCCTTTTACCTATAGTTTCCGGAGTGAAAGGTAAAGGTAGCGCGAATTAAACCCTGGACCTTCGGTAGAACATACCTTGCAAGTGTCCTTCCCACCACGAAGTTCGCCGGCGCATATTTGTGAGGTGACGGATCCGTTCCACAGTCTATTTTTTGCTGCAGCCAACAGCTTGTCGCACTGCTCGTTTTCCAACAGAGATAGTGAGACCTTCTGTAATTCATTGGTCGGTTCTCGGTATGCTGTATTGGAATTTGAATGGTATAATGAAATGTAATGGAAGTGAAACTACTCACGTTTGACTCTGGGAGGAATCTGGTGAATGTGTAACGAAAAGTGTGAGAGGGACATAGAAATGAGTGAAAATAGAAAGAGCGTTACGTTTCGTATTCGCAGGCCTATTGTTCTTTTGACACTGTAGGAGCAAGAGAGAGGTGCGAGTACACATTTTCTTTCTCTCTTGAACAATCGTGCTTATGTTATACAAATACATACACATAGATGAAGCTTAAGTATTTTTATGTCAGTCATGTGATACAAACACTATTTTTTTGTATTGTAAATTCTTGGATATAATAGTTAGCATTTGCTTTCATCGGACTTTGGACCTCTGAGCCCACAACATTCCCTGGAATATACATATATATATATATTATTAATCATAAATGGAGAAATTAAGTACACAAAAGATAATAAGGAAAAACAAAGAAACAGATAAATATTATACTTATATATATATATACATATATTTATATATATATAAATACAAAAATATATACTTAGAATATAGAAATTATCAAAAAGAAAAATCAAAATACTTACTACCTTGAACAATGTCTGACCCCCTCTAGTGAGAGAAACAAATAGAATTTCCCGGAAGGGGGAAAACATGTCCCTTCCGGGGAAAACACTTAAAAAAAACATTCCCTTGACGTGAGAGGGCACGAGAACAGATGCTTACGGTATTTAGTGGCCCCCCATCCTGTGGCTATTGCCTTTCTATGGTTCCCAAAGTCAGGTTGGGACCATAGACAAGCAGGACGGATGGTGCGGTCGAAATCCACGTCCGTAGCCAGCTCCAGGATCGCGATGTCGTTGTACCGCTTTGGTGCCTTGTAATCTGGATGCGTGTGGATGACCTTGATTGGAACCTAAAAATATAACATAGCTTACATCCTCTTACCACTAGCAGGGTAGACAGAGTCCGCTGTATGATTTTAATACAAGCTTTTATTTCGTTTCACCTGTCGCGTTGTCTGTCGGTCTGTAATCAAATCTAGTTAAATTTGATCCACTTCCCGGGTTCGGATTGAGCTGAAATTTTGCATATATGTAGCAATCGAATGACGGTGCAATATTATTATGACATAGAGCTGATCTGATGATGGAGTTGGAAGGTGGCCATAGGAACTCCGATCTAGTTTGGACTCAAACTTTCACATTTATAATTTTAAATCAATTGATTGGATGATTATTACAACTAACCTATCCAGCTAATAAGAAAGAATTTTTGTCCATTTGTTCGGGCTAATCGCTGGAACGGCTGGACGGATTTTAACAGGACTGGCAGATAGCTGATTTAATATAATCAGCTGGAGTAACTGAGGCTACTTTTATTTTAGATAAATTAAATAGTTTTTAATCGCGGGTAACACCGCGGGGCGCTGTTAGTGTTGTTTAAAATTTGTTATATATATGCCGTAACGGCCGCGTTACTAGCGCTACCAATGCCACACTAGCGACATTGGCGGCATTTGGAAGACGGAACGCTAGCGCCGTCTGTCGGCGTTCGATGGAGTCAACGTTTTACCATCCGGTCGAGCGGAGTGACACACTTCTACGGTGGCAGTCGGATAGAGCGGTTGAACCATCGCGCGTAATCTGTTATCTGTAAAAATCATCATGGCCGCCAGTGACATCGGTGGCGCATCTCATCACAATTATGGCGTCGTGCCGACATATATATACGTTCGCGTGATATTTAATAAATAAATAGTTATATATTGACTTGTGTTCAAATCACTCACCTCGACGGGACTAGCGCCATCGTTCACAGCCGGGTCCAGGTTCTGGTCTCCGAGCCTCACAATCTTGGGCAGCGGCTCCAACGCCCTGGGGTTTTTGGTGCAATGTGCCGCAGTCAGCACGTGTCTGGAACTGATCAGGCTGCCACCGCAGTTGAACGTGTAACCTCCGTTGTAATCCAACCAACCAATTGCTGTCTGTAAATGTTAAAAATTTAGTACACAAACTCCAATGTCCAACGTCCAATGGTAAGTGGTGATTATCCGTGAAATAGCTACCAACCGAGTCGAGGTTCGGCCCTTTCGGGCGCCCTCGGATCGGAATGCTTACGCGTAACATAGTAACCGTCCTAGCCGAGGTTACCCCTCACCGGGGGACCCTTGTGTCGAGTTACTAGCGATAGAGGTTCAGGCTAAGCGACCTAAGAGCTATGCCACCTCTTAATCCGGTGAAGCAGTCAAGACCAGCTTCTCTGGCCAATCTGTGTACTTCGGCAAAAAAATGGTAATTGGATGGTTTCTATTTACTTACCAGCCAGCCCTGTAGTCCTGGGCTAATAGAGTAAGGCTATGGTATCCCCTGCCTTTTCTAAAAAGGACCTCGGGTTCACGGGCGACAATGGTGCGTACTCGTACTGCGTACGTTTTTTTTTGCCGAACTATACAGGTTGGCCAGAGAAGCCGGCCTTGACTGCTTCACCGGATTAATAGGTGGCACAGCTCTTAGGTGGCATAGCCTGAACCTCTATCGCTAGTAACTCGACACAAGGGTCCCCCGGTGAGGGGTTGGTTATTATGTTGTGCGTAAGCATTTCGATCCGAGAGAGCCGAACCAATTCGGTCGGTTGCTATTTCACGAATAATCTAAGGGACATTAAAAAACTAACTTTGAGTGCCTCTTCTGGAAGCGTTGGCGCTGGGAGATGTGCCGAAGAAAACTGCGTACGGTTCTGCGACTCTGTTATGGCGCAAAAACGGGAGACCGAAAGACTTTGAGAGCGGGCGCAGAGGAGGCAGGATGCGGTCGGAGCGCGTTAACAGCACACCAACGGGGGGACCGAGCGCACGACCGCCGATAGCCTTAGGCAGGGGAACCTGGCGTCGCGACCGACATAGGCCGTCGGGCCGGCACCCCTTTGGAAAGGCTTCCCATAGGTGAGTGGTGGCGCGTTTGTATTACGACCCGTCGCAACGTAGGGATTGTTTTATGGAAGGGGTGCTTCTGGCCAATCTGTGTACTTCGGCAAAAATGGTAAGTGGATGGTTTTAATTTACTTACCAGCCAGCCCTGTAGTCCTGGGCTAATAGAATAAGGCTATGGTATCCCCTGCCTTTTCTAAAAAGGACCTCGGGTTCACGGGCGACAATGGTGCGTACTCGTACTGCGTACGTTTTTTTTTGCCGAACTATACAGGTTGGCCAGAGAAGCCGGCCTTGACTGCTTCACCGGATTAATAGGTGGCACAGCTCTTAGGTGGCATAGCCTGAACCTCTATCGCTAGTAACTCGACACAAGGGTCCCCCGGTGAGGGGTTGGTTATTATGTTGTGCGTAAGCATTTCGATCCGAGAGAGCCGAACCAATTCGGTCGGTTGCTATTTCACGAATAATCTAAGGGACATTAAAAAACTAACTTTGAGTGCCTCTTCTGGAAGCGTTGGCGCTAGGAGATGTGCCGAAGAAAACTGCGTACGGTTCTGCGACTCTGTTATGGCGCAAAAACGGGAGGCCGAAAGACTTAGAGAGCGGGCGCAGAGGAGGCAGGACGCGGTCGGAGCGCGTTGTCAGCACATCAACGGGGGGGCCGAGCGCACGACCGCCGATAGTCTTAGGCAGGGGAACCTGGCGTCGCGACCGACATAGGCCGGGAGAGGCTTCCCATAGGGGTTCAGGCGGCGCGTTTGTATTACGACCCGTCGCAACGTAGGGATTGTTTTATGGAACGGTTGCTTCACAACCCTCCCCGAGGTGGGTCCGTGCAAACCGTGTTCAATGTTATCCTGTGACCCTCGTATATGGACGAACGAAATGGAATACCGTGTGAAGATTTTCAGTCGGTTGGAGTCACTACCCCGTTGCTGGTCCATGTGTCTCTGAGTTCTGCGTTAGCACTTTGTTAAGCACGAAAAAAAAAGAAAAAATACCTTACCATATGTGGAAACTCCCCTTGGCTCGCGTCTTCGCCCCCGACAACCAGCTCGATTCTGGAATAGTCACAACGCGCCGCAGACACCGTCATGGCATTGGGTTCTGGCAACAAGGGGATAAACTCCACCCTCTTAACTACAGCGCCACTGTACTCCTCGCATTCTAGAAGAAACAAGAAGAATTACAAGTATATTTACGAGTAAAAACAAACGCCAACTTAAAATCTAATCAAATCATTATTTTATTACTACTATAATGTCTGTCTTCTTCCACATTGTGAATAACGCACGATCGACGTGGAGAGTAAGCTGGAGATTGTGGGACTAGAGAGTTACGAAAGGTGTGCTCGGGCGAGGCGAACGGAGATATAAATAATTGAAGATAGAAAGTTACCTTTCGTATTACTGTAGGGGCAAGAGAGAACAGTGGGCGCCCACATTTTCTTTCTCTATAGAACTTACTTTTTTTTGACGAACTACACCTTGGCCAGAGAAGCTGGCCTTGACTGCTTCACCGTATTGAGGGGTGGCATAGCTCTTAGGTCGCTTAGCCTGAACCTCTATCGCTAGTAACTCGATGGGTAATCTGGTGAGGGGTAACCTCGGCTTGAACGGTTACTATGTTACGTAATCATTCCGATCCGAGGACGCCTGAGACGGCCGAACCACGACTCGGTCGGTTGCTATTACACAGATAATCTAAGGGACGTTTAAAAACTAAACTAACTTTGAGTGCCACTTCGGGAAACTTGAACTTACTTCAACATTCACTTACTTCTTTCACTGACTCTTCTCTTATCAGCGCCTGATCTGTCTGCTCTGAAAATAATAATAAACGTCAAAAGTATATCCACAATAGAGTTGATACTTGATTATTATGTTTAGACAGTTCGTGCGTTCTGTTGTAACCCATAATATTATGGCACAAAGTCCATTCATCACCTGTCCAAACTACGCTATTTTATTCATAGACATTAGACATAGACATTTATTTATTGGCATCACAACACAAAACACATCACAGACAGAATATAACACACATTAAAAAGAATGAAAAATAGACAAAACACAGTTAAGGTTACACGGACAAATAATACAAAACATATGATGCCAATATCGGACACCGTCTCAGCATATGCTGTCGCAAGGACGCGACGGCGCTGATTTTCAGGTGCCTGGGCCCCAATTCCATTGTCAAGTCAGCACTTTTCTAAATATCGGGGATTCGGGAGTCAGAGTTTTATTATCTATATATATATATAAAAGAGAAAGTGTGTGGATATGTTCCAAATAGGCTCCTAAACGGCTGGACCCATTTTAATGAAACTTTCAGGGAATCTTCAGATTGACCTGGCGAGTAATCCTGTAAAGTTTGGTGACTATCGGAGCACTTTTTGAACTGTCAAACAAGCCAAATGTCGTACTTTTATTTCTGACATTAACTTGAGCTCGAAATGTTTTGTATTTATGATAAGAATGATATTATATTTACTGATATGTACATGGGTGTAGGTAATGGTCTTCACCAGCTCGAGAAGAGAATGAATACGGAGAGAAATGAATAATTTAATATATTGTGAGAGTTAAATTAAATATTTAATTATGTAAGTTTATTGTTTGAATAAAATAAAGCAAGGGCTGGGTACGCTGGTTACAAAATAAAAGGGTGTGTGTAATCAAGTAGTTTTTATTTAAAAAGACATTTAGCGACGGCCGCCTAACAGTTCATTGATCCGAGCGTCAGCTGTATTTGATTTTGTGTTCCATTGAAAGGAAGTTAAGTTCACTCTGTTTAGAGCTAGTTTCTTTGCGGGCAGTCTGTGGCCGAAGTACAAGCAAAGGTCAACAACCCCTACAACGCCCTTCGCGTTCAATATAACAACGCTTTAAGAGTGCTGTTGGGTCTGGGTTGGAGCATCCCTGGCGCGCAGGGTGCGAACCGGCCCCAACAACATTCTGGAAATGATTGCCTTTTTTGTTAAAGCGGGGGAATTCTTTTACAAACCATCCTCCGGAAACCTGGGTGGACCCAGAGGGATGTGTGGGACTCGGTCTGGGCGACCCCTACCCACTTAACCTTCCGCGAATGCCATCAGCCGTTATGAGTGAGTGGGGTGCCCCGGATCTGTCAGCAACAGGGCACCCCAACGACCGGCTGGTCACGGCAAAGACCGGATTTCTTTCTCACGCCTAACGCCTCCTGCGCACCCTGATTCGCCGCCTGCGGAGGGAGGAAGCCCCTGGACTATCCTCCCTGACCCGCTCGTCGGCCTCCTTCTGGGACATGACTGATTCGCAGAAGGAGACGACTGCCGTCCAAGTCCTACTCGCGAGCATCGCGCGAACGATGACGGGAGCGATAGGTCCACTCCCCGCATTGGAGATGATTGCAAGTATATCAATCACTGCCTAAGGCTGCACGTGACATTAAAATAATTGTATGTAAAACAAAGACTATGTATTGTTTTGTTACTAACATAGTTATTAAGTGTCTTGCTAACAGAATTATGAGCAAAATTTTCAAGCTTGAAATAAAGTTATTATTATTGCCTATTTTTTAAGTAATGTATTGTAACGGAAGGAATGGTGAGGAGCGGATGTGGGAGCGAATAACGCGGTGGAGGGGAGAGGTGGGAGCGCAGGTGATGAGACGAGGAGGGGAGAGGGTAGAATATAAAAGCGATGGTTTTGGTTGGCGGAGGTTTCCCGAAGTGGCATATAAGTCAGTTTAGCTTAGATTGTCCCAATAGATTTTTGTTAATAAAATTGCTAACGACCGAGTCGTGGTTCGGCCCTCTCGGGCGCCCTAGGATCGGACTGCTAACGCGTAATAATGGTAACCGTCCAAGCCGAGGTTACCCCTCAGGGGGGGGACCCTTGTGTCGAGTTACCACCTAATAGAGGTTCAGGCTAAGCGATCTAAGAGCCGTGCCAGCTTCTCTGTGCCAACTGTGTTAGTTCGTCCAAAAAAAAATTGACGGAGGTTCTCTTCGTTGTCAGTAAACTAATAAATAAGTATACATAAAAATTAAATGTGTTCTTTTCTTTATATAACTAAATATAAAATAGTTAGTCGTTATAGTATTTTTTTATCAAACTATCGTTTCATTTAGCTATACTTACACGATGGAATGTTAATAACGATAATAAAACGTTTTTTTATATAATAATATGATTTTACAATCAACATAGATATTTTTCCCGTCCCAATCAATAGTGCCATTAGTACTATCATCTGTCTCCGTTTTTGGAAGCGATCTCCTAACATCCTGTATATAGTTGAGCCTAAAAACAACAAAGCTACCTCTCAGAGCTACTTACTGCAAAGTCCTCGGCCCAGCCGCCTTCAAGATGCTGCTCCCATCTCTGCAGCATACCAACACTTGGCTCAAAGAATACTCGCAAAACGACGGCCGTATACCGTTCAACCTGTAAAACCACAAACATATCTAATCGGCAAGATACAGAATAGTATATTTACTAACAGACTAGCGTACCCAGCCCGCTTCGCCCTAGATTTTGTTTTATTTTATTTAAACAATAAACTTACATCATTAAATATTTAATTTAACTCTCACAATATATTAAATTATTCTTTTTTTTATGACGAACTACACAGATTGGCCAGAGAAGCTGGCCTTGACTGCTTCACCGGATTCGCTTAGCCTCCTCTATTGCTAGTAACTCGACACAAGGGTCCCCCCGGTGAGGGGTAACCTCGGCTTGGACGGTTACTATGTTACGCGTAAGCATTCCGATCCGAGGGCGCCCGAGAGGGCCGAACCACGACTCGGTCGGTTGCTATTTCACATTAAATTATTCATTTCTCTCCGTATTCATTCTCTTCTCGAGCGAGTGAAGATCGTTACCTACATCCATGTACATATCAGCAGCATCAGTAAACGGATACATTCGCGCCGCTATAACTTACCTCGAATTTTTCCAAATTCTTAATTATTATTTTTAATATACTTCAGTATACTTTATTATAGTTCAATATGGTTTATAATGTTATAAATATACACAACGCATGTGTCAGTACAAATTTGGGTCATAAAATAATTCGTAAAACGTTCCTATTTACGCATGTTCTTGGTAATTCTTAGCAACATTTATAAAAACAAGCTCCAATATTGTTTTAATGTCTATTCTTTCTTCATCTGGGCTCGTTTCCCGTTCGAAAACCCGTTATTTAATTTAAATTGACAAAACAAACAGAACAACTCTAGTCAAGTTTGTAGTGTAGTAATTACGTTCATCATTTTCTACATTTAAACATCTCTCTAAAATGTATAACATCTCAAAATATTCCTAGAATTACTAATGTTAATTATTCTTTATTTACACACAATACAAAAAAAGGTACAAATATGCGGACTTAATGCCAGTAGACATTCTCTGCCAGTCTACCTTGGGGTTGTGTAGAGACAAAGTAACGGGTGCAAGTTATGTGAGAAAATTATAAATAAAAGAAAACTATAATAAATGCATGCATATATAATATACTTACAAATAAATTAAATATATAAACATAATAATCATAAATAATAATAAATAGATACATATATATACATATATAATTATAGATGGATAGGGACAGCAATTGTCAAACTATTCCTTGCTTAGGTAAAGCTTCCATGGTAATTGTTTGAAAGTGGATTTAGTTCCAGCTGTACGTACATTTGTTGGCACTCCAAAGTCTTATTGCGTTAAAAGTAAAAGATTTATGCATAAAATCAGTATGACTGGTATTCAGTATGTCAACGAGTTTTGTGACACTTTGCTAAGCATTTGTTCAGCATTAACTCAGCAAACGACTATAAATTTCAATACAGACTTAAGTAGTAAGCTAAGGCTGAGCAATGTCAAACTACAGTTGCACACCCTCGAGGTGTGCCCGACATGGGCAGCGCAGCGCCATGACATGGTATCTGCCATCGGTGGTGTAGACCTGTCGCTTCCGAGCTTCGCTCTTGCGATGGTCTCGAGCGACAGGTCTTGGACGGCGGTCGCCTCCTTCTGTGAGACGGTCATGTCCCAGAAGGAGGCCGACGAGCGGGTCAGGGAGGGGAGCGCAGAGGCTCCCCCCTCCGCAGGCGACGTATCGGGGTGCGCAGGAGGCGTTACGAACGCCTCCTCTTGCCGCCCCCCGTAATTCGAAGCGGGGCCAGGATGGGTACCTGGCCCCAGCATGCTTCGGCGTCGTCGGGACTTCTCTGAGTGCCGGAGAAGTCCCCCTTTGAGGATGAAGTCTGGTCTTTGCCGGGACCGGCCGGTCGTTGGGGTGTCCTGTCGCTAACAGATCCGGGGCACCCCGCTCATAACGGCTGACGGCATTTGCGGAAGGTTTAGTGGGTAGGGGCTGCCAAGGCCGAGTCCCACACATCCCTCCGGGCCCACCCAGGGTACCGGAGGATGGTCTATAAAAAGATTCCCCCGCGTGAAAAAAAAAAATGTCAAACTACAGTTTATAAATTTCAGCATAAGAGAACAGAGGGAGAGTGATGGAGAAGGAAATATAATAGAATAACTTACTGGAAGTCATTGCTGGCCGACATGCACTGCTCCGGTGGAGTGCATTGTCCAATTATATTTATATGCCTCACAACGCAACTATCTCCAACTAAAAAAAAATTGTAACAACGTTATGGATTGCTCTCAGCTGCTCTCAACAAATTAACCTTCGTGTCCCAATCAAGACAGGGAATTCTACATTTTCTAGTAACAGGAAACAACTACAGACAACACTCGTATATTCTGCGTGCCAGGAAATTGTTTAATACCAACTCATTAGATATAAATCTAGATTTATTCAACACAAATAAATATTGTTAAAAATATTTAACAGAAAGATTTTTTGATTTGTATTTTTAATGCTACGATAATTCGTATCTGTGACCAGTCTACCATATATTTATAATATACTTGAGTACCCAGCCCGCTTCGCCGGGCTAGAATTTTCTTTATTTTATATAACAATAAACGTATTTTAACTCTCACAGTATATTAAATTATTCATTTCTCTCCGTATTCATTCCCTTCTCGAGCGGGTGAAGATCATTACCTACACCCATGTACATAACAGCAGCATGATACATATCTATAATTATAGATGGATAGGGACAGCAATTGTCAAACTATTCCTTGCTTAGGTAAAGCTTCCATGGTAATTGTTTGAAAGTGGATTTAGTTCCAGCTGTACGTACATTTGTTGGCACTCCAAAGTCTTATTGCGTTAAAAGTAAAAGATTTATGCATAAAATCAGTATGACAGGTATTCAGTATGTCAACGAGTTTTGTGACACTTTGCTAAGCATTTGTTCAGTATTAACTCAGCAAACGACTATAAATTTCAATACAGACTTAAGTAGTAAGCTAAGGCTGAGCAATGTCAAACTACAGTTGCACACCCTCGAGGTGTGCCCGACATGGGCAGCGCAGCGACATGACATGGTATCTGCCATTGGTGGTGTAGACCTGTCGCTTCCGAGCCTCGCTCTTGCGATGGTCTCGAGCGACAGGTCTTGGACGGCGGTCGCCTCCTTCTGTGAGACGGTCATGTCCCAGAAGGAGGCCGACGAGCGGGTCAGGGAGGGGAGCGCAGAGGCTCCCCCCTCCGCAGGCGACGTATCGGGGTGCGCAGGAGGCGTTACGAACGCCTCCTCTTGCCGCCCCCCCGTAATTCGAAGCGGGGCCAGGATGGGTACCTGGCCCCAGCATGCTTCGGCGTCGTCGGGACTTCTCTGAGTGCCGGAGAAGTCCCCCTTTGAGGATGAAGTCTGGTCTTTGCCGGGACCGGCCGGTCGTTGGGGTGTCCTGTCGCTAACAGATCCGGGGCACCCCGCTCATAACGGCTGACGGCATTTGCGGAAGGTTTAGTGGGTAGGGGCTGCCAAGGCCGAGTCCCACACATCCCTCCGGGCCCACCCAGGGTACCGGAGGATGGTCTATAAAAAGATTCCCCCCGCGTGAAAAAAAAAAATGTCAAACTACAGTTTATAAATTTCAGCATAAGAGAACAGAGGGAGAGTGATGGAGAAGGAAATATAATAGAATAACTTACTGGAAGTCATTGCTGGCCGACATGCACTGCTCCGGTGGAGTGCATTGTCCAATTATATTTATATGCCTCACAACGCAACTATCTCCAACTAAAAAAAATTGTAACAACGTTATAGATTGCTCTCAGCTACTCTCAACAAATTAACCTTCGTGTCCCAATCAAGACAGGGAATTCTACATTTTCCGGTAACAGGAAACAACTACAGACAACACTCGTATATTCTGCGTGCCAGGAAATTGTTTAATACCAATTCATTAGATATAAATCTAGATTTATTCAACACAAATATTGTTAAGTTAAAAATATTTAACAGAAAGATTTTTTGATTTGTATTTGTAATGCTACGATAATTCGTATCTGTGACCAGTCTATCGTATATTTATAATATACTTGAGTACCCAGCCCGCTTCGCCGGGCTAGAATTTTCTTTATTTTATATAACAATAAACGTATTTTAACTCTCACAGTATATTAAATTATTAATTTCTCTCCGTATTCATTCTCTTCTCGAGCGTGTGAAGATCACTACCTACACCCATGTACATATCAGTAAATACAATATCATTCTTATCATATATACAAAAACATATCGGACTCAAGTTAATGTCAGAAATAAAGGTACGACGTTTGTCTTGTTTGACAGTTCAAAAGAGTGGTGTCTGATCGTCAATTACTCGCCAGGTCAATCTTAAAATTCGCAGAAAGTTTCATTGGAATCGGTTCAGCCGTTTCCAAGCCAATATGGAACATACCCACACACTTTCTCTTTTATATATATAAATACGAGTGTATAACAATAGTAATAACATGTGGCAGCCCTGTAGTTCTGGGCTCTCAAGAATGAGACTACGGTATCCCCTGCCTGTAGTCGAAGGCGACTAAAACGGGCCTCGGTTTCACTGGGCAACAAGGGGCCTTTGTCGTCCGAAAAGGTGGAGCCGGGAAGAAGGCGACATCGGCTGGTCCATGTATCCTTGGACTACGAGGGCACAGGGGAGGGAGTAACCCCCGGAAGTGCTCTCCTCGAGCACTGTGCTCACAGGGGCTCCTGTGCGTTCCACTGGAGATCCCGGAGCCCCTCACCATGCACCGAGGAAGAGTTACCGGAGAGGTTTTAGTGGGTACAAACCCCACATAATCGTCGCCTTTCCCCCTGAAGGCGGTGTATCTTTTTTGAAGAAATAACATGTGTATAATGTGATTGTTAGTGCAGCTATATACCATTTATAACTTCTCTATATATACAGAAATAACTTAAGCAGTTTGCCTTTGCCTAAGCCTTGATCTTTACTAATTAAAAACAAACAAAATTACCCTTTGCTTGTGTGACCACGTCTCTGACAAGCATGAAAACAAATGTTGTCAATATACCGTACATTTTGATTTAGAATGTTGTATATATGTATGTATGTATGTATGTATGTACTCCGCTATCTGGAATAAAAGAGAAAGTAAGTCTAATAGAAATTTGGGGAACTGCATGTAAAACTGATCTAGAAAAAATACAAAGAACACAAAATAAATTAATAAAAACATTATTCAATCTACATTATCAAACTTCTACAAATAAATTATATAAAGACACTAAAATATTGAACATTAAACAAACATATAAATATTACACATGTATGCTCATACGCAAAATCATCAACAAAGACATTAATACAAAAATAACATTTTCAAAAAAAACATCACCAACAGAAAATTAAACTAAGAAATGCTAATAATTTAATAGACTCTAGACTCTAGACTCCCAACAACAAATTATGGCAAAAAAACAATTGAATGTGAAGGTGTAAATATCTATAATAAACTTCCTAACGACATAAAAAATATTAAGTCTATATATACTTTTAAGAAAATATTAAAAAAGCATGTCATAAATAATATTTAAAACGCTCATAGTATGACACATCTAGTATGGCCGCAGCGCACGTATTCTCTAAATCTTTGGTCATAAACACGAACACCGTCTTTTATAATATTTATTTACAAAATGTAGTTAGTCTTAATCACCTTGCAATGTCCAATAACCGACAATTCAAAACAAAATGTTGATATTGTTCCTGGATGTTTTAAACCTGTTATTATTTTATAAACATATTACTAGAACTGTAACGCTTAGCCTAAAATTGTATATTTGTGTATTTTCCTTAAGTAAGTGAATTTTTGTAATTCTTATTAAGGAAATAAAATTCTCTCAAACCGTAAATCAGTCATAAAGTCGTAATTTTTTTTTTACGACAAAGAATCATCAAACGTTTTCACCACCCATTCACCCAGAAGAAAGGTATGAGTTAAACATTAAAAGAGCTGTGCTAGCTTCATCCAGATGTTTGCCTCAAGTTGCATTAGCACGCTAGCAACCCGAGTTCAATTCTCGGTGCCAACACTAATAAATTTTTCCCCTCGGATCGGAACGCTTACGCGTAACATAGTAACGGTCCAAGCCGAGGTTACCCCTCACGGGGGTGTTGTGTCGAGTTACTAGCGATAGAGGTTCAGGCTAAGCGACCTAAGAGCTATGCCATCTCTCAATCCGGTGAAGCAGTCTCTGGCCAATCTGTGTAGTTCGTCATAAAAAAAAAGAGTTAAACATAGATTTTTTTATTGACGTTTACTGAATGTTTTCTTCAATTTGGTCCAAAATGACATAAAGATACACAACGCATGTGTCAACACAAATTTGTGTTATAAAACAATACAATATCATCATAGTAAATAAAAACTGTATTTGACAGTTCAAAAAGAGAAGTGCTCCGATCGTCACCAAACCTTACAGGATTACTCGTCAGGTGAATCTCAAGAATCCCTGAAAGTTTCATTGGAATCGGTCCAGTCGTTTCGGAGCCTATACGGATCAAACACACACACATTCTCTTTTATATATATAGATTTGCAACCTCCAACGCAACATATCGTAAAACACAGACGAATTGATAAGCTCTTCATTTTTTAAGTCCGTGGGAAATAGAAAATGATCTCCTTTCGAAGTAAGTCGCTATACTTACTCTTTGACGAAGAACACAGTTAGCCAGAGAAGTTGACGATTACTTATTCACCGGGTTGAGAGGAGACACAGCTCTTAGTTCGTAACTTATTTAACGTTAATACCAAAGTATATATCGACGCTGGAAAACAAAAACGTAGTAACCCACAAAAATTAAATTGTTCACTAGAGCCGAAAAACATTACAACTTTAAAAAAAATGATAACTTTCGTGTTTGTGGACCTAGAGCTGTCGTTTTTGGACACAATATTTATTATTTTTTGCTAAATAAGTATTGTACCGCGACATGATTGACATTTTTTGGTCATGTCTGCAGGCGTAATGACGAATCCATCGAACGCCTGGTAGTACAGGGTAAGGTGGAGGGCACCAGACCTAGGGGAAGATCACCTATGAGATGGACCGACCAGATAAGAACGGCTATGGACGTACCCTTGCATCAATGTGCGAAAAAAGCAGCGTACAGGGAGGAGTGGCGGCGGCTTGTGAAGCGGGTCACTGATACCTAATACGTGATAACCACGACGAGTCTGTAAAGACTCAAGCGACGAAGACGAACCGCGACATTAACTTAGAGTTATCCTCTTAAGAAAATCGTTTTACGATACAAAAAATAATAAGCTATTATCGATATTTTTCACCTAATTGTTACAAGTCATATATCATTCGAATTTCTTTTCTGATTCCATCGACGTAAAATAGTGAAAATGGCCATATGTGTCACTTACTACGTTTTTGTTTTCCAGCGTCGATATAGTTACAACACAAACCGGTTTTCACAATCACGGCCACTTGTGTCTGATCCATTTAGCATTGTTTCAAACGCAATAATAAGGATAATTGTTTTATAATATCGTCTAGATAGATGATGCAATGAATGTATGACGTTGAGCCATTATAAAATAAAATAAATAAAAATAAAATAGCCTTTATTGCCATCAGGTTTCTTTACAATAATAAAGTAGAAAACGGTTTGCCTACTCACTAAACTAGATTAATTTCCTAATTCTAAGTTTTGAATACTAAATTTAAATGCTCGGCAACTGGATTGTGGATGGCTTGTCTGTCTACAAAGGCCTCCTCTAAAGATTTCCACGAATGTCTGTCTTTTGCTAACCGGCGAAAACATCCCTAACCACCCACGTTGGGGGAACTAGCTATAGCATAGGCAGACTATGCTCAGAGAAAAATATGACAAGGGGCAATAAACTCTGATTTCTAGCAAATAAGTCAGTAGTCCTGCCTCAAGCCACAAAAAAAAAAAAAAAAAAAACTTCACCAGCGACCTCCCATGGACGATGGATCACGTGGAATTACGATCACCAATTGGGTAACGGTTGGGAAGATAAAACAGCAGACATAATTAAAAAAAAAAATTATTACCTACCTACTTACTAAACTAGATTAATTTCCTAATTCTAAGTTTTGAATACTAAATTTAAATGCTCGGCAACTGGATTGTGGATGGCTTGTCTGTCTACAAAGGCCTCCTCTAAAGATTTCCACGAATGTCTGTCTTTTGCTACCCGGCTCCACAGCGGACCAGCTATTCTTTTAAATTCGTCTTCCCATCTTTTAATTTGTCGACCTCTACTTCTTTTGCTATCTCTTGGGTACGGGTACCATTCAGTTATTAACGTTGTCCATTTCTCTTTACGTCGAGCCATTACATAATTATTAAGAACACAAATGAAAACAGAAACTAAGAAAAGAAACGAATGTGCATTAGACCATACGACTAAAGTAAAATTTATGCACTACTAGCGTACCTAGCCCTCGGCCGGGCTAGATTTTATTTCAACAATAAACTTACATCATTAAATATTTAATTTAACTCCCACAATATATTCATATTTCAATATACTCCGTTACTTCAATATGGTTCATAATGACATAAATATATACAACGCATGTGTCAATACAAATTTGGGTTAGAAAACAATAGAATATCATCATAGTAAATAAAAGCTAGAGCAGAGAGCCGTGGTAGCTCAGTGTCCAGGCGGTTGGCTCTTGTTGCATAGTACGCTAGCAACCCGAGTTCGATCCCCGGTGCCGGCACCAATAAATTGCAATTTTATGTGCTGATTATCCACGCGCTCGGCGGTGAAGGAAAACATCGTGAGGAAACCTACATGTCTTAGAAAAATTTTCTAAGGCATGTGAAGTCTACCAATCCGCACTAGGGCCGCGTGGTGGACTATGCCCTTATACTCTCTTTACAGAGAAGGCTTGTGCCCAGCAGTGGGACATATATATTATATATATAAATAAATAAAGCTGTATTTGACAGTTCACAAAGAGGAGTGCTCCGATCGTCACTAAACTTTACACGATTACTC
Organism: Meandrusa payeni; assembly: GCA_029286785.1. NCBI lineage: Eukaryota > Metazoa > Arthropoda > Insecta > Lepidoptera > Papilionidae > Meandrusa > Meandrusa payeni. The sequence goes on from JAGSMX010000026.1 coordinate 2,150,781, forward strand.
GCCAGGTCAATCTGAAGATTCCCTGAAAGTTTAATTGGAATCGGTCCAGTCGTTTCGGAGCCTATACGGATCAAAAACACACAGTTTCTCTTTTATATATGTATATAGATATGTATAATATATACATGATTGTTCAGGAGAGAGAGGAAAGTGCGAGCACACTACTCTCTCTTACTCCTACAGTGTGATACAGAAAATTTACCCCTTAAATGTTAGGAGCGTTGTTGGACTTTCTTCGGCCACTTCTTCTCCCAGCGCCAACGCTTCCCGAAGTGACACTCAAAGTTAGTTTAGCTTTTGAATGTCTCTTAGATTATCCGTGAAATAGCAACCGACCGAGTCGTGGTTCGGCCCTCTCGGGCGCCCTCGGATCGGAATGCTTACGCGTAACATAGTAACCGTCCGAGCCGAGGTTACCCCTCACCGGGGGACCCTCGTGTCGAGTTACTAGCAATAGAGGTTCAGGCTAAGCGACCAGTCAAGGCTAGCTTCTAAGGCCAATAGTAGTTCGTCACAAAAAAAAACAGACAATAAACCTGCACTGTGTCTTAGATATACGAAACGTAACTGGCTATGAGAGAAAGAGAGAAAGAAAATGTGCGCGCACTGCTCTCTCTTGCTCCTACAGTGTGATACAGACAATAGACCTGCACTGTGTCTTAGACATACGAAACGTAACTGGCTATGAGAGAGAGAGAGAAAGATAATGTGCGCGAGCACTGCTCTCTCTTGCTCCTACAGTGTGATACAGACAATAGACCTGCACTGTGTCTTAGACATACGAAACGTAACTGGCTATGAGAGAGAGAGAGAAAGATAATGTGCGCGAGCACTGCTCTCTTGCTCCTACAGTGTGATGCAGACAATAGACCTGCACTGTGTCTCAGATATACGAAACGTAACTGGCTATGAGAGAAAGAGAGAAAGAAAATGTGCGCGCACTGTTCTCTCTTGCTCCTACAGTGTGATACAGACAATAGACCTGCACTGTGTCTTAGATATACGAAACGTAACTGGCTATGAGAGAAAGAGAGAGAAAGAAAATGTGCGCGCACTGCTCTCTCTTGCTCCTACAGTGTGATACAGACAATAGACCTGCACTGTGTCTTAGATATACGAAACGTAACTGGCTATGAGAGAAAGAGAGAAAGAAAATGTGCGCGCACTGCTCTCTCTTGCTCCTACAGTGTGATACAGACAATAGACCTGCACTGTGTCTTAGATATACGAAACGTAACTGGCTATGAGAGAAAGAGAGGAAGACAATCTATTTCGGTAATACAAAGAAGAAATCTGATTTGAAGTCGGTTTATGTTTTTACACGTAAATATACTTGTATATTGTTAGTCCGCCTGTCACCGATTTCGGCATACCATATACAACTGTCATAGCAAACACTAAAATAAAATGCTAGCATACCCAGACCGCATCACCGAGCTAGATTTAGCTTTATTTTATTTAAACAATAAACTTACATCATTAAATATTTAATTTAACTCTCACAATATATTAAATTATTCATTTCTCTCCGTATTCATTCACTTCTCGAGCGGGTGAAGATCATTACCTACACCCATGTACATGCAATATACTCCATTGTACTTCAATATGGTTCATAATGACATAAATATACACAACGCATGTGTCAATACAAATTTGTGTTATAAAACAATAGAATATCATTATAGTGAATGAAAGTCTTCCGCACCTTTGTGTCAAAAATTGTGCAGTAATTTTGGCTAATTTAATTAATTTAGTAGTGATATTGCTATTTCTTTATCATTTAATAAAATATTTTTGTAAGTATTAATAATAAAATCGTTACGTTTCTTTATAGCGAATGTTGTGTACACCTGTAATTGGCATACACAACAGGACTTAGTTTGTAAACTTGATTATTACAACAATGTATGCTTGTGTAATGCTGTTGGTGTATCTTATTAAATAAATAAGTAATTAAATAAAGCTGTATTTGACAGTTCAAAAATGAGGAGTGCTCCGATCGTCACCAAACTTCACAGGATTACTCGTCAGGTCAATCTGAAGATTCCCTGAAAGTCTCATTGGTTTCGGAGCCTGTACGGTACATACTTAAACACATTCTAGATATAGATATAATTAAAATTATGTTTTCATTTAACTTACCTCGTGTTTAGTATTCGTAACAGGATATTAGCAAAAATAAAATGCGGCAAGAACACGACCGCTTATGAACCGGTTGTAAAGTGGACTATGTTGTAGGTAATAACACTCGTTTATCAAAGAGATCGTATTTAAATAAATCGCCAGTGACATAGGAGTGTCTAATGGCGTGGGTTCAAGTCTTTTTCAACCGACTTCAAATAGAAGAGTTTCTCAATTCATGTGTATTATTTTTTATATTTGTTATCGCATAACTATCGAGGAATTGGCTATAGAACAAAGACTTTGTTAGTCGAGCATTAATATTTCCTTTATTTCTGTATAGAGTCGAGACATGGACTATTCGAGCAAGAGAAAGACATAGATGCATTCGAGATGTACACAAATGTATCTATTCTCTCCCAACTCGCAATAAAGACTAGACTGTCCGCTATTTGTCATCGCGTACTGTCATATTTCGAGCATGCAATGCGTAGGGGGGATGGCAACCTTGAAAAGTTGGTCATCGTTGGCAATACAGGTAATGTTCTAGACGAAAGACCTACGACAAAGCCTATATCAGATATTCGAACAACTGAAGTATAAGTTCACCAGCGACCTTTAATTTGAAATATTATTTTTTTCAGAAATATTACTAACAATCTTGTTAACCATTCCAACTAAGCTTAAGCTTGTGCTAGGAGATGGTTCACGGCAATAATCCAATGGTGGATTCGAACCCACGACCTTACGATTCGCAGGCCGTACCTTACATAAGGACAGTTAACCACATTTCCATTGAAGCATTTGCAAAACTATATAACCACAATAATTTTCAATGCATCTTCAAACTGTTACTATCATATTATTAGCATAACGAGCCTAATAGTATAGTATAACTTCAAAAAGGGCAAAAGATTATTTAGACGACGAAGAAGGTGGTCATACCACTTCGAATAACTGAAGTCTAACTTCACCAGACTGAGAAAGTATATTTCTTTGTGCGTGTGTTAACAAGAGATGGAAGAAAGTGATGAGTGAAAACATCCATAACCACCCACGTTGGGGGAACTAGCTATAGCATAGGCAGACTATGCTCAGAGAAAAATATGACAAGGGGCAATAAACTCTGATTTCTAGCAAATAAGTCAGTAGTCATGCCACAAAAAAAAAAAAACTTCACCAGCGACCTCCCACTGAGCCATGGACGATGGATCACGTGGAATTAAGATCACCAATTGGGTAACGGTTGGGAAGATAAAACAGCAGACATAATTAAAAAAAAAAACATTTATTCATTCAATAAATATATGTATTTATTAAAATAGATTTTCACAATACATTGCTACATACAAACTAATAACTAGCAATACTTAAAAAAACGCATATAGTCTACAACACTCAATCTGGTATTCAGGGAACTAGGCAGAGATATAACATATACAATAAACAAGCTCTCATCTCCTTCTAAGGTCGCGACCGACATGGGCCGTTGGTCCGGCGCCCCCCTCGGAGAGGGTTCTCACAGGGAACGGCGGCGCGTTTGTATTCGACGCGCCGCAATGTAGTAATTGTCTCAGGGGGGGTGCTTCTCACCCCTCCTAGGTAGGGCCCGGAGTACGGGCACGGCCGGGGGTTGCGGAAGAACTGTGGGATGTTATCCCGTGACCCCCACATACATGGTGATATGGGGAAATACCGTGTGAAGATTTTTAGTCGGTTGGAGCCCGACACTACCGCCGTCGCCGGCCCTTATGGCTTCGGGGTGTGCATCCGCATTTTGTTACACACGTAAATAAAAAAAAAAAATCTCCTTCTAAGACATTTTTTGAAGGAAAACTTCTTAATGAAGAATGCGTTACAAAAAGTGTGATCGCGAGATATGAGTTAGTGAAGATAGAAAGAGAGAGACGTATATTACTGTATGGGCAAGAGAGATAGGTGCCAACACTGTGGTGTGTTTTGGCGAGGAGAAACACCAGATAAACCCGTGGTTGGTGCCAAGTATCTTGAATATTTCACCCTGATGATCATATCTTCATATTGTTGTAGTAGACTGTCTTCTGGTCGCAGGATGACCAGACCGGCTGCACCATATCCATCTCCCCAGTGCTGGATGGTACCGCCTGGTTTTGCAGCTGCCCCTGTAACCATCACAGCATCAGATATTGCATATTCTCACCTTGAGAATACTCCCAGGAATAATTTGCCGATAGAGATGAATGTTGAATGAATGAATGCTTCGTCAAGTGATGTCATTCAATAACATATTACAAACAAAATAAAAAAAAACACATTTAAAAATAAAAAATTAGTTTATCTTGGGACACCGTGTAGCTACTAAGTTCCTTCAGATAATATAAAAGCAACAATTTGCAAGGAAATGTATTGATTTTATATAAACAGGTGTCCCGTAACGTCAAACGGTGAGTGTGTTGTAGCGACTATAGAGCTTCCGTTATATATTTTCCTTACGGTTTCAGTCTAACATTTTTTTCAGTTCGGTCGCGCAGCAAAACCCTGCCGTGAAGAACTTTAATATTAAAATAAATCAATAACCATACAATATAGTTAGGTTACCATAATTGTGTTCGGCCACTTCTTCTCCCAGCGCCAACGCTTCCCGAAGTGGTACTCAAAGTTAGTTTAGCTTTTGAATGTCCCTTAGATTATCCGTAAAATAGCAACCGACCGAGTCGTGGTTCGGAATTCTTACGTAACATAGTAACCGTCCAAGACCCTTGTGTCGAGTTACTAGCGATAGAGGTTCAGGCTAAACGACCTAAGAGCTATGTCACCTCTCAATCCGGTGAAACAGTAAAGGCCAGCTTCCCCAACTGTGTTAGTTCGTCCAAAAAAAAAACCAACACGAGTGTGGACAACGACAATCCGATGTTTGATTTGAATGGTCTTTTATTTAGAGACCCACCTGTCTGTCTGCCCTCTTGACGCGCGCGCGCTTCGGCCAGGGCTTCTTGAGGTGTACGTACGCGACGTGCGCGCGTTTCTCGCTCGCGTGCTTGAAGCACTTGCCGCACATCTCGCACGCGAACGGCTTCAGCCCCGTGTGGATCTGAACATACACAACTATATAATATAATAGCCTAATGGTTTAGGGTACGGCCTGCGAATCGTAAGGTCGTGGTTCGGAATTCTTACGTAACATAGTAACCGTCCAAGACCCTTGTGTCGAGTTACTAGCGATAGAGGTTCAGGCTAAACGACCTAAGAGCTATGTCACCTCTCAATCCGGTGAAACAGTAAAGGCCAGCTTCCCCAACTGTGTTAGTTCGTCCAAAAAAAAAACCAACACGAGTGTGGACAACGACAATCCGATGTTTGATTTGAATGGTCTTTTATTTAGAGACCCACCTGTCTGTCTGCCCTCTTGACGCGCGCGCGCTTCGGCCAGGGCTTCTTGAGGTGTACGTACGCGACGTGCGCGCGTTTCTCGCTCGCGTGCTTGAAGCACTTGCCGCACATCTCGCACGCGAACGGCTTCAGCCCCGTGTGGATCTGAACATACACAACTATATAATATAATAGCCTAATGGTTTAGGGTACGGCCTGCGAATCGTAAGGTCGTGGGTTCGAATCCACCATTCAACTATTGCCGTGAACCATCTCCTAGCACAAGCTTAAGCTTAGTTGGAATGGTTAACAAGATTGTTAGTAATATTTTTCAAAAAAAAAAGAAATATTGCTAGCTTTCTTTTATCAAAAAAAAATATATATATATATATATATTTTTCATTGTTCCCCCAACGTTTGGTACCTTAGGGTCCTTTCTTCTTCTTCTTCCTTGCATTTTCCGTACTTCCGCTTCCAATCCCACTCCCACACACTACTCTCTTCCACTCACCTCTCTTACACTCTTACAGTTTCCTACTCAATTTCATTATTACACATTTTTACAATTTCTAACTCTACTTTCTACATTTTAAAATTTCCTACTCTACTACCTACATTTCCAATCTCTTATATATATACAATTATATTTACTGGTAACAAAAACAAACGTAAGCCTTAGGTCTTTCGGACGCCTTCGGATCGGAGTACTAACGTAATATAGTAACCAAGCCGAGGTTATCCCCCACCGGGGGGACCCTTGTGTCGAGTTACATAGAGGTTCAGGCTAAGCGACCTAAGAGCTTTTTTTTCTTTTTTTTTCACGGGGAGGAAATCTTCAACCTTGAGAGATACCCCGCCTTTTAGGGGGAAGGCGGCGGTTATGTGGGGTTTTTACCACTAAAACCTCCCCGGCGATCCTTTCTCGTTGCATGGTGAGAGGCTTCGCGATCTTCAGAGGAACGCATCCACTGCAACGTGCTCTTAGGAGAGCACGTCACGGGGGAGAAGGTTACTCCCTCCCTTCCTGTGCCCTCGTAGCGGAAGTCGACACGGGCCTGCCGATGTCGCCTTCTATCCGGGTCCACTTCAGCGGACGACAAAGGCCCCCACCCTTGTCGCCAGTGAACCCGAGGCCCCTTTTAGTCGCCTTCTAAGACAGCCTCAAGTTGCACAATACGCTAGCAACACGAATTCGATACTCGGTTCCGGCTCAAATTAATTTGTTATATTAAGTGCTGATGATGCGCCCGGCGGTGAAGGAAAACATGAGGAAACCTTCATGTGTTAGAACATTCTCGAACACGTGTGAAGTCCGCCAAGTCACTAGGCGTGCGTAGCGGACTGTACCCCTGATCAGCTTAGTTAAAACTGGAAAGCAAAATCTTTTTCCGACTCCCCATCTAGGGTAGAAAAAAAACGTCGTCTGCGAGCCGTTGTGATGTATCATTGAGCCCTTAAGGGGGAAAGCTCCGAATGGTGAAAGCCTTGACAAAGAATTTGTAGGAAGTCAAGAAGGTGCGTATGGGGCCACACGGCCAGAGCACACGTACTCTCCCGCGTTTCGGTCCATGTAAATACGAGGTTGGTGGGGCCATGGGGGGTGGTGGGTACCCAGCAGGTGTAGTGAACTCACAAACATGTGCCTCTGCCGATTGCTGTGCGTGGAGAAGTGCTTCCCGCAGAGCGCGCACACATACGTGGCCCGCAGCTGCGCGTGCACGCGTCTGTGCGCGACGAGCCGCTGCCGCATGCGGAACGCCTTCCCGCACGCGTCGCACGCGAACGGCCGCTCTCCAGTGTGCACCCATCTATGGTCCTTTAGAAGCGCGTAGCTCTGCAACACAGTTAAGTTAACGCACGAGTTGAATGCAGAGGTCAGGAATGCAACAGTGATGTGACTTAAGTATAATTATTGATGACCATAATGAGTGTGACGATAGATATGGTCCTTTAAAAGTGCGTAGCTCTGCAACACAGTTAAGTCAACGCGCGAGTTGAATGCAGAGGTCAGGAATGCGACAGTGATGTGACTTAAGTATAATTATTGATGACCATAATGAGTGTGACGATAGATATGGTCCTTTAAAAGTGCGTAGCTCTGCAACACAGTTAAGTCAACGCGCGAGTTGAATGCAGAGGTCAGGAATGCGACAGTGATGTGACTTAAGTATAATTATTGATGACCATAATGAGTGTGACGATAGATATGATCCTTTAAAAGTGCGTAGCTCTGCAACACAGTTAAGTCAACGCGCGAGTTGAATGCAGAGGTCAGGAATGCGACAGTGATGTGACTTAAGTATAATTATTGATGACCATAATGAGTGTGACGATAGATATGATCCTTTAAAAGTGGGTAGCTCTGCAACACAGTTAAGTCAACGCGCGAGTTGAATGCAGAGGTCAGGAATGCGACAATGATGTGACTTAAGTATAATTATTGATGACCATAATGAGTGTGACGATAGATATGATCCTTTAAAAGTGCGTAGCTCTGCAACACAGTTAAGTCAACGCGCGAGTTGAATGCAGAGGTCAGGAATGCGACAGTGATGTGACTTAAGTATAATTATTGATGACCATAATGAGTGTGACGATAGATATGGTCCTTTAAAAGTGCGTAGCTCTGCAACACAGTTAAGTCAACGCGCGAGTTGAATGCAGAGGTCAGGAATGCGACAGTGATGTGACTTAAGTATAATTATTGATGACCATAATGAGTGTGACGATAGATATGGTCCTTTAAAGATGCGTAGCTCTGCAACACAGTTAAGTCAACGCGCGAGTTGAATGCAGAGGTCAGGAATGCGACAGTGATGTGACTTAAGTATAATTATTGATGACCATAATGAGTGTGACGATAGATATGGTCCTTTAAAAGTGCGTAGCTCTGCAAAACAGATAAGTCGACGCGCGAGATGAATGCTCCCTTTTTTTTGTTGACGAGGAGGAAATCTTCAGAAAGATACCCTTCGCCCTACGCCTACCTAGATACCTACGCCTTCTAAGGGGAAGGCGGCGGTTATGTGGGGTTCTTACGCTCTAAAACTTCCCCGGTGGCCATTTCCTCGGTGCATGACGAGGGGCTCCGGGATCTCAACGGAACGCACCGGAGCCCCTCTGCACTGTGCTCAAGGAGAGCACGTCCCGGGGGGGAGGTTACTCCCTTCCCCCAAAAAACTATCGATATATTTTTCGATATAATATATCGTGAGGTTGTGTCGATACTACGCGATATATTGTACAAATATATCGATATTTCTCATACATCGAAATTTGTTTATTAGTGTTTAATATTAAATATTTGTAAAGTTTTGTACTAATAGAGTACTCGGCGCGTAACTGAGAGGTTCTCGCTTCGGATATCAGACTATTTGATTTGATTCTGCTAGCAGTACAGACTACATGCATAGATTATAAATGTATACAACGAGTCCTGTCATCGTGAAGAGTAGGAGTGTAGTAACATACTACACTACACTCACGTGATGGCAGCGCTAGTAAGGATTTTATTCAAGTTGTCAACCACAAATAAAAGAAAGAATGGAATGATTTTTTATTTGATTTCTTACGATATTTCGTATATCGGATGAAATATATCGATATAAACATCAATATTAGATGATTCGATAATATCGATATATCGATATTTTATGTAATATCGATATATATCGTGCACTCATAGACTGACCTGGAACATCCTGCCACATAACTCGCACATGCAGGGCGACTTCATCGAGGGATAGTTGGTTCTGTTCTTGTCCGGGTGCATCCTCCTGAAATGGCCGTGGTACGCCCTCGAGTCCTCCAACTGCAAGCCACACTGGAAAGTAGAAAGACTTTAACAGTAGTCCGGCCATATATCGACGAAAAGAAGTCGGACGAGAGAAGAAGAGAAGTCGACATTGGCTGATTAAAGATTCGCCCCCACTCTGTCCCCCTCCCCCGCTCCTCTCCCGGTACAAAAGTATAAATAGCTGGTGTGCTATGGTGAGTGTAGGCTCACCTGTTCACAAGGTATTGGACCCTCCACTTTCCTGAGCTGACTGGGATACATCTTGTCCTTCTCGCTTGACTCTCTGCTCCTGTCTCTGGTTCTCTTCTCCCTGTCCTTCACATCCCTGGGTTTCCTTCCCTTCTTCGGTTTACTGGTGTCGTTTGAATCTCTGAAATTGAATATGTGAGTATTTCGTATGAGTTTCTTGTTACGATTTTTTTTTTAATTTTTGGTAACGGGGAGGAAATCTTCCCGACTTCTGGGGGAAGACGGGGTTATATGAGGTTCTTACGCTGCTTATAAGAGAGTATTGGCTACAGTCCGTTCGCGTTACATGAGTTGTGGCACAAGTACTTACTTGTCACCGGTATTATGTCTCGCTGAGACGACGAGATGACGTCGGTAAGCATCTTGTGAGATGAACCTTACATTACACAATTCGCAGAGCGGCCCGTCCTCTGGAACCTGCAAGTTAACGCTGTTTAACCGACTTCAAAAGGGGAAAACGGAACACGAATCGTCTGTATGCTGTGTCTGTTTGTTTCTTATACATTTTCTTTCTCTCTCTCTTTCTCTAATAGTCAGTTACGTTTCGTATATCTAAGACACAGTGCAGGCCTATTGTCTGTATCACACTGTAGGAGCAAGAGAGAGCAGTGCGCGCACATTTAATTTCTCTCTTTCTCTCATAGTCAGTTTTCGTATATCTAAGACACAGTGCAGGTCTATTGTCTGTATCACATTGTAGGAGCAAGAGAGAGCAGTGCGTGCTCACATTTTCGTTCTCTCTTTCTCTCATAATGTTACGTTTCGTATATCTAAGACACAGTGCAGGTATATTGTCTGTATCACATTGTAGGAGCAAGAGAGAGTAGTGCGCGCACATTTTCTTTCTCTCTCTCTCTCACAGCCAGTTACGTTTCGTATATCTAAGACACAGTGCAGGCCTATTGTCTGTATCACATTGTAGGAGCAAGAGAGAGTAGTGCGCGCATTTTCTTTCTCTCTCTCTCTCTCACAGCCAGTTACGTTTCGTATATCTAAGACACAGTGCAGGCCTATTGTCTGTATCACATTGTAGGAGCAAGAGAGAGTAGTGCGCGCACATTTTCTTTCTCTCTTTCTCTCATAGCCAGTTACGTTTCGTATATCTAAGACACAGTGCAGGTCTATTGTCTGTATCACATTGTAGGAGCAAGAGAGAGTAGTGCGCGCACATTTTCTTTCTCTCTCTCTCTCACAGCCAGTTACGTTTCGTATATCTAAGACACAGTGCAGGCCTATTGTCTGTATCACATTGTAGGAGCAAGAGAGAGTAGTGCGCGCACATTTTCTTTCTCTCTTTCTCTCATAGCCAGTTACGTTTCGTATATCTAAGACACAGTGCAGGTCTATTGTCTGTATCACATTGTAGGAGCAGAGAGAGTAGTGCGCGCACATTTTCTTTCTCTCTCTCTCACAGCCAGTTACGTTTCATTATATCTAAGACACACAGTGCAGGCCTATTGTCTGTATCATTGTAGGAGCAAGAGAGTAGTGCGCGCATTTTCTTTCTCTCTCTCTCTTATAGCCAGTTACGTTTCGTATATCTAAGACACAGTGCAGGTCTATTGTCTGTATCACATTGTAGAACAAGAGAGTAGTGCGCGCACAATTTATTTCTCTCTTTCTCTCTCTCACAGCCAGTTACGTTTCATTATATCTAAGACACAGTGCAGGCCTATTGTCTGTATCACATTGTAGGAGCAGAGAGAGTAGTGCGCACATTTTCTCTCTCTCTCTCTCATAGCCAGTTACGTTTCGTATATCTAAGACACAGTGCAGGTCTATTGTCTGTATCACATTGTAGGAGCAAGAGAGAGTAGTGCGCGCACATTTTCTTTCTCTCTCTCACACAGCCAGTTACGTTTCGTATATCTAAGACACAGTGCAGGCCTATTGTCTGTATCACATTGTAGGAGCAAGAGAGAGTAGTGCGCGCACATTTTCTTTCTCTCTTTCTCTCATAGCCAGTTACGTTTCAGTATATCTAAGACACAGTGCAGGTCTATTGTCTGTATCACAGTGTAGGAGCAAGAGAGAGCAGTGCGCGCTCGCATTTTCTTTCTCTCTTTCTCTCATAGCCAGTTATGTTTCGTATATTTAAGAGACAGTACAGGCCTATTGTCTGTATCACATTGTAGGAGCAAGAGAGAGTAGTGCGCGCACATTTTCTTTCTCTCTTTCTCTCATAGACATTTATGTTTCGTATATCTAAGACACAGTGCAGGCCTATTGTCTGTATCTCATTGTAGGAGCAAGAGAGAGCAGTGCGGGCACATTTTCTTTCTCTCTTTCTCTCATAGCCAGTTACGTTTCGTATATCTAAGACACAGTGCAGGTCTATTGTTTGAATCACGCTGTAGGAGCAAGAGAGAGGAGTGCGCGCACATTTTCTTTCTCTCTTTCTCTCATAGCCAGTTACGTTTCGTATATCTAAGACACAGTGCAGGCCTATTGTCTGTATCACACTGTTGTTTTACTACAGTCGTGTGATCTGACGTTTTATTTGAAAGGTTGCCGACCCCTACCGGTGTGTGGCGTGAGTGTTTGTTACCTTGTCGCTGTCGAGGCGATGCTTCAACTTCTTGTGTAGCTCTATCCCCTTCTCGCTGACAAAAGAGTACCCGCACAGCTCGCACACGAAGTCCGACGGGTGTTTTATACGTATGTGACCCATATACGTGGTGAATTTACTGAAACACAATCACTCATGACGACTATCGCCAAGACCTTAAATAATTTTTTTAACAAAAAAAAGGAAGGAAATCTTCAAAAAGATACCCCGCCTTCTGGGGGTAAGGCGGTGGTTATGTGTGGTTTGACCCAATAAAACCCCCTCGGTGGCCCTTCCTCGGTGCATGGTGAGGGGCTCCGGGATCTCCAGAGGAACGCAAATGAGCCCCTCTGCACAGTGCTCAAGGAGAGCACTTCCCGATGTCGCCTTCTTCCCGGGTCCACCTTGGTGGACGACAAAGGCCCCCACCCTTGTAAACCCGAGCCCCCTTTTAGTCGCCTTCTACGACAGACACGGGATACCGTAGTCTGTTTCTTGAGAGACCAGAACTACAGGGCTGAAGACCTTAAATAACCTAATGGTTTAGGGTTCGGTCTGCGAATAAAGTTCACTATTAGTGTATACTATCTCCTAGCACATGCTTATGATCGGTGAGAATGTTAGTAACAAAAAACATTGTCAGTAAAGACTGCCGATAGAAGAATCTCCGAACAACAACCACGTAACCCAGCTCGCTTCCCCGAGCTAGATTTAGCTTTATGTTATTTAAACAATAAACTTACATCATTAAATATTTAATTTAACTCTCGCAATATATTAAATTATTCATTTCTGTTTGTATTCATTCTCTTCTCGAGCGGGTGAAGATTACCCACACCCATGTACATATCAGTAAATAAATCATACTTATCATTTATACAAAAACATATCGGGCTCAAGTTAATATCAGAAATACACGACGTGTGTCTTGTTTGACAATTCAAAAAGAGAAGTGCTCCGATCGTCACCAAACTTTACAGGATCACTCGCCAGGTCAATCTGAAGATTCCCTGAAAGTTTCATTGAAATCGGTCCAGCCGTTTCGGAGCCTATATGGAACATACACACACACTTTCTCTTTTATATATATAGATTCTAATATATAGAGAAATATATAAGATCGTAACAAAATAAATACAATATACACACTTGCTTAACACGGCTAAAGATTACGTGTAAAAAATGATAAATGGAGTACTCACACGAATTCATCCTGACAATGTGGACATTTATACTTGGTTCCCTTGTGCCACCTCTCGTGTAACCTGGCCGTCTGTCTGTCACACAAACATACACTTTTTTTAACATTAACACGACACAAATAAGTAACAGCCTATATTATAACTCTTTATATGGATTTGAACCAAAAGACAGAAGTTAAACTTCTTTAGATCCGTCTGTATCGAAGTTGGAAAACAAAAACGTAGTAAGCAGAGGCGTAAAACATTTTAACTTTTTAAAAAAAATTATATCTTTTGTGTTTGTGTGAGCTGGAGCTGTCGTTTTTGGACACAATATTTTTTTTTCTGAGAATACTAGAGAACCTAGAGTTTTCCTAAAATAAACAAAAGACGTTGCAAAAAATAAAAGAGAAGTGTCAATGTTGAAAGTCCTATTTTCTCTATTTTTCATCTGTTACAAGTCATATATCATTCGACGCGTCTTTCTTTTCTGATTACAATGACGCGTGTCATTTACTACCCTCCACCCCCCTGTGCCCTCGCAGTGCAAGACGACACAGACGGACGACAAAGGCCCCCGCCCTTATCGCCTACTACGACAGGCAGGAGATAACCAGCTTAAAACATTTTTTTGTTAACGGGGACGAAATAATCAGAAGATACCCCGCCTTCTGGGGAAGGCGGCGGTTATGTGGGGTTTTACCTACTAAAACCTCGCCGGTGGCCCTTCCTCGGTACATGGTGAGCCCCTCTGCACAGTGCTCAAGGAGAGCACGTCCCGGGAGGAGGTTAGTCCCTCCTCCTGTGCCCTCGCAGTGCAAAGCGACACGAGCCAGCCGATGTCGCCGTCTTCCCCAGGTCGACATTGGCGGACGACAAAGGCCCCTTGTCGTCCAGTGAGCCCGAGGCCCCTTTTAGTCGCCTTCTACAACAGGCAGGCGATACCGTAGTCTTATTCTACGAGCCCAGAGCTACAGTGCTGAACCAGCTTAAAACCTTTTTTTTTTTGTTGACGGGGAGGAAATCTTCAGAAGATACCCCGCCTTCTGGGGAAGGCGGCGGTTATGTGGGGTTCTTACCCACAAAACCTCTCAGTGGCCCTTTCATCGGTGCTTGACGAGGGGCTCCGGGATCTCAACGTGGAACGCACTGGAGCCCCTCTCCACTGTGCTCAACGAGAGCACGACACGGGCTAGCCGATGTCGCCTTCTTCCCGGGTCCACCTTGGTGGACGACTCAGGCACCCACCCTTGTTGGCCAGTGAACCCGTGGATACCGTAGTCTTATTCTTGAGAGCCCAGAACTACAGGGCTGACCAGCTTAAAACCTAAGTCAAGCGTGCGTAAAGAAGTTCTACTTCGATAATATAGATATGTGTTACGTGACGTATTCAGTTGAACTCACCGGTGCGTAGTGATGTAGGGACACTGGTTACAGCTGAACCTTTGGGTGTGGTGGGCTGTTACGTGCTTCCTCAGCGCGTGGGGATGTTTGAAATGAGTCTTGCATATCTCACACTCGTAGTCACCACATTGCTGAAAAGGAGTTACATGTTAGGGTCACAGAAGGTCGACATGATCAGCTTCTGTTACTCTAACAAGTATGTTTACGAGTAACGAGCACGTAAACGCGAACGCTCTCTTTTATTTCCGAAGTGTCATAGTTATAATACGAAATTCAGGCGTCTATAATCTCTTTTTGAAATCGAATCAAACATTAAACGTTACTACATATTGACACTCTCTTTTATTTCCCATGTATCATAGTTATATAACGACGTTCAGGCGTCTATAATGTCTCTTTTACATTGAATTAAACTTTAAACGCTACTACACGTGGACGCTCTATTTTATTTCCGAAGGATCATGGTTATATTACGAAGTTCTGACACCTTTATTCGGCCTAAGGTTAATATCATAGCTACGTAATTACTGTGATACTTCGGAAATAAAAGAGAGCGTCCCTTCGTGCAATTGGTATCAGTTAGAATGATTTCTATGTACAAATATTATGTATGTATAACTTACATTTGTGTGCCTAGTCATGTGACCATTGTAAGCGTCTTCATCCAAGAACCCTTTGAAACAGGCGGTGCACTTAAAAACGGAGTTCTTGTAATTGGCCGATTCTCTTCTCTTCTCAATCTCCGCCACTTGCTCGTCGAAGGACAGATCAGTTATCGTGAATAGAGTTTCATTCAAATCGTCATTCAGAAACGGTTTCCTTCTCCTGTCAATTTTCGGTTCTGTCGGTTGCGTCTTACCTTTCCTAACTTTCTTTACCGCCTGCTTCACTTTCTCCTTCTTCTTCGTTCTCTTCCTCTCCAGTGGGAGACTGTCATCAGACGAGTAGTTCGTTATTTCGTCTTTCACGTCTACTGGCGATTCGTCGCCTATGAACACTTCATTTTTAATCTCAACTTCTTTATTGATGTCTCTCATTATCTCTTTCGTCTCTATTAATTCTTCTACCTTCTCTGTGTGTTCAAGGAAGAGATCACAATGATCTGGGAGGTGAAACTTCTTAACTAGATTCGATTCCAAATGATTATATTCCCTGTTTATAGTTTCAATGTTTTCTAGTGTTATCTGAAAATTAAATAAAAATCTTTTCGTTCGAAGAGCGAGTTCAATCTAGAGTTAGACGAGCCATACAATCTGGAATTGATTTAGGAAACCTAAGTGGCACTGAAAGTTAGTTTAGATTTTCAAGGTCCCTCCAGCCCTTTAGTTCTGGACTCTCAAGAATAAGACTACGGTATCCCCTGCCTGTCGTAGAAGACGACTAAAAGAGGCCTCGGGTTCACTGGGCGACAAGGTTGGGGGCCTTTGTCGTGTAGAGGTGGACCTGGAAAGAAGTCGACATCGGCAAGCTCGTGTCGCCTTGCAATGCCAGGGCACTGGGGGAGGGGAGGAGTAACTTCTCCCCGGGATGTGCTCTCCTAAGAGCACGGTGCAGAGGGGCTCCGGTGCGTTCCTCTGAAGATCCCGGAACCCCTCACCATGCACCGAAGAAGGACCACCGAGGAGGTTTTAGTGGGTAATAACCCTACATAACCGCCGCCTTCTAGGCGGGATATCTTGTGGAAGATTTCCGTGAACAAAAAAAAGATTTAAATCTTTTTTTTTGTTCACGGTAGGAAATGGGAGTGGAAAGGAATGTCCCTTCGATTATCCGTGAAATAGCAACCGACCGAGTCGTGGTTCGGAATGCTTACGTAACATAGTAACCGTCCATGAAGAGGTCTCTCACCGGGGGGGACCCTTGTGTCGAGTTACTAGCGATAGAGGTTCAGGCTAAGCGATCTAAGAGCTATGCCACCGCTCAATCCGGTGAAGCAGTCAAGGCCAGCTTCATTAGACTTCTTATTAATAACATTTTAGAATTTATTTGAAAAGATTTGGCCTAGAATTCATTATTATGTCGGTAAGATCATAAAATATTAGACTTATTTTATCATTATTATATACGTATATGAATATAATTACCAAAAAACATGATCACAAGTCATCCAAGTCCTAAATATTACAACAAGCCACATAGTAGCGGCCAGAGTTCGATCCCCGGTACAGGCATCAATGAAATTGTTGCATTAAAAGCTGATTTACCACGCGCCCGGTGAAGTAAAACATCGCGAGGAAACCTGCATGTCTTATAACACATTTGAAGTCCGCCAAGTCACTAGGTATGCGTGTGGACTATGCCCTTATACTCTCTTTACAGAGGCCTGTACTTACCATGTTCTGTTTGCTAATAATCTCCATCATGAGATCGTGGGCCCGGAGACTCTTGCTCCTGAAGCGGTGACACGAGATCAATCTTTGTGCACACTCCGCACACAGCATCCGCGGTAAACTGGCAACGTCTAACTGCAGATAGAGAAATACGAAGGTAATTATTTACATCCATTTAAGATCAGTGGGGTAGACATATATGGTGGTGAGAACATCACCAAACACCGGCGACAAACTTTTAGTAAGTAAAATAGAAAGTTATAAACATTTATTCGACAAGAGAACATAGAAACAACAGGTAATACAAGACAAAAAAAACAACAAAATTGACCTTGTGCCGAAAATGGGTTTGATGTGCTGTGCTCACACATGTAGCAAAATGCTGATTTTCAGCGAAAAACATGTGAAAACTAAGGCGGACACAAATAGGAGTGTTTCCAAGGTATCGGTTTTAACAAGCACTTGCTTAGAAATTATAAAAAAAAAAAAAAAGTAAATACAATATCATTCTTATCATAAAAAAAAAACATTTCGAGCCCAAGTTAATGTCAGAAATAAAAGTACGACGTATGTCTTGTTTGACAGTTCAAAAAAGAGGAGTGCTCCGATCGTCACCTCTACAGGATCACTCGCCAGGTCATTCTGAAGATTCACTGAAAGTTTCATTGGAATCGGTTCAGCCGTTTCGGAACCTGTATAGAACATCCCCACACACGTTCTCTTTTATATATATATAGACTAGCAAACCCGGCGAACTCCGTTTCGCCACCAGATGGCTTCTGTTTTATGTAACATTTCGTTTGGTGATTAAAGATGAAGAAAAATTTTATTTTTGTTTTATATTTGAAAAGGAAAATTTTTATTTCATTTCACAACAGTAATGAATTAATTTCGATTACAAAAATGAAGTGTTATTTACTTGAACTTGTCTAAGTAAATGAAAGTGAATCCAAAGTAAATACTGAATCGAAGCGTCATACGTGTCCGCAAATTATCCGTTTCATTGAAGTGCTCTTTGGTAAACCACATTTTTTGTTTTTGGTCTGACGTTAACACAAACAAAGCGGATGGTTTCCCAACTCGTGAACACGCAACGAAAATTGCAATCGTTTGAACTCAAACGGAAGATCAGTCGGAATCATTGGCATTCGAGGAATACATACATTTTCACCTGCGTACTTTCCGTCAATAATTGTTGCCTCAATCAAATTCGGTATAAGTCTTTTTTACCGAAAGTCGAGTACCGTTGCAAAGTCGCGGTGGATTCAAATTACGCAATATCATAATAACTGTACCAACTTTGAGTTGCAAGTTATGTGGTGGAAATCCTGGTAACTCCAGAGAGTTCAAAAACTCCGTTGGATAATTTACTACATCATCGGGATTTGTTATGGAATCAACGGATTTGTATGTCACCAAATCGCCAGCAATTTTTGATTGAATGGTGAAATTCAGTGCGTGTACATCATTATTCTTTGCGGCAAGAATTGCTCGTTGACTTAACCAAGCATAATTCTGATAATTCTCACTAATGTTTGGGAAAACATTTTCAATAAGAGCTAATTGAGAGTCTACAAATCGGCAAAAGTCGTTGGCAAGAGTAATTAATCCAGACGTCACATCAACTGGGACTTTTCCATTTCCAACAGCTCACAATTGTTTGGAAAATTGTGCAGCACTTTGATCATTTTGAAGTTGAACTCTCATATTAGTGGTTAGCGATAATGTTTTTACGTTATTCCATAAAGGTGATGCCTTCAGGCAAGCATTCAATTCATCTGCAGGCGTTCCACGGGGAATTACTGGCAACGTCTGCCTGAAATCGCCTGCCAACAATATCATCAAGCCGCCAAAGAGGTTGTTATTTCGCCGAAGATCCTTCAGTGTGAAGTTAAGTGCTTCAAGTGATTTCTTATGTGCCATTGTGCACTCATCCCAAACAATGAGCTTGCATTGCATCAACAATTTTCCCATTGCACTGGATCGGGAAATATTGCATGTTGGAGTATCAATTGTGTTTAAATTGAGTGGCAACTTAAGCGCAGAATGTGCAGTACGACCACCATCTAGAAGAGTCGCCGCAATTCCAGATGATGCTAACGCCAAAGCTATGTCACATCTTGATCGAATAGTGGCCAAAATCAATGAAATGACAAATGTTTTCCCTGTTCCTCCAGGTGCGTCAGGAAGAAATTTTCATCATCACTGTAGTTCGCAGTGGGATCATATTGGAATGCCAAGCGATTGTATGATGCCAATGATCTTCGTGTGCTCACGCGTTGTCTCAATCGGGCATTTTCTCTTATTATATTTTATCTTTCTTCGCTTAAGTTCTGTGAATACACTTGTTGCTGGCTTGCATGTCTTGTGCGGCAGCCGATGTTCGTCACACGTCGTCCTCTAGGCATTTTGGGGCTATAGACAGAGTGGTGAATTTAACCTCAAATGCACGATCCACATAATTTACACAATTCAACTTACCACCTTAAAGACAAATGCCTGCTGTTAAAATTTAATAAAAATTTGCACGATTTGATGGTAAATGTAAGGAAACGAATAACTAATTTTTTTTACTTTTTTTTCACAATTTCACAGTGAACATAATACCGACCGAGGGCAGCAATATAAATCTTGAAGTTTGATCCGTGGCAAAAAGTCGGCGGCCGGGATGGTGACAATCAGTAGCCGCCTCTACCGACTGCTGCTAGAGTTTTCCTGATGCGGTTTCCAATTGCAGGGCTTGATGCACTTGGTTGCTTTGTTTTCGGTTAACTGAGACTGATCAGCAACTTCTTTTATTAAATCTTCCGCCGAAATAAAAAGATAAAAACTGTTACCGAAAATAAATGTAGCGATGCGATGTAAATTTCTAGTAAAAAACATTTTCTCAAGCTTTCTGTGTGTCCGTGCGGCGTTGGCTGGTGCGGTGTCGGAAAAAATCTTCACACCAAAAAATTCTTCTCGAAAAAAATCTTCGACACGAAGAAGAAGAAAAAAGTCTTGCCGTTAGAAGGATCACGTCGGGGTCACCAATTTGGGTAATGTGGCATCAGAGCGGAATGCCAATCCCAATATTACTTTTGCACGTGTTCTTGACCTTCTAGTATAGTCCGCCGGTAAATAAAAATATCACAGAAATGTTGAGGATATTGAAATTATGTTTGATACGTTTTGTTACATTAGAAATATATTTACATTCGGAAAAGTCTAGATAAAAAGTGTGTAATGAAAAATTATGACATATGTCTTATATAAAATTTTTCTAATTCTAAATTCAATATAAATCATTTTGTCGTCTAAAAACCTCTTTGGTGGCTGGCGAATGCAAGTCGCCACATCGGTTTGTCACATGAAATTAACTGAGCAGAGAACAATGAGTAGCTGTCAAACAATGTATCACGCACCGGCGTCATCTACTTAAAATATTGGTTTGTAGTACATGCTATGTATCAGAGATGGCGCTGTATGTGAAAAAAGATTTTCCCGCTTTTCTGATGAAATTTTTCCTGAATTTTCCTTATAAACCTGCTATAAACCTCATGGAGCCAGAGACCTTTCCAACGAATGCAAAACCGTGGAAATCGGTTCATGCGTTCTGGAGTTATAGCGTCAGGAAGGAAAACCCGACTTATTTTATATATATATAGATTACTTGTTTAAAATTATTAGACAGATACACTATATATAGTAATATAACATAACTAATATAATCTCGTCGTACTCACATGCAATCCGGTCAAATTTTCGAAGGCCTGTTCCAGATTATACTTCCGGATGGAGTACAATTTCCTGTCCATCGCCAGACAAATTCTACAGACCTGGGTAAATCATTTATTTATTTATTAATTTATTTATTTATTGATCACCAACACAATTCGCATTTCTAACATACAATATAATATAGGTTGTCAAATATCTCCCTTCCGCCTTTTGTGTCATGCGGCACCCAAACATCAAGCTTTTTGTATCCAGCCTTCTGCAGATGGTTTAAAATGGTTTGGTTACTAACTCCCATCTCCTGGGCGATGTCACGAGATGCCACATGCCGGTCTAACTCGATGTAGTCCATGATTTGATCGGTATTTGTCGTCACAGGTCTTCTGCCGGCTGGCTTATCCATGGTGTCGTTTTCACCGGCTCTGAATCGTCGAAACCATTCCTCCGTGGTTCGAAGTGATAGAGTACCATCCCCCAAAACACCATTAATCTCACGGAACGTTTCTCTAGCGGATTTGCCTTTAACGAAGGAAAACTTTAAAATAGCGCGAATTTCGGCGTTAGTGAACTCCATGTTTACACGTCTATAACTGTTGAACGCAATATCCAAACTAATTATGCATAGCGTCGTTTTGCAGGTTATGTCAAGACCTTTCAAATTATGTATAGTATTGCTAGATACGAGCTCTGTAGCGCTTTGTACATAGCCGCGAAATTCAAAAGACAAAAGGCGGAAGGGAGATATTTGACAACCTATATAAAAACTCTGTCTACAGCGCGTACTGTCATATTTCGGGCATATCATGCGTAGAGGGGATGGCAACCTTGAAAATCTGGTCATTGTTGACAATAGAAGGCAAGAGAATAAAAGGCCGGTCGCCAACACGATGGTCTAACCAAGTAAAAGGTGCCATCTCCCCTCCTAATCTCTATCAGCTGGTGAGAGCTGCCTCGGACCGAAACCGATGGAGGCAGATTGTTCATTTGAGGGGCTCTAGTGACCACGATCCTCAGACATGAGGATCACAAAGAAGAAGAAGATATAAAACAGTGAATAGTTGAGAAGAAAATGCCATCGCAGTTACAGGTGAACACTGCATGCAATTTACTGACGAGGAAAATATTAAATTAGAATTAGAAAAACACAAACAGTAGAATTAAGCCTGAATCATCGAAATCGGTTGGCGTTATATAAAGTTATTCGTCCATTTGTCGCGCACATACTTCATGCAAATTCAAGACTTATATGGTTTTCTCATGGATGCCATTGTCTTGGATCCTCGACCAGACGGAAAGGTAGAAGCCAACTAGGATTCGAACCCACTACAATCAGATCGTAAGACGAACAACAGATCGTAACTGGCAGCCAACACTTGTCAACTTGACACTTGTCACTTGTCAACCAAGGTCTTCAATCAGTGCGTCCTACCCGTCTTGACATATGGAGCCGAAACGTGGACACTCACGGTTAGGCTGGTCTATAGGCTAAAAGTCGCTCAACGAGCTATGGAAAGGGCTATGCTCGGAGTTTCTCTGAAGGATCGAATCCGGAATGAGGTGATCCGACATAGAACCAAAGTGATCGACATAGCCCACCGGATTAGCAAATTGAAGTGGCAATGGGCCGGCCATATTTGCCGTAGAACGGATAACCGTTGGGCGAAACGAGCTCTCGAGTGGAGACCGCGGAGAGGCAAACGCGGAGTGGGACGCCCTAAGACCAGGTGGAGCGACGATCTTCGCAGGACGGCTGGCAGAAGCTGGATGAGAGTGGCCGAGGATCGTGGACGGTGGCATGCCTTTGGAGAGGCCTATGTCCAGCAGTGGACTGTGACAGGCTGATGATGATGATGATGATGAACACTTGTCACATTTGAATTCAAAAGTTTCGAATATTAGAACAATGATATAAATGTAATAATAGACCATTGTCTTCAGTTTAGAAAAAAACGTTAAACTTCTCATCAAGACATAAACAGGAAAACATCTCGGAATAAAAATGTTACAATCTATATAGACATTTAGACATAGACATTTATTTATTGGCATCATAATACACAAACACATCACAGACAGAATATAACACACATTAAAAATAATTAAAAATAAATAAAGTACAGTTAAAGTTACACGGACAAATAGTACATAACATATGATGCCAATATCGGACACCGTCTCAGCATATGCTGTCGCATGAATTCGACAGTGCTGATTTTCAGCGGTGCCCGGGACTACCTAAAGACGTGCGCGTGCAATAATACTTTTATATGTTATTTATACAGACAATAAGAGTATAATAAATATGATACATGAATAAAACAGTTATGAGATTAATATATATTATATACAATAAAATAATAGATGAAAAATTTTTAAAAATAATAATAATATATTTATTTATATTATATACTGAAATATTGAAAATATTGGAAACAACAAGCCACCGATATCACAGGGATATTATCTTTTTGTAACTTTAACATAAGGTGTTTTAATTTATTTTTAAATGCGCGTATATCTATAATATAAATATAATATGAAGAAAGTGTTTTAAAAATAGCACCCTCTAGTCAACTCCCCAGGAGTCCAGCTAGATCCCGTCCAACAGTAACAAACTAGACTGTTACAGAAAAATTTCATTACATTTAATTGGTGGTTTGTCAAACATTCTCATTAAGTCATGCCCTTTTTAAATAAATAAGAGAAAATAAAAAAATTACCATAACACTTGTCAATTCTTCCTCGCAGTTACAGGTGAACACTGCATGCAATTTACTGACGAGGAAAATATTAAATTAGAATTAGAAAAACACAAACAGTAGAATTAAGCCTGAATCATCGAAATCGGTTGGCGTTATATAAAGTTATTCGTCCATTTGTCGCGCACATACTTCATGCAAATTCAAGACTTATATGGTTTTCTCATGGATGCCATTGTCTTGGATCCTCGACCAGACGGAAAGGTAGAAGCCAACTAGGATTCGAACCCACTACAATCAGATCGTAAGACGAACAACAGATCGTAACTGGCAGCCAACACTTGTCAACTTGACACTTGTCACTTGTCAACCAAGGTCTTCAATCAGTGCGTCCTACCCGTCTTGACATATGGAGCCGAAACGTGGACACTCACGGTTAGGCTGGTCTATAGGCTAAAAGTCGCTCAACGAGCTATGGAAAGGGCTATGCTCGGAGTTTCTCTGAAGGATCGAATCCGGAATGAGGTGATCCGACATAGAACCAAAGTGATCGACATAGCCCACCGGATTAGCAAATTGAAGTGGCAATGGGCCGGCCATATTTGCCGTAGAACGGATAACCGTTGGGCGAAACGAGCTCTCGAGTGGAGACCGCGGAGAGGCAAACGCGGAGTGGGACGCCCTAAGACCAGGTGGAGCGACGATCTTCGCAGGACGGCTGGCAGAAGCTGGATGAGAGTGGCCGAGGATCGTGGACGGTGGCATGCCTTTGGAGAGGCCTATGTCCAGCAGTGGACTGTGACAGGCTGATGATGATGATGATGATGAACACTTGTCACATTTGAATTCAAAAGTTTCGAATATTAGAACAATGATATAAATGTAATAATAGACCATTGTCTTCAGTTTAGAAAAAAACGTTAAACTTCTCATCAAGACATAAACAGGAAAACATCTCGGAATAAAAATGTTACAATCTATATAGACATTTAGACATAGACATTTATTTATTGGCATCATAATACACAAACACATCACAGACAGAATATAACACACATTAAAAATAATTAAAAATAAATAAAGTACAGTTAAAGTTACACGGACAAATAGTACATAACATATGATGCCAATATCGGACACCGTCTCAGCATATGCTGTCGCATGAATTCGACAGTGCTGATTTTCAGCGGTGCCCGGGACTACCTAAAGACGTGCGCGTGCAATAATACTTTTATATGTTATTTATACAGACAATAAGAGTATAATAAATATGATACATGAATAAAACAGTTATGAGATTAATATATATTATATACAATAAAATAATAGATGAAAAAAATAAAAAAATAATATGATAATTAAACGTATAAAGTTTATATTATATACTGAAATATTGAAAATATTGGAAACAACAAGCCACCGATATCACAGGGATATTATCTTTTTGTAACTTTAACATAAGGTGTTTTAATTTATTTTTAAATGCGCGTATATCTATAATATAAATATAATATGAAGAAAGTGTTTTAAAAATAGCACCCTCTAGTCAACTCCCCAGGAGTCCAGCTAGATCCCGTCCAACAGTAACAAACTAGACTGTTACAGAAAAATTTCATTACATTTAATTGGTGGTTTGTCAAACATTCTCATTAAGTCATGCCCTTTTTAAATAAATAAGAGAAAATAAAAAAATTACCATAACACTTGTCAATTCTTCCTCGCAGTTCTCCTGGAATGACAATAGACTCCCATTAATAAGTTTATCAACTATATCCAATATCTTTAAAGAAGCAACTTTTGTATATACATAATTCGAATTTCAGTAACGGTTTCCAATGATTCTAATAATGAAATGTATGCAGTGTTTTTAAGGTGATAAATCGATCTACGACAAGGGAAGAAGGCGACATCGGCTGGCCTGTGTCGCCTTGCACTGAAAAGGCACAGAGGGGAGCAAGTAACCTCCCCCTGGGAAGTGCTCTCCTTGAGCACATTGCAGAGGGGCTCAGGTGCGTTCCACTGGAGATCCCGGAGCCCCTCGTCATGCACCGAGGAAAGGCTTTAGTGGGTCAAACCCCACATAACCGCCGCTTTCCCCCCAGAAGGCGGGGTATCTTTTTGAAGATTTCCTCCCCGTTAACAAAAAAAAAGTTACATTAGAAAATGTAGTCTTAACTAGGTAAAGAGTAAACTGAATATACTCCAGTAGATGGCGTTGTTAAGCAACAATCAATAAGTCAATGAGTTTGACGTTAGACCAAGAAAAACAATTACAATCAGAATTATAAAATACGCGTGCCATATGGTTACTTAGTGATCAATCAATAACATAGTCGATATTCACGTCAGAAATAGACACAGTTCTTATTGTGTTGCAACAGACAATGGTAGAACATACAGAAGAAATAGATCACAAAATTTGAAACACAAACAGAGTGCAGACACATGGTTAAGGAATCACTAATGTGATCATAGAGTGAGTTGAATCTAGAGTTAGGTGAGACATACAGCGACCTACCAAAAAAGAATACCCACCCTAGATTGTCCAGATACTAGAAATTATCAGTACAGATCCGTTATGCAAAAAGTATTCTTAACGGTGATATTACATTATTGAATAGACAATTATTTGTTTGTCTCTTGGCCACTCATACTGTTAATAAAAAAATGTATTTGACAGATTAGTCAAAATTTCAAAATAGAGGCCACCATATGCATATAATGTTTTTTACTCACAGAGCGGGAGTTTGCCCCTCGTAGGGATATTGTACCTATAGCATATTCACACCAATAAACAAAGATACCTTCAAAAGCACTGGTACAGCACCAGCTCTAACCTTCCTTAATCCATTTTTAGTTTCATAAAGGTCTTCACAGAGGAAATGCTCCGAACATATGGCACTTCTTTCCTTAGGCTCCCAAGTCTGCTTACCGAGGGCTTTGAGCCATGATTCTCTGAGAGACTGTTCGGTGGGAAATCTGAAATCCCTCCATAATATCAATAATCATTATTATGCTATGATATGTATATTGTTTACAAAACATTTATTTATTCATTTAATATGGTACACCAACAGCATTACACAAGCATACACTGACATTGACACAACATTCCAACCTTTGTGTCGAGTTACTAGCAATAAAGGTTCAGGCTAAGCGACCTAAGAGCTGTGCCACCTCTCAATCCTGTGAAGTAGTAAAGGCCAGCTCTGGCCAACTATGTACTTCGTCCATAAAAAAAAACAACATTCACTATTAAACAAAATATATACATTGGTTTTTAGTAAATTAAGAAAATAGAATATTCACAAGTGTTTTTGTCTTAGCTTATGTTCATAATACTGGCTGACCATACAATATACATTGATACTACATACAATATAAATCCGATCCGATTTTATGAAATTAAAAAAATTACTTTTAAATAAATTTATTTTACCTTTTTTTTTAATGACAAACTACACAGATTGGCTAGAGAGGCTGGCCTTGACTGCTTCACCAGATTTAGAGGTGGCACAACTCTTAGGTCACTTAGCCTAAACCACTACTGCTAGTAACTTGACACAAGGGTCCCCCTGGTGAGAGGTAACCTCTAAGGCTTGGATGGTTACTATGTTACTTATAAGCATTCCAATCCGAGGGTGCCCGAGAGGGCCGAACCACAACTCGGTCGGTTGCTATTTCACAGATAATCTAAGGGACATTCAAAAGCTAAACTAACTTTGAGTGCCACTTTGGGAAACCTTGGTGCTGGGAGAAGAAGTGACCGAAGAAACTCCAGCAACGCTCCTAACATCTACGGGGTGGGGCCTGCCCATAAAATAGTGGTAACATGCAAGGATTATTCGCAACCTCCGACAGTCGCGAATGGACGCTTTGTGATTTTTATTTTACCTATTTTTATGTTTTAATATGAGAATAAAGAGTATCTATCTATTACTAGCCAGTAAGGCAATGAAACTCCGATAATTAGTTTGTATTATTGTCTTTAATTCATAATTAATAATTTAGTTGGTCATCATATTAACTTGGCATTGTTAACAGTAATTTAACCATATCAGTTTGTAATCTGACTGAGGATGCTGTTGTGTTAGTATTTGTTATAATAATTCTTTGTACAATGTTGCGCCATCTGAATAAAGCGAGTGTATTAATTATTGGACTATTTCATTCCACAAGACCTACAAATTATTACAATTAATAAAGAAATCACATAGATAACATTTGTAAGCCTGATGATGTATGATGATGGGCTCACCACTTCTTATGTGGTTACATAAAACAGACATAAGAAGTGGCGAGCATAAAATATAGTGTGTAGTGTGCTTTCTATCTCATTGTAGAAATAAGGTACAAAGATTTCGCTTCGATTACAAATTTTGTTGTTGTTGTTGAATATTTTATGTCTTGGTAACAAGACCTTTAAGCCAAGTCTTTTTTAAGAGACATACACTTATTTCTTACGTCTAAGATGAAAATGTAAGTTAGATGATACTCCCATGAGTCAATCGCTTTACCAATTAATATATGGATATCACAGGAAAAATAATCAATACAGTAGTATTATCAGTACTGTCACATTTAATAACAGCTGATCCAAGTAAACTTTCAGATATCATTTCAAAATTGTAAAAGTAACATTCTAGATTAACTTACACATGAAAAGTAATCCCTTGAGATTTAGACGACTGTCTGGAATCATTTCTACAGTTGGGAGCGCAGCATCGCATTTTAATTTCGTTTTTTTAGAGCAAATTCATAACATAATCACGGTCCACCGCACTGTATATTAATTCAGGACGTTAGTATCTAGTTGAAAAAGTTGTGCAGTATCTTAAATACGTATTTCTTACGTACAAATATAAATAATATATTGTTTAAAAAATCGCAAATATACTTTCACCGAAAATCGTAAATTTAGTTCACTCCGTCAAACCTCTGTTTTTTTGAGGTATTACTAGAGCTATTTGCGAAGTAGTTCAAATAAAGTAATAAATGAAGCAAATTTTTGAGACGTGCTATCAAATTCTTATGTCAGTGAGGTAACATTTCTATTTAGCCGGATAACAAAACTATGTATGTAAACATAAGTATAAACAATATTATGTCTCGTTCTTTCTAAAGCAAATTAACAATGCAAATGACAAGGATAGAATACCCAAGCTACTTAGAAGGCCTGTTCACTGGGTTGCTATAATAAAATATAGTAAAACTAAAACATAGTGCTAGTGTAATAAGTACTAAATCCCTGACCTTAGATTTAAGTTGGTCATTCGTGCATCGCACATATCTAAATAATATTTCTACTTGCGTCGTACGTAAATATTACTATTATTATTACCTTTTCTAGTTCAATTAGCATCCGCTTAGATTTAAATTAATTAACAAATAAGTTTTTACCTCTAAAATGAGAATTGCTATCTGCTTAAATCCACTTGAACTCTGGGAATCGTTTATACAAATTCACAATTTTGCAGGAGTGTTTTATTTGTGAATCGCTTGTAGTAAGCAACTACTCCAGTGATAACTAATATCAGCTGGAAATGGCTAATTACACTTGATCTGAATAACTGAACTAAGAATTGGATTGTATGGAGGTTTTCAATCTATTTCATAGACCGCTAGAATTAAACATTTTTATTAAGAATGCTGATATTATATTTAATGAGTACACTTTATGTAATTAATTGTAAATCGTTTTAGTTAATATTTAGAAAATTTTATTATTATTAAGAGCAAAGATTTTCTAAATAAATAAGCTTAGATTAATTAGTTTACTTTAAAATTTTAAATTATCTATTAAGATTTTTCATTACAAAAATAGGCCGATGATTATGATACATATACATACATAAGGGTATTTAATTAATATAAAAAATAACCCAATATACATATAATAAAATGTTGGTGTGATGAGACTAAATTAGGATAATGTCCGATTTTCAATAAAAATTGGGTTGTGTGAAAGCTTTTTAACTCACTTTTAAGTGATACTATTAAATTCAGAATGGCGTATCCAGCCAAGCCGCAGGGAAGCCAATGCTCATTTGTTGTCATGGTTGTCAATGAATCTTTAAACTTAAATTACGAAAATATTTATACAATTTCCTCAGCATTAGAGTGATTTATTAATACTATATTTTATTTAACTCCTTATCAACTTTGTCATTAAATTAAGGAAAAAAATGATAGTGAAAACAGTGGCAGCATTCGTAAATATAAAATAAGTTTTGATTGTAAATTATTGTATTATGTATAAAAATTGAATTAAAAATGAGGTGCAGTGTGCAAAATTGCACAAATGACACGAAAAGGACTACGAAAAGTCATGGAATTACATTCCACATGTAAGTATAATTCATTTTTTTAAACTTTGTTTACTTACGACCAAGTTTGCATTATTATTTTTTTTTAAACATTTTATTTTTCTTTAACTGGTATATTACATTATAAGACCTTGCTCAAATTCCTGTAATAAAATTTCAGTTTTGATTATTCAGAATTTTTTCATCACAAAAACAAATCACTTAATTTGTGCCTACTTGAAAATAGTAAGTTGAGTATTGAATGGAACCTAATGAAAATTCCTATCATTTAGGTTCTAATAATCTGAGCATGTAATTATATTTATGGCTGATTATTTGGACTGTTTATTTTTTTTAATTTTTTTTTTAAGTGGTGTAAGTCTTTTGTGTTAAGAAAATTACTGGCTACTGTATTTGTTGATTTAAAAATACAGGCAAATCATATGAGGTGTGGCGTTGTTTCTATTGTTTTATAACATTTAATTACATTATATTTTATTGCTGATTATTTGGACCGTTTATTTTTTTAAATTTTTTTTTAAGTGGTGTAAGTCTTTTGTTTTAAGAAAATTACTGGCTACTATATTTGTTGATTTAAAAATATAGGCAAATCATATGAGGTGTGGCATTGTTTCTATTGTTTTATAAACATTTAATTACATTATATTTTATGGCTGATTATTTGGATCATTTTTTTTTTTTTAAGTGGTGTAAGTCTTTTGTGTTAAGAAAGTTAATGGCTACTATATTTGTTGATTTAAAAATACAGGCAAATCATATGAGGTGTGGCATTGTTTCTATTATTGTATCAACATTTAATTTGTTTATATAAATTTGATTTTGGCTAATTAGACTGCGATAACACATATGTACTGTAAATGTACTTATACCACTCTGACTCAAACTGTATTTTTTGCCCCTAAAGCACACACCCAATTATCAGGCAACTGCCTAGCTAATAAGCTATAATAAATAATAATATTAAAGCAGTCTATCTAGCTTATACAGAGATTAATAGTTAGCAAATTATCTGTCCAGTCTAGTTGTTACAAACATTGAGAAAGCATTAAATCATTAAATGGACTGTTTATTTTTTGTTTGTTTTTTTAAAGAAAGCTAGTAAAATTTCTTTTTTTTTTCAGAAATATTACTAACAATCTTGTTAACCATTCCAACTAAGCTGAAGCTTGTGCTAGGAGATGGTTCACGGCAATAGTTCAATCGTGGATTCGAACTCACGACCTTACGATTCGCAGGTTGTACTCTAACTATTAGGCTATTGACGCTTCGTCGAATAGTTATGCTATTAATTTATCCATATGGTATGTTTATTTATGTATTTTTATAATATAAATATAAAGTTTTTTTTCTCTAAAGTTGCACCCGTGATTTTATCTCTACAGAACCCTAAGGTGGACTGGCAGGGAATGCCTTCTTGCATTAAGTCTACCTTTTTGTATACTTTTATTATGTGCAAATAATGATTAAATAAATAATATCCACTCATTTGAATAATTGATGGGTGATTTCAGGTTTCGAAAGAATCAAAACTGCGTGCCGCATGGATAGAGGCCCTGGGAGTATTAGACTGGGAGCCCAAAGACCGTAGCACTGTATGCTCTGAACACTTCCGCAATGAAGACTTCTACCAAACCAAATGTGGGTTGAGGAAAATTAAAAGTGGAGCTGTCCCCGTCATTATGCAGGTATGATGTGCCCAATAATTATTATCTACATTCACATATGTAACGATATTGTTGCTAAGCGCAATACTCGACAATGACTCAACCATACTCTATATTGGGTAGTATTATGTAAGCTGCATATAATAATTTGATGCGTCAATAGCCTAATGGTTTACAGTCTTACAAATAAAAATGAGGTATAACATATTTATTCCACCCTTAAACTAAGTTTAGTTAAACCAGGAATAAATTAAGAATAAACTGAGAATAGTTTACCACAAATAAATCCGGAATAACTATGGTTTATCTATTATACCGTTACGTCAAAATGAACAAGATGGTAACAGCGCAATCAAAGAGAAACCATACTAAAAAAATAATTGCAGTCTATGTAGTAGTGTAGTAATGTATCTGTCAATGTGTGGCGGTTATAGAAATATTCTATACTATATATATAGATAGAAGATAATCCACTTCCACGCTTGTCCATAGTAAGAGACCTTTCAAATAAATGGTCTAGAAATATTATACCACTTTTAGAAAACCGATATTTTAATCGAAACTAATCATCGACATATAAATCAAAGGGTTTTCCAATCTTTTAATATTTTTACTTTTTGTAGTCTGAATGATATTTATTAAGTCATTTACTGTTTCTACTTCCTCCATTGCCCTTGATTCCATAATAAGTTTATTTAAATGAGCGACCACAAACACAAATCGTGGTATTTTAAATGTTATACTGGACTTAAACAAGGGTGTACGTCGTTATAACTTCGGAATAACGATTGTATGAACAAAACGTCAACGTTATACCAGGTATAACGTATTCTTGGTATATTAGTACCTAATAAACTAAGTTTATCTTTATACCAAGTTTATTTGTAAGGCCATTATGGTTTAGGGTACGGCCTGCGAATCGTAAGGTCGTGGGTTCGAACCCACCATTCGACTATTGCCGTGAACCATGTCCTAGCACAAGCTTAAGCTTACTAATATTTCTGAAAAAAAGAAATATTGCTAGATTTCTTTTAAAAAATAAAATAATAAACGGTCCATTTAATGATTTAATGCTTTCTCGATGTTTCTAACAACTGGACTGGACAGAGAACCATGTCTTAGTACAAGCTTATGCTTAGTTAACAAGATTGTTAGTAATATTTCTGAAAAAAAACCAATTCGGCAATTTTTTCGTATGTTCCTTAAGGCAAAGTTTTATTGATAAAAAGGATTTAAAAATCCTTAAACAATAATAAAACAACACTTCTTTTCACTCCATAGACCAAATAGAAATCCTAATCCAGATTTAACAATGTTTGGAATTAATAGCAGACATAATTACCGGGAAGATGCTGTCCACTATATAGTCTTTTTTTTTTTTTAATGACGAACTACACAGATTGGCCAGAGAACCTGGCCTTGACTGCTTCGCCGGATTGCGAGGTGGCGTAACTCTTAGGTCGCTTAGCCTGAACCTCTGCCGCTAGTAACTCGACACAAGGGTCGGACGGTTACTATGTTACGCGTAAGCATTCCGATCCGAGGACGCCCGAGAGGGCCGAGAACTCAGTCGGTTGCTATTTGACGGATAATCTAAGAGACATTCAAAAGCTAAACAAACTTTGAGTGCCACTTCGGGAAGCGTTGGCGCTGGGAGAAGAAGTACCCGAAGAAACTCCAGCAACGCTCCTAACATCTAAGGGGTTGGGCCTGCCCATAAAATAGCGGTAACGCGCAAGGATTATTCGCAACCTCCGACATTCGCGAATGGACGCTTTGTGGATTTGTAGCCTGTGCAATGGTAATTGCGTCGTCCGGATCGTCAAGAACGTGTCTCGCCCTTTGGGCGACGCGACGGAATTTATTATAGGAAGGCTTATAAGTGGCGGCACTTACAAGAACTTTGTTAGAATGTTTGGTGGCAGTCTCGAAAAACCGTCGAGATGCTTGCCTAAAGAATTGGGCTATTGTCGGTAACCCTGTATCAACGTGGAGCTCGCGATTACGTACGAACCACGGTGCACCCGTGGCTGGTCGCAGAAAACGATTCTGAATTACTTGTAACCTATGGATATGACCTATATAGTCGATTGACTGCAGATCAATGCAGATAATAGAAGATCGACAGTTGTTAAAGTATATCAACAAAATATTAAAATTAATAATTGTTACATATATCCTTTTTACCAATTGTTGCCATATTAATAATGTCTCGGAGAAACATTATATTACATATATACTTGTTTAGGCTTTATTAATAAAAGGGCGACTTGCTTAGGAACTTTATATTAAAAGGTACAGAGAGAAATTTGACTGCGACGTGATTGTAATTTGGTCTCTGTCGGCAAGTGTTCGGCCGCGGCCGTAGTGTTTAAGATGGTCGTGCGTGCGTGCGAGAGGGGCGACAGCGGACTGCTCCCCGCACCTCGCCTCTCCGCCACCCGCAGCGGTCGTTAAATGCTCATTACATCCACAGGGGCCTTGAAAGCTGTGGCTTTCAAGAATGTTGTGCCTCTGGCATTAAGTCTACCTTTTTGTACACTTTTATTATGTGCAAATAAAGATAAAATAAATAATATCCACTGATTTGAATAATTGATGGGTGATTTCAGGTTTCCGAAAGAATCAAAACTGCGTGCCGCATGGATAGAGGCCCTGGGAGTATTAGACTGGGAGCCAAAAGACCGTAGCACTGTATGCTCTGAACACTTCCGCAATGAAGACTTCTACCAAACCAAATGTGGGTTGAGGAAAATTAAAAGTGGAGCTGTCCCCGTCATTATGCAGGTTTGATGTGCCCAACAATTATAATCTACATTCACATATATAACAATATTGTTGCTAAGCGTAATACTCGACAATGACTCAACCATACTCTATATTGGGTAGTATTATGTAAGCTGCATATAATAATTTGATGCGTCAATAGCCTAATGGTTTACAGTCTTACAAATAAAAATGAGTTATAACATATTTATTCCACCCTTAAACTAAGTTTAGTTAAACCAGGAATAAATTAAGAATAAACTGAGAATAGTTTACCACAAATAAATCCGGAATAACTATGGTTTATCTATTATACCGTTACGTCAAAATGAACAAGATGGTAACAGCGCAATCAAAGAGAAACCATACTAAAAAAATAATTGCAGTCTATGTAGTAGTGTAGTAATGTATCTGTCAATGTGTGGCGGTTATAAAAATATTCTATACTCTATATATAGATAGAAGATAATCCACTTCCACGCTTGTCCATAGTAAGAGACCTTTCAAATAAATGGTCTAGAAATATTATACCACTTTTAGAAAACCGATATTTTAATCGAAACTAAACATCGACATATAAATCAAAAGGGTTTTCCCATCTTTTTAATATTTTTACTTTTTTTGGAGTCTTAATAATATTTATTAAGTCATTTACTGTTTCTACTTCCTCCATTGCCCTTAATTCCATTGTAAGTTAATTTAAATGAGCGAACACAAACACAAATCGTATGTATGTAAATGGTATTTTAAATGTTATACTGGACTTAAACAAGGGTGCACGTCGTTATAACTTCGGAATAACGGTTGTATGAACAAATACGTCAACGTGATACCAGGTATAACGTATTCTTGGTATATTAGTACAAATTTGGCGTATTCCTAATTTATTCCTAAGTTTATCTTTATACCACGTTTATTTGTAAGGCTGTTATGGTTTAGGGTATATATATTATTATTATGTATATATTGTGTATGTTTGTATTGTTTTAAACATATCTACAGTAAGCATCGTCCGGAATTGTCTCAGCAGTTAACTTCTTTGATAGTTTCCTTTCTCGTCCGTCACGAAACCAGCTTTTTACAGCAGTTTAACGTACACAGTTGGACATTGGCGAAATCTAAATGGAATCTAATGGTTCAAGTCAAAAGTCGAATGGTGGATTCGAACCTACGACCTAACGATACGCAGATAGTACCGTAAACCATAAGGCTATTGATGCTTCAAATTATTATATGCAGCATTCATAATAGTACCCAATATAGAAAATATAGGACACATTTTAATGAAGAGGCCTTTTTTTTGTTGACGGGGAGGAAATCTTGGTGCATGATGAGGGGCTCCGGGATCTCAACGTGGAACGCACCGGAGCCCCTCTGCACTGTGCTCAAGGAGAGTACGTCCCGGGGTGTGGAGGTTACTCCCTCCCCCCCTGTGCCCTCGCAGCGCAAGGCGACACGGGCCAGTCGATGTCGACTTCTTCCCGGGTCCATCTTGGTGGACGACTCAGGCCCCCACCCTTGTCGCCCAGTGAACCCGAGGCCCCTTTTAGTCGTCTTCTACGACAGGCAGGGGATACCGTAGTCTTATTCTTGAGAGCCCAGAACTACAGGGCTGTAATAAAGAGGCCTTTTTTTTTTGTTTTACTTGTGGGAACGTACCTAGCCGCGTAATCGTCCCCCGGAGGAAGGACGGGTTATGTCGGGCCCTCACCGACCAAACCCACAAGATGTTCCACCAGTGTCGCGTACGGCGGGGCTACGGGATCGCTTGCGCACGCACCGCGGCCCCGCCTGCGACCGGATGCCTTTCGGCATACCCGTCCCGGGGGAGGACAAGCCTCCCCCTCGCTGCCCTCCAGGCAAGGCGCTCCAGAACATAGGACGCGCCTTCCTCCACGACCTCCGTAAGCGGGTGACAAACTCCCCCGAGTCCGTCACCTGGAGGCCTTGGAGGCCGGGAATTCGAGCTGCCACCTCGCCCGCCCAGCCCCCAGCGGCGGCCAAGATGTTAGGCTCCGCCGCCAGCCAAACGGCCGCAGCAGTAATAAAGAGGCCTATACCAACTAAAACCTCAAGATGGCAAGATGTGGTCATGGCAGCATTGACCATCTTTGAAACATGAGTAAATTTATAGACCCCAAGCTATTGTTACCACATACCATTTATTTTTATATATCTGTTTTAGGACTCCAAGGAAGACCTGGATGCACCGGCCGCTCTTCGGGTACTTATATTTTTTTTCATACCTTCCTAATACAATTACGATGCTTTGAAACATGATGAAGTGATAATAAAAAATTGTATTAGAATAAATCACACTAATGTATAGCAGGGAAAGTTTTGGTATACTTAGACGTGTATGCATAGGTTATCGTAGGTATGGACGTAGATTGATGATTCCGAACAATTCCTCAGAACACTCCCCATGGTAAATGCGATACAGGATGCAAAGAGAACCGGCATATCTTCGCAGACTCAGAGGGTCGAGTCGATCGGAAAGACCCTGATCGTCGACTATTCGAGCAGCTCTACGTTGTACACGGTCAAACGGAAGAAGTTAGTATTGGGGAGCCCCGGCCCAGAGATGCGAACAGTATTCCATATGAGGCCGTACTTGCACCTTGTAAAGTTGCAGACGGTGGGCAGGCGTGAAATACTGTCTTGCTCTACTGAGTATGCCAAGTTTTTTGGAGGCCAATTTGGCTTTGCCACGTGACCACGAAACTGAACGACACTCGATATATCGACGCCAAGGATTCCAATGCTGGAGGATGCGACCAAGGGAGTGCCCTCGAACTGAGGGGAGACGATAAAGGGAGTTTTTTTAGCGGTAAACACGCATACTTGTGTCTTTGTGGGGTTAAATTGGACTAGATTTAGTCGTCCCCAATCTGAGACCCTGTCGAGAAGAGTTTCGACTAAGAAGGCCTTTGACGGCCTTACTGTTTGTTGTTAGAGATTACAAGGGAACAATACGTTTGCAGGTTTGTAGGATATGCCTGGCGATGGACACGAAGTTTTATCACATCACCGACTTCAAATTGGATGTGCCTTATCAACAGATCACTGGGATGATGGTGAGTGTTATCTTTTATTATGATTTGTAACTTTCATATATATTGTGAACTAGCTACGCCCGCGTCTTTATTTATTATTTATTTATTTAATAAGATACACCAACAGCATTACACAAACATACATTGTTGTAATAATCAAGTTTACAAACTAAGTCCTGTCGTGTATGCCAATTACAGGTGTACACAACATTCGCTATAAAGAAACGTAACGATTTCATAATTATTTGCTTCCCGAAGTGGCACTCAAAGTTAGTTTAGCTTTTGTATGTCTCTTAGATTATCCGTGAAATAGCAACCGACCGAGTCGTGGTTCGGCCCTCTCGGGCGCCCTCGGATCGGAATGCTTACGTGTAACATAGTAACCGTCCAAGCCGAGGTTACCCCTCACCGGGGGGACCCTTGTGTCGAGTTACTAGCAATAGAGGTTCAGGCTAAGCGACCTAAGAGCTATGCCACCTCTCAAATCCGGTGAAGCAGTAAAGGCCAGCTTCTCTGTGCCAACTGTGATAGTTCGTCAAAAAAAAAAAAACAAAAAAAAATCTATATTGGGTAGTATTATGTAAGCTGCATATAATAATTTGAAGCGTCAATAGCCTAATGTAGTTATAGTACAATCTGTGTAGTTTAATATTAAGTAATAATTAATAGTTACAAAAATATTTTAATAAATTATAAAGAAATAGAAAAATCAGTAATAAATTAATTAAATTAGCCAAAATTACTGCACAATTTTTAACACTAAGGTGCGGAAGAGCTTGCGTGAATTAGAAAAAATGTCAACCGACGTGGACTTAGTGTTAAGGAGGTTATATGTAGCGGAAATCCTCGGAAATCGGCAAGGGCGAGTGTGACAGTACGGTTGGTATTAGAATGCGGCACATCAAAAATCCTACAACAACGACTCCTTGGATTTTTGAACGGCACTCTAATGTGAATGTTTTCGAGTATTAGTCGAAGTTACTTAGGTTTCTGTGCCACCAGGTCTTGGACTGCGGTCGCCTCCTTCTGTGTGACGGTCATGTCCCAGAAGGAGGCTGACGAGCGGGTCAGGGAGGGGAGCGCAAAGGCTCCCCCCTCCGCAGGCGACGTATCGGGGTGCGCAGGAGGCGTTACGAACTCCTCCTCTTGCCGCCCCCATAATCCGAAGCGGGGCCAGGATGGGTACCTGGCCCCAGCATGCTTCGGCGTCGTCGGGACTTCTCTGAGTGCCGGAGAAGTCCCCTTTGAGGATGAAGTCCGGTCTTTGCCGGGACCGGCCGGTCGTTGGGGTGTCTTGTCGCTGACAGATCCGGGGCACCCCGCTCACAACGGCTGATGGCATTCGCGGAAGGTTTAGTGGGTAGGGGCTGCCCAGGCCGAGACCCACACATCCCTCCGGGCTCACCCAGGGTACCGGAGGATGGTCTATAAAAAGATTACCCCGCGTGAACAAAAAAAAAGGTTTCTGTGCCATTTTTCAAATCACATGAATTTGAACTTTATTTATTCTGGACTTTTGCCCGTTTGGGCATGTCAGCCCTGTCATACCTTTTTTTTTAACGGGGAGGAAATGTTCAAAAAGATACCCCGCCTTCTAGATAAGCGGAGAGGACAAATTGCCTCAGAAATTGTGCTGGGAGTGCGCGCACAGACTGGCCGCGTGCCAGCGCTTCAGGAGCCGAGCGCTGTTGAGCCAGGAGCTGATGTCTGCCGCATTGAATACCGAGAGATATGTAAGTTATTTGATTATTACAACCCCTGTATTCGATTTTGATTTGGCGATAAATCTATCTAGTTAGGAATCTTTTTGTTAGAAGATATCGTTTTGTCCGCGTATACCATATTGTTAGTTCAGTTTTTTTTTATAATTTCTAAGCAAGTGCTTGACTACGATCCCACCTGATATTAAGTGGAAATGCAGTCCTGGATGGTAAGGCGCACTAGCTTAGTAAATGCCTATTCACTCTACTCTTGAAAATACCCACATTGTAATCGGAGGGAAAGACAGACGCGGGCAAACTATTCAAGTCCTTTGCTGTACGAAGAATGAAAGACGAAGCAAATCGCTTCGTTCGGGTTTGAGGGATGTTCACAACAAAAGGATGAAATCCCGCAGTGCGTCTAGAAGTCCGATGGTGGAAAGGGGATGGGGGAATTAGATCATGTAGTTCCTGGGCACACTCTCCAAAATGCAATCTGTAGAAAACCGAAAGGCTAGCCTTACGCCTTACGCCTGTGCTCAAGACTGAGCAGATTGGTTTCAGCTGCGTCACCAAATAGCCTCTTAGCCCGCCTCTCCACCGAGTCCAAAGCTGCGAGAGTGCATGTCGTTAACTTAGTCTTAACTTATATTAGGGAAAATTTAAATAAATATATTTTTAATCGCTAGTAACACAGCAGGACGTATTCCCTAGTCTACTAACAAAGTCTACAGCAAGGTTTATGGGCAGGCCCCATCCCTTATATGTTAGGAGCATTGCTGGAGTTTCTTCGGCCACTTCTCCCAGCGCCAACGCTTCCCGAAGTGGCACTCAAAGTTAGTTTAGCTTTTGAATGTCTCTTAGATTATATGAAATAGCAACCGACCGAGTCGTGGTTCGGAATGCTTACGTATCATAGTAACCGTCCAAGCTGAGGTTTCCTCTCCCCGGGGGAATCTTGTGTCGAGTTACTAGCGATAGAGGTTCTGGCTAAGCGACCTAAGAGCTATGCCACCTCTCAATCCGGTGAAGCAGTCAAGTCTCTCTGGCCAATTTGTGCAGTTCTTTATAAAAGTAGAGAATTTCTAGGAGCAAAATATGTTTGTATCGAAAAACACCGCTCTTGTGTACCACACTTGTAATACAGTAAATATTTAGTTCACAAAAAAAAATCTCAATAAAACTAAACTCAAGAGGTGTGCCAGGGTCTCTGCTTACATTGATCACTAGTGTCTCTTGTATTTACATTGAAAATAACATCTCTGCCCAACCCAGATCACGGTACGAGACGTGAAGTCGATCAATCGTATGACAGACAATCTAAAATCGACTCTAATACAAAAGTACTACGACCCCAACGATTGCGACGTGCACATATGCGACGATGAGGTGGTCTTCAAGACTGAGATTAATGACGTCAACGGGATCGATGACGTCACGGACGCAGCAGACACTCCCGGCGAGCTGGACGAGGTGAAAGAAGAAGTGGTCCCACCTTTAATGGAAGTCGAGATCAAAGACGAGACCAACGAGATATACTTTGACGAGTTTGACCACTTTGACAGTGATGATGACAAGAAGCTGAGCGAAGTATACTCGAAGCCAAAGGCGAAAGTGAGGAAGAGGAAGCTGAAAGAAGTGAAGGTGGAGAAGGTGGAGAAGAAGTTAAGGATACAGAGGACTGGGAAGAGAAAGGACGGAGATGATAGCCCCTCGACGACAATGGATAAGTATGAATTTTTTTTTCCTCTACCTTACATTTCTAAACCATATCTATATATATATAAAAGAGAATGTGTGTGTGTTTGTTTCATATAGGCTCCGAAACGGCTGGACCGATTTCCATGAAACTTTCAGAGAATCTTCAGATTGACCTGGCGAGTAATCGTGTAAAGTTTGGTGACGATCGGAGCACTCCTCTTTTTTAACTGTCAAATACAACTTTTATTTGACAGTTCAAAAAGCATCAAAGCAGCGGGCATCGCTGGAAATCAGCGCTGTCGCATTCTTGCCACAGCATACGCTGAGACGATGTCCGATATTTGCATCATATGTTTTGTATTATTTGTCCGTGTAACTTTAACTGTGTTTTGTCTATTTTTCATTATTTTTTAATGTGTGTCATATTCTGTCTGTGATTTTTTTTGTATTGTGATGCCAATAAATAAATGTCTATGATGACATTCTATTGTTTTATAACACAAATTTGTATTGACACATGCGTTGTGTATATTTATGTCATTATGAACCATATTGAAGTACAATGGAGTATATATATGTAATGAGATGTATGAAGTGTGATTGTTGTAGAACTTCCTTTCTCCCACCCAACCCCTCTGAATGTAAGTTGTGTGTACGTTTCTCAACTAGGACACACTCGAAAATATACTTTCAGAATTCCCTTCCAGATATAAAAGTTCCGACGTGAAGAGGCGGAAGCCGAGCGACGGCTTGGATGAAGCGCTTTTCAGCATCACCACGCTGACGTACGACGAGCAGATCGAGGAGATAGCCAGGAGACAGGAGACCACCATGTACAAGAGCGCCCCATTCAAATGCACCGTATGTTACCGGGGCTTCCTCATCAAGGATCGGTATGAAGCCCACATCGTGAGGCACAGTGAGGTATGATTTTCAACCTATTCCAAAAATAGACGTGGTTATAATTGATGTTTGTGTTAACGGGGTGGAATCTTCAAGAAGATAGCCTTCCAGGGGTTATGTGAGGTTCTGACTCACTAAACCCCTGTGGCTTCCTCTGTGCATGGTGCATTCCGGGATTTCTAGTGGAACGCACCGGAGCCCAACTGCACTATGCTTGGCAGCACTTCCCAGGGAGGGTCACCCCAGCACCCTCGCAGTGCATGGCGACACGGACTACTAAGCCCCCCACCCTTGATGCCCCGTGAACCTTTACCTTTTACGAGCCCAGAACTACAGGGTTGAATGACAAAATCCAGCACCAACGCATCATTGACTATCCTTGTTGTATTTTGAGGGAGTTTTGGGATCTCAAGCGAAACACACCAGTGCCTCTGCACGGAGCCGAAGCTTCGTCCCAGAGCATGAGTTCCCGGGCCGGTTTCACTTCAATTTTACGGTGACATTTACTATAAAGTAAAAAGAAATCAAACAAAAACAATTGTCATTGAAATTATTAAGTGAAAATAAAAAGAAAAATCTTTTCAGAAAATAAAATTACATAAATAATTCGTTAAAGCGCCATCTGTGATCAGAGAGTTGAACTACATGCTCAATAGTCACGTGTATAGCGACTATAGCGCTTCCGTTATATATTTTTCTTATGGTTTTAGTCTAACATTATAGCAAAACCCCTATTATCTGCAAGACTATAAATATTTATTCGTCCATTCAGCAAAGTGGCGCTTACGAGTGCTTCATTTGTAAGACGAGACTGAAGACAGGCAGGGCGCTGAGGAAGCACCTCACCGCCCAGCACACGGAGAAGTTCAGCTGCAAGGGATGCCCGTTCGTTACGAGGAACAGGTACGGGTTACCAGGAGATCGCTGCAGCTTCACCTCTCGCATGACACCTCTCGGAAACCTGGTGACATTGTGGAAGACCACAAAAAGAATAAGTTCTATAGTGATATGCATTTTTAGACGAGCAATTCTTGTATATATCGACGCTGTAAAACAAAAACGTAGTAACCAACAAAAATGAGATTGTTTACTAGAGCCTAAAAACATTTCAATTTTTTAAAAAAATCCTTTTTTATTTATTTATTTAATAAGATTTTTTTTTTTGACGAACTACACAGATTGGCCAGAGAAGCTGGCCTTGACTGCTTCACCGGATTGAGAGGTGGCATAGCTCTTAGGTCGCTTAGCCTGAACCTCTATCGCTAGTAACTCTACACAAGGGTCCCCCCGGTGAGGGGTAACCTCTTGGACGGTTACTATGTTACGCGTATGCATTCCGATCCGAGGGCGCCCGAGAGGGCCGAACCACGACTCGGTCGGTTGCTATTTCACGGATAATATTTAATAAGATACACCAATAGCATTACACAAGCATACATTGTTGTAATAATCAAGTTTACAAACTAAGTCCTGTTGTGTATGCCAATTACAGGTGTACACAACATTCGCTGTTAAGAAACGTAACGATTTTATTATTAATAGTTACAAAAATATTTTAATAAATTATAAAGAAATAGAAAAATCAGTAATAAATTAATTAAATTAGCCAAAATTACTGCACAATTTTTAACACTAAGGTGCGGAAGAGCTTGCGTGAATTAGAAAAATTGTCAACCGACGTGGACTTAGTGTTAAGGAGGTTATATGTAGCGGAAATCCTTGGCAAGGGCGAGTGTGACAGTAGGCTGGTATTAGATTGCGGCACATCAAAAATCCTACAACAACTCCTTGGATATTTGAACGGCACTCTAATGTGAATGTTTTCGAGTATCAGTCTACTTTTTATTTCGCCATTGATGGCTTTGTGAAGATAAACTACATCTAACATTTTGCGGCGATTTCACAAAGTATGCATATGAAAATAATTTAATCTGTCACTATGAGGATATCTGCGATATGTATTACGCGAGACGAACGCAAGATGTCGTGTAAATGCACGTTGGACATTTTCTATTCGCTGAGAATG
This sequence comes from Meandrusa payeni, assembly GCA_029286785.1. Classification (NCBI taxonomy): domain Eukaryota; kingdom Metazoa; phylum Arthropoda; class Insecta; order Lepidoptera; family Papilionidae; genus Meandrusa; species Meandrusa payeni. The sequence goes on from JAGSMX010000026.1 coordinate 2,194,319, forward strand.
TGAACTTCGTGTTTGTGTGACCTAGAGCTGTCGTTTTTGGACACAATATTTATTATTTTCTGCTGAATAAGTATTGTACCACGGCATTAACCTAGAAATAATACAAAAGCGTCAATAGCCTAATGGTTTAGGGTACGGTCTGCGAATCGTAAGGTTGTGGGTTCGAATCCACCATTCGACTATTGCCGTGAACCATCTCCTAGCACAAGCTTAAGCTAGTAATATTTCCAGGTTAGGAACCGGGCGGCCTACGTTATGGGTCGCCTATATCACCTCATTAATAAGAAAAGTAAAATGTCCCTTAGTAATAAGGTGACACTTTACAAAGCAGTTATACGTCCCGTTATGACGTACGCGAGCCCGGTCTTCGCGCATGCCGCCCATAAACATATCCATAGGTTACAAGTAATTCAGAATCGTTTTTTGCGACGAGCCACGGGTGCGCCGTGGTTTGTACGTAATCGTGAGCTCCACGTTGACACAGGGTTACCGACAATAGCCCAATTCTTTAAGCAGGCATCTCGACGGTTTTCGAGACTGCCACCAAACATTCTAACAAAATTCTTGAAAGTGCCTCCACTTATAAGCCTTCCTATACTAAATTCCGTCGCGTCGCCCGGAGGCCGAGACACGTTCTTGACGATCCGGACGACGCGGTTACCATTGCACAGGCTAGATCTTTACAAATCTTCAAAGCGTCCATTCGCGACCGTCGGAGGTTGAGAATAATGCTAGCTCGTTATCGCTATTTTATGGGCAGGCCTCACCCTAGATGCTAGGAGCGTTGCTGGAGTTTCTTCTGCCACTTCTTCTCCCAGCGCCAACGCTTCCCGAAGTGGCACTTAAAGTTAGTTTAGCTTTCGAATGTCCCTTAGATTATCCGTGAAATAGCAACCGACAGAGTCGTGGTTCGGCCCTCTCGGGCGCCCTCAGATCGGAATGCTTACGCGTAACATAGTAACCGTCCAAGCCGAGGTTTCGAGGTTCCGTCCAACCGGGGGACCCTTGTGTCGAGTTACTAGCGATAGAGGTTCAGGCTAAGCGACCTAAGAGCTATGCCACCTCTCAATCCGGTGAAGCAGTCAAGGCCAGCTTCTCTGGCCAATCTGTGTAGTTCGTCAAAAAAAAAAAAAAAAAAAAAATAGTAATATTTCTGAAAAAAAAAATGCTAGCTTTCTTTTTTTCCTAAAAGACAATAAATAAGTCAATGTTGAAAATCCTATTTTCTCTATTTTTCATCTAATTGTCACAAGTCATATATCATTCGACGCGTCTTTTTTTTTGATTACAACACTTTAAAAAAGTGAAAATGGCCATATGTGTCACTTACTACGTTTTTGTTTTCCAGCGTCGATGTATTATTCTGAGCAATGTTTGCTCAGAATCTGAGCGGTCGTCTCAAGTCGCATACTATGCTAACAACCCGAGCTCAGTTAAGGCTCCTGATCTGTGAGCGACTCATTACAGACAGGATCGAAGATCGCGTTAAATATAGAGTTAAACGAGCCATATAATCTGGAGGTAAATTGTACACTAGATACCTCCAAAAAATCTATATATATATATATTTAAAAACGAAAATGTGTGTGGGTATGTTCCATATAGGCTCCGAAATTGCTGGACTGATTTCAATGAAACTTTCAGGGAATCTTCAGATTGACCTGACGAGTAATCCTATTTGGTGATGCTTTTATTTCTGACATTAACTTGAGCCCGATATGTTTTTGTATAAATGTTAAGAATGATATTGTATTCACTGATATGTACATGGGTGTAGGTAATGATCTTCACCTGCTTGAGAAGAGAATGAATACGGACAGAAATGAATAATTTCATATATTGCGAGTTAAATTCAATATTTAATGATGTAAGTTTATTGTTTAAATAAAATAAAGCAAAATATAGCTCGCCGAAGCCGGCTAGGTACGCTAGTATTTTATAAATATGTCATATATGTCGGTAAGATCGAAAAATATTATTCGTATTACATCATTACGTAATTCATAGTTAAATATAATTACCAAAAAAAATATCGAGCAATGCTCAGTCATCAGGTACTATTTATTAATATGGACTACCTGTCGTTCTTATGATGTGGAATTTTTACAGGGGCGTTGCGAGAGAACACGAGAAGTGGCATGCAGGTACCAAATACCAGTGTCCTCACTGCCCCTGCGAGTTTGAGTAAGTGACGTCATTCACAGTGTTACCATAACATTGATCATTTGATTACTGTCAAGAATAAGACTACGGTATCCCCTGCCTGTCGTATAAGGTGACAGGTAGGGGCCTTTGTCGTCCGCTAAGGTGGACCCGGGAAGAAGGCGACATCGGCTGGCCCGTGTCGCCTTGCACTGTGAGGCACAGGGACGTGCTCTCCTTGAAAAAAGAAAAAGTTGAAGTGATCATGTCTCTATCACTACTGATTTTTGCAGAGATATGTTAAAAAATCTCTTCGATGGTCCTTCGTGACCGCTTACTATCGACTCGTAATAAAATTGTAACTTGTAGTTTATTCGGTGTGGAATATGTAAGACATATGGTGTTGGCAGCAAGCTGACCACGTACATGGGTCACATCAGGATCAAACACGTGTCGGACTTCGTGTGCGAGCTGTGCGGGTACACGTTCGTCAGCAAGAAGGGCATCGAAGTACACAAGAAGAAGAAGCATCGCTTACACGATAAAACGGTCAGTATCATCTAGATTTTGCTTTATTTTATTTAAACAATAAACTTACATCATTAAATATTTAATTTAACTCTCACAATGTATTAAATTATTCATTTCTCTCCGTATTCATTCTCTTCTCGAGCGGGTGAAGATCATTACCTACACCCATGTACATATCAGTAAATACAATGTCATTCTTATCATTTATACAAAAACATATCTCAAGTTAATGTCAGAAATACACGACGCATGGACATTTGACAGTTCAAAAAGAGAAGTGCTCCGATCGTCACCAAACTTTACAGGATCACTCGCCAGGTCAATCTGAATATTCCCTGAAATTTTCATTGAAATCGGTCCTGCCGTTTCGAAGCCTATACGGAACATACCCACACACTTTCTCTTTTATATATATAGATTAACTTACCGACTCTAAAATATTCGTGGCGTCAATAGCCTAACGGTCTAGGATATTTCTGCGTATCGTAAGGTCGTATATTCGAATCCACCAATCGACTACTGACGTTATATGGGGTTCTTACCCACTAAAACCCCCCCGGTGGCCTTTTTTGTACTATAACTACAAATAGACTAGTTTGACGAGGGATATTTTTTCTTGGAAGCGCAGATAACTACGCCATCGACTACAACTACAATTATAACCAAAGCCCCTACCCTTGTCGCTCGTGCGTAGAAGGCTCACCGCCAACAGGCGGGGCCGAGCACAAGACTGCCGAATGCCTCCTTAGGCCGGGGAACCTGTCGCGACCGACATGGGCCATTGGTCCGGCGCCCCCCTCGGAGAGGGTTCCCACAGGGAACGGCGACGCGTTTGTATTCGACGCGCCGCAATGTAATAATTGTCTCAGGGGGGGTGCTTCTTACCCCTCCTAGGTAGGGCCCGGAGTACGAGCACGGCCGGGGGTTGCGGAAGAACTGTGGGATGTTATCCCGTGACCCCACATACATGGTCGTATGGGGGAATACCGTGTGAAGATTTTTAGTCGGTTGGAGCCCGACACTACCGCCGTCGCCGGCCCTTATGGCTTCGGGGTGTGCTTCCGCATTTTGTTACACACGTAAATAAAAAAAAAAAAACCCTTGTCGCTCAGTGAACCCGAGGCCCCTTTAGTCGCCTTCTACGACAGGTCCTATTCTTGAGAGTCCAGAACTACAGGGCTGAAAATGGTTTTTTTTTTGATTTATCCCGATCGTAATATTCACGTTTCAGATCAGCGTTGAGGGTCCATACTGCGACGTATGCGATGTCCGCTTCATATCGGAAGAGGCGCACATTAGACACCTGAAGCTGTCTTCCAGACACAGCAGCGATAACGACCCGTTAGTATGCGACGGACACACAAACAAATTTATTATCCCATACAATAATTTCAATAGCAACCACTAGTTCCACATCCCATGAATGTGCAAAAAATTTAAAACTATTGAAGAGAGAAGGAGAAGGTATTTTTATATACATAAATATATATAATAAGCTAAAAATAGCACAACGAGCTATGGAGAGGGCTGTGCTCGGAGTATCTCTACGAGATCAAATCAGGAATGAGCTCGCCGGATGAGCCTTTAACGAGCCTATTCCTATCTCAATGGTCGGCAACGCACCTACAGCTCCTCTGGTGCTGTGGATGTTCATGGGCGACGGTGATCACTAAAGATCAGGTGAGCCGTATGCTCGTTTGCCACTTTTCATATATAAAAAAAAAGAGCAAGTTTTTTTTTATTATTGTTAGATCTCAACCACAGAGCTGTGTCCGTGCTCTTTTCCAATACACTTAAATTGTTCACTCTGCATTTATTAAAAGAGTGCCACTTCTACAGTTACTATGTTCCTTCTTATATATATATATATATATATTTTGCCTGAATTTGGAGGTGGCCAGAGATCGTTCCGGGTTCACGCGTCGCAGACGCCCCGCTGCATTGCTATTAGCTTCTCCGCGACCGCTGTGTCCCTGCTTCTCATGGCCATTTTCAGGTTGTAGTCCACTATCCTCTCCCTTGATGCGGCCATTGCCTTTGTCATCAGTCTTCCTGTGGCGTCGTCACAGTCATCTGTATAATAGACAATAATAGCAAGCGCAGTGTCGTCCACCCGCAATGTGGTCTGACGAACTCATAAAGGCCGCATGTCGCAGCTGAATGCGGGCCGCTTACAACCGGTCCTTTTGGAAATCGTTGGTGGAGCCCTATGTCCAGTCCAGATGTTTTACGGCTGAAGTGATGATGATATATAACTAGCGGACCCGACAGACAGAATGCTAACGCGACCCCATCTCGCCCATCATGGCGGATGATGGGTCACCATGGGAGGTTTTAGTCGGTACCCTTAGGCCGAGCCCGACATAACTCGTCCGCCTCCGACGACTATGAATAAACCAATTTCCTCCCATTTCCGGGAAGAAGGCGACATCGGCTGGCCCGTGTAGCCTTGCACTATGAGGGCACGGGGGGGAGGGAGAAACCTCCCCCCCCCCCGGGGGCGTGCTCTCCTTGAGCACAGTGCAGAGGGGCTCCGGTGCGTTCCACTGGAGATCCCGGAGCCCCTAGTCATGCACCGAGGAAAGGGGCACCGGGGAGGTTTTAGTGGGTAAAAACCCCACATAACCGCCGCCTTCCCCCCAGAAGGCGGGGTATCTTTTTGAAGATTTCCTCCCCGTTAACAAAAAAAAAAAAAATTCCTCACATTTAAATAAATAAATAAATTATCGAATTAACAAACCCAACCGCGCGCGACAGCGGAGAGTTCCTAAACAAATTAGTGCTGGAGACAGGCAGTAGGATTAATAAATCTCCCTCTCATCTTTTGATAACTCATTCACTTTCTTACTCACCAAGTCAAGCGTTTGTATTGTATTGTTTGTATTGTTGTACTTCGAAGACACCAGAAGTGCCATGTTCCTTTGCTTCACAGGAATCGGATCAGGAACGACTCCCAGAGCATGAACTCGGAACGTACCGGCAGGACGGTACGGCGGATAGAGAGGCGCCCCGTCGTACACCAGCGGGCCCCCGCCGACCGGGACTGCGGCTCCGATACCGGACCAGTGGCTTGCGAGCAGGTAGCGTGTACACCTCGTGGTAGTTCTACCCCCCATCACCCACTAATTTTGCGGTTATATAGAAATAGGAATTAATAAGAGAACAGCCCTGTAGTTCTGGGCTCTCAAGAATAAGACTACGGTATCCCCTACCTGTCGTAGAAGGCGATTAAAAGGGGCCTCGGGTTCACTGGGCGACAAGGGTAGGGACCTTTGTCGTCCGTCAAGGTAGACCCCGGAAGAAGGCAAGGCGACATCGGCAGGCCCGTGTCTCCTTGCACTGCGAGGGCACTGGGGGGAGAGAGTAACCTTACCCCTGCCCCTGGGATGTGCTCTCCTTGAGCACAGTGCATATGGGGCTCCGGTGTGTTCCTCTGGAGATCCCGGAGCCCCTCACCATGCACCGATGAAGGGCCACCGGGGAGGTTTTAGTAGGCCAAACCCCACATAACCGCCGCCTTCCCCCCAGATGGTGGGGTATCTTTTTGAAGATTTCCTCCCCGTTAACAAAAAAAAGGAACAAATAAGAGAAAATGTAATAATCTATATACGATATGACAGTTCAAAAAGAGGAGTGCTCCGATCGTCACTAAATTTACAGTATTACTCGCCAGATCAATCTGAAGATTCCCTGAAAGTTTCATTGAAATAGGTCCAGTCGTTTCGGAGTCTATATGGAACATACCCACACACTTGTGTCAGAATCCTACTAAACGAAAGAACTCTGTCTACCCTCCCAGATAACGGACGATAGTGTTTGTGTTGTACGTAAGCTTTGTGTTAATAACATATGTGCACGTACAGTGCGGCGTGCAGCTGCGTGACCTGCGACTGTACGCGCAGCACTTCCGGCGTGCGCACCCCGACAAGAACCGCACCAAGTACCCGGCGATGAAGACGCCCGCTATGTGCGAGCAGTGCGGCAGGATATTCCAGGTGACACCCACTGTACACTTGCTTGCACTCCTACTGACTGGTACAATTAGTGGCATGAAGGTGTGAACAACTTTTTCAAGTTAAACTTCCTTACGCACGTTCAACTTGCGGTGTAAGTGAACGTGTTACTAAAAGTTGAGAGAGAGATATGAGTTAGTGAAGGTAGAGAAAGAGTTACGTTTCGTATAGGGGTCAAAAGAGATACAATTTTCAATCTCTCTTGAACGATCATGCATACATTATGATCCGCGCGCGAGTTGAATGCAGTCGAAGCGTGAGGTAGGAGTGCATAATAGATATCGATATTACATAAAATATCGATATATGGACGCGATATATCGTTTCAATCCGATATATATATCGTAAAAAATAAAAAAGCATTCCATTCTTTCTTTTATTTGTGTTTGACAACTTGTATAAAATAAAACCCTTACTTGCGCTGCCATCACGAAGAGTGTAGTGTAGTATGTTACTACACTCCTACTCTTGACGATGGCAGGACTCGTTGTATACATTTTATAATATATGCATGTAGTCTGCACTGCTAGCAGAATCAAATCAAATAGTCTGTACTGGTATCCGAAGCGAGAACCTCTCAGTTTTGCGCCGAGTACTCTATTAGTACAAAACTTTTCTAATATTTGATATTAAGCGCTAATTAATTATAAACAAATTTCGATATATGAAAAATATCGATATATTTCTACAATATCGATAGTAGTATCGATATAACCTCGCGATATTTTATATCGAAAAAAATATCGATACATTTTTGGCATGAACATCCGTAAAGAGTAATCCAACCTCAACGAAATCATCCGTCGGAATCTCCACCGCAATATTCCATCATCTCCCCCTTCCATCACCGAAGGTCTAGGCGCGGCGAGCAGTTCCAGCCTTACGTCGTAGGCATCCCATCAATACGCACGAAGCGGTTTGCCTCCACCTTCCGTATGGGGACGGCTAAGGAATGGCACTCTCTGCCGTGATCAGTCTGGTCTTCATCTTCGCCTTCCATCAAGCGAGATTGAAGCCAAACGTGAGCATATTTAGTATAAAAAAAAGCTTTAGAGCCAAATGGACTATTACGTAATGATGGTAGGAGGAGATCAGACGGTATGACTCTTATACCCTGGAAGATGGGTCGGCTTTTAGTATGGGATGCCACATGCGTCGATACTTTAGCACTGTCACATCTTCCAGAATCTTCTGTTGAGGCTGGAGCGGCCGCGGGAACTGCAGAAAACCTCGGCGCTAATATAGTAACCTCGATAGAGGTTTCATATTTGAGCCGTTTGGGGTAGAAACTTTGGGTCCGTGGGGTCCTAGTGCATTCTTTTTAATGTGATAACTAAGAAGTTGGTCGACACATCTGGTGACCAGAGGGCTGGCTTATACCTTGCACAAAGGTTAAGCATTGCCCGTTGTATGGCTATGCTACCAGACATCTGTGCACGCTGCCAAGCGACGACGGTTTGGCACAGTTATATTTTTTGTAAAATCGTATTTATATCGTAATTATATTGTAAATATTTCTTTTTTAGCTTCAGTATTATTAAAAACTATTTTACTGATGTTAAAAGAAGTGTAACTTCTCACGCGCGTACATAAGTACACGCCTCTTTTTAGTTCCTTCACATTTGGTAGATTGCAAAGCAAGTGAAGGTCTAAATCCGCAGAGCATGGCCTTGTTGAAAGACCACATGTGGGTACACACCGGCGAGAAGCGCTTCAAGTGTTCCAGCTGCGAGAAGAGCTTCACGCAGAAGAGCAACCTGGTTTTCCACCTCAGGGTCCACAGCGCGCAGCGGCCCAGCTACGAGTGCCCTCTATGTGGGAAGCACTTCGCCTTCTTCAACAACAGACGACGGCATATGTTCGTAAGTACTCTCAGAGTTTCATTCTCCAGTGAAGTTTCATTATGAAACCGATCTGGTACAGTCATATCAATTATCATTTCATTACAATTATTTAAGCAGGCAACTTGACAGTTTTTCAAGACTGCTACACTTTCTATTAAACTTCTTATAAGTGTCGCCACTTATAAGCCTTCCTATAATAAATTCGTCGCCCGGAGGCCGTGACACGTTCTTGACGATCCGGACGACGCGATTACCATTGCACAGGCTAGATAGATTCCGGCCGCCGGAAAAGCCGCCTAAAGAAGCTGGCCTTGACTGCTTCACCGGATTGAGCGGTGGCATAGCTCTTAGGTCGCTTAGCCTGAACCTCTATCGCTAGTAACTCGACACAAGGGTCCCCGGTGAAATTAACCTCACCTTGGACGGTTACTATGTTTCAATAAAACACCAACCAGCAACCACAGACTTATGTCCATACTCTTTTGTAGTATTCTTGAATTGGTTGCTTTAGTTTTTTTTAATAAGGGTTACTACATTTTTTTTATAACGCCTGATTTTGAAGGTGGTGCTGGAGAATGCTTTGGTTTACGTGACGGTGACTATGTTAAAGGGTCGTATTGTATACTAATCTGTACTGACCATTATCTGTTCAGATCCACACGGGATTGAAGCCGTTCCGCTGCGAGACGTGCGGCAAGTGCTTCACGACGGCGGGCGAGCAGCGCGCGCACGTGCAGCACGTGCACCTCAAGAAGCCGTGGCCGAAGCGCGCGCGCACGAGACGCGACTGGCACAAGGCACAGATGTAACACTAGAAGTTAGTGTTAGTTAGTACCACACTTCATATTAACACTAGCATACGATAGTACCAGCCCTGTAGTTCTGGGCTCTCAAGAATAAGACTACGGTATCCCCTGCCTGTCGTAGAAGTCGACTAAAAGGGGCCTCGGGTTCACTGGGCGACAAGGGTGGAAGCCTTTGTCGTCTGCCAAGGGCGACCCGGGAAGAAGGCGACATCAGCTGGCCCGTGTCGCCTTGCACTGCGAGGGCACAGGGGGGAGGGAATAACCTCCCCCCCAGGACGTGCTCTCCTTGAGTGCAGACACAGTGGAGAGGGACTCCGGTGCGTTCCTCTGGAGTTCCCGAAGCCCCTCGTCATGCACCGAGGAAAGGGACACCGGGGAGGTTTAGTATACGTTAGTACACGGCCAATATCTCAAGCGCTGAGTTATCGTGCACATGTGTACAGTCGCGTACGCAAGTCATGTATACAAATTACCATTAAAGTGTTTTTTATTTGTGTTTATTACTACCGTACCCAGCCCGCTTCTCGAGCTAGATTTTGCTTTATTTTATTTAAACAATAAACTTACATCATTAAATATTTAATTTAACTCTCACAATATATTAAATTATCCGTATTCATTCTCTTCTCGAGCGGGTGAAGATCATTACCTACACCCATGTACATGCAATATACTACATTGTACTTCAATATCGTTCATAATGACATAAATATACACAACGCATGTGTCAATACAAGTTTGTGTTATAAAACAATAGAATTTCATCATAGTAAATAAAAGTTGTATTTGACAGTTCAAAAAAAAAGGAGTGCTCTGATCGTCACCAAACTTTACAGGATCACTCGCCAGGTCAATCTGAAGATTCCCTGATAGTTTCATTGAAATCTGTCCAGCCGTTTCGGAGCCTATGCGGAACAAACCCACACAGTTTCTCTTTTATATATATAGATTTGTGTTTCTTAATAATAATAATATAATAATAGTCACAGAAATAATTCAACACGATATATCGCTAAAAGAGATCTATTTCAAACAACATTTGGGTGGCCAGCAGTTTGTTTCTAGAAATGATTTAAATATGCCTGTGATTATATCAATTTATTTTATTACATTATAATGATCTATGAAATGGTCCTTCGTGTCGGATATGATTTCTTTACATTGATTTATTTGTTATAGTTAATGATATCTGTTATTCTAACAGACCAGGTTATTGCTATCATATATTCCATCATCATATATCCCTCAGAAAGACTTGCATTTTGCAACACTTCTGTTTGGAATCATAAACACGGAACAGCCTAAATATCTGTACAAAAAGTTGAAATGGCGGAATGAAGATACTAGCTGTTTAATTAGAGCTAAAACTGCATTTACAAATCCCGCCACACCGATCTGCTGCGTTCCGGGGCAGTTACAGATACTTGGCCACCAAGTGTTGGAATAATTTACCACCGCCCGTAAGAGAGAGTAAATCTGTAAACGCATTTAAAATAAATTAAAACACCTGATGTTAAAGTTACAAAAGATAATATCCCGCGACATCGGTGGCTTGTTGTTTCCAATATTTCCAATATTTAATTATATAATTTAAACTTTATACGTTTAATTATCATATTATTTATTTTAGTTTATTTTTGACTCAATAATATTTATAATTTTTTTCATCTATTATTAATATAATACAATAAATTGTTCTCTTTGTTAGAGTTATTATTATCTGTTATGAATTTTAACAAAGCAGGTTATTGTTAACGTATCTTTGCGACATATTGGTTGTATGTTCCTAGTCATTACTTGTAATAGGAGTCTATTCAATTACAACAAGTGCATATATTTACGAACAAAAATAAATACTGACTTCAAACCAAATCAAACGTGAACGTTATTACACGCGACGACCTCTGTGTATTTGTGAATTATCGTAGGAATATTACGAAATGGAATTAATTAGAACCTATTTTTTTTTAAATAACGAACTACACAGTTGGCCAGAAAAGCTGGCCTTGATTGCTTCACCGGATTGAGAGGTGGCATAGCTCTTAGGTGAACCTGAACCTCTATCACTAGTAACTAGACTTGGACGGTTACTATGTTTCAATAAAGCGCAACCACAGACTTATGTAATATTCTTGAATTAGTTGCTTTGGTTTTTTTAATAAGGGTTACTACATTTTTTTTATAACGCCTGATTTTGAAGGTGGTGCTGGAGAATGGTTTGGTTCACGTGACAGTTACTATGTTAAAGGGTCGTGTATACTAATCTATACTGACCCTTATCTGTTCAGATCCACACGGGATTGAAGCCGTTCCGCTGCGAGACGTGCGGCAAGTGCTTCACGACGGCGGGCGAGCAGCGCGCGCACGTGCAGCACGTGCACCTCAAGAAGCCGTGGCCGAAGCGCGCGCGCACGAGACGCGACTGGCACAAGGCACAGATGTAACACTAGAAGTTAGTGTTAGTTAGTACCACACTTCATATTAACTACGACAAAATGGTGAAATGTTCCTACAGTCAATACTTGTAATACAAACAAAATTGTCACAAAGGGAGGACCCACAATAGAGACAGCTGTTTCAGAGTCTAGAAGGAACGTACATACATACATATCTTTTTATATATATAGATTTGTGTTTTTTATATAATAATAATAATCACAGAAACAATTCAACACAATATATCGCTAAAAGAGATCTATTTCAAACAACATTTGGGTGGCCAGCAGTTTGTTTCGAGAAATGATTTATATATGCCTGTGATTATATCAATTTATTTTAGTACTTTATAATGATCTATGAAATGGTCCTTCGTGTCGGATATGATTTCTTTACATTGATTTATTTGTTATAGTTAATAATATCTGTTATTCTAACTGACCAAGTTATTGCTATCATATATTAACTACGACAAAATGGTAAAATGTTCCTACAGTCAATACTTGTAATACTGTTCATAAAAACAAAAATTGTTACAAAGGGGAGGACCCTTACAATAGAAACAGCTGTTTCAGAGTCTAGAAGGAACGTACATACATACATATCTTTTTATATATATAGATTTGTGTTTCTTAATAATAATATAATAATAGTCACAGAAATAATTCAACACGATATATCGCTAAAGAGATCTATTTCAAACAACATTTGGGTGGCCAGCAGTTTGTTTCTAGAAATGATTTAAATATGCCTGTGATTATATCAATTTATTTTATTACATTATAATGATCTATGAAATGGTCCTTCGTGACGGATTTTATTTTTACATTGCAATAAATTGTTCTCTTTGTTAGAGTTATTATTATCTGTTAAATTTTAACAAAGCCGGTTATTGTTAACGTATCTTTGCGACATAGTGGTTGTATGTTCCTAGTCATTACTTGTAATATGAGTCTATTCAATTACAACAAGTGCATATATTTACGAACAAAAATAAATACTGACTTCAAATCAAATCAAACGTGAACGTTATTACACGCGGACGACCTCTGTGTATTTGTGAATTATCGTAGGAATATTACGAAATGGAACTAATTAGAACATATTTTTTTTAATAACGAAGTACACAGATTGGCCAGAAAAGCTGGCCTTGATTGCTTCACCGGATTGAGAGGTGGCATAGCTCTTAGGTGAACCTGAACCTCTATCACTAGTAACTAGACTTGGTCGGTTACTGTGTTAGGTAACCATTCCGATCTGAAGGCGCCCGAGAGGGTCGAACCACAACTCGGTCGGTTGCTATTTCACGGATAATTACAACCTAACTAAACTCATCAAAAACTTTTTTATTTGTTAATGGGGAGGAAATCTCCAAAGAGATACCCCGCCGGAAGGTGACGGTTATGTGGGGGTTTTTACCCACTAAAACCTCGGACCTTTCCTCGGTGCATGACCAGGGGCTCTGGGATCTCACGTGGAACGCACCGGAGCCCTTCCCTCCCTGTGCCCTCGCAGCGTAAGGCGACATGGGCCAGCCGATGTCGCCTTCTTCCCGGGTCCACCTTGGTGGACGACAAAGACCTCCACCCTTGTCGTCCAGTGAACCAGGACTCATCAAAACCTTTACATCGATTATCATAGAAAATTAACCGAAATCGGTTGGCGTGATATTGGATCATTGAGACCGTTGTCCGAATTGGACCAAACTATTGTAAATGAAACCACACTAGAAGCTTCTTCTTCTTCTTGGTCGCTTCACTCTTGTCAGAGTGGTCGTGGTCATCATGATCCGGTGGGTTGGGCAGCAGGGAGAACCCGCCGCACGACGTCTCCGTCCGCCTGCTGGTCGTCAATCGAGCACATTCGTAGAGGGGAGCACCCACCATACTCCGCTGATCCAACCATCGCATCGGCGATCTACCTCGTGGTCTGCTTCCCTCTACTTTGCCCTGCACGACAAGACGCTCTAAACAATCGTTTCCAATAGAACTAGAAGCCCCAGGTTTTAATTAAAAAAAAAATTAAAATCGCTTCACCCAGTTCAAAGTTATATATAATAAATTACATAAACATACAGACGATTTGAGAACCTCCTTCTTGTTTTATATCGGTTAAAAATACCTTATAGACCCTTTGTGACATTTTCTGTTACCATCCCAATCATTACTTGCCTCGCAAATGACACCCGTAAAAATCTCAGTCAGTAGAAATCCAATTTCGAGAGCTATTTTTATAAGCATACGGACTGATGAACGTAGTAATCTCTGAAGTAATATCGTCTGAAACAGAGTCGCAGAAGACTGATTTAGAAGACCTTTGAACGGACGACAACCGCTGGACTGACTTGTACTATATGTACTTATGCTCTTGCTGTGCTTTTTTCAGAGTGACGATACCAATAACTAATATCGCAATCTACAACACAGGCGCCATCTATTGAAGGCGATTAAACACTCTGCTTAACCCTATTAGGTTAACGGCGTGAGTGCTTTTGTTTGTTTTCTACCAATATCTATTATTACCAATAAATGTAAATGAGACGAGAAGATTTTTCTATCGGACGGCGTAGCTTTATTTCAAAATTTTATCAAACCTACGCCCCCCTCTACTCCTATAAGTCCTAGCTTATTTTATGAATGGCCTCCCCTCCGCCTATAAGTACCAACTTATCTATTGAAAGCTCGCGCTCTCTCATTATAATTACTAGTTTTATATTAGCTCTGCTTAACCCCATTAGGTCAACGGCGTGAGTGCTTTTATTTGTTTTTTACCAATATCTATTTCTAATAATAAATGACACGAGAACTTTCGAAAATAGACGGCGTAGCTTTATTTCAAAATTTTATCTGACCTCCCAAATCCAATCTCCCCTCCATGGCCATAAGTCGTAGCTTATTTTATGAATGGCCCCCCCTCTGCCTATAAGTACCAACTTATTGTTTGAACGATCACGCCTCCCCCGTTTATAATTACTATTTTTATGAACAATTATCATGAACCATCCCTCCCCCCGGCTTAAACGTGCCCCCTCCCTAAACTCCCTCCCACTATATATAAGTACTAATTGCAGCTTTTTTCATTGCTATAGAATCTCGTTTACGTTCGTGATAAATTTAATGTAACTTAATTTTAGTAAATTGTGATTGTTTTGTATGTTTGTGTGTGTTTGTCCTGTTTGTGAGTATGGAAGCACTGCTTTGCTTACAAATAATTAATTTATTGTATATCTAGAATTATGGATTTGTAAAAAAAATTTAAATATATTGATATAAAGAAAATTTATTGTATTATTTATTACCTGTAGATTAGATAGATCTTTATTGTACCAACATATATATATAAAGGGTTAAAAAGAAAAATGGCTCATGCCATAAAATATTCAACAATCGATCAATATGTTGTTACAGTTGGCACAGAGAAGCTGGCCTTTACTGCTTCACCGGATTTGAGAGGTGGCATAGCTCTTAGGTCGCTTAGCCTGAACCTCTATTTAGGTGGTAACTCGACACAAGGGTCCCCCCGGTGAGGGGTAACCTCGGCTTGGACGGTTACCATTATTACGCGTTAGCAGTCCGATCCGAGGGCGCCCGAGAGGGCCGAACCACGACTCGGTCGGTAGCTATTTTATTAACGAAATCTATTGGGACAATCTAAGCTAATCTAACTTATATGCCACTTCGGGAAGCGTTAGCGCTGGGAGCAGAAGTGGCCGAAGAAACTCCAGCAACGCTATCAATATGTACAAAGGCGAACTGTTTAAGAGCAGATTATTGGTAGTACCGCTAAAATTGTGTTACCTGGCAATACATGACACCCAGCGATAGTTATGCATAATAACTACTTCCAATGATATCTTAGTGATTTACCTGAACCTTATTGTATCTTTAATTCATAATTAATAATTTAGTTGATCGTCACATTAACTTGGTATTGTAAACAATAATTTGATTTTATTAGTTCGTAATCTGACTTCTAATTCATTTTGTAATTAATAAAGATGGCGACGAGCAGTTGTCACAGTATTCGATTAAATAATTCCTTATTTTTGTTAACCGGAAGGAAATCTTCAAAAAGATACCCCGCCTTCAGGGGGGGCGGTTTGAAGTTCAGTGGTTAAGAATTCCCACATAACCGCCGCCTTCCCCCCAGAAGGCGGGGTATCTTTTTGAAGATTTCCTCCACTATATAGACCACTTTGGGAATCACTGCCTTAGACCCAGGTACCTAAACTGTTACATAGATAGTCTTTCCATTTAAAGTAACAATGAATAAAATAACTTAGTTTTTAATAAGTTTTATTGTACTATCAAACTAGTATTACACAATATAACGTGGCGGTGGAGAGCTCATCCCTCCCATATCGGCGCAGCTTCCACATCGCAGGTCCTAGCTGCTCCCGGTGTACTCTGAAATGATAGTCGCTTAAAACTCAGATCTACACAAAAATATAGCTGTGAGCAAAAATAAAGGGTCGGTTAAGTAAGTTTGAATATCTCGGAAGATAAAGACGCCTACGAAATAAATTGTGCATGATAGACAATTAAATATCCCTAAAATAAAATAATTTTATTAATATATTTATATTTCATTAAAAAACATAAACGAAAAAGGATATCTTACGTAAACTTGGACAATACGGTATTAGTTAAATTTTATTACTTAGTTTTATCATATCATTGAGCCGTGGTAGCTCAGTGTCCGGGCGGTTGGCTCAAGTTGCATAGTACGCTAGCAACCCGAGTTCGATCCCCGGTGTCGGTACCAATAAATTTGTTGTTGCAATTTTATGTGCTGATTACCCACGCGCTCGGCGGTGAAGGAAAACATCGTGAGGAAACCTACATGTCTTAGGAAATTTTTCTACGACATGTGAAGTCTGCCAATCCGCACTAGGTGTGCGTGGCGGACTGTGCCCTTATACTCTCTTTACAGAGAAGGCCTGTGCCCAGCAGTGGGACATATATATTATATATATAAAGGCTGTAACTTTAACTTTATCATATGGCGATATGATAATACCCAAATAAAATTGATTTTTGCTCACGAGTACGTAGAAAAACTAAAATACCGAGTAAAGCTTGGTGTACCTGGACGGCCGAGCTTTACTCGGTATTAATTTTTTTTTAAAAAAGAAAGTAGCAATATTTCTTTTTTTTTTCATAAATATTACTAACAATCTTGTTAACCTTTTTTTTTTTTGTTGACGGGGAGGAAATCTTCAGAAAGATACCCCGCTTTCTGGGGGGAAGGCGGCGGTTATGTGGGGTTCTTACCCACTAAAACCTCCCCGGTGGCCCTTTCCTCGGTGCATGACAAGGGGCTCCGGTGCGTTCTACGTTGAGACGTGGAACGCACCGGAGCCCCTCTGCACTGTGCTCAAAGAGAGCACGTCCCGGGGGGGGAGGTTACTCCCTCCCCCCCTGTGCCCTCGCAGCGCAAGGCGACACGGGCTAGCCGATGTCGCCTTCTTCCCGGGTCCACTTTGGTGGACGACTCAGGCCCCCCACCCTTGTCGCCCAGTGAACCCGAGGCCCCTTTTAGTCGCCTTGTACGACAGGCAGGGGATACCGTAGTCTTATTCTTGAGAGCCCAGAACTACAGGGCTGAACAATCTTGTTAACCATTCCAACTAAGCTTATGCTTGTGCTAGGACATGGTTCACGGCAATAGTCGAATGGTGGATTCGAACCCACGACCTTACGATTCGCAGTCCGTACCCTAAACCATTAGGCTATTGACGCTTCAATTAGTGTGTAAATTGTGTTTTTTAGAAATTATATTTAGATAAGAATTACGTAATGATGAAATATGAATAGGCAGCGTAATTTTTTTCTTATTGTTGTCCCTTTGCAGGTAATCTTCTGCAAGCTCATATTGTAAATTCGCAGTACTAAGTACCTACGCGCCCGTTCCTTGACGATCAGGACGACGCGATTACCATTGCACAGGCTAGATCTTTACAAATACACAAAGTGTCCATTCGCGACCGTCGGAGGTTGCGAATAATCCTCGCGCGTTACTGCTATTTTATGGACAGGCCCCACCCCTTAGATGCTAGGAGCGTTGCTGGAGTTTCTTCGGCCACTTCTTCTACCAGCGTTAGTTTTAGCCTACTCAAAGTAATTTAGCTTTTGAATGTCTCTTAGATTATATGAAATAGCAACCGACCGAGTCGTGGTTCGGAATGCTTACGTAACATAGTAACCGTCCAAGCCGAGGTTACCCCTCACCGGGAGGACCCTGTGTCGAGTTACCAGCGATAGAGGTTCAGGCTAAGCGACCTAAGAGCTATGCCACCTCTCAATCCGGTGAAGCAGTCAAGGCCAGCTTCTCTGGCCAATCTGTGTAGTTCGTCAAAAAGTTTAGCGCACTTGGTTCTACAAACTTTCTAATAACTATTATTGTATTATTATTTTCGAATGTTTGTTGTTTTTTTTATATTATTATTATTAATATTATTAAAGATTTGTGTAGATTACAGCATCAAATTGACAAAGCTGTAATAGTGTTGTAATTTTTTCTAATAAATAAATTGACTGACTGCACCCCTCCCCCCCGCTCCTCCCCTCACTTCATTTCTCCATCACCCGGCAGTCACGTAGTTTTTTTTTATTTTTTAATTAATGCGTGAACACCGTACATCGCACCTGTCGCACGCCAGGTTTCCCCCTGGATCTCTTAGGCCAGGGTTTCTCCATGTGCACGTAGCTGACGTGCACCCGCAGCAGGCTGGCGTGCTTGAATGTCTTCCCGCACATGTCGCAGTTGTACGGCCTCACGCCGCTGTGACTCTGAAAGTTACGTATTTATGATATATACATATATAAAACTTCAGATAGAAATGTCTGTCCATCCTTTTTGGAGGAGGAAATCTTCAAAAGATACCCCGCCTTCTGGGGGAAGGCGGCGGTTATGTGAGGTTTTTACGCACTAAAACCCCCCGGTGGCCCTTCCTCGGTGCTTGGTGATGAGCTCCGGGATCTCCAGTGGAACGCACCGGAGCCCCTCTGCACCGTGCTCAAGGCCGGTTAGTCCCTAGGGAAGAAGGCGACATCGGCTGGCCCGTGTCGCCTTGCACTGCGAGGGCACAGGAGGGGAGGGATTAGTCTCCCCCCCGCCCCCCGGGACGTGCTCTCCGAAGAGCACATTGCAGCTGGATGCAAGTTTACAACCGGTCCTTTAGGAAATGGTTGGGGGGAGGCTTATAATTAAAGAAATAATGATGATTTTTTTTAAAGAAATATTACTAACAATCTGTTAACCATTCCAACTTAGCTTAAGCTTGTGCTAGGACATGGTGCACGGCAATAGTCCAATGGTGGATTCGAACCCACGACCTTACGATTTGCAGGCCGTATACTAAACCATTAGGCTATTGACGCTTTTGTAGCAGTCCAGGACCACTGACCGCCGTGTGCCGCTGCATGTTGCCGACGGTGGAGAACATCTTGCCGCAGTGGGGGCAGGGGTGGCGCGCGCGCTCCGCCCGGTGCACGCGGCGGTGCGCCACCAGCCGGTACCGCCGCTGGAAGCTCTTGTGGCACTGCGCGCACTCGAACTGCTTCTGCTCCCCGTGGCTCCAGCTGTGGTCCTGCAGCAGCGCCAGGCTCTGCCAACCGTCATTTACACCTTCTGTCACTTGTTCACAAAGGCTGTATGTATTTCTTAAGGTACGTGTAAGTACAGTGGACCCTCCAGTACTAGTATTATATAGTATCAAGTAATCGTATTACTCGTAGAATTAGACTAAAAGGGGCCTTGGGTTCACTGGGCGACAACGGTCAAAGGCCCCTCTTTGTTGTCCGCCACTGTGGACCCCCGAAGAAGGCGGCATCAACTGGCCCGTGTCGCATTGCGCTGTGAGGGCACGGGGGAGGGAGGAGGAGATTAACCTCCTAGCGCAGCACGACCGCAGTTCAGAGGAGCTCTGCTGCAGTCCTTGATCTGGGAGCCCGGAGCCATGTACCGGAGCGGGCTTTCGGGGGTTTTAGAGCAAGAGCCTCGTGCTTGGGGTATCTTATTGAAGATTTTTGTAAATAGGTTCAGGGTACGGTCTGCGAGTAGTAAGGTCGTGAGTTCGAATCCACCATTCGACTATAAATGTGAACCATCTCCTAATAGACATAGACATTTATTTATTGGCATCACAATACAAAAACACATCACAGACTGAATATAACACACATTAAAAAATAATGAAAAATAGACAAAACACAGTTAAAGTTACACGGACAAATAATACAAAACATATGATGCCAATATCGGACACTGTCTCAGCATATGCTGTCGCAAGGATGTGACAGCGCTGATTTTCAGCGATTTAATACAAGCGAAAGCTTATTTGTAATGGTTAAATTTTCCGCAGGCGACGTATCGGGAGGCGTTACGAACGCCTCCTCTTGCCGCCCCCGTAATCCGAAGCGGGGCCAGGATGGGTACCTGGCCCCAACATGCTTCGGCGTCGTCGGGACTTCTCTGAGTGCCGGAGAAGTCCCCTTTGAGGATGAAGTCCGGTCTTTGCCGGGACCGGCCGGTCGTTGGGGTGTCCTGTCGCTGACAGATCTGGGGCACCCTGCTCATAACGGCTGATGGCATTCGCGGAAGGTTTAGTGGGTAGGGGCTGCCCAGGCCGAGTCCCACACATCCCTTCGGGCCCACCCAGGGTACCGGAGGATGGTCTATAAAAAGATTCATTCAACAAAAAATGGTTAAATTTTAGTAATATTTGCGAAAAAAAAATTAGCATTCTTTAAAAATGCCTGTAGCAATATTGACCTGGAACATCTTCCCGCAGACCTCGCACATGCACCTGTGCGGCATGGCCGGGTAATTGGTCCGGTTCTTGTCCGGGTGTGAGCTCCTGAAGTGCCAGTAGTATGACAGGGAGTTGGGCAACTGCTTGTCGCACTGTGGACATATAGACAGATATTGAATACACGTTAAAACAACTACAAATATCGACTACAGATATATTCAAACGTTTAACGCTACGTTATGGTCCGGCCATCTTTTATTAACCGACTTTAAAAGAGGAGGGTCTCAATTCGCTTGTATGTTTTTATAATGTATGTTACGTGACAACTTTCGATTTGGTGTTTCTTTATTACTTGAAAACAAGTGCTTCCCGTGTGATAGGGATGTTCCTGCCAAAAATATATCGATTTATTTTTCGATATAATATATCGTGATAGATTGTATCGATACTACGCGATATATTGTACAAATATATCGATATTTTTCATATATCGAAATTTGTTTATAATTAATTAGCGCTTAATATTAAATATTAGAAAAGTTTTGTACTAATAGAGTACTCGGCGCGTAACTGAGAGGTTCTCGCTTCGGATACCAGTCCAGACTATTTGATTTGATTCTGCTAGCAGTACAGACTACATGCATAGATTATAAAATGTATACAACGAGTCCTGTCATCGTGAAGAGTAGGAGTGTAGTAACATACTACACTAGACTCACGTGATGGCAGCGCAAGTAAGAGTTTTATTTTATTCAAGTTGTCAACCACAAATAAATGAAAGAATGGAATGCGTTTTTATTTAATTTATTACGATATTTTGTATGAAATATGTCGATATAAATATCGATATTAGATGATTAGATAATATCGGATTGAAGCGATATATCGCGTCCATATATCGATATTTTATGTAATATCGATATATGTCGTGCACTCCTACCGTGTGGTCCCATTTGATTTTTAAATTTGGTACAATTCTGACAATGGGATCCATGAGAAAACCATACAAGACTTTTTTTTAAAGGAAAGCTAGCAATATTTTTTTTTCAGAAATATTACTAACAATCTTGTTAACCATTCCAACTAAACTTAAGCTTGTGCTAGGACATGGTTCACGGCAATAGTCGAATGGTGGATTCGAACCCACGACCTTACGATTCGCAGGCCGTACCCTAAACCATTAGGATATAGACTTAAACTTGCATTAAATATGCGTTGCAAAGGTTCAATATCACGTCAAAGGTTCAATATCACGTCAAAGGTTCAATATCACGTCAAAGGTTCAATATCACGTCAAAGGTTCAATATCACGTCAAAGGTTCAATATCACGTCAAAGGTTCAATAACACGTCAAAGGTTCAATATCACGTCAAAGGTTCAATATCACGTCAAAGGATCAGGTAAAAGACTCATCGTCCTCCAAATTTTACAATGCTGTAAGAGACGCGCTGGACAGAAGCCGGTGGAGGCAAATCATCCGCTCCAGGTGCAACCCTGATGGTGACCACGATCCTCAGACATGAGGGACCGACACTAGAGAGAGAGATCACGTCAATGGTTTTCGATGATTTATTTTGTATCGGAAAGAATTCTGATTTATTCTACGTCCGTGCTTAATAACCTTTGATACGATTTGAAGTTCAAAGGAAAAAAAAATTGTGACAATTTTAAACCTTTGAAATTTTATTAAAGCGTCAATAGCCTAGTGGTTTAGGGTACGGCCTGCGAATCGTAAGGTCGTGGGTTCGAATCCACCATTCGACTATTGCCGTGAACCATGTCCTAGCACAAGCTTAAGCTTAGTTGGAATGGATAACAAGATTGTTAGTTATATTTCTGAAGAAAAAAAAAGAATTATTGCTAACTTTCTTTAAAAAAAAAACTGAAAAGGTTGCCGACCCCGGTCTGAATTGACACGAGGTCAGATAACTTACCTGCTCACAGGATATAGGTTCCTTGGATTTATGCTGGCTCGTTCGTTTCATGGACCTGCCATGTTTCTTCTTCACCGACTTATTTGGATTCTCTGGCTGATCCTTGATAGGCCTTCCCTTTTTAATGGGAGACACCTGTCTGAAATATGAATAAATGACATGATTTTTTTTTTAAATTATTTTTCTCGAGGCCGTGTGCAGTCTACCTATCATTTACTCACCGTCGGACTTTGGAATTACGGGACACCCTGTATATAAAGTAACTTTAACTTTTCTACTATTCAGTTTGTAAGAATATAGATAAAAAAATCATTTTTTTTAATGACCAAACTATACAGATTGGCCAGATAGGCTGGCCTTGACTCAATAAAACAAAGCCTAACACAGGGGTCCCGGTGGCATGCCGGGGTGAGTAGCCCTGCCTCCCTCCGGGTATAGGCAGAGAGGATGTGTGCCTTAGTGTGGGTGCCAATCTTATTGTGCACCTCAGGTGTGTCCTTATGACTAACAAAAACTAGAAAAGTCAAATAGAGTGAATACGTGTTACTCTAGCCGCGGTAGCTCAGTGTCCGGGCGGTTGGCTCAAGTTGCATAGTATTCTAGCGATACGAGTTCGATCCCCGGTGCCGGCGCCAATAAATTTGTTGTTGCAATTTTATGTGCAGATTTACTACGGTGAAGGAAAACATCGTGAGGAAACCTACACTTCTTAGAATTTTTTTCTAAGTCATGTAAAGTCTGCTAAGACACTATGCGCGCGTGGCGGACTATGCCCTTATACTCTCTTTACGTAGAGGGCCTGCGCCCAGCAGTGGGACATATATATTATATATAAAGGCTGTAACTTTAACGAACTTGAACGTGTTACTCTGGCTGTGTGATACATATATCGGTTTCACAATGAAACGGCACTGCGCATGCGCCCTTCTTTTATATATAAAAAAAACTTCGTTGCATTGACTCGCCTGTCTTTGTGCTTAGCTGACACTTTGTAGTGCTGCTGCAGAGCTTCCTCCGAAACAAAGTAGATGTTGCAGCCCTCACATACCGGGTTACTGTTGTTTATCTGAAATATTAAAATAAAGTTTTTTTTATCTTTATATATATATATATATAAAAGAGAATGTGTGTGGGTTTGTTCCATAGGCTCCGAAACGGCTGGACCGAATTCAATGAAACTTTCAGGGAATCTTCACATTGACCTGGCGAGTAATCCTGTAAAGTTTGGTGACGCTTAACAGGAAGGACAGCTTTTATTTACTATGATGATATTCTATTGTTTTATAACACAAATTTGTATTGACACATGCGTTGTGTATATTTATGTCATTATGAACCATATTGAAGTACAATGGAGTATATTGCATGTACATGGGTGTAGGTAATGATCTTCACCCGCTCGAGAAGAGAATGAATATGGAGAGAAATGAATAATTTATTATATTGTGAGAGTTAAATTAAATATTTCATGATGTAAGTTTATTGTTTAAATAAAATAAAGCAAAATCTAGCGCGGCGAGCTTGGGGTGGCATGCGTCGTGGACAAAATCCACGAGCTGGGTCTGCGAGTAGGGCCTTGTCAGCGTAATTTCTTTTTTTTAAAAAAAACGACCCTGATAGAGTATCCCCAAGACTGTTATTTCAATTTGTGATTCTCTTAAGCTGGAATATCCACCTACCCACCGTCGGCTGTTCGAAGCGATGCTTCAACTTCTTGTGTAGCGTCAGACCCTTGTTGCTGACGAAGGAGTGGCCGCACAGCTGGCACACGAAGTCCGAGGGGTGCTTGATGCGAACGTGGCTCATATACGTCGAGAATTTTCTGTCAACATGTACCCTTGTATGCAAAATTGGTTGAATAGTTAGGATGTGAAAGCGTTACAAACTCAATTTCTAATAGTAATCATGGCGTATAATACCGTGCACTCTGTTTATCGTCATTTTTTATGACGAACTACACAGATTGACCAGAGAAGCTGGCCTTGACTGCTTCACCGGATTGAGAGGTGGCACAGCTCTTAGGTCGCTTAGCCTGAACCTCTATTGCTAGTAACTCGACACAAGGGTCCCCGGTGAGGGTAACCTCGGCGGACGGTTAGGATATCGTCAAAACTATTCAATCATTTATGACGATTACGATACAATGATGTTATGTAAATGACAAAGTTTATCCATAACTTTATTTATGAAGCTCGATGTGTATAGCGGCTTCTTTGCTATGCCGATATAACTAGCGTTAGTTTATATTTTACAATAGTTAACGATGTTGTGTGCTATTAGATATGTTCATTTATTACACTAAATATGCTGAAAAAAGGGGGCTTATATATTTTTTTTTTGTTGACGGGGAGGAAATCTTCACAAAGATACCCCGCCTTGGGGGGGGAGGCGGCGGTTATGTGGGGTTCTTACCCACTAAAACCTCCCCGGTGGCCCTTTCCTCGGTGCATGACGAGGGGCTCCGGGATCTCCAGTGGAACGCACCGGAGCCCCTCTGCACTGTGCTCAAGGAGAGCACGTTCCGAGGGGGGAGGTTATTCCCTCCCCCCCTGTGCCCTCGCAGCGCAAGGCGACACGGGCCAGCCGATGTCGCCTTCTTCCCGATGTCACTTTGGTGGATGACTCAGGCCCCCACCCTTGTCGCCCAGTGAACCCGAGGCCCCTTTAGTCGCCTTGTACGACAGGCAGGGGATACCGTAGTCTTATTCTTGAGAGCCCAGAACTACAGGGCTGAAGGGGCTTATATGACCCAACCTGAGGGGTCACGATACTTATAACCTTATCTCTAGAATTCGATGTGTATATCAGCTTCCTTGTTATGCCGATATAACTCACGGCTAAAGAAATGACCACTTAAAAACTTACCCGAAATCCTCCTCGCAATTAGGACAACTGTATCTTGTGCCATTGTGAAACTCTGTGTGTAGTTTCGCCGCATGCCTGAAATGTTAAGCGGTCCACACAAATACACCATTCCACTTAAAAGCAATTAAAAACTTTCAAGTACAGCTACAGGTAGCTAGACTTTCGGTTCTCTACAGATTGCATTTTGGAGAGTGTGCTCAGGAACTACATGATCTAATTCCCCCATCCCCGTTCCACCATCGGACTTCAAGACGCACTGCGGGATTTCATCCGTTTGTTGTGAACATCCCTCAAACCCGAACGAAGCGCTTTGCTTCGTCTTTCATTATTCGTACAGCAAGGGACTGGAATAGTTTGCCCCGATCTTTCCCTCCGATTACAATGTGGGTATTATCCGTGAAATAGCAACCGACCGAGTCGTGGTTCGGCTCTCTCGGGCACCCTCGGATCGGAATGCTTACGCATAACATAGTAACCCTCCAAGCCGAGGTTTCCCCTCACCGGGGGACCCTTCTGTCGAGTTACTAACGATAGAGGTTCAGGCTAAGCGACCTAAGAGCTATGCCACCTCTCAATCCGGTGAAGTAGTCAAGGCCAGCCTCTCTGGCCAATCTGTGTAGTTCGTCATAAAAAAAACAATGTGGGTATTTTCAAGAATAGAATAGGCATTTACTAAGCTAGTGCGCCGTACCATCCAGGACTGCATTTCCACTTTACATCAGGTGGGATCGTAGTCAAGCACTTGCTGAGAAAGTATATATAAAAAAAGTACTGGACCACGATTCAATCTGATGTTAAGTGAACGCAGCCTTGGATGGTAAGACGCATTAATGTAGTTAATGCCTCCAGCCCTGTAGTCCTTTTTTTTTTTTTTTTGTTTACGGGGAGGAAATCTTCAGAAAGATACCCCGCCTTCTGGGGGGAAGGCGGTGGTTATGTGGGGTTCTTACCCACTAAAACCTCCCCGGTGGCCCTTTCCTCGGTGCATGACGAGGGGCTCCGGGATCTCCAGTGGAACGCACCGGAGTCCCTCTGCACTGTGCTCAAGGAGAGCACGTCCCGGGGGAGGTTACTCCCTCCCCCCCTGTGCCCTCGCAGCGCAAGGCGACACGGGCCAGCCGATGTCGCCTTCTTCCCGGGTTCACTTTGGTGGACGACTCAGGCCCCCACCCTTGTCGCCCAGTGAATCCGAGGCCCCTTTTAGTCGCCTTGTACGACAGGCAGGGGATACCGTAGTCTTATTCTTGAGAGCCCAGAATTACAGGGCTGAAGGGGGCTTATATGACCCAACCTAAGGGGTCACGTTACTTATCCTTATCTCTAGAATTCGATGTGTATATCGGCTTCCTTGTTATGCCGATATAACTCACGGCTAAAGAAAGACCACTTTAAAAACTTACCCGAAATCTTCCTCGCAATTAGGACAACTGTATCTTGTGCCATTGTGAAACTCTGTGTGTAGTTTCGCCGCATGTCTGAAATGTTAAACGGTCCACACAAATCCACCATTGAACTTAAAAGCAATTAAAAAAACTTTCAAGTACAGCTACAGGTAGCTAGACTTTCGGTTCTCTACAGATTGCATTTTGGAGAGTGTGCTCAGGAACTACATGATCTAATTCCCCCATCCCCGTTCCACCATCGGACTTCTAGACGCACTGCGGGATTTCATCCGTTTGTTGTGAACATCCCTCAAACCCGAACGAAGCGCTTTGCTTCGTCTTTCATTATTCGTACAGCAAGGGACTGGAATAGTTTGCCCCCGATCTTTCCCTCCGATTACAATGTGGGTATTATCCGTAAAATAGCAACCGACCGAGTCATGGTTCGGCTCTCTCGGGCACCCTCGGATCGGAATGCTTACGCATAACATAGTAACCCTCCAAGCCGAGGTTACCCCTCACCGGGGGACCCTTCTGTCGAGTTATTAGCGATAGAGGTTCAGACTAAGCGACCTAAGAGCTGTGCCACCTCTCAATTCGGTGAAGCAATCAAGGCTAGCCCCTCTCTGGCCAATCTGTGTAGTTCGTCATAAAAAACAATGTGGGTATTTTCAAGAATAGAATAGGCATTTACTAAGCTAGTGCGCCTTACCATCAGGACTGCATTTCCACTTTACATCAGGTGGGGTCGTAGTCAAGCACTTGCTGAGAAAGTATATATAAAAAAAGTACCGGACCACGATTCAATCTGATGTTAAGTGAACGCAGCCTTGGATGGTAAGACGCATTAATGTAGTTAATGCCTCCAGCCCTGTAGTCCTTTTTTTTTTTTTTTTTTTTGTTTACGGGGAGGAAATCTTCAGAAAGATACCCCGCCTTCTGGGGGGAAGGCGGTGGTTATGTGGGGTTCTTACCCACTAAAACCTCCCCGGTGGCCCTTTCCTCGGTGCATGACGAGGGGCTCCGGGATCTCCAGTGGAACGCACCGGAGCCCCTCTGCACTGTGCTCAAGGAGAGCACGTCCCGGGGGAGGTTACTCCCTCCCCCCCTGTGCCCTCGCAGCGCAAGGCGACACGGGCCAGCCGATGTCGCCTTCTTCCCGGGTTCACTTTGGTGGACGACTCAGGCCCCACCCTTGTCGCCCAGTGAACCCGAGGCCCCTTTAGTCGCCTTGTACGACAGGCAGGGGACCTACCGTAGTCTTATTCTTGAGAGCCCAGAACTACAGGGCTGCGGGCCGGTCTGCCACCGGCCCGCCTGCGCCATCTCCGAACGGGATCGGCCCTCTCCCGATCCCGTTCTGCGGTCTCCTTCTGGGTCATTACTGACTCGCAGAAGGAGACCAGCGCCTTCCATTTAGATCTCCCCGCCAGCGCAGCAGCTACTGCCGCCGGCGGGGAGGTCTTACCCGATATGCTGGACCAGGATCCGCCGCTCCGCCTCCCACGCGGGGCACGGCTAGCGTGTGCTGCGCGGAATCCCGGTCACAGCCACAATGGTGGCATTGCGCGGTCGGTTCGCGCCCTATCCTGTTCAGGTACTCACCGAAGCACCCGTGCCCGGTGAGTACCTGTGTCAGGCGGTAGGTGACGTGCGCGTCATTCCTTCTACGTAGCCAGGCTTCGAAGTTCGGCAGGAAGGCACAGACGATGCGTTGGCGCGAGCAACGACGCTCCGAGAGCCGCTCGCGCCATACCTCTATCGCCCGCCTGTGCTCCTGCCGACGCACCTCTCCCGCATCCAGGGCGGCCCGGCCCCGCCGTCGACAGCCCGGACGCGCGTGTACACACGCGCGTCCAGCTCCGCCAAAATGTCGAGCGGCGGGAACCGAGCCAGGATAGTGGCCGCCTCATATGATACCGTACGGTATCCTCGTGCGATCGAATGGCCATCTTGCGCTGCAGGCTAAGGAGCTTAGCTCTGCAGCGCCGGACGCCCGTGAAGCGGTTACACCACACGGGCGCCCGTAGAGGGCCATGGATCGCACGAGACCTCCGTAGAGGCGGCGGACTCCTCCTGGGGCCCCAAGATTAGGCAGCAGTCTATGCAGAGCACCCACTGCCTTATCGATCTTGGGGACCAAACGGTCGAAGTGCACTTCGAAGCCCCAGCGACTGTCCAGGGTGAGGCCGAGATATTTCATCTCCGACCCACCCGGACCTGCACGTCACCTACGCGAACCGACCGGCTGGGCGGTTCCTTATCTTGGGGCTTGTGGAACCATAGCGCCTCAGTCTTGTGAGGCGCTACCCGTAGACCCAGCTCGTGGATTTTGTCCACGACGCATGCCACCCAAGCTCGGCGAGCCGGATGGTGCTATCGAAATCCTCCCGTCGGACATGACTAGCGTGTCGTCTGCATAGCAGACAACACTCACGCCGGCGGGGAGACTGACCCTAAAGCCCTGTAGTCCTGGGCTATGGTATCCCCTGCCTGTAGTAGAAGGTAAGGAAGAATATCTATAGTCAACGCGCGAGTTGAATGCAGTCGGCGCGTGAGGCAAAGAGCGGGAGCATCTCCCCCCGCTGTGTGCAGTGTAGTGATGTGACAGTTATCGTACGCCTCAGACCTGTAGTTCTGCTCTCAAGAAGCTCTCAAGAATAAGTCTACGGTATCCCCTGCCTGTCGTAGAAGGCGACTAAAAGGGGCCTCGGGTTCACTGGGCGACAAGGGGCCTTTGTCGTCCGCTAAGGTGGATCCGGGAAGAAAGCGACATAGGCTGGCCCGTGTCGCCTTGCACTGCGAGGGCACAGTCACCTCCCCCCCCCGGGAAGTGCTCTCCTTGAGCACAGTGCAGAGGGGCTCCGGTGCGTTCCACTGGAGATCCCGGAGCCTCTCGTCATGCACCGGGGCAAGGGCCACCGGGGAGGTTTTAGTGGGTAAAAACTCCACATAACCGCCGCCTTCCCCCCAGAAGAATCTTTTTTTAAGATTTCCTTTCCCCGTAAACAAAAAAAAAAGTTATTGTACGCCTTCCGTGTTATTGAGTTAGTAAGGATCCCGTGTTATTTCTTTGATATCAATAATGATTGATCCGTATCCATCAAGTTCTGTTACAAAAAAACGAGATTTTATTAACTTCCAAGGAGACATATGCAATTATTAAATTTTATTTTTTTTTTATCATGGGAACCTAGTGTAAAATGGTAAACTTTAAGTATTGTTCCAATCTATCGACATACAAATTATGGTCAACAATAACAGCACTTAGGTCACATCACTATCGCATGCCTGAGCTCTGCATTCAACTCGCGCGTTGGCAATACTATACTGAGAGCGTCAGAGCATAGTAATTTTTGAGTTTCCGAATACAATTTGGGATGCTTCAAGAAACGAGCCTACTCCTATCTCAAAGACAACGTACCTACAGCTTCTCCAGTGTCGTGGCTGCGACAGGAAAGAAAGTGTTAACTCTCACCTCCTAGTGGTGACGAAGGGACACCGCTTGCAGTTGAACCGGTGGGTGTGCGAGGAGGCGTGGTGACGCAGCGCGCGCACAGTGTGGTGGTGGATCTTACACACCTGGCATACGTGGCTGCCGTACTCCTGGAACAGGACGTACACGATGACAGCGCCTACGCAACCACCAGACAACAGTAAACAGTTAAGTTACAGCTTATAAAAAGTAGAAGCCTAATGTAGGTACGTCAGTTCGAATCCACCATTCCACTATTGACATAAACCATCGCCTTTTTTTTTCACGGGGAAGAAATCTTCAACAAGTTACCCCTAGACAGATAGAAGTTATGAGGGGTTCTTACCCACCAACCCCACCCCCCTCGGTGGCCCTTCCCCGATGCATGGTGAGGGGCTCCGGGATCTCTAGAGGTAGGCACTGGAGCCCCTCTGCACTGTGCTTTCAGGAGAGCATGTCCCGGAGGGGAGGTTACACGGGCCAGCCGATGTCGCCTTCCTCGGGTCCACTTCAGCGAACGACATAGGCCATGAACCATCACGTAGCACAACCTTAAGTTTAGTGGGAAGGGTTAACAATAAATTTGCGTTCTCTATCTCTCTCATACCGCACTCTCGCTTACACACACACACATAACAACACCTACTTATTTGAAGTGGGTTGGAAAAAGAGCCAAATTGTGGACGTTCTCTATTGGAAGTCGGTTGAAAAATAATGCATACTCACGTCCGAATGGCGAGCCATGTGGCTTTTGTAAACGTCCTCGTCCAGGAAACCCTTGAAGCATTGATCACATTTCAACGGGGAGAACTTGTAATTGTCGGTCTCTCTTCTCTGCTCCACTTCTCTCGTCTGCTCCTGAGCGGACAGGCTCGTGGTGGTGAACACGTCCGGGTCCAGTTCCTCGGGCTCTTTGTGTCTCCTCTTCCGGTGCGGTTTCGCTTCTCTATTCACGCTCACCGCGTGCGTGAAGACTTCGCACTTTGGTAGATCCGCATCGGATGTACCAGATCTAGATTCTGCATGAATGAGTGAATGAGTGAATGAGTGAATGAGTGAATGAGTGAATGAGTGAATGAGTGAATGAGTGAATGAGTGAATGAGTGAATGAATGAATGAGTGAATGAGTGAATGAGTGAATGAGTGAATGAGTGAATGAGTGAATGAGTGAATGAGTGAATGAGTGAATGAATGAAAAATATCAATACTATCTATATATATAAAAATATATACAAAACGTATACAGTAATGAATACATATAATATATTAGGTTGTCAAATATCTCCCTTCCGCCTTTTGTCTTTTGAATTTCGCGGCTATGTACAAAGCGCTACAGAGCTCGTATCTAGCAATACTATACATAATTTGAAAGGTCTTGACATAACCTACAAAACGACGCTATGCATAATTAGTTTGGATATTGCGTTCAACAGTTATAGACGTGTAAACATGGAGTTCACTAACGCCGAAATTCGCACTATTTTAAAGTTTTCCTTCGTTAAAGGCAAATCCGCTAGAGAAACGTTCCGTGAGATTAATGGTGTTTTGGGGATGGTAGTAGAGATATTTGACAACCTATTATTTACATATATAGTACAGTATAGATGAAGATAGGTGAACTTGTCTAAGTAAAACTTTTTAACTACAGCCACAGAAAGAGAGTTCCACAGACGGACAGCGCGCACGGTTAACAAGTTTTGTGCTAACGTTAAAAAAAATACAGTAATAATACATAGAATATCTTCCATTTTTAAGTCGATAAAAATGAAAAATGCCAACCTTCGAAGCCATCTAGAGTTCTCTCGTCGTCGACCGGTTCGCTTTTGATACCAACGTCCGACACATCTAAGTGTACCATAGGTTCGGTTTGTATGTCCATCGGTGTTGTATCGGTCTCGTGCACGACGTTGAAATCGCTGTGATCGGCCGGGTATGTCTTTTGATTTAGGGACGTGCACTTTTCATTATCGATATGCAGTGATTTGAAGTCCTCCAGCGTTACCTGATGGAGGAAATTCGGAGTCAAATGCTGATCTAGATTTAGGTATAGACTTGAAATATAAATTTCAGTATCAGGGATTAATATGACAATTAGTGTCCCTATCCATCTATAGTCAGATAAATGTATTTATACATAACTGGCGTAGATTTTGCTTTATTTTATTTAAACAATAAACTTACATCATTAAATATTTAATTTAACTCTCACAATATATTAAATTATTCATTTCTCTCCGTATTCATTCTCTTTATTCTCTTCTCGAGCGGGTGAAGATCAATGTACATGCAATATACTCCATTGTTCTTCAAAATTTATTAACAGTTAAATGATTATAATTAAACTATTTTAAAATATAGAAACTAATAAAGAAATATTTACAATTTAATAGATATTACAAAACATTTCGATGTCTTAGCTCCATACCTATACAATAATGTGTTAGTAATTCCTTTGCACAACAACGTTTCGATGTCTTAGCTCGATACCTATACAATAATGTGTTAGTAATTCCTTTGCACAAAAACGTTTCGATGTCTTAGCTCCATACCTATACAATAATGTGTTAGTAATTCCTTTGCACAAAAACGTTTCGATGTCTTAGCTCCATACCTATACAATAATGTGTTAGTAATTCCTTTGCACAAAAACGTTTCGATGTCTTAGCTCCATACCTATACAATAATGTGTTAGTAATTCCTTTGCACTAAAACGTTTCGATGTCTTAGCTCCATACCTATACAATAATGTGTTAGTAATTCCTTTGCACTAAAACGTTTCGATGTCTTAGCTCCATACCTATACAATAATGTGTTAGTAATTCCTTTGCACAAAAACGTTTCGATGTCTTAGCTCCATACCTATACAATAATGTGTTAGTAATTCCTTTGCACAAAAACGTTTCGATGTCTTAGCTCCATACCTATACAATAATGTGTTAGTAATTCCTTTGCACTAAAACGTTTCGATGTCTTAGCTCCATACCTATACAATAATGTGTTAGTAATTCCTTTGCACAAAACGTTTCGATGTCTTAGCTCCATACCTATACAATAATGTGTTAGTAATTCCTTTGCACAAAACGTTTCGATGTCTTAGCTCCATACCTATACAATAATGTGTTAGTAATTCCTTTGCACTAAAACGTTTCGATGTCTTAGCTCCATACCTATACAATAATGTGTTAGTAATTCCTTTGCACAAAACGTTTCGATGTCTTAGCTCCATACCTATACAATAATGTGTTAGTAATTCCTTTGCACAAAACGTTTCGATGTCTTAGCTCCATACCTATACAATAATGTGTTAGTAATTCCTTTGCACAAAACGTTTCGATGTCTTAGCTCCATACCTATACAATAATGTGTTAGTAATTCCTTTGCACAAAACGTTTCGATGTCTTAGCTCCATACCTATACAATAATGTGTTAGTAATTCCTTTGCACTAAAACGTTTCGATGTCTTAGCTCCATACCTATACAATAATGTTTAATGATGTAAGTTTATTGTTTTATTAAAATAAAGCAAAATCTAGCACGGCGAAGAGGCTGGGTACGCTAGCAGATACAATATATACAAAAAATATATACAAAACGTATACAGTAATGAATACATATAATATATTAGGTTGTCAAATATCTCCCTTCCGCCTTTTGTGTCATGCGGCACCCAAACATCAAGCTTTTTTTTGTATCCAGCCTTCTGTAGATGGTTTAAAATGGTTTGGTGACTAACTCCCATCTCCTGGGCGATGTCACGAGATGCCACATGCCGGTCTAACTCGATGTAGTCCATGATTTGATCGGTATTTGTCGTCACAGGTCTTCCGCCGGCTGGCTTATCCATGGTGTCGTTTTCACCGGCTCTGAATCGTCGAAACCATTCCTCCGTGGTTCGAAGTGATAGAGTACTATCCCCCAAAACACCATTAATCTCACGGAACGTTTCTCTAGCGGATTTGCCTTTAACGGTTAAAATCCAAACTAATTATGCATAGCGTCGTTTTGTAGGTTATGTCAAGACCTTTCAAATTATGTATAGTATTGCTAGATACGAGCTCTGTAGCGCTTTGTACATAGCCGCGAAATTCAAAAGACAAAAAGGCGGAAGGGAGATATTTGACAACCTATTATTTACATATATAGTACAGTATAGATGAAGATAGGTGAACTTGTCTAAGTAAAACTTTTTAACTACAGCCACAGAAAGAGAGTTCCACAGACGGACAGCGCGCACGGTTAACAAGTTTTGTGCTAACGTTAAGAAAAATACAGTAATAATACATAGAATATCTTCCATTTTTAAGTCGATAACAATGAAAAATGCAAACCTTCGAAGCCATCTAGAGTTCTCTCGTCGTCGACCGGTTCGCTTTTGATACCAACGTCCAACACATCTAAGTGTACCATCGGTTCGGTTTGTATGTCCATCGGTGTTGTATCGGTCTCGTGCACGACGTTGAAATCGCTGTGATCGGCCGGATATGTCTTTTGATTTAGGGACGTGCACTTTTCATTATCGATATGCAGTGATTTGAAGTCCTCCAGCGTTACCTGATGGAGGAAATACGGAGTCAAATGCTGATCTAGATTTAGGTATAGACTTGAAATATAAATTTCAGTATCAGGGAATAATATGACAATTAGTGTCCCTATCCATCTATAGTCAGATAAATGTATTTATACATAACTAGCGTAGATATTTGCTTTATTTTATTTAAACAATAAACTTACATCATTAAATATTTAATTTAACTCTCACAATATATTAAATTATTCATTTCTCTCCGTATTCATTCTCTTTTATTCTCTTCTCGAGCGGGTGAAGATCCAATGTACATGCAATATACTCCATTGTTCTTCAAAATTTATTAACAGTTAAATGATTATAATTAAACTATTTTAAAATATAGTAACTAATAAAGAAATATTTACAATTTAATAGATATTACAAAATATTTACAAAAAATATAACTGTGCCAAACCGTCATCGCTTGGCAGCGTGCCCAGAAGGCTGGTAGCATTGCCACGTTGTATAGCAATGCTTACCCTCTGTGCAAGGTATAAGCCAGCCCTCTGGTCACCAGATGTGTCGACCAACTTCTTCGCTAACACATTAAAAAGGTGGTGTGCTAGGACCCCAAAATTCAAAGGACTTCAAAATTGTTCACAATGACATAAATATACACAACGCATGTGTCAATACAAATTTGTGTTATAAAACAATAAAATATCATCATAGTAAATAAAAGTTGTATTTGACAGTTCAAAAAGAGGAGTTCTCCGATCGTCACCAGGATTACTCGTCAGGTCAATCTGAAGATTCCCTGAAAGTTACATTGAAATCGGCCGAGCCGTTTCGGAGTCTATACGGATCAAACCCACTATTTCAAACTGAAATTTTCAACCATTCATTCATAGACAAAATTACTTAGCTTTTTGTGATATGCTATCTAGATATAAAAATAGAAATATTTTTAAAATTGATTTCTTACAAAAATTAAATTGTCATCTTTTTTTATATGACGAACTACACAGATTGGCCAGAGAGGCTGGCCTTGACTGCTTCACCGGATTGAGAGGTGGCACAGCTCTTAGGTCGATTAGCCTGAACCTCTATTGCTAGTAACTTGACACAAGGGTCCCCCCGGTGAGGGGTAACCTCGGCTTGGAGGTTGTCATCCATACGTCCATTACATAGCTGTCATTTGCGTTTTTTGTTATACCACGTTTTATAGTGACTGACGTTTTATGTCGTCACACGGGAACGCTGTCGAACGGAATAAATAGTATCCTATATTCCTTTGCACAAAAACGTTTCGATGTCTTAGCTCCATACCTATACAATAATGTCTTAGTAATTTCTTTGCACAAAACGTTTCGATGTCTTGGCTCCATACCTATACCATAATGTCTTAGTAATTCCTTTTGCACCAAAACGTTTCGATGTCTTAGCTCCATACCTATACCATAATGTCTTAGTAATTCCTTTGCACAAAACGTTTCGATGTCTTAGCTCATACCTATACCATAATGTCTTAGTAATTCTTTGCACAAAACGTTTCGATGTCTTAGCTCCATACCTATACCATAATGTCTTAGTAATTCCTTTGCACAAAACATTTCGATGTCTTAGCTCCATACCTATGCAATAATGTGTTAGTAATTCCTTTGCACAAAACGTTTCTGATGTCTTAGCTCCATACCTATACAATAATGTCTTAGTAATTCCTTTGCACAAAACGTTTCGATGTCTTAGCTCCATACCTATACCATAATGTCTTAGTAATTCCTTTGCACAAAACGTTTCGATGTCTTAGCTCCATACCTATACCATAATGTCTTAGTAATTCCTTTGCACAAAACGTTTCGATGTCTTGGCTCCATACCTATACCATAATGTCTTAGTAATTCCTTGCACTAAAACGTTTCGATGTCTTGGCTCATACCTATACAATA
The DNA here is from genome assembly GCA_029286785.1 of Meandrusa payeni. Classification (NCBI taxonomy): domain Eukaryota; kingdom Metazoa; phylum Arthropoda; class Insecta; order Lepidoptera; family Papilionidae; genus Meandrusa; species Meandrusa payeni. The sequence continues at coordinate 2,230,958 of JAGSMX010000026.1, forward strand.
ATGTCTTAGTAATTCCTTTGCACAAAACGTTTCGATGTCTTGGCTCCATGCCTATACCATAATGTCTTGAAGTAATTCCTTTGCACAAAACGTTTCTGATGTCTTAGCTCCATACCTATATACAATAATGTCTTAGTAATTCCTTTGCACAAAACGTTTCGATGTCTTAGCTCCATACCTATACCATAATGTCTTAGTAATTCCTTTGCACAAAACGTTTCGATGTCTTGGCTCCATGCCTATACCATAATGTCTTAGTAATTCCTTTGCACAAAACGTTTCGATGTCTTAGCTCCATACCTATACCATAATGTCTTGAAGTAATTCCTTTGCACAAAACGTTTCGATGTCTTGGCTCCATGCCTATACCATAATGTCTTAGTAATTCTTTGCACAAAACGTTTCGATGTCTTAGCTCCATACCTATACCATAATGTCTTAGTAATTCCTTTGCACAAAAACTTTTCGATGTCTTTGCTCCATACCTCTACAATAATCTTCAAAAGAACACAATGTGAGAAATTATACAAATAATAAATTAAAAAGACAGTACTTATATGTTTTAAACAGTATTATTATGAAGCAATTGAAAAATTAATAATTATAAATTGATAGTTTATTATGCAAACACAGTAACACACACGCACATATACACACACACTCACACACAAATACAATTAAAAACAGATTTTATTTTTAACTTTATTTATATTTTGTTATTCACTTTTTATCTTTTTTTCCTTTCTTAATGTTTAAGATTACAAAATGACGGGGAAAGACATTAGCTCCTGAGAAACAGCTTACGCTAGTTCGGGAGTTAAGGAACTTACCTTTATATGTATTCAACTTTTTTGATGCAAATAAACTATATTATATAATTATTATATGTCCGTCTCCCGGCTCTAAGCTACCTCCTCACCAATTTTCAGCCATATCGTTAAAGCCGTTCTTGAGATATAACGCGAAATAACACGACTTTCTTATATATTATATATAAAGTTAAAGTTACAGCCTTTATATACATAATATATATGTCCCACTGCTGGGCATAAGCCTGCACTGTAAAGAGAGTAGAAGGGCATAGTCCACCACGCGGCCCTAGTGCGGATTGGTAGACTTAACACACCTTAGAAAATTTTCTAAGACATGTAGGTTTCCTCACGATGTTTTCCTTCACCGCCGAGCGCGTGGTTAATCAGCACATAAAATTGCAACAGCAAATTTATTGGTGCCGGCACCGGGGACCGAACTCGGTTTGCTAGCGTACTATGCAACAAGAGCCAACACGGATACTGAGTTACCACGGCTCTATATATAGATTATTATGTTTATATTTAAAAACGTTACACCTTTATATGTATATGTAGGTGTCAGAGTAACGAAAAAGTCGTGAATAACATAAGATTACGATACCGTATTAATAGCCTACTCGAACATGACCTACGGACATTGCTGAACAAGGTCCACCAGTGCAGTGTGAGTCTTGAGGGGCTAAAACTACAGTACATGGTTGTATCAAAAGCAACCTAAACCTTTTGTTTTGTTTCCGGGATCTCCAGAGGCACGCACCGGAGCCCCTCTGCACTGTGCTCAAAGAGAGCATGTCCCGGTGGGGGAGAGGGTAGGTTTTTTTCTCTCACTTTATAAATTTTTGTGTCTTATTATTTATGTTATGTATTATTAATTATCTAGAACGCGCGTACATAAGCACACGCACCAATTTTTGTTATATAATTTCTTGTGTTATTTGCAATATCGATATTAGATGATTCGATAATATCATATCGATATTATAAAATATAGATATATATCGTGCAATCAGTTCATCAACCAAACATTGTATAGATCCAAAAGACTTACTCGAGATTCACCTTCCAGTAGACTGGACAGCATGGCATTGGTGTGTTTGGCAAGACTCCTGAACTTCTCGCAGGAGATTAAACGATGATTACACTCCCAGCAAAGCATTTTTGGTAACTTATCTCCGCACGCTACCTGCGGGTAAAGTCACTGTTAGACTTGTTGAAAAAATATCGATACATCGATATATAATTTTACAATTTTTGAGAGATAATTAACATTTCGATATATCATCCTTTTGTTGTGGACATCCCTTAAACCCGAACGAAACGCTTTGCTTCGTCTTTCATTGTTCTTTCTGTCTTTCCTGCCGATTACAATGTGGGTATTTTCAAAAGTAGAGTGAGTAGACATTTATTAAGCTAATGCGCCTTACCATCCAGGACTGCATTTCCACTTAACATCAGGTGGGATCGTAGTCAAGCACTTGCTTAGAAAGTATAAAAAATCGATACAAAATTCCAAATATCGGAAAGGTGTTAAAATTGATATTTTTTCAGACCCATAAACAATAATATGATACGGACTAGAGGTTCAGGCTAAGCGACCTAAGAGCTATGCCACCTCTCAACTGTGTTAGTTCGTCCAAAAAAAAAAAAATGATACGGAGCCGTGGTAGCTCAGCGTCCGGGCGGTTGCCTCAAGTTGTTAACAATAATGAACAAGTTATACAAACATGTATATAATTGTTGCTCGGACCGTCAATATATGTCAAAACCAGATTGACGTTGGTCATTTTATTACAGCCCTGTAATTCTGGGCTCTCAAAAATAAGACTATGGTATCCCCTGGGTCACTGGGCGACAAGGGTGGGGGCCTTTGGAGGCCTTGGAGGTAACCTCTCCCCCGGGAAGTGCTCTCCTTGAGCACAGTTCAGAGGGGCTCCGTTGCGTTCCACTGGAGATCCCGGAGCCCCTCACCATGCACCGAGAAAAGGCCACCAGTGAGGTTTTAGTAGTTAAAAACCCCACATAACCGCCGCCATCCCCCCAGAAGACGGGGTATCATTTTGAACATTTCCTCCTCGTTAACAAAAAAAAAGTAATTGATGAAATAAAAGTTTTTTATTCTAAATATATCTAACCTGTATATTAGTGATATTTTCATAAATCGTTCGAAGTTTGTTTTCCAATTTATACATTCTTCTGTCCATCTTCAGACAAACTCTGCAAACCTGTCATGTGTAATATAAAACATTTTGACCTTGGACGAACAAGCTGCAAGTATCTATTACACATATGAAAGTGATACCAAGTAGATAAAAAAAAAAAAAATATATATATATATATATATATATATATTTTTATAAGTTAACTTTAGTAGTATATAAAAATGTAGCTTAATTTTACTTTTTGTGTTTTTTCTAGTTCTAATTTAATATTTTCCTCGGCAGTAAATTGCATGCAGTGTTCACATGTAACTGCGATGGCATTATCTTTTCAACTATTCACTGTTTTTCAACATTGTTTGTTAAAAATGATAACTGTGTTGGTGATCAATAATAAATAAAAAGAATGAAACAGTAAAAGCTAAAAAGCTAAAGTAACAGCCTTTATAATATATGTCCCACTGTTGGGCACAGGCCATCTCTGTAAAGAGGATCGGACGAGTGAAAAATTACAATTGAAAAAATTTCAGTCTTTAAAAAAGGTATAACTTTTTTTCCTCGCCAATAATTTATACTTTTTTTGTAACAGAGGGGTCCTCCCTGTGCCCCTCATGCTTATTTGCATATCAAAGTAGTCTAAGGGTTTGTCTTAAGTAATTTTGTGCACGGTTATGGCAATGTCACATACGGGATGTAAAAGGTTTGGCGTTCCACTAGTGATCCCGGACCCATCACCATGCACCAAGGAAGGGCCACATGGGGGGATTTTAGTGGGTAAGAACCCCACATAACACCGTGGATACACCAGGAGGCGGGGTATCTTGTTGAATATTCCTCCCCCCCCCGTCAACAAAAAAAAAGTTTGGTTAAAAGTGGACAATGCAAGTCTCTGTCTACCACACTAGGGTTTAAAAGCATGCGACAGCTAATATATGTATATGTACAAGGGCTTGCAGTCCCCAGATTAGACATGGAATTGTAATGAAGCGTCAATAACCTAATGGTTTAGGGTACGGCCTGCGAATCGTTAGGTCGTGGGTTCGAATCCACCATTGGACTATTGACGTGAACCATGTCCTAGCACAAGCATATCCTTAGTTGGAATGGTTGTTAGTAATACTAACAATCTTGTTGTTAGTATTACTAACAACTTTGTGAAAAAAAAAAGAAATATTGCTAGCTTTCTTTTTTTATAAAAAAAATGTTGTTTTTCTTCATCCACTCAATGGCTATGGATTATATACACATTCATGCAGCCAATGAGTACAGGAGTGGAGTTATAAGCATGTATTATAATTATTATAAACATTAAAATAATCAATGATACATGCATTTATAACTTCATCGGAAGCAGCTGTTTTAGTGATTCGCTTCATTCTCTTTTTAGGTGATTTTATTACTTCCCCCTTCTCCGTTTCAGCATCTGAAGGTTTCTGAAATGTGAAAGTCTATTCAATAACACATCAAATTTCTTCAGACTTGAAATCCCTACTCTCATATCATTCATTCATAAACAAAAATAACATTAGACTTTAGTTTGTCTGTCTTTTAACCAACTGACCTTATGTATATATTGTGTATATTTTTATTGTTTTAGATATATCAACAGTGAGCATCGCGGGGAATTGTTTCAGCAGTAACTACTGTACATCTTTGTTAGATTCGATCCTTGTCCGTCCACAAAGCCCACTCTTTACAGTAGTTTAACATACGCACTTCGACATTAGCGAAATCTACATTTAACGTCATCAACAAAAACCAATTGAATTGACACCGAACTCGTAACGTCAGTCGCACGCTCAACATTTCGGCCGCACGTCGAAACTCGAGTTAATTTCAGTGCATTATAAGCAACCGTCACGTATACCATGGACGGCAAAAAGAACTAACAAGTCCATTCTCCGACAACTTAAGATAACCAACAGACTGTCCATTACCTGCTACAGGCGAGTCCTTAACTACTTTGGTCACATTGCTCGAAGGCAACCAGAAAATTTAGAGAAAATGGTTGTTGTAGGGAAAATCGAGGGCAAAAGATCACGGGGCCGATCACCTACTCGCTGGTCTGACCAAATTAACATAGTTGGACTCGACATTCCGACCGCGATGAGAGAAGCCGAGGACAGAGCAGTGTGGAAGTAGCTCGTCGACGTCTCGGTGAAAGCGCTTCAGGATAAGCACGACCTTCAGAAATGAAGAATACGATGATGAAGATAAGCAACCGTCACGCCCAGATGCATTCAATCATTTACACCAACCATAACCATTCAACAGAAGTAACATGGATCAGTGGTGGTCATCAGAACAGTGACGAAAAAACTGCAACTGCACGACATCGTCCTACATGCTGTAGTGGCGATATACCGACACACAGTCAGCACAGTGACTACACCACAGGAAGACTGGTGACAAGGGCAACAGCAGCATCAAAAGAAAAAATAATAGAGTACAACTTAAAAATGGCCATGAAAAACAGGGACGCAGCGGTTGTGGAGAAACGAGAGAAGGTTCCATCCTCGCTGCAACACTTTTCCTGCTGCACATAAACGATCTGTTGACGCCCGGCATCTATGGGTATGCAGATGACAGCAATATTGTAGAGAGATATCTCGAGGTAGGGCGGACCAGTCGGGATCAAGTACAGACCGAATGCGAGGCCATGGTAGAGCGTACAAATTGCACTCTCGAGGCAGCTTCCTCCTGGGGCAAAGCCAATCTTGTGCAGTTCAACGCCACCAAAACGCAATTATGTTTATTCACCGCCAAAAGGAGCCAGTCCACATTAGCTCTGACTTTTCAGAATGTATCTCTGAAATCTACCGACAGCCTACAGTTACTAGGAATCGAATTGTCTGCGAATCTTAACTACGGGAGGTTCATCGAATCCAAAGCGAAGGTAACTGCTAGGAAGCTTGGAGTCCTATCAAAGGTACGGCGGTACTTCAGCTTTAGAGCAAAGGAGTGGAATAAGTTGCCCGCCTCAGTCTTTCCGTCCAAGTACGACGTGGAAGCCTTCAAGAGTAGAGTGAATAGGCTCTTACTAAACTAGCGCGTACCATCTTTCAAATATATCACCACTTAACACCAGGCGGGATCATGGTCGAGCGCTAGTTTACATGCATAAAAAAAAACTGATAACAATGCAACAGAGCATCTATTATATACCTGGTTTATTTCAAAGATGTATTACAATATAAATGATTAAATAAATGACTTGTAACATTATGTACTAATTATAAGATTTGCAAACTTTTAAGCAGAATTTGTGAAATTCATAACTAAATAAACATCTTATTGTAAACCATATCCTTCAAAATAAAGATTTATTAATGGGATTGAGAGGTGGGCATAGCTCTTAGGTCGCTTAGACCGAACCTATATTGTTAGCAACTCAACACAAGTGTCCCCAGTGATCATTATTTTGATGTGTTTATATATCTATCTAAAACAGTAGGAAGAATTGTTTGAAACTTGTAAGTAATGGAACTCTATAGGTATATTATTAATAAATTACAGATCAATGAAATTTCTCACATGAATAAATTTTGTAGGCACAGCACCAGGCACCAAGAAGGTCACACTCTCTGACTTTATAAGCAAGTGCTCCTCGAAATGTACAGAACAGACCCTGGAGTGTATAGAGGGTGGTTTCCAGTCACCCCTTCCACAAGCGCGCAACCATAAACTGAAGAATGGCTCGCTATTGGGGAACCTGAATATGACAAGTTTATTATGTTTTTTATGGTGATGGTCTAGGGCGGTGGAGCTAACTTACTAGCCTAAGAGCAAAAATAAACATTACAACAATTAAAAAAAAATTGGGAGCCAAATCTGCTGTTTAGTAAACTTTAATAACACTAAATTTCATTTTAACAAAACTCTAAATTTATCTATTTTTGGATTTCGAGATTACAACACTCTTCTATTGATCAACATAATAACTTATTTCAGTAAAAATGAAGGGACCTCCGTAACTCTGAACATCTAATTTTGGACCCTTGTAGTTCAACTTACAAACGTCCTTAAAAGTGTTACAACTTATAAATGTTTAATTATTTTACTTTTAATTAAAATGTTTTACTTTAATTGAATATTTTAACCAAAAATTAACTTTCGACGTACAATAATATTGCGCCTAACGTATACTTTTGGTCCTAGCATTTAGAAAATTCAAAAAGACTGTATCATTTTCTGTAAAGGGGAGACAAGTTATTTTTAAACAAAAAGTTAAACGAGGTCAAGATATTATTTAGATTCGGTTTGAGGATTTGTGCAAATGTAAGGATAGTTGTCATCTAATTGTTTATTGTTATAACAATGAAATAAATAAATAATAAACATACCTATGAAAAGAAATTGTGTTATCGCCAGCTCGTTTGCGTGTTTTGCATCCTTTCACGCTACAGTTTGACATGTTATTTACTTTTAAATATTTCGAATCTTAAAAGTAAAGATTAAAACTCAATAGCAATCTCTCGAGGAGCATCTGATGCCGCTTCTATTTTAGACTATTCAAGTGTTTGTTTATTTCTGATGATGATAGTTGTCATTCAATTGTAAGATTTGTCAGATTTGTATGCCAAATTTGATAATCAAAATAGGTAACAAAAAAATCTTTGGTAATGAAATAGAAATGTCGAAAGTCGATAGAATTATCACAGATATAAAATAGACACGTTATGTTGGTTCTCAATTAAATTCTATATCTTATCTAGTCGTCTGAAATGAACCCAGTTATTTGGTATCGAAATTTATTCGACTAGTGCAGCGGTATTTCTACTACAAAGTATTACAAAAAATTGGTGTTTCATATTCATGTTCATTGTTTAACTAACTTATTTTAACTCTCATTCTATAATACTTGAATAAGTAAATAAGTTCAATGGGCTGGATAGGAATCGGTCGTGTCACGATTGCCGATTCGCAAATAAAAAAGAAAAATCGACTGATGGAACGACGTAAACGGCACTCCTTTTTTTCCACATAATCTTAATTGTCGCCTCAAGCTATTATATTTATTTATTTCCAAATAATTACTTGGAGTTACATAAATATATTTTCTAACCTATGTTGCTACAGATTCATCGGATTATTGAGACTTGGCCGAAGTCGTGGGGTGCTATAGCCCTAGCCTACTGTACGTTGTTAATGTATAAGCTCTATGATACATCTGAACCATAGTTTTTGACATTTAAAATTTGGAGGGAAATTGAAAAAATGCCTCTAACATAATATAGCGGAAGTTCAAAAACTATGGTAAATTTGAGTATCCTAATATATGTTAGTTTTATTTAAAACCGCAATATCATTTGTATTAAAAAATATACAATATATATTAATAATTATTAGAGAGCAATTTAAACATTTTTGGTCTATTTTTTCTAATAGTTATTCATTTATTACTTGTGCGAATGAGATGCAATTATATACCAAATGTAGATAAGTGAGGGAGAGACTGAATGACGCTCAGCTCATACCTTACGATTTCATCCACTAACTCATCATTCGATCATATCCGTTAAAAATTAATTAACCACTGTGACGCCATTTGGTAACATTTGTTAATTTGTTTCAGTAATTTATAGCGCCATAATTCTTATAAATAAAAAATACTTCAAATTATTTTAAAATTTGTGACTAAGACAAAGTGTAGTGAACATAAAGCAAAGGTGATAAATAATTCTTTTAATTTAAATTAATACTTGGTTCAAATTTCGCGGCAAAATAATGCTGTGAACAACGAAATTGTACTTTTTTGTAATTTCTGTTTTACTATTTACTATGTCTAATATTACACTTGACTTGTTTAAGTGTAACACAGGCAAATTATATCGTCAAAACATTTCCAATAAGCTTTATAGAACAATTTGTTTCTATTTTATAGCTACAATGACTTCTTTGAATTTGCGTCGGTTGCCGCGAGTGAGTTACTACGAGCCCGAGGACCCTAGCTTCGACGAATATATCTGTGAGTATTTAAAAAAACAATATCATGAATTTACTATATAATCATCCTGTTATCGAAAATAGAGGCGGCAGATAGATTCAGTCTCCTATCAGCTTAGTGTAATTAATTCTAGTTCGAATTTATGAGTGAATGTAAAATGGCGGGAAAGGAGATAGCGTGTTCGTGCTAGTTTCGAATGGAAAAATGAATAACAGGACCCCCGTCTGCTATTTGCCAATGACTTTTCACTATGAAACCAATGTATTACAATTCAATTGTCATTGTGTCAATCACCGTAAGGTACTAATTTAATTTTGTGATTATTTGATATTGATTAATTGAAATGTATGTACTAATTATATTTTTATTTTTTAATAATTTAGTTTAATATCAGATAAACTTGGCAGTGTAACCAATAATTTAAGTTTATCAGTTCGTAATCTGTTTTCTAATTAATATTGTGTGAGTATTGTGAGGACGCGCAGTTGTGACGGTATTCGTTATAAATAATTCCTTGTACAACGTTACGCTGTCTCAATAAAGCGAGTGTATTAGTTGTTGGACTATTTTATTCAACGAGACCTACAAATTATAACATATATTTGTATTTCTCCAGTTTGCTCTGGATGCCGAGACTATGTGTACGACTACTGTACTACACACGGTCCATTACTGGTAGTTCCCGATACTAAGGTAAACTAAACATATAACAACTCCCACCGTTGGACATAGGACTTCTCTGTAAAGAGAGTATATAGGGTAAAGGCTATAGTCGTTGCCCCCTTAAGCAGCTACTAGCAGCAAGTTGAATCGTTAATAGAAGTAATTGAAGCGTCAATAGCCTAATGGTTTAGGGTACGGTCTGCGAATCGTAAGGTCGTGGGTTCGAATCCACCATTCGACTATTGCAGTGAACCATGTCGTAACACAAGCTTAAGCTTAGTTGGAATGGTTAACAAGATTGTTAGTAATATTTGTGAAAAAAAGAAATATTGCTAGCTTTCTTTTAAAAAAAACAAATAAAAAAACAAAAAAAACCTTTTTTAGACGTCGATTGATAATAGATTTGAGCCATAGCGTCTCGTTAATACCAACCATGGTATAGGTGCCGACGAAGACAAACCTCCCATCCAACGTGCCCCGCGCCGCGCTCACCATTCCGAATGTGTTCCTCCATATCGCAGAGTCCAACATTCCAGGTGAGACCTTCATTATTAGTGCCAATTACACGGCGCCGTGAAGATGTATACGGCAGAGTACACGGCGCCGTGAAATTATTTTTTTTTTAATTAATTTTTGTTACATATATTATCAAAAATTATATATAATTCTTCTTCTTTGTCGTTCCTTTATTTCTGAGGATCGTGGTCACTAGAGCCCCTCAAATGAACAATCTGCCTCCATCGGTTTCGGTCCGATGCAGCCCTAACCAGCTGGTAGAGATTAGGAGAGGAGATGGCACCTTTTACTTGGTCAGACCATCGTGTTGGCGACCGGCATCTTGTTCTCTTGCCTTTTCTATTGCCAACGATGACCAGCTTTTCAAGGTTGCCATCCCCTCTACACATTATTTGCCCGAAATATGACAATACGCGCTGTAGACACGTGGACAATCTGGTCTTTATGGCGAGCTGGGTGAGAATAGATACATTTGTGCGCTTGGCAGTCCACGGTATTCGTAGCATTCGCCTCCAGCACCACATCTCGAATGCATCTATTCTCTATCTTTCTCTTGCTCGAATTGTCCACGTCTCGACTCCATACAGAAAGATTGGAAATATTAATGCTCATACATAATTACAATTATTAATTAGGACGACAGTCAGACAGACCAGTCATTACTAAAAACGGAATACAGGAATGCATCTTACAATGCAATCAGCAACTAATGACTTATTTACAAATGCCTGGTAATACAGTTTAAGTCAGCTGCAAGCAGAGACAGAAAATATGCGCGCGCACTGCTCTCTCTCGCTCTTACAGTAATATACGAAAAGTAACTCTCTTTCTTTCTATTTTCCCTGGTTCATATCTCCCGGAACGGAAGTTGAGATTCCGTTCCTTTCGGTCAGCTTCAAGCAAAGAAGGAGAGACAATATGCGCGCGCACTGCTCTCTCTTGCTCCTACAGTAATATACGAAACGTAACTCTATCTCACTCTCGACCTCCGTTCGCCTCGCCATATCACACAGGTCGATGGCGTGTAGGGATGTTCATACCAAAAATATATCGATTAATTTTTAATATAATACATAGTGAGGTTGTATCGTAATATTAAATATTAGAAAAGTTTTGTACTAATAGAGTACTCGGCGCATAACTGAGAGGTTGTTCGGATACCAGTCCAGACTATTAGATTTGATTTGATTCTGCTAGCAGTACAGACTACATGCATAGATTATAAAATGTATACAACGAGTCCTGCCATCGTGAAGAGTAGCAGTGTAGTAACATACTACACTACACTCACGTGATGGCAGCGCAAGTAAGGGTTTTATTTTATACAAGTTGTCAACCACAAATAAAAGAAAGAATAGAATGCTTTTGTATTTAATTCCTTACAATATTTCGTATATCGGACGAAATATATCGATATAATTATATTTGATGTAATATCGATATCTATCGTGCACTCCTACGTGAGTGTTTTATTTATTGCAGTATAACATTTAAAATACCACGATTTGTGTTTGTGTTCGATCATTTAAATTAACTTATTATGGAATTAAGGGCAATGGAGGAAGTAGAAACAGTACATGACTTAATAAATATCATTCAGACTTCAAAAATATTTAAAAGATGGGAAAAACCTTTTGATTTATATGTCGATGATTAGTTTCGATTAAAATATCGGTTTTCAAAAAGTGGTATAATATTTCTAGACCATTTATTTGAAAGGTCTCTTACTGTGGACAAGCGTGGAAGTGGATTATCTTCTATCTATATATAGAGTATAGAATATTTCTATAACCGCCACACATTGACAGATACATTACTACACTACTACATAGACTGCAATTATTTTTTTAGTATGGTTTCTCTTTGATTGCGCTGTTGCCAACTCGTGCATTTTGACGTAACGTTAGAATAGATAATCCATAGTTATTCCGGATTTATTTGTGGTAAACTATTCTCAGCTTATTCTTAATTTATTCCTGGTTTAACTAAACTTAGTATAAGGGTGGAATAAATATGTTATAACTCATTTTATTTGTAAGACTGTTACAGTCCTTTCAAATAAATGGTCTAGAAATATTATACCACTTTTAGAAAACCGATAATTTAATCGAAACTAATCATCGACATATAAATCAAAGGGTTTTCCCATCTTTTAAATATTTTTACTTTACTTGGAATCTGAATGATATTTATTAAGTCATTTACTGTTTCTACTTCCTCCATTGCCCTTAATTCCATAATAAGTTAATTTAAATGATCGAACACAAACACAAACCGTGGTATTTTATATGTTATACTGGACTTGAACAAGGGTGTACGTCGTTATAACTTCGGAATAACGGTTGTATGAACAAAACGTCAACGTGATACCAGGTATAACGTATTCTTGGTATATTAGTACAAATTTGGCTTATTCTTAGTTTATTCCTATGTTTATCTTTAAACCACGTTTATTTGTAAGGCTGTTAGGTATTGACGCTTCAAGTCGAAGTGCTTAAAACTGCTGAAAATAGCGGACTTCGTAGACGGATAAGGATCGAAACTAACAAATATGAGTGGTTACTGCTAAGACAATTCCCCATGAAGCTCCCTGTTGATATATCTAAAACAATAAAGACGATCACAACATATACATAAGGCTAGTTAAAAGACAGACAAACTAAAGTCTAATGTTATTTTCGTTAATGAAAGATCATAAAATATATACAATAGGAGAGTTAACAGGGGAGAGTAGGGATTTGAAGTCTGCGGGTAAAGCTAAATCTAGCCCGGCGAAGCTAGGTAGGTTAGTATTATATAAAGAGCGACCACAGATTTGTGTGCGTGCTACCAAATAGTACTACATCTACAGTTCATCATCATCATCTGGTCATCTACTAGGTTCCCGGAACCTTGGTACGGGCCTCGGGGTGTTACCCCATTACCCGGGTTATCAGCGCAGGGGGCGACTGCTCCCCTGGTCTTGGGTACCGTTTTAACACGGATTTTTTAGGTATAACTATTTTTACGTCGTGGCTAATCCCTCAAGCGTCAGCCGCGACGAATCTATCTTCTACGCCCTCTCGACCTCTCGGTCTCGATTGAGACGGAGGTCGAGAGGGGGATCTACAGTTGCTACAGTGCCTCACATTGAAGGTACCCAGCCTGCTTCGCCGTGCTAGATTTTTGCTTTATTTTATTTAAACAATAAACTGACATAATTAAATATTTAATTTAAATCTCACAATATATATTAAATTATTAATTTATCTCCGTATTCATTCTTTTCTCGAGCAGGTGAAGTTACCTACAACCATGTGTATATCAGTAAATACAATATCATTCTTATCATTTATACAAAAACCTATCGGGCTCAAGCTAATGTCAGAAATAAAAATACGACGTATGGCTTGATTGACAGTTCAAAAGTGCTCCGATCGTCACCAAACGTTACAGGATTACACGTCAGGTCAATCTGAAAATTCCTCGAAAGTTTCATTGAAATCGGTCCAGCCGTTTCGTTCATTTTTTATTTAGTTAAAAAATTATAAGGTAACAAAACAACCTCAAGAAGCGTCAATAGCCTAATGGTTTAGGGTACGATCTGCGAATCGTAAGGTCGTGGGTTCAAATCCACCATTCGACTATTGCCGTGGACCATCTCCTACAAGCTTAAGCTTAGTTGGAATGGTTAACAAGATTGTTAGTAATATTTGTGAAAAAAAGAAATATTGCTAGCTTTCTTTTAAAAAAAATAAATAAAAAAAAAAACAAAAAAAACCTTTTTTAGACGTCGGTTGATAATAGATTTGAGCCATAGCGTCTCGTTAATACCAACCATGGTACAGGTGCCGACGAAGACAAACCTCCCATCCAACGTGCCCCGCGCTGCGCTCACCATTCCGAATGTGTTCCTCCATATCGCAGAGTCCAACATTCCAGGTGAGACCTTCATTATTAGTGCCAATTACACGGCGCCGTGAAATTATTATTATTTTTTTAATTAATTTTTGTTACATATATTACCAAAAGTTATATATCACTCTTCTTCTTTGTCGTTCCCTCATTTCTGAGGATCGTGGTCACTAGAGCCCCTCAAATGAACAATCTGCCTCCATCGGTTTCGGTCCGAGGCAGCTCTCACCAGCTGGTAGAGATTAGGAGAGGAGATGGCACCTTTTACTTGGTCAGACCATCGTGTTGGCGACCGGCCTCTTGTTCTCTTGCCTTCTGTATTGCCATCGATGACCAGTTTTCAAGGTTGCTATCCCGTCTACGCATTATATGCCCAAAATATGACAATACGCGCTGTAGACACGTAGACAATCTGGTCTTTATGGCGAGCTGGGAGAGAATAGACACATTTGTGCGCTTGGCAGTCCACGGTATTCGTAGCATTCGCAACACATCTCGAATGCATCTATTCTCTGTCTTTCTCTTGCTCGAATTGTCCACGTCTCGACTCCATACAGAAATAATGGCAATATCAATGCTCATACATAATTACAATTATTAATTATAATTATTAATTAGGACGGCAGTCAGACAGACCAGTCATTACTAAAAACGGCATACAGGGATGCATCTTACAATGCAATCAGCAACAGAAAATATGCACGCGCACTGCTCTCTCTCGCTCTTACAGTAATATACGAAAAGTAACTCTCTCTCTTTCTGTCTTCCCTGACTCATATCTCCCGGAACGGAAGTTGAGATTCCGTTCCTTTCGGTCAGCTTCAAGCAAGAGCTATGCCACCTCTCAATCCGGTGAAGCAGTCAAGGCCGGCTTCTCTGGACAATCTGTGTAGTCAAAAAAAAGCTTTAGACAAAGAAAGAGAGAAAATATGCGCGCGCACTGCTCTCTCTCGCTCCTACAGAATACGAAACGTAACTCTTATCTCACTCTCGACCTCGGATATCACACTTTTCGGGTCGATGGCGTGGGTGTAGGGATGTTCATGCCAAAAATATATCGATTAATTTTTAATATAATACATAGTGAGGTTGTATCGTAATATTAAATATTAGAAAAGTTTTGTACTAATAGATATGTATAATAGATACTCGGCGCGTAACTGAGAGGTTGTCGCATCGGATACCAGTCAAGACTATTTGATTTGATTTGATTCTGCTAGCAGTACAGACTACATGCATAGATTATAACATTTATACAACGAGTCCTGTCATCGTGAAGAGTAGAAGTGTAGTTACATACTGCACTACACTCTTCGTGATGGCAGCGCAAGTAAGGGTTTTATTTTATTCAAGTTGTCAACCACAAATAAAAGAAAGAATGGAATGATTTTTTATTTAATTCCTTACAATATTTCGTATATCGGACGAAATATATCGATATAATTATATTTGATGTAATATCGATATCTATCGTGAACTCTTCGTGGGTGTTTTATTTATTGCAGTATAACTACGAAGTGGTCTAAAGTACACTCGATTTTTTTTAAGTATTTAATAACTGAAGTCAGTTTAAAATATAACACAAAAAGAAAGAAAAATAAACAAAATACAATTAAAGGAAGAAGAAACTGACAAATAGGATATGATGCCAACATCGGACGCCGTTTCAGCATGTGCTTGTCGCAATAATACCTTTTTAATAATAATATTTTTTATTTCGCTTCCACAAAGGTTACATATTGAGTTACATTATATAAAATACATTATTAAACCTCCTTTTTGAGAGACTGGTATCTGTACTACTCAGCCCTGTAGTTCTGGGCTCTCAAGAATAAGACTATGGTATCTCCCTGCCTGTCGTAGAAGACGACTAAAAGGGGCCTCGGGTTCACTGGGTGACAAGGGTGGAAGCCTTTGTCGTCCGCCAAGGTGGACCCGGGAAGAAGGCGACATCGGCTGGCCCGTGTCGCCTTGCACTGCGAGGGCAGAGGGGGGAGGGAGTAACCTCCCCCCCGGGAAGAGCTCTCCTTGAGTACAGTGCAGAGGGCTGCGGTGCGTTCCACTGGAGATCCCGGAGCCCTCACCATGCACCGAGGAAGGGCTACCGGGGAGGTTTTAGTGGGTAAAACCTCACATAACCGCCGCCTTCCCCAGAAGGTTGCCCTGTCAGACAGAATACCAGGCCCTCTGCCGCGCGTAATACTTATTTCTAGTTTATGTTATTAAATAAATAAAGCTAGTTACTTGAATGTAGAATAAATCAGAATCAGAATGGTGTTTGCCTTTTACGTGTGTGTGTGTTTCAGAATTAGGATATTGTATCTAGAAGGTTTTCAGTATCATTGTAGTTAAGAGTCTCTAACCAAGCTGACAGTTCCAATTTGTATTTGTATTTAGAAAGCAAATATATACCTATTTTTTATTAATATTGTTATATACGTGAGCGCCTAAAAACATTTTGTTAGTTCTTTTTACTGTAGCTAGTGAAGGAACAAATTTAGTAACAGAACGTTGTTTGAGGACAGTATAGACTATCTAACAGTAAGGACATTAGCAGTTTTGTAAACATCAAACATAGGATAGAAGAAAGTAGCACACTTTGAGAACCGCTCTTTGAGCTCTTTCGAGTTTAATCATGTGAATTTTCGTGGTCCCACCCCACAATGTGATGCAGTATGTCAAAACTAATTACTTTATATGGCATATTTAATTAACTTGCAAGTCGTTATTTAGGGGCCGGCTTAGGAGTGTTTGCCTCACTGACCCTACCTAATGGGGTTCGTTTCGGACCATATCGCGGTGAAGTGAAGAGAAATATCGAATCCAACTATTGTTGGCAGGTGAGTTTTGCCACTATGATTCCTCAATGGCATACCACTGACACTACATCTAGCAACGTTAAAACTCGAGAACGGCTGAACGGATTTATCTTAAAATGTTCGTGGAGGTCTAGGGAATGTTCTAAAAAAGAGAAATGTTCTATTTCCCACACAAACGTTTTTTTCTAAATAAAATGTAGAGTCAATTTGAACTTTATGTCATAGCAATAATGCATATTTTACATTAAACATAGTCTCTGTTGGCTAAGCATTGTAGGTGTACTTGTAACGTCAAAAAGCTACGATCAGAAACGGCAATTTGAACTTTATCACAACGGTACAAAATTTAAATTCAATCATATATATCGCGAACCCGACCAAATTGAATAGCCACAAATTGTAATAGATCATCAGTAGTAATTTCAATTTGGTCGGCTTCGCGATATATATGATTGAATGTAAATTTTGTACCGTTGTAATAAAGTACAAATTGCCGTTTCTGATCGTAGCTTTTTGACGTTACAAATACACCTACAATGCTTAGCATAGTAACCGTCCAAGCCGAGGTTACCCCTCACCAGGGAGACCCTTGTGTCGAGTTACTAACCATAGAGGTTCAGGCTAAGCGACCTAAGAGTTATGCCACCTCTCAATCCGGTGAAGTAGTCAAGGCCGGCTTCACAACACAACACCTGACAACACACCTGCAATCACTTAACCAGCTGATTGTGTTTGGATCGTTTAAGATTAGGTGTTCACTTACGAAACACACCGTAAGCCAGCGTGTGTGTTTAGATATTTAACAGGAACAACAAGCCGTCGCACGTGGTGGACGGCAGGGACTTCCAACGCTCCAACTGGCTCCGCTACGTCAACTGCTCCCGATACTGGGAGGAGCAGAACTTGCTCGCGTTCCAGTATAAGGGACAGATCTACTACAGGTATAAAAATAAAGTTAAAGGAGATCTACTACACGTATAAAAAAAGGTAAAAGATATTTACTATAGGTATAAAAAAGGTAAAGCAGATCTACTAGAGGTATAAAAAAAGTTAAGGCAGATCTATTACAGATATAAAAATTTAAGATTAAAATGTGTGCGTGTACTTATGTACGCCCGTGAGAAGTTATATTTCTTTTGGCATTATCAAAATAATTTCAATTTTATTGTTTTTTAGTTTAGTTACTGAATTTCGAATGATTCTTTTTCTTTTTCCTTTTTTTTTAAAAATAAAGCCAGCAATATTTCTTTTTATTTTTTTCAGAAATATTACTAACATTCTTGTTTAACCATTCCAACTAAGCTTGTGCTAGGAGATGGTTCACGTCACGTTCACGGTGGATTCGAATCTACGACCTTACGATTCGCAGACCCTAAACCATTAGGCTATTGACGATAACAATAAAATAAAAGGACTGGAAAAGGAATCTTACATAGTTCCTAAGATAAATTCGAAGTTAATCTCCCTAATATAGGCTATGTATTAATCTAGCAGGAAGATGTGTGCCGAGGATAAAAAGGAAAAATAATATGTATGTAAAAAAAATTGTGTATGTACTTAAATATGTGTGCAAAATGTCTGTGTGTGTGCAAAATATAAATAAATATTTCATTTCATAAAAAAGAAAAAATAATATGTATGTAAAAAAAATTGTGTATGTACTTAAATATGTGTGCAAAATATAAATAAATATTTCATTTCATAAAAAAGGAAAAATAATATGTATGTAAAAAAATTGTGTATGTACTTAAATATGTGTGCAAAATATAAATAAATATTTCATTTCATAAAAAGAAAAATAATATGTATGTAAAAATTGTGTATGTACTTAAATATGTGTGCAAAATATAAATAAATATTTCATTTCATAAAAAAAGAAAAAATAATATGTATGTAAAAAAAATTGTGTATGTACTTAAATATGTGTGCAAAATGTCTGTGTGTGTGCAAAATATAAATAAATATTTCATTTCATAAAAAAAGAAAAAATAATATGTATGTAAAAAAAATTGTGTATGTACTTAAATATGTGTGCAAAATGTCTGTGTGTGTGCAAAATATAAATAAATATTTCATTTCATAAAAAAAGGAAAAAAATATGTATGTAAAAAAAATTGTGTATGTACTTAAATATGTGTGCAAAATGTCTGTGTGTGTGCAAAATATAAATAAATATTTCATTTCATAAAAAAAAATATGTCCACTGTATACCGGTAATGAGCGGTAATGACTGAATCGGAACTTCAATAGTCAGTGGCTTATGATAGCTAAAATGAAGGGGGTGGGGGTGTAAAACAATTCAAAAGTTCCCTATTGTTGAAAGACAATATAAATACCGTATGTACAATATACACTTGTCGGCAAAAATAAACGGTCGGTTAAGAATGTTTGAAAATCTCGGAAGATCAAAACGTTACCAAAAAAAAAATTTAATTAAATAAATTGTTAAATAAATTGTGCATGATAGACAATTGAAAATCCTTAAAATTAAATATATGTTTTATCGCCACATGGAGTTATTATATCCCATTTGTTAAGAAGTACTTTACGAAACACTTCTACGAGCGGATGCTTTCTACGGCATATGAAGTCTGTCAATCCGCACTAATAATCCTCGCGCGCTACCGCTATTTTATGGGCAGGCCCCACCCCTTAGATGCTAGCAGCGTTGCTGGAGTTTCTTCCGCTTCCCGAAGTGGCACTCAAAGTTAGTTTAGCTTTTCGAATGTCCCTTAGATTATCCGTGAAATAGCTACCGACCGAGTCGTGGTTCGGCCCTCTCGGGCGCCCTCGGATCGGAATGCTTACGCGTAACATAGTAACCGTCTAAGCCGAGTTTAGTCCTCACCGGGGGGGCCCTTGTGTCGAGTTACTAGCGATAGAGGTTCAGGCTAAGCGACCTAAGAGCTATGCCACCTCTCAATCCGGTGAAGCAGTCAAGGCCAGCTTCTCTGGCCAATCTGTGTAGTTCGTCATTAAAAAAAAAATCCGCACTAGGTGTGCGTGGTGTATGCACTTATAATCTTATCATTTATAATATCTTTATAAATGCCCGTGCCCAACAGTGGGAGATATATAGCTTTTTGAACTTTTAAAAATGTATTACAGAACGATTAAAATAATACCACGTTTCACGGAACTGTTGGTTTTCTACGGCAGCGAGTCTGCGAGTTATCTAGGTGTGGACTTGAGATTTTATAACTCTTCTCAGCGGGAACACGGTGGGTTGATTTCTACAATTATTTAACCGTTTTTACTAACTAACGTTTTAACGTCCTCGGCTCGGAATGCTTACGCGTAACATAGTAACAGTCCAAGCCGAGGTTAGTCCTCACTGGGGACCCTTGTGTCAAGTTACTAGCGATAGAGGTTCAGGCTAAGCGACCTAAGAACTATGTCACCTCTCAATCCGGTGAAGCAGTCAAGGCCAGCTTCTCTGGCCAATCTGTGTAGTTCGTCATTAAAAATCCGCACTAGGTGTGCGTAGTGTATGCACTTATAATCTCTTTATAAAGGCCCGTGCCCAACAGTGGGAGATATATAGCTTTTTTTAACTTTTAAAAATGTATTACAGAACGATTAAAATAATACCACGTTTCACGGAACTGTTGGTTTTCTACGGCAGCGAGTCTGCGAGTTATCTAGGTGTGGACTTGAGATTTTATAATTATTCTCAGCGGGAACACGGTGGGTTGATTTCTACAATTATTTAACCGTTTTTACTAACTAACGTTTTAACGTCCTCGGCTCGGAATGCTTACGCGTAACATAGTAACCATCCAAGCCGAGATTACTCCTCACCGGGGGGACCCTTGTGTCGAGTTACTAGCGATAGAGGTTCAGGCTAAGCGACCTAAGAACTATGTCACCTCTCAATCTCTCTGGCCAATCTGTGTAGTTCGTCATTAATAATAAATATCTACAATTATATATTTTTTTAAACACACAACCTAACTTCATTGGATTTTTAGCGAAGGTTTTGCATAAGCAATGATAGCCTGACAGTTAACTGGTTTGACTTGTCATCCGATGGTCGCGGGTTCGAATCCGAGAATAATAATTTAACATCTCTATCAGTCTGCCTGACTCGATTATTCACTATTATGTCATTAAGTCAGAGGCGTGATAGCTCAGTGTCGCCTCAAGTTGCATAATACGCTAGCAACCCAAGTTCGATCCCCGGTGCCGGTACCAATAAATTTGTGGTTTCAAGGTTGCAATTTTATATGCTGATTTACCACGCGCTCGGCGGTGAAGGAAAACATCGTGAGGAAACCTACATGACTTTGAACATTTTTCTAAAAGATGCGAAGTCTGCCAATCCGCACTAGGTGTGCGTGGCGGACTATGCCCTTATACTCTCTTTATGTAGATGGTCTGCGCCCAGCAGTGGGACATTAATATTATATATAAAGGCTGTAACTTTAACTTTATGTCATTATGTGCCTTATTCTGTGAAAGTTATTCACAGAATTCTCTTTCAGAACTAACCAATACCACGTGCGAAATATTAAATAAAAAATCGTCTACTTTACTACCGGACTGTAGTACAGATAAAAATAAAGAAGAGAATCCTACTATAGAAATGAATAATACAAGATTAGAACACGCATTGGATAATGAAACAAAAACAGTAAAAGAACTACCAAAAAAGTTAACGATTAGCAAAATTAATAAGGTGATTAACACAGATACCAAGAACGCGAGTGAGTCGATGCAGAAAAAACAAAATATCTTCGAGTGTGATGATTGTGGCGAAAAGTTTGCAACGAAAGACGTTTTAATAAAACATATATTAGATGTAGACAATAAAAATAATAACGCAAGATACCAAACTCCAATTGTAGAAGGTAAACCAAAATCTGGAAATGAAATATTACACTGTGACATCTGCGACTACGAAACAACGCAAAAACCCAGTATTCACTTGCATTTCAAATTGGACGAAAATAAAAATATACATTCATGTCAAATTTGTGACTATAAATCTGTAAGGAAAAGTTCTTTAGAAAGACATATAAGAACACACACGGGAGAAAAATCGTTCTCATGTCACATGTGTGAGTACAAATGTGTATCTAAAGGCAATTTAAAAACACATTTAAGAACACACACAGGAGAAAAACCGTTCTCATGTCACATGTGTGAGTACAAATGTGCACACAAAGTCAGTTTAAAAACACATATAAGAACACACACAGGAGAAAAACCGTTCTCATGTCACATGTGTGAGTACAAATGTGCACACAAAGTCAGTTTAAAAACACATATAATAACACACACAGGAGAAAAACCGTTCTCATGTCACATGTGTGAGTACAAATGTGTATCTAAAGGCAATTTAAAAACACATATAAGAACACACACAGGAGAA
Organism: Meandrusa payeni; assembly: GCA_029286785.1. NCBI lineage: Eukaryota > Metazoa > Arthropoda > Insecta > Lepidoptera > Papilionidae > Meandrusa > Meandrusa payeni. The sequence goes on from JAGSMX010000026.1 coordinate 2,253,139, forward strand.
AAACCGTTCTCATGTCACATGTGTGAGTACAAATGTGCACAAAAAGTCAGTTTAAAAACACATATAAGAACACACACGGGAGAAAAGCCGTTCTCATGTCACATGTGTGAGTACAAATGTGCACAAAAAAGCACTTTAAAAGACATATAAGAACACACACAGGAGAAAAACCGTTCTCATGTCACATGTGTGAGTACAAATGTGCACAAAAATGCAATTTAAAACACATATAAGAACACACAGGAGAAAAACTGTTCTCATGTCACATGTGTGAGTACAAATGTGCACACAAAATCAATTTAAAACACATTTAAGAACACACACAGGAGAAAACTGTTCTCATGTCACATCTGTGAGTACAAATGTGTATCTAAAGGCAATTTAAAACACATATAATAACACACAGGAAATAAAAAAAGCCAATAACTTAAGACCTTTTTACCTTTTAGACAAAGACATACAATATTATTTATTCTAGATATACTACATAGACAATTTATTCATAGATTACTCAGTCACTAAAACTAGAAAATATAACTTAATTATACATATAGAACAATACATAATACTAACTAAAAAAAGAAATATCTACAATATGATAGGTATTTTACAAGAAATATAACTATGCCAAACCGTCGTCGCTTGGCAGCGTGCCCAGATATCTGGTAGCATAGCCATACAACGGGCAATGCTTAACCTTTGTGCAAGGTATAAGCCAGCCCTCTGGTCACCAGATGTGTCGACCAACTTCTTAGCTATCATATTAAAAAGAATGCACTAGGATCCCACGGACCCAAAGTTTCTACCCCAAACGGCTCAAATATGAAACCTCTATCGAGGTTACTATATTTGCGCTGAGGTTTTCTGCAGTTCCAGCGGCCGCTCCAGCCTCAACAGAATATTCTGGAAGATGTGACTAAAGTAAGTGATGTGCTAAAGTATCGACGCATGTGGCATCCCATAATAAAGGACGACCCATCTTCCAGGGGATAAGAGTCATACCGTCTGGTCTCCTACCATCACTACGCAATAGTCCATTTGGCTCCAAAGTTTTTATACTAAATATGCTCACGTTCGGTCACGTATGCTCATGTACCGTGATAAGATGTTCGGAATCATCCCAGCTACCGATTTGCATTACAAATTCCATCGACACCATCTTGATGGTTGGCGTTCGACGACTGTATCTTTCGCGTAACTTTCCTCCACGCACTGTTAACATGTGGAATCAACTGTCACCAGTGGTGTTTCCGAACCTTTACGATATGTGGACCTTCGAGAAACCAGCATACTCCTATATCAAAGACAATGCACCTTCAGCTCCTCTAGTGTTTTGGACGTTCATGTGACGGTGATCAATTTAGGTGCCCGAGTCTGCAATCTGTCATGGACATTTCATTATGAACTTATTACAGTCACATAATTTAAAGTTCCATTATTACCAAGTAAGTTAAATACTAACACATAAGATCGGCGGCAAATCATAGTGGCACCAATGAACTGAAAGATTTTTTTATACTTTCTAAGCAAGTGCTTGACCACGATCCCACCTGGTGTTAAGTGGAAATGCAGTCGTGGATGGTAAGGCGAACTAGTGTTAGCTGGCAACACATGACACTCAGCGATAGTTATACATAATAACTACTTCCAATGATAGTGATTTATCAGAACGTTATTGTATCTTTAATTCATAATTAATAGTTTAGTTGATCGTCACATGAACTTGGCATTGTAAACAATAACTTAACTTTATTAGTTCTTATTCTGACTTATAATTAATTTTGTAGTAAAGATGGCGTGGACGCGCAGTTTTCACATGTTGTATTCGTTAAAATAATTCTATGTACTCGTACAACCTTACGCTGTCTCAATACAGCGACTGTACTAGTTATTGGACTATTTCATTCCACAAAACCTACAATTATAACAATAGCTTAGTAACTAAATTATTAATTAAAGAGAACAATAAAGTGGAGGTAAATCACTAAGATATCATTGGAAGTAGTTATTATGCATAACTATCGCTGGGAGTCACGAGTTGCCAGTTAATCGACCACTATGATACCAATGAACGTTCATTTTGTACACAATTGGTTTAGCATGATCAGGGCCCAGGTGAGCTGGAGGCTCGTTTGCCCCTTCTAGTTAATCGTTATACGCGCGGACGCCCTCGCCGTCTTTCCAAATAATCGTAGGAATATTACGAAATAAAATTAATCAGAAAGAAACTTTCAACAACCTACCCTTAAAGTACATCCTTTCCAATAAAAAATGAATCATCGAAATCTGTTAGCGTGATATTGAGTTATATGTCCATTTGTGGCGCACATACTTGATGCAAATTTAACACACGCCAACGAATTTCAATTATTCATTTTTGGTTGCTTTTCTTATGGATGCCACTGCCAGAATTGACCAAGTTTCAAAGCACCAAACCAGCTTTCAAATAAAAAAATAATCATCAAAATCGAATCATCCAGTCCAAAGTAATGAGGTAACAGATATTGGAGTGTTCTGAGGAATTGTTCGGAATCATCCCAGCTACCGATTTCCATTACCGCACATCTCGGCAGAATTCCAAATTCCACCGCCACCATCTTGGTGGTTGGCGTTCAACGACTACCTTTTTCGCGTAACTTTCTCGCACTGTTAACTTGTGGAATCAACTGTCGCCAACGGTGTTTCCGAACGTTTACGATTTAGGGACCTTCAAGAAACGAGCCTATTCCTATCTCAAAGGTCGGCAACGCACCTACAGCTCCTCTGGCGCTGTGGATGTTCATGGGCGACGGTGATCACTTAAGATCAGGTGAGCCGTATGCTCGTTTGCCACTTTTCATATAAAATAAAAAAAAACATACAAATTGAGAACCTTCTCTTTTTTTTAAGAAGGTTGTAGAACAATTTTCCACTACACTTATTAAATTTTATTTAAAATTACCCATTAACGACAAAACCAATAAAAACGTTACACTTGTGTCGTTCCTTACTTATACTATGAAGAGTTAGTTCTGAAAAGAACTGTTGTTCAGAGGTAGTTCTCAAAAGGACTGATAGATAATGTTCTCAATAAAACTAGTAATATAGACCTGAAAGGGACTAATAGATAATGTTCTCCATGAAACTAATAAGACGCACACAACTCGACGGCACAACACAACGGACGCACAAGGTCGCTCGCCGCACACTGCTCCGACCGCATTGAACCGAGTCATGCTTCGTCGACCCTCTCAGGCGCCCTCGGGTCGGAATGCTTACGCGTAACATAGTAACCGTCCAAGCCGAGTTACTAGCGATAGAGGTTCAGGCTAAGGGACCTCTCAATCAGGTGAAGCAGTCAAGGCCAGCGTCTCTAGCTAATCTGTGTAGTTCGTCATTAAAAAATCGTCTTTGAAATTTGATTCTATCGTGATGTGGGGCAATGGAATATTTTTTTAAATACCACTTTTATTGTTGATGAAGATAATTTATTGTTGTATTTAATTTTAACGATTAACTTATTACCACAATTAATACCAACCTAAACCAAATAACTTTCAATGGGTTATCTACCTATTGCGGGTTTTAATACGTAAACGCAAACGATATTTTAATTAATAATTCGGTATGTATTAAAATTTCATTATATAATTTTCTAGCAGATAGTCTATGTCGAACTTGTCGGTCAAATGACATGTTGTATTAGCTCTCAAAATTTGACAACATGTTTACTAATTCAAAATAACCTTTATTGGTTATCACGTGTACATAGTGTTATTAAAATATATATTAAACAGAACAATGCCTAAATTACAAATAGATGAAGTGTATTCAAAAAATAATGTGCACCCAATGATTATTCATTTCCAAAATGGATACACAACCAACGATTTCCAGCCGACGGAGTGCATGTTATTTACAGACGATAACTCTAAAACAACTATTGCTACCGAAATAAAAGGATTAATTTACTCTGGGGTAGAGGAAAAAGAAGATTTAGGCAAAACTATAATATTAGCGCGGAATAAAGAAACGGGAAAAGTGAGACTGATAGAAGTCGGGACTGTTGAGTTGAAGCCTGTACTTAAAGTGGATCTAGAAACTACCCAATTGTTACACACGAGTAATCTAGAGTTAAACAGAAAGTTCGGCTCAAAGAAGCAAAAACAAAAAGTTGAGCAACGGGAGAAATTAAAGGTAAATGTGCAGATTGTAAACACACAAATGGAAAACGTTACGCAGGAAATATCCAATGACACTTTGGACCTCTCTGCATACGATAAAATCAATTCAGATGACTTCTACATACCCCCTATCAACAGAGAAGCGCTAAAACCAGAATTAATATACGAGTTAGATAAGATTTTAAGTGATGAACAATATGACAAAATTTATTCAGAATTGGAAAATAAAGATTACAGCTCCGACATACCTGCGTGGATAACAAACATGATATCACCGAAAAAAAATCCAAAGCACATAGTGTTAGGTGTATACGCTGGTGTCTTGATCAAGTTAAATTCAACAATGGTCAGAGAAATAACGAAAAAGATGTTTACGGCTTGTAAATTCTCACCAACACTTAACAAGATAGTACTATCAAACTTCCTGTCAACATCCAATGGAAAACGTAGCAGACCAACACCATACAAAGACAAAGCGTTATGTCATGCTATAATTTTTCTTTTACTTATTAACAATTTGTCTTTGGAGTTGGAATCTCTATGTCAAGGCATCAAGCTAACACCGAATACAGCATCTACAAAGCTTCGAGTCACTGGAGCATCAATTGTAACAGTCAGTAACAAGAAAGTGATACAGTTAAAGCTGCCATTAAGAACTAAGACAGTTTTCAGAAGAAAGAGTAGTAAATTTTAATTGTATATGTGAACAAATTTTTGATTTAATGACCATACTAACTATATTTTCTTCATGCTCTTTTCCGCTGTATGAAACTGTTTATTTGCAGCCATCAGCCCAAACTTCTAAACCTTAAAATGCTCTTGTGACTTAACTTTGATAAAATAGCTGAACCCTGGTGTTATCTGTACAAGCATCACCGTTTTTGTACCCCCTTGTACCTACTTGTACTTTAAATACCAGATGCAGTAAAAGTATTTATTTTGATATAAAGATAATTTGTTACTATCAAATGTGATTTGGAAATGAGTTATCAATTTTTATTACATATATGATATACTATTTTGGTGTTAATGGCTTACACATAAAAGACAGATATATGGCAGACTTTTTTATAGGACAATTTAAGATAAACATTGCCATCTTACATTATATTCATGTAACTCTAACTTATGGCAGATTTTTATCTACTTATCGTTATATTTTGGATAATTCACACTCTCCCCTTCTAGCGTCGCTTCCTCATTACTGAGGGTTGTGATCTCCACGAATTATGTGGCGAACTATTGTCCTCCACCTGTTGCGGTCTTTAGGCGTGTGTAATGCCTTGTGGACTCTTGTGTTGGTGTTGTTGCTGATCTGGTTTGTCCAACTGATAGGGCTCCATCCTCTTAGTTGTCTTCCCTGTACTTTGAGTGTGATAATTCACACTTAAGGCCTCGGTGGCGCAGTAGACAGCGCGTAAGTCTCATAATCTTAAGGTCGTGAGTTCGATCCTCACCCGGGGCAAAACTATTTTACCCCTCACTGGGGGGACCCTTGTGTCGAGTTACTAGCAATAGAGGTTTAGGCTAAGCGACCTAAGAGCTGTGCCTCTCAATCCGGTGAAGCAGTCGAGGCCAGCCTCTCTGGCCAATCTGTGTAAAAAAATCACACTGTATCTTTATAAATTATAGCCTATGTGTTACTCTGATGTGTAAACTATATTATTGTAGAGTTTGATCAAAATCCATTCAGTAGTTTTTGTGTGAAAGTGTAACACTTCATACATCCATACATTCACATTTATAATATTGGTAGGACTATTTAAAACATACTTAAATTTTATACTCAACTGGCCTATCTCTTTACAATTGGTAAAACAAGACATTGTAAGAGCTGGCCTTGACTGCTTCACCAAATTGAGAGGTGGAGGTCGCTTAGCCTGAACCTCTTTATAATTATTTTGTAGATAAGTTCTATGAACAATTAAGGACACTCTTGTGCTGAAGGCTTCGGTTAAGTGTAAAAACAAAAGTTTAATTTTGTACATACTTAAATAAAATATTTTTATATATAGCATTTTTATTTTCATCTTTTCAATCTATACATACAACAATAAAATTGGAGTGTCTGTTTGTAATAACCTCTTTTTATGCATATAAATGTATACATTACAGTACATAACCATAATATTTTTTTTTACAATTTTTTTCTGTTTATTCCAACTTATCTCTGGAACGGCTTTACTAATTTTGACATATTTTGGCTTTAAGGTCTTGTAACCAAGCCATAAATTCCAAAAAAAAAACATTTGACATAACTTCCACTGGCAGATAACTGATGTAATAAGGAGTTAGGCTTCTTTAAAAAAAATTGAAATCAATATTTTTTATTTAAATTATTAAAATATGTTCCTTTTTCAACATACTTCAAAATTTGTTTGATTTTGTTTTTTTTTAAATAGGATTCGCTTTTAATTAGGTCTTAATTTGGTGAAATTGAACATTGGAAAGATCAGTACACATCTGTTTTATCATTGGCACATTGTAAATCTGAGTTTAATTTGTGAATTTAGTGTGATTTTCAATATTTCCTTGTTTTGAATTATAAATGAATGAATGAATACACTTTTGGCAGGATACTTGGGCAGAACTTTGGATACGAGTTGAAAATAATACTGTTGAAGTAGACTGTGGAATCCAGAATATTTATTTGGGTAAACGTTGCTGTTTATATACAAAATATGGTTGCGTATACAATATGGGTTCTATAACATGTTGAATCTTATTATGTCCAATAAAAAGCGGTGTATCCGGCGCGCTATCCCCCGCGCCGCACTCCGACGGAGATCTTACAATATGCGCGTGGCGTGGTTGCTCCGTTTCATTTGTTGCAGCTCGCGGCCGTTGTGTTGTGACCGTCGAGTGTACCCGTCGAGTTGTGCCCGTCTAGTTGGGTTTTCTTAAAAGTTTCACGGAGAACAATTCAGTTCTTTTCAGAACTAACTCTTTAGTATATATGTAATGAACGCCACACACTTTATTGCACAACAATTAATTGTTCGTATTAATCACATAATACAATATTATTGTATACATATGTTGTTGTGTCAAGAGTTTTCTCTGAGCCTGCCATTAAATTGAATTTGAATAAAAATATTATTAAGAAATGTCTGTTTTTTATGACGAACTACACAGATTGCCCAGGGAAGCTGGCCTTGACTGCTTCACCGGAATAAGAGGTGGCATAGCTTTTAGGTCTCTAAGCCTGAACCTCCATCGCTAGTAACTCGACACTAGGGTCTCTTCGGTGTGGGGTAACCTCGGCTTGGACGGTTACTATGTTACGCGCATTCCGATGCGAGAGGGCCGAACGACCACGACTTGGTCGGTTGCTATTTCACGGATAATCTAAGGGACATTCAATAACTAACCTTACTTTGAGTGCCACTTCGGGAAGCGTTAGCGTTGGGAGAAGAAGTGAACATAAAAAAATAAAGAAACGTGGGCATGAAAGGACAAGGCGACTTTTAATAAGAGAGAATTTGTCAATATTTTATGTTATATGATATTGATGAATTTGTCAAGGAAATTGTTTCTGTTAATAGCTATTGTTATAATTGTAGGTCTTGTGGAATGAAATAGTCCAATAACTAGTACAGTCGCTGTATTGAGACTGCGTAAGGTTGTACAAAGAATTATTTTAACGAATACTGTGACAACTGCGCGTCCTCGCCATCTCTATTACAAAATTAATTAGAAGTCAGATTAAGAACTAATAAAGTTAAGTTATTGTTAACAAAGCCAAGTTAATGTGATGAACAACTTAAATTATGAATTTAAGATACAATAAGGTTGAGTTAAATCAATAAGATATCATTGGAAGTAGTTGTTATGCATAAGTATCGCTGGGTGTCATGTGTTGCCAACTAAGAATATCAATATCATTACTTCTATAATATCCTCTGATGGACATAGGCCTCCCCCAATAATTTTCAAAAAGCCTGATATTAAGTTTGCACCGTGGTAACTCAGTGTCCGTGCGGCCTCTATGAGGGTGTTCGTCCTACGCTGAGCTGGTCCGTTGCTCCGTGGTCTCCAATTATAGATGTAAATAAACCGATTTGAAACGTTTTAAACCCCAAATAAACCATTTTAAACGGTTTAAAACTCGACCATGAAAATTAAATAAATGTGTTTTATACTTAATTAAAGGATAAATTTGGTTACCTGACATCGTATTTCATTCCCGAAGTGGCATATAAGTTAGTTTAGCTTAGATTGTCCCAGTAGATTTCGTTAATAAAATAGCTACCGACCGAGTCGTGGTTCGGCCCTCTCGGGCGCCCTCGGATCGGACTGCTAACGCGTAATAATGGTAACCGTCAAGCCGAGGTTACCCCTCGCAGGGGACCCTTGTGTCGAGCTACCACCTAAATAGAGGTTCAGGCTAAGCGACCTAAGAGCTATGCCACCTCTCAAATCCGGTGAAGCAGTAAAGGCCAGCTTCTCTGTGCCAACTGTGTTAGTTCGTCAAAAAAAAAATCGTATTTAATTTTAATGCGGTAGTTAGAAAATCAATAAAAGTACATACCTACCTACATTACCCAGTATACGTAACATATGTATCTACATATTATATATAGGTATACCAAACTATAACTGTAATCTTATTGTTTATGTTTCATTCTTATTTTTTTATTTGTGCTATAGTTTATATACATGTGTGAGTGTAGGCGAGCTGGCAACGTCGCACATTCCGTCGAGTCGAGAGATACGACTAATGTCATTGTCAACGGGAGAGAAAGAGTGTGTGTTTTTAAACCGATACAATTTGATTATAATCGTTCTAAAAAAAAAAAAGTTTATTTACTATTTATCAACACAAGAGTTTTTTAAGATACAAAATAACATTATTAATTATTATCATTAAGATAAAATAATACAAAGTCACAAACCCGAATGAAGCGATTTGTTTCGTCTTTCATTCTTCGTACAGCAAAGGACTGGAATAGTTTGCCCGCGTCTGTCTTTCCTTCCGATTACAATGTGGGTATTTTCAAGAGTAGAGTGAATTGGCTTTTTCTAAGCTAGTGCGCCTTACCATCCAGGACTGCATTTCCACTTCAACATCAGGTGGGATCGTAGTCAGTCAGTTTAAAACTGAAAAAATGGTTTATTTGGATTTTAAACGGTTTTTTCGTTTTATATGGATCGGTTTTAAACCGGCCTTACATCTATATCGCCAATCGAGAACTTTTCGGTTCCACAGGCCATCTGTCCTACGCGCTATGTCTTGCCTATTGCCACTCCAAATAACATGTCGGGCTATGTCGGTTATCTTTCATCTACGGATTTCCTCGTTCCATATGATCTCGTGGGTATAAGGAAAAAAAATCCGTATATTTATTTCATATGTATTATATTGCTTTTGAAATTACATCATGTAAGTCAGATACAATTAAAAAATACAATTGGTTATATAACTGATTATGATAATAAAATAATCCATCACGACCGTATAGCTCAGGGGTTGGCACAGCGGCGCAGGGGATCTTTCGACGTCTTTAATTAATGACAATTGCTTTGTATTCTAAGACTGGAATTTATAAAGCGTACTTCGACTTTGCACAGGCATTTAGCTTACTAGTTAAGTCTGCATTGGAATTTATAGTCATTTGCTGAGCTAATGCTGAGCAAATGCTTAGAAAAGTGTAAGTCAAGGTCATCGTAGACTTACCGAATACTTACATAATTCTAAAAATATTTCGAGTTGTTATAAATTTTAGAATTAGAAGCGTCAATAGGCGAATCGTAAGGTCGTGGGTTCGTGCCGTGAACCATATCCTAGAACAAGCTTAAGCTTAGTTGGACTGGTTTCTGAAAAGAAATATTGCTAGCGTTCTTTTAAAAAAAAAAATTTTTTTAGAGAGTTGTTTAAATTTAATTTTTTATTAAGTAATGCAGTCACCATTACCAACTTCTGATATACATAAGTAACAAGCGTACTTAAAATTTAGGATGGTGCCTACATTAAATTCAATCATTCACGCTCCACACCTCGAAGGGGTAGGCAGAGATCACGGACTTCTACTTGGTACAATCCTGAGACACCTCATTAGCTTGATTCAGATCCATCTGCACATCCATAATTGTGGGTTATGGGTACTCATTATCTGCCCAATTCTTAACATATCGCCAATCTGATCCTTAGGATCTCTACCGACCCCACAACTAACTTCCACGTTATAATCCGTCATTCTTCCTCTCTATATGTCCGAACCATACCATACCTTTCACGATATCCTCTTTCAAACCACACAATTCTTTCATCATTCACAGTTACATTTTATCAATTATCTTATAATCTATACTAATTAATGAGACCTTTTTCTTATTATCTTTCACTTCATTAACTACACATTTGATAGACATGATATACCATAAGATACAGGGTGTTTTAGGGAAGGTTTTACTATATAATATATTGTTGATTATTCGTCCCATGCATTTTTTTAGTTTGAACCAACTTCTATAACAAATACATTCGATTGATATGTAATTATATTGTTAAATATCCAATTTGACACGTTTTAAATCAGTTAAAAATGAAATAAAACTGAAAAAAAAGGAAGGTACGGGAAAAATTCACAGTATTTAGGGCATCAGCGTCGCCTATTACATCGGCATCGCGTGACCGACGATATAACGCCGCCTGGACGGACCCCGAGTCCAATAGTCCGCTAAACCAATTGTTAACAAAATGTACTTTTTTTTCTTATGACGAACTACACAGATTGGCTAACTTTGACTGTTTCATCGAATTGAGAGGTGGCTCTAGCCAGCTCTTAGGTGGCTTAGCTTGAACCTCTATAGCTAGTAACTTGACACCATGGTACCCTCGGCTTGAACGGTTACTATGTTACGCGTAAGCATTCCGATCCTAGAGGGCCGAACCACGACTCGGTTGGTAGTTATTTTATTAATAAAACTATTTGGGACAATCTAAGTTGAACTAACTTATATACCCTCACCGAAGGGACCCTTGTATCGAGTTACTAGCTAATAGAGGTTCAGGCTAAGCGACCTAAGAGCTATGCCACCTCTAATCCGGTGAAACACTGAAACACAAGTGTTACAAAAAAAATATTTTGTAACATTTGTGTATGGTGTGTAAAAAAATTAGTAAGAACAGCCTCTATCGAACGCTCACACGCATTGAGGCGTCTTCGTATACTATGTTTGTGTGCGTTCGTTTGCAAAAAATGCTGACAACAACTCGTGTTTAGCTTCTCTGGCCAATCTGTGTAGTTCGTCATAAAAAAAAAACTCGTGACGACGCGTTGCGGTGTTCACTGTCGATATTACTAATATTGTGAAATTGTACGAGAACTGAATGCTGAGCGTCCAGACAACCTAAAATAGGTTTCTAAGATGCGTTTTAATGTGTATAATCTTATATGTAAAATGTATTAAATAAATAGATTAAAAAAAATGTTGCCTTTTAAATCATTTGTGTCACTATGGTATTACCACTGGCAAGTTAGTATTTCACGTATTTGGTAATTTTGTAATTATTATTGACATAACCGTAATAGATCGGTTTTATAATGAAACGGCACTGGCAAACATCAGACTCGGGCTTCCCTGAAGCTAGATTCGCGAGCGCGAGCGGTCTCGGGTACTACGTATGCTTTTTATTGTATAAATTCGATTACCTACTACAAGCTAAATAACTATAGTTTCGTTTCGTCATAATTAATAGATATCTATACAAATAAATAATTTTAGTGTCTGCATGTAATATAAAATCAGCGCTGTCGCATCCTTGTGACAGCATATGCTGAGACGGTGTCCGATATTGGCATCATATGTTTTGAATTATTTTTCCGTGTAACTTTAACTGTGTTTTGTCTATTTTTCATTCTTTTTTAATGTGTGTTATATTCAGTCTGTGATGTGTTTTTGTATTGTGATGCCAATAAATAAATGTCTATGTCTATGTACCGGCTAATATCTGGAACGGCTGGACCAATTTTGACCGGACTTTTAAGGACAGATAGCTGATGTAATAAGTAGTAACTTAGTCTACTTTTATGTCATAAAAAGGTAATACTTAATACTTTTTAATCGCGAGGCGCAGCTAGTACGTAATAAAATGTATATATATATATATATATATATATAGTTATACATCCAACAGTACAACTTTGAGAGATCGAAGTCTAAACTTAAAGGAAGGATTATTTGATAACCGTGCACGATAGCAATAAAACGTTCTAATACATGAGAACACTGAACAAAGGAAAAGGACATAGGCCTCCTCCAACGAATAATAAACGGAGCTTAGCCCTGCGACCGTTATGAGGTCGTCAGACATCTTGGACAGTGGTCTCCAATTGAGAACTTCTCACTTTTGATTGAGACTTGCGTCCACATTCTTAAATAATCATCAAATTCCATTTACATATTGAAATTATTTAAGCGAACCCCATATTAATATCTAAGGAGAATCAAGTTCAGTCTTTATTTCGTATAGTGGATCGGGTTCTATTTTGATGGCACTCTCCGGTAGCCTGACCTTCGTGGCACCATCAGCACTTGGAGTTGGATCGCCATCACTCATTTCGGCTGTGCACAGTTCACTTAGAATCATTTTACTTCTAGAGGCGTTGTTCATTTTATATCTCAGTACGCAATATTCGAGTGCATTGTAGGACGTGTAACAACTCCTACACTGGAACACGATCGAGTCGCGTAAATGTTTTGTCTCTTGATACGAATTGAATTTGATATCGTCGTTAAAGCTTTTGATGCACTCTTGGCACTCAACATTGGTAGATCTGACTAGCCAACCGTAGTTAGCCAAGTCTTCGATATCGAAGTCGTCGTGGAACTTCTTGATGTGCCGCTTCAAAGTCTTTCTCGAGCTAAAGTCTTTTATGCATATTACGCAACGCGGTAATGATTTGCCACTCATTTTGATAATTGAATCTGAATGTCTCTCCTCTTTGTGCCGATCAAATTGGTCATGACCTTTCATAACTAGATTACATTCCTCGCATTTGTAAATGGCGTCCTCGGCTAGATGGCTGGTTTTCGAATGTGCGTTCAACGCTTCTATGGAACTGAACGATATTGAACAATGATCGCACGGATGGGTGTTCATATTGAACGAGTGCAGCAATTTAAGATGTATTTTGCACGATTTCGCCGATTCGAATCGCTTGTGACATATGTGGCATTCGGGGAAAAGATTTGAATGTGGGTGTTTAATCCTTACATGTTTCCTAAGACTCCTTCTCTCTTTGAATAACGTGTCACATTCAATACACTTGTACCTTTGCATGCCCATATGCGTGTATTCTATATGTCGTCTGATGTTTCTTTTAGATTTGAACTGTTTCTCACAGTAGTCGCATTTCGACCACGAGGTGTTCGTGTGGACAATTTTGATATGCGAAGCGAGATAGTACTTGTTACTGCACACTTTCCCGCATAACTGACAATCGACATTCTCATCAGTTGTATGCTTTAGTTTGATGTGATGTTTTAACGATCTATCGCTGTAATATACACGATCGCAAAGGGTGCACTTGTAGGAGGCTAGGTCGAGAGAGGTAACGATGGTATTGGAGGAAATTAATGAATCGTGATGAGATTGGGGATGAAAAACTCTCCTGTGAAACTCCAGACTTGAGACATCCGTAAATAATTTGTCACATAGACCGCAAGGATTGGCATCTGAAGGGGGCAAGCAAATCTTTCTATGCTCCAAAATTGTTTCTTTGGTATAAAACTTATTAAAGCAGACGTTACAAGTGGATAAGCAGTAATATTTGTCATGGATCACTCGCATATGGTCTTTGAGTTCGTAAATGGTGTCGAATGCGTTTTTGCAGAACTCACAATTCAGAAAGTACCTCCTCTGCGTTGGACTCGCGTCTGTTAATTTTAATAAAGATCTCTTGCAGTATTTATAGAAGTCTTGGAATGAATGCTCTCTCTTGACATGAAGGCGTAGCAATGGTTCGTGGATAAATGATTGATGACATTTACTACAAGCAAACTTAGATTTCTCTTTGTAATCAAAATGGTTGTACAATTTGGAATCGTAATTCTGTTTATTACAGAAGGCGAAGTGGGCACTGATATTATCTTTTCCAACAATGATTTTGCAGCAAATTTGACAATTGTAACTGTCAGCACTGGCAACATTGTGAGTTGTTCTATTGTGTCTTCTTAAACTTTGATTGGATGTGTAAACCTTAGGACAAGCACTGCATCGGTATTCTCCTCTTTCCCCGTGAAACATTTCTGTATGCCTTTTCAAATTTCTATTATTGGTGTAAACCTTTTCGCACAACTGGCATTTGAAGTTACCCTTTTCTGTAAGTTGGTGGATTGATAGAATATGCGCTATAAGCGATGGTTTTCCTCTAAATATTTTCTTACAATCATCGCAAGTGAGATATTCTATTTGCGGATTGTGGAGTTGATTTGTGTGTCTTTTCAAATTTCTCTCCGTTGTGAAAGTCTTATCGCACAACTTGCATCTAATATCGGTGCGTCTTCCGTGTAAATGTACCGTTATCATGTGAGACGTTATGTTCTGTTTCCTAGTAAAGATCCGCCCGCATAGATCGCACTCGGGGAACGCCTGCCCGTATCTGTTGTGACCCCTCGAAAGGTGCAGCTGCAAGCCCCCCGGGCTCCCAAATCTCTGGTCACATATTTCGCAATAACACGAGGAGTTCTTGTGATAATTTTCTATATGGGTCTGCAGATTATATTTCCTGGTGAATTTTCGGCTGCAGTAATCGCAAACGAAGTCCATTTGATTTTGAAACATCTTTTCTTATCTGTAAATAGATTAAATATAACTAAAACAACATATTTTTAAACCACAACTTCAAAAAAGTTGGATCAATTAATTTTGATTTTTTTTTTTGTTTTAAAACAATATGGTTGCTACTTGTGTAATAATTTATACTGCTCTAAATACGTGTATATTCTGCTAACTTTAAAACTAAATCTTTATGATTTATATATATATATATATATATATATATATATATATATATATATATATATATATATATATATATATATATATATATATATATATATATATATATATATATATATATATATATATATATATATATATATATATATATATATATATATATATAACAAGCTGACCCAGCAAACATTGTTTTGCCATGAAAAATATTTGTAGTAATAATAATAAATAATGATATTCTTAATTAATTAACAAAAATTATAACAACAGTATTACTAATTACAATTTTTACTGCAAGTAATACTACACGTATGTAATATTTTAATTATATCTTATTTTTTGTGTCTGTTGTGCGTTTATATGTTTGTGTGTGTGTAGTGATTGTGGTTTAAATATAAAAAAAATAACATTTTCCATCCACCTAGGATCAAGAATTACTAAATGACTATTAAAAAAATAGGGGTTGGTGATTTAGGATTGTATTTTTTTAATGTCACATTATAAAATTTTGTTCAAAATACCAACATGGAGGTATATTTTACTACTGCATACCCTCATTACATGTTTGCCCTCTAAAAAAATAATGCTGTTTTATTCAAGAGGCCGCTGAAACCAATCTGCTCAGTCTAGAGCACATGCGTAAGGTAGCTAGTTTTTCGCTTTTTATAGATTACATTTTGGAGAGGAATTACATTGTCTAATTCCCCCATCGGAATTCAAGATGAACTGCTGGATTCCATCCTTTTGTTATACAAACAAAATGCTTGGCTTTATCTTTCATTATTCATACAGCATAGTACTGCAATAGTTTGCTTTCCCTCCATTACAATGTGGGTGTTTTCAAGAGTAGAGTATATAGATATCTACTAAGCTGTGTTAGCCTACAACCAGTATATACACTTGTGTGTAAAATCCATAAGTACACATAATGAAAATCAACAATGTATCAGCCTTGCGACAGCGCATGCTGGTGTCCAATATCACATCCTTAGTCTGTTCCTACCTTTAATTGCATTTTGTTTATTTTTTAATGTGTGTATTTTTTTATATTTTGTCTGTAATTTGTTTGTATATTATGATGCTTATAAATAAAATGTCTATGTCTAATTCTTTATCTTGCTGGACTTATTATAAATAAATCGTGAATCCTCCACAATTATGTCTATTAAAAATTGATTACTCGTCATTTACCTGTGATATTAAATATTGCTGGTACATTACAAAAAAATAAAACTTTCTAATGTACATAGTAAGGCTGCATAGTCCAATTTTAGTTGCAAGTAGTGATTCGGTTTTCTCGCAGTTTCGAGTGCGCCTGCGAATGTACTATAACTTTTTTTTTAATATTAAAATAAAAAAGCCGGGTTTCGAACCGATTACTGACAGACCATGCGTCCACTACCACACATGGGTATTTATAATATATCCTGTGTATTTTACTTGTACATTCTAAGTCTAGTCTAATCGGCATATGGTTTTAAATATTCTAATACTTACATTTATATTTCCACCCTAACTGTTATTAAACATATTGTAGAGAATATTGACGGGTAATTATAGTTCTTCATATTTTCTATGTCTTCCTTAAATTAGAGCAAATTATTTCTTCCAGTTACATATTCACATATTCTTAGTTAATAACAATAATATTAGTAACTTTATAAAAGCTTAGCTGTCAAAGGCTGTCAGTTTCTCCAAAAAGTTTTTTTTTAATTTTATGACCTGGTAACATATACTTTTAGTCACTCCCAAAAGTTAAGCTCGGCTTGGGCAAAGAGTAAGTACTGCGTACAACCAAAGAGAATTGAATACTATTTTTTTGGGAAGCACGTCTGCGTTGATCGGCCAGGAGACTGCTACAGTTTCATGGGCCTTATTATTTAGAGGACGTTTCAGCCTGAACCTCGATTGGTATAAGCTAGCGTAAATATCCCCGAGATGGAATTTCAAATTGATAAATTGCTTCAGTCGGATTACATTTTATACTACTATCAGTTATCGTGGTATTTCCCTAACAACCTAATTGAAGATTATTTGTCGACCTATTTTTATCAGAAACATGCTCATTATACACTGAAGTGGACAGTATTTTTATACTCCTTGGGTTTTTTTTTCTATTTCCAACACCTAGTCTATATTGTCTATATTTATCTCGTTTATTCTTTGACGCTATTTTACTCAGCCGGCCGGGTGTCATCAATCGATAATTTATATACAATTTTGCCTTCGGTTTTCGTTTCGTTCTTTATTAGTAGTTATTAATTGTAATGTTGTAGTCAAGTGTGTGGTAAGAATGAGTTTTGTTAAGTTTTGATTGCTAAATAATAGACTGAATATTTAAAAAGAATGTCAGCTGAAAAGATTTGCAGAATATGTTTGAGTTCAAATGTTCCCGTGTTTACTCTCAAGAATACTAGTCTTCAAAGTTTGTATGAACTACTGACGGGTGGATATGTGAGTATGGATTCTATATATTTCTCTTTTCATAACTCACACAATGTTCGTAGCACATCCGCTTATTTTCTAGGCAACCATGGGGCCATTGGCAATTCAATTCAAAATGTTACTCATATTCATAGGTTACATGTAATCTGAAATCAGAATTGTTTTCTGCGACGAGCCACGGGTGCGCCGTGGTTCGTACGTAATCACGAGCTCCAAGTTGATACAGGATTGCCGACAATAGCCCAATTCTTTAAGCAGGCATCTCAACTCGTTTTTAGAGGCTGCCACCAAATATTGTAACTTCTTGGTTACGTCCGCCACATATAAAACGATAGAGGTTCGGGCTAAGCGATCTAAGAGCCGCCTCTCAATTCTGTGAAGCAATCTAGGCCTTGCTTTTCAAGGCAAGCTTCTCTGGCCTATCTGTAGTTTGTCAAAAAAATCAAAATGTCACTTTACCAATTATTACAAAGATGACAAATGGATAAAGTGTTTTTGACCAAAATACATTACATAACAAAGCCAGCAAACTTTATCAAATCCTATATTACATAATCTGCAATAATGGGTAATTGATTGACAATTATACTTTTGAAAAAGGCAGAAAATCCTGATTAAGTGATACTGCGTCCTACACTGACTAAAGCTGTTGCAGTTGTGTTGTGGATCCCGAGATGGGCAGCGCAGCGCCATGACATGGTATCTGCAATCAGTGGTGTAGACCTGCCGCTTCCGAGCCTCGCTCTTGCGATGGTCTCAAGCAACAGGTCCAGCATGCTTAGGCGTCGTCGGGACTTTTCTGAGTACCGGAGAAATCCCCTTTGAGGATGAAGTCCGGTCTTTGCCGGGACCGGCCGGTTGTTGGGGTGGGCAGGGGCTGCCCAGGCCGAGTCCCACACATCCCTCCGGGCCCACCCAGGGTACCGGAGGAAAGTCTATAAAAAGATTCCCTCGCGTGAAAAAAAAAGGTGTGTTGTGGATCTATTATATTTCAATATGATTGAAAAATATTTGCCCCACCAAAAAATATAAATATATAACTAACTTTTTTAGAAATAAGTTAAGTAGTGTTGTTTGTAAGTTGTATCTATTTGTGAATGCCATGTTTTCCTATGGTGATGATGATGTAGATGATTACGTCCTGCCGATTTCGGCTATGGCAACACTTAGAGACTGCCAAGTCATGAGCCAGGTCATGCAGTTGAGTGTGCCCTCACGTGGCTTGCACAACCACTCTTCCTTGTTTTCCTATGATTACTGCGGCAATCACAAAGTGTATTAAATTAGCATATTATAATTGTACTCACTGTTGGAAAACTTTATTAAAATAAATAGTTGTGGTCATCTTTGAGTAACATAAAGATATATGATTTCTTTTTCAGCTAAAAGTTGAAGATGGGAAACCTTTTATGGCTTGTGTTCTGTGTTTTGCGAGGCTGAATCGCTGTAAAAAGTTTCAGGAGCAGGCGACTAAGTCCAATAAATTCCTGCAACAACTTGTTACGGGAGGGTCTTCGGTATTATTTATTTAATTTTTAACCATCGAAAGACGAGGAAGTATTATTTTGATGTTAGTCCGCTTGTAGCATTGTTGTTCGATCAAATTTTATTTATTGTCTAGAAAATTAATTGTTGATTGAAATATAAGTAGGTTTATGGCAATTCAACGCTAGCTTGATACTCATAATGTTAATAAGTATGAATGTTGCAGAAGAGAATGGAAAGAAAATTAGAAAGAGTATCCTTAGGTACCGTTAGTGACAAAAACAGTAGTATGTTTAATTTTTCACTGTCAGTAGGATATTTGCATTTACGTTAATCTTAAGTGTGGATTAATTATAAATAGGATGATAGATTGATATGGTTGGTATGATTGAATTACGGAGAAAGATTAAATTGTTTTGAAGGAGCGCAACTGTACAAAAAATACACGTCAAGAGGGTCACACTTAGCGCATTCATAATGCAACTTGATAAATTCCTTAACTATAGCTAATCGTTCCCTAGCAAATGAATGATGACTCCTTCTTCCATGTGACAGTGAACTTATTTTTTTTATAATATTAATTATTTATTGTTCCCATGTAAGTGACCTGTAATGTCTAAAGTTAGAATGAAGTTTCTAAAACCTAATATGGATTGGATAAAACGATAGCAACCCGAGTTCGACCCCGTGTTGGCACCAATTAATTTGTTTCAATTTTAAGCACTGATTTAGCACATGCTCGGGGGCGAAAAAATATAGTGAGGAAAAATGTCTTTGAAAAGCTTTCTAAGACGTACGTCGTCGTAGAGGAGGCCTGTGCTTCCGAAAACGGAGATGACAGTGCAGCCAAATACCAACTCGCGGCACTGGATTCTATGGAGAGGCGGGCCAAAAAGTTGATAGGTGACCAAGTGCTACACCTAGATAGTCTTGAGCACAGGCGCAAGGTGGCCAGCCTTTCGGTGTTTTACAGATTACATTTTGGAGAGTGTGCACAGGAATTACACGAGTTAATTCCCCCATCCCCATTCTACCTTCGAACGCTTAGACACTCGGCGGGTCTCCACCCTTTTATAGTCGATGTTCTGTGCGTCCGAACGAAGCGATTTGAGTCATCGTTCATAGTGCGTACAGCAAAGGAGTGGAATAAGTTGCCGGCGTCAGTCTTTCCGTCCAAGTACGACGTGGGAGCCTTCAAGAGTAGAGTGAATAGGTACTTACTAAACTAGCGCGTACCATCTTTCGACTATATCACCACTTAACACCAGGTGGGATCATGGTCAAGCGCTAGTTTACACGCATAAAAAAAAAATCTTAGGAAGTTTTCTAAGACATGTATGTTTCCTCACTATATTTTTTGAAATTGTATGTACAGCCTATAATGCTAAGTGTCGATTTGAAATAGTCTTTTGTTTTAACTCATTTATTGTTACTTGTTCCATCTAAACAACTTTTCAGCTAACACAATTAATTGAATCTCAACGTAACATATACGGAGGAGGGGAAAATTTTCAAATCACACCCATCTATCATGTCCACTTGGAACCGATTAATGATGTTGAAGTGGGAATTGACTGCAAGCCAGAGAAACATGGCTCTGTTCCATTGATGAATGAAGTTAAAGATGAGAAAGAGAATGAAGTAGACAGGCTTGATCGGAAAGGTATGAATAATAAATTTACATGAATAATTTACAGCATCAATAGCCTAATGGTTTAGGGTTAACAAAACGTAAGATTCCAGTTCCTACCATTCAAATAGCACAAGTTTAAGCTTATTTGGAACAGTTAAGTTTGTCAGTAACAATTTTTTCAAAGAAATACTATAAGCATTATTAAAGTATAGTCTGATAAGTTTCCTTTTACAATGCATAATCTACTATTTATAAAATTTTAGTGTCACAGTGTCTGAAAAGGATTTATTATTAAATTTCTTGTGTATATTTAGGAGGTCTAAGAATAGGATGTAATTTTTTTTTTCATAACCCTTACCAATAAGGTACAGGACAAAATTTTTTTTTAAATTTTTTTTGAACAACCTTTTTTTTTAATTTTTTATTTGACATTAAAAATACACAGGACCATAAAGTTTCAACCTTCTACCACCATTCTCCATTTCTTAATAGCTTATTATTAGTACCTAAATACTCATATTGTTTTTTTTATGGTCATAATTAGTGATGTAATATAAATGTATTAATTAATAATAAAGAATTATGGATTAAAAAAAAAGGATGTTTGGTGTTTTATTATGTTCATTTGCCATCAAAATTTCACAGCGATTCCTCTTCCAGTCATAGATCACATCCCTACAATAAGTTAGCTATTATTTATATTATGAATACCAAAATATTCTCCTGCATATGATAAAACCTGGTTTGCCCAAACAGCTTATATAGATTGTTATTAGTCACCAACAAAAGCCAAATACAAATTAAATGCCTGATGTTAGTTAATATTTGAAATATTGTAAACAAATATGAATACTTCATCGTCATAAGCCTCTATTGACCCCCTCACCTGGGGACCCTTGTGTCGAGTTACTAGCGATAGAGTTTCAGGCTAAGCGACCTAAGAGCTATGCCACCTCTCAATCCGGTGAAGCAGTCAAGGCCAGCTTCTCTGGCCAATCTGTGTAGTTAAGAGCTCCATTGTGAGCGTACAGCTATACTCTGTCATCTTTGTGTGTGAGATCACTTTGGGCGCCCTTGTCTGAAGTTTTTCTAGCATTCTGCCAGGATGGTGGCCAAGTTTACCCATTTTTTCATACAGCTGTTCAGAGGAAGCAGAGGCTGAGGGTTCTTTAGACAGCCGTGTGGTAATCATAAGCTCCTTCAGTATGGACTCGTTGGTTCTCATGACAGTCCACGGTGTATGGAGTCTTTCCTAACACCACATCTCGAAAGAGTCATACGACTATCTTGACGAAACATATAGTGAGCATGCGAGTTGAATGCAGTCGCGGCGTCAGTTAGAGCGGAAGCATCCCCCCGCTGTCCGCAAGCCACCCCTCGCGCGCTTGCAGTGTACTGATGTGACAGTTATCGTACGCTTATCATGTCATCGCGTTTAATAATGAAGGTGCGATCACGTTTTGTTTATTTAATTTTAATAATGGCTGATCAGATTCCATCAAGTTCCGTTACAAAGAAGAAATGTTTAAGACATGTGTACTTATTACATTTTTTTTATATCGTTTTTATGTTTGATAAATATTTTATTATTTAGTTTTCATCGTGGCAACTTAGTGTAAAACTTAAAGAATTGTTAAAATCTATCAACACATTATGGTCATCGATAATTTTAATTAGGTACGTCACTATCGCATTCTTGAGCTCTGCATTCAACTCGCGCGCTAATTATATAGCATGTCTACTAAAAGGGCCCATCGGTTACACTATCGCTGTAGTAGTGGATCCGGGAGGAACTTAACGTTTCCATATCATAGCAAGGATGTTGACTCCCCTCCTTAGTTGAGCTTCAGCTCAGTGCAAAGCGGCACCGGTGCGATTCGCTGGAGAGCGAGAGGCTCCTGGAGGACGGCCAGTGGTTGTAATGAGTAGACTACTTATACTATCTTTTGGAGTTTTCTTCGTCTACATCCTTATCTCGCATTGGTCCACCACGTTAACCAGCGCGACCTCGCTCGTTATTGTTAATATTTGTTTTTGAAGTAGAACTTCTTTGCTCACGCTTGACTTGGGGGAGTAAACTGGTTACAAAAAGTGTGATCGGGCGAGGCGAATGGAAGTTGAGAGGGAGATATAAGTTAGTGCATAGACAATTACATTACGAGACAGTGCAGGCGTATCACACTGTAGGAATAAGAGAGAGCAGTGCGCGCACACATTGTCTCTCTCTCATACCCAGTTAGTATATCTAAGACACAGTGCAGGTCTATTGTCTGTATCACACTGTAGGAGCAGGAGAGAGCAGTGCGCGCACATTTTATTTCTTTCTTTCTCTCATAGCCAGTTACGTTTCGTATATCTAAGACACAGTGCAGGTCTATTGTCTGTATCACACTGTAGGAGCAGGAGAGAGCAGTGCGCGCGCACATTTTCTTTCTTTCTCTCTCTCATAGCCAGTTACGTTTCGTATATCTAGGACACAGTGCAGGTCTATTGTCTGCATCACACTGTAGAAGCAAGAGAGAGCAGTGCGCGCGCACATTTTCTTTCTCTCTTGAACAGTAGTGTATATATTTTGTTTAAAATATATAAGCTAAAGAAGTTTTTACTTCAGAGGTGTGGTCTAAAGCCTCTCTGGTTTTTATTTTAGAATTTGACGGTAACGCTGCAGAGTTCCAAGACACTTCCATAGATAGACAGACAGACTCTGAAGATGACTTGCCTCTGATAACTATTGGATCAAGCATTAAAAAGAAATTGGAAACTACAAACAGTGTAAAAAAGCAAGAAATACATAAGGAGGAGAAAGGTAAATTTAATTGCATTCTCTTATGTGCTGTGGTCTTATCTTAAGTATATCTATATATATAAAAGAGAAAGTGTGTGGGTATGTTCCATATAGGCTCGGAAACGGCTGGACGGATTTCAATGAAACTTTCAGGGAATCTTCATCTTCGAGTAATCCTGTAAAAAAAGTTTGGTGACGATCGGAGCACTCCTCCTTTATGAACTGTTAAATACAGCTTTTATTTACTATGATGATGTTCTATTGTTTTATAACACAAATTTGTTTTGACACATGCGTTGTGTATATTTATGTCATTATGAACCATATTGAAGTACAATAAAGTATACTGAAGTGTAATGAAGTATATTAAAGTATACTGAAGTATATTAATGATAATAATTAAGGATTTGGAAGTATTCAAGGTAAGTTATAGCGCCGCCAATGTATCCGTTTACTGATGCTGCTGATATGTACATGGGTGTAGGTAATGATCTTCACCCGCTCGAGAGGAGAATGAATACGGAGAGAAATGAATAATTTAATATATTGTGAGAGTTAAATTAAATATTTAATGATGTTAGTTTATTGTTTAAATAAAATAAAGCAAAATCTAGCACGGTGAAGCGGGCTGGGTACGCTACCAGTATATATAGTAGCTAAGTATACTCAATGATCGTTAATAGGTTCAAATTCCCCTATTCTAGGGAGCTTTTGAACAATTCAACTTACATTGCCCCCCTCCTCCCCTCTCGACCTCCGTCTAGACCGAGAGGTCGGGAGGGCGTAGCAGTTAGATTCGTCGCGGCTGACGCTTGAGGGATTAGCCTAGACGTAAAAATAGTTATTCCTAAAAAAATCCGTTCTAAACGGTACCCACGACCAGGGGAGCAGTCGCCCCCTGCGCTGATTACCCGGGTAATGGGATCTACACCCCGAGTCCCGTACCTGCGAGGTTCCCGTGAATCTTGTAGACGACCCGTTGTTGTTGTCGTTCGAAGATCGTACAGCGCTCTCCATGTTCAATATAACAACGCGTTTAGGATTTTTTTTGGGCTGGCCCGTTTCTGTAGTGCATCGGGGATGTTCGCGGATGCACAGGCGGCTTGCTTTTTTGCGACAATGCGAAAGTGGTGTGTATCTCTGGTGCACAGGGTGTGGGCCAGCTCCAACAGCATCAACTGTTATAATTTTTAGGTTTCGTGGAATAAAATAGTCCAACAACTAATACACTCGCTTTATTGAGACAGCGTAACGTTGTACAAGGAATTTAAAACGAATACCGTCACAACGGCGCGTCCTCATTATACAAAATTAATTAGAGGTCAGATTAGGAACTAATAAAGTTATATATATCTCTATAAAGTTGCAAATGGCATTTTTGACACCCCTGAGCATCTCTCCGCCGTAGCTTTTACTGTACCGTCGCGGTTACCTAGCCCTTCACGATACCAATTGTTGTGAAGCAGTTTATTCAGATCGAACCTAGGTAAGAATGCGCCCTTAAATAGAATTAGTATAGAATTCAACTCTTTTTCAAAAACGGACGATATCGACCTCTTTTTTCCTAGTATAAGTATGTATAAACAATCACTAATCTACAAATAGTTTTTTTTTTTTTATTAGTTAATTTTTAATTTCAAATTTAGTTTTATTTTTACTTTTGTGTTAATTTTATTTTTATCTTAACATTGTCACTCGCCAATTAATTGCTTGCAGTCTACGCCTATAACTGCGATGGCATTGACTTCACAACTTTTCAATGTTTTATGTATTGTTTGTTAAAAATGTTCATTGTGTTGGTGTTCAATAAATAAATAAATTATCGTCTGCAATGTCAAGTTAATGTGACGATCAACTAAATTATTAATTATGAATTAAAGATACAATAAGGTTCAGGTAAATCACTAAGATATCATTGCAAGTAGTTATTATGCCTAACAATCGCTGGGTGTCATGTGTTGCCAGCTAACACAACATAACTGTAAATATTCCGTCAATAGCGTAATGGTTTAGGTTACGGTCTGCGTCGTCGTAATCTCGTAGTTTCTTAACCACCATTCGACTATTGACGTGAACCATATCCTAGCATAAGCTTAAGCTTTTTACGAATAAAGCGCAACCATAGACTTGTGTACATGGTCTTTTCTATTGTAATCTAATTGTTCAGTTTGTTTTGTTACTATATATTTTTTTAATGCCCGATTTTTGATGGTGGTGTTGGAGAATGCCCTGGTTCAAGCCAATAAGTTTCTACGCCACCGATTTTTTATGCCGAACTACACAGATCGGCCAGAGGCTGGCCTTGACTGCTTCACCGGATTGAGAGGTGGCATAGCTCTTAGGTCGCTTAGCCTGAACCTCTATTGCTAGTAATTCGACACAAGGGTCCCCCGGTGGTAACCTCGGCTTGGACGGTTAAAAAATATTCTGTGGGAATTGAACCACGGTTTTCAACTGACACCTGATCAACGTAGAAGTTAACTTGTTCTGGGCTATTGAGTCATTACGCGACCGATGCGTCCGTGTTTCTCATGGCCATTTTTCAATTGTAGTTAAGCTTAGCTTAGTTGGAATGGTTTACAAGAATGTTAAGAATATTTCTGAAAAAAAAAGTATTGCTAGGTCTCTTTTTAAAAAAAAAATGTCTACGTTTTTAAAATAGAACACTATTCCAAGTCCGGGACTATGCCACACGCGTTTGTTTTGCGGGCAGGAACGGGAACTTGCCAATCAAGCGGATATAATCAATATGAAATCTGCCGTACTAGAGAATGAGGAAGGTGGAGGCAAACCGTTTCGTACGTCGTGCTTCGAAAATAAAATCACCCTGTAATTCACGCTTTCCAGATTTCGAAGTTGACGCAAAGGAAATAGAATTGACAGAGGAGGAGCAGAAGTTGGAACTCCTGGAGCGCGCCAGCTCGGCGAACTACCTCAACTCACCGTACAAGTGTGTGAAATGCTACAAGGGCTTCGTACATCCTCAGGCGTTTAGTAATCATATCGAGAAACATGACCTGGTAAGTTGTCACCTGAGGATCTCCACGCTCTGAAGCACGTCTCTGGGATTGTCACTTTTATTTATTTATAATAGTATATCAGCTAATTTAATGTCACAGTTACATAGGAAAATGGAAAACAATTAGACGTTTTTTTTTTGACGAACTACACAGATTGGCCAGAGAAGCTGGCCTTGACTGCTTCACCGGATTGAGAGGTGGCATAGCTCTTAGGTCGCTTAGCCTGAACCTCTATCGCTAGTAACTCGACACAAAGGTCCCCCCGGTGAGGGGTAACCTCGGCTTGGACGGTTACTATGTTACGCGTAAGCATTCCGATCCGAGGGCGCCCGAGAGGGCCGAACCACGACTCGGTCGGTAGCTATTGAATCTCGACTCGGTCGGTTGCTATTTCACCGATAATCTAAGGGACATTCAAAAGCTAAATTACTTTGAGTGGGCTAAAACTAACGCTGGGAGAAGAAGTGGCCGAAGAAACTCCAGCAACGCTCCTAACATCTAAGGGGTTGGGCCTGCCCATAAAATAGCGGTAACCCGCGAGGATTATTCGCAACCTCCGACGGTCGCGAATGGACGCTTTGTGGATTTGTAAAGATAACAATTAGACACACAAAATTTATGAAAGTTAAGTTTACTAAGTTAGGTAAGTACTTGAATAATGACGCGTCAAACATTATTACGTTCTTGCACATGTTAGTGCTTATGTAAATTAAATTACGCTAAGTACATAGGTTTTTATTTTTAACCCTTATCGTGGCAAGATTGTTTTTTGAAGAAAGAAAAAATGTATATCCAAAAAATAACAAAAAAAACAAATTAAAAAATCGTGATATGAATATACGTATTTTGGAAAAACAACATGACATAAGGCCACCGGTGCCTTATTACCGGGTTCCCTTGTCGCTCGTAGAAATGTATTATATAATATATTGTTCTTATCCATAGGTTACAAGTAATTCAGAATCGTTTCTGCGACGAGCCACGGGTGCGCCGTGGTTCGTACGTAATCGCGAGCTCCACGTTGATACAGGGTTACCGACAATAGCCCAATTCTTTAAACAGGCATCTCGACGGTTTTTCGAGACAGCCACCAAACATTCTAACAAACTTCTTGTAAGTGACGCCACTTATAAGCCTTCCTATAATAAATTCCGTCGCGTCGCCCGGAGGCCGAGACACGTTCTTGAACGATCCGGACGACGCGATTACCATTGCACAGGCTAGATCTTTACAAATCCACAAAGCGTCCATTCGCGACCGACGGAGGTTGCGAATAATCCTCGCGCGTTACCGCTATTTTATGGGCAGGCACCACCCCTTAGATGCTAGGAGCGTTGCTGGAGTTTCTTCGGCCACTTCTCCCAGCGCCACCGCTTCCCGAAGTGGCACTCAAAGTTAGTTTAGCTTTTCGAATGTCCCTTAGACTATCCGTGAAATAGCTACCAACCGAACCGGAATCTTACGCGTAACATAGTAACCGTCCAAGCCCAGGTTACCCCACACCGGGGGGAGCCTTGTGTCGAGTTACTAGCGATAGAAGTTCAGGCTAAGCGACCTAAGAGCTATGCCACCTCTCAATCCGGTGAAGCAGCCAAGGCTAGCTTCTCCGGCCAATCTGTGTAGTTCGTCATTAAAATATATATATATATTGTGAGAGTTAAATTAAATATTTATTGATGTCAGTTTATTGTTTAAATAAAATAAAGCAAAATGTAGCTCGAGAAGCGAGCTGGGTACGCTAGTTAATGTCAAAGCAGCTGTTAAAGTATTGCTAAAAAAACAACTTCTTGGCTGTGAAATCACTGTGACGAGAATAAATAATTTCATCAAACGAAATAGTAGCAATCATTTCCACGTATACTATGATTGACAGAGAAGCGGTGTCCACGAGTGCGGCGTGTGCCTGCTGAGGTACACCAGCACCAGGAAGCTCCGCGCCCACGTGACATCAGCGCACGCACGCCGCTACACCTGCGCGAAGTGTCCGCACCGCTCTCACACCAGGTCAGCTCAATGGTAACATATTAGCAATTTAACTAGCGATAAGAATAAGATATATTTTTAAGATTCTGTAAATATGTAGTAAATAAAATAATAGCTAGAAACAAAACATAATGTAAATAGATAGATATAAAAATTAGGAAATAAAACAGAATTGTAAATAGAAATAAGTTGTGTAAATTAGAATCGAAATAAGAAATTTGTGTAGTTACAAATAATAGATATATAAGGAAATTGTAACTAACTAGAAATAAGAAACTTAGAAATTAGTATTGTATAAAGTAGACAAATTAGTTAGTAGTAAATTAATATAAAGATAAAAAAACAAAACTTAGTAATAAATCATCAAAAAAAAAACATGCGAGAGGAGGTTCAGGCTATGCCACCTCTCAATCAGGCGAAGCAGTCTGAGCAATCAGCGGACTGAGATGTGGTAACTGTCCCAGCTGTCACACATTATAGAATTCCAAAACTTCAACGACGGTGCGTTTCTAAGATTATAGACGTGATCACCGTCGCCCATTAACACAGCACCAGCGGAGCTGCGTTTGAGATAGTAGGCTGAGGGTGTAGAGTAGGCTCGTTTCTTGAAGGTCTCCAAATCGTAAATGGGAAACATCGCTGGTGACAGTTGATTCCGCAGGTTGATAGTACGTGGAAGAAAGTTACGTGAGAAACTTAGTCGTGGAAGGCCAACCATCAAGATGTAAATTGATAGATCGTTTACTGTGCAAACACAGTAAAACACACACACACATATACTCACACATACACACAAAAACATTTAAAAAACAGATGTTATTTTTGACTATTTATTTACATTTTGTTACACAATTTTTTATCTTTTGTTTTTTTTTTTTTACTATATTAATGTTTAAGATTAAAAAAGTGACGGGGGAAGACATTAGCTCCTGAGATACAGCTTACGCTAGTTCGGGAGTTAAGGGACTCACCTTTATATGTATTCAACTTTATTTTTTGATGCAAATAAACTATATTATTATATTATTATTATAATAATGTAATTCCTCAGAACACTCCCCATGGTAAATACAATAGAGAACCACATCTCTTCACAGACTCAGAGGGTCAAGTCGATCGGAAAGACCCTGATCGTCGACGATTCGATCAGCTCTACGTTGTACACGGTACCTCCTTCGTTTCTAAAGTCGGTTAAAAATGGGCTATCAATGAAATATTGTATCCTTGTTAACAGGCATCAGGCGAAAGAGCACGAGAAATGGCACAACGGCCATACCTATCCCTGTCGTATATGCGGCCAGAAGTTCCAGTGAGTATTATTTCCATTTCAACCGACTTCAAAAAATGTGGAGGTTCTCAATTTACTGAAAATATTAAGTATATTTTAACACTAAATTTTTAAAATCATTTTAACAGGCGCATGCATACACACACGTTCACACATAGATACATAAACACACAAACAGATCCACATATATAAACAAAATCAAAATTATACATTTTTACAGTTTATAAATAAAATTAACAAACACACAAACACACAGGCAGTTCCACATACATAAAACAATTTCAAAATTTTAATCTTTTATATTTTAAAAATAAAATTAACACACACACAGACATAGATCCACATATATTAAACAATTTCAAAATTTTAATCTTTTATATTTTAAAAATAAAATTAACACACACATAGACACAGATCCACATACATAAAACAATTTCAAAATTTTAATCTTTTATATTTTAAAAATAAAATTAACACACACACAGACACAAATCCACATATATAAAACAATTTCAAAATTATTAATTTTTACAGTTTATAAATAAAATTAACACACACACAAACACACACGCAGATTCACATATATAGAACAATTTCAAAATTATAAATTTTTACACTCTAAAAATAAAATTAACACACACACAAACACACACGCAGATTCACATATATAAAACAATTTCAAAATTATAAATTTTTACACTCTAAAAATAAAATTAACACACACGCAAACACACACGCGGATCCACATACATAAAACAAGTTCAAAATGATAAAATTTTACAGTTTAAAAATATAATTACCACACACACAGACACAGATCCACATATATAAAACAATTTCAAAATTATTAATTTTTACAGTTTATAAATAAAATAAACACACACACAGACACAGATCCACATATATAAAACAATTTCAAAATTATTAATTTTTACAGTTTATAAATAAAATTAACACACTCACAAACACACACGCAGATTCACATATATAGAACAATTTCAAAATTATAAATTTTTACACTCTAAAAATAAAATTAACACAGACACAAACACACACGCAGATTCACATATATCAAACAATTTCAAAATTATAAATTTTTACACTCTAAAAATAAAATTAACACACACACAAACACACACGCAGATTCACATATATCAAACAATTTCAAAATTATAATTTTTTATACTCTAAAAATAAAATTAACACACACACAAACACACACGAAGATTCAAATATATAAAACAATTTCAAAATTATTAATTTTTACAGTTAAAAAATAAAATTAACACACACACAAACACACACGCAGATTCACATATATAAAACAATTTCAAAATTTTAATCTTTTATATTTTAAAATAAAATTAACACACACACACACAAACACACGCAGATTCACATATATAGAACAATTTCAAAATTATTAATTTTTACACTCTAAAAATAAAATTAACACAGACACAAACACACACGAAGATTCAAATATATAAAACAATTTCAAAATTATAAATTTTACACTCTAAAAATAAAATTAACACACACACAAACACACACGAAGATTCAAATATATAAAACAATTTCAAAATTATAAATTTTACACTCTAAAAATAAAATTAACACACACACAAACACACACGCAGATTCACATATGTAAAACAATTTCAAAATTATAAATTTTTACACTCTAAAAATAAAATTAACACACACACAAACACACACGCAGATTCACATATATAAAACAATTTCAAAATTTTAATTGTTTATATTTTAA
The DNA here is from genome assembly GCA_029286785.1 of Meandrusa payeni. Lineage (NCBI taxonomy): Eukaryota > Metazoa > Arthropoda > Insecta > Lepidoptera > Papilionidae > Meandrusa > Meandrusa payeni. Next base: position 2,284,675 of record JAGSMX010000026.1, read on the forward strand.
AAATAAAATTAACACACACACAAACACACACGCAGATTCACATATATAAAACAATTACAAATTTTTATATTTTTTAAAATAAAAAAACTAAAACTATTTTAAAATTGAAACCCAAATGGGTGAACCGATTTTGATGATTGATTTTCGTGGTCCATTTCAAGGTCCAAATCTGACAGTGGGTTCCATGAGAAAACCATATAAGTGTTTATTATGTATCCAGTATGTGCGCCACAAATTTACGAATAACCCAATTTTTATATGGACCATTTTTACCCCACTTTTTATTGGAAATGAATGTACTTCAAAAGTATTTTGATGAGACTGATTGATTCTTTCGTAATATTCCTATGATAATTCGTAAAGAAAGCAACAATCAGGATTGACAGGACCCATATTATTATTAGAAGGAAAACAAAAGTTACAGACGAGAATAGACACAGAAATAGCTTTAGGTGTTAAAATTACTAACGGAAATCTACCATCACTGGTGAGAAACAAAGATGTCAGGCTAAAATTCCTTGGCTACTGCAAAAAAATAGCAGAGAAAGCAGCACAAAGGAACAAGACTTAGCAAGTAAGGAGCATCCAAACACACATTAAAAATAATGTGAGTTTAGAGCCCACCATTAGACATAAAAATTAAATTTAGAACTAGGATGTAGAAATCGAAAGCAAAATAGCATTATATAAAAAGAGCATAGATAGATAGATAGATATAAGGTAATTATAAGAATAAGTGTATATTAGAAATAGAAATATAACAAGTGAATGTAGAAATAAATTGTATAAAAGATGAATGTAAGATTGCAAAATATATAAGGGATGAGAGGAAAGGCACGGAGGAAGAACGGGCCAGCCGATGTCGCCTTCTTCCCGGGTCCACTTTGGTGGACGACTCAGGCCCCCACCCTTGTCGCCCGAGGCCCCTTTTAGTCGCCTTGTACAACAGGCAGGGGATACCGTAGTCTTATTCTTGAGAGCCCAGAACTACAGGGCTGATGGGAGAAAAACTGCCCTAACCTATCCACGTTAGGGGAACTAGAAATAGCATAGGCATACTATATACTATACTTAGATTAAAAAGGACAAGGGGCAATAAAACTCTGAATTTAGATATAAGTCAGTAGTAATGCCTATTGTTACAAAAAAAAAATAGTTACTCACGCCCTGATACAAAGCAAAAATCTTAAGTGGCGTCACGCGGCACATAGCCAGACTGACAGATACCAGGTGGACCACCAGGGTAACACCCTGGGAGGGTACACCGGGCACCAGAAAGAGAGGAAGACAAGCTTCCAGGTGGACATATGAAATTATACACGCGGCTTGCAAACAGTGGCTAATAACAACAAATAGACTTGGTAATACGGAACTGAAACGTGGTCTCTCACTATGGGCCTCATAAGCAAGCTCAAAGTCGCACAACGAGCTATGGAGAGGGCTATGCTCGGAGTATCTCTACGAGATCAAATCAGGAATGAGGAGATCCGTAGACGAACGAAGGTAACCGACATAGCTAGCCGGATAAGCAAGTTGAAGTGGCAATGGGCAGGGCACATAGCGCGTAGAACAGATGGTCGATGGGGCCGAAAAGTTCTCGATTGGAGACCACGGACCAGCAAGCGTAGTGTGGGACGTCCACCCGCAAGGTGGTCTAACGACCTCATAAAGGTCGCAGGGCGCAGCTGGATGCGGGCCGCTTACAACCGGTCCTTTTGGAAATCGTTGGGGGAGGCCTATGTCCAGCAGTGGATGTCTTACGGCTGAGATGATGATGATGATGAGACTTGGAAATCTCTAGAGGAGGCATTCACCCTCGAGAACAAGCGGTTCTTAACTAGTAGTAAATAATTAGAAATTACTATACATCTGTAATTAGTTATTAAGAAATATAAGGATTTTTTATTTTATTATTTATTTATTTATATAACTCGGAAATACAAAAAGGGCGTCCACACGAAATAAAATAAAAATCATACGCTTTTATCTAACGTTACGGACGTTTTTTGCTTGCACATCTAAAGTATTACTTTAGGTGCTTATTGGTGAACAGGATAGAGCACTAGGATCATGCGAGCTGCATGCATGTTTGCTCCTCTCATAGAAATAAAAAGCGTCAATAGCCTAATGGTTCAGGGTACGGTCTGCGAATCGTAAGGTCGTGGGTTCGAATCCACCATTCGACTATTGCCGTGAACCATGTCCTAGCACAAGCTTAAGCTTAGTTGGAATGGTTAACAACTTTGTTAGTAATATTTCTGAAAAAAAAAAAGAAATATTGCCAGCTTTCTTTTTTAAAAAATAGAAATGATTTCTCTATATCCAGGAAACCTACCTCGTACCTGACGCACATGCGAAAGAACCACTCGGAGCACGTGTGCGTGCGCTGCGGGGACAGCTTCGTGGGCAGACACGGCCTATTGATGCACCTAAGCAAGACCCACAAACGGGATGAGTTGGTGAGTACATCCCGTCTTAACTTCATCATGGGATCAAATGTGTTTAGTGAGGCAATCAAGGAAAAAAAGTGAAAAATTAGTAAATTATATTTTGCTCTTTCTAACACGCATTTCAATAGTCGTCCTTACTCTTTCGCTCTTTCTCTGTGAGCCATCGATGTAGCAAGTGTGACGTATGAAAAAGTATTTCATATGATTCTTAACAGGCTACGTCATGGCCGGTATCGGGTGTGATATATGAAAAAGTATTTCATATGATTCTTAACAGGCTATGTCATGGGTGCATAGGGAATAAACCGTCACGCACACCTAGTGTCTTGGCAGACTTTAGATGTGTTATAAAATGTTCTAACACATGCAGGTTTCCTCACGATGTTTTCCTTCACCGCCGATCTCGTTGTAAATCATCACTTGATGCAACAATTTCATTGGCAGGCATAGCCGGCAGCACCGGTGATCTAGCTCGTGTAAATTTATTGCAATATAATTTTCAGGAGAAGGATGTCCTAGAGGAGTCCTCGTTGGACAGATTCTGCGCTGACTGCAACATTCAATTCCTCACAATCAACGCGTGGAAGAAACACGTCTTAACATCTTTCAAGCACACCTTACGGAACGGGAGCAGGTAGAGTTGTACTCATAATAAATGACGATGACCCATTGGTGTAGGTAGAGATTACAGCCCTGTAGTTCTGGGCTCTCAAGAATAAGACTACGGTATCCCCTGCCTGTCGTACAAGGCGACTAAAAGGGGTCTCGGGTTCACTGGGCGACAAGGGTGGGGGCCTGCGTCGTCCACCAAAGTGGACCCGGGAAGAAGGCGACATCGGCTGGCCCGTGTCGCCTTGCGCTGCGAGGGCACAGGGGAGGAGGGAGTAACCTCCCCCCGGGACGTGCTCTCCTTGAGCACAGTGCAGAGGGGCTCCGGTGCGTTCCACGTGAGATCCCGGAGCCCCTCGTCATGCACCGAGGAAAGGGCCACCGGGGAGGTTTTAGTGGGTAAGATCCCCACATAACCGCCGCCTTCCCCCCAGAAGGCGGGGTATCTTTGTGAACATTTTCTCCCCGTCAACAAAAAAAAAAAAGAGAAAAAAAAAAAAGGTATCGATTACAGATTTCCATTTTTCCTTAGATTCCTTATCTGGGTTAGAATGTTTGGTGGCAGCCTCGAAAAACCGTCGAGATACCTGCTTAAAGAATAGGGCTATTGTCGGTAACCCTTTTTATTGTTGACGGCGGAAATCTTCAACAAGTTATCCCGCCTTCTGGAGACGGAGTTATGCGAGGTTTTTATCCACTAAAACCCCCCCGGTGGCTTGTCGGTGCATGGTGAGTGGCTCCGGGATCTCCAGAAGAGCACCTGAGCTGTGCTCTTCGGAGAGCACGTCCCGGGGGAGGTTAATCCCTCCCCCCCTGTGCCCTCGTAGTACAAGGCGACACAGGCTAGCACATGTCGCCTTTTTTCCGGATCAACCACCCTTGTCGCCCAGTGAACTCGACGCCCCTTTTACGTCGCAGGCAGGGCATACCGTAATCTTATTCTATGAGCCCAGAACTACAGGGCTGATTGTCGGTAACGTTGTATCAACGTGGAGCCCGCGATTACATGTGAATCACGGCGCACCCGTGACTCGTCGCAGACAACGATGCTAAATTACTTGTAACCTATAGATATCAATTATCATATACTGTGAATCAAAAAATATTTGTTCGTACTATTTTTTTTATTGTTGTTATTAGATCGCAACCACAGAGCTGTGTCCGTGCTCTTTTCCAATACACTTAAATTGTTCACTCTGCATTTATTAAAAGAGTGCCACTTCTACAGTTACTATTTTCCTTTTTTTTTAAATATATATAATGCCTGAATTTGGAGGTGGCCAGAGATCGTTACGGGTTCACGCGTCGCAGACGCCCCGCTGCATTGCTATTAGCTTCTCCACGACCGCTGTGTCCCTGCTTCTCATGGCCATTTTCAGGTTGTAGTCCACTATCCTCTCCCTTGATGCGGCAATTCCACTTGTCACCAGTCTTCCTGTGGCGTCGTCACATTTATCTGTATAATAGACACAGCTGACGGTGTGTCGGGATATCGCCACCACAGCATGTTGGACGCTGTCATGCATACAATTTTAGGAGTTCGGGATTCAATGATTTCATATGGGATCTAATATAATCAAACATTAAAATAATACAGACGATAAGAACCTCCTTATGAGAAAAAATAGCTTAATAAATGGCTGTTATAACAACGGTTTCGATTTCAGTACGCAATGCGACATATGCGGGGAGCAGGTGACACCGCTGAGCAGGGGCTCGCATATGCGAGGACACATGCGGGAGCTCCGCCCCAAGTGGAGGCCACGCCCATTTCCAGCTCCACACTGCGCTGCGAACAGGTACATAAACACATTCTTACATATAGCTGGAGTTTAACGCTTCCCGAAGTGGTATATAACTTAGTTTAGCTTAGATTATTAAAATGGCTACCTACCAAGCCGAGGTTACCTCTCACCGGGGGGACCCTTGTGTCGAGTTAATAGCGATAGAGGTTCAGGCTAAGCGACCTAAGAGCTATGCCACATCTCAATCCGGTGAAGCAGTCAAGGCCAGCCTCTCTGGCCAATCTGTTTAGTTCGTCATAAAAAGAAACTATTTTGTTCTTGGATAGAAAAATGTGAGTACCGAACAAGAGTGTAAACAATATTTAAATCTGCCATCTAGTGGTGAATGTGCGAACTAACTGAATAGCTAGAAGAGTAGTCAATATTATAGTTCACTAACAGATGGCTCTGTTGTAAAATAACCTTACATTTTTTTTGGGTGAATTTATTTATTATAAACATAACATAAATAAATAAAATAGCCTTTATTTGCTACTATAAATAACATGCACTTTAAAATATTTAATTTACGGGTTTGTAGTAGTCTCCATTAAGGCGTAGGCCTCTCCCAAACCTCTCCATCTTTGCCTATCCCGTGCTACCTGCATCCACTGGGATCCACATATGTCTTTGAAGACATCTCTCCACCTTTTAAATGGTCTTCCTTTTTTTCTCTCTTTTTCCAGTGGTACCCACTCTGTTAGTCGCTTTGTCCACCTATTGTTTTCCATTCTACTTACATGTCCTGCCCAGTGCCATTTTAGTAACCTTAGTCTTTTCTGTGCTTCTACAATTATTGTTCTGTTTTTTATAGTTTCGTTAATTATTTTTTCTGACTGTTTTATTCTTAGCATGCTTCTTTCCGTTTTACGTTCACATATAGAATTATTTTCTTCATCTTCTTTCCTCAATGCCCACGTCTGGCAGCCATACACGGTAATATTACCGTTTCATATAATTTTTAATGCTTATATTAATTGTGTTATTTTTCATTATTTCTTTCAAACCCCGATATTTTTTCCACGCTAAAGTAATTCTTTTTTGTATTTCTTTTTCAGTATTATTTTCAAAAACATAACATATACTAACTTATAAAGAAATATTTACAATTTAATATAACTTTACATTCTTTCGCCTTGTTATCAATCAGCACCACTAGATGGCTCTGTTTACACCGTGTATCTGGATGGTGCGATTTGGGGATGTTCATGCCAAAAATATATCGATATATTATATCGTAATGTTGTATCCATACTATGCTATATATTAATAATAATAGGAATAATAAAATCTTTATTTTCAAAAAACATATAAAACAAGTATACAATGTTTGGATCTTCTTTTAAGTATAAAATATACTTGTGCCAGAAGATCCAGCTCTTAATCGTATCATATATATATATATATTTTTATAAATATTTAATATTGTATAAATATTTTTTTAAATATTTTTCATATTAATTATTGTTAAATATTAATTAGCGCATAGTATTAAATATTAGTAAAGTTTTGTACTAATAGAGTACTCGGCGCGTAACTGAGAGGTTCTCGCTTCGTATTCAGACTATTTGATTTGATTCTGCTAGCAGTACAGACTACATGCATAGATTATAAAATTTATACAACGAGTCCTGACATCGTGAAGAGTAGGAGTGTAGTAACATACTACACTACACTCTTCGTGATGGCAGCGCAAGTAAGGGTTTTATTTTATACAAGTTATCAACCACAAATAACAGAAAGAATGGAATGCTCTTTTATTTTTTACGATATTTCTGTATATTATATCGATATTTTATGAAAAATATCGATTTATATCGTGAACTTCTAGTGCGAGGGGCAGTTTAGCACCAGGTCTCGACTGCAGGCACACGTGAAGAGGGTGCACCTGGGCTTCAAGTACAACAAGAACGTGGTCTGCGAAATGTGCGGCAAGAAATGTACGGTGAGTGACAACTTGATCGATTTCTCAAAATACTAATCTTTTTTTTTATATAAAATAAGAGGCAAACGAGCAAGACGGGTCACCTGATGGTAAGTGATAAACCGCCGCCCACGTCACCAGCGGCGCCAGTTCGTCGCCTACCCTTCAGGTAAGAATATGCTCTTTTCTTGAATAACCCAATGTCGCAGTTGTTGGCGAAGACCGCTGATGGCAACGAGTTCCAGATATTTACTGTGCGTGGATATATATATATATATATTATTATAGTTAGATCGCAACCACAGAGCTGTGTCCGTGCTCTTTTCCAATACACTTAAATTGTTTAATGGACTTAAAGTGTATATTTTTACTGTTCAGATATTTACTGTGTCATACATCTGCTTGAGACCACACGACTGGTGTAAAATTTCTTTAGGTCCAATCGGTCCACCAGATCAGCAGTTATGAGGTGACCAACTTAAATAAAAAAAACATAACTGTTTTGAAGTCTGTTGAAAAGAGGTTCTCAATTCGTCCGTATGTCCTAGTTCATAACTTTTGACTGGGTGAACCGATTTTAATGATTCTTTATTTATTTGAAAGGTGGTACTTTCCGTGTGGTCCCATTTCAATTTCCCTCTCCTCACCCCTTAGATGTTAGGAGCGTTGCTAAAGTTTCTTCGGCCACTTCTTCTCCCAGCGCCAACGCTTCCCGAAGTGGCACTCAAAGTTAGTTTAGCTTTTCGAAAGTCCTTTAGATTGTCCGTGAAATAGCCACCGACCGAGTCGTGGTTCGGCCCTCTCGGATCGGAATGCTAACGTACATTTTTTCTTCTGATTCATAAAAACCATTAAATACTGTTTATCAGTATACATATATAATATATATATATATATAAGCACAATATCAGGCTTATTGGCAACAATAGTCCTGTCTGTGATGACAGATCGATACCAATAGAGCGTTGCATGACCATTTTCGAGAACTGGCGCCGGTGTGTATTTATAGTACGGCACCTCGGACTCCACATTTTTTTTTTGGGTGTGGTATCCAGTCGGCGGCGGCGCTGCGCTACCACCAGCGGCGGCACACCGGCGAGCGGCCGTACGCGTGCGGCACGTGCACGGCGCGCTTCGCCGAGCGTGGGCGACTGCGCGTGCACGTGCGCACGCACTCCGGCGAGCGTCCGTACGCATGCCACGCGTGCCACAAACGCTTCACCCAGAAGCCGGCCCTCAACCGCCATTATAGAGTGAGTTAGTTACTCTGATATTAGAGTTCTTAGGTAGGTTCTTCATGCAAAATCATTATCGATATCGACGCTGGAAAATAAAAATGTAGTAACAGACATAAATGAAATTGGTCACCAGAACCGAAAAATCATTTCAACTTTTTAACAAAAAAACTTTCGTGTTTGTGGACCTAGAGCTGTCGCTTTTGGACACAATATTTATTAATGCTGAATAAGTATTGTAGCATGGCACTAACCTAGAATTTCATTTTATTTTTATCCGTGAAATAGCAACCGACCGAATCGTGGTTCGGCCCTCTCGGGCGCCCTCGGATCGGAATGCTTACGCGTAACATAGTAACCGTCCAAGCCGAGGTTACCCTCCACCGGGGGGACCCTTGTGTCGAGTTACTAGCGATAGAGGTTCAGGCTAAGCGACCTAAGAGCTCTGCCACCTCTCAATCCGGTGAAGCAGTCAAGGCCAGCTTCTCTGGCCAATCTGTGTAGTTCGTCAAAAAAAAAAACCTAGAATTTTCCTGAACGAAAATCGTTTCACGGTGCAAAAAATAAAAGGGAAATGTCAATTTTGAAAATCTTATTTTCGCAATTATTCATCTGATTGTTACAAGTCATATATCATTCGACGCGTCTTTTTTTCTGATTGCAACGACGTAAAAATGTGAAAATGGCCGTATGTGTCACTTACTACGTTTTTGCTTTCCATATTACACAAACACATTACAGACAAAATATAACAGACGTTCAAAACTAAAGAAAAATAACAAAGGAAGAAGGGACGGATAAATAGGACATGATGGCAGCATTAGACATCATTAGAGGTCTCAGTATGTGTGGTGTCGCAAGGCTGTCACGAGCGCTGATATTGTCGTCAATCGTATATGTATCGAAATTTTGTGTGGATACTATTTATTATCATCATTAAAGACAACATGAGCAACCGCTTGGCAAATAGAGATGTTCATATAAAGAATTTATCGATATATTGTATATATATATATATACATTGTATATATATGTATATGTATATATATATTTATATATATAGAGAGAGATTCAAATATAAATATCGGATTGAAGCGATATATCGCGTTCATATATCTGTATTTTTTGTGATTTCGTTTATCCGGTAGGAGATGGCACTACAAGCCAACACCTTTTTTTTATTTTTGTTAACGGGGAGGAAATCTTCAGAAAGATACCCCCTCTGAGGGGAAGGCGGCGGTTATGTGGGGTTCTTACCCACTAAAACCTCCCTGGTGGCCCTTTCCTCGGTGCATGACGAGGGGCTCCAGGATCTCCAGTGTTACGCACCGGAACCCCTCTGCACTGTGCTCAAGGAGAGCACGTCCCGGGGGGGAGGTTACTCCCTCCCCCCGTGTGCTCTCGCAGCGCAAGGCGACACGGGCCAGCCGATGTCGCCTTCTTCCCGGGTCCACTTTGGTGGACGACTCAGGCCAACACCTATCGTGACCATTGCAGCTGAACGTGAATAGTCGAATAGTGGATTCGAACATGGGACTGCATGATGTTTATCGATATTTCGTAAAATATCGACATAAGAACGATATATCACTTCTATTCGATGTTATCGAATCATCTAACATTGATTTTTAAATCGATATATTTCATTCGATTAACCGAGTATCGCATGTATGTTACTACACTTCTTCATACTAGTACTAGTGTATAAATTTTATAATCTGTGCCATAGTTTCTTTTTTGGGCTAGTTAAATATAAACAAATGATACGATTTATAAAAAATATCGATATATTTATACAAAACATCGAATAGTATCGATACAACATTGCAATATATCGATAAATTCGTTTGATGAGCATCACTATCTGCACAGCGGTTGCTTATGTTGGTGTTTAATGTTGGTAATATTTGTGAGGAAAAAAACCTTGTGGTATTGATTTTACAGGTCCACTCTGGAGCGCGTCCTTACGCTTGCAACCAGTGCTCCAAGTGCTTCAGCCAATCCAACTCGCTCAAACTGCACATCAGGACCGTCCACCTCAAGCTGCCGCACGCCAGGAAGTCAGACAGGAGCGTACCGGACACCAGGCAGGATTGAATACGTGATGATGCTTTACGTTCTCAACTTTATATGGACAGTACACTTCCACCTATCATTTATTTATTAAGTCTTTTTTTTTGACGAACACAGGTTGGCCAGAGAAGCTGGCCTTGACTGCTTCACAGGATTGAGAGATGGCATAGCTCTTAGGTCTTTTTTTATGGGTTTAAACTAGCGCTTGACCACGATCCCACCTGGTGTTAATTGGTGATATAGTCGAAAGATGGTACGCGCTAGTTTAGTAAGTGCCTATTCACTCTACTCTTGAAGGCTCCCACGTCGTACTTGGACGGAAAGACTGACGCCGGCAACTTATTCCACTCCTTTGCTGTACGCACGATGAACGATGACTCAAATCACTTCGTTACAGTGTGATATAGACAATATGCATGCACTGTGTCTTAGATATACGAAACGCAACTGGCTATGAGAGAAAGAGAGAAAGAAAATGTGCACGCGCACTGCTCTCTCTTGCTCCTACAGTATAATACAGACAATAGGCCTGCACTGTGTCTTAGATATACATAACGTAACTGGCTATGAGAGAAAGAGAGAAAGAAAATGTGCACGCGCACTGCTCTCTCTTGCTCCTACAGTGTGATACAGACAATAGGCCTGCACTGTGTCTTAGATTTACGAAACGTAGCTGACTATGAGAGAAAGAGAGGAGGAAATCGCGCGCATTTCTCAATTGCTTCGACATAATGTATGAAACGTCTCTCTCTTTCTATTATCTCTAACTTATATCTCTCAACTTTTGTTCACCTCGCCTGATAACACTTTCCGTAACACATTCACCAATTTACTCCCCAAGTGAATTGTACATAAAGAAGTTTTACTTTACTAAAATTTATTACATAATTAGCTGTAACGACAAATATATACATACCGAGTATTATTAGACAGCTTCCGAAACAGAACACAGACGATAGTACTAATGAAATCTTTGATGATGGGACGGAAAAAAAATCGATCCTCATTAAAAAAAATCATATTTTTTTAAAACGTTAATATGCATAATTTACGCTCCATCATGTTAGTATAGCTAAATGAAACGATAGTTTCATTAAAAATACATTACTTTAATAAAAAAAACAGCAATGAATGAAACACAATGTCAAAAACAGCTGATGCCGCGCCATATAATTCTTTGCTGCTTAGCGTTCGTTGACCCGAGCATCAGCTGTTCATCACTTTGCGTTTCATTGCTGTGTTCTTTTAAAATATTATTTTTTTTAATCAGGATCGATTTTCTTTCCGCCATTTGTCATCTTTTTCGATAGCGATCTCCTACACAGATTTAGATATAAAATGTTATATTTAAAACTATTGTATGGTATTCAAGCGTTCGAATATAGTTTTAGTTGCAGTTGTACGTGTGTACATTTAGTACTTTTATGGGCAGGCCCCTTAGATGCTAGGAGCGTTGCTGGAGTTTCTTCGGCCACTTCTTCTCCCAGCGCAAACGCTTCCCGAAGTGGCACTTAAAGTTAGTTTAGCTTTTCGAATGTCCCTTAGATTATCCGTGAAATAGCTACCGACCGAGTCGTGGTTCGGCCCTCTCGGGTGCCTTCGGATCGGAATGCTTAAGCGTAACATAGTAACCGTCCAAGCCGAGGTTACCCCTCACCGTAGATATACGAAACGTAACTGACTATGAGAGAAAAAGAGAAAGAAAATGTGCGCGCGCACTGCTCTCTCTTGCTCCTACAGTGTGATACAGACAATAGACCTGCACTGTGTCTTAGATATACGAAACGTAACTGACTATGAGAGAAAGAGAGAAAGAAAATGTGCGCGCGCACTGCTCTCTCTTGCTCCTACAGTGTGATACAGACAATAGACCTGCACTGTGTCTTAGATATACGAAACGTAACTGACTATGAGAGAAAAAGAGAAAGAAAATGTGCGCGCGCACTGCTCTCTCTTGCTCCTACAGTGTGGTACAGACAATAGACTTGCACTGTGTCTTAGATATACATAACGTAACTGGCTATGAGAGAAAGAGATAAAGAAAATGTGCACGCGCACCGCTCTCTCTTGCTCCTACAGTGTGATACAGACAATAGACCTGCACTGTGTCTTAGATATACATAACGTAACTGGCTATGAGAGAAAGAGAGAAAGAAAATGTGCACGCGCACCGCTCTCTTGCTCCTACAGTGTGATACAGACAATAGGCACTGTGTCTTTGATATACGAAACGTAACTAACTATGAGAGAAAGAGATAAAGAAAATGTGCACGCGCACTGCTCTCTCTAGCTCCTACAGTGTGATACAGACAATAGACTTGCACTGTGTCTTAGATATACATAACGTAACTGGCTATGAGAGAAAGAGAGAAAGAAAATGTGCACGCGCACCGCTCTCTTGCTCCTACAGTGTGATACAGACAATAGACCTGCACTGTGTCTTAGATATACGAAACGTAACTGACTATGAGAGAAAAGAGAAAGAAAATGTGCGCGCGCACTGCTCTCTCTTGCTCCTACAGTGTGGTACAGACAATAGACCTGCACTGTGTCTTAGATATACGAAACGTAACTGACTATGAGAGAAAGAGATAAAGAAAATGTGCACGCGCACCGCTCTCTCTTGCTCCTACAGTGTGATACAGACAATAGGCACTGTGTCTTTGATATACGAAACGTAACTGGCTATGAGAGAAAGAGATAAAGAAAATGTGCACGCGCACCGCTCTCTTGCTCCTACAGTGTGATACAGACAATAGACTTGCACTGTGTCTTAGATATACGAAACGTAACTGACTATGAGAGAAAGAGATAAAGAAAATGTGCACGCGCACCGCTCTCTTGTTCCTACAGTGTGATACAGACAATAGACCTGCACTGTGTCTTAGATATACGAAACGTAACTGACTATGAGAGAAAAAGAGAAAGAAAATGTGCGCGCGCACTGCTCTCTCTTGCTCCTACAGTGTGATACAGACAATAGACCTGCACTGTGTCTTAGATATACGAAACGTAACTGACTATGAGAGAAAAAGAGAAAGAAAATGTGCACGCGCACCGCTCTCTTGCTCCTACAGTGTGATACAGACAATAGGCCTGCACTGTGTCTTAGATATACATAACGTAACTGGCTATGAGAGAAAGAGATAAAGAAAATGTGCACGCGCACCGCTCTCTCTTGCTCCTACAGTGTGATACAGACAATAGACTTGCACTGTGTCTTAGATATACATAACGTAACTGGCTATGAGAGAAAGAGATAAAGAAAATGTGCACGCGCACCGCTCTCTCTTGCTCCTACAGTGTGGTACAGACAATAGACTTGCACTGTGTCTTAGATATACGAAACGTAACTGACTATGAGAGAAAGAGATAAAGAAAATGTGCACGCGCACCGCTCTCTTGCTCCTACAGTGTGATACAGACAATAGGCCTGCACTGTGTCTTTGATATACGAAACGTAACTGACTATGAGAGAAAGAGATAAAGAAAATGTGCACGCGCACCGCTCTCTTGCTCCTACAGTGTGATACAGACAATAGACTTGCACTGTGTCTTAGATATACATAACGTAACTGGCTATGAGAGAAAGAGATAAAGAAAATGTGCACGCGCACCGCTCTCTTGCTCCTACAGTGTGATACAGACAATAGGCCTGCACTGTGTTTTAGATATACGAAACGGAACTGGCTGTAAGAGAAAGACAAAGCTCACGCGCACTGCTCTCTCTTGCTCCTACAGTGTGATACAGACAATAGACCTGCACTGTGTCTTAGATATACGAAACGTAACTGGCTATGAGAGAAAGAGAGAAAGAAAATGTGCACGCGCACTGCTCTCTCTTGCTCCTACAGTGTGATACAGACAATAGACCTGCACTGTGTCTTAGATATACGAAACGTAACTGGCTATGAGAGAAAGAGAGAAAGAAAATGTGCACGCGCACCTCTCTCTTGCTCCTACAGTGTGATACAGACAATAGACCTGCACTGTGTCTTAGATATACGAAACGTAACTGGCTATGAGAGAAAGAGAGAAAGAAAATGTGCACGCGCACCGCTCTCTTGCTCCTACAGTGTGATACAGACAATAGACTTGCACTGTGTCTTAGATATACGAAACGTAACTGGCTATGAGAGAAAGAGATAAAGAAAATGTGCGCGCGCACTGCTCTCTTGCTCCTACAGTGTGATACAGACAATAGACCTGCACTGTGTCTTAGATATACGAAACGTAACTGACTATGAGAGAAAAGAGAAAGAAAATGTGCGCGCGCACTGCTCTCTCTTGTTCCTACAGTGTGATACAGACAATAGGCCTGCACTGTGTCTTAGACATACGAAACGTTACTGACTATGAGAGAAAAGAGAAAGAAAATGTGCGCGCGCACTGCTCTCTTGTTCCTACAGTGTGATACAGACAATAGGCCTGCACTGTGTCTTAGACATACGAAACGTTACTGACTATGAGAGAAAAGAGAAAGAAAATGTGCGCGCGCACTGCTCTCTCTTGTTCCTACAGTGTGATACAGACAATAGACCTGCACTGTGTCTTAGATATACGAAACGTAACTGGCTATGAGAGAAAGAGATAAAGAAAATGTGCACGCGCACCGCTCTCTTGCTCCTACAGTGTGATACAGACAATAGACTTGCACTGTGTCTTTGATATACGAAACGTAACTGGCTATGAGAGAAAGAGATAAAGAAAATGTGCACGCGCACCGCTCTCTTGCTCCTACAGTGTGATACAGACAATAGACCTGCACTGTGTCTTTGATATACGAAACGTAACTGGCTATAGAGGTTCAGGCTAAGCGATCTAAGAGTTATGCCACCTCTCAATCCAGTGAAGCAGTCAAGGCCAGCTTCTCTGGCCAATCTGTGTAGTTCGTCATAAAAAAAAAAAACATTTAGTGTTTTGTGTTTGCGTATTGTAGATCTTTATTGCGTTAATGGCTTGCACGAATAATCTTGAAATTGCAGTTTTTTATGAAATAAAGTACTTTTTTTTAAAAAATCTGTTTTTATTCTGTTGTTCAATGAATGATGTAACGCAATTTTTTTAAGGTTTCATGTAAGCTATGAAAATCGTTAATGTTAGATAGCTCTAGCGCCGGCAAAGAAAGGAACAACACGTTCACAAATTCACGTCTTATATTAATTTACAAAACAAATGTAACGGAAGGAATGGTGAGGAGCGGATATGGGAGCGAATAACGCGGTGGAAGGGAGAGGTGGGAGCGCAGATGATGAGTCGAGAAGGGGAGAGGGGCGAGGAGAGGAGGGGGTAGAATATAAAAGCGATGGCTTTGGTTGACGATATACTCTTCGTTGTCAGTAAAGCAATAAATAAGTATACATAAAAATTAAATGTGTTCTTTTCTTTATATAACTAAAATAACATAGTCGTTATATATATATAAATAGTGAGTCGTTATACAAATCTTTAAATTAAAGTAATCTAAGTTATCGTTAATTACTCGAGAAATAAAGTAACAATCAAAAAGTTATTAGGCCAAACAGTATTTCAAGCCGGCTCACCGCCTTAAACTGTATAAGGCACAGGTGCGGCCTCATATGGAATACTGCTCGCATCTCTGGGCCGGGGCTCCCCAATACCAACTTCTTCCGTTTGACCGTGTACAACGTAGAGCTGCTCGAATAGTCGACGATCAGGGTCTTTCCGATCAACTCGACCCTTTGAGTCTGCGAAGAGATGTCGGTTCTCTTTGCATCCTGTATCGCATTTACCATGGGGAGTGTTCTGAGGAATTGTTCGGAATCATCCCAGCTACCGATTTCCATTACCGCACATTTCGGCAGAATTGCAAATTCCACCGCCACCATCTTGATGGTTGGCGTTCAACGACTGTACGTTTTTCGCGTAACTTTCTCCCACGCACTGTCAACTTGTGGAATCAACTGTCGCCAGCGGTGTTTCCGTACGTTTACGATTTAGGGACCTTCAAGAAACGAGCCTATTCCTATCTCAAAGGTCGGCAACGCACCTGCAGCTCCTCTGGTGCTGTGGATGTTCATGGGCGACGGTGATCACTTAAGATCAGGTGAGCCGTATGCTCGTTTGCCACTTTTCATATAAAAAAAAAAAGTTAGTGTAACACATCAGTAAATAGTTAAGGTAAAGAAACAGAGAATATAAGCATAGCAGCCCTTGAACTATGTTTTATTTTATTGATTGATTGACGATTGCTTACTATATTTTATTCCTCGGCGTGTTTGTCCGGGGGTATATTTACCTTTACATTAATTTACTACTTCCTTAGTAATTTATTGTTAGGATCTGGAGGTCTCGTGTAGTAAAATAGTCCAACAACTAATACACCCCCACCCCTTAGATGTTAGGAGCGTTGCTGGAGTTTCTTCGGCCACTTCTTCTCCCAGCGCCAACGCTTCCCGAAGTGGCACTCAAAGTTAGTTTAGCTTTTGAATGTCTCTTAGATTATCCGTGAAATAGCAACCGACCGAGTCGTGGTTCGGCCCTCTCGGGCGCCCTCGGATCGGCATGCTTACGCGTAACATAGTAACCGTCCAAGCCGAGGTTACCCCTCACCGGGGGGACCCTTGTGTCGAGTTACTAGCAATAGAGGTTCAGGCTAAGCGACCTAAGAGCTATGCCACCTCTCAATCCAGTGAAGCAGTCAAGGCCAGCTTCTCTGGCCAATCTGTGTAGTTCGTCATAAAAAAAAAAAAAACTAATACACTCGCTTTATTCAGGCAGCGTAACGTTATACAAGAACTATTTATAATGAATACCGTGACAACTGCGCGTCCTCGCAATCTTTATACAAAATTAATTAGAAGTCAGATAAAGTTACAACTATTGTTTACAATGCCAAGTTAATGTGACGATCAACTAAATTATTAATTATGAATTAAAGATACAATAAGGTTCAGGTAAATAATTAAGATATCATTGGAAGTAGTTATTATGTATAACAATTGCCGGGTGTCATGTGTTGCCAGCTAACATTATCTACTTTATATAATACTAATTTCTAAATTACTTATTTCTACTTATACATTTTTCTTATTATATCTAATTATTTCTATATACATATTTCTTATTTTTCTACAACTTATTTCTATATTATCACAATTCTGTTTTATTATCTAATTTTAATATCTATTTACAGTAAGTTTTGTTTCTCTCAATTACTTTTTTCGCTACATACGAGTATCTACAGAACCTTAAAAATACCTTGAACTATGTTGCCGGCCGAATGTATGGATGCGGGGTACTTTAAATTATTATTATTGGGGATTAGTGAGTAAAGCCGGGCACATACACACTGATTCCGGATCAGGTTTCCGTATCAGGGTTTCAGATTCGGAAACCTGAATGGTCCGCGTGCATACAAAATGTTCGACAAGGCATACGTTTTGGCTCGATCGCCGCACACGTACGGAAATTTTCATTCAGAATCGCGTTGGCGCTGGGCCGAGTAGACATACGACGTGTAACGGTCTCCGTTCGCTGTCAAAAAAATGTGCGACGCCGAAAATTTGATAATGAGTGTTGAAAAACACCAATGCATATGGGATATAAATCACGCGGATTATCATAACCGTGATATGAAAGATTTGGCCTGGGAACTAATATGTAAAGATCTTATTCAGGATTGGGAAACGTGCACAGATAAAGTAAACAAATGTGTTTTAATATTCCTTTATTGTTGAATCAATTCGGATTTATAATACTTTCATTGTATTGGTATGACAGTTCTCCTTCCGGCGAGACGAAATATTAGGCGAAGTTATCTCGTATAGTTCTGCCTCGGTTTAGATTGTCGTGCAGAACGGAATGGGAGATCCTCGAAGTAATGTGCCAATGTATCTTTAAAATTATAACCTTCTCGTCTGCGTACAAAATTATGCAATACGCATGCTGTCTTCGTTATTAGAACAGCAAAATCTGTTGGAATTGTCATACTTGTATGTAAAATCCTCCGCTTGTTTGAAAGAATGCCGAAAGCACATTCAACTATTCGTCGAGTTCAGTGGAAAGGCCTCATCATCTAAAAACACAAATGGTAGAGGTGGGCCATTACTTCCTGGCAGAGGTTTAGCTTCAGGCAAATTAAGGCGATTTTCTTGTAACATTGTCCCAAATGCCCAATTTTTAAATATATTACTGTCACTGTCCCTGCCAAAAGCACCCATGTCAATAGCTATGAACCGTAGGTCTGCGACTACTACTGCCATCAAAACAATAGAGAAATAGTTTTTATAGTTATAAAAAGCAGACCCACTGCGCTGGGGAGAAATCAAACGAATATGTTTCCCATCAACTGCCCTTACACAATTTGGGAAGTTGGCATTTCTATAATATCTGTCCGCAATTTCAATCCAACGTTCTTTTGATGACAGTGGCCTCATTTCTAAACGTTAGTGTACTTCCCAAATAGCTTCACAGGTTTCATTAACTAAGCAGACACAGTTCGGCTTCCCACCAGAAAATCTGTTTTCATTTCTTCAGGGTTATTTGACCGGTGAAGCGGAGCAACTACTCAGGCAAATTCCGATATCGGCAGAAAACTATGAAATAGCCTGGGATACAATTAAGTCGCGTTATAACAACAAAAGTATTTAACTACGAACAAGACTGTTTAGTTTGCGTAATGCGTCATATGAGTCGTCGCACTTTTTAAAGAGTTTAGTTGATACTACCAGCGATTGTTTAACTGGACTACAAAATTTAGGTGTCAATGTAGACAGTTGAGATATAATTTTAATTTATATGTTGTCATCGCAACTTGACCAAGAGTCACGACGGCAATGGGAATTCTTTAGTAATAATAATAGTTCGTCTGAGGCTTTGTCAAGTTTAGAAAAGTTTAAAAACTTCTTATTAGACCGTGCTAGAGGCTTAGAAGCCTTAGAAACTAATAAGTCGAGTACAAATAATACGACAAAACGACACTTAAACCCTAGAACTTTACATGTTGTTAGTTTAAAATGCCCATATTGCTCTGAGGAGCATAAGCTAAGTTTGTGTAAAAGTTTTATATGTGAAGTGACTTACGGCGTAATTTTGTCCAACCACTGATGATCAAGGTTCAGGTAGTTCAAGTGTGGGATCATCAGGTGCGACAAGTTCGCAAGGTCAAATAGTGTCGTGTGTTTCGGCGGGAAGAACATACGACCAGGTTTTGCTGGCGACTGCGCTAGTTCAAGCTAAGTCAAGAAATGGCAGGAATTATACATTGCGCGTCATGCTAGATCAAGGTTCGCAAGCGTCTTTCGTGACTGAAGCGACAGTTCAGTTTTTAAAATTGAAAAGGTCACCAATAAATGGTGATATCATAGGAATAGGTGGAAATCGTAAGGCAATTTCCAACGCAATGGTGACCCTGGAGTTGCAGTCGAGAGTTGATCCAGGTTATAGGATTAAGGTGAAGGCTTACGTCTTGAGCCTTATAACGGCTGTCTTACCTAATAAAGAGATACCGTCGATGGAATGGCTGGAGCTCGACTAAGGGGAATTAGCAGATCCAGGATATTGTATGCCCAATAAAATAGACCTTCTGTTAGGTGCAGATGTCTACTCCCAAGTGTCGCGGGAAGGTATAAAAAGGGGTCCGAATGGCCTAACAGTAGCTCAGTCCACGGCTTTGGGTTGGGTACTGTCAGGAGGTATAATTAACGACTCTGCTAGATCTTTGTCGAATATAATAACATTACACTCCCGCATCGAGGACGATGCGTCACTGAGAAGGTTTTGGGAATTGGAATCGGAACCGGAAGGCACTAAGCCTTTATTTACAGAGGAAGAGAAAAAATGTGAACAACATTTAAGAAAACTACTTACAGAGGAGACGATAGTAGATTGTAGTTCGCTTACCTTTCAAAACAGAGGATCCGAGTGGTAAGCACGGCAGTTCTAAAGAAATCGCTGTAAGAAGGTTATATTCGTTAGAAAAAAGATTGGAAAAGGACATCGAACTTAAAAAGAAATACAAGGAAGTCAAAAATGAATATATCAAGTTGAATCACATCGAAAGAGTGCCAGAATCCGACTCGCATCTCGAAACAGCAGTTTACTTACCTCGCCATGCCGTGGTGCAGAGTGATAAGGATACCACGAAGGTCAGAGTAGTATTTGATGCGTCCTGTAAGGGAAGGCAGGGGGTTTCGTTAAACGACACATTGTTGACGGGACCTACCCTACAGGCGGACCTGAGACATATTATTTTGCGTTGGAGAATATCAACTATTTGTGTAGCCGCTGATATCGTCAAGATGTATAGACAGATCAAGGTAAACCCTTTAAATGTAGACTAGCAACAACAATGAACTTCTTCGGGAAATTAGGATGTCGGAAGGAGATGGAGCTGGAGGGTGCAAGGAACCTATAGAGTTACAAATAAAAATGGATGAAACAATGAAAATACTAGGACTTACCTGGAATCGTACCTAAGATGTCTTCAAATACGTCGTATCCTTGCCGGAACTCGTGGAACCTGTAACTAAAAGGAAAATTATTTCAGATATTTGTCGCCTATTTGATCCATTAGGATGGGCAGCACCTACTGTGGTGTCAGCAAAGATTATACCAATCCATTCATCATTATACGTTCATATTAAAACCGTCAGAACTACAAAGGAGCTGTGGGCAAAACTCAAGTCGCTTATTGATGATTCCGGGTTTACCAGAAGGATTAGTCTTTTACGGAATTTGATATCCATTCGTTTGGAAAATTGCAGTTGCATGACCCCGTATGCCACACAAATAATTGAGACGGGTCAGAAACTTTGTGGAACAGGGTTTGCAATAAATGACGAGGGGATTGGTTCGCTGCTACCAGCTGGATTACCAGAAAAGTTCTCTCCCATGATTATGGCGATAGAACATTTGGGCATTCAAGTAACAACGGACGCTATTAAAAGCAAGCTTCTAGACATGGACAAAAGGAAACCAAAAGCATCTACGATTGGCAGTACTGGCAACAAAGATGGCGTCAAGTACCAACATAAAAAGCCGACGTGAAATCTGTCTGGGTAAGATGTTATTGATGTAAACAAACTGGACATTATGCATCGCAATGCTCGAATAATCCAAAGTTCAAAAAAAAAGACCGTAAGCAGACAAACGCATTCTCAGCTGTATTCCTGAGCAGCAGCTTCAATAAAGGAGACTGGTAATTTGAAATAAACATCGAAAATGTGCACTGTGTACCAAACTTGACAACTAACCTCATATCAGTGAGTAGGTTGATACAAAACGGTAACAAAGTGAATTTTACCGATAATAGTTGTCAGACGTACAATAGAAATCATTGATCATAGAGTTGGTTGCCACTGCAACATTAACTAATGGAGTCTATAAATTAAATGTACAAGAATGTTTGGTTGTTGCAGCTACAACCTCCGGCTTTACTTGGCATCGCAGGTTAGGCCACTTGAATAGTGATAGCTTAAGAAAAACTAAAAATGCGGTAAAAGGTATGAATTATGATGAGAATTTCACTCTAAATAAATCAACATGCAAGACTTGTTATGTAGGTAAACAATGCCGATTACCTTTTACAAATAGTGGTTCAAGGAGTACTGAATTACTAAATGTTATACATACCAGGGTGAATCAAAAAGTTCTTAGAAGTGCATATATATGAAACCTTTTTGTATCAAGTTTGATATTCAAATTAAAGAGTGTCTATCACACTATATTTATGCAGACTGTCACTTGTTTTTGTCAGTTCGTTCGCATGTAATAAATTTTTTTGTGCAACGAGTTGCTAAAAAGTCAAAATTATAGATAAAAGTGAGTTACGTGCGGTGATAAAATATCTCAGTTTGAAAAAAATGTCTACGAAGGAAATTTTTTTGGACATTCAGCAGACATTAGGGGGTGATGCTGTACCCTATTCTATGGTTGCGTACTGGGTGGATGAATTTAAAAGAGGTAGATCAAGCTGTAAAGATGACCCGCGTTCTGGGCGGCCTTCAACCTCCGTTTATAGCTGCCGTAGAGGACTTTTTCGAGAGTCAAGAAAATATTTTTTTTTCACAAGGAATAAGGAAGTTAGAAATGCGTTTTTCTAAATGCATTGCATTGGAGGGAGATTATGTAGAAAAATAAAATATTATTATTTAAATCTTTGCATTTTTTAATATTGATTCCAAGAATTTTTTGATTCACCCTCGTAGTAACCTTTGTGGACCTATGGAGGTACATTCATTAGGAGGTGCATCCTACTTTCTATTGTTTGTTGATGACTTCAGCCGGATAACCTTCATTTACTTTCTGAGACAGAAATGGCAGAAAACCAAACGAATAGAAAAGTAAGAACATTCAGAACAGACAACGGTAAAGAATTTTATAATTCTGCATTTGATGATTATTTAAACAAATTTGGAGTTATGCAGCAAAAATCTAACCCTTACACACCTCAACAAAACGGGTTGTGTGAAAGAATAGAACGATTATTGAAAAGGCTAAGTGCATGTTATATGATGCTGAACTGAACAAGAAATTTTGGGCCGAGGCTTGCAATACGGCTGTGCACTTACATGATCGAACTGTTTCATCAGTTTTAAATGGTAAAACACCATATGAACTATGGATGGGTAGTAAGCCATATATGGTCTCAAGCAATCCTCTAGTGCATGGCTTAAGAAAGTTGATAATAACATGTTGATTAATGGTTATATGAAATCTAAATTAGAGCCATGTTTATATACAAAGTTTGTAAATGGTTTAAGAACTATTAAAACTCAAAGTAACTCTGTATGTTGATGATTTCTTTATTTTTTCAAATGATAAGAGTGAAATGAAAAATGTAAAAAAGTTTTTGAGTAATCATTTTAAAATTAAAGATTTAGGACAGATAAAAAATTGCCTTGGTATTACTGTCAATACTGATAAAGAAAATAATGTCATCACTCTTAGTCAAGAAAAAAATCATTTTTGATTAACTGCAACAATGCTTTCGAGTTGGCTTCAGATGCACAAGCATCAATCCTCTTCAAATACATTTTCAGTCAATTGCATGGTAAAGCCGAGACCGGTTGGTCTATAAAAGAATTCTCAGATTGGGACCAACTGAAGGATTTCCTCAAAACACTATTTAGTAAAACAAAACACTACTCTCACCTTTTAGCCGACCTACAAGAGAGTAAACAAGGTACTCGGGAAAGTTTAGGACAATACGCTTTGTTCAGTATTGGTACCACTGGTGCCCTCTAGTGAGGACATCGCAAACACTCTGAAAACAGGATTGGTTCTATTGGAAGATCGGTCGACCAATCGGAACGCACCACGACCACGACCGCAACCCCACCGTTGGGCAGGACGAAGAACACATTTTAAAATTCACTTGCTTGTAAAACTGTAAACGAAGTACACGCATTTGGTAGCAGGAAAGTAGCAGTTGTTATTTCACACCACTTGTCTACGTGTCGATCCAACGCACAAGGGACTCGATATACTGGTCCTTACGAGTCGAATATTGGGCCATCTCAACGGATACTGGTCCTTTCGAAGACAAATATTGGTCCATCTTCCACGTGGACGTCTTTCAAGAAGCAGCACCGTTGGAAGAAATTGCCACATCATCCTGTCGACCAACTGGAAGGCGCTGGCAGGACAAAGGAAGCGGGCACGCGTAGGGCACAAGAACTGGAGGTGTCACTACTGTGAGAAACACACACGTCACGGTACGGCCTTCTTTGTTCCAACCTCCGATACCAAATTCCTTTGTCTCATACTGTGCTCAACATTAATTTCAGCAATCGTCACTACCTGCACGTTACATTTGTCGCGTCATCCTGCACAAAGCCCGACATCGCACATATTACAAGTAAGTCACCTTAGTTATACCTACACATCACCAAAATGAGCATAGACCCCGAATCTAAACGCGACAAGTCCCCTTACAGGGGGGTTGATGAGCGGACTGAGCACGTGCTCAGAAACCTCATCAAAAAACGTGGTATCCTTAAGGCAAGGCTCACAAAATTTACTAGCCACCTTAATATTTATATAGATAATGTACCCGCAAGTGATATTATAAATTTAAAATTGCGCAGTAAAGGAGTTATTGATCTGTTTAAAGAATTTAACGACGTCCAGAGTTCTATTGAGGAAAGCGTTCAGGAGTCAAATTTGGATGAGCAGTTAATACAACGCGAATTATTTGAGGATTTATACTACAAAGCACAATCGCAAATCGAGTCGTTGTTGGCTAAGGATGTCAATTCTCTAGCTAAAATATGTAACACAAGTAGCTACCAGAATGTTCGACTCCCGACCATTCCTATGCCCGAGTTCTCAGGGTCCTACGACAGCTGGATTAATTATCGAGATGCCTACCTTTCCCTTGTTCATAATTCCACGGAGCTTAGTGACATACAAAAATTCCACTATTTAAAAGGTTCACTGAGCTCCAGTGCACTATTAGTTATTAATTCACTAGATTTTACTTCTAATAATTATGTAGTTGCATGGGAGCTTCTATTGAACAGATACGATAACGATCGTTTACTAATTCAAAATCATGTTAGGGCGTTATTTACTGCCACATCTTTAAACAAAGAATCGCATACATTAATTAGGGAATTTATTGATTGCACTCTCAAGAATTTGCGCGCGTTAAAAATGTTAGGAGAATCTACGGACACTTGGGATACGTTGGTTATATACCTACTCGTGTCTAAGTTAGACAAATGTACCGAACGCGAGTGGGAACGACACAAAAGTAACCTTTATCCCAATGATAGAAAGTTTAAAATAAAATTAACTGACTTGTTATCGTTCCTCCAAGGTCGCGCAGACATGCTAGAATCATTGCAGGTATCACACGACAAAGACACAACCACAGCTGACTTTAAGAAACCCACTTCAAGTCACAAACAGAAGTCTCACTGTTATGTTTCTACCGACAAGCAACACACGCACGATCGAGTTAAGTCAAGGTCAAGGTACACTTGTTACATGTGCAAATTAAATCACCCTATTTATTCGTGCGTTAAATTTCTTCAGGCTGATTTAGATGCTAGAATGAAGGTTATACGTGATAAGGGACTATGCGAGAACTGTCTGCGTACTGGTCATGCTGTACATGCATGTATTTACGGCCCGTGCAAAGGTGTAATAAAAACACAACACACTGATTCACTGTGATGACCTACATACGGTAGCCATCAATCACGCGTCATTAAATACTGCCCATGCGCCCGCGGCATCACTGGCTGCGAACCGAGGCGTGACCACGCCCTCTGCAACTTCCGCAGTTCCCGCGCATCCCCTTCCCATTCAGTCAACGGTCACGCGCATAATAACAACATTTCTTTTAATCTAAGCTCGCAACAAGTATCACACAAAGGGCTGGAACCGGTACTGCTGTCAACCGCATTAGTCGAAATAGCAGATAGTAATAATGTTTACAATTTAGCACGAGCATTACTCGATTCTGGTTCACAGCGTTGTTTTGTAAAGAATCTTTTCAAAATTATTACGCACGAAATTATTACAGTCCACTCACGAAGTTCGAGGTGTAGGTAACTCAGTTACGCAATGCACACACAGTTGTTTACTGGATGTTAAATCACGAATAAATCCCTATCACACACAAATAAAATGTATAGTTTTACCACACATTTCTTCTGTCATGTCAAACATGAATAATGTTACATATAAACAATTTTCAATTCCTAGTAACATTCAGTTAGCCGACCCACACTTTTTAGATGATCGAGACATCGACATCTTGATTGGCGCTGATATATTTTGGGATATAATTTCACACGAGAAAATAAGGTTACCTAATGGTCCTTATTTACAAAATACAAAGCTAGGTTTCATACTTTCAGGTCCTGTTTATCACAAAGCGCACATTGATAACAGCCAAGTACTTTGTAATTTCACACAATCGTCAGACCAACTACTACGTCAGTTTTGGGAACTCGAAGAAATACCTAGGGCTCAGGTCACACAGACTGATGAGGAGCAGGAATGCGAGAATCACTTCGTCAAAACCACCACACGCAATGGTGACGGGAGGTTCTGCGTGTCCATTCCTTTTAAACAGTCACCTGACACCCTGGGCGACTCATATGCTCAGGCTGAAAACGCTTTTAGCACTAGAAAGGCGCTTATAAAATGTACAGCGACTTTATTCATGAGTACGAGAGCCTCGGGCACATGACTAAAGTCCTTTCACACGGTACACCGCACTATTTTTACCACACCACGGTGTGTTTCGCGAACACAGCACCACGACCAAGTTGAGGGTTGTCTTTGATGCCAGCGCCCCGACCACATCGGGCGCATCGCTCAATGACCTTCAGCGTGTTGGTCCAGCGATTCAGGGTGATTTATTGGGCATCCTGTTACGCTTCAGGGCATCGGTACGTCGCCTGCGCCGATATCGAGAAAATGTATCGCCAGTGTTTAGTGGCTGAGGAGCAGCAAGACCTACAGCTTATACTCTGGCGAGATTCGCCCTCAGAACCCCTCAGTACGTACAGACTGAAGACGGTGACGTACGGCACTGCGTCAGCGCCGTTCTTGAGCGTTCGCTGTCTGAAGCAATTAGGACAGGAAAGCAACAATGTGGACGTACAGAGAATCATAAATCAAGATTTTTACGTTGACGATTTATTGACAGGCGATGACGATAAATTGAATTTAATATTTCTCTGCAACGAGACCACGAACACACTAAAGTCAGGTTGTTTTTCACTAAGAAAGTGGATCTTTAATTTCACACCGGACGATGAGTCGTTGGTGGGTTCATGCGATGAGTTGAAGCAATTCTCCTCTAACACAACGAACAATTCTAAAACACTAGGTTTAGGTTGGTTCAGCGCATCGGATGAATTTCATTTCAACACACAGTATGATTATAGTGATCGTGATGGTAAGGTAGTTACCAAACGCACTATACTATCACACATATCGCAGATTTTTGATCCGTTAGGATTACTTAGCCCTTGCATAATGCAAGTTAAAATCTTGTTACAACGTTTGTGGCTATTAAAAATCGACTGGGACGACCCAGTACCCGGTGACGTCACACAGACCTGGGACCGGTTCGTCAAAGCGTTATCTATAATTAACACAGTACGTATTCCACGTTATGTAATAGGTAGCCGGACTAATAAGCACGTATCTTTGCATATTTTCACAGACGCGTCACAGGCGGCCTATGGTGCATGCCTATATATACGTACCGTTAACATGGATGATTCCGTGTCGGTTAGATTGTTGTGCTCCAAAGGGAAGGTCGCACCTTTAAAGCCCGTCAGTATACCTCGATTGGAGTTGTGTGGAGCACTACTCGGAACTAGACTTTATGACAAGGTAATTAAGTCACTTAACCGCGAATTCGACCACACCGTGTTTTGGACGGACTCGACGATAGTGTTGGGCTGGCTGCGCATGAGCCCCAACCTGTTGAAAACGTTTGTGCAGAATCGAGTTGCCGAAATACATGAACTAGCGAAACATCTACCTTGGCGTCATGTTCGCGGAAAGGATAACCCAGCCGATTTGGTTTCGCGCGGAGCTAGGTTGGACGATTTACTCAAATCTGAAGCTTGGTGGGCAGGACCGAATTTCTTATATAACGAATACGACACTTACATATCGCAAAGTGGAAGTGTGTATACAGACGAGCTGCCCGAAATCAAACCTAAGGTTCAGTTTAACTTCACTGCTACGGATTCACAGAAAATATCGCTTTTCCCTTTCACGAGATTTTCACAATTCTCACGCATGGTGCGCGCGGCTTCGTACATGCTCCGTTTTACACACAACTGTCGAAACAAATTTAATAAACGCACAGGTAGAATTTGTATCGATGAGATAAACGAGGCGGAGAGGGTACTTGCCAGGCTATCACAATTAGAATCCTTTCCTGAAGAGTGCAATCAATTAATTAATAAAATTTCACTAAAACCTAAGCACAAACTGAGTAAGCTCAGTATATTTGTCGATGGCAACAAATTACTGCGTGTCGGGGGTCGGATGAAGTATTCTACGGAGTTTTCATTCGACAAACGCCACCAGTATTATTAAATTCAAAACATCATTTTACGCAACTTCTGTTCCAGCACGAGCACACAAAATTATTACACGCAGCTTCGCAAGCTCTGTTATACAATATTCGCGAGAGTTGGTGGCCTATCAATGGTCGCAATCTTGCGCGAAGGGTAGTGCATAACTGTGTAAAATGCACGCGATTAAAGGGCAAGACGCTAACTCCCATTATGGGAAACTTACCTTCTGAAAGAATTACTCCCACGCATCCGTTTTAAGGTGCGGCGTCGATTACGCCGGGCCAATTCTTATGATTAACCGCAAGGGCAGAGGTGCTCAAACTGTAAAATGTTACATTTGCTTGCTATTCATCTAGAACTAGTTACAGATTTGACATCCGAAGCTTACATACTCGCGGTGAAGCGGTTTTATCACGTCGCGGAAAGCCTGAGGAAATTTTCTCGGACAATGGTCGAAATTTTGTTGGGGCTATGAACGATTTCGCCAAATTTCTTTCTTCGTGTCATACAGACATTCGAGATTTTGCTACATCACACAAAATTAAATTTAATTTATAGTCCCGTATGCTCCTCATTTTGGTGGTCTGTGGGAGGCTGGGGTGAAATCTTGTAAATATCATTTACGCCGTGTTGTAGGAAACGCACATCTTACTTACGAGGAGTTGAGCACAGTATTAGCACAGATTGAAGCCATCCTAAACTCCCGCCCTTTATCTCCAATGTCCGCAGATCCGAATGACTTCCTGCCTTTAACTCCCGCACACTTTCTAATAGGCCGTCCGTTGACAGCGCCGGCCTGCTTTGACGTACAAGACGTACAAACATCTCGGCTCACTCGCTTTCAAAGAGTGGAGCAAATGAGACAGCATTTTGGTCCCGCTGGATGAAGGAATGCATCTCCGACCTGCAGACGCGATCCAAGTGGCGCGACAACACAGACGTCTTGAAGCAGGACACTCTCGTCGTCATCAAAGACGATAACCTGCCTCCACTAAAATGGCAGTTAGGTCGAGTGCTGAAGACGATTCCAGGCAAGGATGGCGTGTCACGTGTGGCAGACATTCGAACTGCGACGGGGCTCATACGACGGGCATTCACAAAATTTGCCCACTGTTTACCAGATGAAGATCCTGTTGAAAGTCGCTCGGTATCTACTTCCAAGGCCGGGGGCATGTTCAGTATTGGTACCACTGGTGCCCTCTAGTGAGGACATCGCAAACACTCTGAAAACAGGATTGGTTCTATTGGAAGATCGGTCGACCAATCGGAACGCACCACGACCACGACCGCAACCCCACCGTTGGGCAGGACGAAGAACACATTTTAAAATTCACTTGCTTGTAAAACTGTAAACGAAGTACACGCATTTGGTAGCAGGAAAGTAGCAGTTGTTATTTCACACCACTTGTCTACGTGTCGATCCAACGCACAAGGGACTCAACAGGCTTTAAAATAGAAACCTACCTCTCACGACTCCTAACCGAAATATCCCTCTCTAACACCAAGACCAAGGAATTACCCGGCCGCACAGCAGCTATGGAGGATCTTGCCCTCCACCATTTTGTTATGGGGTTTCAACCGCGTATTTCAAATATTGTGCAATGTAGGTCTCCCAAAAACTTGAACGAAGCTATTAACTTTGCAATATCAGAAGAAAGAATTCAACAAACCCTATATAGACGTCTGCAGTCTGATCCTAAGTCTACTAATAATAATAATAGCAATAGATTTAAAGCAGATCCCTCTAGACAGCCTTGGTACCCGTCAACAACCCAACAGCCGAGGCCCAATTTTGCCGCGACCCAAGGAGTATTTTGCCGATATTGCAAGGTACCAGGTCATGATATTTCGAACTGTTGGAAACGAGAATTTAATTATAACCGCTTCAGGATTCCACAAAACTAGGGCACACACCAAAATTATTCTAGACCTAGACCCCACGAGTTAATTTCGTGGAGGAATCACAATATCAGGAAGAACCTGGTTAAGATGTGGTTGACGCAGTATCCGAACATCCTTTAAACTAACAAAAGTCTCGTCTCAGTGTCGCGCGAGACCAAAGCCTAAAGCCGACACACGTTCAATACCCAGAGACCACACGGGTAACCAGCACCAAATAAGTGCCCGATCCAAAACATCCACATCCAATAACAAAGTATATGAGGGAAATATCAACACTACTAAAAGACTGTTACCTCATATATTAATAGAATCACAGATATCCGATATCCCGTTATCCTCGCTCGTAGATTCAGGTTCAGCCATTTGCCTACTAAAAGAATCCTGTATCCAGAAAACTCCGAAATTGATTAAAGAATCAATCAAACTGAAAGGTATAGACCCAAATGACGAATCTACACATACTTATTAATAGAATCACAGATATCCGATATCCCGTTATCCTCGCTCGTAGATTCAGGTTCAGCCATTTGCCTACTAAAAGAATCCTGTATCCAGGAAACTCCGAAATTGATTAAAGAATCAATCATTTGAAAGGTATAGACCCAAATGACGAATCTACACATACTTATTAATAGAATCACAGGTATCCGATATCCCGTTATCCTCGCTCGTAGATTCAGGTTCAGCCATTTGCCTACTGAAAGAATCCTGTATCCAAGAAACTCCGAAATTGATTAAAGAATCAATCAAACTGAAAGGTATAGACCCAAATGACGAATCTACACATACTTATTAATAGAATCACAGGTATCCGATATCCCGTTATCCTCGCTCGTAGATTCAGGTTCAGCCATTTGCCTACTGAAAGAATCCTGTATCCAGGAAACTCTGAAATTGATTAAAGATCAATCATTTGAAAGGTATAGACCCAAATGACAGATCTACATACTTATTAATAGAATCACGGGTATCCGATATCCGTTATCCTCGCTCTTAGATTCAGGTTCAGCCATTTGCCTACTAAAAGAATCCTGTATCAGAAAACTCCGAAATTGATTAAAGAATCAATCATTTGAAAGGTATAGACCCAAATGACGAATCTACACGTACTTATTAATAGAATCCACAGATATCAATATCCCGTTATCCTCGCTCGTAGATTCAGGTTCAGCCATTTGCCTACTGAAAGAATCCTGTATCCAGGAAACTCTGAAATTGATTAAAGAATCAATCATTTGAAAGGTATAGACCCAAATCACGAATCTACACATACTTATTAATAGAATCACAGATATCCAATATCCCGTTATCGTCACTCGTAGATTCAGGTTCCGATCTTCAAGCCACATTTGAATGTAAGATCGACACGGGCCAACCGATGTCGACTTCTTCCACCTTAGCGGACGACAAAGGTCCTTGTCGCCCAGTGAATCCGAGGCCCCTTTTAGTCGCCTTCTACGACAGGCAGGGGATACCGAAGTCTTATTCTTGAGAGCCCAGAACTACAGGGCTATCATAAAAAAAAAATCTAAAGCAACCTGTCGACCAGTGGGAAATGCTGTTGATAGGTGTGCTAGGTAGAAAGCTCGACAGCAATACCAATCGTGCTTACTACCTTGATAGATCATGCGAGAGTTTACCTAAATAAACAGAATTTCTAACATTTTTGGTTTGGATGAAAAGACGACCCTTAATTATTTCCACGACATTTTTCCAGAAGAACTATTTTCTGAAATTTGTGAATATACAAACGTAATTCGGTCCACGAATCAGGGTGTTCATTGGACGTGTCATTGGAGAAATGCGCACATTTATAGTAATCAAACTTTTCATGGGCATTGCAACACTTCCATCATATTTGGATTTTTGGGCCGGAGATACTCGTTATCCAATAGTAGCCGATCTTATACCTCTGAAGCGGTATCAAGCAATACGGAGGTACATATATTTTGTTGACAATACAGAAACAGACACGGATCCATATTTCAAAATAAGGCCATTTGTTGAGCAAATCAGACAGAATTGCCTTAAAATAGAGGAAGAAAATCGATTCAGTATCGGCGAGATGGTTATTCTTTACAAGGGTACTAAGCCTAGAAAAAAAACAATACAATCCACGGAAACCCCGAAAGTGGGGTGAGCTGCCAAATCCGCCGATGGTGTCTATAGACACGATTTCAAAAGGATAAGTAGCAGGACCTAAGTGAGACATCAGACCAAATTTATATTTTCCTCTTGATTTGTTTTTAATGCAGATTTCACAGTCGTCGCAGATTTTTTTTATATTTATAGTTAGGTTTTTTGCTGTATAGAATGGTTTAATCTTGTTTTCCATTTGTTGTCTTCCTATATGGCAGAAGGTATAATGTACATTTATTATAATTTTTTTACTAAATTCCTCAATCTTATCTTTTTTACCAATCTTCTTGTAATATATTCTATTTTTCTGTATTAGTTTATTTGCATTCTGTTTTACATTTTCATTTTTTTCTTGATCTTCTTGTATGTCTTTCATTTTCACATGGTTCTAATACTGGATTTCTGCTTAAACTATCAGCTTCCAAGTTATATTTTCCAGGAGAATAAATTCAAAATTAAATTGAGATAGAAAATACGCGAGATCTCCTGACTCTTCATCGGTTCTAGCCTTAATATTCATTTTCTCTAGATGTTTATGGTCTGAAAAAACTGTAAAATTTTTTCCCATAAGCCAATGTTGCCAATATTTTACGGCTTCTTTAATGGCTAAACACTCTAGGTAAATAGCTTTTTTCCTTTTTTGAGAGTTATTCAATTTTTTTGAGAAATATGCACAGGGTTTTTCTTCTCTTGTTGTGGTTGTTTCAAGACTGCACCTATGCCTTGTATACTAGCGTCTGTATAAATGTGTATTGGCAGATCTGGATCAAAAATTGCTAATATAGGTTTTAAACAAAGCAGATTTTCAAAGCAACTCAGAATGATTTATTGCAAGACAGAAAAGTTGCTTTAGAAAATACTATAAAATCACACAATTACAATAAAAAACAATTTGATAAAAACAGAAAAGAATGTGAACTTAAAGTGGGAGAGTTTGTGTATGTAGAAAATGGGAATCGTCTAAACAGGAAGAAACTGGATGAATTGAAAATCGGTCCCTATAAAATTTTGAAGAAAATTTCAAACACAATTTACAAAATAGACACAGGACATAAAAAGCAGGAGTCCAACCTCTTCCACATAACGAAACTCATCCCAGTACCGGAAAATGATAATACTTAAGGATTTTTATGGTTTTATGTTCTTCAGTGAGGGGGGGAGATGTAAATGAAGATCCTCTCTATTAGGCTTCATTTAATTCTATTTTGCCGCGTCGTTGACAAACCTCTATGGTAAGATGACAATGACTGTCAGATTGAGGTTATATTATTTGGTGGTAATTGTAAAACGTCGAACATAATATT
The DNA here is from genome assembly GCA_029286785.1 of Meandrusa payeni. Classification (NCBI taxonomy): domain Eukaryota; kingdom Metazoa; phylum Arthropoda; class Insecta; order Lepidoptera; family Papilionidae; genus Meandrusa; species Meandrusa payeni. The sequence continues at coordinate 2,318,118 of JAGSMX010000026.1, forward strand.
GTATAAAAGATATTGAAATAATAGCTTTAAATGTTGTTTCTCTCTTTCAGGTAAGGAAATTATCAGGACCATTTACATAGCAGTTATAGAACCTACAGTTCTATATGCAGGGAGCTCATGAGCACCGGCAGCGAAGAAAAAGTCCGTAACCAAGCACCTAAAAACGCTGCAGAGGGGCTTCGCACAAAAAATAATCAAGGCCTATAGAACGGTATCGCACAATTCGGCATTGACGTTGGCAGGAATCCTGCCCCTGGATAAGGATCCAGGAGGCAGCCCTGCTCTACGAAGCAAAACGAAGCGGCTCTGCGGAGTGGGTGCTTGGAGATAGAGAAATGGAGGACCGGGTGGACGCGTTGACGAAACCTCACCCTACGGAACTAGTGAGGCTACAATTTACAAGCCTGGGGGACTGTGCAGAGGTCAACCAACAACTACCCATCCAGTTAAAGATCTACACCGATGGAAGTAAAATAGAAGGAAAAGTTGGAGCGGCTCTCTCCATTTGGAGAGAGTCCACCGAGACCAAAACCGTCAAATACAAATTGTGAGACTTCTGCACAGTTTACCAGGCTGAATTGTTGGCCATTCTGGAAGCCACAAAAATAGCTCTTAAAGACTCCGCACAAAGCTGCGGTATACTCAGCGATTCCCGTTCTGCTCTCGAAGCCATCACCAGAGGAGATTCCACTCATCCTCTGGCGATGGGTGCCATTCAAAACATAATAGAAGGAAAGAAGAAGGGAAAAAACATCCAACTATTTTGGATCAAAGCCCACGTTGGGGTGATGGGAAATGAGAGAGCAGACGAGCTCGCAAAAGAAGCGGCTCTTATAATAAAGACAAGGCCAAAATACGAGAAGTGTCCTGTTTCATTCATCAAGAGGCAATTACGATTGAAATCTCTTGATGAATGGAACAGGCGCTATAAAGAAGAAACAACCGCGGCCACCACAAAAGCCTTCTTGCCCGATGCAGTGCAGGCATACTCGATTTTAAGGAAAGTAGAATTAGATCCGCTGTTTGTTCAAATATTGACAGGGCACGGGGGATTCTCCGAGTACTTGCACAAGTTCAAGAGAAAAGAGAGTCCCGCGTGCCCCTGTGACCAGGACACAAATGAATCAATCCTGCACCTGATCACAGATTGCCCAATTAATGGAAAAGAGAGAGCTGATTGTGAATTAGAAATTAAGTATAAAATTAACATAGATAATATAAGTATAATTATGTTAGATAGTAAGATTAGAAATAAGTTCCTTGATTTTTGTAAATATGTAGCGAATAGGGCGATAAAGAACAATAAAACTGATTAAGAAATAGATGATTAAACTGTACACATATTTATATATTATATTAATTATACATGTATAAATTTACCTATATTATTATTATGTGATTTTGATTTTGAAAAAAAAATAAATGAAGAAATTGTGTATAGAAAAGAAAAATAAAGAAAAACAAAGAAAAAAGATAAATACTATACTTACATATATATATTATTTACATAAACATATACTTAGAATTTAGAAATTATCAAGAAGAAAATCATTAAGATAAGAAGATAGATACCTACCAGTTTGTGCAATCTCTGACCCCCACAAGTCAGAGAAACAAATAGAATTTCCCGGAAAGGGCAAAAACATGTCCTTTCCGGGGAAAACCCTTAAAAAAAAACCGGCAGGAGACAGTGGCGGCGTTCAGGAAGAGCATCTCTTTCCGTGATGCTGTTTACGCTCCGGCTAAGGTTGTGCCGGTCGGCAACAACAAATTGCGGGTCGAGTTCGACACAGCACAGGACTGTGAAGACGCCTTGCAATGCATCACCGCTTCAACAACATCACTTGTAACTGCTGAAAAAACTAAACAATTAAAACCTCTCACCTGTGTGAGAGGTGTCATGCTCAACGGCATCTCTAAAGACACCCCTAGCACTGAATTAGTCCAAATAATTTTAAAACAGAACCCAGAATTACACGCATTCAGCGAATAAGATATACAATTAAAATATAAAAGAAATAACCGGTGCGACAAATTATACAACGCGGCGTTCGTCGTCGGTCCTGGGCTTTGGAGAGCCACAACCACACTTGAGCGCATCCGCGTCGACCACTAGCGTGTGCGCTGCGAGGACCTCAGCCCCTTCATACAGTGTCACGCCTGCCTGCAGTTTGGTCATGTGAAGTCTCAGTGCACCGAAGCCACCAAGCGGTGCGCACATTGCGCTGAGAGCACTCACATTGATTCAGACTGCCCACAAACCCACACCAATCCCAAATGCTTTAACTGCACCGCGAGAAACACCAAATTTCACACCAAAGTTAACACTGATCATAAGGCCACATCTAAAACCTGTTCCATAATAAAATTAATCCGTGAGCGAATTACTACTAAAATCAATTATGGGTAGAAACCATACAATCAAAATTGCCCAAGTTAACTTAGGCCGTTCAAAAGGCGCACAATTGGAGTTTACTCGCCATTTTGTGGCCGGCGAGTACTCCATCGCCCTAGTATCTGAGTCATATGTCGGCTCAATTAATAGCGTGAAAAATATTCCTGGCATACAAATATATCAATTCCCTAACCAAGACGACAGGGTGAAGGCGTGCGTCTTCATTAGGGATCCGCACAATTCATTAAACACACAATTCTTCACCCAATCTAGCAGTTATCCAATTAAACACGGGAACTATCAAATTATTTATAGCTTCTATATACGTCGAGCCTGGTGCCGACGACAACCACACAGTTGACCGACTCAATGTCTTCTTGGGCAGCATCGGCAACTTTCGATGCGTCATCGGGGCTGACCTCAACGGATGGCACCCTATATGGGGCAGCGAGAGGGCTAACGCTCGGGGACATTCTATCGTAGACATAGCTCACGGACTTAACCTTTTCTTCTGCAATACTAACGACACTCTTACCTTTGAGACTGTGACACACGGACGACCACGTACCTCGTTTATCGACTTAACATTGGCCTCTGAGTCGGTCATTGACTTAATACTGGACTGGCGAGTTAACCTTGACATCTGCCCCACTTCACAACATAACGCAATAGACTTTACCATAAACATCAACAAAGACAGAATTAACAAAAACAACACCTCCTCCACTTACAGATACAAAAGCCATAAGGCAAATTGGGCAGCCTTCAAGACTGAACTCCACACCATTATGACCACATCGGACTTGCTAGACTCAACTATATCCACCCTCAACATTCATGACCTGAAGATTTACATCAACAGAATTTTTTTTAATTATCGATTGCATTCACTCAGCCTGTAAAACATCTATTCCTATAAATACACGCTCAAAACAGCCACGGCTAGCTGTAAGGCGCCTTGCACCTATACAAAGAAAGTAACTGAAATTCCATTGGAATAACAAGAAATTTGAACATAACGCCGAAATACACGATAAACATTTACCTTCAGATACCATAAAAACACCACTAGAATATTTTCAATACTTCTTCATAATGGCATCCTTAACATGATTACAGAGCAAAGCAATTTATACTCAACTCAAACAATTGGTCGTTCTTTTAATTTTTCAACACAAGACATCAAAGATTTTATTGCAATAAATTTGATAATGGGAATCGTGAATATGCCGGCCTACACTGACTATTGGTGTCAGGAATTCAGATTTTCACAAATAGCTAATGTAATGACACTCAAAAAATTTCAACAGATAAGACGGTACATCCACTTCAACGACAATCTGCTTGATGACGGTGATCGGTATTTTAAAGTTAGGCCACTCATTGAAAAAGTACGTGCCAACTTTTTGAGAGTTCCTCATGAAACCAGGTTCAGCATTGATGAAATGATGGTGCCATATAAGGGCAAAAAAGCCGGTAATCAAAAACAATACAAAAAGAGCGTTTCGGGCTTCATTTATGATTTTCTCGTATATGGAGGTGAAGACACTTTCAGATACCACCTATTTTCAACAGAAGAAATGAGTTTGGGCTTTTGGGCAAAAGTCGTCTTCTCACTATGTAAAACTATTCCTGATCCAGCATGTTCAGTTGTGTACTTTGACAATTTTTTCACCAGTTTAGAGCTAATACATATGCTCCGATATAATATGGGTATATTCTCCTTAGGCACCATAAGGTCAAATAGACTATGTGGTGCAGAACAAAAGCTTATACCTGATAAAGCCCTCAAAAATAAGGCCGCGGATCTTATTCACGAGTAGTACGTCGTTACATCCCCAGCAGTCGCTCGTGCTGTTTTCATCAACAATTAATAATGCTTACGAGGCGGTCCCGTCCTCGCAATCGCCCACGCGAAATCACACCATCCGGCCCACCTAGTATTGCTGACATGTCATAGCAACCGACCCTTTGTGTTTAGTTAATCACCCACGCGAAATCACGCCATCGGGCCCACCTAGTGTTGCTGACGTGTGATAACAACCGACCCTTCGTGTTTAATTAAGACCTAGCTTAAGTCAGTCTGCTGTACGCTTCCATTATATAAACGTGTTTAATTAAACGATTAAAATTAAATATTGTTTTTTAAAAAGTCTGCCCACTGTTCTCCAAACAAGTCTGGCGCAGCCGTGTGGATTTTCCACATTGACGTGAAAAGTTTTGTTCACGCGAATTGTACAAAATCTACAACCGTGTAACGAAGAAAGACTTTATTACGAGTGGAAAACCAGAACCAAAGAAATACGACTCTCGAGAATAGTGAGCAGCGTCGCCTCTGCAGCAACTCCGGAAACATCATGGCATCGAGCCTGTGAGTAAACCTTCTCGCTTCCTGTTTTCGTTACCTTCCCGAGATCAATCAATCGATGATAACGATCGAAGGATATTTGCTTATTTGTGATATCTGATTTCATTTTAAACATCAAATTAGTCAGTAAATTACAATTAAGTGTAACTTTTTACTCTAATAAATCTAGAAAAAAAAGGTTTAGTATAGAAACTCTTATTTTCACACAAATTGGAAAATAATTTATATAATTAGGTTAAAATTGTATTTAGGTATTTTAGTAATTAAAATTTAAAATGGAAATTAAAACTATTCCGACTGAGATATTATCTCTCATTACGAAATATGACGGTGATGAAAGCCTCTTAAACTTATTTATTTCTAAGTGTGACTATGTAGTTAGGTTTACCTCTGTACCTGGTAACCAACTACAGAATTTGTATTTGTACCATGCGATTACCAGTAGATTAACAGGAAAAGCGGCAGTTTTAGTCAGTGACCATCCCAACATATCTACATACGAAGAATTGAAAGATATATTTACCCAACATTTTGGTGACCCTCGCTCGGAAGAGTGTATTGCCATCGAATTAGAGTCAGCAAAAATTAAAAACAGCGAATCATACATACAGTTTTGTCATAGAATTCAAAATATTAGAAGTTCCCTATTTTCGAAAGTGAACCGGGTCACAGACGAAGGCGTCAAAGCAGCTAAAATGATAGTATACAACAACACAGCGCTAAACGTTTTCCTGTACAACCTACCGGAAGACCTCATACGCATAGTCCGTCTAAAAGGATGTTCCACCTTGGAAAACGCTTTAAGTATTGTTACTGAAGAAGTAAACTTCAAATTTCAGTATGACTCAAAAAATAAACAGCTGAAAAACACTCACAGTTTAACGTCAAATCCAAATATTCCTAATACACAGAATGCTCTACGACCCTCTAACGCATTCAGTGGCGGATTTAGACCAATGCCAATGGTGAACCCACAACATAACTTTAAATTCGGAATTCCACAAAATACTAATTTTAAATTCGGTATCCAACCAAATCAGTACAATTTCAACAGACCTAACCCAATGCAACAAATGCGCTCCGCGCCTCCGCAAATGCAAGGCTTTAGATTTGGAGCACCACAAAATAATTTTACACAAAATTTTAAACAACCCCAAGCTCAAGCGCGTCCCTTCCAACATGGGCAGTTTAAATTCGGCATCCCACACCAACAAGGGTATAGATTTCCCAACCAATACCAGCAGGGAAACAACTTTAAATTCGGGATCCCCCATCAACAAATACAACCCCCTAAACTACAAGAATCTGACGTAACCATGCGCACAACACCCTTTAGACAAAACATGAACGTAAACGAATTATATTACGACGGGCAAGAACAGACAGACGACGAATATAACTACGACAGTAATGTAGAGTATGACTGTAACTACATAGAAAATCCGGAAAACTTTTACCCGGAAAATACTTGTGAAGATTTTACAGAGCCTGAAAATTTTCAGAAAACAGCCTCAACCAACAATGTAGTGAAGTAATTACCCTAAACTACTGCGATAGTATTTTAAAATTACCACACATACTTGTCCCCGAGATTAACCCTCTACCGCATAGAAACCCATATATGGTTCGGCAACTTTAGTTTTTTTTTATTCGTAATGATGCTAATACAATAACTAAACGCATCGGCTACCTTAAGATTAATATGTTGGTAATACGAAAATAATATTTTATTGTCTATGGTCAAACGTCAATTCCGTTATAACCTCACTTGTATCAGCGCAGGTGCGAAGTTCAACAAAGTGTTTGCAAACTCATTTTTCAAAAAAGTTTATCTACATGATAAAGGTAAGTTTTGCTTGATAAAAAAATTTTATATGGTGCTATTATTATTCTATTTCAAGAATGTGTTAGATTTTTATAGCTTTTTGGCATATTTCTATCATACTGAAGGACTTTTCTTTGAAACCATATATGGTTTCGCATGCATTCTTACCAAACTTTGACTTTTTCTGTGGACCACATATGGTTTCGTATGCACTATATTTAATTTTATTTTAATTATTATTTTTGGTGATGGGCATAGCATGGCTTTTCTAGGTTGCAGAATGGATCCTGCTCGCTTTTATGGCTCTTCGAAACATGTTAACCCCTACCTGGAGATGGTATGATAAGTGATGATGCCTTAGCTTCCGATTCCGACAGTGAATATGTTCCTCCTAGACAATACCAACGTCACAGAAGATCTGTTGTTATTCCCGAAACTGATAGCGATTCTTCTGATGAAGAAACTAGCCCTGCACCAACCACACAAAAGAAAGGTAAGGCAATAAAAATAAGCCTACCGTAATAAAATGGGAAACAAAAAAAAGAGGCTTATGATGTAAACAATTTTAAATTTACTGGAATAGCACAATTACCGGAATTTATTGAAAAACTTGAAACACCGGCAGATTATTTTTTGTTTTTATTTTCTGATGATTTGCTAGAAACTATTACCAATCAATCTAATTTAAAATCTGTACAAGACAACATAAACAAACCCGCTAACATAAGTAAACAGGAAATAGAACAGTTTATTGGCATGGTAATTTTCATGTCCATAGTGAAATTACCTGCGTCACGACATTACTGGAACAAATCTGTAGGACAATCACAAATTTACGAAACTATGACATGTAATAGATTTGAAACAATAAAAAAAAATTTACACTTCAATGACAACAATAATTACATTCCGCATGGTAGTCCAGGACATGACAAGTTGTTCAAAGTGCGCCCACTTCTAGATAGCATTAGGCAGCAACTTTTACTAGTACCTAAAGAGGAGTATCTTGCAGTTGATGAACAGATAATCCCTACTAAAATCGGCATGATCTAAAGCAATATAACCCGGCAAAGCCTCATAAATGGGGGTATAAGAACCAAGTTCTTAGTGGAGTTTCAGGTTTCAGTTACGATTTTGACATTTTTGCCGGTGACCAAAGTAATACACGACCTGAAGGTGCACCAGATCTAGGTGTTAGTGGCAATGTAGTGACTCGTCTCACCGAAACAGTACCAAGACATTCTAATCATAAGATCTTTTTTGACAATTGGTTCAATAGCCCTAAACTTCAGGTGTATCTTACACAGATCGGATTATTGCCTCTAGGTACAGTGCGCCTAAACAGAGTTCCAAATATAAATATGCCACCGGAGAAGGAATTGAAAAAAGGAACGTGGATTTTCATTGAAAAGGTTGCTAGTATTGATGGAGTCAATGTAAGTGCAGTTACTTGGTTTGATAATAAACCGGTGCATATGCTTTCAACTTACGTAGGTGCTGAACCAACCACTACAAAACGAAGATATTTTAGAAAAGAAAAGCAGTATAAAACATTACTTGCCCTCAAGCAGTTGAGGTATATAACCAACACATGGGGAGTTGATTTGTTAGACTCCATGCTGGGTCTATATAGAATTCACTTGAGATCCAAAAATGGTACAAAGAATATTTTTCCACATGGTGGATATGTGTATTGTAAATGCTTGGATTCTTTGGCGCCGAAATAATCCAAACATTTACATGCCTTTATTTGATTTTAAGCAAGAGTTTCAGAACACTTACGCAAATCAGGTAAAGCAGTAAGTGTTCGAAAAAGAGGACGTCCCTGCACTCAAAGCAGAGACGGAACGCCTGTAAGTTTTACTGGCCACGGTAGTCCTGCTTCATCTAATCCAGGAACACCCAATCGTCCAAGTAAAGTAAGGAAAGTTCCTGCCAGACACCAAGAACTGCCGTTGAACTCTGTAAGAACGGACAAAATAGACCATATGCCGGAATGGATGAAACACCGACAAAATGTAGTTGTTGCGGTCAAAAACTTACACAAAATGTAAAAATGTATGGTTTTCTTATGTTACAACGATAAACGGAACTGTTTATCCGATTTTCATTATAAATACTGAAACTATTGTACGAGATACTTCAAGCTCAAATTATTTCTTTATTGCATAGAAACCCATATATGCCACTAGTAATTATGATTATAATTTGTTTGAATGCATATGAACCCATATATGGTCTTAATTTTTTTCAGTTCCTGTAACCGTTTTTTTCAAATTTTATTTCTGTAGCATATCTTATCAGTAAATAAAGGCTCAACAACTATCAAATATTTTTTTTTTCGTTTCCTTCATAATTCATGCAGTAGAGGGTTAACGCCAAATTTCTCATAGATACCGGAAGTAGCCGTTCGTTTATAAGCCCTGTAAAAGCTTATGAGTATTTCTCAGATTTTATTATCCAAGAACCGTTTAAAGTTATCAGTACGCACGCTCAGAGTACACACAATCTAGCTATACATATACCTCTACTGAAAACTTTCAAAAGCTTTCTCGACCACAAGTTCTATATGTACGATGTAGACAAACGATACGACGGTTTGATAGGCTCAGACCTTTTGTCAAAATTAGGAGCAAGCATTGACATGGGCAATCAAATGTTAATGACACACAACGCAACTATACCTATCGTATATAGCCCACCTTATGAAGTAAAGTTATTGCCACGAACCGAAACCAGAGTAAGGATCCCCACCAACTATCAGCATGGCGTAGCTATCCTAGATTACTTACAATTCCGGGACGGCGTTCGCATGCCATCTGCCTTAGTAAAATGCGAAAACTATTTCGCAGAAACGGTAATCCAAAACGTTACCAATAGGGAGACTACGATAGTATTTAAGGAACCATTCGATGTGACACCGTATGAAAGCAGAGAAATTGAGGTAAATTTTGTGAATGACGATTACATGAAAGACGAGGTTTTGAAAGAAAACTTACGAAAATTGCGATTAGACCACGCAAATAAAGAGCAGCTAGACGCATCTGGCGAAAAAAATATATAATGGTAATCGACTATCGCCGCCTTAACGAGATAACAGTTGACGACAAGTATCCGCTTCCTAACATAACAGATCTTTTTGATAAAATAGGTAAATCCCAATACTTTAGCACAATAGATCTCGCTAGTGGGTACCATCAAATTGAAGTTAATGAGGCGGACAGAGCAAAAACAGCATTTACAACCCAATCAGGCCACTATGAGTTTAAGAGAATGCCGTTTGGATTAAAGACAGCCCCGGCTACATTCCAAAGGGCAATGGATAATGTACTGCGAGGTCTTCAAGGCATACACTGCTTAGTTTATCTTGATGACATCATAGTATTTTCCTCCAGCCTGGAAGAACACATAGAAAAATTTAGGAAAGAATTCGATCGACTTAGGGAAACCAACTTAAAGGTAACTTTAAATAAATGTGAGTTTTTGCGTAAAGAAGTACTTTACTTAGGCCACACGATTACTAAAGACGGTCTTATGCCAAATAACGACAAAATCAAAGCAGTTCTGAATTTCCACCGTGCCGATGCCGACCGTGCGAATGGCCACCGAAATCAAGAGTTTTCTTGGTTTAGTTGGTTATTATCGAAAATTTATAAAAGACTTTGCGAAGCTCACGCAGCCTATGACATCGTGTCTAAAGAAACGAAACAAAATAGATATAACCAAACAAGAGTATATAGACGCTTTTGAAAAATGCAAGGAGTTATTAACTAACGCACCACTCTTGCAATTTCCCGACTTTTCCAAACCCTTCGTCCTTACGACGGATGCATCAAACTTTGCAATAAGAGCAGTCCTATCACAAGGACCAATTGGTAACGACAAGCCCATCGCTTACGCGAGTCGTACCTTGAACGACGCCGAGACGCGATACAGTACAATAGAGAAGGAGCTGCTGGCCATCGTTTGGGCGACCAAACACTTTAGGCCATATTTATATGGTAAAAAGTTTATAATATACACGGACCACAGACCTCTAATTTGGGCAAAATCCATCACAGAGTCAAATAGTAAAATAACAAGATGGAAATTAAGACTTTCAGAATTCGATTACGAAATTAAATACAAAGAAGGAAAGAAAAACTGCGACGCCGATGCCTTGTCGCGAATACCGATAAACGTGTTGACGGATATTGATGACGTATCAATGAAAGTAAATATAGACTCACCTAAGCCTTCAACTTCGCGATATCGCTCTCCATCCCCTATAGTCATCTCATCAGACTCGGAAAAAACTATATCCATCCCCGAAACAAAGGGTAGGCGTTCACCATATTCTATTCCATCTATAAGTAGTAGTACGGCAACTGCCTCAGAAGGGCGTGAAGATATCAGCACCATAGGAACTGTACATTCCGCTGAAAATCTTGACACTGATGGTATACTTATATTACAGGAGGCTATAGATACCAAACCTAACCAGATCCTCATATTTGCCTGGAACAGAAACGAATTAGCAGTTAAAAATTTATCTAGGGATAGACAAAAGGTACTAGAAGTCCACTTACCTTTAAACAACCAGGAATTAGTAAAACAGTTTCTCAAAGAATACATAAAACCAAAAATCAAATATTTCTTTTACTTTGAGAACGAATTACACCGCAAACAATTTACAGAAGCAACCCTATTTTTATTCCAAAAAGGAACGGTAAAATTTTATGAATGCACAAAACGTGTAGTTTACGTCGAAGACGAGCAGGAACAACGATTTTTTTTTATGACGAACTACACAGATTGGCCAGAGAAGCTGGCCTTGACTGCTTCACCGGATTGAGAGGTGGCATAGCTCTTAGGTCGCTTAGCCTGAACCTCTATTGCTAGTAACTCGACACAAGGGTCCCCCCGGTGAGGGGTAACCTCGGCTTGGACGGTTACTGGAACAACGAAACGTAATTATTAAATATCCCCAAGGAAAAACTAGCCATAGAGGAATTAAAGAAACACTAGTTCACCTAAGACGTAACTTTTTCTGGAAAAACATGGATGAAACAGTTTCCAGCGTCATAAACGCATGCGAAACATGTAAGAAAATGAAATACGACCGTAAACCACTAAAACCAGAATTACAATTGACACAGACTCAAACTAGACCATTCCAAGAGTTATTCATTGACATATTCTCAATAGATGGCAAGCAATACCTAACTATAGTAGATGCATTCAGTAAACTGGGTCAAAGTTTCGAAATTAACACCAAATCTACCCCTGAAGTTGTAAGGGCGTTAATAAAATACTTTTCACTATATGGCACACCAAACAGAATTAGCTCAGACCCCGGAACAGAATTTAATAATGCACTCATGAGGGAAATGCTTTCCTTCTATAAAATCGACCTCCATATTGGAACACCACATAACCCTAACTCTGTAGGAATCGTGGAACGATTTCACTCCACTCTTATAGAAATATACCGAATAGCTAAGTACGAACAGAAGATAACAGACGCGGCTTCTGTTATGAGCTATGCGATAATGTCATATAACCATACAATACACTCGACTAGCGGGCTTACACCCTTCGAAGTAGTTTTTGGACACACTGAGTCTAATAATGCTTTCCATGTAGATTTCAATAAACAGTTTACCCAACAGTTAGTAAAAGAGCACGTAAAAAGAACAAAGCATTTATACAAATACTTAACTGACAAAATTATCGATACAAAATTAACAGAAATTAGGAAACGCAGTGGAGAAACAGATTTTGACATAGATAAAGGCAACACAGTTTTTATCAAAGGTAAACACTAGACGAGGAAAAGATAAGCCACGATACCAAAAGGCCCAGGTAACCGGACCCATACAAAGGAACGTTGTACCTGTGGTTGCAAATAATAGGAATACCAAAGTTCCCATTAAAGACATCAAACGCCCTCCGCAGGTTAATCCTCCGGTCTCGAAATCTCGATAATGATGACGCTGTAATGTATGACATAATTTTCAAACGCTGTACATTCGACTTAGTGAAATAGAAACAGCTATTGCTTTTGCTAGAGTTAATATGTTGCACCAAGCTATCGTAGACACTGACGAACTAATAGGACTATTAAGGGAAATTGAGAAAAGAACGTAGTTAAAATAGAACAATGTATAGAAATAAAACCGTACATAAAATGGAATCAGATAAAACTAATTATGCACATACCTTTAATAACCAATGAAGTATTTAATTATGATAGATTGATCCCTTTACCTATCCTCAATAAATCCAGTAATCAAACATCCCTTATTGTTCCTAAATACCCATATATCCTAGCGAAAGGGTTGAAAGCAAAGCCACTCTCCGAACCCTGTCGAGAAGTTGATGAAGACCTCTACCTGTGCTACGAGGACGATGCGTCACCCCTGAGCAACGATGACCTTATGAAGTTTTCCACGAACACCTCCAGTTGTCACCCAGTTCCCGTGATCATAGAAGACCTAAAGATCAATACCCTGCAATCCAATCGATGGATAATTTACTCAAAAACTGAAACCCTATTTACCAAGTACTGCGAAGAAGAGACAACCCGAGAAACCATCCTTGGCACCTACATTCTGACGCTGGACGAGACCTACGAAGTCAGAATCAAAGAATGGAAGCTGAAACGTCACGAGACCAAAGGGAAAAACGTCACGTTCAAAAGATTTCCGGTTGTCCAACTGCCTACAACGTTGACGGACACGGCAGCCTGTATGCAGAGGATTCCTGTGGATCTCAGCGGTGTCGACCTCGCCGACAGCCAGTTCCTGAACTATCTGGTCCAGAAAAGTAAAAGTGAAGTGAACTTTGAGGAAGACTATTTTAGTGACTTAGACCATAAGACTATAGTAATAGGAAATTTGTCTTTTTGCACTTTTATAATCATTATGTTAATCTTTTATATCTTTAGAAATAAAATTAAGAATTTGTATACTAAAATAAGGGCTCGAGATTTTCCTCAGCAACCCTCGGATAATCTCGAACTTACGGAGGGAGGCGTTACATCCCCAGCAGTCGCTCGTGCTGTTTTCATCAACAATTAATAATGCTTACGAGGCGGTCCCGTCCTCGCAATCGCCCACGCGAAATCACACCATCCGGCCCACCTAGTATTGCTGACATGCCATAGCAACCGACCCTTTGTGTTTAGTTAATCACCCACGCGAAATCACGCCATCGGGCCCACCTAGTGTTGCTGACGTGTGATAACAACCGACCCTTCGTGTTTAATTAAGACCTAGCTTAAGTCAGTCTGCTGTACGCTTCCATTATATAAACGTGTTTAACTAAACGATTAAAATTAAATATTGTTTTTTAAAAAGTCTGCACACTGTTCTCCAAACAAGTCTACGTACGATCACGAATACAAACAAAGTCTGTATTGTCAAATGGCATGACAACAAAGCCATAACATAATAGCCAGAAACAAGACCAAAAAAGTACCTACTTTCTGTAATGCTTGCCCAGACAAACTGTTTTTATGTGTTGAGTGTTTCGCCAACGTTCATATATAACTTTATGGGCATTTTTCATTACTGTTCCTTTTTATAAAGCTAATTGGTATCGTTTTTTCTGCCAAAATGTTAAAGAAAGTTTTATTTTTCATTGAGTTTTTATTTTAAAAAAAGCAAACGTTTTAATTTTTTTGTGGTTTTTTTCAATAAATTTCTTTCTATGATAATTGTTGTTTTTCTTTCAAAGTTCTTAAATTTTTCACATAACCAACTTGCTATTTAGTTTGAGAGCACGGCCCAACGGCCTGTAAGAACGAAATGAAAACTCTCTTAAAATGCGGTCATCATTGACTGACCCGACTTGAACTGAAAGTCTATATGTCAACCATCACTGACCGACACTGCCCGGAGAGGAAACTGCGATTTTTTTCTCGGCATAGAACGTGTTAACGAGTCTCCATGTCTGTAAAGACCTTCGAAGTCAGGACCTGATACGGATAAATGGAAGTCATAACGCACTACTGGTATTTTAGCTACGGGAAGTATATGACTCGTATAGCACGGACATTAAGTACGCTTTCAGTACTGCCGCGTTGAACGTGTATACACACCAGAGGTTACAAACAACATCTCTACTAAAGTGATCAGAGGCAGAAACATATGTCTACCGAACACACACCAGAGTTTACAAAGAATACCATTAATAATGAAGCGATCAAAGGAAAAGACATCTCTGAACGCACACCAAGGAATATTGAGACGGTAAGAGCAAGTGTCCAGGCACTATCGGATTAGGCTTAGGGACGCTGAAAACCAGGGTTATGGAATACCATAAAAATATACTAAGTGAGTCATGTAGGCATAGCCTACACAACCTTCACACAAACAACCCACTAAGGAAACTTTTATGAAGTGTTAGGATCTGTAGGTTTCGTGGAGTAAAATAGTCCAACAACTAATGACTCGCTTTATTCAGACAGCGTAACGTTGTACAAGAATTATTTATAAAGAATACAGTGACAACTGCGCGTCCTCACAATCTTTATACAAAATGAATTAGAAGTCAGATTACGAACTAATAAAGTTAAGTTACAATGTCAAGTTAATGTGACGATCAACTAAATTATTAATTATGAATTAAAGATACAATAAGGTTCAGGTAAATCATTAAGATATCATTGGAAGTAGTTATTATGTATAACAATTGCCGGGTGTCATGTATTGCCAGCTAACACTCGGCCATCCCATCCTGCAAGGGCTGAGTCCCGTCAGTCAGTCCCGTCTTCGTATCCTCTTCTCCAGAGCCCAGCCAGTAGACCTGAAAGCAATTGGACAGCAGTAACTTGTGGTTTCTGCTGTCAAGATCTGTTTCGCCTCGCAAGAAACAGAGTTAAATGGTGAACTGGACAAATTTTGGGTGGCTGTAAGATTCTATCACACAGTAGTTATTTCAAATAGTCTTGGTCACACAGTTTTGACTCTAATAAAAACTTAATCATACAGCAATTTTTGAAGACTTATTCACACAGCTGTCTCACCAACGAAGATCTGAGCACAGAGCAGTTTTTTTTTTAGACATCACACAGTTGTCTCACCGACGAAGATCTGAGCACACAGCAGTTTTTTTTTTAGCACACAGCAGTTTTTTTTTAGACATCACACAGTTGTCTCACCGACGAAGATCTGAGCACACAGCAGTTTTTTTTTTAGCATATTCTGCAACACATTTTATTTTAGCCTGACCAGGTCGTATTGTACCAGCTGTTATTTCGTGGCCTAAGTATGTGGCGGTACTTTTAAGGAAAGAACATTTACTAAGATTTAATTTTAAATTAGCCTGTGTTAACAATTGTAAAACCTTTTCTAATAATACTAGACCTTCTTTTACCGTTCTTGTAGGCAACATGACGTCATCAAGATACAGCGCAATGTTTTGATCGACCTTACCTAATGTCATCTGTATTAAGCGAGAAAATACAGCTGGTCCATTCGCGATGCCAAAGGGCATTTTTAGAAATTCAAATTGATCGGATGGAGTTACAAAAGCAGTCTTAGCTATTGAGTCCTCGTGGATACCTACTTGGTAATAACCTTGGGCAAGGTCGAGGGTAGTAAAAAAAAAACTGCCCTGACAGCTTATTTACCAGATCTTCTATATTAGGCAAAGGATACCTATCTTTAACAGTATTGGCATTTAACGATCTATAATCTACACAAAGCCTATAGTCCCCCGTCTTCTTTTTTACTAGGACTATAGGGCTGGCATATTCAGACATAGATTCCCTAATAATACCTGCTTCTAGTAAATCTTCGATTTTAGCGTTCACGATTTCATTTTCCTTGTGTGACAATCTATACGGTTTGCAACAGACCGGTTGATCATTTATTGTGCGAATGTGCATTTTTATGAGATTAGTGCAACCCAAATCCTTGGTAGTCCTAGCGAAAGTGTTAGCATACTTATTTAAAAGTATTAGCAATTGTTTATTGTCGTAATCACTAAGCTGCCCTGTCTCTATATCGGATAAGCTAATACGTAGACTATTAATTTTTGAATTATCCATAGCTAGGGTCGTATACTTCCGAGAGCATGTTGGTATTGTTGTCATCTCAGCCCTAGCTACTGTTATGACGGTATCATCTAACTACGCTTCCATCTCTAGAATTTGATTAAAAAAAAAAAAAAACATTTATGTTACTGTTAATTTTTTTCTTTCTCTTTTTTTTTTCTTCATTTATTGTATTCGCATTTTCTGTTATTATTTATTTTTTTTGTTAGTTTTATTATTGAATTGTTTGGGAGGTGTTATGACGGTACCTGCATGTTTGTCTAGCACCGTCATGATACGAATTATTGTGTCAGTCTCCGAATATATGTAATACGAAGTGCAACCTATCTATTATTCTCCCGAGTATTTACCAGCTACAAGTTTATGTGCCTCCCATATTATATCAGTATCACCTAAATTAACAACCTTTAAATGAGAATAATATGATTTAATAATAGCTGAGGGTATAAAATGTCAATAGCCTAATGGTTTAGGGTACGGCCTGCGAATCGTAAGGTCGTGGGTTCGAATCCACCATTGGACTATTGCCGTGAACCATGTCCTAGCACAAGCTTAAGCTTAGTTGGAATGGTTAACAAGATATATTGCTAGCTTTCTTTTTAAAAAAATAAATAAAAAATAAATGTTACCTTACTGTACCCAAACCGTATTAGTTAGAAATGTATGCTCATCTTCGTTACCCTGGTTACATTTTATATATACTTCTACATACAACTGGCTTTGTTTTGGTATTTTAACACTTTGCTTTAAATGTACTGGGAATTTTATATAAAAATCCGTAGAGTCTAACTTCATATTAGCTATAAGGTCTTGTACCTCTTTACTTTGAACAAAACGTACAGAAGAGGCCGAAGTAACTAGACTAACATTATCACTATTAATCATAGTTTGACCAATTAGTAAACTGGCCCTAAAAAAACGGCAAATGCCTAGTTTGGGACGCAACTTGCGTTAGCACTTTAGCTGCCAGTCACCTGAGTCACACCGTCCACTCCCCGTCAGCCGCCGCGGAAGACGCTGCGTCTAAGAAGAGGCTAAAGTACATGACTCTGGAGCCGTATTACTTCTTCGTGCCTATCGCAGTGGAGACCCTGGGTTGTTGGGGGACTGAGGCAAAGAGGTTTATTCGCGAAATAGGTCACTGGCTTAGGGTTAGGACAGGTGACTCCCGCTCTGGTTCGTTCCTGGTGCAGAGGATGTCCGTTGCCATTCAGCGTGGGAACGCGTCGAGTGTGATGGGCACTTTTGCGCCGGGAACGATCAGGGGCGGGTTATTTGACTAGTTATTTTAAAACTGGACAATGACATTTATATTTAATTTATTTAATTAACTAGTTCTTAACTTTCCATTTGTATTAATAATTATAGTATTAAAAATGTATTTATTGTAAATAATATAGAATAATAATAAATAAAAAAAAATGTAAAAAAAAAAACAATTAGTAAATCAATATCTGCCATTATATAATGAGCTAATTCTACTACTCCATATAATATTATATTACGTATTAGGGGAAGATAGGGCCGCGCTCGTAGCGGCAATAGGGAGTGACCTCTCACTGCCGGCTGTGCTTCGCTCCATGGTCGGTAGCGAGGCGTCATGGGATGCGGTAGACCGCTTCTGCGACTCTATTACGTCGCAGAAACGGGAGACCGAACGTCTAAGGGAGCGAGTAAGTCGAAGGCTCACCGCCAGCAGGCGGGGCCGAGCACAAGACCGCCGAATGCCTCCTTAGGCCGGGGAACCTGGCGTCGCGACCGACATGGGCCGTTGGCCCGGCGCCCCCCTCGGAGAGGGTTCCCACAGGGAACGGCGGCGCGTTTGTATTCGACGCGCCGCAATGTAGTAATTGTCTCAGGGGGGGTGCTTCTCACCCCTCCTACTTAGGGCCCGGAGTACGGGCGCGGCCGGGGGTTGCGGAAGAACTGTGCGATGTTATCCCGTGACCCCCACATATATGGTCGTATGGAGGAATACCGTGTGAAAATTTTTAGTCGGTTGGAGCCCGACACTACCGCCGTCGCCGAACCTTATGGCTTCGGGGTGTGCATCCGCATTTTGTTACACACGCAAATAACAAAAATATATATATTACCTATTAAGACACTTAAGTAACTTGAACCGAGTGAGTTTACATTTGCTCACCCAAAACCTTGCATGACAGTTGAACTAGGCTCGATTTTGGTTTGCAATCTTTGGGCTTGTGATATACACAAAATATTTATTTTACTACCCGTGTCTAATTGTTCTGAGCTGATGCCCGTTTACAATGACTATTCTTTTATAATTATCAGTATTAATATCGTGGGTAATATTCATTATTTTACTAACCTTTTGTGGGCGGTGTCGCGAAGCCCCGGCGCCAAACCAACACGCGGCCGTTAGATGTCCACTACGCCTGCAATTCTCGCAACGCTGTTGTTGCTGCCTGCAGTTTCGAGCCTCATGACCCTTTCGACGACACACGTAGCATATTTTCCTTTTTTCCTGGTACCGAGAAGTCCACGCCGGAAGGGGTGTATAGTTTCTGGTATCTCTTCTCCCCGTAGTTTGTCGCGTTATACTTAGTTCTAACCGTTGAAAATTATCTAGTGATGACAAGAAGCCGTAGAATAGTTGTTCAGGGGTGTCACAACTAAATGCCTTAGCGTTAGTCCACAATTCCTGAGGCAATCCCCGTATAATGCAGGAAATTGCGTCCTTGCCGTTGATACTACATTTCTTCAATAAGGATAGTTTGTCGTGGTAATATTTCGTCATACTTTCTTTATCTTCTTTCCGTCGATTCAACATGCGTTCCAACGTCTCCGCATAGTCAGTCGACCGCGGAAATGCAACCGTTATCATTTCTTTCCATTCGTCCCAAGTGAAATTATAATTTTCAAGGTTGTCGTACCATTTTCGAGCAGCACCTCGTAGCCGTAGTTGCATAACAAACATTCGCTCGGTTTGATTCCATCCGTAGACGTCGCCTTGCTGGTCTATTTTATGAAGCCACCCGATGATATCACTGTTGGGATCCTCTGGTCTAAACTTCGGAATTACTTCAGCGTCGCTGGGCTGTACAATATGCCGTTTCTTATGCGGGTAATTAGAGAAAAAAATCACGCCATTTTCATCTTCGGACGAAGTCGAATTGCTGTTTTTTCTTTTCCGCTGCCCAAAACCTTCTGCGTATGGTCCAGACATTTCGAGCACGATCCCACTTCTGAAATGTTAGGATCTGTAGGTTTCGTGGAGTAAAATAGTCCAACAACTAATGACTCGCTTTATTCAGACAGCGTAACGTTGTACAAGAATTATTTATAAAGAATACAGTGACAACTGCGCGTCCTCACAATCTTTATACAAAATGAATTAGAAGTCAGATTAGGAACTAATAAAGTTAAACTATTGTTTACAATACCAAGTTCATGTGACTTTTTTTTATGACGAACTACACAGATTGGCCAGAGAGGCTGGCCTTGACTGCTTCACCGGATTGAGAGGTGGCACAGCTTTTAGGTCGCTTAGCCTGAACCTCTATTGCTAGTAACTCGACACAAGGGTCCCCCCGGTGATGGGTAACCTCGGCTTGGACGGTTACTATGTTAGGCGTAAGCATGCCGATCCGAGGGCACCCGAGAGGGCCGAACCGCGACTCGGTCGGTTGCTATTTCACGGATAATCTAAGAGACATTCAAAAGCTAAACTAACTTTGAGTGCCACTTCGGAACCTCCAACGGTCGCGAATGGACGCTTTGTGGATTTGTACAGATCTAGCCTGTGCAATGGTAATCGCGTCGTCCGGATCGTCAAGAACGTGTCTCGGCCTCCGGGCGACGCGACGGAATTTATTATAGGAAGGCTTATAAGTGGCGGCACTTACAAGAAGTTTGTTAGAATGTTTGGTGGCAGTCTCGAAAAACGATCGTCGAGATGCCTGCTTAAAGAATTAGGCTATTGTCGGTAACCCTGTATCAACGTGCAGCTCGCGATTACGTACGAACCACGGCGCACCCGTGGCTCGTCGCAGAAAACGATTCTTAATTACTTGTAACCTATGGATATGTTTATGGGCGGCATGCGCGAAGACCGGGCTCGCGTACGTCATAACGGGACGTATAACTGCTTTGTAAAGTGTCACCTAATTACGGAGGGACATTTTAGTTTTCTTATTAATGAGATGATATAGGCGACCCATAACGTAGGCCGCCCGGTTCCTAACTTGATCTACGTGAGGGCCGAAGCTGAGTTTGGGATCTAATACGACACCAAGGTATTTGGTTTGTGTAACCCATGGAATAGGGGTACCTAGAAGTTGGACGCAACGAGGTGGAGACTGAAGACGCCTCGTGAAGTACATAGCTGCGCTCTTAGCCGGGTTGATTTCTATTCTCCAGTTCCGAAACCAATCCCCCAGGGCATCGGCCGCGGTCTGGAGTTTTTTAAGAATGACTTCGGGCGAACGCCCGGAAGCATATATGCCGGTATCAACACGCGCAAAGTCCAATCCGTGAAGCTCCGTGTCGCTCCGCGTTCAAAAAATCTAAGAGTCGGGTTTTTTCGCGAAAAGTGGACAGTGCGATATATCAAAAGACGCGGAAAAGAGTGACGTACACAGCGGTGAAATTAGTTTTAACCCTTAAATGGACAATGTTGTTTTTAAACAACATACTAAACATCACAGATAAAATTGACCTTCTTTTAATTTTTTGTTAATTTTGACAACTAGTTCTTATTTCTGAACGAATTTTGTACTTTTTTTAATGTTGGCACTATCCAATATTTTTATGCATTGATAATAAGTTAATGTCAAATGTCACTTTGAAGAAAACTTTTCTAGTGGCGCGAAACTAAGTTTTGTAGCTGTGTTCGGACTTTGATAAAATATAATGTAAGTATAAAACATATTTTTATTTGCTTGATTATATCTTCAATTACATGTTCATGTTGTAAAACATTGAAAATCACTTGATGCTACTGTCGAATTAGGCGAAATCTGGTATGTTGTAGGAAAACTACAATGCGCATTGCCTGCTAAATAAATGCATGTTTGGTGAAGGATTTTTATTTTGCTTTTCAGCATGCCGCGATTACTAGAAAGCGAAATCACAAAGTATTTAGAAACTCTTGAAGATTCAGAAGATGGCTTAGACAGGTCAGACTCTGAAGTAGAGGATGAAGGTCACTATCATCAAACAGCTCGAGATGTTCTTCGAGACCTTGAAAATAGTGATGAAGGTGAGAATGGCCAGTCTGATGAAGTGGATGCTGATCCTCCTCTCGTAAATGACAACGATGAAAATATGCCAGACCCTCCTATTTTGGAAGCCGAAGAAGCAGCACCCCAGAGTAGATCACAAGGGATTTCTAAACGACCTCTGGTTTGGCGAAAACGGAATCTTGTTACTGCTGAAGATAGCCTTATTTTTAGGGGAGAAACTCAGATAACGGAAGCATTGATGTCTTGTAACACGCCGTATGATTTTTTTTCATTTTATTTTACATCAGATCTAAAAAAGCTAATTGTAGAACAAAGTAACTTATACGCAGCCCAGAAACAAATCTCCAATCCTGAAATTATAAATGAAAATATCCTAAATAAATTCCTAGGCATTCTGATTTACACCTCAGTTATAAAATTTCCAAACACCAGGGCTTACTGGAGTGGAAAATTTGGTTATGATCACATAAAAAATACGATGCCGTTAAAAAAATTTGAAAAAATACGATCCACTCTCCATTTTGCCGACGATACGCTATGCTTGCCCAAAGATCATCCAGACTATGACAGGCTATTCAAAATAAGACCTCTTGAGAAAACGCTCAACTGCCAGTTTGGGAAGGTTCCCTTAGACCAAAGGCTTTCCATAGACGAGCAGATGTGTGCAACCAAAATGAGCCATTACATAAAACAATACATGCCCAATAAACCCCACAAGTGGGGGTTCAAATTATATCTCATCTGCAGTCTACAAGGATATGCTCATAGATTTGAGGTTTACAGTGGAGGGGGCTCCAAAAATAACATCTTACCTGGTGAGCCAGATTTGGGAGAGTCTGGCAATACAGTCGTCAGGTTAGCTAGAATGGTACCACGCAATGTGAATCACATTATATACTTTGATAACTTCTACACTTCTGTGCCTCTCGTCACCTATTTAGCTAAGGAAGGAATTTTCTCACTGGGAACAGTAAGAGTAAACCGATTGAGAAACTGCAAATTCCCTGAAAAAAACACTATAATGAAAAAGAACGTACCCAGAGGATTCTATGAGGAAAACGTGGCGACTGTGGATGATATTGACGTAAGTGCTGTTGTGTGGAAAGATAACAAGCCCGTTAACCTTCTTTCCACTTACGTAGGAGCAGAATCAGCAACCACACTCACACGCTTTGATAAATCGAAGAAAGAGAGAGTTGCTATTCCATGCCCCAAAGTCATCAAGGAGTACAATGCCCACATGGGAGGCGTGGACTTTTTAGATTCATTTATAGGTCGTTATCACATCACAATGAAGAGCCGCAAGTGGACCATGCGCTTATTTTATCATTTCCTGGACCTCGCAGTTATAAATTCATGGGTTATGTTCAAGAAGGTAAATAATATAAAAGGAAATGATCAACTTCTCAATTTGGGTACATTCAGACTAGAACTTGCTGAAACCCTCTGCAAATTAGGTCTTCCTGCAAATGGCGCTAAACGTGGTCGACCTAGTGGGAGCACAATACAAAGAGAACTTGTAATGAAGAAGTTCCGAGGACCAGCTCAAGCAATTCCTTTGAAAAACGTCAGATTGGATCAGACATGTCATTGGGCAGTTTGGCTGGATAAGCAGCAGAGGTGCAAATTCCCAAAATGTTCAGCCTTTACATTCAAAATATGCCAAAAATGTCGTGTATCTTTATGTGATACGAAAAAAAGCAATTGTTTTTATAAATATCATAATGAAGAATAAATAAATACATTTCAAAAACAATATCCACTCTTATTTTACCCATACTTGCAAAACTTCAATGAATGCGCAATGTGGTTTATAAACAACCAACATTATTGCAAAAAAAATTCATGTCTAGATTTTTTTACTCTTTTTTCCTAGACAGTAATACATGTCTATTACACAAATATATTTTTTTAAAACATAAAAAAAAAATCGTCCATTTAAGGGTTAACCGCAAAGTTTTAGTTTTAAAGTTATAGACAAAATAGTGGAAAAGTGAAAAAAATTTAAAGTTTAAGTGCGTGCGCCGGCCGATTAGTCGCCTTGACCCACACTTTTTAAGTGTAGGAAGAAAGGCCTTGACGAGGACACTAGGAGCAAAAATTGAGATTTTTCCCGATAGAAACGGGAAAGATATAACGCAAAAACCTTCATAACCTTCAACACGAGGTCAGCGATCCAGACCCGTGCCACCACTTCTGGAGGCGGATTGCGGTAGCAAACATCGGGAAGACACCGGAACAAAAAGAAAAAATTAAAAAATTAAGTGGATAAAAAATTATTAACATTGTAAAATTTGTAAAATTTTAAAAAATTGTATCTCGAAAACAAGATCGAAACCAATTTATTTTTATTTGCTCATATTAAAGTAGAAGTTTCGGACTATACACTGTAAAAAATTTAGATTTTTAGCACTAGTAGTTTTTAAATTATAAATTTTTGAAAATTTTCTAGTCCCGCGTGGTCACCCATCCAAAGCCGTGCGGCTATTTTGGACGGCGGTCTTGGAAGGGGTATTAAAAAGCGAACCTGGGGATATAAAAAATAGCATTGTAAATTAATTAGAAATTAGGGTAATAAATAAAATATATGCCGGTATCGTCGGCGAAAAGGGCTAGCTCTGCTCTACGTGAGCGCGGAATATCGTTAGTGTAGAGCGTGTATAGGACGGGACCGAGTACGGAGCCTTGTGGTACTCCGGCTCGAACGGGACGGAGGGTGGAGCGCACTACTTCGACGCGGTAGCTGAAGGTTCGACCAGTAAGTAAATCGCGCACTATGCGCACTAGATAGCCGGGCACCCCAAGCTTGTATACAAGCCCGGCGTGCCAGACTTTGTCGAATGCCTTCGATCATGTGACGATCACTAAATTATTAATTATGAATTAAAGATACAATAAGGTTCAGGTAAATCATTAAGATATCATTGGAAGTAGTTATTATGTATAACAATTGCCGGGAGTCATGTGTTGCCAGCTAACAGAAGGCACTTCCTTGTGTCTAGCGATAAGTAAATTATAAGGTCTCTTTGAATCATTAACATTATAAATGTAAACCAAATAAAAGTCAGTCTTAAGCCACGCATCAGAGCGTGAACACCTGTCCTCACCTTTTTAAAAAGGCATTGGCCTTCGCCCATAAACTATCTGGCGCAGTCGTTACCTCGCGTTTAAAGTCAATTCGGGTAATCTATATTGCAAAAAAATGTCATATTTTACTTCGTTCCGACCAACGGCGTGAGAAGAATCTACGGTGGGCCCGGCGTATTACGTGTGACTCAAAACTAACATCATCAGCCTGCAAATGCTCGTGAGATAAGCATAGAATTTGTTATTCCTGAGTTTCCTCTATTACTTTCTACTCACTTCTATTATGAGATCTAATAAAAATCTGCCTTATCAGCAACTAATTGGTATCAATCAGCAACAAACTTGATAATTGTTTGATGTATATCGCCATACTCACCAGCCCTGATATAGCATTCTCTGTTAGTTACTTAAGTCAGCAACTGTTACAATAAGGAGCATTGGTCTCATGCTAAGCTTATATTAAGATACCTAAAGGGAACCGAAGATATTAAATATATTGGTGCAGATAACAAAGAGATTGTCTGTGGAACGCAAACGTTTTGTTTCATTTTAACAGGTTATGGGCCCAGACTATTTTAATGGAGCACACACAGATTCAAGTATTTGGAGCGTATGCAAAATAATCAAAAAGATGATAAGAGAGATGTGTTGTTGTGATGTGTTTAATTAGATGAAACCTACATACAGGGTTCAGTTCAGTGAACAAATATGCTGGCAAAATAAAGATATTTCAGGCCCATCTAAAAGTATTTCGGCAGGGCCTAGATTGATCATCGTGCATGCTGGTGGAGAAATTGGTTTTGTTTCAAACTGTTATTTGGTGTATAGGTCGAAGAGTACATATGTGGACTACCACCATGATATGAATAAAGATAACTTTACAAAATGGGTTACGGAGAAGTTGATTCCCAACCTCACAAACCCTTCTCTAATTGTCATGGACAACGTCAAGTACCATTCTGTACAATTAAATAAATCGCCTACACAAGCCAACCGTATTGCTATAATAAAAGAATTACTTGAATCAAACAATATCGACGATAATTGGCGTATGTCAATTACTGGAAGCAGTGAAATATCATAAGTCTGAGCCTAAATATCAGATAGACGAGACTTTTAAATTACATGGCCAGGAAATCTTAATTAATCTGGGGAATAATGAAACATCAATAGACCTGCAAGTGATATAAAATCATATATATATACTTGGCCAAACACATATATATATATATATATATACATATATATACGTATATATAAATTTATTAATTAAATTATGAAAAAACTAATACTTTGTGCAATAATGCTAACTCCACAGCGCAACTCTGGCTCCCAAGATACAAGCGCCTGCTTAGTTTGGGGGTCACTGCGTACCAATAATATGTGCTGCAATGGTTACATGTATGTTCGTTTGGTTTGTGAAATGCTTATAAGTGTAACCAAATCTGTGTTAGTAAATAAATATTCTATTCTATTAATAGAAGAAGCTTTCTCTCCAATAAGGATCGATGAATGACGAACATCTAATGATCTAATGAACATGTAATAAAAATTGAAAATCAGTTCATAGAACATGATCAATTAATTGAGAGGCAGGAGGAAAGCTTTATCATAAATATTGTTTTCCTCTTCCGATGAAAACTTTTCTATGGATGTGCAGTATTTAGAACCATTTTCAAGTCCCGATAGCCTATAATTAATTAATAAACTCATGAACAGAGTAATTGGCACATTCGCCACGGTAAGATTTAAAAAAATTATCCTTGATCATTGAATAATTTTTTTATATGCATGTATCACACACAGAATCAGCCGCTATAAGAAAAAAAGTATCGAAACGATTTACTTACTCCAATTTCTCCAGTATTGCTAGCGTCAATTTTTTTTTTTCCCTTTTGCCATCAGATTCTGGTAGACCTGTACCATCTAACACCATTGGTCTTTTTTTAGGGCTACCAATTTCTATTTTATACTACTTATTGCTTTATTCTAACAACTTGTGTTAGATTACAAAATATGTGCTTGATGTTATATGTGTTTAATTCATTGCAATTAAATGGTGGACAGCACACCAGAAGCTACAAAAACTAACACCTCTCAATAATGGATAAAAGGCAGAGACAACATCTGTCCTCCATACACACACCATAGATTACAAAGAACAACACCTGTAATGAAGTGCTCAGAGGCAGATAAAATCATATATATATATATATATATATATATATATATATATATATATATATATATATATATATATATATATATATATATATATATATATATATATATATATATATATATATATATATATATATATATATATATATATATATATATATATATATATATATATATATATATATATATATATATATATATATATATATATATATATATATATATATATATATATATATATATATATATATATATATATATATATATATATATATATATATATATATATATATATATATATATATATATATATATATATATATATATATATATATATATATATATATATATATATATATATATATATATATATATATATATATATATATATATATATATATATATATATATATATATATATATATATATATATATATATATATATATATATATATATATATATATATATATATATATATATATATATATATATATATATATATATATATATATATATATATATATATATATATATATATATATATATATATATATATATATATATATATATATATATATATATATATATATATATATATATATATATATATATATATATATATATATATATATATATATATATATATATATATATATATATATATATATATATATATATATATATATATATATATATATATATATATATATATATATATATATATATATATATATATATATATATATATATATATATATATATATATATATATATATATATATATATATATATATATATATATATATATATATATATATATATATATATATATATATATATATATATATATATATATATATATATATATATATATATATATATATATATATATATATATATATATATATATATATATATATATATATATATATATATATATATATATATATATATATATATATATATATATATATATATATATATATATATATATATATATATATATATATATATATATATATATATATATATATATATATATATATATATATATATATATATATATATATATATATATATATATATATATATATATATATATATATATATATATATATATATATATATATATATATATATATATATATATATATATATATATATATATATATATATATATATATATATATATATATATATATATATATATATATATATATATATATATATATATATATATATATATATATATATATATATATATATATATATATATATATATATATATATATATATATATATATATATATATATATATATATATATATATATATATATATATATATATATATATATATATATATATATATATATATATATATATATATATATATATATATATATATATATATATATATATATATATATATATATATATATATATATATATATATATATATATATATATATATATATATATATATATATATATATATATATATATATATATATATATATATATATATATATATATATATATATATATATATATATATATATATATATATATATATATATATATATATATATATATATATATATATATATATATATATATATATATATATATATATATATATATATATATATATATATATATATATATATATATATATATATATATATATATATATATATATATATATATATATATATATATATATATATATATATATATATATATATATATATATATATATATATATATATATATATATATATATATATATATATATATATATATATATATATATATATATATATATATATATATATATATATATATATATATATATATATATATATATATATATATATATATATATATATATATATATATATATATATATATATATATATATATATATATATATATATATATATATATATATATATATATATATATATATATATATATATATATATATATATATATATATATATATATATATATATATATATATATATATATATATATATATATATATATATATATATATATATATATATATATATATATATATATATATATATATATATATATATATATATATATATATATATATATATATATATATATATATATATATATATATATATATATATATATATATATATATATATATATATATATATATATATATATATATATATATATATATATATATATATATATATATATATATATATATATATATATATATATATATATATATATATATATATATATATATATATATATATATATATATATATATATATATATATATATATATATATATATATATATATATATATATATATATATATATATATATATATATATATATATATATATATATATATATATATATATATATATATATATATATATATATATATATATATATATATATATATATATATATATATATATATATATATATATATATATATATATATATATATATATATATATATATATATATATATATATATATATATATATATATATATATATATATATATATATATATATATATATATATATATATATATATATATATATATATATATATATATATATATATATATATATATATATATATATATATATATATATATATATATATATATATATATATATATATATATATATATATATATATATATATATATATATATATATATATATATATATATATATATATATATATATATATATATATATATATATATATATATATATATATATATATATATATATATATATATATATATATATATATATATATATATATATATATATATATATATATATATATATATATATATATATATATATATATATATATATATATATATATATATATATATATATATATATATATATATATATATATATATATATATATATATATATATATATATATATATATATATATATATATATATATATATATATATATATATATATATATATATATATATATATATATATATATATATATATATATATATATATATATATATATATATATATATATATATATATATATATATATATATATATATATATATATATATATATATATATATATATATATATATATATATATATATATATATATATATATATATATATATATATATATATATATATATATATATATATATATATATATATATATATATATATATATATATATATATATATATATATATATATATATATATATATATATATATATATATATATATATATATATATATATATATATATATATATATATATATATATATATATATATATATATATATATATATATATATATATATATATATATATATATATATATATATATATATATATATATATATATATATATATATATATATATATATATCCTCCAAACACACACCAGAGGTTATAAAGACCAACATCTCTAATGAAGTGATCACAAGCAGAGAAAACATCTGTCCTCCGAACACATACCAGAGGTTATAAAGACCAACATCTCTTGTGAAATGCTAAGAGGCAGAGACAGCATCTGTCCTCCGAACACATACCAGAGGTTATAAAGACCAACATCTCTTATGAAGTGCTCAGAGGGAGAGACAGCATCTGTCCTCCGAACACAAACCAGAGGTTATAAAGACCAAAATCTCTAATGAAGTAATCAGAAGCAGAGACAACATCTGTCCTCCATACACACACCATAGATTACAAAGAACAACACCTGTAATGAAGTGCTCAGAGGCAGAGACAGTATCTGTCCTCCAAACACACACCAGAGGTTATAAAGACCAACATCTCTAATGAAGTGATCACAAGCAGAGAAAACATCTGTCCTCCGAACACATACCAGAGGTTATAAAGACCAACATCTCTTGTGAAGTGCTAAGAGGCAGAGACAGCATCTGTCCTCCGAACACAAACCAGAGGTTATAAAGACCAAAATCTCTAATGAAGTAATCAGAAGCAGACACAACATCTGTCCTCCGAACACACACCAGAGGTTATAAAGATCAACATCTCTTATGAAGAGGTAAAAGACCACAGAGACAACATCTACCATATAAACACACCAGTGGTCTTTTTTATGGCATCCAGTTTCAATTTTATACCACTTACTGATGTCAGAATATAAAAACAAATATTTGTGCAAATATTTTGTGAATTTAGTTTATACAGGTCTTCTTCATTACTTAGCTAAAATATTGATGGATTTTTTAAGGTTTTCTAATTTCTCTAATGTGGATTGTAAATGTTTCCTCTTTGTTTCTTTTTTAAATAATTTGTGTTACAATACACAACGTGTACTTGATGTTATGAGTTTAGTTCATTGCAATTACATGGCGGACAACACACCAGAAGCTACAATGACCAACACATCTTATTAATAGATCAGTGGCAGAGACAGCATCTGTCCTCCAAACACACAACAGAGGTTATAAAGACCAACATCTCTAATGAAGTGCTCAGAGGCAGAGACAACATCTGTCCTCCAAACACACAACAGAGTT
This sequence comes from Meandrusa payeni, assembly GCA_029286785.1. NCBI lineage: Eukaryota > Metazoa > Arthropoda > Insecta > Lepidoptera > Papilionidae > Meandrusa > Meandrusa payeni. The sequence goes on from JAGSMX010000026.1 coordinate 2,349,790, forward strand.
ATAAAGACCAAAATCTCTAATGAAGTGCTCAGAGGCAGAGACAACATCTGTCCTCCAAACACAACAGAGGTTATAAAGACCAACATCTCTAATGAAGTGCTCAGAGGCAGAGACAACATCTGTCCTCCAAACACACAACAGAGTTATAAAGACCAAAATCTCTAATGAAGTGCTCAGAGGCAGAGACAACATCTGTCCTCCAAAAACAACAGAGGTTATAAAGACCAACATCTCTAATGAAGTGCTCAGAGGCAGAGACAACATCTGTCCTCCAAACACAACAGAGGTTATAAAGACCAACATCTCTAACGAAGTGCTCAGAGGGAGAGACAGCATCTGTCCTCCAAACACAACAGAGGTTATAAAGACTAACATCTCTTATGAAGTGCTCAGAGGCAGAGACAACATCTGTCCTCAAACACACAACAGAGGTTATAAAGACCAACATCTCTAATGAAGTGCTCAGAGGCAGAGACAACATCTGTCCTCCAAACACACAACAGAGTTATAAAGACCAAAATCTCTAATGAAGTGCTCAGAGGCAGAGACAGCATCTGTCCTCCAAACACACACCAGAGGTTATAAAGACTAACATCTCTTATGAAGTGCTCAGAGGCAGAGACAGCATCTGTCCTCCAAACACACACCAGAGGTTATAAAGACTAACATCTCTTGTGAAGGGGTCAGAAGCAGAGACAACATCTGTCCTCCGAGAATTTCGAACAGTGAGTTATTCTTACTTTTGCGAATGCCCATACTAGGTATTGATTCCAAGAGTAAACCAAAGAGATACATGTGTTTGTAAAATGCATACCAATATGGAACTATTGATTCAGCCTCTGTTCAAAAGAAGAATTATAAAATACACGAGCATCAATGATGTAATCAATTTTCTCTGTTGTGGAAAAAATAAATGTCTTATTGAGCATTGTAACTTGTGTGAAAATAAAACCATTTGCTACAAAGAGTTTGATAATAATGACCTATTAACATTCAAACAATGGCAAAATTCTACAACCAGTTATGAATCCAAAGGCATTAAGAAAAATAAAAGAATTATATTAAAAACGAAAATAACAACTAACCCTAAAGATGCTGTTGAGCTCTAAAAGGGTCCTAGTGCACACCAACTTTTTAATATTATAGCAAATATGTTGGTCGAAACATCTGGTGGAGGTTAAGCATTGCTATACAATATGGGCATGAAACCAGGCTGATGGGCGCATTTCCAAGCGACGACGGTTTGGCATAGTTAAATTTTCAGCCCTGTAGTTCTGGGCTCTTAAGAATAAGACTACGGTATCCCCTGCCTGTCGTAGAAGGCGACTAAAAGGGGCCTCGGGTTCACTGGGCGACAAGGATGGGGGCCTTTGTCGTCGCCAAGGTGGACCCGGGAAGGCGACATCGGCTGGCCCGTGTCGCCTTGCACTGCGAGGGCAGAGGGGGGGAGGGAGTAACCTCCCCCCCCCCGGGACGTGCTCTCCTTGAGCACAATGCAGAGGGGCTCCGGTGCGCTCCTCTGGAGATCTCGGAGCTCGTCATGCACCACCGGGGAGATTTTAGTGGGTAAAAACCCCACATAACCGCCGCCTTCCCCCCAGAAGGCGGGGTATCTTTTTGAAGATTTCCTCCTCGTAAACAAAAAAAAAAAGTTAAATTTTTTGTAAATATTTATCTTTTTAATTAGGTTGTACTAAATTATATTTTATTATTATAACAGTAAATGCATCTCTGTAATCTCCACTACAGATGCGGATTCCTGCTTTCTACACATGTCAACGTTTGTTTATCAACAGCGACATAACAGGGAAAAAGATTGGGTATAATATATGAGAAAAATGTACCGCATTCATGGCTACAAACATTACAAAACATGTATTAGACATGATAAAATATACCGACCTAAAATACTCACCATAAGATTCAAACACACTTCAAAAAACCAAGACTCAGTTTAATGAAGGAAATATTATCACAACTTAATACTACTTCACGATAACGACAAGAAATATAACCATGAGAATTTACTTTCGAACGACGCTATTTGAAAAGCATTGTCTTGCAAGTTGCAATGCAGCATCTTTCAACAAGCTCATTTGACAAAAACAAAATGGACGACCTTATACAAAACCAGAAACACGTAGTAAGTCTAAGTACGAGGAATAGAGCATATAATCTCAGTATATAAAATGTGCTCATGGGAGTAGAATGCTTTGAATGGCTTTGAAATCTGAATATAATATACACTGAGGGTGAACAGACTGTAATACACAGAGTAAATATCGACCAAAGAATAAATTGTAATAAGATGGTACAAAATACAGATTACATCTTGCACTTACGACTAATAGTTGCTTACCCGCAACAACAGCCTTAAAATATTTTATTCTTCCAGAATCGAACACATTTTTTCTTTGAATTCTAGAGATAGTTTAATAAAATATGCATTCTATTTCCAGCTAATAATAAAATAAGTTTTAAGAGAAATTCTGATTTTATTTATCAATTCTTCTATGGGCGGAAAGTCTAAGTGCTTTTACTTATTAATTTTATTTAATACAATTCATCAATCAATAGATTTCAGTTTATTACAATGATAAAACTTAGATAACATAGATATTATAAACAATAATTTTTGGAAAGCGTAAAAAAGACAAACATTAGGTATAAAATTAGTAAATCGTGAGTTTCATGGTAAATAAATTTTAATTTTTAAGCAGCAGATAAAATGTCTCTCTAGATTAACGTGTTTAACATGTATAGGTGTATCGTATACCTATCAGTGTTATATTCAAAAATTAGTATTTAATTGTCTATCATTTTCATGAATGGCAACCATAGAGATTTTTTTGTTATTGACATTTGGAAAATACTAAAGTTCTATTTATTATTGTTTATATTCACTTATTAGTTCAATTAAAATAAGCAACACTTAAAAACGCCTGCAAGACGAGTTCTTCGAACGCCATCAAAGTTTAATTAACGTTAATAATCAATCAATAATACGTTTTCGTGAGTGAATACCGTGATGTTATTAGATTTATGAGACAGTGCCTGCAAAACTTTGAAATGTTACCTGTTCTTATGTATAATATGGAAGGATCTTCAAATTTGAACGGCAGTGGAAATAATTTTTGTAGTGTTTATGACGAGAATATCATATTGAACTGTGTGCGGAACCGTAAAAAAGTATCTGAACAAGCCAACTGTCCAGTTTGTAGTTGCACTATCAGACAAGGAGAATTGGAGTCCCATCTTGCCTTGGAAGTGGAAAGACTACAGAAACTGTCGAATGGAGGTTCCAAACGGAAACTAAGTGCTAATAGTCCATCAAGTAGTAACTTAGCAATCCCTGGATCAAGCACCAACACAGAGCCGCAAAACGAAGAAATAGATGTTACTGGATGTCTGGGGAGTGATGTATATCAAGTAATAATTTAATTTAATTAAAATAGAATATTTATTAACAGATTTGGTTACATTTCGTATTGGAGATCTTGGTACTAATACAGGGAATAACAGTAATTTTGGTATCTTTTTTTTTGTTTATGGGGAGGAAATCTTCAACGAGATAGGTTAGATAAGGGTTATGTGGGGTTTTTACCCACTAAAACCTCCCCAGCTCTTCCTCTGTGCATGGTGAGGGGCTCTGGGGTCTCCGGTGGAACACACCGGAGCCTCTCTGCATCATGCTCTTGGGAGAGCAAGTCTTGGGAGGTTACTCCCTCCTGTGCCCTCGCAGTGCAAGGCGCCAAGGGCCTACCGATATCACCTTCTCCCCGGGTCCGTCTTGGCGGACGACAGAGGCCCCCCATCCTAGTCACCCAGTGAACCCGAGGCTCCTTTTAGTTGCCTTCTACAACAGGCAGGGGATATTGTAGTCTAGTTCTTGAGAGTCCAGAACTACAGAGCTGAATATTGGTATCTTGATCCAAGACTAATGTTGGACCAAGTATGCTCTGGACAAATGTGCCTTATGATAAAATTGTCTTTTCTTTAGTATCATTAGGATGTTTTAATTGCAATAGTATATGTTTAGGACTAGGAAGAGTGAGTGAAGCAGTTTGTTCTTGGTAAAAACTATTATGTTCAAGTTTAGTGGACATAGCTCCAATAAAACAATATGAGAGATCAGCCCTTGTTGCTTGACTTATTTTACCTTATAAATTACTAATGTACCCAGACAGCTTTGCCGGTCTAAATTTTGCTTTATTTTATTTAAACAATAAACTTACATCATTAAATATTGAATTTAACTCCCACAATATATTAAATTATTCATGTTTCTCCGTATTCATTCTCTTCTCGAGCGGGTGAAGATCATTACCCATGTACATGTAATTTACTCCATTGTACTTCAATATGCTTCATAATACATAAATATACACAACGCATGTATCAATACAAATTTGTGTTACAAAACAATAGAACATCAACATAGTAAATAAAAGCTATATTTGACAGTTCAAAAAGAGGAGTGCTCCAATTGTCACCAAACTCTACAGGATTACTCGCTAGGTCAATCCGAAGACTCCCTGAAAGTTTCGTTGAAATCAGACCATCAGTTTCGGAGCCTATATGGAACATACCCACACACTTTCTCTTTTATATACATAGATTTAACAAGTGTGAAATTGGGTTATAGTAAAATCACATCTCAATTAAAGGGAACAAATCAGTTATAGACAATTTCACTGGTATATTATGTGAAGCATAAGTTTATACCATATCCTAGCTTGTTTTGTAGTTATTAACATTGTTTTTAACTAACTTGGTCTATCATCAAACTCATTGTGATATTAGACCAAGATAAGTAACAGATTTATATATACAGAAATATTACTAACAATCTTGTTAACCATTCCAACTAAGCTTAAGCTTGTGCTAGGACATGGTTCACGTCAATAGTCGAATGGTGGATTCGAACCCATAATCTTACGATTTGCAGGCCGTACCCTAAACCATTAGGCTATTGACGCTTAAAAATATGGTTGCTTAGTGATTAATGAATACAGAAGCTTTGACAGTGGTAAAACGGGACAGAGAAATAGATATATCACCAATTTGAAACAAAAAGATGGTGTAATCACTCGGTTATGGCTAAGAATCACTAACGGGATTGAAGATTGAGTTGAATCTATAGTTAGATGAGCCCTAAAACGACTTAGGAAAACAAAATAACGAGCATAGCTCAGTCATCCAGGTCCTTATTTTCTAAAGTTGTAATTGCAAGAAATGGAAGGCTTTTTTATTTATTTATTTTTAGACCTTAGGTTTAGGTTTCTACAATATTTATATAAAAAGTAAAATACATAAACATATCTTACAAAATTTAAAAACATATCTAGTGTTTGCCACTGGCAACAAAGCAGGGCCCAAGCAACCGGTGGTTAGGTCGACACAGAGAGCCGTGTCTGTATCTGACCCTTGACCCAGCCATCCAGCGAAAGTCCCTTAAGATGTTGATACTTTTCGCTATAAGACCGTTTGCAGAAACGACTATCGGGACAATGATCGTCGAATCCACATCCCACATGGTGTGATTTTTTCCAAACGCTTTATCACTATTATAGAGGGTGCACACAAACCGATTGCGGCGTCTTCGAGCCAGGCGACGGCTAACTCCGCCTCCCAGTACAGGAGAATGTCCAGTTTGCAACGCATCATTGCCCGTCTCCAGACTTCAGAGGCATGCTTTGAGATGTTTAAAGAGGACCGGAGCTGTGATGGATGATGACGTGCCTGACACCAGTTCTGAGGAAGGCAGTATTGACGTCGAGGTATGTCTTTTTTTTTTATTTAAACTGCTTTTCTTTTTTTTTTTAATGACGAACTACACAGATTGGCCAGAGAAGCTGGCCTTGACTGCTTTACCGGATTGAGAGGTGGCATAGCTCTTAGGTCGCTTAGCCTGAACCTCTATCGCTAGTAACTAGACACAAGGGTCCCCCCGATGGGGGGTATGGGCTATGGCGTCATTGCTGCTGTCTACGTAGTAAGTGTTGCTGATCGTGTGACGAGATATTGCCGCGACTGCATGCTGCATGTAGGTGCTGTGTTGACGTGCGCACGATCACTACTGTCTCGTACGTTAGTCCCTGCGCCTCATGTATAGTCAGGATCGTCGATCCCTCTCCGTTGCCGTAGCACTCGCTCTTCAAATTCTCTTTCTCGGCTTGGGTGTGCACCAAGTAGGGGGTTTTCTCGAGGGTTTTTGGGATTGTCGAGTCGTGTTCTCCCTCATCTGCCAAGTCACTGACTTGTGACAAGTGAAAGTCTTGGAATAGAAGTCGCGCATGGGTCGGAGAAACGTAGGGTGCCCTCCCTCCAGATGGACCGACAAACTTGTAAGGATAGCCGAAAGTGGCTGGATGTGGAAAGCGGATGATCGTATGTGGTGGAATGTTATGTGGTATGTTATTAACGTTATGGACATTGCAGAACGACGAGCCGTCGGGTGGTTTTGGAGCGGAGTACCAGTGGTGCGGCGAATGGAGAGTCAGGGCCGGAGCGTTGCAGGCGGCTGAGGGCAGAGTCGCCACTTGCGTCCGAAGAGCATCCAATGATCAGGCTTTGGTGAGTATATCTGGATATTAACTGATGGAGTTCTAAATGTGGACATTGATGTTTTATTGTAGTGTTACAGCCTGTATATGTCCCACTGTTGGGCAGAGGCCTTCTCAATAAAGGCTATAAAGGCATAGTTCAATACAAAATTAGTTATTTTCATGATTCTTTTATTATTCGAAAGTTGCTGCTTCCCGTGTGGGCGTCCTCAGATCGGAATGCTAACGTAACATAGTAACCGTCCAAGCCGAGGTTACCTCTTTTTTTTTGTTTAGCCTGTGGGGAACGTACCTAGCCGCGTAAACGCCCCCCGGGGGAGGGACGAACTATGTCGGGCCCTCACCGACTAAACCCCACAGGGTGTTCCTCCACGATCGCGTATGGTGGCAGGGCCGGCGGGTGGGTTCCTCTTAGCTTCACCGTGGGAGGCGGACCACGGCTACTGAGCCCCCCCGGCACGACAAGCCGAGGTTACCCCTCACTGAGTGGATCCTTGTGTTAAGTTACTAGCGATAGAGGTTCAGACTAAGCGACCTGAGAGCTATGCCATGCAATTCGGTAAAGCAGTAAAGGCCAGCTTCTATAGGCAATCTGTGTAGTTCGTCCATAAAAAAAATCGTTTAAATATTTTTGGTAAATACTCTATAATTTCAGGTCGTGGACTGCGATGAGGACGCAGAGCTGTACGGTCCACCGCAATTTTCACCGTCTCAGATTGCACCCGATGTAAGTTGAATTTTAATTTTCAATCGACTTCAAAAAAAGGAGGTTCTCAATTCGCCTGTATGCCTTTTTGATGTTTGTCACCTGATATCTTTCGACTGGTTGAATCTATTTTGAAAATTTTCTAAGACATGTAGGTTTCCTCACGATGATTTCCTTCACCGCCGAGGGCGTAGTAAATTAGCACATAAAATTACAACAACGAATTTATTGGTGCCGGCACCGGGGATCGAATTCGTGTTGCTAGCGTACTATGCTACTTGAGCCATCCGGACACTGAGCATCCACGGCTCACTACAGATTATGTATTATCGGCACATAACATATTTAAAGCGACCATCCCCACACTGAACTACTCTTTTTTGATTGTATGACTCTATTCAATTAAATTTTCAGGCAGATATACCACTGAGAATAGACCAGCAGGCTAATGATAGTCCCAGCATGGAGACGGAGTGTCAAGAAAAGGAGCCTTCCGAGATGTGTGAGCCATCTAAACCTAATGGACTGGTGGAAGCAAGCGCAGAGGTAGAGGCTATTATAAATTACTAGCGTACCCAGCCTGCTCGACTTTGCTTTATTTTATTTAAACAATAAACTTACATCATCAAATTTTTAATTTAACTCTCACAATATATTAAATTATTCATTTCTCTCCGTATTTAATCTCTTCTCGAGCAGGTGAAGATTATTACCTACACACATGATGACATATTAGTAAATACAATATCATACCTGTAGTAGTGGTATCATAGGGAATAAAAGCTGTATTTGACAGTCCAAAATGAGTAGTGCTCCGATCGTCACCAAACTTTACAGGATTACTCGCCAGGTCAATCTGAAGATTCCCTGAAAGTTTCTTTGAAATCGGTCCAGCCGTTTCGGATCCTATATAGAAGATACCCACCATCTCTTTTTATATATAGATAAAACATTTTCTGTATGTAATATTATGTTTTATATAATCTTACATAATGTATAAATAAAATTGGAGTGTCTGTTTGTAATATTAAAATAACCGCTTTTTACCATATATTTTTTTTACAATGAATATCCGTCTGTCTGTTCCGGCTAATCTCTAGAACGGACGGACCGATTTTCACGAGATTTTCACTGGCATATAGCTGACGTAGGTGTAATAAGGAGTTAAGGTGTAATTAGGCGAATTTTGTTTTTGTAAAATTTAAATTAATAGTTAAATCGCGGGTAACACAACGAGGCGCGGCTAGTGATGAAAGACAAACCAAATGACATACGTTCCAATATAATTTTTTTTTCACTGTATCTCTCTATCCAATCACTGAACTGGTCACACAGAGTTCAGGGTAAACATACGAGTAAATCGAACGCGTTGACGTCGACTCGTGACGTTATCCTATAAAATTGTCAAGCTTTGAAGTACGGTGTTTTGTTTTGAGCTCCAACTTTGTACCGATATTGTACACACAGTAAAACATCAAAATCAACTCTTTTTTCGTACCACAGACGTTATATTTTAATGCGAGAGGGAGAGCCAGTTCATTCTTAAACGGGTTTTCATGTTTGCGAAGGAATAAGAACTATATAAACGTCAAACTGTACCCGAAACTGAACGAGGTACTCGTATTTTTAGGCGAGTCCTGTCACTGGATCCGCCACAGATGCGGTCAAATTACTGTGTCCTGTAATGAGACGTGTTAACACACGACAGGATAATGGAAATTGTAGAAAAGAACACATTTATACTAACTCGATCAGCGGATCTATAGACACGCGAGTTGAATGCAGTCGAGGCGTGAGAGAGTGAACAGCGGGAGCATTTTCCTCCGCTGTCCGCAAGCCACCACTCGCGCGCTTTCAATGTAGTGATGTGACATTTATCGATCGCTTCCCGTGTTATCGACTTAGTAATGAAGTTGTGATCCCGTGCTATTATTTGATTTAAGTTACGACTGCCCCGAGTCTATCAACTTCTGTTACAAGAAAATAGGCCACCCTACACCACTAAGACGTATAACATTTTCTGCTCCTAAAAGACGTACTAGAAATACAGGATTATTTTATATTCCATACCACTATGCAAATTATGGCAATAATTCCATTTTAATAAGATTACCTCGCCTGTACAATGAAAATTTCAGTGATATTATTTTTCATCTATCAAAAAGTAACTTTAAAAATAAAATCACCTATTTTCTTTGACGAACTAACACAGTTGGCACAGAGAAGCTGACGACTGCTTCACCGGATTGAGAGGTGGCATAGCTCTTAGGTCGCTTAGCCCGAACCTCAAAAAAAATCACCTTTGTACTGTAATTTAATTCAAATAAGCATGTACAAGAACGTAATAATGTTTGACGCATCATAATTCAAGTACTCACCTTAGTAATGCACCTGTCGGCTAATTTATCTGTTTTGTGTCTAATTGTTTTTTATTTTCCTATGTAACTGTCAGATTAAGTTTAGTTGTTGTTATACTATTATAAATAAATAAATAAAGAATACCAATTTTAATTTACGGCTAAGCACGAGAAATGTTTAAGACATGTGCAACTAATAAAATTGTAAAATTATTTTTGATAAATATTATCTACTATTAGGTTTACCTACTAACAAAAATATGAGCTATGTACGAGTATAATGCTTGAAATAAAGTTATTATTATTATTATTATAGACAAACGTTTTTGTTTCTCCCTTAAAGGGGTTTGCAAATTTCTAGTACCACGGGCCATTGGCCAAGTGTTACTAGACGGGAATTAATTATCGGCTAAAAATTTGCGGACTATGCGGCAGGTATTGAGGAGTACCGCCTTCTGCATTGTGATGTATGTGTTAGGTGGTAAATGAAGGGTTCGGATACTATGATGGAGATGCTTCGGAATAACGCCAGTTGTGGAGAGTACTATTGGCACTATTAATGTTTTATCTAATTTCCATATCCTAGTCACTTCGTCTTTTAAATCGGTGTATTTCGTTATTTTTTCTGTTATGGATTTTTGTATATTATGGGTGTTAGGTACAGTGACGTCTATCAGATATGCTGTTTTGGTAGATTTATTAACTAGTGTAAGGTCTGGTCTGTTGTAATGTATAGTTCTATCTGTAAGTATGGCTTATTATTATTATTATTATATTTTGTTATTTATTTAATCCTGGCAACCTATTGTGAAATGGTAAGCTTAAAGAATTGTTATTTTTTTCTTAATTTTTTTTAGGGACTTTTGTCCTTTTGGCCATGTCCCTATTATACCCTAACCTTGGTAACACACACATCGATCGCATGATGCGAGAAAGAAAGTCATTAATGTTGTGTGTGGAAGCTACGAGGGGGCTATGACCTCGCAGCTTCCTCGCTCCCTCTGAGGTCGGGTCAGACAGTAACATTAAAAAGCAGTAATGATTTTCTTTCCGCTTCAAGTTTAGCACATGGGGGAACCATTAGGTGAATGATAAATCTATCGACTCACTCATTATGGTCATCGATAATTATACTTAGGTCACATCACTATCGCATTATTAAGCTCTGCATTCAAATCGCGCGTTGACTATAAATATTTAGTTATTTTATCCTTAATTAATAACGATTATTGTTATCATTAAATAATATAAATAATTGAATGGAAATGTGAAATAGATTCTACATAAAAATTGTCATTATCTAATATGTGTATATTGACAAGGCTTTCGAACGAATTCACATTTCGAAAATACCATCATAATGGTTAAATATAGATTTCAATCGACGGACGATTCGTTGTCCTCGTTTTTGGAGGTGATGTGAAATACTATGACCGGGATTGAACCCAGCACCATGCAGGAGCCCATGCCATGGAAACACCAAGAGTAACCGCCGGTGATGTCACGTATCATTCCTGCAATTGTTACAGATGTAAATAATCGATGTAATTCGATTGTCACTGTGCTTGGGGAGGAAGCTGGTGAATGCGTTACGAAAACTGTGATCGGGTGATGTGAGTAATAATTGAGAGAGATATCATGTTTTATGGAAAAGTTCAGCAAATAACTTCAGTACCAATCTTAGAGCCGTAGGGGTAAGTCGCATCAGCAGACCAACATATATATAGAGTGGTAATACGCAACGAGCACATAGGGGGTGGAATTAACCTCCGGTTCCCGGAGCCCCTCACCATGCACCGAGGAAGGGCCAAGGGGATGGGAGGAGGGGCGAGGTCGTGGTTAAGAATCCCAGATAACTCCCAGCCCGGCGTTGTCGGCATTTTTTGTAGACGAGGAAATCTTGTGAAAATTTCCCCCTCGTCAACAAAAAAATACCCGTGAAATAGCCTACCGACCGAGTCGTGGTTCGGTCCTCGCGGGCGCCCTTGCATCGGAATGCTTACGTAATAGTAACCGTCCACGCCGAGGTTACCCCTCACCGGGGGGACCTTTGTGTGACCCCCTACAACCTAAGAGTTATAATGGTTAATCTGTATAGTTTGTCACAAAAGAAAAAATGAGTGTGAATGACCACTCACCAGCTGTCGGTGGAACGGATACCGCAGCTAAACTCTGGAACATCCTCACCAGGCCGTATGAGGACGCGATGCGCGCTGTCCCAAACGCGTCTGCCAGGAGCACGGGCACCAACAGGAACCAGCAACCCAGGCACAGCCCGTATGCTCCTGTGGGACCACAACCCGTTCCTTATATAAAATTAATAAATACAACCCAGAGATGAATGGAAGACGAAATAGAAAATCCCTCACCACCCAAACTGGGGAGCTAGAGAATGACACATCGGTTTACGTAGATCAAAAATGACAAAGGATTTTAAAACTCTGATCTATATATATGAAAGATAAAGTGTGGGAGAGTGTGTGGGTATGTTCTATATAGGCTCCGAAACGACTGGACCAATTCCAATGAAACTTTCAGGGAATATTCAGATTGACCTGGCGAGTGATCCTGTGTTTGTGTAGAAGTTTGGTAACGATCGGAGCACTCCTCTTTTTGTGTCAAACAAGCCATACGTCGCACTTTTATTTCTGACATTAACATAAGCCCGATATGTTTTTGTATAAACAATAAGAATGATATTGTATTTACTGATATGTACATGGGTGTAGGTAATGATCTTCACCCGCTCGAGAAGAGAATGAATACGGAGAGAAATGAATAATTTAATATATTGTGAGAGTTAAATTAAATATTTAATGATGTCAGTTTATTGTTTAAATAAAATAAAGATAAAATGTACCTCGGCAAAAAGGGCTGGGTACGCTAGTAAAATTATAAAAGGACTGCATTATGAGTCAGAGAGAGAGAGAGAGAGAGACAAAATTATGAGTTTCATTTGTTTTATTATTAGTTTCGAGTTAGTCTCGAGTAAACTGCTACAGTTACCAACAACTGTAGCATTTCCTTTTCTTTTGTCCAAATAAACTTTTTATCGTTATGACTCCTCCTCCTCGCGTCGGTTTCCTCAATGCTGAGGGTCGTGACCATCTCGTGGGAACAGTTTGTTTTTAGTGATCCGTCGCCATTTTCCTCTATCTGCAGTGGTTCGGATCTGCTCAGTCCAACGTGTTGGGCTTCGACCTCGCGATCTTGTCCCGTCAATTTTACCACTCACAACTAGCCTTTCTAAGTTATTGCTGTTTTTTCTGGCAATGTGACCAAAGTATTCCAGCATCCTGCGTAGGTATATTATGGACAGCCTAGCTTGTGGCTATCGTTATTACTATAATTACCAAACTCGATTAGACGACGGTAATAATTTAAATATACGATATACTAATAATAATAATTTCGTTCATTATGATTAAATAATAATTGATATGTCTGTAATAGATTGGTTTCATTATGAAACGTCACTGACAAATAACAAATGGCCTCAATGATAGCGGTTAAGTTTCAACTCACCTGATGCAATCGCCAGAGCCCACCATGATGTTAAGCTGGGTAGAGTCAGAACCGCAGCTCCTGCCACCAATATACTGTGAAACAATATACTATACAAGTAAAAACAAAAAACAAATTTATAAATATAATTAATATATACCTTTAAAGGCGAAACCATGTATGTGTAAAAAAAAAAAAACCTAATTATTATTAAAAAGTAACAGCTATTAGGGGATTTGGCGGTTATGTGAGGTACTCACAAAAACCCTTGCCAACCTTCGCCAGTCGGAGAGGCATCTTAAGAACAGTACAGTGGACCCGAGGTGCTCAAACGACACTGTTGGTCCCGTGTCGCCTTAGCACTACGAGGGTGCTGGGGAGTAATTTACACTACAGAGGGACTCCAGTACGTTCCTCTAGAGATTCCGGAGCCCCTCACCATGCATCGAGGAAGGGCGGCCGGGGAGGTTTTAATGGGTAAAAAACCCAAATAATCGCCGCCTTCCCCCCAGAAGGCGGGGTATCTTTGTGAAGATTTCCTCCCCGTGAACAAAAAAAAATGCCCATCAAAATATCTCGGTCTCGTGCCTTAGAACGTAACCGAGATACGACACAATCTTGATGGTCTGCAATAGTTTGCGCTTCTCGTTGACTCGTCGTAGAACCTCATTTGTCACTTTCGAAGTCCATCCAATACCCAACATGCGCCTATCAGCCCACATCTTGGACGCTTAATTCGTTTCCCAAGGTGGTTTTTCAAAGTCCACGTCTCGCATACGTAAAGAAGGATCCATCTTTCATGACAGGCAGGGGACATCATAGCCTATGGGGCTGATTACCGCAAATACTAACCTAACGATATACGCCTTTCTCCTGCAGAATAGATGCAGGTCACACAGCCAGCCCAGACCGAGCCGTCCGCACAGGTCCAGAACAGCACTTATGGCTACCAAGTGACCTGCGGAACATGCTATGGGTCAATAATTAAGTAGGGATGTTCATGCCAAAAATATATCGCTATACTACGCAATATATTGTACAAATATAATAATAAAATTTGTTTATAATTAGTTTAGCGGTGAGCGTACGGCTAGGGCTCGGACGAACGAACCCCATCGCTGTCGTTGTGGGGTAGACGTTGATCCTCTAGGTCATCACGGTTTAGCGTGTCGTCGCAGTGCAGGACGTATTCCGCGCCATGCTGCGGTAAATGACGTCATCCGTCGCGCCCTTGCCTCTTCCGGGATGCCAGCAGTGCTTGAACCTAATGGCATCGCCCGGGACGATGGCAAGAGGCCCGATGGTATGACGCTCATACCGTGGAAAAACGGGCGGTCACTTGTGTGGGATGCCACATGCGTGGACACTGTTGCCCCATCCCACGTGAGCGACCGCTCGCAAAGCCGGCGCCGCTGCGGCGACTGCCGAAACTAATAAAGGCATAAATATGCGGCCTTGGGAGAGCCGTATATATTTGTGCTAACTTTGCCGTCAAACGAGACGCAGGGTGCGGAAGCCCGTCAGCTATTCAAGGAGATTTCCGCACGCCTCATCGACGCCTCAGGGGATCCAAGGGCTGGCGCGCATTTCGGGCAAAGGTTGAGCCTGGCCATTCAACGGGAAATGCCGCCAGCCTCTTGAGCACCCTGCCCGACGAGCACAGTGATTTGGGGTCTATTTTTTACATAATTTAGTTTTATCTTTAGTTTGGTTTTACCTATTATATTTAGTTTTTAAATATTAAAATTATTTTTTTTAGTTATCGATAGTGAAGTGGATAATTTTTAGTTTTTAAAGTGAAGTTTTTAATTTAATATTATTTTTTTTAAGTTAGTATTATCAGTAAGTTTGTATAATTGTAGTTAGATTCAATTTATATTTTTAATTTGTTTCCTTTGGTTTTATAATAGTCTTAGTTAAGTTAAATCATTTAATTATTTTTTAAATAATTGTGCTATTGTATACTTATACTCTTGAATATTTAAAATTGTTTGAAACAAAGTATTACCGCTTAATATTGAATATTTTGTACTAATAGAGTACTCGGCGCGTAACTGAGAGATTCTCGCTTCGGATACCAGTCAGACTATTTGATTTGATTCTGCTAGCAGTACAGACTACATGCATAGATTATAAAATGTATACAACGAGTCCTGCCATCGTGAAGAGTAGGAGTGTAGTAACATACTACACTACACTCTTCGTGATAACAGCATAATAAAGTTTTATTTTATTCAAGTTGTCAACCACAAATAAAAAAAAGAATGGAATGCTTTTTTATTTAATTTCTTACGATATTTCGTATATCGGATGAAATAAATCGATATAAAAATCGATATTAGATGATTCGATAAGATCGGATTGAAGCGATATATCGCGTCTATATATCGATATTTTATGTAAAATCGATATATATCGTGTACTCCTATAATTAAGTCATCAGTTTTAACAGAGACCACCTAGTGAACCAAACGACAGTTACACAATCAAAAACCAAAACCGACTTTAAAACGTAAAGCGCTATTAAGTACGGACGCCCTCTTTGTATTTACGCATTATCGTAGGAATACAACGAAATAGAATTAATCAGAATATAACCTGACTCTCATCAAACTCTTGAAGTATGTCCTTTCCAATAAAAAATGAATCATAGACATAGACATTTATTTATTGGCATCACAATACAAAACACATCACAGACTGAATATAACACATATTAAAAAATAATGAAAAATAGATAAAACACAGTTAAAGTTACACGGACAAATAATACAAAATATATGACGCCAATATCGGACACCGTCTCAGCACATGCTGTCGCTAGGATCCGACAGCGCTGTTTTTCAGCGGTGCCCGGGACTACCTAAAGACGTGCGCGCGCAATATGAAATCGATTGACGTGAAATTGAGTTAATAGTCAATTTATTGCGCACATTCGTTTATCTTAAATTGCTAGTAACTCGACACAAGGGTCCCCTGGTGTGCCCTGTTGCTGACAGATCCGGGGCACTCCAGTTATAACGACTGATGGCATTCGCGGAAGGTTTAGTGGGTAGAGGTCGCCCAGACCGATTCCCACACTTCCCTCGGACCCACCCAGGGTTCGGAGGATGGTCCGTAAAAATGATTCCCCGCGTAAAAAAGGGTCCCCTGGTGAAGGGTAACCTCGGCGGACGGTTACTATGTTACATAAGCATTCAGATCCGAGGGCGCCCGAGAGGGCCGAACGACGACTCGGTCGGTTGCTATGTCACGGATAATTATGTATTTTTTTTATGATCGTTCCCCCAACGTGTTGAAACTTAGGATCCTTTTCACATCCTTTCATTTCCTTTCCACTGTCCATTCTCTCTTCATCTATCTTCCCTCTCTCCTGACATCACTCTTTAAATTTCTTTAACATTTTACATTATACTTGTAGTAGAAATAAGAAAAATGTACGATTCCCTTAACTTATTTCTTCCGGCACATTTGCCAGATATGCTAAATAAACATGGTTCACCCAGTCGAAAGCTATAAGATAACAAACATAAAAAAGACGAAATGAGAACCTCCTTTTTTGAAATCGGTTGAAAAGTGGTAAACGAGCTTAAGGCCTGATCTTAAATGATCACCGTCGCCCAAGAACATCAGCAGCACTGGAGTAGCTGTAGGTTGTCGATCTTTGAGAAATGATACCAGCATCTTTTCACACTCACCGGCTGCAGACTTGCTGTGGCCAGCGGCAACGGTGTAGGCAGGAAGGTAGTAGAGGGCGTAGG
Organism: Meandrusa payeni; assembly: GCA_029286785.1. NCBI lineage: Eukaryota > Metazoa > Arthropoda > Insecta > Lepidoptera > Papilionidae > Meandrusa > Meandrusa payeni. Next base: position 2,366,684 of record JAGSMX010000026.1, read on the forward strand.
GCGAGCCGCACGACATTAGAGCGACGGAAGCGCACAGCAGCCCGAATCTCCAGGACTTCAGCAGGGACACGTCCAGATATCTGACACACGTGGCGAGTTATTTATACAGTATGTACCTTATCAATGACCTCTTTTTTAAGTCGATTAAATATGCGGCCTATGTGCTATTACAAGCTGTAATCTATATATGCCGAATTCCATCCAGATCCGTTCAGTCGTTCTGGTGTTAATTTTGAGTATCAGACATCCTTCTGAACATTGTCTAATATTGTACATTGTCTGTACATTGTCATCCTTGTCACATGTCTAATATATTATACTAGCGTACCCAGCCCGCCGTAAATAAATAAATAATAGGTTGTCAAATATCTCCCTTCCGCCTTTTTGTCTTTTGAATTTCGCGGCTATGTACAAAGCGCTACAGAGCTCGTATCTAGCAATACTATACATAATTTGAAAGGTCTTGACATAACCTACAAAACGACGCTATGCATAATTAGTTTGGATATTGCGTTCAATAGTTATAGACGATGTAAACATGGACTTCACTAACGCCGAAATTCGCGCTATTTTAAAGTTTTCCTTCGTTAAAGGCAAATCCGCTAGAGAAACGTTCCGTGAGATTAATGGTGTTTTGGGGATGGTACTCTATCACTTCGAACCACGGAGGAATGGTTTCGACGATTCAAAGCCGGTGAAAACGACACCATGGATAAGCCAGCCGGCGGAAGACCTGTGACGACAAATACCGATCAAATCATGGACTACATCGAGTTAGACCGGCATGTGGCATCTCGTGACATCGCCCAGGAGATGGGAGTTAATCAGCAAACCATTTTAAACCATCTGCAGAAGGCTGGATACAAAAAAAAGCTTGATGTTTGGGTGCCGCATGACACAAAAGGCGGAAGGGAGATATTTGACAACCAATATTAGAAATGTATTAGAAAGCAAGTATTAAATTCACTCGTAACTCACCTCGATATCTTATCGACGCATCCAATTTTCTTCTTCACTTCAACTTCTGTTTTCTCCTCTTTTGGCACCTCTTCTTCCTTCTTTATGTCAATCACCGGCTCTGTCAGCTTATTAGGTATCAGTCGCGAGGGTAAGGGCGGTCGAATGTATAAGGATCTGAATAAATACATCTATGTTACATACATACAAATACATTCTCGTCTGGATCTCATGTTGTATTATACACTCGTGAGCAAAAATAAAGGGTCGGTTAAGTAAGTTTGAATCAGCCCTGTAGTTCTGGGCTCTCAAGAATAAGACTACGGTATCCCCTGCCTGTCGTACAAGGCGACTAAAAGGGGCCTCGGGTTCACTGGGCGACAAGGGTGGGGGCCTTTGTCGTCCGCCAAGATGGACCCGGGAAGAAGACGACATCGGCTGGCCCGTGTCGCCTTGCACTCTGAGGAGCAGAGGGGGAGAGTAACCTCCCCAGGATGTGCTCTCCTTGAGCACAGTGCAGAGGGGCTCCGGTGCGTTCCACTGGAGATCCCGGAGCCCCTCACCATGCACCGAGGAAGGGCCACCGGGGAGGTTTTAGTGGGTAAAAACCCCACATCTCGGAAGATAAAGGCGCTAGCCAAATGAAATAAATTGTCCATGATAGACAATGAAATATTTATATATATAATAAAATATTAAAAAAACATAAACTTAAACGAAAAAGGATATCTCATGTAAACTTGGATAATACAGTATTTTTGATTAAATTTTATTTGGATTTTTTTATATCGCCACATAAAGGCAACACTAAGTACTAAAATTTCTCAATCAAAATCAAAAAAGGACGAGGTTCTCAATTCGTCTATTTTTTTTATTTTTGTTACCTGATAACTTTGGACTGAGTAAATCGATTTTGACGATTCCATTTTTATTTGAAAGCTGGTCACCCATAAATTGTGGACCTTGGACCAATTGTGGTGTTTATTTTTACTCGTAAATATACTTGTGTGATATGTTGGAATAACATCCCGCTGCCTATTAGGACTTCAAAGACATCTTTATTCAAAAACAAATTGAAACACTTCCCGAGTCTCAACGTAACCACGCCAACATCAAGTACGAAGCGACAAATTAGATTGGACTCGCTTGACATATGGAACAGGTGGCCACTATGGTACAGATCCTGACAGGGCACGGAGGGTTCTCCGAGTATCTTAACAGGTTTCGATGCAAGGAGAGCCCTTCGTGCATCTGTGATCCGGTGGTACATGAGACGGTGCCTCATATTTTATAGTGTCCGGAATTCAATGTTAAAAGATATGAGTGTGAAAGCTAAGTAACTACTGTGATTAAAAAAAGAATACGTACTCTAATTCAGTCCATGGAGAATCATGCACGGTCTCAAGAGAGACTATTGGAACCAACATGTCCATATGATGACAGTGGCGCGATAACAAAGCACGGGCTGCACTGTACCGTAAATTCAGATTAAATTGGGCTATTTGGTATAAAACAAATATGGTGGTCTGACAGTCAGTAAATGTATAACGTTGAAGTATGAATGAAATTATTTTCTTTCGAAATAATTAGTAAATGATCTTAATCGTATTACGATTAAATCTTAAGCTTGTACAATCTGGATTAAATGGACCAAAATAGTATATTTTTTGTTTCAATCAGAAAAAAAATTGCGTGATATTTGCCGTGACTCTCTCCAACGTAAGATTAGATGAGATTTGACTCGACCCCTCCCCTTAAACAATTCACGTAATTTATGGACGCCCCCTAACCAAACATATTAGGGGAATGGAAAAAAAAATAAATTACGAAATCGTTGTAAATATGTTATGTATTATGTATTTTGTATAATAATATTTATTTCCTTGTATAAAACCTTCATAGTGAAGTCTATGGTGGTTTAATGTGATGTCAATGAAAAAAAGATTTATCAATGATGTCAAATAGAAATATAACAGATGTCATGATTTAATTACGTATTTATTATGAATTGCGTATTTATCAGAAGAAGAATTAGAAGAATCATTTATTTATTTAAATCAAGAAAAATTATAACACCGTTACAGATAATACCAATATGATGTTATAAAAACTTAGTTAAATATATATTATTAAAATTAAAACAAATAAAAAGCTGCTTGATGTATTGACAATAATATATAAATATAATAGAGTCAAACACCTTGTACGCAATTGTAGGCAGCTTCGATAAACACAGACTCTGTGCAACAAAATATATCAATGTGCAGTGAAATGGTATTGACAAACCCAACCGCGCGTGATAGCGGAGAGTTCCTGGATAAGTTAGTCCTGGAGACAGGCAGTAGGAACAATGGCGGACGACGGTTTATGATTGAAATTTAATAAGAGAAAGGAGGAACATGCACAGAGATACATAAGAGTACAAGATACAATGTACGACTGTTCTATTTTTATAAAGTGACTTTTCGTCGTTCGAGAGACCATGAAGGCGCAACATTATATATAGGTGTATTATTTTTAACACCATATTAGATTTTTTTTCATCTTAGACGAAAGAAATAAGTGTTTTAAAAAAGACTTGTAAAGGTCTTGTTACCAAGCCATAAAATAGTCAACATCAGAACACCATATTAATACACAGCCAAATTGTGTCCGCCTTAGTTTTCACAGGTTTTTGGCTGAAAATCAGCATTGTGCTACATGTGCGAGCACAGCACATGCTTAGCGAACCCCTTTTCGGCCCAATCTGCTCAGTCTTGAGCACAGGCGTAAGGTAGCTAGCCTTTCGGTTTTCTACAGATTGCATTTTGGAGAGTGTGCTCAGGAACTACATGATCTAATTCCCCCATCCCCTTTCCACCATCAGACTTCAAGACGTACTGCGGGATTTCATCCTTTTGTTGTGAACATCCCTCAAACCCGAACGAAGCGATTTGCTTCGTCTTTCATTCTTCGTACAGCAAAGGACTGGAATAGTTTGCCCGCGTCCGTCTTTCCTTCCAATTACAATGTGGGTATTTTCAAGAGAAGAGTGAATAGGCATTTACTAAGCTAGTGCGCCTTACCATCCAGGACTGCATTTCCACTTAACATCAGGTGGGATCGTAGTCAAGCACTTGCTGAGAGATTATAAAAAAAAAAACAGTTTCTATTTTCTTCTTTTTTTAATTTCTCACAATTTGAATAACTTTTGTTGATGTTGTTTTTGTCTTGTTCTACCTGTTGCTTTTGTGTTCTCGAATAAATGTTTATTTTATTATATTCTATTGGCTAATACACGCACCTGCTGAGTTTCCTCCGGCTGGCTTTGTAAACGCACGTGCTGTCCGTGGATAGATCCTCAACGGAGTGCAGGATAGATGAGGACCTGGTGGGCCGGAGGCGGAGTCTCGCCACCTCTTTCGGTAGACCTGTTTCCAAAGCATTTTTTTTTTATTTCAAATAAAATTTTACAATAAAGGAATATACATATAACTTAACGCTATATAAACCGCAATGGTTTGTCACTAGCGCCAAAGCGTCCGTCTTGCGTTCCTAAATAACTTTTTAGTATACTCTTAATGTTTTTGTGAGTTATACAATTCCTAATATCTGAGGGTAGTTCATTAATTAATCTAGGCACGATGTATCTTGCCGTACACATTTTTTGCGCCTATCGTATTAAACTGGTTTGACGATATCGACCGTGTGCATATAGGTGTTCCATTTTGGTTAAAATTTTTTCATTAAAGAAATATTTTTTTAGGTTTTTAGGTTTTAGAAACTTTATTCTCACTAAAGACATTAAAGGTCACTTACATGAGAACAATAAAAAATTATTTTATAAAACAATAAGTTCGCTTGCATATGGAACAACACCTAACGCATTCATTTGCTTTGGGACGATTAGCTGTCGTTAAGGAATTTAACAAGTTGCATTTTGAATGCGCTAAGTGTGTATACCCGCTTAACGTGTGCTGGTATTTTGTTATACAGCTGCGCTCCTTCAAAACAAATTGATCTTTTACCGTAATTCGTTCTAACTTTTGGTATTACAAGAAAACTAGCGCGTCGGTTGCTGCGTTTTAGAATTTTAGTGAAAGAGATGTTGGTATTAATCGTTTTATCTATAATTTTCCTAATGAGAATACATGTACTGTATTTATATAATTGCTTGATATTCATGATTTTAGTCGCTTTGTAGAGATCAGAAGTCGGTGTCAAGAAAGGGAATCGGTAAAGGATTTTATAATTTTATTTTGCAATATTTGAAGTTCAGAAAGTTTTGTTTTTGAAGCAGCACCCCATATTTCCACAAGATAGAGTAGGTGTGGTTTAATTAAGCTGTTATATATAGTATGCCTTAAATTTTCCGGAATACATCGATTTAAATTACGAATTGGGCCAAAAGTGATATTATTTTACCTTTTATGTGATCAATATGAGTTTTCCATGTTAAATTACTGTCAAGTTGTAAACCTAGATATTTTTCATGTTGTTTTTGTTGCAAAGGTATATTATTAATTACAAGAGGGCTATGCAAAGGTATTTTTTTGTTTTTAGCTTTAAAAATAACGTAACATGTTTTCGAGATGTTAATTGTTAGAAGATTATGTTGAAACCATGTGAATATAGAATTTAAGTCTTCTTGAGCTTGAGAGATAAGAGTATGAATGGAAGATCCAAAATAGAATAAGCAAGTGTCATCCGCATATAGTGTAATGTGGCCATGTAGACCAATTTCCTGAATATTATTGATATAAATTATAAAAAGCAAAGGACCTAATATGGATCCTTGTGGAATGCCACATGTGATAGGTAATTCATTACTTTGGCAATTTTCAAGTTTTACTACTTGCGACCTATTAGTGATATATGATTGAAACATTTTAAAGGCATTGCCAGTAACGCCTATACATCTTAATTTTTTTAAAAGCAGTTCGTGGCTTACGGTATCAAATGCTTTTTTGAGATCGATAAATATGCCTAGGACAATGTTTTTAGAATCAATGTTTTGTTTTATTTTGGTGACTAGGTCGATCGTTGCGGTAAGTGTATTACTTTTTGGTCTAAAACCGTATTGGCGTTCAGATATAAAGTTAATAGCCTCTAGGTGTTTTTCTAAGCGGTTGTGTAATATTTTTTCAAGTATTTTTGAGATCACAGGAAGTACAGAAATAGGACGGTAGTTTCCTGGATCCGTTTTTTTAACATGATGTATTTTATTTTTGTGTAAATAGGTAAGATGTTACAGTGTTTAAAAAGTTTTTTTTTTGAGAGGCATTTTAGAAAGTGGGGCTTTTGATGTTGTAACTTGATTTACACTGGTTACAGGAAACTTACAGAAATAAAATACAAATATATAATTAACAGATGGGTAAATCAAGTGACAACATTCAGACAGTTAACAGTCCATCTGGAGGGAAGGTGCCCTACGCGTTTCTGACTTATGCGCGCCCTCCAATTGGCTTTCCTCCCGCATCTGCCGTCACAGTCGGAAGTCCGGTGGGCTAGACGCGGAAAGTGGAAGATCGTATATGGTGGAAAGCATCGGGGAAGGCCTATTCCCGGCAGTGGATAGATAGCTAATGATCAAGTATTCACATGTTCATCACAAATCTAGATATATAAGTGTGTGGGTATGTTCCATATAGGCTCCGCAACTGGACTGATTTCAATTAAACTTTCAGGGAATCTTCAGATTGACCTGGCGAGTAATCCTGTAAAGTTTGGTCCCACAGCGGGGGAGTGATTAACATCCCCGGGACGTGCTCTCCGAAGAGCACAATGCGGGGCTCCGGTGCGTTTCTCAGAAGATCCCGGAGCCCCTTACCATGCACCGAGGGAGGGGCACCGGGGGGTTTTTAGTGGGTAAAAAAATCCCATATAACCCCGCTTTCCCCCTAGAAGGTATCAATATCTTGTTGAAGATTTACCCCCCTCCGCCCCCCGGCAACAAAAAAAACTTTATTCTATGAGCACACGACTACAGGGCTTTTTTTTTATTATTTAAACTGCTTTTCCACGGACTGATCATCCTTGCCTTTTTTATTTGTTACTTTTGCTCCGTTTATAAAAGAGTTTACTTAAAACTTCAACACTTCGCCTTAGCAGATGTCGCCAACGCCTTTACTTGATTGGCGTGGTCTATCGCCTTCGGGTCCCTGTACCGAAACGGACTACTACAGGGCTTTAGGCCGGCCCTGTGTCTCTATCTCCGCCTCCTTCTGAGCCATGACGGCTTCACAGAAGAAGAGACCAGCGCCTTCCATTTAGACGTGTACCATCTCCTAGCACAAGCTCAAGCTTAGTTGGATTAGTAAGGAAGAACGTTATTAATATTTATGAAAAAATGTTACTAACCAACCACACCCAGTACATCCAAACCTTCGGAATCCTCTGAGTCGGACATCTGGGATGGGAACGGCGGTCGGGTCACCTGAAATAAGTACCGTTATTCGGCTTAAGTCGTTTTAATTGCACGCGACTGTACTTGTCAAAGTTTAGAATAGAGTAGAATAAAATAAACATATATACGACACAAGAACACAGAAACAACAGGTAAAATAAGACAAAAAACAACATAAACAAAAGTAAACAGAAACAACATAAAAAAAGAACACAATAGAAATTGTGCCGAAAAGGGGTTGGCTCAGCATGTGCTGTGCTCACACATGTAGCACAGCGCTGGTTTTCAGCCAAAAAACCTGTGTAGACTAAGGCGGACACCATTCGGTTGTGTATTAATATGGTGTACATTACATATACTTTTATATATATTATATATTAAAAAAAAGCAGCTACAAATATATGTATATATATATATATAGTTATACTTGATTCTTGATTTTCCGTGGAATGTGTCAAACGTGTAGTGTCGGGCGGTCGCCTCAAGTTGCATAGTACGCTAGCAACCCGAGTTCGATCCCCGGTGCCGGCACCAATGAATTTGTTGTCGCAATTTTATGTGCTGATTTAGCACGCGCTCGGCGGTGAAGGAATACATCGTGAGGAAATTCGTCTTAAAAAAATTCTATCACATGTGAAGTCTGCCAATCCGCACCAGGTGTGCGTGGCGGATTATGTCCTTATACTCTCTTTACAGAGAAGGCTTGTGCGCAGCAGTGGGACATATACATAGACATTTATTTATTGGCATCACAATACAAAAACACATCACAGACAGAATATAACACACATTAAAAAATAATGAAAAATAGACAAAACACAGTTAAAGTTACACGGACAAATAATACAAAACATATGATGCCATTATCGGACACCATCTCAGCATATGCTGTGGCAAGGATCCGACAGCGCTGATTTTCAGCGGTGCCCGGGACTACCTAAAGACGTGCGCGCGCAATACTACTTTTATATGTAATTTATACAGACAATAAGAGTACAATAAATATGATACATGAATAAAACAGTTATGAGATTAAAATATATTTTATACAATAAAATAATAGATGAAAAAAAAATATATAAATATTATTGAGTCAAAAATAAACTAAAATAAATAATATGATAATTAAACGTATAAAGTTTAAATTATATAATTAGTGCGTTCATCTGGATCTCCAGAGGAACGCACCGGAGCCCCTCTGTCCCGTGCTCTTAGGAGAGCACGTCCTGGGTGAGGTTACTCTCCCCCCCTGTGCCCTCGCAGTGCAACGTGTCGCCTGCCGATATTGCCCAATGTGTCCCACCCTTGTCGCCCAGTGAACCCGAGGCCCCTTTTAGTCGCCTTCTACGACAGGCAGGGGATACCGTATTCTTATTCTTGAGAGCCCAGAACTACAGAGCTGTGACGTGAACCATCTAACACGAGCTAACAACTGATATTTTAGAAAAAAAGAACACTGTCCGTATTCTTTTACATGAGTGCCAATCCGCACTAGGTGTGCGAGACGGACTACGCCCTTATACTCTCTTTAGAGAGAAGGTCTGTGCCCAGCAGTGGGACTTATATATAGGCTGTAACTTTTGTTTTCTTTAATCTCATGTCGGTTAAAAATAAAGCTTTGATACCATCAAATTGGATTCTTACCTCTATCAAGCTGGGATGGATTATCTCGCTCAGCAAGTTGGTGCGTTTCGCGTCTTCGCTGATCATTGAGTTCTTCTGATTGAGGGTCATCTCCGTGTCCATTTGGAAGAGGTTCACCAGTTTGTTGTCTTTGTTCACGTCCGCCTTACCTGCGATTAGAACATAATATCTTCATATTCATCTTTATAGTCATCATCTGAGAAGGCATAGCAGGAGTTTGATTGGAATTTGTCCTAAACAGACCTGACGGACAGCTGCAGACGAAAGAAAGAACACCGGGAAGACGTGGAGCGAAGTTTTAACATATTTTGTTATCTATATTGTATTTTATAGGGCTAGATTTTGCTTTATTTTATTTAAACAATAAACTTACATCATTAAATATTTAATTTAACTCTCACAATATATTAAATTATTAATTTCTCTCCGTATTCATTCTCTTCTCGAGCGGGTGAAGATCATTACCTACACCCATGTACATATCAGTAAATACAATATCATTCTTATCATTTATACAAAAACATATCGGGCTCAAGCTAATGTCAGAAATAAAAGTACGACGTATGGCTTGTTTGACAGTCAATAAGAGGTGTGCTCCGATCGTCACCAAACTTATGATTACTCGCCAGCTCAATCTGAAGATTCCCTGAAAGTTTTATTGAAATCGGTCCAGCCGTTTCGATGCCTATATGGAACATACCCACATACTTTCACAAAATGATAAATATTAGCAATATAATAGGTATTTTACAAAACTGTCAACGCCTGGCCGCGTGCCCGAAGGCTGGTAGCATTGCCATACAGCGTGGCCGGTTGGGTGGTGGACGGGCGGGCTTCCACCGAGTCCAAAGCTGCGAGATGGCATTTAGCAGCGCCTGCCTAATTGTGTCTGCAGTATTCTACACACGATCGGACTTGAACTTCATAAATTGTTAAAAGCTGTCCCACAGAAGTACGGTTGCACTTTGTCCAAAATCCCAAGTTTTTTGCAGCTATCTTAGCCTTAGACTCAACGAATCGTCCATAGTTAAGGTGCTTTTTCATCAGGGACCTGGTGACCAGACTGCTATCTGCTTAAGCGTTAGTATGTTTACCTTCTTGTATGTCATTTAGGAGCGTGGTGTTCTCCGTGGTGGTGCTGGTGACGGGTGTGGCGGGGCGAGGAGTCGGCGGAGGACGGTACAGCGTTGCTGATACGCACACATGCAACATACCACCACCTAGAACGCAACACATACACAGACAAGAACTACTAATAACTATATACAAGTATGACTAAAAACAAAATCGCTACCTACGTGCGGACGCCCTCTTTTGTTTCCACTAAAAACAAAAACGCTAACTACATGCAGACGCCCTCTTTTTTCAACAAAAAACTAAAACGCTACCTATTTTCGGACGCCTCCTTTTGTTTCCAGTAAAAATAAACACGCTACCTACATGCGGTCGCCCTCTTTTGTTTCAACTAAAAATAAACACGCTACCTACGTGCGGACGCCCTCTTTTGTTTCCACTAAAAAAAACACGCTACCTACGTGCGGACGCCCTCTTTTGTTTCAACTAAAATAAACACGCTACCTACGTGCGGACGCCTCTTTTGTTTCAGCTAAAATAAACACGCTACCTACGTGCGGACGCCCTCTTTTGTTTCAACTAAAATAAACACGCGCTACCTACGTGCGGACGCCCTCTTTTGTTTCAACTAAAATAAACACGCGCTACCTACGTGCGGACGCCCTCTTTTGTTTCAACTAAAATAAACGCGCTACCTACGTGCGGACGCCTCTTTTGTTTCAACTAAAATAAACGCGCTACCTACGTGCGGACGCCCTCTTTTGTTTCAACTAAAATAAACACGCTACCTACGTGCGGACGCCCTCTTTTGTTTCAACTAAAATAAACGCTACCTACGTGCGGACGCCCTCTTTTGTTTCAGCTAAAATAAACACGCGCTACCTACGTGCGGACGCCCCCTTTTGTTTCCACTGAAAATTATCACGCTACCTACATGTGGACACCTTCTTTTGTTTCCACTAAAAATTATCACGCTACCTACGTGCGGACACCCTCTTTTGTTTACACTAAAAATTATCACGCTACCTACGTGCGGACGCCCTCTTTTGTTTCAGCTAAAATAAACACGCTACCTACGTGCGGACGCCCTCTTTTGTTTCAGCTAAAATAAACACGCGCTACCTACGTGCGGACGCCTCTTTTGTTTCAACTAAAATAAACGCTACCTACGTGCGGACGCCCTCTTTTGTTTCAACTAAAATAAACACGCTACCTACGTGCGGACGCCTCTTTTGTTTCAGCTAAAATAAACACGCTACCTACGTGCGGACGCCCTCTTTTGTTTCAACTAAAATAAACACGCGCTACCTACGTGCGGACGCCCTCTTTTGTTTCAACTAAAATAAACACGCGCTACCTACGTGCGGACGCCCTCTTTTGTTTCAACTAAAATAAACGCGCTACCTACGTGCGGACGCCTCTTTTGTTTCAACTAAAATAAACGCGCTACCTACGTGCGGACGCCCTCTTTTGTTTCAACTAAAATAAACACGCTACCTACGTGCGGACGCCCTCTTTTGTTTCAACTAAAATAAACGCTACCTACGTGCGGACGCCCTCTTTTGTTTCAGCTAAAATAAACACGCGCTACCTACGTGCGGACGCCCTCTTTTGTTTCAACTAAAATAAACACGCTACCTACGTGCGGACGCCCTCTTTTGTTTCAACTAAAATAAACCGCGCTACCTACGTGCGGACGCCCTCTTTTGTTTCAACTAAAATAAACACGCTACCTACGTGCGGACGCCCTCTTTTGTTTCAGCTAAAATAAACACGCTACCTACGTGCGGACGCCCTCTTTTGTTTCAACTAAAATAAACACGCTACCTACGTGCGGACGCCCACTTTTGTTTCAACTAAAATAAACACGCTACCTACATGCGGTCGCCCTCTTTTGTTTCAACTAAAATAAACACGCTACCTACGTGCGGACGCCCTCTTTTGTTTCCACTAAAAATATCACGCTACCTACATGCGGACGCCCCCTTTTGTTTCCACTGAAAATTATCACGCTACCTACATGTGGACACCTTCTTTTGTTTCCACTAAAAATTATCACGCTACCTACATGCGGTCGCCCTCTTTTGTTTCAACTAAAAATAAACACGCTACCTACGTGCGGACGCCCTCTTTTGTTTCCACTAAAAAAAACACGCTACCTACGTCCGATGCCCTCTTCTGCGAGCTTTGCTTAGTAATCTTTTTGCTAAGTCGATGTATCGTCTAAATCTAGATTCAACTCTCTCTTCGAACCCGTTAGTGATTCCTTAACCGAGTGACTGCATCATTTCTCTGTTTCAAGATACTCGTATGTGAAAAAAGAGTGCAGAAGTGGCCAAAGAAACTCCAGAAACGCTTCTAACATCTAAGGGGTGTGGACTGGACTACCAGTACAAATATATGTAGGGCAGCGTTTTCTTACCAAGAAGTAGTACGGTCCCATGGAGGCCGTATGTGTCGACCAGTTTCTCTATGAGCATCGGGAATACAAAACTCCCCGCAGCTGTTCCACTCACACATATACCATTAGCCAACGCTCTGGAAACGGACAACAAGTTAATTTAAAACCAAAAAAAAATTGCACTTTAGACGACACGATTCATGGACGACGATAGGGCATGGAGGCAAATTGTACCTCGTGTACTGTCTGAGCGTATAGTAAGATGGAGCTTAAGGGAACTCGTAAAACGTGCCTAATCGCGTGATATGTTCACGGTAATTCTCGGTATTTTAAAACATAATATTTATAAAAACAAGCTCCAATATTTCTTTAATATCTATAATTACTTCATCGCGGCTCGTATCCCGTTCATCAATAATAATAATAATAAATCTTTATTAGTCACCAAAGAAAATGTTTAAACAAAGAAATATGAAGTCCCTGACTCCTGAGCTAGGTTCAATTGGACCTGTGTTTCAGGGGTCAGTGTCTTCTCCCATTTGAAAAGCACAATAAAATATGAGCATAACAAATGAAAACAATATTTTATAAATTTGTGTGTGTGTGTTGGTGTGTGTGTGTAAATTTGTGTTTGTGTATGTCCCTCAGCTTAATATTATATTAAATTTTATTAAATTAGGAGGCGTTCAGTCTGAATATAATCCAACTCTAGTAAATATTTTTCATAAACCCATTATATAATTTTAAACGGTTTTTTTTTATGACGAACTACACAGATTGGCCAGAGAAGCTGGCCTTGACTGCTTCACCGGATTGAGAGGTGGCATAGCTCTTAGGTCGCTTAGCCTGAACCTCTATTGCTAGTAACTCGACACAAGGGTCCCCCCGGTGAGTAACCTCGCCTTGGACGGTTACTATTTTACGCGTAAGCATTCCGATCCGAGGGCGCCCAAGAGGGCCGAACCACGACTCGGTCGGTTGCTATTTCACGGATAACCTAAGAGACATACAAAAGCTAAACTAACTTTGAGTGCCACTTCGGGAAGCGATATTTAAAACGGTGACAAAACAAACAATAGAACAACCACAGTCAAGTTTGTAGTGTAGTAATTACGTTCATTATTTTCTAAATTTAAACATCTCATAATATTCCTAGAATTATGTAACTTGTACTTTGCTAAGCATTTTTTCAGTATAAACTCAGCAAATATTATAAATTTCAGTGCAGACTTAATTAGTAAGCTAAGGCTAAGCAAAGTCGAAGTACGATTTATAAATTTCAGCCTAAAGTCTACTAAAACTAGCAAATATGGACCGATATGATGCCGATGAACATTCATCATGTACACAATTGGTTGAAGTGTTATTTTTTTATCGTCCTGATGTTATTTACCTGTGTTTATCGAAGTACTGTGAGACAATCACTATACCAGGAGTTGTGGACAATCCACCGCCGATACCTGTAAAAGTGAATGAATGAACGAATGAATTGACTTTATTGAACAACAATTTACACGTCAGACAAACAATACATTTTAGGATTTTTTTTGACGGGGGAGAAATCTTCAACAATTTTAAAAAAACCCAAATTTTAGAAAAGGGGTTATGTGGGGTTTTATTTGTTTAAAAAACCCAAGAGCTCGGCGCAACAAACACATTTGGCGAAAATGTTGCAGTATAAAAACATGTTAAAAGTTACAGCCTTTATATATATAATATATATGTCCCACTGCTGGGCACAGGCCTTCTCTGTAAAGAGAGTATAAGGGCACAGTCCGCCACGCGGTCCTAATGCGGATTGGCAGACTTCACATGTCGTAGAAAAATTTTCTAAGACATGTAGGTTTCCTCACGATGTTTTCCTTCACCGCCGGGCGCGTGGTTAATTAGCACATAAAATTGCAACAACAAATTTATTGGTGCCGGCACCGGGGATCGAACTCGGGTTGCTGGCGTACTACGCAGCAGGCCAACCGCCCGGACACTGAGCTACCACGGCTCAACAAAAAAACAACAAAAACATGTATTACGTTTAAAAAGACGCTTATATGCGCGGAAGCCCTCTTTCCATTTCCGAATTATCGTAGAACCTAACAAAACTTTACTCCTACGGCTCTAAGATGGGTACAGAAGTATATAGAGAACGATACATACGAAAATTTCCCGAAAAATTACGAAGCAAAAATCTTTTCTCACTATATCTATAACAAAATGCAGACAAATTGAGCAGCACCTTCCTTTTAGAAGTCGGTTGAGAATACTGCAATTATAATACTCGATAGTATATATCTCACCGGTCATGACTCCGAAGCTGAGGAGCAAATGCAGTAGCCCAGTGCTGAAGTAGGAGAGCGCCAGTCCTGTGGCGCAGAATAGACCCCCGATGAATACCACCAGTCGACATGAGTACTTCTCGCATAGAGCTGAAGAGAGTGGAGCTGCAAGAGGAGTCGTGAATTTAACTTAAAAAAGTAAATAAAAAAACTCAAATTAACAGATCTTCTTCTTGGTCGCTTCACTCGCCACCTTCGACTGCTGGTCGTCAATCGGGCACATTTGTGGAGGAGCACCCACCATACTCCGCACCTGATCCAACCATCGCGTTGGCGATCTACCTCGTCTACTTCGTTCTACTTTGCCCTGCACGACAAGACGCTCTAAACAATCGTTTTTAATGACGAACTACACAGATTGGCCAGAGAAGCTGGCCTTGACTGCTTCACCGGATTGAGAGGTGGCATAGCTCTTAGGTCGCTTAGCATGAACCTCTATCGCTAGTAACTAGACACAAAGGTCCCCGGTGAGGGTAACCTCGGCGGACGGTTACTATGTTACGCGTAAGCATTCGAAACAATCGTTTCCACGACGGGTTACATGCCCAAAGAACTTGAGTATTCGCCGACGTACTTGAGTAGATAGACGCTCGTTGATACGCATCTCAGCAAATTAACAGATAGCAAAAGTCAATTAACATAAAATTTCGAACGCGACTGTCCCAGTAGCGAGGCGGGTCGCAATCGTATTATTTTTATAAATGAGAGAAAAGTTAAGTATTAGGAGACCCATATTATTTCACTTTTAACAGTTGCTATGCAATACAAAGTCAAATGTAAATGGTATATGAATATAAAAAAATATATTATTATTATAAAAATAATTATAATTTTAAAAAATTTCAACTAATTTTAGAGAATATCTCCGTTTTTGTTCCAAACATTGGTCTCCTCATACCCCTGTCTGTGGAAAGTCCTGTAATGGGATTCACAGATAAGCTTAAATTGTCATTTTGATAGTTAACGCAGGAGAGGTTAACACGATGAGCGAGCGGGGTATGGTATCGGGGCGCGGAGGAGTACCACAATAAGCCGCCCGCGCCCCCTTCACTCCCCTGTGACACCTTATTTTCGTCATCTGCGCATTAACGGTCAGCGCTGGAGCTACTTCCCGCAAATTATACCAGGGATTCACAAACACTTACCAAGCGCGAGACACAGTGTGGACAATGCAGCGGGTATCCAAGAAGCGACAGACTCCGAGGAATCCGGGAATGTCTCCATTATCTCCACGTACAGCACGCCGTACGACTTGAACAGTCCGGCCACCCAGAACTGCACCATGAACGCACCAAATACCACCACCCAGCCGTACCCGCCGTCCGGTGGGCATGGTATACTGCAAAACACTTTTGAAGTGAGAACTTTTGGAGGTTCAATATCTAAGTAATGGCTGGCAACACTTGTCACATTAGAATTCGAAAGTTTCGAATATTAGAACAATGATTTGAATGTAATAACAGACGATTGTCTTCAGTTGAGAATAATATAGACCTCTTATCAAGACAGCAACAGGGAATCATCGATGTATTTTTCGATATAATATATCGTGAGGTTGTATCGATACTACGCAATATATAGTACAAATATATCGATATTTATCATATATCGATATATATGTGGGGGGCATTTATTGTTCGCTAAAGTGGACTTGGGAAGGCGGCATCGGTTGGCCCGTGTCGCCTTGCACTGCGAGGGCACAGGGGGGAAAGGATTAACCGACGTGCACTCTAAGAGCATATTGCAGAGGGGCTCCGGTGCGTTCCACTGGAGATCCCAGAGCCCCTTACCATGCAACGAGGAAGGGCTACCGGGGGTTTTAGTGAGTGAGAACCGCAGATAACCGCGTCTTTCCTCCAGAAGGCGGGGTATCTTTAAGATTTTACCCCGTCAACAAAAAAGTCATCTCTGTAAACTTAAAGATCGTAAAAGGGTAGTCCGCCACGTGTTTTAGAGAATGTTCTATCACATGCAGGTTTCCTCACGATGTTTCTCTTCACCGAGCGCGTGGTAAACCAGCACTTAAATTAACTGGTTGCTAGCATACTGTGTAACTTAGGCCAATCGTCACACTACTACCTCTAACTATTTTACGGCGTGAAGTACTTACTCGGTGGAATCGGGTCTCGGACAAAGTTTCCTAGACGCGGCTAGCAGAGGGCGCGCCGTCACTGACGAGAGAGTTAGCAACGAATCTTCTTCCTGTTCAGTTGGCGACATTGCTGACAAATAGGCTCCCACTTGCTGCATAGCCAAAGGTTTAGAGTTCTACACATATAATAGAAAACAGACTATGAAATTAACGAAAAGGAGAAGAGAAGGTAATATAGGAGTACACGATATATCGGTTCAATCCGATATTATCGAACATCTAATATCGATATATTTTATCCGATATACGAAATATCGTAAGAAATTAAATAAAAAAGTATTCCATTCTTTCTTTTATTTGTGGTTGACAACTTGAATAAAATAAAACCCTTACTTGCGCTGCCATCACGAAGAGTGTAGTGTAGTATGTTACTACACTCCTACTCTTGACGATGGCAGGACTCGTTGTATACATTTTATAATCTATGCATGTAGTCTGTACTGCTAGCAGAATCAAATAAAATAGTCTGGACTGGTATCCGAAGCGAGAACCTCTCAGTTACACGCCGAGTGCTCTATTAGTACTAAACTTTTCTCTTCAAATATATTTTATATATAATATTTATATATCTATATTCCTTCTTTTATATTTATGAATATACCTTCTCCTTCTCTCTCCAATAGTTTTAAGTTTTGTGCTTATCCGTTGGGTTTAGGCCTGGTGATCCATCTCACAGGTTTGTTCCTAGTTTGGACACCAGTCCCCCGCCCATAATTGTAATTTAAGTAAGTTGCTATTGAAATTATTGTGGGATAATAAAGATGTTTGTTTGATATATTATACTCTTGTTGTCTGTATAAATTCCATATAAAAGTAGTATTGCGCGCGCACGTCTTTAGGTAGTCCCGGGCACCGCTGAAAAGAGCGCTGTCGCATCCTTGCGACAGCATATGCTGAGACGGTGTCCGATATTGGCATCATATGTTTTGTATTATTTGTCCGTGTAACTTTGACTGTGTTTTGTCTATTTTTCATTATTTTTAATGTGTTATATTCTGTCTGTGATGTGTTTTTGTATTGTGATGCCAATAAATAAATGTCTATGTCTATATAAATAAAATTTTAGCCGATAAGTACTCCATTGTTTTCTTTTTATTTATTTATAATAAATAGTGAATATACCAATGAAAAGTACAACCAATTACACTTTACACGTAATTCTATAAAACAAATGTACAATTGCGTGCCTGACTGTACACATGCGCTATCCCGTCGATATACAAGTGTCAACTTACAGTGGCAAGTGGTAGTTCTAGGAGTAGACTTGCTGGACGCTCCCTCGGCGCCGAAGGTAATATCGTTTGCTCGGGAGGTGCGGACTGCACCGACATGAGAGAGCCAGCATTGTCTGGTGACAGGCTCCCCTGGGAGTAAACATTGTCAAGGTTATTAATAATATAATAATCTGTAAATATAAAAGTCAATGTGTGTGTGTTTCCTTGTTGTGTTGTTTGAATCGGTACAGGCTCCGAAACGGCTAGACCGATCTCAATGAAACTTTCAGGGAATCTTCAGATTGACCTGACGAGTAATCCTGTAAAGTTTGGTAACGGTCGGAGCACTTTTTGAACTGTCAAGTACAACTTTTATTTATAACACAAATTCGTATAGACACATGCGTTGTGAATATTTATGTCATTATGAACCATATTGAAGTACTATGGAGTATTTTGAAGTATACGAAATCTCTAAATGATAAGAATGATATTATATTTACTGATATGTACACGGGTGTAGGTAATGATCTTCACCCGCTCGAGAAGAGAATGAATACGGAGAGAAATGAATAATTTACTATATTGTGAGAGTTAAATTAAATATTTAATGATGTAAGTTTATCGTTTAAATAAAATAAAGCAAAATCTAGCACGGTGGAGCAAACTGAGTACGCTAGTATACAATAAATATAATTGAATCTCCGAAATGTATGTACACGCATAACTTCCGAACTACTGCACCAAATTGCATGTTTCTTATATTTTTGTGTTTCCTAAAAATAAGGACAAGGTGTGTATACAGTAGGATCTCAATACAGGGTTACTCGTCAGGTTAAACTAAAGATTCCCCGAATTCCAGCCCTGTAGTTCTGGGCTCTCAAGAATAAGACTACGGTATACCCTGCCTGTCGTACAAGGCGACTAAAAGGGGCCTCGGGTTCACTGGACGACAAGGGTGGGGGCCTGAGTCGTCCACCAAAGTGAACCCGGGAAGAAGGCGACATTGGCTGGCCCGTGTTGCCTTCCGCTGCGAGGGCGCAGGGGGGGAGAGAGTAACCTCCCCCCTCGGGACGTGCTGTCCTTGAGCACAGTGCAGAGGGGCTCCGGTGCGTTCCACTGGAGATCCCGGAGCCCCTCGGCATGCACCGAGGAAAGGGCCACCGGGGAGGTTTTAGTGGGTAAGAACCCCACATAACCGCCGCCTTCCCCCCAGAAGGCATGGTATCTTTGTGAAGATTTCCTCCCCGTCAACAAAAAAAACAAAAAAAAAGGATCTCAATACAGGGTTACTCGTCACTTTAAACTAAAGATTCCCCGAAAGTTTCATTGGAATCGGTCCAGCCGTTTCGGAGCCTATATGGAACAAACCCACACACTTTCTCTTTTATATATATAGTTTTAAAACGATGTCTTAATTCGTGGAAATGGTGGGCTCGTGGAATACACTATACCTAGTTCAGGAGACAGAGCTCCTGGATATTGCGCTATATTTGAAATGAAATGAAATATTTATTTACTTTTTACACACACACACATTTTATAACACCGACACATACACAAAAATATTATCATATATATTATATAACATATTCTATAAACATTTTCTTACTTCGTTTTCGTCCTTCGGTACACATCTCCCTGCTAGACTAATACATAGCCTGTATAAGGGAGATGTTTTACCTAACTCCAAGTTTATTATGAACTAAATTTTGTTATATATATTTAGCTTCTATATTAATAAAGTTAATATTATTAATTCCTCCCAAGTTAAAATAATACCTCCACAATAGTGTCCGCGGCCTGTAGGTCGACGGAGCAGGAGAGCAACGCCGTCGAGGTGGGTGGCGCCGAGGATCCGAGGACCTGGCCTTCAAGCCTCGACAATTCCTGCAACAACGAGATATCTCATATATGAAAAATTCTAAAATGAATAACTGGCAAAACTTACAGTTTAGTATAATCTATATATATATATATATATATATATATATAATAGAGAAAAAAAAAATGTGTGGGTTTGTTCCGTATGGGCTCCGAAACGGCTGGACCAATTTCAATGAAACTTTCAGGGAATCTTCAGATTGACCTGACGAGTAATCCTGTAAAGTCTGGTGACGATCGGAGCACTTTTTGAACTGTCAAATACAACTTTTATTTATAACACAAATTTGTATTGACACATGCGTTGTGTATATTTATGTCATTATGAACCATATTGAAGTACAATGGAGTATTTTGAAGTATAAGAAATCTCTAAATGATAAGAATGATATTGTATTTACTGATATGTACATGGGTGTAGGTAATGATCTTCACCCGCTCGAGAAGAGAATGAATACGGAGAGAAATGAATAATTTAATATATTGTGAGAGTTAAATTAAATATTTAATGATGTAAGTTTATTGTTTAAATAAAATAAAGCAAAATCTAGCTCGGCGAAGCGGGCTGGGTACGCTAGTATACAATAAATATAATTGAATCTCCGAAATGTATGTACACGCATAACTTCTGAACTACTGCACCAAATTGCATGTTTCTTATATTTTTGTGTTTCCTAAAAATAAGGACAAGGTGTGTATACAGTAGGATCTCAATACAGGGTTACTCGTCACTTTAAACTAAAGATTCCCCGAAAGTTTCATTGGAATCGGTCCAGCCGTTCGGAGCCTATATGGAACAAACCCACACACTTTCTCTTTTATATATATAGTTTTAAAACGATGTCTTAATTCGTGGAAATGGTGGGCTCGTGGAATACACTATACCTAGTTCAGGAGACAGAGCTCCTGGATATTGCGCTATATTTGAAATGAAATGAAATATTTATTTACTTTTGTGTATAAATATATATAGTATATATAAATGTGTGTGTGTGTAACACATTTTATAACACCGACACATACACAAAAATATTATCATATATATTATATAACATATTCTATAAACATTTTCTTACTTCGTTTTCGTCCTTCGGTACACATCTCCCTGCTAGACTAATACATAGCCTGTATAAGGGAGATGTTTTACCTAACTCCAAGTTTATTATGAACTAAATTTTGTTATATATATTTAGCTTCTATATTAATTAAGTTAATATTATTAATTCCTCCCAAGTTAAAATAATACCTCCACAATAGTGTCCGCGGCCTGTAGGTCAACGGAGCAGGAGAGCAACGCCGTCGAGGTGGGTGGCGCCGAGGATCCGAGGACCTGGCCTTCAAGCCTCGACAATTCCTGCAACAACGAGATATCTCATATATAGAAAAAATCTAAAATGAATAACTGGCAAAACTTACAGTTTAGTATTATCTATATATATATATATATATATATATATATATATATATATATATATATATATATATATATATATATATATATATATATATATATATATATATATATATATATAATAGAATCTCCGAAATGTATGTACACATAACTTCCGAACTACTGCACCAAATTGCATGTTTCTTAGATTTTTGTGTTTCCTAAAAATAAGGACAAGGTTTGTATACAGTAGGATCTCAATACAGGGTTACTCGTCAGGTTAAACTAAAGATTCCCCGAATTCCAGCCCTGTAGTTCTGGGCTCTCAAGAATAAGACTACGGTATCCCTGCCTGTCGTACAAGGCGACTAAAGGGGCCTATGGTTCACTGGGCGACAAGGGTGGGGCCTGAGTCGTCCACCAAAGTGAACCCGGGAAGAAGGCGACATTGGCTGGCCCGTGTTGCCTTCCGCTGCGAGGGCGCAGGGGGGGAGAGAGTAACCTCCCCCCTCGGGACGTGCTCTCCTTGAGCACAGTGCAGAGGGGCTCCGGTGCGTTCCACTGGAGATCCCGGAGCCCCTCGGCATGCACCGAGGAAAGGGCCACCGGGGAGGTTTTAGTGGGTAAGAACCCCACATAACCGCCGCCTTCCCCCCAGAAGGCATGGTATCTTTGTGAAGATTTCCTCCCCGTCAACAAAAAAAACAAAAAAAAAGGATCTCAATACAGGGTTACTCGTCAGGTTAAACTAAAGATTCCCCGAATTCCAGCCCTGTAGTTCTGGGCTCTCAAAATAAGACTACGGTATCCCTGCCTGTCGTACAAGGCGACTAAAGGGGCCTATGGTTCACTGGGCGACAAGAGTGGGGGCCTGCGTCGTCCACCAAAGTGGACCCGGGAAGAAGGCGACATTGGCTGGCCCGTGTTGCCCTTCCCGGCACCGCAGGGGCTGGGGGGCGAGTAACCTCCCCTCGGGACGTGCTCTCCTTGAGCACAGTGCAGAGGGCTCCGATGCGTTCACTGGAGATCCCGGAGCCCCTCGGCATGCACCGAGGAAAGGGCCACCGGGGAGGTTTTAGTGGGTAAGAACCCCACATAACCGCCGCCTTCCCAGAAGGCATGGTATCTTTGTGAAGATTTCCTCCCCGTCAACAAAAAAACAAAAAAGGATCTCAATACAGGGTTACTCGTCAGGTTAAACTAAAGATTCCCGAAAGTTTCATTGGAATCGGTCCAGCCGTTCGGAGCCTATATGGAACAAACCCACACACTTTCTCTTTTATATATATAGTTTTAAAACGATGTCTTAATTCGTGGAAATGGTGGGCTCGTGGAATACACTATACCTAGTTCAGGAGACAGAGCTCCTGGATATTGCGCTATATTTGAAATGAAATGAAATATTTATTTACTTTTGTGTATAAATATATATAGTATATATAAATGTGTGTGTGTGTAACACATTTATAACACCGACACATACACAAAAATATTATCATATATATTATATAACATATTCTATAAACATTTTCTTACTTCGTTTCGTCCTTCGGTACACATCTCCCTGCTAGACTAATACATAGCCTGTATAAGGGAGATGTTTTACCTAACTCCAAGTTTATTATGAACTAAATTTTGTTATATATATTTAGCTTCTATATTAATAAAGTTAATATTATTAATTCCTCCCAAGTTAAAATAATACCTCCACAATAGTGTCCGCGGCCTGTAGGTCGACGGAGCAGGAGAGCAACGCCGTCGAGGTGGGTGGCGCCGAGGATCCGAGGACCTGGCCTTCAAGCCTCGACAATTCCTGCAACAACGAGATATCTCATATATGAAAAATTCTAAAATGAATAACTGGCAAAACTTACAGTTTAGTATAATCTATATATATATATATATAATAGAGAAAAAAAAAATGTGTGGGTTTGTTCCGTATGGGCTCCGAAACGGCTGGACCAATTTCAATGAAACTTTCAGGGAATCTTCAGATTGACCTGACGAGTAATCCTGTAAAGTCTGGTGACGATCGGAGCACTTTTTGAACGGATACAACTTTTATTTACAATGATGATATTCTATTGTTTTATAACACAAATTTGTATTGACACATGCGTTGTGTATATTTATGTCATTATGAACCATATTGAAGTACAATGGAGTATTTTGAAGTATACGAAATCTCTAAGTGATAAGAATGATATTGTATTTATTGATATGTACATGGGTGTAGGTAACGACCTTCATCCGCTCGAGAAGAGAATGAATACGGTGAGAAATTAATAATTTAATATAATGTGAGAGTTAAATTAAATATTTAATAAGTTTATTGTTTAAATAAAATAAAGCAAAATCTAGCACGACGAAACGGGCTGAGTACGCTAGTAAATAAATAAACGAAGCCTTATATTTCTTACTAATTACAAATATATACTAATTTCTTATTATCTACTACTAGTCAAGACCTAGTTCTCAAGGGTGAAGGCCTCATCTAGAGATTTCCAAGTGTCTTTGTTCTTTGCCGTTATTATCCACTGTTTGCAGCAATTCATAATATCGTCTGTCCATCGGGCAGCTGGTATAGCTGGCGGGAAATAACTCTAGCGATGACCGTCAACAGAATTTGAAAATAATTTATCACAGGTGAAGGGGTCGCGGGCGGCTTATTATGGTACTCCGCCCCCGCGCACCGATAGTACATCCCCGCTCGCGCCCTAAGTACAGTTGCGTTCTAAATTTTCTTTTAATTGACTTTTGTTTTTATCGTTATTGACTGCTATAGTTCTTTTTTTATTTTATTTTGTTGTCTTTTAAAGTTACAGCCTTTATATATATAATATATATGTCCCACTGCTGGGCACAGGCCTTCTCTGTAAAGAGAGTATTAGGGCATAGTCCGCCACGCGGCCCTAATGCGGATTGGCAGACTTCACATGTCGTAGAAAATTTTTCTAAGACATTTAGGTTTCCTCGATGTTTTCCTTCACCGCCGAGCGCGTAGTTAATCAGCACATAAAATTGCAACAACAAATTTATTGGTGCCGGCACCGGGGATCGAACTCGGGTTGCTACTATGCAACTTGAGCCAACCGCCCGGACACTGAGCTACCACGGCTTTTATTAATAAGTTATTCTAAATTTATTTAAATAGTTAAAAAAAGTATAAACAAAAACACTAAAGTGTAATTTGTGGAAATGAATAATTGCGTGCGCGACTGTACACTTCCATGTTTCCCACAACGCTAGGGGTAACCTCGGCTTGGACGGACGTAGATGGCCGGAATACAGGATTCACATGTGTTAGAGAATGTTCTATCACATGCAGATTTCCTCACGAATCATCCTCACCAGGGCGCGTGATAAATCAGCTCTTAATGCAACAGACAAATTCTTTGGTGCCGGTTTTACATAAGCTATATGTAAACTAATTTAAGAATATGTCTTATGTAATGGAATATTTCCATATACAAGCTGTTCATGACTTCAGAACCGATTGAAACTTTGTCGGGTTTCTTTAAGTATTTCACAATAATCTAGCGGAATTTTTCTTATTCTCGGGCCCGCGGTTGCTAAACCAATTGTATACAAAACAAGTAAAACTCGTAATTATATTGACGAGTAAAAACATTAACCGACATCAAATCGAATCAAACGTTAAAAACGCTGACGCCCTCTTTGTATTTCCGACCTATCGTAGGAATATTACGAAATATAATTATTCAGAACCTAAACAAACTCACATCAAAGTCTTGAAGTACATGACATGACTTTTTTTAAAAAAAAGAAAGCTAGAAATATTTTTTCATAACTATTACTAACAATATTGTTAACCATTCCAACTAAGCTTAAGCTTGTGCTAGAAGATGGTTCACGTTAATAGTCTAAGATTTTGTAAAGAAATTGTGATAAAATTGTGATTAATAGAAATAAAACAAATAAATAAATAGATAAAAATAAGAAGATCAAACAAAATTATAAATACAAAAGACATAAACAATAGTAATACATAATAGATAATTAAAGTTAAAGTTAAAGCCTTTATATACGTAATAAATATGTCCCAATGTTGGGCACAGGCCTTCTCTGTAAAGAGAGTATAAGGGCCGTCCACCACGCGACCCTAGTGCGGATTGGCAGACTTCCCATGCTTTAGAAAAAAATGTTCTAAAACATGTAGGTTTCCTCACGATGTTTTCCTTCACCGCCGAGCGCGTGGTTAATATGGTAAATGTGTTAATGGTTGCGCCGTGGTAGCTCAGTGTCCGTGCGGTTGGCTCAAGTTGCATAGTACGCTAGCAACCCGAGTTCGATCCCCGGTGCCGGCACCAATAGATAATTAAGAAAAATAAATAAATAAGTAATAGAAATATTAGAAAAAATTAGGGAACTGTAAAAGTAAAAATAAGGAAATTAGAAATTAGTTTTATATATAGTAGGTCAATTATAAGTAAGTAATTAATGTAAAGGTAAAAATACCCCACAGACAAACACGCTGGGGTATAAACATAGTAAGAATCATCAATAAGAAAACCATTAGGCTATTGACGCTTCAATTGGCAGTCTGTTTCTTAATTATTATTATTTAATGTAAACTTTATTGCCGTTGATCTGCCTATAAATAAATAAGAACAACAGACGAATTGAGAACCTCTCCCCTCCCTCTCTTCGTTTTAACATTCTTCTTCTTGGTCACCTCACTCTTGCCACAGTGATCGTATCGCTCTAGAGTCATTTCCACGCAGGCTAACATGCCCAAAGAACTAAAACATCCGCCTGTGCGCTTAAGTAAAACTACTTAACTTCGGAAATCATCATTTTTGAAGTCGGTCAAAAACAGCGTCGATTCAATGCATCCGGAAAGATGGCGTGTTAAGAAAGGAAACAGTACAGTCAGCCCTGTAGTTCTGGGCTCTCAAGAATCAGACTACGGTATCCCCTGCCTGTCGTACAAGGCGACTAAACTCGCTGGTCCGTGTCGCCTTGCGCTGCGAGGACACAGGGGAGGGAGTAACCTCCCCCCGAGACGTGCTCTCCTTGAGCACAGTGCAGAGGGGCTCCGGTGCGTTCCACGTTGAGATCTCGGAGCCCCTCGTCATGCACCGAGGAAAGGGCCACCGGGGAGGTTTTAGTGGGTAAGAACCCCACATAACCGCCGCCTTCCCCCCAGAAGGCGGGGTATCTTTGTGAAGATTACCTCCCCGTCAACAGAAAGGAAACAGTACGGTTTGGCTTAAAGCCAATATGAAATTTAATGCGGAGCTTAGTCGGTTAAAAGTTGCAGTTACAATCAATGTTTAACATATAAACTTTTTTATTTTTAAATCATTGCATTATATATAATAATAAGAAGATCAACTAAATTACAATATAACTAATATATACAGATAAAACAATATATAATTATATTACTAAGTAATAGAAATATTAACAATATAATAGGTATTTTACAAAAATATAACTGTGCCGCACCGTCGTCGCTTGGCATCGTGCCCAGAAGGCTGGTAGCATAGCCACGTTGTATGGCAAAGCTTAGCCTTAGCAAGGTATAAGCCAGCCCTCTGATCACCAGATGTGTCGACCAAATTCTTAGCTATCACACTAAAAAGGTGGTATGCACTAGGACCCCACGGACCCAAAGTTTCTACCCTAAACGGATCAAATATGAAACCTCTACCGAGGTTACTATATTTGCGCCGCTTGAGGGTAAAATATAATACATACAAACTAATTAATAGAAGTACAACAGTGCTAATGCGACACCGGACTACTAATGTCTACCAATGCCTTGCGCCAACGATCCGGTCCGGACCGTTCGTCCAACTATGTCCCATTGTATGGCAGTGAGACGAAAATAGCCCCTAGAAGACATTATATGAGTATCATCTAATATTTTTAAAGCCCCTGTTAGTGCACTAACGACGATATTACTTGGCCTTGCGTATTTTTGAAATAAAAAAACGTGTGGTTCTTAAGACGGTATCTTTAGACTCTCGCGCATAACTGTCAAACGTCAATCATATGACTTGACAGTCCCCTTTTAGTCGCCTCTTGCAACAAGGGATACCATAGTCTGATTCTGTAAGCCCGGAACTACAAAGCATGGGATGTTATTTTGAAAATTGAACTAACTGGTTTGTTATCAAGTGAAATTAGTTATAGATAATATTAAAATCATTTTAATTACGATTACATAATTTCGAAAAGTCGAATGACCTCCATCTTGTTTTGCAGATGCGCCATATTGGGGTCAATGACCCGTAACGCAGAGAGACCACGTGATATCGCAACGGATTCTGTGGAATTGGGTCATATTTGCTATAAGTTTCATAATTGTAGGGGTCGTAATTGTAAATAGATAGATTCTTTACTGTTCAAATTTTAAAATAAGTTAAAGTTAGGCGCAGGCCTTCTCCGTAAAGAGAGTATAAGGGCATAGTCCGCCACGCACACCTAGTGCGGATTAGCAGACTTCACATGCCTTAGAAACATTTTCTAAAACATGTAGTTTCCTCACGATGTTTTCCTTCACAGCAGAGCGCGTGGTAAATCAACACATAAAATTGCAACAGCAAATTTATTGGTGCCGGCACCGGGGAACGAACTCGGGTTGCTAGCGTGTACTGTGCAACTTGAGGCGACCGTCCGGACATTGAGATACCAAGGCTCTTACAATTAGTACACACAATTAAAGTAATAAATAAGCTTGAACTAAAAGTGGTGGTGGCGGTCTTACCGCTATGAGCGATCTCTTCTTGGCAACCCTATAAGCAGGCCTCACCACCCATCTGTGTAGTTTGTCATAAAAAAATAGCAACCCTAAATGACGAGAGTGGTAAAAGAAACAGATATTAAGGTAATAAGAAAAATCAAAAATAAAAATAAAAACAAGAAATATTTATGATACCCGTACATACGAGTATATATATACACGTACCTAGCCCGCTTTGCCGGACTAGATTTTGCTTTGTTTTATTTAAACAATAAACTTTTTTTTTTTTGTTGACGGGAGAAATCTTCAGAAAGATACCCCGCCTTCTGGGGAAGGCGGCGGTTATGTGGGTTTCTTACCCACTAAAACCTCCCGGTGGCCCTTCCTCGGTGCATGACGAGGGGCTCCAGGATCTCAATGGAACGCACCGGAGCCCCTCTGCACTGTGCTCAAGGAGAGCACGTCCCGGGGGAGGTTACTCCCTCCCCCCTGTACCCTCGCAGCGGAAGGCGACACGGGCCAGCCGATGTCGCCTTCTTCGCGGGTCCACTTTGGTGGTCGACTCAGGCCCCCACCCTTGTCGCCCAGTGAACCCGAGGCCCCTTTTAGTCGCCTTGTACGACAGGCAGGGGATACCGTAGTCTTATTCTTGAGAGCCCAGAACTACAGGGCTGAAACAATAAACTTACATTATTAAATATTTAACTTAACTCTCACAATATATTAAATTATTCATTTATCTCCGTATTCATTCTCTTCTCGAGCAGGTGAAGATCATTACCTACACCCATGTACATATCAGTAAATACAATATCATTCTTATAATTTATACAAAAACATATCGGGCTCAAGTTAATGTCACTAATAAAAGTACGACGTATGGCTTGTTTGACAGTTCAAGAAGAGGAGTGCTCCGATCGTCACCAGACTTTACACGATTACTCGCCAGGTCAATCTGAAGAATCCCTGAAATTTTAATCGGTCCAGACGCTTCGGAGCCTATATGGAACAAACCGACACACTTTCTCTTTTATATATATAGAAGATATAAAAAGAAAATTGCGGTCATAGAGACTGCTAATAGAAGTGAAAACTGATAACTTAGACTTTCACAATCAAAACTTGAAATTTCATTTTGATAAACATCAATCTGGTTGTCACATCTATTGACGCTCCGAGCAACAATTATATACGTGTTTATTTATTATTTAAATATATAACGGGCTTTACAAGATCATGACAAGATATAAATACAACATTAGCATGTCAGTGAAACGAATCTAAAACGTTTTCACTTCAAAAGACGTTGTACCGAAAAGGGGCACAGCATTAGGGATGTTCATGTCAAAAATATATTTTATATATTGAGGTTGTATCGATACTGCGCGTTACTTGTACAAATATATCGATATTTTTCATACATCGAAATTTGTTTACAATTAATTGGAGCTTAATATTAAATATTAGAAAAGTTTTGTACTAATAGAGTACTCGGCGCGTAACTGAGACGTTCTCGCTTCGGATACCAGTCAAAACTATTTCATTTGATTCTGCTAGCAGTACAGACTACATGCATAGATTATAAAATTTATGCAACGAGTCCTGTCATCGTGAAGAGTAGGATTGTAGTAACATACTACACTACACTCTTCGTGATGGCAGCGCAAGTAAGGGTTTTATTTTATTCAAGTTGTCAACCACAAATAAAAGAAAGAATGGAATGCTTTTTTATTTAATTTCTTACGATATTTCGTATATCGGATGAAAATATATCGATATAAATATATTAGATGATTCAATAATATCGGATTGAAGCGATATATCGCGTCCATGTATCGATATTTTATTAGTATCGATATATATCGTACACTCCTACACAGTATGTTCTGTACTAAAAACAACTCGGCGTTGATTTTCAGTCGAAAATCGATCAAAACCCTAAAAAATCAATCAAAAGGTGAACGCTAGTCCGTTGTGTTAGCAAGGTTGACTAAAATGCCGTAACTTTGAATGATGGTTTGTACTCACCTTGAAGAGCCACCCACGCTTCGTATCGATTAGAGTCTAATAGAAGCGACTGACTAAGCAAGAGGAGCGGCATTTTAATGATACCAAGTATATGTTAGCTGGCAACACCTGACACCCAGCGATTGTTATACATAATAACTACTTCCAATGATATATTAATAATTTACCTGAACCTTATTGTATCTTTAATTCATAATTAATAATTTAGTTGATCGTCACATGAACTTGGCATTGTAAACAATAGTTTAACCTTATTAGTTCCTAATCTGACTTCTAATTAATTTTGTATAAAGATGGCGAGGACGCGCAGTTGTGACGTTGGACTCGATATAAATAATTCTTTGTACAACGTTACGCTGTCTCAATAAAGCGAGTGTATTAGTTGTTGGACTATTTTATTCTACGAGACCTACAGATTATAACATATATACCGTATACATCCATAGTATTAAAACCTTGGTACTTAAAACCTTTTTTTTGTTAACGGGGAGGAAATCTTCAGAAAGATACCCCGCCTTTTGGGGTGAAGGCGGCGGTTATGTTGGGTTTTTACCCACTAAAACCTCACCGGTGGCCCTTCCTCGGTGCATGGTGATCCGGCTCCGGGATCTCTAGTCGAATGCACCAGAACACGGGGCACTGTACTCAAGGAGAGCACTTCCCGGGGGGGGAGGTTAACACTTAAAAAAAAATTTTAAGTGTTTTTTTTTTAACACTTAAAAATCACTTCACGCACTAATGTCACTTTACGGTGTATACGTGTAAAATTCTTTAAGACAATAAAAACTGTAACGAATCAGCCACTGTTTGAGTTTCTTCTGAAATCGCTGCAATGTTAATTCTCTCATTTCCCGCGGTATTTTGTTATATATTGTTAAACTCATAATGTGACAGTTGTTTTGATAAAAATCAGTTTTCTGTCTAGGAAGTGGTAACTTTGTTATATATCTGTTTTTTTTTTTTTAAAAAAGAAAGCTAGTAATATTTCTTTTTTTTTGTTCAGAAATATTACTAACAATCTTGTTAACCATTCCAAATAAGCTTAAGCTTGTGCTAGGACATGGTTCACGGCAATAGTCGAATGGTGGATTCGAACCCACGACCTTACGATTCGCAGGCTGTACCCTTAACTATTGCTATTGACGCTTCTAATCTGTGTAAGTATTCTTTTATTATTGGACCCGTTTAAGGTTTAAGTTAAACCCGTGTAGTCACTGAACGTTCATTTTGAGCACAAGTTTATCAGCCTCAGGAACCAGGGTATCATAGAATAGGTAGAATACAATGCGCATTATTGATCCGCCTTCCGGCGTCTGGCGTTAGTTCCGAGCGATGACCTCGCCTGTGCATCTAGAACTCGTCTGGCGTACTGTATTCTATTGAAGTTTGTTAGAATTATCATCTATGACCTAACCAACCCGTTTATATTTGATTTATGAGAATAAATTGTTTAATCACTAAACATTTAAGTGTAGATCATGCCAATATATTTTTGCATTTAAAAAAATTAAATAAAATAGATTTCGAAACTGAAATAAATCACTTATTAAAATAAGGGGGCGTCCATAAATTACGTGAAGTGTTTAAGTGGGGAAGGGGGTCGAGTCAAATCTCATCTAATCTTACGTTGGAGAGAGAGTCACGCCAAATATCACGTAATTTTTTTTCTGATTGAAACAAAAAAAAAATATACTATTTTGGTCCATTTAATCCAGATTGTACAAGCTTAAGATTTAATCGTAATACGATTAAGATCATTTACTAATTATTTCGAAAGAAAATAATTTCATTCATACTTCAACGTTATACATTTACCGACTGTCAAACCGCCATATTTGTTTTATACCAAATAGCTCAATTTAATCTGAATTTACGGTACAGTGTAGCCCGTCCTTTGTTTTCGCGCCACTGTCATCATATGGACAATAATCCTTGCGCGTTACCGCTATTTTATGGGCAGGCCCCACCCCTTAGATGTTAGGAGCGTTGCTGGAGTTTCTTCGGCCACTTCTTCTCCCAGCGCCAACGCTTCCCGAAGTGGCACTCAAAGTTAGTTTAGCTTTTGAATGTCTCTTAGATTGTCCGTGAAATAGCAACCGACCGAGTCGTGGTTCGGACCTCTCGGGCGCCCTCGGATCGGCATGCTTACGCGTAACATAGTAACCGTCCAAGCCGAGGTTACCTCTCACCGGGGGACCCTTGTGTCGAGTTACTAGCAATAGAGGTTCAGGCTAAGCGACCTAAGAGCTATGCCACCTCTCAATCCGGTGAAGCAGTCAAGGCCAGCTTCTCTGGCCAATCTGTGTAGTTCATCATAAAAAAATCATATGGACATGTTGGGTCCAATAGTCTCTCTTGAGACCGTGCATGATTCTTCATGGACTGAATTAGAGTACGTATTCTTTTTTTAATCACACTAGTTACGATTAAGGTATTCTATTGTTAAAGTTTTATTAAACTCTCAGCAATATTGATTACTAGTCTTAACTAGTCGTTAATGAAAGCACGAGGCAAATTTGTTTTTTTTTCTTTTTACAATAACAATCCAACGCGTTTACGTAAGAAACTCACATTTTGAAAAATCTCACGTGAGATTGGGGGAGGGGGTTGAATAAAAAAAATCTCACGACATCTCACCAGGGAGGGGAGGGAGGGGCAGAAAATTAAAAAAAACACCTCACGTAGTTAATGGACGCCCCCTAATAACGTGGCGGGACCCATTTATCAAATTAATCAAACTTAC
The DNA here is from genome assembly GCA_029286785.1 of Meandrusa payeni. Classification (NCBI taxonomy): domain Eukaryota; kingdom Metazoa; phylum Arthropoda; class Insecta; order Lepidoptera; family Papilionidae; genus Meandrusa; species Meandrusa payeni. The sequence goes on from JAGSMX010000026.1 coordinate 2,399,604, forward strand.
CGGTAAGTTAAAATTTATTCAATATTGAATTACGTTTTAATAATTACTTCATGTAATTATTAAAACGTAATTCAATAATTAAATAATTATTAAAAAGTAAATAAATATTCGTTTTCTCAAATTTAAACAAGAATTACTGGCGTAATTTCAAATACCATTGGCTTGAGATCATCTGGAAGTGTGAAATATTTTATGTTTACTGTCGAACGAGATCATGATACTTGATGATGTTGAGAGATAACTCTGAATTGTTCGTATTAAAATTTCATGAACATCAGGTAGAGTCATTATAATTATTCCTTATTTGTGACCAACTTTTAAATTGCTTCATAAGTATTTATTAATGCCCTTAATTCACAGTTTTTTTTTTTTGATTTGTAGAGATCTAGCCTGTGCAATGGTAATCGCGTCGTCCGGATCGTCAAGAACGTGTCTCGGCCTCCGGGCGACGCGACGGAATTTATTATAGGAAGGCTTATAAGTGGCGGCACTTACAAGAAGTTTGTTAGAATGTTTGGTGGCAGTCTCGAAAAACCGTCGAGATGCCTGCTTAAAGAATTGGGCTATTGTCGGTAACCCTGTATCAACGTGGAGCTTGCGATTACGTACGTTACGGCGCACCCGTGGCTCTTCGCAGAAAACGATTCTGAATTACTTGTAACCTATGGATATGAATAATTCACAGATAATTCACATTTACAAAGCCCAAGCCATACGTCGTACTTTTATTTCTGACATTAACTTGAGCCCGATATGTTTTTGTACAAATGAAAGGAATGATATTGTATTTACTGATATGTACATGGGTGTAGGTAATATCTTCACCCGTTCTAGAAGAGAATGAATACGGAGATAAATGAATCATTGAATATATTGTGAGAGTTAAATTTAATATTTAATGATGTAAGTTTATTGTTTAAATAAAATAAAGAAAAATCTAGCCCGGTTAAGCTGGCTTAGTTAATAAAGTTTGTCCAGTAAGGTATAAATAATACTATTGTCGTCATGTCCGATGGGGTAACTGTTCATACTCTTATGTATGTATTGCCTTTGTGCATGTCATTCTAATACCACTGTACACAGTTATGCAATAAACGAATAGAAAAACAAATGAAAGAATGGAATGTTTTTTTCAAATGCGCCAAAACTGTTCTGTGGTCAATTCCCAGTTCTTAAGCTACGTCGTAACTACTGATATGCCGATCATGATCGACTTTTTCAAAAATGGCATCCATTTTATCATTAATAGGGCGAACAGAGCGACGTGCATCTTTGACATCAAAATTTCCGGTTTGAAAACGCTTATACCAAATTTGTGCTACTCTCACAGACACTGCATTACGTCCATAAACATCGCAAATTTTTTCGTCACTTGCGTTGCATCTGTAGCGAGTCGCTCACCACTTTAATAATTAATTTTAGAATACTATATTACATATAATATTTTAGAATACTATATCACATAAAAATGTAATGTAAAATAAATAATATGTTACGGACATCAGGACGGAGCGGCATATATTGTACGTCATTACTAGAACCGGTTTTGGTACAGTGCGCCGTCCGCCCGCCACACATTTTGCTAATGCACTCTGCAAATAACAGTGCGAAAACGATCCCCACGCACAGTGCATGTCGCTCATGCTTACCGCTTACGCTAACCGAATTTTAGTGCAGTATATTTATTGGTGTAATTCCTCTCCTCCACCAAGTGCCTTCCCCAAAGTGGTGACCCCTTGTTGAACAGTATGCAGGATAAAACAAATACCGGAGAAGGCCTTCCCCAAACATCTTTACCATGTAGTAAAATTGTAAAATGTGTCATATTTCTTCATTAGATTCACTCAACTTGACAGTACGAAAATCAAATGAAAATCACACATTTTCCTAATTTAAATTTGGAATTATGTTCTTTAAAATTTAAACTTTCAATGATACCAAAACCAGCCAGATACAAATAGTATAGCCTAAGAGATTTTATTACAAGTTCATACATACTATAATGCGAAATGACATTTTTCGCAACCTATTATATCGATATAAGATATTATCGGATTAAAGCGATATATCGCTTTCAAGTATTGTAAGAATGTATTTTATGAAATATCGATATATATCGTTCAATACTAATCGAGGCGCCATCGTTCACGTCAGAAACATGAAGCGAAGGTCGACGACCCGAGCGGTGGACAGACACCGGAAGGATCGATATTCGGTTAGCTTCACCTATACCGGCTTATGATGCCCTGGTACTTTGCTATGCAACGCCAGCGGCCCGTCTCGGTCTTTGTAAAGAACCTTTTTTTTTGTTAAAAAAAAGATACCCCGCTTTCTGGGGGGAAGGCGGTGGCTATGTGGGATTTTTACCCACTAAAACCTCCACGGTGACCCTTCCGCGGTGCATGGTGAGGGGCTCCGGGATAATGGAGGAACGCACCGGAGCCCCTCCACACTGTGCTCAAGGAGAGCACGTCCCAGGGGGGGAGGTTACTCCCTTCCCCCCTGTGCCCTCGCAGTGCAAGGCGACACGGGCCAGCCGATGTCGCCTTCTTCCCGGGTCCACTTTAGCGGACGACAAAGGCCCCCACCCTTGTCACCCAGTGAACCCGAGGCCCCTTTTAGTCGCTTTCTACGACAGGCAGGGGATACCGTAGACTTATTCTTGAGAGCCCAGAACTACAGGGCTGATCTTTGTAAAGAACCTACGCTGATGGGCCATAAAAGCAGTACGCAATGTTCACAGGATATGAGAAATGGCAGAGCTGTGCCACCTCTCAATCCGGTGTAGCAGTCATGGCCAGCCTCTCTGGCCAATCTGTGTAGTTCGTCATAAAAAAAAGTGTATTTACGATCAAAAACAAAATTCGATTTCAAATCGAAACAAACGTGATTGTAATTACCCGCGGTCGCCCTCTTTGTATTTCCGAATTATCGTAAGAATATTGCAAAATAAAATTAATCAGAACCTAAACAAACTCTCATACTTTCCAATAAAAACATGAATCATCGAAATCGGTTGGCGTGATATTGAGTTATTCGTCCCAAAAAAAGTATCGTCAAAATCGAAAGTTATGAGGTAACAAGTATTAAAAAAAACATATAGACGAAATAAGAACTTCTGAAATTGAAATCCTTGTTCGAAGTCTGTTGAAAATAATTACACATTAGAAGGAATTTGTGATAAAAAAATTTTTAACCAAAAAATGTAGTTACAAAATATATATCATATTAAATCCGAATTCGCATCTTACGATATATGTCTAGAATATTGTCTAAAATTATTAGTAGATTATGCAGGAAATTGTAACAAGGAAAACTTCTTCATCATCATCATCAGCCTGTATCTATCCACTGCTGGAAATAGGCCTTCCCCAATGCCTTCCACCACATGCGATCCTCTGCTTTCCGCATCCAGCTAATTCCGGCTATCCTAACAAGGTCGTCGGTCCATCTGGAGGGAGGGCGCCCCACGCTTCTCCGACCTATGCGCGGCCTCCATTCCAAGACTTTCCTCCCCCATCTACCGTCGCTGACTCGGCAGATGTGGCCAGCCCACTGCCACTTCAACTTGACTTTAAGAGCTATATCGACTACCTTCGTTCTCCGTCGAATTTCTTCGTTTCGGATTCTATTTCTTAGAGAAATGCCGAGCATAGCTCTTTCCATCGCTCGTTGTGCGACTTTCAGCTTGTGGACCAGCCCAACGGTCAGAGTCCAAGTCTCCGCACCGTAGGTCATGGCTGGGAGGACTTGCACACTCGCACAGTTGAAGACTTTTGCCTTCAGGCATTGAGGTATTTGCGAAGTGAGGATGGTGCGGAGTCTTCCGAATGCCGCCCAACCTCTTGTTGTTGAATATTTTAGGGCTTGGAAACAAGATCTTTAAGCCATGTCTTTTTTAAAAACACATACACTCATTTCTTACATCGAAAATGAAAAATCAGGAAAACCTCTCAATAATTTTAAGTATAGATAACATAATATAAAAAATCTCTCATGCCCTTCTAAATTTCGTCACCAAATTTATTAGGTCCCATTATATTACAAGTGGCGAACTCATGGCCATACACTAGGAACATTTTTTTCTTTTTAAACGTAAGAAACGAAAAGACATTGGTGCAAGGAGGTTTGGATTCTAGAATCATCTAGAAAATTCTAACGCTCACAGCTCATACCTTTCACAGACCGAAGACCATTATTTGCTCATTGTACATTAATTTAAATTAGTCATTTTATTTACAATAGTAAAAAAATAATTAATTAACGTAAGACAGAATGCGAATGGAATAAAGCACGCATTATAAAATAACTTGCTTTTATTATTTGCTAAGTATTCTTCCTATAATTGAATATAGTAAAATTATTAAATGCAATTTATATAATTTATTAATTATTGGTTATAAATAAAGGAATGTTAATTGTATTTAAACAGATGAGAATGTGTACAAGGTAGTATAAAAATAATACACAAATAGTCTTACCTTTTTAAAAATGAACTCCCGTGGCAGAGACATGATGTACTCCTAATGTCGGGGGGCGCGGGAAGAGATATAGAGATATATCCGTTAAAATGATCCTCGGATTCCGTAGATTCGAGTCTAACACTTATAGTACAAACGGCATGCGCCGCCAAATACATTGGTTTTGATACTTTGGGCACTTGTGAAGAAGCCGTTTTAATTAATTTTCTTTTGCCTTTTACTCGAAAAAAAAAAAACAAATATGCCTCGGTGTTTTATATATCGCAATACTTTGCGAAGTTACGGCGCGACACCGACCAACATCTTACGAATTGTTAAATATATCGAATTTATTGTTTTAATAACAAAATAAGTATAGTTAAATTTGTAATTTTAATTTTGTATAATACGAACACGAAACCGCTCGGCGTCGAGTTTCGGGAGATATTAACGCATGTGAAATATAGATTACGCATGCGCGGGAATATAATCAATACTGGGTGTGGGTGACACTACGAAAAAAATATGGAATATTTAGTCCGCTGACAACACTTTATCTACATTAGGAGTGCATGATAGATATCGATATTACATAAAATATCGATATTTGGACGAGATATAACGCTTCAATCCTATATTATCGATATTTATATATTGTATAATATATCGTGAGGTTGTATCGATACTACGCGAGATATTGTACAAATATATCGATATATCTCATCCGAAATATCGTTAGAAAATAAATACAAAAGCATTCCATTCTTTCTTTTATTTGTGGTTGACAACTTGAATAAAATAAAACCCTTACTTGCGCTGGCATCACTGTTCACGATGGCAGGACTCGTTGTATAAATTTTATAATCTATGCATGTAGTCTGTACTGCTAGCAGAATCAAATCAAATCAAATAATCTGGACTGGTATCTTAAGGGAGAACCTCTCAGTTACGCGCCGAGTACTCTATTAGTACAAAACTTTTCTAATATTAAGCGATAATTAATTATAAACAAATTTCGATATATGAAAAATATCGATATATTTGTACAATATATCGCGTAGTATCGATACAACCTCACGATATATTATATCGATATATTTTTGGCATGAACATACCTTACCTACATATTTCTCATGATTTTGATTTTACATCTCGCTTGCACATTAGGCGTTTATATATTGCTATTTCGAAATTTTGTTTAATAGTCCACTTTTTAGCATAAATAATAATCTAATAGGTTGAAAAAAAGTTTCTTTGTACTTTTTAAGAAAATTCAAAACATATTTTAATTTAGTTTATTTATATTGAACTAAAGTATGTAGGTACCATTTTGTTTGATAACTTTTTGCCATCTTGTAGGTAGCGACATGATCCCATTGCTATAGAAATTTTGGGACTTCAGATCAAAATACCGCGACAATTGGTTTTGGCAGTACTTTCATGATGTTAACCTGACACTGCCTAGTGAATTCTGAAGAGACCGAAACAGGTGGAAATCTGAAGGTGCAAGGTCAGGACTACACGGCGGATGCATTAACACCTCCAGCCAAACTCATTTAGGTTGATTATCCGTGAAATAGCTACCGACCGAGTCATGGTTCGGCCCTCTCGGGCGCCCTCGGATCGGAATGCTTACGCGTAACATAGTAACCGTCCAAGCCGAGGTTACCCCCCACCGGGGGGACCCTTGTGTCGAGTTACTAGCGATAGAGGTTCAGGCTAAGCGACCTAAGAGCTATGCCACCTCTCAATCCGGTGAAGCAGTCAAGGCCAGCTTCTCTGGCCATACTGTGTAGTTCATCATTAAAAAAAATCATTTAATTTTTGCTGCGTGGCTAAAGTATTTTTCCTCAACTTATTATATCTAATATATTTAAGGACCTATTCTTGTATATACATAATCTGAATCGCGGAAACAGCTCCAACGATTTTCATGGAATTTAGTAGGCAACGTGTATCGAGAGCGATAAATCAATTTAGCTAAATTTTATTTTTAGAAAATGTCGTTTTATCCGGATATAGGGTATACAAAGTATACTCCAATAGATGGCGTTGTTAAACAACAAACAAAAGTCAATGACTTTGACGTTAGACCAATAAAATCAATTGCAATCAACATTATTTATAAAACACGTGTGTCATATGGATGCTTAGTGAGGTATCAATAAAGAAGTCGATATTCAGGTCAAAAAATTTCCAAAATCTAGCCCTTAGCCGGGCTTAGATTTTGCTTTATTAAGTTTTCTCCTTTTTAAAGTCGGTTGAACAATAAAACTAAAGACTTGTGCATTTTTATTTATAGTCAAGTGTATATCGATAACATAGATTTATACGAATACAAGAGAATAAAGTATTTACATACATATATACACGGCACGCTCGTTACCCGTAAGGGGTTGGCAGAGAACGTTAGGTCGGCAACTGCGCGAGCCAGATGCGTCTTTTAGTTACAACTCTCAGAACTGACTTTATTTATGCAAATATTTATTGTTGACAAGTGTTAGCTGGCAACACATGACACCCAGCGATTGTTATGCATAATAACTACTGATGATATCTTAGTGATTTATCTGAACCTTATTGTATCTTTAATTCATAATTAATAATTTATTTGATCGTCACATTAACTTGTCATTGTAAACAATTAACCTTATTAGTTCGTAATCTGACTTCTAATTAATTTTGTATAAAGATTGTGAGGACGCGCAGTTTGTGACGGTATTCGTTATAAATAATTCTTTATACAACGTTACTCTGTCTCAATAAAGCGAGTGTATTAGTTGTTGGACTATTTTATTCTACGAGACCTACAAATTATAATACAAGAAAAAGATTGTGGGTATAGTTGGCGTTAAATTAGGGCTAACTCTTGTCCTGTCGCTGACAGATCCGGGACACCCCACTCATAACGGCTGATGGCATTCGCGGAAGGTTTAGTGGGTAGGGGCTGCCCAGGCCGAGTCCCACACATCCCTCCGGGCCCACCCAGGGTACCGGAGGATGGTCTATAAAAAGATTCCCCCGCGTGAACAAAAAAAAAAAAGGGCTAACTCTAGGGCTGAGTCAAGCGTGGAAGGGATAGCTGCGCATGTGTACAGTCACGCACGTGTCAGAATCGAAGTTATATATTTATTATATAGATATATTTTAGTAAAATAAAAGATCCGGTCGTGCAGTACATAATAATACACAATATATAATACAACGTAGATAACCAGAGAGTACATAGCTTATGTACAGAGGCATTACCAAGGACAACAATAATAACTTTTATCTAAATCTGTCTTTGAACAAGTTTAAAACGATCGTTAAAGCCAAGGCTTATTAGAAAATTTCTGATTATGTAAACGATAACAAAGCTTGGGATCAAGTTTTTTTTTTTTTTGTTAACGGGGAGGAAATCTTCAAAAGGATACCCCGCCTTCTGGGGGGAAGGCGGCGGTTATGTGGGGTTTTTACCCACTAAAACCTCCCCGGTGGCCCTTTCCTCGGTGCATGACGAGGGGCTCCGGGATCTCCAGTGGAACGCACCGGAGCCCCTCTGCACTGTGCTCAAGGAGAGCACGTCCCGGGGGGGAGGTTTTTCCCTCCCCCCCTGTGCCCTCATAGTGCAAGGCTACACGGGCCAGCCGATGTCGCCTTCTTCCCGGGTCCACCTTAGCGGACGACAAAGGCCCCCACCCTTGTCGCCCAGTGAACCCGAGGCCCCTTTAGTCGCCTTATACGACAGGCAGGGGATACCGTAGTCTTATTCTTGAGAGCCCAGAACTACAGGGCTGGGGATCAAGTTGCTCTAACACAACATGATCAATCATTATTGTAAAAGTGGACGAATATTGTAAAAAAATTTAAACACGTTAAAAAAAGCTCTACTAAGTTTTTTTGTGCAATTTTTCTTAATGGATTGCCGTCCGAAATTGCACGGTAGGGAAGAAATATTGGACGATTCAAAGTAGATTCTCGATCTCTATTGAATAAAGATATTTTGACTATGACTTTGAACACTAACAACACATATGTTATAATCTGTAGGTCTCGTAGAATAAAATAGTCCAACAACTAATACACTAGCTTTATTGAGACAGCGTAACGTTGTACAAAGAATTATTTATATCGAGTCAAACGTCACAACTGCGCGTCCTCGCCATCTTTTTACAAAATTAATTAGAAGTCAGATTAGGAACTAATAAAGTTAAACTATTGTTTACAATGTCAAGTTAATGTGACGATCAACTAAATTATTAATTATGAATTAAAGATACAATAAGGTGGAAGTAAATCATTAAGATATCATTGGAAGTAGTTATTATGCATAACAATCGCTGGGTGTCATGTGTTGCCAGCTAACAAATATCTTTTTGTAAATTTTTATTGTAATCTCACATAAATACACACATTCACATACACTGACACACACACACACACACACATAAATACATATAATAACTTTAAACTAATTAACTATAAAACAAAAAAAATAGATGATATGGTTAAGGAAGAGCTGGATCTTCTGGCACAAGTATATTTTATTCATAAAAGAAGATCCAAACACTGTATACTTGTTTTATATGTTTTTGGTTTTGAAAATAATTAATAATTATTTTTTTTATTTATTTTGAATCCTTAGGTTAAGTTTTTATATTTATATAAAAAGTAAAATACACAAAAATATCATACAAAATACAAAAACATTATAAAAACCTAACCCAGTGTGTGCCACCGGCAACGAATCAGGACTCAAGCAACCGGTGGTTAGGGCGACATAGAGAGAAACCTCCTGACGATGCGTGCCGTGTCCAGGAGTACTGCCTTCTGTATCTGACCCTTGATCCAGCCATCTAGCGAAAGTCTCTTAAGATGTTGTTCGAGACTTTTCGCTATGAGACCGTTTGCAGAAACGACTATCGGGACTAATTTTATTTATTTACTAATTTTATTATTATTATTAAACATCACAGCAGAACAACTGTAAAGCCTCTGAACTGTACCACGACTCTCATACTATTGTGAGGAGTCAACAACATGACTCCTCACAAATCCTTTACATATTTAATACTCTTTGGTTTTAATAGCACCTACATTAACAACCAGTTATTCGTATTATAACACACACATACTATATGTGTCGAATAAACGAATCTGTTACAAATATACAGTAACTGGTAAATGCATTTGACATATAATGTTAACATTCGAAACGAATCATTCGATAGTCAAAAGAGCAACTATAATACAATTATCTAACACACGTATTTGTTCAATGCTTCGTTATTGCACACATTATTTGTAATTCGTTTATACAAATTACAAATAAATAATACACATTATTAGTAATTCGTTTATACAAATTACAAATAAATATTACACATTATTTGTAATTCGTTTATACAAATTACAAATAAATATTACACATTATTTGTAATTCGTTTATACAAATTACAAATAAATATTACACATTATTTGTAATTCGTTTATACAAATTACAAATAAATATTACACATTATTAGTAATTCGTTTATACAAATTACAAATAAATATTACACATTATTAGTAATTCGTTTATACAAATTACAAATAAATATTACACATTATTTGTAATTCGTTTATACAAATTACAAATAATGTGTTTTTGTTTGTACTTTTTTATGTGTATACTAGTTCATTCAAGCCTTAGTTAATACAATAAACAGCCCTGTAGTTCTGGGCTCGTAGAATAAGGCTACGGTATCCCCTGCCTGTCACTGGACGACAAGGGTGGCGGCCTTTGTCGTCGGGTGAAGTGGATCCGGGAAGAAGGCGACATTGTCTCAGGGGGGGGGAGGGATAAACCTCCCCTCCCGAGACGGAGACTCCCCACTGGAGATCCCGGAGCCCCTAACAATGCACCGAGGAAGGGAACGGGGGCGTTTTAGTGGGTAAAACCCCACATATCTTAAGTACCTTGTTGAAGACTTCCTCCCGTAAACAAAAAAAGTTATTACAATATACTATATATATATATATTATAACAGTCAATAAAAATAAACTATAACAGTCAATAAAAAAAACTCAAAAGTAACAGATAGCAAAAGTCAATTAACATAAAATTATGTACGCGACTGTACAACAGGAGCGAGCGGTGTGGTATCGGTGCGCGGGGCGGAGTACCACAATAACCCGCCCGCGCCCCCTTCACTCCCCTGTGACTGTGACACTATATTTTCGTTTGCGTATTAACGGTTAGCGTGAGAGTTATTTACCGTCTATTATATTTAAAAACATAAATTAGGTAAATTGAATTTTTGACTTACAACTCGAAAGGTTGTCGACCTCTGGAATAATTTAAGAACGATAAAGCTCCCGTTGAAAACGGATTTACTAAAGAATTGTTGTAATCTTATACTAATTATTAACTTATTTCTATGTTTTAAAACTTAGACAAATGCAATGAGATATACGTCTAAAATCTACGTCTATCTAATTCTATTTAGTTGAATAATTTGTATTGAAACACCATAATAATAATGAATCTACGCTAATAATGAATGTAAATGTTTTTTTTTTCTAATTTCTAATGGGTAAGGCGCACTAGCCATGTAGTTCTGGGCTCTCAAATAAGACTACGGTATCCCCTGCCTGTCGTACAAGGCGACTAAAAGGGGCCTCGGGTTCACTGGGCGACAAGGGAGGGGGCCTTTGTCGTCCGCCAAGGTGGACCCGGGAAGAAGGCGACATCGGCACAGGGGGGAGGGAGTAACCTCCCCCCCGGGAAGTGCTCTCCTTGAGCACAGTGCAGAGGGGCTCCTGTGCGTTCCACTGGAGATCCCGGAGCCCACAGTGCACCGAGGAAGGGCCACCGGGGAGGTTTTAGTGGGTTAAAACCCCACATAACCGCCGCCTTCCCCCCAGAAGGCGGGGTATCTTTCTGAAGATTTTCTCCTCGTTAACAAAAAAAAAGGGTAAGGCGCACTAGCTTAGTAAATGCCTATTCTATTCTTGAAAATACCCACATTGTAATCGGAGGGAAAGACTGACGCGGGCAAACTATTCCAGTCCCTTGCTGTACGAGTAATGAAAGACGAAGCAAAAGCGCTTCGTTCGGGTTTGAGAGATGTTCACAACAAAAGGATGAAATCCCGCAGTGCGTCTTAAAGTCTGATGGTGGAATTATATTATTCCGGGAATGTGTGTGTGAGTGTAATCATCAATCTTAAATGCGTACAGACGCTCAACTTTACTTGGGAAGTATTATATTGCGAAGTTCTGGAGTCTTGACTTAGGGAGTAAACTGGTGAACATGTGATGAAAAGTGAAAGTTTCGTATATTACTGTAGCAAGCGAGAGAGGTGCGCGTACCCATTTTCTTTCTCTCTCTCTCTCATAGCCCATTACGTTTCGTATATCTAAGACACAGTGCAGGCCTATTATCTGTACCACACTGTAGGAGCAAGAAAGAGCATCGCGCGTGCACATTTTCTTTCTCTCTTTCTCTCATAGCCATTTACGTTTCCTATATCTAAAACACAGTGCTGGCCTATTGTCTGTATCACACTGTAGGAGCAAGAGAGAGCAGCGCACGAGCACATTTCCTTCTCTCTCTCTCATTACCAGTTACGTTTTTCTAAGACACAGAACACTAAAAATTTACATCCACCATCATAAATCGTCTTTATCGAGGTTCTCTTCGAAACTTGTCTGCGTTTCAGCAGTATTGAACCCTAGGAACGCGTCGATGGAACCCAGACCGGCTGTCTGAGTTTCTGTCGACGTCAAACTCATGACGGGGCTCGGTGATACGCTATCGTATACACAATTGAACTTAGGCGAATCGTACAGACATAAGCACGTCTGCGTTTCCTTTATGCTCAAATCTGGTGACTGCGTTTCCGACGTCAATGTCTCCTTGTTCGATCTGCTCAATCCGAACTCGATTGGGAAGGTCTGCGTTTGGATATCTGATAGAGATACAGTCTCCGAGAAGTAGATACTGTCCTCGCTGGCCTGTGATTTAAGAGACAGCAAATCTTCAAAGACCGTCTGCGTTGAAATCTCATCTGTTTTGGTTTCAAAAGCATCATTCTTTTCTGGCCACAATGGTAAAGTTATATCGTTTCTAATATTCTCATCTGGCTTAATTGTCTGCGTTGCGGATGACCTTTTAGGGCTATCGCAAGAATACGTGTCAGTATCGACTTTGGACTTTTTGGAGTCTAAGTTGATTTTCAATTTCCTTTTCTCGGCTTTCCTTTCGTCCTTGTACTGCTGATGCAGCGTAGGATGGTTCCTCATTAAGTGTACCAGCAGTTTTTCGTTGGTTTTGTACACACGGTCGCAATTCCGACACTCGTATGTGAAGTTACAAGTAGCCAAGTGTCTATTGTAAGCTGTACTGGTCGTGAAGCTTAACTTGCAGACGTCGCAGTTGAATGCCTTGTCTCTGTGAACTTTATTGTAATGCTGGTTGAGGAATTTTCTGCCGGTGAAATGTTTGCTCTTCCCAGCGTCAAGGTGATAGGAGCAATTCTCTATAGAGCAGTAGTATTGCAGTTCTATGTGAAAGTCACTCTCCACTTTATGTTTCTTCAATAAATGATTGAGCAGTTCTGATCTCTTCAGAAACGTCTCCGAACAGTTGTAAGGGCATGATAGAATGATTTTTGAATTTGTATTAGGTGCTGTTATCATTATGGTTAATTTTTTTTCATACAAATCACATAGTATGCTGTTGTTTTGAGATTTTTCAAGTGACTGTTCAATTACTTCTTCATTTACGGCCATCGATAATAATTTGCTCTGCAATAAAGTTAAATTTATATTATTATAAATACATTATTTATTACACCAACACAATGAACATTTTTAACAAACAATACATAAAACAGTGAAAAGTTGTGAAGTTAATGCCATCGCAGTTATAGGCGTAGACTGCAAGCAATTAATTGGCGAGTGACAATGTTAAGATAAAAATAAAATTAACACAAAAGTAAAAATAAAACTAAATTTGAAATTAAAAATTAACTAATAAAAAACTATTTGTAGATTAGTGATTGTTTATGCATACTTATACTAGGAAAAAAGAGGTCGATATCGTCCGTTTTCGAAAAAGAGTTGAATTCTGTACTAATTCTATTTAAGGGCGCATTCTTACCTAGGTTCGATCTGAATAAACTGCTTCTCAACAATTGGTATCGTGAAAGTCTACCATAAAATAGGGTATAAAAAGGGTACCGCCGGTAGCAAAGGCAAAAGCAACCAGTGGTTAGGGCGACATAGAGAAAAACTTTCTGACGATGCGTGTAGTTCGCCTTCTGTATCTGACCTTTGATTCTATGTAACAAAAGTCTCTTGAGGTATTGGTCGAGACTTCTCAATAACTCCGTTTGCAGAAACAATCATCGGGATTATGATAGTCGAATACATAGCAAATACCTTGTAAGCCAAGTTTTGGAAGTGTAAAGAAAATGTGCGCGCGCACTGCACTCTCTAGCTACTACAGTATGATACAGACAATATGCATGCACGACACAGGTCTTAGATATACGAAACGTAACTGGGTATGAGAGAAAGAAAATGTGCGCACGCACTGCACTCTCTAGCTACTACAGTATGATACAGACAATATGCATGCACGACACAGGTCTTAGATATACGAAACGTAACTGGGTATGAGAGAAAGAAAATGTGCGCACGCACTGCACTCTCTAGCTACTACAGTATGATACAGACAATATGCATGCACGACACAGGTCTTAGATATACGAAACGTAACTGGGTATGAGAGAAAGAAAATGTGCGCACGCACTGCACTCTCTAGCTACTACAGTATGATACAGACAATATGCATGCACGACACAGGTCTTAGATATACGAAACGTAACTGGGTATGAGAGAAAGAAAATGTGCGCACGCACTGCACTCTCTAGCTACTACAGTATGATACAGACAATATGCATGCACGACACAGGTCTTAGATATACGAAACGTAACTGGGTATGAGAGAAAGAAAATGTGCGCACGCACTGCACTCTCTAGCTACTACAGTATGATACAGACAATATGCATGCACGACACAGGTCTTAGATATACGAAACGTAACTGGGTATGAGAGAAAGAAAATGTGCGCACGCACTGCACTCTCTAGCTACTACAGTATGATACAGACAATATGCATGCACGACACAGGTCTTAGATATACGAAACGTAACTGGGTATGAGAGAAAGAAAATGTGCGCACGCACTGCACTCTCTAGCTACTACAGTATGATACAGACAATATGCATGCACGACACAGGTCTTAGATATACGAAACGTAACTGGGTATGAGAGAAAGAAAATGTGCGCACGCACTGCACTCTCTAGCTACTACAGTATGATACAGACAATATGCATGCACGACACAGGTCTTAGATATACGAAACGTAACTGGGTATGAGAGAAAGAAAATGTGCGCACGCACTGCACTCTCTAGCTACTACAGTATGATACAGACAATATGCATGCACGACACAGGTCTTAGATATACGAAACGTAACTGGGTATGAGAGAAAGAAAATGTGCGCACGCACTGCACTCTCTAGCTACTACAGTATGATACAGACAATATGCATGCACGACACAGGTCTTAGATATACGAAACGTAACTGGGTATGAGAGAAAGAAAATGTGCGCACGCACTGCACTCTCTAGCTACTACAGTATGATACAGACAATATGCATGCACGACACAGGTCTTAGATATACGAAACGTAACTGGGTATGAGAGAAAGAAAATGTGCGCACGCACTGCACTCTCTAGCTACTACAGTATGATACAGACAATATGCATGCACGACACAGGTCTTAGATATACGAAACGTAACTGGGTATGAGAGAAAGAAAATGTGCGCACGCACTGCACTCTCTAGCTACTACAGTATGATACAGACAATATGCATGCACGACACAGGTCTTAGATATACGAAACGTAACTGGGTATGAGAGAAAGAAAATGTGCGCGGGCACTGCTCTCTTGCCCCTGAAGAAACATATTAAATGAAACTCTCTCTCATTCTCTCATAGTTAACTTTAGTTTCATAACACATTCACCAGCTTATTCCTCAAGCCAAGCGTGCATAAAGAAGTTTAACTTTATAATATTGTAGATATTATTACCTTTATACTATTTCTAAGAATAGAATCACTGCGCTGACACAAAGCCCGAAATCTCCGACACTCTAATAGGGTTGTTTCACATGACAAACACAATAGATCTGACCAGTGACTCTGGCTCTCTGGTCCGTTAATCTGTAACATAAATACTATTATTTACACCAGTGAATAAAGTCCAACATCATATGAATAACAGCATTTCCTGGAATACACAGCCTGGAAGAGATCACTCTCAGCGATAAGGTCGCTCATTGTACAACAAACTGTAAAATGTACCTTACTTATATAATGCCTTTTGTTTGATTTTAGTGTTTAATAAAGTTATATCTATTTCCTCCCATGTAAAAAAAAGATCCTTCAGGCACCCTTGGATACCAATGCTATTATAACTTGAGTAACAACCCAAACCTAATGGAAGTCCTTGCACAATGATATTTATAATAGAAATTAAGGCTGAAAGGTCATACAAGTTGTCAAGTACAGCAATCAACCCAAGCTATTCAGTCAAGTAAAACAAGCGCAGGCACACGCACCTCTCAATCGCATCACGGAATTATATAACAATAACTTTAACAATATATATTTGGCTTAACTCCGTCCAAATTTAGAAAAGCTTTACAAGAGATTTTGTTAACTTAATTATTTTCCTTTTGAATGTTTTTCTTATTTTCTATTATTAATTTAATCCTATCTCTGTAACTTTAATACCGTAATCTGTGGATGACGGTGTTGTTTGTACAATAACCAACGATATGTTTATAGTCATTTATAATTTTTCTTTAGACTTTATTTTACTTTATTGCTCATACTTTTCTGTGATTTATTATAATTGTACAAATGTTTATTGTCCTGAATAAAGAGAAGAAAAAGAAAACCCTAAAAAGGGCACTAAAGTAGGATGTAAGTAATTTAAGTCACCAAGACATACATAATCCAGACAAGATATTAATAAAATGGATTTAAGTGGGTTTAATGTTGTCCACATCCACATCCCTTACTGTTAGTGCTGTGTGGAGCTATTTTACCCTCATAACATCTCTTATTAGATGTCCCATAGGTTTCACACAATCTGAAGTAACTGGATTAGTTTTAATTATGAAGAGCCGTAGTAGCTTAGTGTCCTGGCGGTTGGCTCAAGTTGCATAGTACGCTAGCAACCCGAGCGAGTTAGATCCCCAGTGCCGGCACCAATAAATTTGTTGTTGCAATTTAATGTGCTTATTTACCATGTGAAGGAAAAAATCATGATGAAACCTACATGACTTAGAATTTTTTTTAAAGTCTGCCAATCCACAATAGGGCCGCGTGGCGACTATGGCCTTATACTCTCTTTCTCAGAAGGTCTGCGCCCAACAATGGGACATATATATGTATAAAGGCTGTAACTTTAACTTTTATGAAGACCTATGCTATCCAACTGGAACATTTACTATGGAAGCTTTACCTAAGCAAGGAATAGTTGCTTAGGTAATAATTGCTGTCCCTATCCATCTATAATTATATTATATATATGTATTTATATATGTACTATTTATTATTATATATAATTATTATGTTTATATATTTAATTTATTTGTAAGTAGGTATATATATTATATATGCATGCATTTATTGTAGTCTTCTTTTATTTATTATTTTCTCACATAGCTTGCACCCGTTACTTTGTCTCTACACAACCCCAAGGTACACTGACAGAGAATGCCTACTGGCATTAAGTCCGCCTATTTGTACCTTTTTTTGTATTGTGTGCAAATAAAGAATAAATACATAAAATAAATAAATTGGCACATTTCCAACTCTTATATCTAGTAATAGCAGAATAAAACAAACCTTAACATCACTAAATTTATAAAAGTCGTCTAAAAGCCCATAATCGATCATATTTTTCATTTCTCCAGATTCAACAAGACATCCACGACAAAGAAGAGACGTGTCCACATTCAATTCATTTATTGCCGACATTGTTATACTTAGCAACTTCAACTTATACAAGAGTGTTTAATTATTTATTTTCATTCATTTTATAAAACTTTATCAAATAGGTAACTGACGTACTTAAACAAAAAGGTGAGTTTACGTTCCGTTACGCAATAATGTTATTCTTTTTAAAGTTTCTTGTGTAGAAAAAAGTTTATTTATAAAATATTATATGATAAAATTATGTATGTAACATAATTTCGTACTAATATTTTTTTCTATAATTTTTTTATGTTTTTAATATTAGGAAATTACACTTTATCTCCGGCTGATCAGAATGATTCAAAATCATTATTTTAAATAATTCTTACATGTTAAATATGCTATTGCTAGGTGTGCTCATGAGATAGTAAACTACAGATGGGCTAGGGTTTGGTATGGAAAAATACTTTGGTACTAGTCAGTAGTCATGCTGCAATGATTTGCTGATTATTAACAATTTAAAGTTAATGTAATAAAACAATTCTACCGAGAAATAAAAAAATGTAATCCTTAGATGGTACAATAAGAGTAAAGATAAATTTCATTGTGATTCAATTACTTAACTAAATAGTTTTTAAGATAGTATTTTAAAAATAGAAATCTTAACCGAATGTCAATTTGACAACAATTTTGGCCTGTCTAAATTAACAAGAGTATGTATTCTACCTTAAAAAGATAATTTCTATCGTAATAATCCCTCATAGACCTAAAACGCTTAAAACCAGAATAAAAAACCCGGCGTCCCCATCGCCGCGAAGTTGTTTACAAGTGTCGAGTCAGTCTCGCACAAATATCAGATCGGTCGCCATTTGCGCCACGAAGGCTACCCAATCGGTCTTGTGTGTAGTGAAATTATAGGTTATAGTGTTAACAAAAATTTATCACTTATCAGTGCAACGAAAGCACAGTAATCACGATACAACACACCCAAAGACTGTTCTATATCGAAAAGGAGCGTGAAGTGCGCGAAATGAGTGAGTAATTTGCCCATTTCCATATGTTACGTAGAAATCGACACGTGCATTAACTTGATTTTTATTCAGTTAAATTGCAGTAGAGCCATGTCCCCCGCATGTGCCGCGTCGACTTTGCACCGTAACAAGTGTAATTTTTATTGAAAGATTGTCCGCTTTGTGTGAGTGTGTCGACTTCTAAGCGGAGCATCTATTTTGGGTTTGACTTTTTGTTCTAACAAATTTCGACATAACTTTTTATTGGCCTCGTTCTGTGTCATGTATAAAGTGTCTATCGCTTTGAGACGCAATTACGTGATGGTTTCGTTGTGTGAGCGCCGGAGAAAGTGGAATATTTTAAAATAATCTGACCACCTTTCATTGTTGTTGACAAATCCATAACATGATCTACACATGTTTTGTCTATTTCTTCATAACAGATGTGTAACAGTTCACGAATCGAAAGTTAGTTTATTTTCACTGTGTGCCAAATACTTTATAGTGATGCCTTGAACTTTAAAATTATTTTTTTTTCTTCTAATCAGCACATTATGTAGTTCAAAGTGTTTCCTCTCGAGTAATGTCCCATTAATAGCTTTAATTTTTATGTTATCATGATCTAAATCATCTTTATACCTTTAATTCTTTATATCTTTACCAGTAACATTCAATTCTGGGTTACAGTTTACAGTTACAGCCTTAATATATATAATATATATGTCCCACTGTTGGGCGCAGGCCTTCTACGTAAAGAGAGTATAAGGGCATAGGCCACCATGCGGCCCTAGTGCGCATTGGCAAACTTCACTTGCCTTAGAAATTTTTCCTAAGACATGTAGGTTTCCTCACGATGTTTTCCTTCACCGCAAAGCGTGTGGTTAATCAGCACATAAAATTGCAACAACAAATTTATTGGTGCCGGCACCGGGGATCAAACTCGGGTGCTAGAGTACTATGCAACTTGAGCCAACCGCCCGGACACTGAGCTACCACGGCTCAATTCTGGGTATACATCCAAAACTTAAGTAATCACTGTTGCTTTGTGAACATGTATAGCCCCTGAAGAGTTGCAGGTATTTTGTCGGCAAAAAAATTAATTATTAAATCTATGACTAAACTTTTTTTGGGGGGCTATGAGTGTTGCTCAAGTAACATATAGCATATGCTCGTAAAAGCAAGATTGCTAATTTTTTCCACTATAAAGCATTAAGTTTTTCGTTGATGAAAATTTGAAAAAATCAGTTGATTTTTGAGTAAATAAAATTGTCTTGGACTATTAATTCCTTAACTATTTTGGTTACAAGACCCCATTTCCTAAATCAACTGTTAATAAGTCTTTTTCGATGTTGTAACCCCATGACTGAGGGACAAGACTATGGTGCGTTGCCCTGGCCACCATTTCTTTCCAGACATTTCTGTCTTGCGCCATGATAATAATAAGTAAATTACTTATTGCCAATAAGCCTGATATTGTGCTGACAGATCGGTCAACGCGACAGGCGGTGCTCGTCTACATTACCATCCCGCATGACGAGAACCTTGTGAAGGCCGAAAGGGAAAAAATCACAAAGTACCTCGACTTGGCTCACGAGGTGACCGCCATGTGGGATGTGGATTCGACGATCATTGTCCCGATAGTCGTTACCGCAAATGGTCTCATAGCGAAAAGTATCGAACAACATCTTAAGAGATTCGCTGGATCAAGGGTCAGATACAGAAGGCAGTACTCCTGGACACAGCACGCATCGTCAGGAGGTTTTTCTCTATGTCGCCCTAACCACCGGTTGCTTGAGCTCTGCTTCGTTGCCGGTGGTACAGACTAGGTTAAGTTTTTATAATGTTTTTGTATTTTGTATGATATTTTTCTGTATTTTACTTTTTATAGAAATATTATAAAAACTTAACTTAAGTAAATTACTTTAAACTTCCTATTGCTAGTTCTTTCCTGTTGATACAAAATTCTTAGTAATTTAAATCTTGCACATGTTTATCAACTCTTTGGGTTTTTTTAAAAGTACAACAATATTCACAAAATACTTCCTACTAACATATTACTCATTATAACAATTTGATACACATAACACAACTCTATACAATATCTTGAGTTTCAAATAAGAATATGTGTTTTCTAATTGGGGTTTTAGACCATGTCAACCCCAAAACCGGTTTTGGTTCATATGAACCCCTGGGAAACAACTTTGGGAGTCTAGATCTAAAGTATTGCTTCTTATATCACTTTGATAAAGATGTCGCCAAAAATATCAAATATTAAACGTGCGTGGACACCATTGTTATATTTCCGAATTACCATAGGAATATCACGAAATAGAGTCAATCGAAATCTAACCAAACTCATCAAACTACTCATGAAATACCTAATTTCCAATAAATGAATCATCGAAACTGGTTGGTATTGAGATATTCGTCCAATCGTTTCCTTGCATACTTATTGCAAATTTAAGATTTATAAGGTTTTCTTATGGTTGCCATTGCCAGAATTAAACCAAATTTAAATGGGACCGCATGGGAAGCAACAGCTTTCAAATATTAAAAGAATTGTTAAAACAGTTTCGCCCTGTCTGATAAGATAAGATTTATTTATTTGCTGAAATGATCAATTGATAATATAATTCATTACAAACAAGCTGACGTGTTTCGCTTATTATAATTTAGCATGCAAATTAAAATTATTGTCAATAATTATGAATTCTGAAAATTATGAGATAAAAAAATTATGACATAAGAAAAAAGATACAGTAACCTTCTAATATTTTGAATTGGGTTGAAAACAGATTAAAACAATGAGAGCATGGAGCATCTATAGCCTAATGGTTTAGGGTATGGTCTGTGTCGTGTGCGGTAATCGTAAGGTCGTAGGTTCGAATCAACCATACGACTATTGACGTGAACCATCTCCTAGCACAAGCTTATGCTTAGTTGGAATGGTCAAAATGAATTTTAGTTACATTTTGATAAAAAAAATTGCTAGCTTTCTTTTTAAAATCAAATAAAATAACTAAATAATTAAACATGTTTTGCATTTCAATTAGATATAATTTGGTCAATGAAATTGGCTTTGCACCTACTTTGGACAATGATTTTATCATTAGAAATAAGGAAATTAACCAAATAAAAGTCTTTGTTGTTGATGGTGTTTCCTTGTTAGATTTCGACAATGTCGAAGTGCTTATGTTAAACTGGTGTAAAAAGCGGGCTTCGTAGACGGACAAGGATCAAAACTATCAAAGATGTGTAGTGGTTACTGCTGAGACAATTCCCCGCGAAGTTCACTGTTGATATATCTAAACAATAAAGACAGTCACAATATATACATAAGGTTAGTTGGTTAAGGACAGACAAACTAAAGTCTAATGTTATTTTTGTTAATGAAAGAACATAAAATATATACAAAAGGAGAGTTAACAAGAGAGAGTAGGGATTTGAAGTCTATGGTGATGTCATGAGGAAGGAGGTTGTATAGGGGAAAAGATAGTAAGGGACATTGAAAAAGAGGTGATTTGAAGTCCCTTTGTCAAATAAAAGTCAATGAATAACTTATTCAAAGTGGTCTCCGGCTTTAGAATATTAAGATATATATATATATATTAAAATCGTTTTTTTTTCTGTCCCATCATCAAAGGTGTCATTAGTACTATCGTCTGTCTTCGTTTTCGGAAGTGGTCTCCTTATACTCTTTACCTTTGAACTTGTTAGTGGGTGTGTAGTGTTGATTACATTTGAATATTGTCAGCCCTGTAGTTCTGGGCTCTCAAGAATAAGATTACGGTTTCCCTGCCTGTCGTAGAAGTCGACTAAAACGTGCCTCGGGTTTACTGGTCGACAAGGGTGGCGGCCTTTGTCGTCCGCCAAGACTGGCCCGTGTCGCCTTGCACTGCGAGGGCACAGGGGGGAGGGAGTAACCCCACCCGGGAAGTGCTCTCCTTGAGCACAGTGCAAAGGGGCTCAGGTGCGTTTC
This sequence comes from Meandrusa payeni, assembly GCA_029286785.1. Taxonomy (NCBI): domain Eukaryota; kingdom Metazoa; phylum Arthropoda; class Insecta; order Lepidoptera; family Papilionidae; genus Meandrusa; species Meandrusa payeni. The sequence goes on from JAGSMX010000026.1 coordinate 2,422,079, forward strand.
TCTGGAGATCGCGGAGCCACTCACCATGCACCGAGGGGCCATCAGGGAGGTGTTAGTGGGTAAAAACCCCACATAACCGCCGCCCTCCCCCCCAGAAGGCAGGGTATCTTTTTGAAGATTTCCTACCCGTTAATAAAAAATAAAAACAAAAAAAAAGGTTTGAATATTGTGCAGTATACTTGTTCATTGATAATTTGTCATCTGTTGCAGGTTTTGTCGAGTACCAGATATGAAGATTGAGGATAAAGTAAAAGTACTTATGATATCAGTGCCTCTAAAATTACCCAAATCTGCACAGTAATTGTTGCGTAAAGGAGCAAATATTTTGTATACATTATACTCGGTCTGAAAAGTAAACTAGTCCAGTATATGGATACAGAGATTATATTGTGAGTTATACAAGAATGAAAATTCCGGAGACATCAGCTAATATTGGTGCTTATTATGGCAACGAAGACAACGGTCAGTGGCAGGTATGCTTCTATTACCCTCAGATTTATATTGTGAAAGTAAATAGGCTCTCACATAATTATATGATATATATGTGCCTCGATATACAAGTGTTTTGGAATCAACCAATATCTTGCTCCGAGATGAGAGCAAGATTTGAGATATGATGAACCTAACAGTATCTCCCATCTCAGACCTCAGTCTGTGCGCCCTCGTTTTAGCTGCGTTTTTTTATTATGAATGACTTAGAACGCGAAGACAATTTTCGCTTTTTTTTTTGGTTTTTGTAATGTAAGCGTCGTTAGCCTAATGGTTTAGGGTACGGTCTGCGAATCGTAAGATCGTAGGTTCGAATCCACCATTCAACTATTGATGTGAACCATCTCCTAGAATAAGCTTTAGCTTAGTTGGAAAGGTTAACAAGAATGTAATATTTCCTAAAAAAAAAAAATATTGCTTGCTTTCTTCAAAAAAAAAAACTTATTATAACCATTGTTCCAAAGTCGATTATTATTGGATAATTGACTTTAGATTAAGGCGTCAATTTGACTATATATAAGTCAAGTATGTATTGATGATGTTCTATATATATCATTATTCTCCGATTTACAGCCAAACGGTGTGATCATTGACAACGGTGTTGGCGGTGGAGTGGTTGGGAGTGGTGACGCAGGAGTCCATAGACCACCTGTCTACCCTGTTCATATACAAAGGGGACATATACCTGGTGAGTATGAGTAAAAAACACAAGTATATTTACGAGTAAACACAAAAGCCGATTTTAAACTAAATGAAACGTTACAGTTCACTAAACACTTGCAGAAGCTCCCTTTTCAACCGACTTCAAAAAGGAGGAGGGTTCTCAATTCGTATATTTGTATATATTTTTAATGTTTGTTACCTCATAACTTTCGGCGAGTGAAGCGATTTTGAAAATTCTTTTTTTTTGTTTTCAATGCCGTTCCTTGGCAACGTTTAAGTAACTATGTCAAATAATGTCTGACAGATTCACGAAATAAGTTACGAGCTGCGAATTAAGTGCTCCTTAAAATTCCTGGGTTTAATTTTTGAATTTAGGGAGTCTAGTATAGATAGATATAACTTTATTAATAATAATAATAACACATCGTCACAACAATGTAGCGAAACACATTCACCAACTACTTGCACTTAAATACAAGCTTGTTGATACATACACCCATATTACAAATACCTGCCTAAAAATGTTCTTGAAAATAGTACTGCAAAACTCTACTGGGACCGCGACATCATTACCGACCGTACCATTCTTGCTAATAGACCAGATATAACACTTACCTTAAAAGCTCAAAAATTACATACCTAATAGACATTTCAGTTCCAAATACTAACAACCTAAAACAGAAACATACAGAAAAATTTCAAAATACATCCAGCTGGCAGACGAAATCAAACAGATGTGGCACCAGGAAACAGTTAGAGTCATCCTATAATCATCTCGTCGACCGGTGTCATACCAAAACCCTCATACTCGCCTTAAAATTATTAGATCTCCATCAAAACACATATATCTCCTTGCAAAATCGGTAGTAATAGATACATGCTCAATTGTCCGCCGATTTTTAAACCCAACCACCCTCACTCTCCAATATGAACAAGACATTCACATAAATAATATAACCTAACATTCACGCACGCGCACTTACACACACACATATACACACACGCATACACACACAAACACCTGGATCAGGTTACTTGGCATAAGCCCGTACCTGATCCAGTAATACCGACCCTCAAGGTCGAGATCAAAATTCGAATGTATATAATAATAATAATAATATCTTTATTGTTCACACATACAGCTATGTCACTAAATATATTGTCGTCCTGTCTCCTAAACTAGGAAAACCTGTGTCTTAGGAAACAGTACCCACCCATTATGTTGCAATTGTGCACATATTACAAATATACATTTGTTTAACATAATAATTATATATATTATATAGTGTGTGTGTGTATGTGTGTGTGTGTGTGTACCATAAATCATAATATTAATTTTTCACACTTTTCATAGTCAAATTCCTTCAACCAGTTGCCTAGCATATCTTTTAATTTGTATGAGTTTAAACTTGTTATTTTTGTTTTTTTGTTCATAATATTATAGAGGCGAGGTGCCCGACAGTAGTACTGCCTTCTGGCAAAAGAGCTCTTAACAATTTATTGTACACCAAAATCAAACAAAAGGCATTACATAAGTAAGGTTTTACAGTTTGTTGTACAATGGGCGACCTTATCGCTGAGAGCGATCTCTTCCAGGCAACCTGTGTATGGACAGGAAACATATGAACAAAACAGGACGACGGCGTTAGAAATACAAATAAGATAACAAATCTATACATATAATTGACAACCTACACTAAATATACCTACATAAATAATTTATCATTAAATATACTAATACATAAAATATACATATATCATAGTTCCGACGAAATCGATTGATAATGTTGCGCTAGCAAATTTTTAAAAGCAGGTAGGGATTTAGCAAGCCGTATGGAATTTGGAATGGCATCCACAGTCTAGTAGCCCGCAATGTGAATGACTTCCCATAAAAGTTTGAGGAATGAGTAGGGGTTTTACGTTAAGTTTAAGTATATACAGGGGTATTTTTTTTAATTATGAAATAGAAATCAATTGGAATTGCTAATGGCATACAATTCCAAATGACGTAATTTTAGTTTGATTCCCATTATCTGGAGTGATTCGCGTAATATAATTATGTGTTTGCGCAGTAAGAGAGATTTACGTTTGCGCAGTAAAATTGAACGAGAAGTTTAAGTTGAGTGCTAAATGTCTGTTTCTTCGCCGTTTATCTTTTTGAGGTTATTTACAATGTACTATACAGGGGTATTATTTATTAGGGGTACTAGGTATTAGGGGTACTATTTTGCCTAATGGTTTAGGGTACGGACTGCGAATCGTAAGGTCGTGGGTTCGAATCCACCATTCGACTATTGCCGTGAACTATCTCCTAGCACAAGCTTAAGCTTAGTTGGAATGGTTAACAAGATTGTTAGTAATATTACTGAAAAAAAAAGAAATATTGCTAGCTTTCTTTTATCAAAAAAAAAAATATTAGGAGACCACCTCCGAAAACGAAGACAGACGATATATATTTTTTTTAATGACGAACTACACAGATTGGCCAGAGAAGCTGGCCTTGACTGCTTCACCGAATTAAGAGGTGGCATAGCTCTTAGGTCGCTTAGCCTGAACCTCTATCGCTAGTAACTCGACACCAGGTTCCCCCCGGTGAGGGGGGTAACCACGGCTTGGACGCTTACTATGTTACACGTAAACATTCCGAACCGAGGGCGCCCGAGATCGGAATGCTTATTTGAACCATGTTTATTTGTTCCAGGGTATGTAATGGCGGGTGCCTACTACCCCCCCGCAACGTACCCACCCGCGCCACCAGCTCCTCAGGACGATTTCGCCGACTACATGTGGATGGAGAATGAAGAGGAGTTTGACAAACAGGTAACCATACCAACATAAGCTCACAACTGCTTACTGGTTATTAAAGCATACCTCCACAGGTTGAAATTAGCCCCGGATCCATTCTTTGTTTGCAGTGACGTGCGCGAAGAAAAAGTTCAACACATACTGAGTGCCTTAGATTTTTTTTTATACATCATTCCCCCAATGTACCAAACATTTACAACTTTAGGGACCTTTCGTCTTTCTTCTTCTTGCATTCCCTTTCCGTTCTTCCTCTTCCAATCCCACTCCCACTCACTACTCTCTTCCACTCACCTAGTCTTACAATTGTTGCTCTACTACATAATAACACATTAGAGTGCCTTAGATTTGCATCATAACGCCACGACTGCGAACACAGAATCGACACTTTCATCACAAAAATTCTTATAGCTCCAATTGTGTGCGACAGGATTAATAGGAAGGATTTTTTACGACCCATTGCCACTTCAATTTGCTAATCCGGTGGGCTATGTCGATAACCTTAGTTCTCGGATCACCTCATTCCGGATTCGATCCTGCAGAGAGACTCCGAGCATAGCCCTTCCCATAGCTCGTTGAGCGATTTTTTCCCTGTGGACCGTTCTAACCGTGAGTGTCAACGTTTCCTCTCCATACCTCGTCAAGAGGCGTAACGTAATTCATGATTGTATTGTTTTTCTGCAGGTGATGCAACAGCTGGAGGAAGAAGCGCTAATGGAGCAGTGTATAGAGGCAATGCTGGAGGATGAACAGCGGGAGAGGCACAGGCCTGTCAATGGACACAATCACCACTATCCGACGTGAGTATCACACGAATGATACATTATGACTAACATGACCATTTATACTTTGACTCAACAGATAGTCAATGAAAAAAATACAAGTTATTAAGAGAAAGATAGCTTATAAGTGACCAATTTAAAAACATATCCGATAGTTATATTTATCAGAGGAACAAACTGACTCGACTTCTCAATTGAGACAGAAACGATTCCATACAATCTTGGGCCCGGATGTAACAAGATTAACCCTAAACATAACAATATATATCATAATATGCATGTAAAGGGGCCGTCCATATATTACGTCATTCTAAATTAGGGGGAGGGGGGGTTGGTCTGCGGATGACGGTAAATGATAGATAGGAGGGGGAGGGGGGATGTTTCGAAATTGACGTCATTCTTATTTATTTATAGTTTATTGTTCACGTACAAAAAGATTATTTCTAAAAAGAAATTTCTTCCAGCACACCTAGTAAGTGAGACTGCAAATGTGAGAGGCGGCTAAGGCGCGTACAATACTAAAATAACTCATAATAAACATACATAATGCAACATAGATGTACACAAATACAGTAATAACTACAGATAAAATACTCTAACAATAATATTACATATAATACTAGCTGCCCGCCCCGGCTTCGCCCGTGGTACTTACATGTATTATACATATAAACCTTCCTTAAGAATCACTCTATCTATTAAAAAAACCGCATCAAAATCCGTTGTTTTAAAGATCTAAGCATACACAGGGACAGACAGCGAAAGCGACTTTGTTTTATATACTATGTATTGATAATAAACACAATACTTAAATAATAACTACAACATTACATAATTAATAAAAGTACATAAATACTATACTTATACATAAATACATGTCTCATACTGAGGAAAGATAGTGTTCTTGTGATATTTTGCATGTATTTAATGGTATTAATTATTGAACTCATTATTTATTTATTACAAGGTCAAGGCATGTCTACATGTATTTCTTAAAACTATAAATAACATCGTACCTATGAAACGTAAAAAATGAATCCTACCAAAGTAAAAATAATAAAGGTGGATTCTATAACAAAGTGTTTTAATCATATAATATCGTATTTTTCTCAAATCTGCAATGTTTTAATTTCGTCAAACTGGTAATGACGTCAATTTTGGGAGAAGGGGAGGGGGGGTCATTAAGAAATGACGATAGGATGATTGTAGGGGGGGGGGGGAGTCTAAAGTCTGAAAAAATCGATGACGTAATTTATGGACGGCCCCAAAGGAAAGATATAAGATCTCTTTATATATATTTTTTTTTTTTTATAATTTCTAAGCAAGTGCTTGACTACGATCCCACCTGATGTTAAGTGGAAATGCAGTCCTGGATGGTAAGGCGCACTAGCTTAGTAAATGCCTATTCACTCTACTCTTGAAAATACCCACATTGTAATCGGAAGGAAAGACAGAGGCGGGCAAACTATTCCAGTCCTTTGCTTTACGAAGAATGAAAGACGAAGCAAATCGCTTCGTTCGGGTAAATTCTTTAATTATAATTTATAATAATTATTCAAATGTTTAATGTCACAATTGTCAGTGTCGTGACATTTATTTAAAAGAGATAGAGATGGAATAAGAACATTAAATGTTGTTTCTCTAAATATTCTACAGAAACGCTGTCTTCAATTTCGTGTATACAAATACATTCCTAATAATGCGATAATCACTGTACTTCTGCGCATCAATGGTCAGCGCTAGAGTTACTTGCCGCCTATTATACTTTGTGTTATTTCCAGCACCAGTAATGGTCAGGCGTCGTTATCACTGGAAGAGACAGTGTCAAGATCTACGCTCAACCCTCTAGCCGCTGAATTCGTGCCTACACGCGCCAGACCCCCGGCGACAGGTATATTTTTAACCGACTTCATAATAGAAGGTTTTGGTGCTTTTTTTTTTATTTGTTTGTTAAATTAGGTATCGTGTTAATTTTGGTGGCATGACCTCTGTGGAATTAGGTTTGTGGAATCAACTGTCACCAGTGGTGTTTTCGAACCATTACGATTTGAGAACGTTCAAGAAACGAGCCTACTACTGCTACTCGGCGACGGTGATCACTTAAGATCAGGTGAGCCGAAAGCTCGTTTGGCACTTTTCATATAAAAAAAAAACAATCACACCATAACCCTTATCGTGGCAAATTGTTTTTTGAAGAACAGTAAAAAAATGTTTATTCAAAAAATATCAAAAAATACTTTAAAAAATCGTGATAAAATACGTATTTTGGAAAACCAAGATGTACACTATTCTATACAGTGCTATACGTACTAAGTACGTAACGTACACGTACTAAGTACGTAACGTACGTACTAACAAGCCTAAGCTTATTTATTTGTTAACAAGAATTATAAATATATTTGCGAAAAAAAAATATTGTTAGCATTCTAAAAAAAAGTCCTTGTTCCAACTCCATCTCTATCTCTTTTAAATAAATGTCACGACACTGACAATTGTGACATTAAACATTTGAATAATTATTATAAAATACAATTAAAGAATAAATTTAAGTAAATAGATTTTATATCTGCACTTTACATGCATATTATGATATACATTGCTATGTTTAGGGTTAATGAATATAAGCATGAATAGATATTTATACACAGATTGGCCAGAGAAGCTGGCCTTGACTGCTTCACCGGATTGAGAGGTGGCATAGCTCTTAGGTCGCTTAGCCTGAACCTCTATCACTGTAACTCGACACAAGAGTGCCCCCGGTGAGGGGTAACCTCGCCTTGGACGGTCACTATGTTATGCGTAAGCATTTCGAACCACGACTCGGTCGGTTGCTATTTCACGGATAATCAAGGGACATTCAAAAGCTAAATTACTTTGAGTGGGCTAAAACTAACGCTGGGAGAAGAAGTGGCCGAAGAAACTCCAGCAACGCTCCTAACATCTAAGGAATGGGACATGAATAGAGAAATAAAAATAATATAAGCACTAGAACTCCGCCGTGCCACGGCCGTCAGTGGTTGTGTATATCTACTCTGTCGCAATACCGTCGATTTATGGGTAGTTTATCGGCCAAACAAGCCTTAGGGACCGCTTAAACCAGATTTACTCAAAGTGGACGATAATGAAATCTAGAGGGGGGCGTTAAGGCCATTGCCACCGCCCATAAGAGACAGTAAACGCTTTTAAAAATAAATTAAAACACCTAATGTTAAAGTTACAAAAAGATAATATCCCCGCGATATCGGTGCCTTGTTGTTTACAATATTTCATTATATAATATAAACTGTATACGTTTAATTATCATATTATTTATTTTAGTTTATTTTTGACTCAATAATATATTTATTTATGAAATTTTTTCATCTATTATTTTATTGTATAAAATATATTTTAATCTCATAACTGTTTTATTCATGTATCATATTTATTATACTCTTGTTGTCTGTATAAATTCCATATAAAAGTAGTATTGCGCGCGCACGTCTTTAGGTAGTCCCGGGCACCGCTGAAAATCAGCGCTGTCGCATCCTTGCGACAGCATATGCTGAGACGGTGTCCGATATTGGCATCATATTTTCATTATTTTTTAATGTGTGTTATATTCAGTCTGTGATGTGTTTTTGTATTGTGATGCCAATAAATAAATGTCTATGTCTTAAGGGGCCCAGGAAAATTGGGGGGCGTTGATGTGGGTTAGGGGGATGTTGTATAATTCGTAATTTTATTTACTTTATATAGTATTTTAAATGTCACTAAAATTTAAACCCACCTACTACACAATAACGAATAATTACTTTATACATCTATCCTCTATGATGTTATAAAAACTTAAAATACTTAACATAGATTTCGTAAGATAGCCTGCACGACGCAGGCGGCGTATCGGGGTGCGCAGGAGGCGTTACAACCAACGCCTCCTTTTACTGGGTTACTGGTGAATGGGTACCTGGCCCCAGTATGCTTCGGCGTCGTCGAGACTTTCTGAGTGCCGGAGAAGTCCCCTTTTGAGGATGAAGTCCGCTGACATATCGGGGCACTCCGCTCATAACGACTGATGGCATTCACGGAAGGTTTAGTGGGTAAGGGCTGCGCAGGCCGAGTCCCACACATCCCTTCGGGCCCAGCCAGGGTACCGGAGGATGGTCTATAAAAAAAAAAAAGGATAGCCTGCACGTACGCAATTGAACTGTAACAAGTTCCTACGGATAAAGGACAATGATCGATGATAGGTAAAAAATTAGAGCGATTTTACCTTAATTACATTGCACCAGAAATTATTTTAAATATTAGAAAATAATTTCCATGCAGAGTTTAAGGGTGTATAAAAAATGGGGGGGTGCTGAAAAATAATTGATTTTCAATGATTAGTGGACCCAGCAAACATTGTTTTGTCATATAAATTATTTCTACTGAATATCTTGGTATACAGAATATAAAAAATAACTATCTAATTGTATTCTGGGCTATGGTTCATGTTTGTTGAAAATTATTAACTCAACTGATAGGGTATAAAAAAAATCTAATTACCACTCCATTAACTTCAGCTGCAGAAGGAAAACCAGAAAGGAGCACAGAAGAGAAGCAGACAGAAGAGTTGCCGAGTTCGAAAGAAGCGGGCACGCCTCAGACTGAGACGGTTGAAAATAAAGAACTTGCTGAGGAGAGTAAAACAGTTGGTGTGTATTTTTTTTCCTTTAAATTTTTTTCTATGCTCTGTTTTTAGCATTGATTTGAGGTAGTTAGCTCTATTATGTGCCCAGTATATGGCGATTAGTCATTACAATTATATACAAAGCGTCAATACCCTAACAGCCTTACAAATAAACGTGGTATAAAGATAAACTTAGGAATAAATTAAGAATAAGCAAAATTTGTACTAATATACCAAGAATACGTTATACGTTGACGGGGAGGAAATCTTCTAAAAGATACCCCGCCTTCTGGGGAAGGCGGCGGTTATGTGGGGGTTCTTACCCACTAAAACCTCCCCGGTGGCCCTTTCCTCGGTGCATGACGAGGGGCTCCGGGATCTCCAGTGGAACGCACCGGAGCCCCTCTGCACTGTGCTCAAGGAGAGCACGTCCCGAGGGGGGAGGTTACTCCCTCCCCCCCTGTGCCCTCGCAGCGGAAGGCGAACCGTCCAGCCAATGTCGCCTTCTTCCCGGGTTCACTTTGGTGTATGACTCAGGCCCCCACCCTTGTCGCCCAGTGAATCCGAGGCCCCTTTTAGTCGCCTTGTACAACAGGCAGGGGATACCGTAATCTTATTCTTGAGAGCCCAGAACTACAGGGCTGATAGAATACGTTATACCTGGTATAACGTTGACGTTTTTGTTCATACAATCGTTATTCCGAAGTTATAACGACGTACACCCTTGTTTAAGTCCAGTATAACATTTAAAATACCACGATTTGTGTTTGTGTTCCGCTCATTTAAATTAACTTATTATGGAATTAAGGGCAATGGAGGAAGTGGAAGGAAGAAACAGTAAATGACTTAATAAATATCATTCAGACTCCAAAAAAAGTAAAAATATTTAAAGATGGGAAGATTTATATGTCGATGATTAGTTTCGATTAAAATATCGGTTTTCTAAAAGTGGTATAATATTTCTAGACCATTTATTTGAAAGGTCTCTTACTATGGACAAGCGTGGAAGTGGATTATCTTCTATCTATATATAGAGTATAGAATATTTCTATAACCGCCACACATTGACAGATACATTACTACACTACTACATAGACTGCAATTATTTTTTAGTATGGTTTCTCTTTGACTGCGCTGTTGCCAACTCGTGCATTTTGACGTAAAGGAAGAATAGATAAACCATAGTTATTCCGAATTTATTTGTGGTAAACTATTCTCAGCTTATTCTTAATTTATTCCTGGTTTAACTAAACTTAATTTAAAGGTGGAATAAATATGTTATAACTCATTTTTATTTGTAAGACTGTAAAAGTTTAGGGTACGGTCTGCGAATCGTAAGTTCGTATCCATATATCATATTTGAATGTTATAACATCGTTTTTTGTGTTTATAATTGTCATTGTTAAAGAGAAAGTGTGTGGGTATGTTCCATATAGGCTCCGAAACGGCTGGATCGATTCCAATGAAACTTTCAGGGAATGTTCTAGCAAAATCTAGCCCGACGAAGCGGGCTGTGTACACTAACTAGTACATTATTTATATTTTTTGTAAAATAGAACAATATTCCGAGTCATATACTTTCTAACTGTTGTTAAAAAAAGCTTACTCCCGGAGCGGGACTATGTCTCATGTGTTGTTTGTTTTGGCGGGCAGGAACGGGAGCTTGCCACTCAAGCAGAATTTTATTGCGACTGTAGCACGAGGGGTTATATTTTTTTTAAAGAAAGCTAGCAATATTTTAAAATTTCCGTTAGAAATATTACTAACATTCTTGTTAACCATTCCAACTAAGCTTAAGCTTGTGCTAGGACATGGTTCACGTCAATGTCGAATGGTGGATTCGAAGATCGTAGATCTTACGATTCGCAAACCGTTTCCTACACCATTAGGCTATTAATGCTTATATCTTCGGACTGCCAACAATTTTGATCAATTACAGCACTAGCACCCAGTGAAACACCAGAAGTGAGTGCCGCGGACGTCCAGCCGATAATCGATAAGAAACCCAAGGAGGCCAAGAAGGACACCAGGAAACCGATGAAACAGGAAGTGAAGCCGAAGCCGATGGCGGTGAAGTCCGAAACTAAAGTGCCTCAGAAGAAGAAGGAATTGAAAACTGTTAAGAGTGATACGAGACTTGAAGAGAAGATCGAAGAAGTTGTTGTTGTGGCTGAAATTGCTAAGGTGAGACCATCCATCCTTCTTTTATACTAGAGGCGTTGCTGCACACTTGTCTGAAGGAACATCGGTCTAAAACCATAGCAGTAACCGTAAAAAAGTAACGTATAAAAGTGAAGTACATTTTTAACTGACTTCAAAGAAAGAGGAGATTCTTTTAAGGGTTCGCTTTCAACGGGGTGTAATTGGCATTGAATCTTGGTTTATAATAATCCAAGACTAGTTAAGACGACTTTCCTCTAATAGTTTCTTAACAAAGCCTATAGCCAACAGATACACAATTTGACATAAATAGAGTCTTACTACATTTATACATATATAATATCACTACATAGACATAGATATATTCTTTAATGGCATCATTTGAATAGATTACAAACAAAATATGAAACATTTTAAAAAATACAGTTAAAAAAGAAAGAACAAATAGGATATAATGCGAACATTGGACACCGTCTAAGTTTGTGCTGTCGCAAGGATGTGACAGTGCTGATTTTCAGTGATGCCCAGAACTACCCAAAGTCTTGCGAGCGTAATTCTACCTTTACATGGCATTTATACAGACGAATAAAAAGAAAAAAAATATATAATACGTGTATAAATAGATTTATGTATATTATTAAATATATTATTAAATTAAAAAAAAACTATACACCTACATATATATTTCTGGTAGGTTTTGGGAGGATTTCGATGGCCATCTTCGGTGCATGGTACAGCGGAACGCACCGGCGTCCTGCACGGGGTCGAAGCACGTTAGGGTATATAAAAAATAAAAACAAATATCTTTCCAGCAATCATCGCCTCCGATCACAGAGGAGGCCCCAACTGGGATGAAACCAATCAACTACGCGGCGGCGGCGAAAGCAAACAAGCCCAAGAAGTCCACAACCCCGCCCATAACGGAGAAGCAGCCGCCCATGGTAAAGGAGAAGCCGAAACCCCTCGACAAGACCGACAAGAAGGAGAAAGTCGCTGTTAAGGAGAAGCCGAAAACCGACAAACCGAACGTGCAAAGGAAAAATTCTACCAAGTGATCGTATAATGGCAACACTGATACAACAAATGTACAAAAAGCTATATAAACAAAATGCTGATTTTTTTTCTCGACGCCGATCGCTATCGGCCGGTAGGGGTAATTTTTTTTTTGATTAGCGTGCCAAGATGTGATATCAACTTCTCCCCCAGTAGCATGCATTTTTTTCGTTTGGAAAAATTAAAAAAAAATCATAGTGTATAAAAAATATGTGAATATTTAAGATAATTGTTAGTTTTAATTAAACAATTAAAAAAAAAAACGTTATATATGTATAGTTTTATCGCTTCTAATAGGTGGACAGTGCGCTTGTTATATGGCGGGGGTGTAGCTGTTTCAAAATGTAACGTAAAAATAGATGTAAGTCAATTTTCAATGCAAATTTAACATTTAACCAATTTAGTCTGGTTAAATTTAAACCGTACATAACTTGATAGTTTATGTAACTTCTATCTTCTATATTCTGGTATCGGTTCATGCTTCTATCTAATCCTATGGCCTATATGTGATCTGGTCGATATCGCGACGAATCCATTTTACGGGTCTTTTAACTTATGCCCATCGGTGTCTGTTAGCCTTAAAATATTTAACAAAATTACTCTCCTCATTTGAAACTACGTTATGGTTAGAGATCTCAATTCAAATCCAGACATGTCTGCTACATGCAATCAAGGCAAAAATCCGGTTGGGTAATATATATTAGACGACCTATAGAATACTAATAAGTACCTTAACAGCAATAACCAAAAAATCTATCTAGTACTTGTGGAAGTACATTTACAAGCACACATCCTTGAAGTCACAGGTTAGGGGGCACAATAGCCTACGCTAGATACCCTCGTGATCAGAGCCGTTTCTTAAAATCAACCCCGAGCATTAATTCGATAATGACCTAATCTAGGGTTTGCAGTTCTCTCGGAGGATCCTTTAGATTGCTACGGATCATTCTTCCGATGCCCTATTGGCCTAATTGATATACAATTCATTAAAGCTGTGAAAGCCACTAGGGCTAACAGTAAATTGATACAATACCAACCAACTATTGTGTACGCATTTAGCGTATACATATAACGCACTGTCCGCCGCTAAAATGTCGTTTTTAAAATGTTTCTAGTGTAGTTCTTTGTGGCTGTCCATTTTATCCTAAATAGTGGTTTAAATTCACAGAAAAAAAAACACGTCTACCCGTACAGTCGCCAGCATGAGACGCTTTATAAATCAGCTTATCGAACCGTTGGTTAGAACATAAGGGTCAAACATCAGATATGCTATAGCATATTACTCTAAAAATGCCGTATGAATCCTTTGGATTAACAGCAATTATGACCCATAAAAATACGATTAAAGATTTTAAACTTAGGCGGAAGGTAATTCAATTAAATACGAAAATTATTGATTTCGCATGTCCATCTTTCATGTGTTACCTGCTATTTAAACTTTAACAATAACTTTTTTTAAAAAACATATAATGAACTCCCTTTGACCGTGTATAACGTAGAGCTGCTCGAATAGTCGACGATCAGGGTCTTTCCGATCGACTCGACCCTCTGAGTCTGCGAAGAGATGTTTGTTCTCTTTGCATCCTGTATCGGATTTACCATGGGGAGTGTTCTGAGGAATTGTTCGGAATCATCCCAGCTACCGATTTCCATTACCGCACATCTCGGCAGAATTCCAAATTCCACCGCCACCATCTTGATGGTTGGCGTTCAACGACTGTACGTTTTTCGCGTAACTTTCTCCCACGCACTGCCAATTTGTAGAATCAACTGTCGCCAGCGGTGTTTCCGAACGTTTACGATTTAGGGACCTTCAAGAAACGAGCCTATTCCTATCTCAAAGGTCGGCAACGCACCTACAGCTCCTCTGGTGCTGTGGATGTTCATGGGCGACGGTGATCACTTAAGATCAGGTGAGCCGTATGCTCGTTTGCCACTTTTCATATAAAAAAAAAAAAAAAAAGTTCGTAAAATGAGCCAAAAATTGATGCGGTTGCGTCTTTTTATTACGGAGTTCCCATAGCCACCTTCCAGATTCATCATCAGATCAGCTCTATGTCAATATATATTGCATTGTCATCCGATTGATGCATACAAAATTTCAGCTCAATCGGAAACCGGGAAGTGTATTTAACTTGGTAGATTTGATTACAGACAACAAGACAGCTGCATTTAAAACTTGTAAAAATAGCCTTAAATTTTTCTACATCCGTTCATCTCTTCTGGCGTGATCGAGTTACCAACTCATATTTATAATAGTGGGATGTAATATAGTGATGTTTGTATGAAAGATCGCATGTTTGCGACTGTCCGGCTCTAGACTAGTATGTTTAAAAAAAATGTATATTAGACAACGCACGTACGTGTCACATGGGTATTCAATATAACTATTAGTTGTTAAGATTATCCTAGGATTAGCTGTGAGTGATTTTTCAATAACTTTTTATTAAATTTTTGCTCCCCGTAGAGACAACCGGTGTTGCTAGATGCGAAAAATTGACAGCTCATTGACCGTTTTCACGTTAGTACTTTCTGTAGGTTTCCGTGTTTCTAGAATTGTTATGTACGTCCTAGGTTAGGTGGATTCGTATAACGTTGAGTTATTTTAGGATTAGATTAGGTATTTCGGGACGACATGCAGACTATTTTTTAAATATAATTAATTGTTGATTTAATTTTTAATCTATCCATTATATCACTACGTTTTAGTCGATGGGAGACATTGGGTTTGTGTTTATTTTATTGTCTTATCAGATGTGTGAATGTATTATTTTGAATGTTCTTGAAATATGTTGATTTCGAACGATATGCCTACAAAAATATGTTCTTGCATTTAAATACATTTCACTAAGGGAGTCTCCCTTCATCATTATTGAAATGTGGGCGACATAATCAAAACAAATTACATTTATTTTGTTGGCAAGCGGCCTTATTAAAAGTATAATTTTAGTGAAAAAAGCCTTATTTTCCTGTTCCGTGGTTAATAATTGTGTGTAAAAGTATTGATAATTTTTATTTTAGTTTGTTCTATTATACGACAGAACGGGCTGTCAAATTGACGCGTTGTAAAATATTCCCGCCTTTTTCAATGTCATTATTATTTGTTTATGACATTGTCGCTGGAAAATTCACGTTTCGTCTAGAATTTACATATAAGCTTATATGATATAGGACTACACATCTATTTAAACTATTAGATATGTGTTTTTTTTAATAAACTAATGTTTTCCGACTATTTCTGGTGTTTGTCATCGGCAGTGCAGGCGATTCTATAAATGGAATACACAAAATATTTGTGCCTTAATTGTAAAAAAAAACACGTGTACGGATTGAGTGTTTTTAATGAATTATTTTCATGGTATGATGTCGCTTGCAGATGGTTTTTGTGTCAATTAAATTTTGTCAGAGTATAAATTTGAGTGTCGTTTTATAATAGAAATTGTATAGATTCAGTAATTTACGTATATTAAGTTGTTTACATGTAGATTCTAACTGTAGCAGTATCCAAACTGTTAGGTGCTACATGCTTTTGCATATAATTTGACATCTTTTTTTATTTGTTATCGATTAATTTTATAAGTATAGAATATTTAGTTACATGCCTATATATCGCACTATTCGTGGACAAAATACGCAAATGGGTCCTATGAACTTTTCAGGAACGTAAAACAACAGAGTGGAGAATTGCAATGTCATAGAGATTTATATGTCCAATGGTCCTTAATAGCGTGAAAAACTCAAGCTCCAGTACTTTGGTCACATAATGCGTAATAACAAATACGAACTTTAGTTGTGTTTACGGGGGAGGGAGGGGAGAGGGGAATCTTCAACAAGATACCCCGCCTCCTGGGGAAGGTGGGTTATGTGGGGTTCTTACCCACAAAACTCTCCCTCCCTCCCCCCGGTGGCCCATCCTCGGTGCATGGTGAGGGGTGACACTGTGCTCTTGGTCGAGCAGGTCCCGGGACCCCACCCCGGTGCTCTCGCAGTGCAAGAAGGCGATGCCGCCTACTTCCCGGGCCCACTTTAGCGGACGACAAAGACCCTTGTCGGCCAGTGAACCCGAGGCCCCGTTTAGTAGCCGAGGATCCGGTTATGTCCTACCCTAAGGCCATACAAAGTTAACAACGGTCACGAATAATTAAAACTAGTAACACATAAATATAATTTAATGTGTGTTTAACAGTAAAAAAATAGTGGCAGGCTAAGGATTGTCGTTAAGAATTCATACTACCAATCTTTGGCGGTAACCGAATCTTTGTCGGTACTAATAAATAAATTTATACGTACATATTATATGTTTGTACATACAATTGTATGTATTACGAGCAAGTATGTTGAAAAATATAGGGCGTTGGCGGGACAATCGTTTGACAAATTGTTTTTAGGTTATGTATCTGTCATTGAACTATCATTTTGGCGGGAACTTGTATCTACTGAACTTTTAAGACTGTACGAGACAGAACCCATGTCTTATAACTGAATTTATTTTATTTTGCTGTACAATTTTGTTTTTGTAAATATACTTGTGTTTTGTTTGATTAAAATTTTCCGTGGAACGTTTATAAAATGTTCGCCATGTATATATATTGTCCTATACTGTATTGCCATCAAATATACTCTTTACAACTATATACTACAAATGAATGTTACCTGATGCTATACGTGTCTCTGTCTGTCTGTACGTCGTCCTGGGGTCAAAAGCTCACGTATTTTAAAATGAAAAAAAAAATTATGATTACATGTAATTATATCGATTCATTGATTTGTCACAATATAACGATTTAAAAATGTGTATAGACAAATTCCCAATATATGTAAAATATTACGATCATGTTGGTTTTTATTTCAAACCTGTCACCAAAAAGTTAATGACGGTAGAAAGAGAGAGCTAAGTTTCGTATATTATAGTGTAGTAGGGTCAAGACAGAGAGGTGCGACCGCACACTTTCTCATAGCCAGTTACGTTTCGTATATCTAAGACACAGTGCAGGTCTATTGTCTGTATCACACAGTAGGAGCAAGAGAGAGCAGTGCGCGAGCACATTTTCTTTCTCTCTCTCGTAGCCAGTTACGTTAAGTATATCTAAGACACAGTGCAGGTCTATTGTCTGTATCACACAGTAGGAGCAAGAGAGAGCAGTGCGCGAGCACATTTTCTTTCTCTCTCTCGTAGCCAGTTACGTTAAGTATATCTAAGACACAGTGCAGGTCTATTGTCTGTATCACACCGTAGGAGCAAGAGAGAGCAGTGCGCGAGCACATTTTTTCTCTCTCTCATAGCCAGTTACGTTTCGTATATCTAAGACACAGTGCAGGTCTATTGTCTGTATCACACCGTAGGAGCAAGAGAGAGCAGTGCGCGAGCACATTTTCTTTCTCTCATAGCCAGTTACGTTAAGTATATCTAAGACACAGTGCAGGTCTATTGTCTGTATCACACCGTAGGAGCAAGAGAGAGCAGTGTGCGAGCACATTTTCTTTCTCTCTTTCTCTCATAGCCAGTTACGTTAAGTATATCTAAGACACAGTGCAGGTCTATTGCCTGTATCACATTGTATATTATATATACATATAGATGGAGTTAAAGAAGTTTAACTTCAGTCGGGTGATCTAAAGCACTCTCGTTTTTTTTCTTCATTCATTTATTAACATTTTTATTCATACATCGTGTACAATAACTTAAGTGTATAAGGAATACATTTTTATGGTACCTTCTATAAAAAAAAATATATTTAAGCCATACCCATTGCAATCATCCGTCACCGTTTATTCTGTTTAACCGACTACCAATAAAAGTTCAATTCTTCTGTATTATTCTTATTTTTGTGCACTAAAAACTCTGTCTTTGGAACGGTTTTGAATTTTTCTGCGTAAAAGTGTGTTCAATTAGGTCCCATGTTTTGTTTTTTTGAGTCCTAAAATATACAATGAACTATAAATATTGTATGTTTGTTGATTGTGATTTTGTTTAGGTTTATGACAATCTATGACCAGTGTTAGCTGGCAACACCTGACACCCAGCGATTGTTATACATAATAACTACTTCCAATGATATCTTAATAATTTACCTGAACCTTATTGTATCTTTAATTCATAATCAATAATTTAGTTGATCGTCACATGAACTTGTCATTGTAAACAATAGTTTAACTTTATTAGTTCCTAATCTGACTTCTAATTAATTTTGTATAAAGATTGTGAGGACGCACAGTTGTGACGATATTCGTTTTAAATGATTCTTTGTACAACGTTACGCTGTCTCAATAAAGCGAGTGTATTAGTTGTTGGACTATTTTATTCTACGAGACCTACAAATTATAACACCAGGTAGGTACTAAATAACAACGACCACGAATGTGGGGAAAATATTTTTTTTTTCAGAATTATTACTAACATTTTTTTTGACCATTTCAACTAAGCTTAAGCTTGTGCTATAAGAACCTACGACCGTACGATTCGAAGACCCTAAACCATTTAGACCAGAGATTCCCAACCTTGTGCCCGAACGACTCGTACGTGCTCGCCACTATTCGACACAGACTGATTTTTTTTTCTTAAACATTAATTAAAATGTAATTTATTACTACGTTTTGTAAATACATTTCTCTGGGTGTATGCAATATGACTAATAATTTTAATATTTTGAAAGATTTTATTATTTATTAATAAATTATGAATATAGGAAAATATGTGATGGGAATGAGAATGAGTTATGGAAGGAGTTGGTCGATTAAAAATCGGTGGTGCTCGCCACTAGACCGATATTTTAGAATGTGCTCTTGGGTATAAAAAGGTTAAGAACCCCTGCATTAGTCTATTGACAAAAATTGAAAGAGAACGTCTAAATATTTGACTGGATATGAAATTGATTTTTGTGTCCATTAGTCATACTTGTCGTTTAGAGATCTTATATATACATAGATGTACAGGTGGACAACCTAATTCAACGTCCAAGAGTAAGTGTATATATATATATAGTAGGGTAGGTAGGGAATTTTTTCGTCCCATGATCAAAGGTGTCATTAGCACTGTCGTCTGTCTTCGTTTCCGGAAGCGGTCTCTAACATACGGTATATATACATACATATACAGGCTGTCCCGTAATTCAACGTCCTACAGTAAGTGGGTAAGGTAGGTACGGATTTTTTCCATCCTATCATCAAGTGTCAATAGTTCTGTCATCTGTCTTCGTTTCCACAAGCGGTCTCTAACACCTGTATATATACATACATGTACAGGATGTCCCGTAATTCAACGTCCAAGAGTAAGTGGTTAGGGTAGGTAGAGAATATTTTTACTGTTCCTACCACTACCCGCAATGGTAGCGCACGAGTTGACTTTTTTAGGCTACTTAAATATAAAAAAAAATACCATATATTGCATGAACATCCCTAGCTCTTATAATGTCTTTATACAGATGCCCTGTGCCCAGCAGTGGGACATATATAGGCTGTAACTTTGTATATATATGATGTTGTTGTACCTCAAATACATCCGGAGACGATACATCAGCTAGTTCAATGTAACGCACCAGCTGTCGTCCAAAGTATAAACCGGTTTCTCCTCCACCTCCACCGCCAGCTCTGGCTGACATTCCACTTTCTCACTCTTGCCGATCAGCCCGACAAGTTCCACGTACTTCTTCTTCTGCTCCTCAGTCATTGTCGCCGTGTCGTGGTACTTCAGATGGTAGTTAAGGTGGCTGGACTGTTTGAATCTCTTCTCGCAGATCCCGCACTGGAATGGCGATACGTTAGTATGCGTTCTCATATGCTGCTTCAAGTGTACCGACTGGCAGAAGGTCTTGTTGCAGATGACGCAGCGGTACGGTCTGATCTTAGTGTGGATGCGGAAGTGCTGGTCGAGGCCCGACTTCTGAGTGAAAGATTTGGTGCACACAGTGCAGGTGTAGGGACGGTAGCCGGTGTGCATCCTGGAGTGCTGCTGCAGCCCACTCTGTTGGGTGAACCTCTTGTGGCAGACGGTGCACTCGAAAGGCCTCAACTTGACGTGCGCGCGCGCGCTGTGCTCCAAGAGCTCCTTGTCGCTCTGAAAGCTGATGCAGCATATCTGAAAGATAAATCAGTTCATTTGTTAGACCAATTATAGACCCTCTCGAGTCACATCTTTGCCGATCCCTCTGAGAATCGTGGTCATTAGAGGCCCTCAAACGGCCAATCTGCCTCCATCGACTTCGGTCCGAGGTAGCCCTCACCAGCTGGTAGAGATTAGGAGAGGAGTTGGCACCTTTTACTTGATCAGACCATCGTGTTGGCGTCAAGCCTCTTGTTCTCTTGCATTCTGTATTGCCAACGATGACCAGCTTTTCAAGCCATCCTGTCTACTCATTATATGCCAAAAGAAAAGTACTCACTGTAGACACGCTGTGGATAGTCAGGTCTTTATGACGAGTTGGGAGAGAACGTGCGCTTGGCAGTGCACGGTATTCATAGCATAGGCCAACGATGACCAGCTTTTCAATGTTGCCATCGTCTCGGGTCACAATGTTATCGCAAATAGAGTAGACCCGAGCCGAGGTGTCTTGCGCAAGCTGTGCTAGCCAAGAAACCGGTGAAACTGTAGAGGCTCTGATAAGCGCAGTGCAGGGAAATTACAAACGAATAAAGAACCTGCCCAGACCTCTTTGTACAAGGCCCAAGGTCTCCCGGTAGGCTGGTAGCTGTATTTGACAGTTCAAAAAGAGGAGTGCTCCGATCGTCAAACTTAACAGGATTACTCGCCACCCTGAAGGTACTGTTCAAGTAAGAAAGAAAATGTGTGTGCGCGCCTCGGTCAGTTAAAAAGCAAATGTGATCAAAGTACAAATACGGTGTAGGTAATCTTAGAGACACTTACATCGCACGAATATAGCGCCTGCGCCTCGCTGTCGACGTTGAGCGGCTTCTCGCAGACCTGGCAGCGGTGCCCCTTGCGTCTCCTGGTGTGCTCGTCTCTGTAGTGCGTGGAGTACTCGCAGCACGAGAAGAAGATCTGGTGGCACGTGCCATCCGCCACCAGGTTCGACGGCTGGAGACATTCGAACGGACCTCTGCGGATTGCAGCACTATCAGACCACCCCAATCCTAATAACTTTATAGATAGACTCCCTAACTCCTGAACTATGACATTATTCTAGGGTACTATTTTGGAAATAACGAAAACTTAAGAAACTTTAGGCTATCTCGCGGCGCTCGTGTGCAGAATGGGTAGGCTGAAAACCAGCATTGTGTGATAGGGTTGTTCATGCCAAAAATACATCGATATAATATATCGTGATATTGGATCGATAGTACGCAATATAGACATAGACATTTATTTATTGGCATCACAATACAAAAACACATCACAGACTGAATATAACACACATTAAAAAATAATGAAAAATAGACAAAACACAGTTAAAGTTACACGGACAAATAATACAAAACATATGATGCCAATATCGGACACCGTCTCAGCATATGCTGTCACAAGGATGCGACAGCGCTGATTTTCAGCGGTGCCCGGGACTACCTAAAGACGTGCGCGCGCAATACTACTTTTATATGGAATATTATTATTATATTGTATTAATATATCGTTATTTTTAATAAGTCGATATTGGCTATGTATCGTATCTGTCAGTCCTGACATGCGCCCCATATTTGGTTATTAGTGATGAAATATATCGATATAAATATCGAAATTAGATGATTCGATAATATCGGATCTATTTTGTTCTTTTTTTATGTTGTTTCTGTTTACTTTTGTTTATGTTGTTTTTTTGTCTTGTATTACCTGTTGTTTATGTGTTCTTGCGTCTAATAAATGTTTTTTCTATTCTATTCTATGGATATATCGCATTCATTTTTTCTTTTACTTTATTAAATTGTGTGTCTTATTATTCTATGTTATGTATTTTTATTTACAAAGGATGGTAATAATAAGCCTTACTATTAATTATTATAGAGGTATTTTTTGGGACGCACTAACACAGTTGGCCAGAGAGGCTGGCCTTGACTGCTTCATCGGATTGAGAGATGGCATGGCTCTTAGGTCACTTAGCCTGAACCTCTATCGCTAGTAACGCCTCCCCGGTGGCCCTTTCCTCGGTGCATGACGAGGGGCTCCGGGATCTCACGTGGAACGCACCGGAGCCCCTCTGCTCTGTCCAGGAGCGTACGTCCCGGGGGGAGGTTACTGTGCCCTCGCAGCGCAAGGCGACACGAGCCAGCCGATGTCGCCTTCTTCCCGGGTCCACTTTGGTTGGACGACGCAGGCCCACGTGTAGCCCAGTGAACCCGAGGCCCCTTTTAGTTGCCTTGTACGACAGGCAGGGGATACCGTAGTCTTATTCTTGAGAGCTCAGAACTACAGGGCTGATCGCTAGTAACTCGACACAAGGGTCCCCCCGGTGAGGGGTAACCTCGGCTTGGACGGTTACTATGTTACGTAAGCATTCCGATCCGAGGGCGCCCGAGAGGGTCGAACCACGACTCGGTCCCTTGCTATTTTACTGACCTATATTATAGAGCGTATTAGTTGATCATACTCACGTTATAGGCTCCGGCTCTTTATCCTTTTTCGGTGTGTTGGACTTTGTGTGTTTTTCCTTCTTATCCTTATCAGATTTCTCTGTTTTTTTCTTTTTCTCCTCCGGCCCGTCTTCCGACTTCACTATGATGTAGCTGACGTTATTGGACGCGAGACTCATAAGGCTGGTGGGCGTCATATTCGCGATCAGCTCCTTCGTCCTCTCCCCAATTTTCCTCTTCTCCTCCAATTTGTCGACAGGTTTTTTGGGCTGGTGAGACACATTAAAGTTAAAGTAACAGCCTTTATATATGTCCCACTGTTGGGACTTCTCTGTAAAGAGAGTATAAGAGCATAGTCCGCCACGCACACCTAGTGACTTGGCAGACTTCACATGTCTTAGTAAAAATTTCTAGGACATGTACGTTTCCTCACGATGTTTCCCTTCACAGACGGGCGCGTGGTGAATCAGCATCAGTAAAATTGCAACAACAAATTGTATTATTGCCGGCACCGGGGATCGAACTCGGGTTGCTAGCGTACTATGTACAACTTTAGGCGACCACACAGAGCTACCATGGTTCTTCATCATATACTTTAGTCAAATTCTGGCCGTAGAGTGGTGATCGAAGGCTGGAACTCCCTTCAACTGGGATAAACTCACTCACCAATGTGGTCGCGGTCCAAAGAGCGCGGTCACCATGCACGTAAGCCTCCGTGTGTTCCATCCTGGCGTGGTTATTAAGGGCGACGTCACTCGCGAAGTTCTTGCTGCACATCTTGCAAGTGACAACGACTTCTGCCTCATCATCAGCAGGCATGTCTTTCTGAAGACGATCAAGTAGCATTAGACCGCCACACTGAAGACTGGACTTCATACAAAAAGTATTTGTTTATATCGATATTATCTTTTCAATGTATCGATGTTTTTGAGCGATATTTAATATTTAGATATATCGATATAAAATTCCAAGTATCGAAAAGGTATAAAAACCTTATTCAAACCCATAAACATTGATGTGATAATTTTTTTTAATGGTTTTGTATTGACTTATTAAAAATGATGTCTATTGATTGGTGTTTATCAAGTTTTGTAAGATGATTTAGAAGTAGATTGGCATAAATAAATTAATTTTTACGAATATTCTCCGTCAAATCATATCGATACTTTATTGCATTATCGACATCCCCACCATACATCGTAATGTTGTATCGTTATATAGCATAGACAAAACAGTTGCAGCTTATCAGCCAGTGTGAAAGTTCACAGGTCACAAGTACTACAATTTCCTCATTTCGATGGTAGGGTATCCATTGCTGGTCTATAACTTAATTACTTAACACCACATAAGATGCCACCTGCTAAGTAAAACCCTTAATATAATTACTTAACACTTGAATAGACGCAGAACATATACTAGCAGTATATATACTAGCAAAAACAAAAACCGACTTCAAATCGAATCAAACATTAAACGCTATTACGCGCTGACCCCTCGTTGTATATCCGAATTATCGTAGAAATATTAAGAAATAGAATTAATCAGAACCTAATCAAACTACTCTCGAAGTGCATCCTTTCCAATAAAACAATGAATCATCGAAATTGGTTGATGTGATATTGACTTTACAAAGACTTTATGCTTTTCTCATAAATACCATTGTCAAAATTTGCAAAATTGAACCACATGGGGAGCACCAGCTTCCAAACAAAAAGAATCATCAAAATTCGTTAACCCAGTTGAAAGTTATGAAGCAACAAACATAAAAAAAAGAGACAAATTGTCTCAGTTTGGTTGTCGGTTGAAAATAACAACATAAATCATAATGCAATGATTGTGTACAATGGAGATCAACTAGAATCTCACAAATTGTGGAATCAGTTGTCATCAACTGTTTCCGAACCAAAATGACTTGGGAACTGTCAAGAAATTAGCCTAATCATTCTTCGAAGACTTGCAGCACCACTGATGTTGTGAATAATCAACGAGACAGTGATCACTTAAGATCTCTTTACAATATCACCATACTAATTATGGCAAAAATCCATTTTAACAAGATTACCCGCCTGTACAATGAAAACTTCTGTGTAGTAAATATTTTTCATCTATCAAAAAGCAACTTTAAAAATAAAATCTATGTACTTAGTGTAATTTAATTAAAATAAGCACTAACATGTATAAGAACGTAATCATGTTTGACTCTTCATAATTCAAGTACTTAACTTAGTAAACTTAACTCATAAATTGTCTCTGATAATGTAGTTATGCACATGTCGGTTAATTTATCTGTTTTGTGTCTAATTGTTTTATATTTTCCTATGTAACTGTCAGATTAAATTTAACTAATATATACTAGTCTTTACTATTATTAATAAATAAAAGTGTAAACTTGTCTGCCTCATTTTTCTATAAACACAAAAGAAAACATACCTTCGCCTTAGTCAAGGGTACCAGATTTACAGATCTCAAATTATCAGCCATTGTACCTGAAATTTACCAATTTTCCATTATAGCATATAATTATATAAATATATTTATATTATTCTATTTCCACAAACCCAAAATGAAACTCAACAAAGGAGTAGAATAATTTGTCCGCAACATTCCCTCCTATTACAACATGAGTATTTTCAAGAGTAGAGTGAATTGTCATTTAACTAAACTAGTTCCTTATCATCCAGGACAGCATTAAGTGGAATTGTGGTCAAAGAACTGGCTTAGAAAGTATATAAAAAATAATTGCAAGTGTTGTTTTAATGTTGCTTCGACCAAAGGCTCGAGTTATAAGACCTTTAATAAAATATATTTATGCGCAGAACTTCTTAGTATATAATACCCTTAATATGATGGAACCCAGAGTCCCTCAACATGCACTGAGGAAGGGCCAACGGGGAGATTTAGAACTTCACATAACAAGATACCCCACCTTCTGGAGGGAAGGCAGGTCATCTTGTTGAAGATTTTCCCCCGTTAACAAAAAAGGTACTATTGCTTACATTAAACTATAGGATTATGTAAAATTAACAATATCTCTTCATCCACAAAATATTATTCTAATATGAAGAGATATATGGGCTGTTCAGATGGGCACAAGCCTTGTCTATAAAATGCTACATAATATTTACTACCAGAGCAAATGTCTTAGAAATATTATAATAGACAGGCTTTTGTTCCACTATAGCACTAGCAAACTTAGGATAGTAGCATATGCCATTAGAAGTAAACAATTACACACTTCCACTGACATTAATATTATTTTAATATTTTTTTACCACTCACTATCCTGAAAAACAGTATTAACTTTTAGGAAAACGACAAAACAATGTCAATTAGTTGTATATGTGCAGTGCGCTAAAAACATTTCAATAAATACAATAAAAATTTTAAGCATGAGATCTAGAATAATTGTATCCAGTAATATAAAAAGAGTTCTACTTAATGTATTATATGTCTACAATACAAACGTAACAATCGTTTATACTTATGTAAGGCTTACCTTTAGTTTCTTTATAATTTTTTAAATTCGCATAAAAACAGCGGGAAAAAATGACAAAATAACTTTTTAATATTTGGCGACGTTACCTATACACTCAGAAAATCATAATCGTCTTAAACAAAAAAAAATAAAGACACTAAAACACTTGTTTAAGCAACTACAGCTATTCACTGAAACGCTAAAATATAGGGAAAATCGAAAATATTTACAAATAAAACAAAATCTTGTCCTCACCGTCACACAACAGAGAGGCGTTTGTTTTTTTTAATTAAAAAAAAGAACGAGTCGAAAAAGAAAAAAGTAAAAGCTATGGTGAATCATAAAATGTCAAATTGACAACACAATTATTTTTAATTGCTCGATTGATCACATAATAAATAGATACTAAGAAATTTAAATACGTGTTATGAAATAGAACAGTATTACAGAACTTATTTTTCAGAAATAGAAAACGAAGCCGCCATTTCGTGATTCTAAATATAACAAGCAATTACGTAGTTCATTGCATACAGACGTTTAATCTTGGAGATACATTGTTATACCTTTGTCTATGGTTATAAAAGCAAAAGCTTCAAGTTGTGGAATAATGTGTACCCTTATTTATTTTACGATAAAATAATATATTCATTTAAAGATGTTTACAATTTTTAAATGTTTATTATTAGTATAAAACTTTTGGATTATATGAAATTGTTTCATATTGATTTATGGTGATTATAAGCTGTCTCCTGTAATCTTTCGAAGATCTTTTATGTACGTATGTATCTCTTATACGTATATAATTTTAGGTACAGAGCGTATTCAAGCCTCTTTTTGTATTTTATTGTTAGCCCTTAAAGCTTTCACAGTTTCACCTAGGGAGATTCGGGAGCAAAAGGCCCGGATAGTGGTTTGTATTTCATTGTCTTGAGTCAAGAGCGACGAGAGACCAAAGTGCCAAATGAAAGGCAGATTTCTAGTTTATATTTAATTAATATTTAATCTGTTCTCGTAGATTTTTTTAACGTTTATATATATAAAATAAGGATCGATACATATAGCAGTGATAAAGTATAATTATTTATTATCAATTAATTAATGTAAATCCCAACATTCCTTTATACGTTTAAACATTCTACTAGAATATAAATGAATTAGAAATCCTATGTTAGTAGTGCGTCACATAAACATCCAAGACAGGATATTTTGATTTCCTGTATCATGTTTTTTTAATTATTAAAAATAAAAAACCTCTTGGCACTTTTTGTTAACATAAAGAAAAAAATGATACTCGTTTAAATAAATGACAACAAAATAAAAATACCATATGCGTCAGAATTTCAGCCTCCGGGTAGAGTTTATGATAGAAATTTTTAAATTTCTGCCTAACGCAATTGATGACATAAGTAAATGTTGCCATATTAGTATTTCTTGTTCGCGTGTGATAAATAAATCTCCTTTGTGCCTTCTTTGTTCTTTATGAATAATCGTGACTTCTAAACATCCGTCAATATATCATAGTAATATCTCTAATATAGCAATATCAAAACTATTAAACGATGACATTATTAAACCGAGCATATCGCCTTGGCGCGCTCAGGTACTCATAGCTGGTGGAGGCGCTCATCCTAAGAGGTTGGTTGTCGTTTACTCTAGAACCATCGACAAGTTTACTTGTTTGGATGCATATCCGCTGCTTAATATAGACTTTATAGTCTCTAAAGTAGCAAAATTCAATCACTTTAGTCAGAATGACCTCAAAGTGCTTATCACCAAGTAGCTACTTTAGTAAAGGAAAAAATATACACAGCGTTCGGAGCCTTCGGCAAATTATGGCAGTTCAAACGAATTCCTTTTGGGGTCAATAATGGAGATGATGCTTTTCAACGCACTCTCGAATATATTATTGACAAGGAACATTTGCATACCTGGACGATGTATCAGTCTGCGGTAAAAATAAACAGGACCACGACAAAAACCTACAGAAAATAGAGAAATTTATGGCCGCTGCGAAGAAATACAACTCAATTAGTCTTCTTATACTGTGAAAAACAACACAATGGCTTTTTTGAGTCCAAAGATATACTATGAACTATAAATATTGTATGTATGTTTGTTGATTGCGATTTTGTTTAGGTTTATGACAATCTATGACCATGTAGGTACTACATAACAACGAGCACGAATGTGGGTAAAAGAATTTTTTTTTCAGAATTATTACTAACATTCTTGTTAACCATTCCAACTAAGCTTTAGCTTGCGCTAGGAGATGGTTCACGTCAATAGTCCAATGGATACGAACCTATGACCTTACGATTCAAAGACCCTAAACCATTAAGCCAGAGGTTTCCAACCTTGTGCCCGAACGACTCTTATGTGCTCGCCACTATTCAACACAGACTGATTTTTTTTCTTAAACATTAAATAATAATGTCAATTACTACTACTTTTTGTAAAAGCATTTCTCTGAGTGTATGCAATTTGAATAAAAAAATTATTATTAATAAGCTAGCATACCCAGCCCGCTTCGCCGGGCTAAATTTTGCTTTATTTTATTTAAACAATAAACTTATATCATCAAATATATAATTTAACTCTCACAATATATTAAATTAGTCATTTCCCTCCTTATTCATTCTCTTCTCGAATGGGTGAAGATAATTACCTACACCCATGTACATATCAGTAAATACAATACCATTCTTATCATTTATACAAACACATATCGGGCTCAAGTTAATGTCAGAAATCAAAGTACGACGTATGGATTGGGCTTTGTAAATGTTAATTATCTGTGAATTAAGGGCATTAATAAATACTTATGAAGCAATTTAAAAGTTGGTCACAAATAAGGAATAATTATAATGACTCTACCTGATGTTCATGAAATACAGTAAACATAAAATATTTCGCACTTCCAGATGATCTCACGGTAATGATATTTTTTTAATAATAATAATAAACCATTTATTCGAACCAGCACACAGAAATAGACAAAAATGAAACAAGAAGAACTTATCTACTAACAATAAAAAAAAAACATTTCCTTAAATACTAATTAAAATAGGTAAAAAATAAATAAAAGATAAAATAAAAAAAAAGAAACCAAGTAAATACGAAAACTTGATCTATGTGGTTGCGATGCTGGATCGAATAGGTACCAGCTCAGCATTGTGTTGGCTGTGAAGCCAACGCTGGTATTCTGCTGGTACCTATGCCTTCCCGTCTGGCCGTGTTCTGTGCTCAGGTATTATGTGGACGATTTACCAAGATTAAAGTTAAGTTAAAAAGTGCAAGTACAATATAAATGACACAAAAAGGATACTCAAAGCTTTTTATTTCGGGAGAGGATAAAACGGGCTATGTTTATAAATAGGAATAAATAGATAATGAAAATTTGAAATTACGGCAACAATTCTTATTTAAATATTAGAAAAAATGAACATTTATTTATGAAAATTATTTATATGACATTTCCAGGGTGATAAAATTGAACTTCATATTTTGAATAAATATTAACTTTTTTTTTTTTTTGTTAACGAGGAGGAAATCTTCAGAAAGATACCCCGCCTTCTGGGGGGAAGACGGCGGTTATGTGGGGTTTTTACCCACTAAAACCTCCCAGTGGCCCTTCCTCGGTGCATGGTGAGGGGCTCAGGATCTCCAGTGGAACGCACCGGAGCCCCTCTGCACTGTGCTCATAGAGAGCACTTCCCGGGGGAGGTTACTCCCTCCCCCCCTGTGCCCTCGCAGTGCAAGGCGACACGGGCCAGCCGATGTCGCCTTCTTCCCGGGTCCACCTTGGCGGACGACAAAGGCCCCCACCCTTGTCGCCCAATGAACCCTTTTAGTCGCCTTCTACGACAGGCAGGGGATACCGTAGTCTTATTCTTGAGAGCCCAGAACTACAGGGTTAAGAATAAATATTAACTTAAAAGATGTATTTGACAGTTCAAAAAGAGTAGTGCTTTAATCGTCACCAAACTATTAAAGCAGCTACTTCGTCGAATGGATTCCTAATAATGTCGAAACTGCCGTCTGCGATATCCCCCCGCGAGGGCTCAAGATGTCTGCAACGTTTTGCAACTGAACTGTTTAAGAGGATATCTGAGCAGTTTACCGCCATTTTTAGAAGGAAAGCTTTCCTTCATTGGTATACCGGTGAAGGTATGGATGAAATGAAATTCACGGAGGCAGAGGGCAACATGAATGACCATACATGTACAGGATGTCCGGTAATTCAATATCCTACAGGAAGTAGGTAAGTTAGGGAATATTTTTTCCATCCCATCATCAAAGGTGTACTGTTGTCTGTCTTCGTTTCCGGAAGCGGTCTCTTACATTCTGTATATATACAAACATGTACAAGTTGTCCCGTAATTCAACGTCCAAGAGTAAGTGGTTAGAGTAGGTAGAGAATTTTTTACTGTTGCACAATGGTAGCACACTAGTTGACTTTTCTTCTAACATCCCTAGCTCTTATAATGTCTTTATATAGATGCCCGGTACCCAGCAGTGGGACATATATAGGCTGTAACTTTGTATATATATGATGTTGTTGTACGTCAAATACATCCGGAGACAATAATTCAGCTAGTTCAATGTAACGGACCAGCTGTCATCCAAAGTTAAAACCGGTTTCACCTCCACCTCCACCGTCAGTTCTGGCTGACATTTCACCTTCTCACTCTTGCCGATCAGCCCAACTAGCTCCACGTACTTCTTCTTCTGCTCCTCAGTCATTGTCACCGTGTCGTGGTGTTTCAGATGGTAGTTAAGGTGGCTGGACTGTTTGAATCTTTTCTCGCAAATCCCGCACTGGAATGGCGATACGTTGGTATGCGTTCTCATATGCTTCTTCAAGTGTACCGACTGGCTGAAGGTCTTGTTGCAGACGACGCAGCGGTACGGTCTGTACTTAGTGTGGATGCGGAAGTGCTGGTCGAGGCCCGACCTCTGAGTGAAGGATTTGGTGCACACGGTGCAGGTGTAGGGACGGTAGCCGGTGTGCAATCTGGAGTGCTGTTGCAGCACACCCTGATGGGTGAACCTCTTGTGGCAGACGGTGCACTCGAAAGGCCTCAGCTTGACGTGCGCGCGCGCGTTGTGCTCCGAGAGCTCCTTGACGCTCTGAAAGCTGACGCCGCATATCTGAAAGATAAATCAGTTCATTCGTTAGACTCGGGTCACAACTTTGTCGTTCTCTCTGAGGATCGTGGTCACTAGAGGCCCTCAAATGGACAATCTGCCTCCATCGACTTCGGTTCGAGGCAGCCCTCACCAGCTGGTAGAGATTAGGAGAGGAGGTCTCGTGCGATCCATGGCCCTCTACGGGGCGCCCGTGTGGTGTAACCGCTTCACGGACGTCCGGCGCTGCAGAGCTAAGCTTCTTAGCCTGCAGCGCAAGATGGCCATTCGGATCGCACGAGGATACCGTACGGTATCATACCCGGCGGCCACTATCCTGGCTCGGTTCCCGCCGCTCGACATTTTCTCGTCCGGGCCGCCCCTGGATGCGGGAGAGGTGCGTCGGCAGGAGCACAGGCGGGCGATAGAGGTCTGGCGCGAGCGGCTCTCGGAGCGTCGTTGCTCGCGCCAACGCATCGTCTGTGCCTTCCTGCCGAACTTCGAAGCCTGGCTTCGCAGGAGGAACGAGGCGCACGTCCTACCGCCTGACACAGGTACTCACCGGGCACGGGTGCTTCGGTGAGTAGCTGAACAGGATAGGGTGCGAACCGACCGCGCAATGCCACCATTGTGGCTGTGACCGGGATTCCGCGCAGCACACGCTAGCCGTGTGCCCCGCGTGGGAGGCCGAGCGGCGGATCCTGGTCCAGCATATCGGGCAAGACCTCCGGCCGGCGGCAGTAGCGGCTGCGCTGGCGGGGAGATCAAAATGGAAGGCGCTGGTCTCCTTCTGCGAGTCAGTAATGACCCAGAAGGAGACCGCAGAACGGGATCGGGAGAGGGCCGATCCCGTTCGGAGATGGCGCAGGCGGGCCGGTGGCAGACCGGCCCGCAGCCCTGTAGTTCTGGGCTCTCACGAATAAGACTACGGTATCCCCTGCCTGTCGTAGAAGGCGACTAAAAGGGGCCTCGGGTTCACTGGGCGACAAGGGTGGGGGCCTGAGTCGTCCACCAAAGTGGACCCGGGAAGAAGGCGACATCGGCTGGCCCGTGTCGCCTTGCGCTGCGAGGGCGCAGGGGGGGGAGGGAGTAACCTCCCCCCCCGGGACGTGCTCTCCTTGAGCACAGTGCAGAGGGGCTCCGGTGCGTTCCACTGGAGATCCCGGAGCCCCTCGTCATGCACCGAGGAAAGAGCCACCGGGGAGGTTTTAGTGGGTAAGAACCCCACATAACCGCCGCCTTCCCCCCAGAAGGCGGGATATCTTTCTGAAGATTTCCTCCCCGTTACCTTGTTGGCACCTTTTACTTGATCAGACCATCGTGTTGGCGTCAAGGCTCTTGTTCTCTTGCATTCTGTATTGCCAACGATGACCAGCTTTTCAAGCCATCCCGTCTACTTATTATATGCCAAAAAAAAGTACGCGCTGTAGACACGCAGGGGATAGTCTGGTCTTTATTACGAGTTGGGAGAGAACAGATAGACAGTCCACGGTATTCGTAGCATTCGCCGACGATGACCAGCTTTTCAAGCCATCCCGTCTACTTATTATATGCCAAAAAAGTACGCGCTGTAGACACGCAGTGGATAGTCTGGTCTTTATTACGAGTTGGGAGAGAACAGATAGACAGTCCACGGTATTCGTAGCATTCGCCGACGATGACCAGCTTTTCAAGCCATCCCGTCTACTTATTATATGCCAAAAAAGTACGCGCTGTAGACACGCAGTGGATAGTCTGGTCTTTATTACGAGTTGGGAGAGAACAGATAGACAGTCCACGGTATTCGTAGCATTCGCCGACGATGACCAGCTTTTCAAGCCATCCCGTCTACTTATTATATGCCAAAAAGTACGCGCTGTAGACACGCAGTGGATAGTCTGGTCTTTATTACGAGTTGGGAGAGAACAGATAGACAGTCCACGGTATTCGTAGCATTCGCCGACGATGACCAGCTTTTCAAGCCATCCCGTCTAC
This sequence comes from Meandrusa payeni, assembly GCA_029286785.1. Taxonomy (NCBI): domain Eukaryota; kingdom Metazoa; phylum Arthropoda; class Insecta; order Lepidoptera; family Papilionidae; genus Meandrusa; species Meandrusa payeni. Next base: position 2,455,773 of record JAGSMX010000026.1, read on the forward strand.
TTATTATATGCCAAAAAGTACGCGCTGTAGACACGCAGTGGATAGTCTGGTCTTTATTACGAGTTGGGAGAGAACAGATAGACAGTCCACGGTATTCGTAGCATTCGCCGACGATGACCAGCTTTTCAAGCCATCCCGTCTACTTATTATATGCCAAAAAGTACGCGCTGTAGACACGCAGTGGATAGTCTGGTCTTTATTACGAGTTGGGAGAGAACAGATAGACAGTCCACGGTATTCGTAGCATTCGCCGACGATGACCAGCTTTTCAAGCCATCCCGTCTACTTATTATATGCCAAAAAGTACGCGCTGTAGACACGCAGTGGATAGTCTGGTCTTTATTACGAGTTGGGAGAGAACAGATAGACAGTCCACGGTATTCGTAGCATTCGCCGACGATGACCAGCTTTTCAAGCCATCCCGTCTACTTATTATATGCCAAAAAGTACGCGCTGTAGACACGCAGTGGATAGTCTGGTCTTTATTACGAGTTGGGAGAGAACAGATAGACAGTCCACGGTATTCGTAGCATTCGCCGACGATGACCAGCTTTTCAAGCCATCCCGTCTACTTATTATATGCCAAAAAGTACGCGCTGTAGACACGCAGTGGATAGTCTGGTCTTTATTACGAGTTGGGAGAGAACAGATAGACAGTCCACGGTATTCGTAGCATTCGCCGACGATGACCAGCTTTTCAAGCCATCCCGTCTACTTATTATATGCCAAAAAGTACGCGCTGTAGACACGCAGTGGATAGTCTGGTCTTTATTACGAGTTGGGAGAGAACAGATAGACAGTCCACGGTATTCGTAGCATTCGCCGACGATGACCAGCTTTTCAAGCCATCCCGTCTACTTATTATATGCCAAAAAGTACGCGCTGTAGACACGCAGTGGATAGTCTGGTCTTTATTACGAGTTGGGAGAGAACAGATAGACAGTCCACGGTATTCGTAGCATTCGCCGACGATGACCAGCTTTTCAAGCCATCCCGTCTACTTATTATATGCCAAAAAGTACGCGCTGTAGACACGCAGTGGATAGTCTGGTCTTTATTACGAGTTGGGAGAGAACAGATAGACAGTCCACGGTATTCGTAGCATTCGCCGACGATGACCAGCTTTTCAAGCCATCCCGTCTACTTATTATATGCCAAAAAGTACGCGCTGTAGACACGCAGTGGATAGTCTGGTCTTTATTACGAGTTGGGAGAGAACAGATAGACAGTCCACGGTATTCGTAGCATTCGCCGACGATGACCAGCTTTTCAAGCCATCCCGTCTACTTATTATATGCCAAAAAGTACGCGCTGTAGACACGCAGTGGATAGTCTGGTCTTTATTACGAGTTGGGAGAGAACAGATAGACAGTCCACGGTATTCGTAGCATTCGCCGACGATGACCAGCTTTTCAAGCCATCCCGTCTACTTATTATATGCCAAAAAGTACGCGCTGTAGACACGCAGTGGATAGTCTGGTCTTTATTACGAGTTGGGAGAGAACAGATAGACAGTCCACGGTATTCGTAGCATTCGCCGACGATGACCAGCTTTTCAAGCCATCCCGTCTACTTATTATATGCCAAAAAGTACGCGCTGTAGACACGCAGTGGATAGTCTGGTCTTTATTACGAGTTGGGAGAGAACAGATAGACAGTCCACGGTATTCGTAGCATTCGCCGACGATGACCAGCTTTTCAAGCCATCCCGTCTACTTATTATATGCCAAAAAGTACGCGCTGTAGACACGCAGTGGATAGTCTGGTCTTTATTACGAGTTGGGAGAGAACAGATAGACAGTCCACGGTATTCGTAGCATTCGCCGACGATGACCAGCTTTTCAAGCCATCCCGTCTACTTATTATATGCCAAAAAGTACGCGCTGTAGACACGCAGTGGATAGTCTGGTCTTTATTACGAGTTGGGAGAGAACAGATAGACAGTCCACGGTATTCGTAGCATTCGCCGACGATGACCAGCTTTTCAAGCCATCCCGTCTACTTATTATATGCCAAAAAGTACGCGCTGTCGACGTTGAGGGGTTTCTCGCAGACCTGGCAGCGGTGCCCCTTGTGTCTCCTGATGTGCGCGTCTCTGTAGTGCGTGGAGTACTCGCAGCACGAGAAGAAGATCTGGTGGCATGTGCCCTCCGCCCCCAGGTTCAACGGCTGGAGACATTCGAACGGGCCCCTGCGGATTGCAGCACTATCAGACCACCGCAATCCTAATAACCCTTTATAGATAGTCCTTGACTCCTGTACTATGGCATTATTCTAGGGTACTATTTGGATGGAAGGTGCTGGTCTTCTGTGAGTCAGTAATGACAGAAGGAGACCGCCGAACGGGATCGGGAGAGGGCCGATCCCGTTCGGAGATGGCGCAGGCGGGCCGGGGGCAGACCGGCCCGCAACCCTGTAGTTCTGGGCTCTCAAGAATAAGACTACGGTATCCCCTGCCTGTCGTAGAAGGCGACTAAAAGGGGCCTCGGGTTCATTGGGCGACAAGGGTGGGGGCCTTTGTCGTCCGGCAAGGTGGACCCGGGAAGAAGGCGACATCGGCTGGCCCGTGTCGCCTTGCACTGCGAGGGCTCAGGGGGGGAAGGAGTAACCTCCCCCGGGAAGTGCTCTCTATGAGCACAGTGCAGAGGGGCTCCGGTGCGTTCCACTGGAGATCCCGGAGCCACCGGGAAGGTTTTAGTGGGTAAAAACCCCACATAACCGCCGCCTTCCCCCCAGAAGGCGGGGTATCTTTCTGAAGATTTCCTCCTCGTTAACAAAAAAAAAAAAGGGTACTATTTGGAAGGACCGATCCTTCTCGCAATTGGTATCGTGAAGGTCTAGGTAAGCCTAGACCAATTTTTAAGAAGTTGTTAATTAAAGTCGAACTTAGGTAAGAATGCGAGAATTCAATAACGAATGATATCGACCACTTTTATATTATTGCTATACACTCATGGTATTGCTATGTTTAAAAATCATAAACCCATAGTTTTTTTTTATTAGTTAGGTTTAATTTCAAATTTTACTTTTTGTGTTTTATTTAGTTGTAATTTAATATTGTCGTTCGCCATCAATACCTCCGAATCGCGAATGGAAGCATTTCATCCTTTCTGATTTCTATACCTGCGAACTAGTTCTTTCAAAGGTGAAGCGTCAATAGCCTAATGGTTTAGGGTACGGCCTGCGAATCGTAAGGTCGTGGGTTCGAATCCACCATTGGACTATTGCCGTGAACCATGTCCTAACACAAGCTTAAGCTTAGTTGGAATGGTTAACAAGATTGTTAGTAATATTTCTGAAAAAAAAAAGAAATATTGCTAGCTTTCTCAAAAAAGAAAAAAAAAAACACTACGCTGAAGTCCAACCCTCAATTCCCATCCGGCCTTGGTTCAGCAATTTTAAAAACATTCACAAACGCTTCACAAGCACGATCTGCAGGTTAAGGCTTGGGCATGCGTGTACCCCCGTCCACCTGGCTAAGCTACACATTAGAGACAGCTCCCTTTGTGAATGTGGACTAGACGAAGGGACTCCAAATCACCTTTTTTTCAATTGTCCCTTATTATCTTCTTCCCTCTACGACCTCCTTCCTAATGATATCCCGCGCTCCATAGACTTCAAATCCCTACTCTCTCTTGTTAACTCTCCTTTTGTTTATATTTTATGTTCATTCATTAACAAAAATAACATTAGATTTTAGTTTGTCTGTCTTTTAAACAACTAACCCTATGTATATATTGTGTCTGTTTCTATTGTTTTAGACTTATCACCAGTAAGCATCGCGCGGAATTGTCTCAGCAGTAACCACACGTATTTCCTTATAGTTTAGATCCTTGTCCGTCACGAAGCCCGCTTTTTACAGCAGTTTAACGTACACACTTCGACATTGGCGAAATCTATATGGAAACGCCATAAACAAAAACAATCAATCAATCGATTCTATTCTGTGGAGAAATATCGTAGTTTCGTTGCATAGCTTTTTCCATCGGCATACGACAGCCAATCAGAGTCCACAGCAAAAGTCATTTCTGTCTACTCCGCTAGAGCTAAAAGAATGATAGAGTGTATTAAGCGAGCATACTCACGTAATAGGCTCCGGTTCTTTATCCTTTTTCGGTGTGTTGGACTTTTTTTTTTCTCCTCCGGCTCGTCTTCCGACTTTACTATGATGTAGCTGACGTTATTGGACACGAGACTCACAAGGCTGGTGGGCGTCATGTTCGCGATCAGCTCCTTTGTCCTCTCCCCAATTTTCCTCTTCTCTTCCAATTTGTCGACAGGTTTCTTGGGCTGGTGAGACACATTAATGTTAAACAGCCTTTATATATGTCCCACTGTTGGGACTTCTCTGTAAAGAGAGTATAAAGGCATAGTCTTCCACGCACACCTCGTGCCTTAGCAGACTTGTACATGTAGGTTTCCTCACGATGTTTTCCTTCACCGCCGGGCGCGTGGTAAATCAAAAAAAATGCAACAACAAATTTATTACTGCCGGTACCAGGGATCGGACTTGGGTTGCTAGCGTACTATGTACAACTGAGACGACCACACTGAGCTATCGCTGTTCTTCATCATATGCCTTAACCCAATTCTGGCCGTAGATCGAAAGCTGGAACTCCCTTCAACTGGGTTAAACCCACTCACCAATGTGGTCGCGGTCCAAAGAGCGCGGTCACCATGCACGTAAGCCTCCGTGTGTTCCATCCTGGCGTGGTTATTAAGGGCGAAGTCACTCGCGAAGTTCTTGCTGCACATTTTGCAAGTGACAATGACTTCTGCCTCATCATCAGCAGGCATGTCTTTCTGAAGACGATCAAGTAGCATTAGACCGTCACAATGAAGACTAGGGATGTTCACACAAAAAATATTTCGGCATATAGATTGCAAGTATCGAAATGTATAAAAACCTTATTCAAACCCATTGATGCGTTTCATTTTTTTAATTTATTAAAATTGATGTCCATTGATTGGTGTTTATTTATTTATTTATTCTTTATTTGCACACAATACAAAAAAAGGTACAAATAGGCGGACTTAAAGCCAGTAGGCATTCTCTGCCAGTCTACCTTGGGGTTGTGTAGAGACAAAGTAACGGGTGCAAGCTATGTGAGAAAATAATACATAAATGAAAACTATAATAAATGCATACCTACTTACAAATAAATTAAATATATAAACAATAATTATCTATAATAATAAATAGATACATATATAAATACATATATATATATATAATTATAAATGGATAGGGACAACAATTGTCAAACTATTCCTTGCTTAGGTAAAGCTTCCACAGTAAATGTTGGAAAGTAGATTTAGTTCCAGCTGTACATACATTTGTTGGCAGCGCATTCCAAAGTCTTATTGCATTAAAGGTAAAAGATTTATGCATAAATTTGTTTATCAAGTTATGTAACATGATTGAAGTAGATTTAGCCAAATAAATTAATTTTTACGAATATTCTCCGTCAAATCGATTCCGACCGAAAGATATATCGATATTTTCACAAAATATCGATACTTTATTGCATTCTCGACATCCCCAACCTACATCATAATGTTGTATCGATATATCGCATAGACAAAACAGTTGTAGCTTATCAGCCAGTGTAAAAGTTCACAGGCTACAAATACTACAACTTCATCATTTCAATGGTAGGGTATTCATTGTCTGTCTATAACTCAATTACTTATCATATAGGATGCCAACTCCTAAATAAAAACCTTAATATAAATAATTAATCACTAGAATAGACACAATGATGTGTACAATGGAGAGCTGCTAGAATCTCACAAATTGTGTAATCAGTTTTCATCACCTGTTTCCGAACCAATATGAGAGAAATTCTTTCAAGAAATTAGCCTAATCATTCTTTGAAGACTGGCAATGCACCTGCTGACGTTGTGATTAATCAACCCAATGGTGATCACTTAAGATCATGTGACATGTTAGCTTGTCTGTCTTCTTTTTCTATAAAAACAAAAGAAAACATACCTTCACCTTAGTCAAGGGTACCAGGGGATTAACAGATCTCAAATTATCAGCCATTGTACCTGAAATTGAACAATTTTCCATTATAGTATATAATTATATAAATATAATTATATTATTCCATTTCCACAAACCCAAAAGAAACACAACAAAGGACTGGAATAGTTTGCCCGCAACTGTCTTTTCCTCCGATTACAATGTGGGTATTTTCAAGAGTAGAGTGAATAGTCATTTACTAAGCTATTGCCTTACCATCCAGGACTTAACATTAAGTGGAATTGTGGACAAAGAACTTGCTTAGAAAGTATATAAAAAAAATAGTTGAAGAGTTGTTAGAATGTTGCCTTGTTCACTGGCACAAGTTATAAAGCCTTTAATAATATATATCTATGCACAGAACTTCTTAATATATAAGACCCTTAACTTGATGGATCTAATATAAGATGCGACTTGGTACTCTCTAGGTTCCACTGGAGATCCCCAAGCCCCTCACTATGCACCGAGGAAGGACCACCGGGGGGTTTTTGAACCTCACACAACAAGATACCCGCTTTCTGGGGTAGAGCAGGTTTTCTTGTCAATATTATTGAGTCTATTTGGGCTTTACAGTAGGGCATAAGCCTTGTCTATAAAATGCTATGTAATAATTACCCTCTAGCAGAGCACATGACCCGTATTTCTTTGAAATATTTTTAAGCAGGCAGGCTTTTCTTCCACTTTAGCAATAGCAAACTTAGGCTAGTAGCATGTGCCATTAGAAGTAAACAATTGCACACTTCCACTGACATTAATATGATTGTAATATTTATTATACCACTCACTATCCTGAAAAACAGTACAAACTTTTAGAAAAACGACAAAACAATGTCAATTAGTTGTACACTGTGCACTATAGACATTTTAATAAATACCATTAAAAATTTTAAGCATGAGATCTGGAATAATTGTATCCAGTAATATAAAAAGAGTTCTACTTAATATATTATATGTCTACAACACAAACGTAACAATCGTTTATACCTAAGGATTACCTTTAGTTTCTTTATAATTTTTTAAATTCACATAAAAACAGGCAAAATAAATTTTTAATATTTGGCGATGTTACCTATACACTCAGAAAAACTTATTCGTCTTAAAGCAAAATAACCATAAGCTTTCACAGTTTCACCAAGGGAGATTCGGTAGCCCGGATAGTTGTTTGTATTTGATTGTCTTGAGCCATGAGAGACCAAAGTGTCAAATGAAAGGCAGATTTCTAGTTTCAAATATTTAATCTGTTCTCGTAGATTTTTTTAACGTTTATAAATAAAAATAATAGGATCGATACGTATAGCAGTGATAAAGTATAATTATTATAAATAAATTACTTATTTATTATCAATTAATTAATTTAAATGTCAACTTTCCTTTATACGTTTAAACATTCTACGAGAATATAAATGAATTAGAAATACTATTTTCTTTTTTTTGATTTCCTGTAGCCTTTTTTTTTTAATTCCAAAAAACCACTTTTTGTTAAACATATAGAAAGAAATTAATACTCGTATAAATAAATTACAACAAAATAAAATAAAATTTATTTTGTTGTACTTTTTTAATATTAGTTGAAATTAAATAAATACTTACAATTTATTAAATAAAAACAAAATAAAAATACCATATGTGTCAGAATTTCAGCCTCCGGACAAACAGTATAAGATACAATTTTTAAATTTCTGCCAAAATTATTGACATAAGGAAATGTTGCTACATTAGTGTTTCTCGTTCCCGTGTAATTTTATATTCTACAAGTTTTATCAATAATAGGGTTGCTAAGTCGTAACATATAAAGTTTGGACTATAATAATGACTGCAAAAGCAATGACAATAAAGGAAGCCATCAAACGATGGGAGGAAAAAACGGGCCACCAAGCCGCGTCAGCTACTGAAGTTAGTTTAATTTTTCAATGGCCTCCAATTGAGAAGATGGATAATTCTTTATCATGTCTGGTAAATTGCGAGTAAGTTTTGACTCTATATAGTTAGTTCCGATTTGAAACCAGCAGCAACCAAGCAGCGAAACGGTAACGAAAATCTATATATATAAAAGAGAATGTGTGTGAGTTTGATCAGTATAGGCTCCGAAACGGCTGGACCAATTTTAATGAAACTTTCATGGAATCTTCAGATTGACCTGACGAGTAATCGTGTAAAGTTTGGTTCGAACGATCGGAACACTACTCTTTTTGAACTGTTAAATACAGCATTTATTTACTATGATATTCTGTTTTAAAACCAAAAAATTGTATTGACATATTCACATGTGTGTATATTTTGTACCATATTGAAGTACAATGGAGTATAATAAAGTATACTGAAGTATATTAAAGATAATAAGTAAGGATTTTGAAGTATTTTTAAGTTATAGCGCCGCGAATGTTTCCGTCTACTGATGTTGCCGATATGTACATGGGTGTATTCTTTTCTATTCTCTTCACCCGCTTGAGTAGATAATAGAAGAGAATTAATACGGAGAGAAATGAATAATTTTATATATTGTGAGAGTTAAATTAAATATTTGATGATGTAAGTTTATTGTTTAAATAAAATAAAGTTAAATCTAGCCCGACGAAGCGGGCTGGGTAAGCTAGTGTGTTATTAATAATCAATTTGTAACGCATAGTTTCGTTTTAAAAATGAAGTTTTAATTTTTTTAATGCTTAAGGTAATTTTTACATAAATAATCAAATCTCTTGTTGGAAACTGTGTTTTTATTTTTTAATCATAGCACCAATCTCGTTTTTTTTTCAGAAAACTAAGTTTGTCAACGAACATGATTGAAAAGGTGACTGGTTTAAACAGTTTGAAGAGACTCCGTGTTTTATCATTGGGAAGAAATTATATAAAATCTTTCGCTGGCATGGTAACGTTTCTTCGTAAACAAGCAGCATTTCTGTCAGCTTTTCTGTGATCGCGATGCCATAGTTCGCACGCATTGTATGATGTTAGGCGATACAGTCTCCGGCCAGGCACACCGCAGGATGCTATCATGTAGATTTAATTTTCAAATTGAATCGACAAATTTTCGATAAATCATTATATTTTTTGGAGATGACAACCCTCATTTTTCTGACATTTCGCTTCTGCCGTGTGTAAATTGCACACATTGTACACACACTTATATCAATTTATCGCTTCGGTGATCACCGAACATTGTTTTCATTTACTTACAACTATTAATCTGTAATATCACAGGAATCACTCAGCGATACGCTCGAAGAGTTGTGGATATCTTACAATTTGATAGAAAAATTAAAAGGTATCAACGTATTACGAAATTTGAAGGTATTGTACATGAGCAATAACTTAGTCAAGGAGTGGAGTGAATTCAATAAGCTGCAGGTAAGACAGTGTTCTTTTATTTGTTGTTTGACGAAACTACGCTGGTTGGCCGGGGAAGCTGCCCACAAGGGGTTTCATTTGATCAGTGGCACAGCTCTTTGGTCAGTTGGTCTGAATCTCTATTCGCTCCCAATAGAGATTTCTAGCGAATAGAGCGATAAAGAACAATAAAACTAATTAAGAAATAATTAATAGATGATTAAACTATATATATATTTATTTTATTTTATTAATTAATTATACATATATAAATTATTTACTTATATTATGTGATTTTGATTTTCGAAAATAAAAATAAATGGAGAAATTGAGTATAGAAAAGAAAAACAAAGAAAAAGATAAATATTATACTTATATATATATATTATTAACACATATATATATATAAATATTTACTTAGAGTATAGAAATTATCAAAAGAAAAATCATTAAGATACGAAGATAAATATGTACCAGCTTGAACAATTTTGTCTCTTCACAACCCCAAGGTAGACTGGCAGAGAATGCCTATTGGCATTAAGTCCGCCTATTTGTACCTTTTTTGTATTGTGTGCAAATATAGAATAAATAAATAAATAAACAATCTCTGACCCCTCTAGTCAGAGAAACAAATAGAATTTCCCGAAAGGGCGAAAACATGTCCTTTCCGGGAAAACCCTTAAACAAAAATAGAGATTTCTGAGACCCTAGTAATTACTCTAATCGAGATAGCTTAACACAGTCGATAGCGTTTATCAGAAGACTATAAAGAGATCCAATGTGTTGTATAATTTTAGGAGTTACCAAATTTGGACGATTTATTGTTTGTTGGCAACCCACTGTATGACGCGTGTGAACTTGACGTTTGGCGCTCGGAGGCGGCAAGGAGGTTGCCACAGCTTAAAAAGCTCGACGGCGAGACCGTTTTGAGGGAAGACGACCCACCGTTGATCGTAGCTGATATGCAGGTGATTTGTCTTTTGACGAGTTTTGAAGTATACAGAACACATATCTAAGCATAGATAATCATCGGATAAGGGTGATTTTCATTAATGATCACACCTGCCATCATGTTTCTCTCTCAACCAGGGTAGACAGTTAAAGAATTTCATTAAGGCATTAAGTCCACGTGAACCTTTTTGATTGTTGACGGGGGGGGGAACATCTTCAAAAAGATACTCCGCCTTCTGAGGGGAGGGTTATGTGGGGTATTTACCCACAAAAATCCCCCCGGTGGCCCTTCCTCGGTGCTTTTTATGCCTGTAAACTAGCGCTTGACCATGATCCGACCTGGTGTTAAGTGGTGATATAGAATCGAAAAGATAGTACGCGCTAGTTTAGTAAATGCCTATTCACTCTACTCTTGAAGGCTCCCACGTCGTATTTGGACGGAAAAACTGATGCCGGTAACTTATTCCACTCCGGGTGGAGACCCGCCGAGTGTCTAAACGTCCGAAGGTAGAATGGGGATGGGGGAATTAACTCGTGTAATTCCTGTGCCTGGTGAGGGGCTCCGGGATCTCCAGAGCAACGCACCGGAGCCCCTGTGCCAGCCCCACTGTGCTCTTCGGAGAGCACGTCTTGGTTCCGGTGTACAGTCCATTTCTAAATTCAAAGAAGCGTCAATAGCCTAATGGTTTACGGGTATGGACTGCGAATCGTAAGGTCGTGGGTTCGAATCCACCATTCGACTATTGCCGTGAACCATGTCCTAGCACAAGCTTAAGCTTAGTTGGAATGGTTAACAAGATTTTTAGTAATATTTCTGAAAAAAAAAAGAAATATTGCTAGCTTTCTTTAAAAAAAAATTATATAGCTTTAACTATTTAATTTATATTTTTAAATTCACTTCTTAGTTCATCTTTATCATGGATTTGATTTCGATGTCGGTTTTTGATTTAATTTCAGCCCGATGGTGGCGATGGAGTGGAGACATTAGTGAGCGCGGAAAAAAATGATTAGTAAAAAATATAATGTAAAGGATTCGTTATCATTTCAAATATGTACGCGAGGACAAACTTAACCCTTTCCACTCCAATGTCGAGTGTCACTCGACACTGATTTTGTTCCACTAGCTCCACTGTCGAATTATACTCGACATTGTGTAATACCTCTTTTTGCGGAAAATTTTAAAACAAGATGGATTTTTGTTACTAAAACGTTTGAATCACGAATGAATGAAACATAATCTATAATCGTAAGATATTAAAATTCAATTAAATTTTATCGATGCTACATAATAAAACTAGGTGTTTTCGCACCGTTATAATAGGTTGTCAAATATCTCCCTTCCGCCTTTTTGTCTTTTGAATTTCGCGGCTATGTACAAAGCGCTACAGAGCTCGTATCTAGCAATACTATACATAATTTGAAAGGTCTTGACATAACCTACAAAACGACGCTATGCATAATTAGTTTGGATATTGCGTTCAACAGTTATAGACGTGTAAACATGGAGTTCACTAACGCCGAAATTCGCGCTATTTTAAAGTTTTCCTTCGTTAAAGGCAAATCCGTTAGAGAAACGTTCCGTGAGATTAATGCTGTTTTGGGGATGGTACTCTATCACTTCGAACCACGGAGGAATGGTTTCGACGATTCAGAGCCGGTGAAAACGACACCATGGATAAGCCAGCCGGCGGAAGACCTGTGACGACAAATACCGATCAAATCATGGACTACATCGAGTTAGACCGGCATGTGGCATCTTGTGACATCGCCCAGGAGATGGGAGTTAGTCACCAAACCATTTTAAACCATCTGCAGAAGGCTGGATACAAAAAAAAGCTTGATGTTTGGGTGCCGCATGACACAAAAGGCGGAAGGGAGATATTTGACAACCTAATATGTTCGCGTTATGTTTTCATGCAAAGATCTGTAATGTCATGTATGGTGTGAATTTTCCTGGCGGATACGACTGTCACTGAATCTGATGAATGAAAGCAAGATAATTATTATCCAAATATTGATTTTAGAACAGGCAGTAAAGTTACTGGCCCTCAAATTCCAGTATTTTGTAGTACGTCTCTTCAATTTTTTTCAATTATTTTTTACCGATGTACTGATAAGGAAAATTGTTTCCGAAACAAATAAATATGCTGCTAATATTTTAGCTACAAAAAATATATCTAAATATTCTATTTGGAAAACATGGAACCCCTCACTTTATTTATTTACAACCTGGGGGGAAGCACAAGGATTGTGCTGTGTGTTCCAACCAAAAATAAAAGGCGGGAGAAAAGAAACATGCTATTTTTGCAAAACATGTGAGACAAAACCTTCGTTTCATCCTGGGATTTGTTTCGAAAAATATCATACCAAAAGGGATTATAAAGATTAAAATTTAGGAATTTAATATACTATCTACTCATAAAATAAAGTTTATTAAATAAGAAAAAACCTTTTTTTTTTCAAAATACACAAAAAACACTAAAAGTAAAAAAACGTAATTTTAGCGTGGAGCTGGTGGTATAAAAACAAAAACAGCCTTGGAGTGGAAAGGGTTAACATTGATTTGATTTTATATGGAGCACAGGCGTCATACAAGCAAACCTGTCCGTTTCTTCACCGAATTAAAAACAAGTGACGTGTTTTAAATCGTATTTTTTTTAATGAACTACACAGATAAAGCCAGGTTTAAATTGTTTCATCGGGACTATAAGAGAAGAACCTCTTTTGAAGTGGGTTCAAAATGGTTGTCCTGTATCTTTTACAATTTAAACTATCATCACAATTACAGTCGTAGAACATCCACTGCTGGACGTAAGCCTCCCACAACGATCACCAAAAGAACCGGTTGTAAAAGGCTTGCCTATAGGTAACGCAGCCGCTACTGTGACCGGTAGGGAGAAGTCATGCCAACGATTTCCATAAGGACTAGTTGTTAGCGGCCTGCATCTAGCTGCGGAAACCAACGCCTTCGACGTAGCGGAGCCGCTAGTATGACCGGCAGGGAGAAGTCATGACCGATCCTCTGGTCGCTCGGACACCCACGCGGGACAATCGGCGAGCGTGTGTACCTCTATGGGATTCCCAGCGGGATTCCAGTCAATGCCACCAGCTTTATGCGGTCGGTTCGCGCCCTATCCTTTTCAAATACTCACCGAAGCACCCGTGTCCGGTGAGCAATTGTGTCAGGCGGAATTTGTGTGTGTGGACGTCCTTCACTGTGCTTGCCGGTCAATGGTCTTTAAAAACAAGCGAATGATTGCAAACGATTTAATCAACAAAGTTACATAATAGTGGGCCACTGGTGTGAATCATGTCATGACGTCAAGGTGTGGTGGGAACCAGTTGGGAGCACTCGAGCGCACTTCCGGTCGGCAGTGTGGCGGTGAACTTGGCCCGATCCTGTTCATTCAAAGCACGTACGGAGAAGAAGGGGCTAGGTTCCGATTCTGAAATGATGAACAGGATATCATATACCTCTCGTCTCTTTTGCATTAACTTTATTTTTTCAGAAATATTATTAACAATCTTGTTAACCATTCCAACTAAGCTTAAGCTTTTGCTAGGAGTTAATGTTAATAGTCGAATGGTGGATTCGAACCTACGATCCTTACGATTCGCAGGAACCATTAGGCTATTGCCGCATGTACTATTACTATAGGGAGTGCTCTGAGGAATTATTAGAAATCATCTCCCCACACACGCGCCTGTATATAATATATATACCTGGCCAAACACGCACATATATATATATATATATATATATATATATATATATGTATACGTATATATATATATATATATATATATATATATACATATATATATATATATATATGTATACGTATATATAAATTAAATTATGAAAAAACGAATACTTTGTGCAATAATGCTAACTCCACAGCGCAACTCTGGCTCCCAAGATACAAGCGTCTGCTTAGTTTGGGGGTCACTGCATCAGCCCTGTAGTTCTGGGCTCTCAAGAATAAGACTACGGTATCCCCTGCCTGTCGTATAAGGCGACTAAAAGGGGCCTCGGGTTCACTGGGCGACAAGGGTGGGGGCCTTTGTCGTCCGCTAAGGTGGACCCGGGAAGAAGGCGACATCGGCTGGCCCGTGTAGCCTTGCACTATGAGGGCACAGGGGAGGGAGTCTCCTCCCGGGACGTGCTCTCCTTGAGCACAGTGCAGAGGGCTCCGGTGCGTTCCACTGGAGATCCCGGAGCCCCTCGTCATGCACCGAGGAAAGGGCCACCGGGGAGGTTTTAGTGGGTAAAAACCCCACATAACCGCCGCCTTCCCCGCAGAAGGCGGGGTATCTTTTCGAAGATTTCCTCCCCGTTAACAAAAAAAAAAAAGGGGGTCACTGCATACCAGTAATATGTGCTGCAATGGTTACATGTATGTTCGTTTGGTTTGTGAAATGCTTATAAGTGTAACCAAATCTGTGTTAGTAAATAAATATTCTATTCTATTCTATCTCAGCTACAGATTTCTATTACCGAAAATCAAGTCGTGGCAGATTGACAACGCGTCTGTGGACCCTGGTGCCGGTACCAATAATAATACTTATAAATAAATTCGTTTATTGCATAACTTAGTACAATGGTATTAAAATTACATGCACAAAGGCAATACATAAGAGTATGAACAGTTACCACGTCGGGCGTGCAATATGACAGTATTATGTATATATGGGCGCAAATCGCCTAGTATCGAAAATACTGTTTTGATTTATCATTTTAATCAAATTTGGAATAACTACGCATTAAATAAAGTTCAGCGCCATCTGTGATGGGACTGTAAGAACGATATTTGTTCATACGAAATTAACGTAATCATGTTAAATAAATCATTGAAAGTTGTGTTAAATTCATTTACATATTTATTGTGAATATTTAACTATATTTCATTAATTATTTGTAGTTATTTTATTTGTTTGTTACAAAGGAAGTCAAATATTCCGTAACGGTTTAACTTATTGAGAGATCAATATAAAAACGACTGTATTTTGTAATAACGTTTACACGCGCGTCCTCCCGACGTGCGCCGTAGGTTCAAATTCCCCTATTCTAGGGAGATTTTGAACTCACAGGCCCCCCTCTCGACCTCCGTCTCAATCGAGACCGAGAGGTCGAGAGGGCGTAGAAGATAGATTCGTCGCGGCTGACGCTTGAGGGATTAGCCCCGACGTAAAAATAGTTATTCCTAAAAATTGCCCCCTGCGCTGATAACCCGGGTAATGGGGTAACACCCCGAGGCCCGTACCTGCGTGGTTCCCGTGAACCTTGTAGATGACTCGACTGACTGAGCTTAAGGATTTCATAGGCCCCCCCTCTCGACCTCCGTCTCAATCGAGATCGAGAGGTCGAGAGGGCGTAGAAGATAGATTCGTCGCGGCTGACGCTTGAGGGATTAGCCCCGACGTAAAAATAGTTATTCCTAAAAAATCCGTTCCAAAACGGTACCCAAGACCAGGGGAGCAGTTGCCCCCTGCGCTGATAATCCGGGTAATGGGGTAACACCCCGAGGCCCGTACCTGCAAGGTTCCCGTGAACCATGTAGATGACTCGACTGACTGACTGAGCTTAAGGATTTCATAGGCCCCCCCTCTCGACCTCCGTCTCAATCGAGATCGAGAGGTCGAGAGGGCGTAGAAGATAGATTCGTCGCGGCTGACGCTTGAGGGATTAGCCCCGACGTAAAAATAGTTATTCCTAAAAAATCCGTTCCAAAACGGTACCCAAGACCAGGGGAGCAGTTGCCCCCTGCGCTGATAATCCGGGTAATGGGGTAACACCCCGAGGCCCGTACCTGCGAGGTTCCCGTGAACCTTGTAGATGACTCGACTGACTGACTGACTAATAACGTTACATTATCGTACCGACCATCGTGATACAACAAAGCAAGCCGACATTATCGTACCGACCATCGTGATACAACAAAGCAAGCCGACATTATCGTACCGACCGTCGTGATACAACAAAGCAAGCCGACATTCTTGTACTGACCGTCGTGATACGACAAAGCAAGCTGAATCTGGAGTGTGTATTTCATTATGGATTCCGATAACGAAACCCCTGGCGTGACGCCGACATATATGTTACTGGACTAACTTTATTTCCTTATTATTTAATAAATTTACTTGCAATTAAAAAAAATTCAATGGTATAAAAATGTTTTTTGAACCATTAAATTTAGAATAATTTGGACCAACTAACACCGCCAGAGAAGCTGGCCTTTACTGCTTCACCGGATTGAGAGGTGACATAGCTCTTAGGTCGCTTAGCCTGAACCTCACTTAGAAATGTTGCCATTCTGCTTTATATCATTCAAGGTAAATGGTCGTCGGTCGGTAAAGGATAACATCGCGAGGAAACCTGCAGGTGTTAGAAAATTTTTAATAAAAAAAAATATTATTTAAAATATCTTACGTGTATTTTCCACCTCTAATCCTTTGAATCTATTTTTCATTGGCGATTTCGGTCTTTCCACTAATTTCCTAAAAATAACTTTATTTAATCATGTTGAAAAACATTTTTTTTTCTTTATTTATTGGGCACTTTTGCCCTTTCGGGCGTGTCAGCCCCATCATACCTGAACCTAGGCACACACACATCGGTCGCATGAAGCAAAAAAAACGTCATCAGTGTATAGCCATAAGCTTAGGTAAGCCACCAGCTTCCTCGCTCCCTCTGAGGTCGGATCAGACAGTTAACAAAAAAAAGGAGTACACGATATATAGGTTGTCAAATATCTCCCTTCCGCCTTTTGTGTCATGCGGCACCCAAACATCAAGTTTTTTTTGTATCCAGCCTTCTGCAGATGGTTTAAAATGGTTTGGTGACTAACTCCCATCTCCTGGGCGATGTCACGAGATGCCACATGTCGGTCTAACTCGATGTAGTCCATGATTTGATCGGTATTTGTCGTCACAGGTCTTCCGCCGGCTGGCTTATCCATGGTGTCGTTTTCACCGGCTCTGAATCGTCGAAACCATTCCTCCGTGGTTCGAAGTGATAGAGTACCATCCCCCAAAACACCATTAATCTCACGGAACGTTTCTCTAGCGGATTTGCCTTTAACGAAGGAAAACTTTAAAATAGCGCGAATTTCGGCGTTAGTGAAGTCCATGTTTACACGTCTATAACTGTTGAACGCAATATCCAAACTAATTATGCATAGCGTCGTTTTGTAGGTTATGTCAAGACCTTTCAAATTATGTATAGTATAGCTAGATACGAGCTCTAAAGCGCTTTGTACATAGCCGCGAAATTCAAAAGACAAAAAGGCGGAAGGGAGATATTTGACGATCTATTATATTGATATTACATAAAATATCGATATATGGACGGGATGTATCGCTTCAATCTGATATTATCGAATCACCTAATATCGATATACGAAATATAGTAAGAAATTAAATAAAAAAGCATTCCATTCTTTCTTTTATTATTGGTTGACATATTGAATAAAATAAAACCCTTACTTGCGCTGACATAACGAAGAGTGTAGTGTAGTATGTGACTACACTCCTACTCTTCACGATGGCAGTACGTTATAAAATCTATCGTAAAAAAATATATATCGTTGTATAAATTTTATAATCTACACATGTAGTCTGTACTGCTACTTATTTTGGGACATCCTGTATACAAAAATTGCTCGTTTAAAGATATTATATAAAAGTAAATAGGCATAGAAACAGACTTATTTAGATGACATGATATCGTGTAACATTTACAAAGACTTACGGAATCGAAGGCTTTTTCTGGTTGAACAGTCCGTACTTTAGATGTGGCGCGTTAACAGGGGCCGGTGTATCAATGCTTCTCGCGTTCTTAATTTCTTGGTTATCTGGTCTTCTCCTTTGGAATTAACAATTACGGTCTCTATACAGGATTTCAAGGGAATGTTACCACGCCAGCCATGATTGCCATTACATGGTCCTTTTTTATGACGAACTACACAGATTGGCCAGAGAAGCTGGTCTTGACTGCTTCACCGGATTGAGAGGTGGCACGGCTTAGGTCGCTTAGCCTGAACCTCTATCGCTAGTAACTCAACACAAGGGGTCCCTGGTGAGGGATAACCTCGGCTTGGACGGTTACTATGTTATGTAAGCATTCCGATCCGAGGGCGCCCGAAAGGGCCGAACCACGACTCGGTCGGTTGCTATTTCACGGATAATCTAAGGGACTCACATGGCCCTGAGCCCGCTATTTGCCGGTCATTACATCATTAAGAAATACATCAAATACTAATGCACACTTGATTGGCGTGCCAGTGGTAAGCCGTTGGCAAACCATAGTGGCAAAACTGAACTAAAAGTTTACTACAAGTATTTTTTTGAGATTGGCGATTGTTCCACTGGATTGAGAGGTGACATAGGTCGCTTAGCCTGAACCTCTATCGCTAGTAACCTGCAGTGCACTCTCTGGAAAGAGTTAATTACACAGGCGCGAATATAATACCAACCCTCCCCGACACATTATACCTGGTATACACCCAGACGGAAAAGGAATCTCCGACATTCTAATGTCCTCTGAATTATAATAGACCTGACAACAAATGTGTAAAAACAATCTTACTGTATTCCCTGAAACATTGAAGAGGCCCTCGCAACCCTTTTCGGGGACCCGAACTCCTGTTCACCGTTCATCCAGGACTTGCAGTAGGGGCATGGAGGTTTCCCCCCGCTGAAAGTGGATTCATAGTTAGCCCAATTATAGTTAATATTGAATATTATTAGTCAGGTCAATTTAGACAATCGAAGTTACCTAAATTCCCACCGAGCTGAAAATCGCTAAGATTGTTTATCATTAAAAACAAAATTTTAAAGTTCGCCATCTTTCCCCTGTAAGGAAAAAAAATTATTCAAGGTCAAAGGTCAGCAAAACGGTAAGTTTTATCATAAAAATACCTCAGACAAAAATTGTACAATATAAAATTTATCTACAAAATATTTATTAATATTTTTTCTCTACCAGCCAGAGAGCCACCGCTTTTGAGATATAACGATCAAAAAGTTGTAATCGTCATAACATGCACACGTTTCCTCGCCACCCATGAGGTAGTGTACTTTTTTTTTTATTTTGTTGACGGGGAGGATATCTTCAGAAAGATACCCCGCCTTCTGGGGGGAAGGCGGCGGTTATGTGGGGTTCTTACCCACTAAAACCTCCCCGGTGGCCCTTTCCTCGGTGCATGACGAGGGGCTCCGGGATCTCCAGTGAAACGCACCGGAGCCCCTCTGCACTGTGCTCAAGGAGAGCACGTCCCGGGGGGGAGGTTACTCCCTCCCCCCCTGTGCCCTCGGAGCGCAAGGCGTTCTTCCCGGGTTCACTTTGGTGGACGACTCAGGCCCCCACCCTTGTCGCCCAGTGAACCCGAGGCCCCTTTTAGTCGCCTTCTACGACAGGCAGGGGATACCGTAGTCTTATTCTTGAGAGCCCAGAACTACAGGGCTGCGGGCCGGTCTGCCACCGGCCCATGCGCGCCATCTCCGAACGGGATCAACCCTCTCCCGATCCCGTTCTGCGGTCTCCTTCTGGGTCATTACTGACTCGCAGAAGGAGACCAGCGCCTTCCATTTAGATCTCCCCGCCAGCTCAGCCGCTGCTGCCGCCGGCGGGGAGATGAGGTAGTGTACTTGTCTCAAGGTTATAATGGCGTATAAATTAAGGGACTGGGTTTCATTTTAGCTGATATTCTTATAACTTCTGTATATTTTACATTAGTAGTGTAAGTTACGATGACCGATAGAAAAATATTTTAACATATATTACAACTATAGAGATGTATACAGACGTGGCGTACTCATGTATATTATGACGATTACAACCTTTTTGAATCGTTATATCTCAAAAACGATGGCTCGTAGAGAAAAAAGTATTAATAAATATTTTGTAGATAATTTAATGATGTACAATTTTTGTCTGAGGTATTTTTATGAGAAAACTTACCGTTTTGCTGACCTTTGACCTTGAATAATTTTTTTTCTTACAGGGGAAAGATGGCGAACTTTAATTTTTTTTTTATGATAAACAATCTTAGCGATTTTCAGCTTGGTGGGAGTTTAGGTAACTTTACTCCTATTTTTTGGTCTTTTTTTTTGTAACGGGGAGGAAATCTTCAAAAAATACCCTGCCTTCTGGGGAAGGCGGCGGTTATGTGGGATTTCTACCCACTAAAACCTCCCCGGTGGCCCTTTCCTCGGTGCATGACGAGGGGCTCCGGGATCTCCAGTGGAACGCACCGGAGCCCGTCTGCACTGTGCTCAAGGAGAGCACGTCCCGGGAGTTAAATCCCTCCCACCTAATTTTTTGGTCTAATTTGACCGGACTATAAGACTGTAAGACGAGCTCTTTGTATTTACGAATCGTAAAAATATTACTAAATAGAATTAATCAGAACCTAACCAAACTCACATCAAACTACCCTTGAAGTACCGTGGATACCATGGACCAAATTGAAATAGAAAGAAAGCTGTCTATTTACCGCGCTATTAATTCACGCGTTAGCGACAGTTGGTCCTACTGAATACCAATTTAGTTTTAAATATTATTGTTAGCGACAGTTGGTCCTACTGAATATTATAATCTATAAAGTTATTGGACTGACTATAAAAGTACTACAGTCAACTAAAGTACTTTTATCGGTTGTCGGCAACCAAGGCCATTTCCGCTTCCGTCCTTGAAAGAGATGTATATACTAGAAATTTAGGATAAAAAGGAGAGGACTCTCTCTGTAGACAATTAGTGTACAGTTTAGAACAAGTGAGTTATGCTGGAGGAAAAGCCCTTTTAAAGTGAATCTCTGAAACAAAGTCAGTAAGTCTTTAATAAATTACCTCTAAGGCTCTTGATGTATTGCTGTTAATAATATGATAAAATATAAATGATGTTGTGTAAGATGTTGAGCAAGGTAGCTCACACACGTCTCTATCAGATTCTCGCCGTACGTAAAAATTCTTGTACTTACATGATCCCCTTGGATTTCTGGTTGGTCTTTCTAGAGTTTATAGTTTCAGTTGTTCTATTATGGGTCCAAGTTTTTTGTTCACTTTTCACGGCACTGGCGAAATTTAAGAGGATTAATTGCTTATGGAAAAAAATAAAACTTCATAAGCTAAAATATACACGATTGTTCAAGAGGAATAGAAAATATGCGCGCGTACTGCTCTCTCTTGCTCCGTACTTCTGGGCTAGTAGAATAAGTCCAAGTAAGTAGCCAGTCGTAAACGACAAAAAGGGGCCTCGGGTTTACTGGGCGACAAAGGTGGACCCGGAAAGAAGGCGACATCGGCTGGCCCGTGTCGCCTTGCACGGCGAGGGTGCTGGGGGAGGGATCAACGTCCTCTGGTACAAGTTTTCTGAGCACAGTGCAGTGGAGCTCTGTTGTGTTCCACTGGAGATCACGGAGCCCCTCACCATGCACCGAGGAAGTGCCACTGGGAGGGTTTTAGTGAGTAAGAACCTCACACAATCCTGAATCAAGACGGCGGGGTATGTTTTTGAAGCTTTCTTGATGGGGGGAAATAAAAGAAAACGCCTGAAACTCTATTAAGAGTAATTCGGCGCAACAGCCATCGTTGACCGTTGGTGTCCTAGAGGGCCGAATCACTCTAAAATACCACTTCGGGAAGCGTTGGTGTTGGGATAAGAAGTGGCTGAAAACACTCCAGTAATGCTAGGAGTAATGTAGTACGAATAGCTGTAGTTTGAATAGTTTGGTTTTTATTACATAAAATACATCAGTCATAATCACTGCCAACACATCACATTTTTTTTTGTTGAGGGGAAATCTTCAAGAAGTTATGTGGGGTTCTCCCCTCCTAGTGGCTCTTCCTCGGTGCATGTTGAGGGACTCCGGGATCTTCAGTGGCATGCACCGGAGTGCCCCTGCCCTGTGCTCTCGGAGAGCACGTCCCGGGAGGGGAGGTAAATCCCTCCCACCCCTGTGTCCTCGCAAAGCAAGGCGACACAGGCCAGCCGATGTCGCCTTCTTTCCGGGTCCACTTTAGCGGACAACGAAGGCCCCCACCCCTGTCGCCCAGTGAACCCAAGGCCGTTTTAGTCGCCTTCTACGACAGGCAGGGGATACCGCAGCCTTATTCTACGAGCCCACAACTACAGGGCTGGCCAACACATCACATACGTTAACCATCGAAAATTATATTTTACAGTAATGTAAGTAATATCGCTAATTATTTATAATAACAAGCACTAGTTAAATTTATCTTACTCCGTCTTTGATTTATCCATAACTTTTAATCCATTAATGTGCCTTTTTCTTTATTATTTTATTAAAAAAAAGTCAAATTTTGAAAAGATAAAATGTCAATATTGACATTTTTTTTTTTCTGATGCCAGGTAAGAGCTTTTGTGTTACATGTTACCATTATTTCTACTAATCTAGCAATTTTTTCACTTGTTTAAAAGCGACCCAAAGGGTAGGTTAGTTACAGGGGCATATTCGCAAACACAAACATGTTTGTAGGTTAGTTTATACTAAGAAAATTTAATAAAATAAAAATCAACCGTTATGTAGGTATTTATTGGCATCACAATATACAAGTACATTACATATATTATACAAATACTAACTAAAAATATACATTTACAATATAATAGGTTTTTTACAAAATATTTACCAAAAATATAACTGTGCAAAAACGTCGTCGCTTGGCAGCGTGCCCAGAAGGCTGGCAGCATTGCCACGTTGTATGGCATACGTAGTGCTTAGCCTCTGTGCAAGTTAAAGAAATTACATTAATTTTTTTGGTTGTCATTTAGGTACAGTCGATGGTTTTTATGATCGCCACGTTCCAAACGACGTGCTTTACTTTGTTTTTCAATGTGTTAATAACAACGATTGCAATAATTATTTACTTAAGTGAGGTTCAATAGAGTTTTTTTCAAATGAGTGAATTGTGGCCAGGCCACCGAGATTACTTCTCTACTATTCTGCGGGTAAGATTGGCGTTAAAACTTGTCTTATAATATAAAAATTGTAGACTTTTTTCACTAGATGCATTGTCGTGGAATACTTCATCCAAGTCTACACCCTTCATAAAACGAAAAAAAAACTACTGATACTCAGAATAGGTTAAAAGGAATGTGATCCACCGAATTTAATATTTCCTTTCAAATTTCACTTAAGTAAAAACCTCTACGAGCCAAAAACTCTATAATTCGATTTTTCGGCGTGTCTCTTGAAATTTGACTTATACAGGTTCAAGGTTATGCATTTTCGGCAGTTTTTGTAAAATATAAACAGAATTTAAATAGCAGTCTGGCAACACTGAGAACTATGAAATTTAAATATTAACCTTCAGAGAACAAAGAATTTGGTGAATATTATATCAGTGATATTGTTTTATCATGATCAGTGTTTGAATATCTTACATTATACGTATATTAAACAGTGTAGTGTAAGTTATATTATGTCACTCCTAAAGTAACACTAGAAAATATTAAAATTGCAGGTAAGCACCCAACAAGCTTAAGACACTTGTTGACATAGCTAAAATTAGCATTATTCTTTTGCGTGTTTTGGTGACGTTCACTTGTAATATACAAGTGTTCATTATCGGTTCTTGAATCGCGAATGATTAAAAATATCGATTTTGCATTATTCGTTATTGCTTAAATGTCGATGAATATTTTTACTTTTAATATATATAATCAGGAATGGGTGAGGACAATCTTACCAATACCTTCCAAGGTCTTCTCGCCTTCCACCCACTATTTCTGTATTTTTGACCAGTTTGTTGCACTGTTTAAATTTGTATAGTTGTTGACAGCAAATAACTCTAGTGCTGAGCTTTAATGCGCAAGAGACGAAAATATGGTTATACACAGAGGAGTTGTGGTGACTTGCATTCGCCAATCACCAAAAGTATTTTAGATGACAAACTTAGATTATCCGTGAAATAGCAACCGACCGAGTCGTGGTTCGGCCCTCTCGGGCACCCTCGGATCGGAATGCTTACGCGTAACATAGTAACCGTCAAGCCGAGGTTACCCCTCACCGGGGGGACGCTTGTGTCGAGTTACTAGCAATAGAGGTTCAGGCTAAGCGACCTATGAGCTGTGCCACCTCTTAATCCGGTGAAGCAGTCAAGGCCAGCCTCTCTGGCCAATCTGTGTAGTTCGTCATAAAAAAAGAATAGATGACAAAATTATTTATATTATAATAGGTTGTCAAATATCTCCCTTCCGCCTTTTTGTCTTTTGAATTTCGCGGCTATGTACAAAGCGCTACAGAGCTTGTATCTAGCAATACTATACATAATTTGAAAGGTCTTGACATAACCTACAAAACAACGCTATGCATAATTAGTTTGGATATTGCGTTCAACAGTTATAGACGTGTAAACATGGAGTTCACTAACGCCGAAATTCGCGCTATTTTAAAGTTTTCCTTCGTTAAAGGGAGTTAGTCACCAAACCATTTTAAATCATCTGCAGAAGGCTGGATATAAAAAAAAGCTTGATGTTTGGGTGCCGCATGACACAAAAGGCGGAAGGGAGATATTTGACAACCTATTATTTGGAATAAGAAAATTTATTATAAAAGACACATGTCAACGCTTTTCTTGTCACTTACTTTTTGATCACTTTTAATCGAGACATTTTCCAAATTGTATATTTTTAATGTAACAAAATCTTAAAATATAATTTCATTCTTCTTTATGACTACGTGATACTTTTATTTACCGGCGGCACACTAGAACACTAAGAACACGTGTAAAAATAATAATGGGAGGCATTCCGCTCTGATGCCACATATCCTAAAGAGTCAAGGGGGCGCGGGCGGCTCTGCTTATTTACTCTCCTGTCTTACTCTCTACGCCACCGATACCACACTCCGCTCGCTCCCGGTGTACAGTCGCTTTCTGAATTTTATGTTATTTGACTTTTTTTTTCATAGTACACATACGCAGTTATCTCGCATTCGAACAGTTAATGTTTTGCTCACCGCTAGAGTTATTTGCCACCAACTCTATCTATAAAGTAAAAATATAAGAGCATGATTGTGAAAAAGTGTTAAGAGATCACTTTTGGTGGTATGAAATAGATAGAGAAAATGGAACAGATTTTTTTAGATATTTTTCATTCCTGACATAAATCATACGAATGCGTCTAATTAAGCATTACATTATGACCTGATTTACTTTAATGGACAGAAGTGACAAAGTTTTCAAAAAGTTTGAATAAGGAAAGTGAGACGACAAACCAAATTGGTGATATTCGATCGAGCAAACTAAAAATCCTCACATTAGGTCAAGATCGTGAGTGCTTTTTCTTTCTTTTTTTAAATCTATGTAATTAACAGTATATTGGTAGAATAATGTCTTTGCCTTAATATCTAATTAGTTAAATCCTATAATGAAAATACATCGAATATCTTGTAACAAGTTTGAAAAACTTGAAATTGATAAAAATTCTTTCGATTTATAATTGAAAACTTTCGATTGTTCGTAAAATTCTCGATTCATTTTGTTTGCGTCGCACAACACTAACATTTTTTTTCCTGTATATTAGTGTTACGTATATGTTTCTGTTTGTGTGCGTAAACGTCAAATTTCCAAGAATTCCCTGGCCGCCAGTGCCTCGATTCGGAAACCGTTCAATACAGGTGTTATTTAGAGCCCTGGAAATTTAAATCCGCAGTTTTCCCATTCGGTTTGCGGCGTTCATTGAATATATTAGTGCAGCGGTGTAATACGATAAGTTATCTCGAAGATTTTTCTTATCATCTGTTTGAATATTTTTTATTATTCTGCCTTCTTGGAACCGTAAACTACGCATTTTGAATAAGGTATGTGATGCATTATTACTGCATGATAGTGTAATTATATAGAATCTTGGTATGCTTCATTGGGCCATGTATTGCCACAATGCTACCAGGTTGATCTTAAATATGATAAATATGATATTCTTAATTAATTTTTCGTTTTTAAAAGGTCGTTGCACTGCTTTGTAGCGACGTTCGGAGGTTGAATGCATATTATTGCTTTTCCAAGGACTTATATTTACACATTATAACCTAGGTATTTCATTTAATTTTAATGGGCAAAATAGGCTAAGAAGTATATGATTCAATTCATTAATCAGAACAGCAACAGCTATATAGCACTTGGTTCACCTGTTCTAAAGTAATCTCTGTTCACCACAAACGCAAGCAACGCCAGAAAAGTTGCATTTGGCTTTTCAATAGTAGTGGCCCTTTAGCTACCTAGGACACTGGTCAAAATGCTGAGTAAACTACATTATGCTGTTGTTCTGACTGGGCATGCCAGTAAGTACAGTACCTTACAGTGACACTACAATAGGTGGAATATTATCTATTATATAGCTTACTAGCGTACTCGGCCCGCTTTGCCGGACTAGATTTTGCTTTATTTTATTAAAACAATAAACTTACATTATAAAATATTTAATTTAACTATCACAATATATTCTCTTGAGCGGGTGGAGATCATTACCTACACCCATGAAAATATCAATAAATACAATATCATTCTTATCATTTATACAAAAACATATCGGGCTCAAGTTAATGTCAGAAATAAAAAAACAATGTATGGCCTGTTTGACAGTTCAAAAAGAGAAGTGCTCTGATCGTCACCAAACTTAACAGGATTACTCGCCAGATCAATCGAATGATTCCTTGAAAGTTTATTGATATTGGGTCAGCTATTTCCGAGTCTATATGGAACATAACCACTCACTTTCTCTTTAAATTTATGTATTAGATTGTCTATTGAATCGAATTATATTACTTACAAAAACTTCAATAAACAATAACGATTACAATATTATTCGTGGTTCGGCCCCCTCTGGCGCCCTCGGATCGGAATGCTTACGCGTAACATAGTAACCGTCCAAGCCGAGGTTACCCCCCACTGGGGGGAACTTTGTGTTGGGTTACTAGCGATAGAGGTTCAGGCTAAGTGACCTAAGAGCTATGCCACCTCTCAAACCGGTGAAGCAGTCAAGGCCAGCTTCTCTGGCCAATCTGTGTAGTTTGTCATTAAAAAAAAAAAACAATTTTATAGACACACTGAATAAATTATATCACTATATTAAACAACTATTATACAATATTAAATTATAATATTAAATCAAAAACTTCACTTTTAAAAACTAAAAATAATACTTAAAATTATAAACTAACCTAAAAATAAAACTAAATTATGTAAAATATAAAATCAAATTCAAATCAATTCAAATGTTACATGGCGCTGAATTAAACCTGCAATACCACTGATATGTAGGCTTTAAGATATGGGGAAACACGTCGGATTTTAGGAGGTGAAATCTAGAATAAAAAGGTCTCTTTTTAAAAAATTTAATATCATGACCCTTTGCTGTTTATATATCGACGATGGAAAACAAAAACGTAGTTACCCACAAAAATGAAATTGTTCACCAGAGTCGAAAAGCATTTCTACTTTTTATTTAAAAAAAAAAAGATTAACAAAATAAATAATTTTATTTTTAATTACATTATTATAGACACACACTAAATAAATGATATCACTATAATAATTATTAAACAACTATTATACAATATTAAATTATAATATTACATCAAAAACTTCACTTCACTATTGATAATTAAAACAATAATTTTAATATTTAAAAACTAAAAATAATACGTAAAACTATAAACATAACTAAAAATAAAATTTCTCTTTTATATATATATAAATTATTTATATAATTTCCAATAGGAGGCCTTTTCTCGACATTTAGCCAATGATACATGGAGATTCCCTCTTGACACTTTTTAATCGCTTGAATATAATTATGTATAATAATATAAACTGTCATAAATACAGATGCTATATAAACTCGCTAACTAGTTGGTTGGTCTGCACTATTTAAACTGTTATTTGTTCTTCTATTATGTATATCATCTCCCTCTACGACCTCGTACCTAATGATATCCCGCGCCCTATAGACTTCAAATCCCTACTCTCTCTTGTTAACTCTCCTTTTGTCTATATTTTCCCCGAAGTGGCACTCAAAGTTAGTTTAGCTTTTGAATGTCCCTTAGATTATCCGTGAAATAGCAACCGACCGAGGCGTGGTTCGGCCCACTCGGGCGCCCTCGGATCGGAATGCTTACGCGTAACATGGTCACTGTCCAAGCCGAGGTTACCCCTCACCGGACCCTTGTGTCGAGTTACTAGCAATAGTGGTCCAGGCTAAGCGACCTAAGAGCTATGCCACCTCTCAATCCGGTGAAGCAGTCAAGGCCAGCTTCTCTGGCCAATCTGTGTAGTTCGTCAAAAAAAAAAAGTGTCAATGTTGAAAATCATATTTTCGCTATTTTTCAGCTAATTGTTACAAGTCATATATCATTCGACGACGTAAAAAAGTGAAAATGACCATGTGTGTCTCTTATTGCCACTTTATGTCACATTATTATTGTCACTTGGTGGCCACGTATCTGACGTGGCCACCAAATGTTGGAATAATTTGCCACCGCCCGTAAGAGACAATAAATCTGTAAACGCTTTTAAAAATAAATTAAAACACCTGATGTTAAAGTTACAAAAAGATTATATCCCCGCGATATCGGTGGCTTGTTGTTTACAATATTTTCAATATTTCTTTATATCATTTAAACTTTATATGTTTAATTATCATATTATTTATTTCATTTTATTTTTTGACTGAATAATATATTTATTTATGAAATTTTTTCATCTATTATTTTATTGTATATAATATATTTTAATCTGATAACTGTTTTATTCATGTATCATATTTATTATACTCTTATTGTCTGTATAAATTACATATAAAAGTAGTATTGCGCGCGCACGTGTTTAGGTAGTCCCGGGCACCGCTGAAAATTAGCGCTGTCGGATCCTAGCGACAGCATATGCTGAGACGGTGTTCGATATTGGCGTCATATGTTTTGTATTATTTGTCCGTGTAACTTTAACTGTGTTTTGTTTATTTTTCATTATTTTTTAATGTGTGTTATATTCTGTCTGTGATGTGTTTTTGTATTGTGATGCCAATAAATAAATGTCTATGTCTATTACGTTTTTGCTTTCCAGCGTCGCTATATCAAAAGAATTGCTCGTTTAAAGATATGAGTATATATCAGGATTGTCGCCAACATTTATCATGGTGGGTTGTGGGTGTCGGTAAACTTCCTTGACCCACTCCACTGTTGGTTATATTTAACTAAAGGGGATGAGATATAATAGATATACTATTATCTCATCTCGTGACCGATTGCACTGGTGACCCATTACTGACGTAGCTATGAGTACACACAACTATTAACAAGGATTTTTTTTACACTTTCTAAGTAATTGCTTGACCACGATCTCTCCTGATGTTAAGTGGACGCAGTCCTTGATGGGGTGCCCCTTTTTTTTTGTTAACGGAGAGGAAATCTTCAAAAAGATACCCCGCCTTCTGGGGGCGTTTATTTGGGGATTTTACCCACTAAAACCTCCCCGGTGGCCCTTCCTCGGTGCATGAGATTTCCGGGATCTCCAGTGGAACGTTCCACTGGAGATCCCGGAAAAAAAAGTAATAAATTAATTAAATTAGTCAAAATTATTGCACAATTTTTAACACTAAGGTGGTAACTAACTAAGGTAACACTAAGGAAGATCTTGCGTGAATTAGAAAAAATGTCAACCGACGTGGACTTAGTGTTAAGGAGGTTATATGTAGCGATAATCGTTGGCAAGGGCGAGTGTGACAGTAGGTTGGTATTAGATTGCGGCACATTAAAAGTCCTACAACAACGACTCCTTGGATATTTGAACGGCACTCTAATGTGAATGTTTTCGAGTACCAATACATACATACAAATAGTACAAATACAAGCATACATAAATATAACATATAGATAGATTTATACCATAACCATTATTATTTAGTAACAATAAATATATATACCGTCAACCCTCCTATAACGCGGTGAGTGCGTACCGCGTTATATGGAAACCGCGCTATAAGAAACTCGGATTTAACCGTACAAACCAGGCTAATTCGTAGCGCGTTCTATGGAAACCGTCTACCGCGTTGTATGGAAACCGCGCTACAAGAGACTCGGAATAAGTACAAATCACATAATTCGTACCGCGTTATATGGAGACCAATAAATACAAAAGATAAATTATTTTTATTGAATTGTAGAGTTCATATAAGGAAATGATGAAAAAATGAAACAAAACTAAACTAAAAACTGTTTTCAACAAAAACAAAGAAAGACTTTGTAAAATGATGTAATCTTCAACACTCATCCTCACTGTCAGATATGAGTCGCCTAACTCGCCTTCTTTTAATGGGCAAAATGTCTTCCTCACTTGGTTGATCTTCACATTGGTTTTCGATTGTAGCTTTTAATACAATCTAAAATAGAAAATTCCATCCACACTTGAGTAAGAGTTTTATTTTCACCATTTTCTAATCTGTCGAAAATGGCAACATAAGCAGAACGTTGTTTTTCTATAGTTCACGCGACAATGCAGTCAAAAGATCACATATATATCTTTCATGTTACAGTTTCGTTAGACACACACACGCATGGCACGCTGTCGATGCGAAACTATTTACTTAATAGAAGTGGAAGATAGCGCATGAGGAGCCCCACTCGTGAACCACGCTGATATAAACATATGCAGTTAAAACCATTCATTGGGTGCATGGAAAGAACTGATGGGACGTTGTTGAACGGAAACCGCGCTGTAAGAGTACCGCGTTATAGGAGGGCTGTCGCAATTTCAGCTCCGCGTTATATGGAAACCGCGTTCTGAGAGTGCCGCGTTATAGGAGGGTTGACTGTATACGACTACATAGATCCAGATAGAAGCGTCAATAGCCTAATGTTTTAGTGTACAGTCTGCGAATCGAAAGGTCGTAGGTTCGAATCCACCATTCGACTACTGACGTGAACCATCTCCTTTTTTGAAGGAAATCTTCACAAGATACTCCGCCTTCACAGTTCGGATATTTGAACGGCACTCTAATGTGAATGTTTTCGAGTATCAGTCTACTTTTTATTTCGCCATTGATAGATATGGATTTTTTTTAATCGTTCCAGGCATCCTCACCACTCACTTACCATTGGACGTTGAATTTCGGGATACCCTCTATATTTAGAGCAATAAATTATTTATCTAGTGTTAGAATTTGTAGGTCTCGTAGAATAAAATAGTCCAACAACTAATACACTCGCTTTATTGTAAAGTGCGTAACGTTGTACAAAGAATTATTTATAACGAATACCGTCACAACTGCGCGTCCCCACAATCTTTACACAAAATTAATTAGAAGTCAGATTAGGAACTAATAAAGTTAAACTATTGTTTACAATGACAAGTTCATGTGACGATCAACTAAGTTATTAATTATGAATTAAAGATACAATAAGGTTCAGGTAAATCACTAAGATATCATTGGAAGTAGTTATTATGCATAACAATCGCTGGGTGTCGTGTGTTGCCAGCTAACATTAGTTATGAAAAACAGACGTTACGAGAGTTTTATTTGTCGCTTTCACATATCCAATATTTGATGATATAAATTTCCTTTCAGCATCACCATGTCCCTCTGGGCTCGAGCTCAGCAGTTGCCCCAGGAGAGTCTCCAGCAGGTAGCGTAATTCATTTTTTATATAGATGATGATGATATTAATTTATCCCTTATAGGAAAGGCAAAAGACTTAAGTCCATACAGCCATTATTTTTTATATAGTAACTAGCTGACACAACAAACGTTGTGTTGCCGTTTAAATTATTTCTATCAATACAATAACAACAATGGAGTAAGTTTATTGTTAAAAGTAAACCAAAATAAAACTTATTGGAAATTATTTACAATAAAAATAGGTCTAGAACTAAAACAATAATTTTAATATTTAAAAACTATAAATAATAGGTACTAAATAAACTATGTACTTATACCAAACTAAAAATAAAACTAGATAATGTTAAAAATCGACCACAAATCGCTGTACTCGCAGGGCAGGGTGAGGCTGCCGGCATTTCCCCGTTGAATGGCCAGGCTCAACCTTTGTCCGAAATGCGCACCAGCCCTTGGATCCCCTAAAGCGTTGATGAGGCGTGCGGAAATCTCCTTGAACAGCTGACGGGCTTCCGCACCCCAAGGCCTCCACGGCAAAAAGTGCAAATATATACGGTTCTCCCAAGGCCACATACTTACACATTTTATTGGTTTTGGCAGTCGCCGCTGCTGCGCCGGCTCTGCAACGGTCGCTCTTACGTTAGATGGGGCAACAGTGTCCACGCATGTGGCATCACATTCATCATGATATTTTGACCTTTTCCTATAAAAAAAGAAGATAATTTAGGCGTCAGAACCTCGTCTCCTTTCTTTGAAGTCGGTTTATGATTAGTTTAACTTTATTTCCAGGTGCGAGCTATTTACGGAGACCATTTTCCGATTGAAGTCCGGCACTGTCTTGCCTCGTGGATTGAAAGCAGAATATGGTGAGTGTACATTGTAAATTGTGTAAAAGTTACTTCCTGTATATATACACAGGATGACCCAGGATGTAACGATAACCTCGCACCCGGGGAAAGACCTTTCTCTAACGATAAAAGCGTCACTAGAACATAATTTAGCACTCAAAGTTAGTTTAGCTTTTGAATGTCCCTTAGAATATCCGTGAAATAGCAACCGAGCCGTGGTTCGGCCCTCTCGGGCGTCCTCGGATCGCAATGCTTACGCGTAACATAGTAACAGTCCAAGCCAAGGTTACCCCTCACCGGGGGGACCCTTGTGTCGAGTAACTAGCGATAGAGGTTCAGGCTAAGCGACCTAAGAGCTATGCCACCTCTCAATCCGGTGAAGCAGTTAAGGCCAGCTTCTCTGGCCAATTTGTGTAGTTCGTCATAAAAAAAATCTTACACCTTAATAAGTTTTTGCGTGACAGACTAATACTTCACATACAAACAGTTTATAATGTAATAGGATTCAACTTTCATGGATTGTTGTTGAGGATGCTCTCGATTCCCAGGACGACAGAGCCGGAGGAGCAGCAGCGGTACTTCGTGGAGGAGCTGGTGCAAGAGATCCAGACGAACGCGGACCTGATGCTCTCGCCGGAGATGTTCGTCACGCAGATGAAGCTGAAGGAAGCCGCCAACAACTTCCGTGTTCAGTATAGGTAATTTTTTAAATGAACCTTCTGACTTGGGGAGGAAGCTGGTGAATGCATTACGAAAAGTCTGATCTGACAGGAAAATAAAAGTTAGCGAAGATAGAGAAAGAGTCACATCTCATATATTACTGTAAGGGCAAAATAGAGAGTTGCGAATACATTTTTTTTTCTCTCTCCTTCTCATAGCCGTATACACGTAGTTATGTTTCGAATATCTCACAGTGGTGGCTTATTGTCTGTATCACATTGTAGGAGCAAGAGAGAGCAGTGCTCGCGCACATTCTCTTTCTCTCATAGCCAGTTACGTTTCGTATATCTAAGACACAGTGCAGGCTTATTGTCTAATGCATGCGGCAATTTCTTGAACTTGAGGAAGTTGCCCTCCAAGAGATCAGATTCCGGAAGTAAACTGGACCTGGAGTGTCAGACCATTTAGTAATCTAGCCCGGGAATCATTACAGCATTATAAGCATACAAAAGAAAAGGAATATATATGTTTACCATTCTGTTACAGTCACGAGCCCCACAAGCTGTACGCATACCTGCGCCGTTGCCTGGCTCTGGAGATGGAGGTGATCCAGAACGCCATGGGAACACCTTACGTGGCCCAGCCGCACACCGAGCGGAAGTACAGCGAGGTGAGCTCCTGGCGACTGTGGTACCAGAGGACTCTAATATATTTAAACGAGCAATTTTTGTATATACAGGATGTTAGGAGACCGCTCCCGAAAACGAACAGATGATAGTCCTAGTGACATCTTTGATGATGGGATGGAAAAAAGTGGATCCTGATAAAAAAATCAAACCCTGAGCGGTCGTTCATTCATCAGCTGGTTTTAATTTTGTATTTCATTGATGGATTTTTTTTACAAAAGTTATGTTTTTTTTTTAATGAAAATAACGTTTCATTTAACTGTACTAACATGATGGAGCTTAAATAATGCTAATAATTTTTTTAAATATGTTTTATTTTAAATCAGGATCGACTTTTTTCCGTCTCATCATCAAAGGTGTCACTAGTATCATCTGTCTGCATTTTCGTTAGCGGTCTCCTAACACCCTGTATATAATCTAAATCTCTGAAACGGCTAGAAGAGTTTGTATGCACACCCTGTGTATATATATCGGGGGCGATAAATCGATCTAGCTAAGAATTTTTTTTATCCGTGTATACCCTATTATTATGGCTGACAGTACATGGCGTTGCTACACAACCGTAAGTCAACCCAGTAGAAAGTTAGAAGTTAACAAATATGAGAACCTCTTCCTTTTTGAAGACGGTTAAAAAATCTATCAGGCCCCTTCGTACTGAACTTACTTCGGATTAAATCCCCAAACGGGACCTTGAACGTGGGCCGTTACTCTGTTCGCAATAGCGTTCTGATATATGAAGTGCCTCGGCTGGGTCAGTCGTTTCTGTTAATACCACTCCTACTGGTGTATGTTACATGTATGATTATGATTACAGCTGCTGAGTGGGCTGCAGAACGTCCGCCAGAAGGTGAGCATGGCCAGCGAGGAGATCAGGAGCTTGCAGGCCAACATTGAGTCCTTCTCATTGCAGTACCACGAGTGCTTGAAGAACAAAGGTACGTTTTTAAAGCACAGCTTCTTTACTCGCTTGACTTGAGAGTCACTCCCCGAGATGGTATAGCCAATAGCCTTACGGGTACTTTCTAGTAAAATATTGCTAGCAATATTTTTTTTTAGAAATATTACTAACAATCTTGTTAACCATTCCAACTAAGCTTAAGCTTGTGCTAGGACATGCTTCACGGCAATAGTCGAATGGTGGATTCGATCCCACGACCTTACGATTCACATACCGTACCCTAAACCATTAGGCTATTGACGCTTTACTGAGACAACAGAACGGCTACAGAACTAATACGGGCTGCAGACTCTATGTGAATATAGATATATAGGTATAACTTTATTGTACACCAAAATCAAACAAAAGGTATTATATCTTCTCTAGAAAATAAAATTTAACGTGCCCAAGAAACCAACGCGCTATCATATTCCTATCCATCTCCCTTTGGCATCATCCAACTATCGTCAAAATTCATTTATGTGGCGCGCTGATCACACGCTCAATAAATATTCGAAAAGTACAGAAGTAGACATCTTTAATACTACAACTGTAGCAATAAGACGGGCATTCTTTCGAAATTTGTTTAATTGAAAAATTGTTAGAAGGCTTTTATTATTAATGTTCTTGCTCACACAATAAAATAATTTTAAAGTTTTTCGTATTCGCGAAGATCTGTTATTGGCAGTCTGTTTCTTAATTATTACTATATCTTTTTTGTAAATTTTATGGCTGTTGATCTTCCTGTAAATAAATAAATAAATAAATAACTAAGGTACATTTTACAATTTGTTGTACAATGAACGACGTTATTGCTAACATTGATCTCTTCCAGGCAACCTGTGTATGAACAGGGAATATATGAACAAAACAGCATGATCAAATCCAAATACAAATATTATAACAAATCTATACATATAATCATTAACCTTTTTTGTTAACGGGAGGAAATCTTTAAAAGATACCCCGCCTTCTGGGGGTAAGCGACGGTTATGTGGGATTTGACCCACTAAAACCTCGGTGGCCCTTCCTCGGTGCATGACGAGGGGCTCCGGGATCTCCATCCCTGTGCCTTCGCAGTGCAAGGCGACACGGACCAGCCGATGTCGGTTTCTTTCCACGTCCACCTTGGCGGGCGACAGAGGCCCCACCCTTTCGCGCAGTGAACCTGAGGCCCTTTGTCGTCCGCTAAGGTGGACCCGTGAAGAAGGCGACATCGGCTGTCCCGGTAGCCTTGCACTGTGAGGGCTCAGGGGTGGAGGGAGTAACCTCCCCCCCCCCCGGGACGTGCTCTCCTTGACCACAGTGCAGAGGGGCTCCGGTGCGTTCCACTGGAGATCCCGGAGCCCCTCGTCATGCACCGAGGAAAGGGCCACCGGGGAGGTTTTAGTGGGTAAAAATCCCACATAACCGCCGCCTTCCCCCCAGAAGGCGGGGTATCTTTGAAGATTTCCTCCCCGTTAACCAGCTTAATGAATCGCAGTTGTTAAAGTACTAGTGAAAGATTTAAAAAGTGATTTAAAAAAGTAATTTAAAAAAAGACGACATGGTTTTACAGAGATTTATTCGAACTATCATTTTTTTTTCTTTTCACGGTAATAGTGACTAGTTAAGTTTTTAATTTTTCATTCCACTTCAGTAACTGATGCAGACAATTCAGTCGCAATGTCGTTAAATGCGTCGTAGCGTTTTGGCGTCAATTTATAGTCACTGTGTTTTGGGTCTCATAATAATTGTTTTGAACGATAGAGTTCTATTAGTTCCCATTCCATTTACTTTTCGTTGATGAAAACACAGTCACGTCACTATTCCTCGAAAGCCGCCGGCAAACTTGTTGTGCCGCTGGGCCGGCGGCTTCGGTGTGTAGACAGCTTTATATAA
Organism: Meandrusa payeni; assembly: GCA_029286785.1. Classification (NCBI taxonomy): domain Eukaryota; kingdom Metazoa; phylum Arthropoda; class Insecta; order Lepidoptera; family Papilionidae; genus Meandrusa; species Meandrusa payeni. Next base: position 2,492,719 of record JAGSMX010000026.1, read on the forward strand.
CCGATTAGTTCGGTCATTCAAAAATTGATGTAATAATAAAAATTGCGTTTCGAAAACTGGGTAGAGGTCAAATTTTCAAACGGGCCTCGGGTTCCCTTATGGCGGTCAAACTTCATTGCGTTTTATAATACTCCCAGCGCCATCTATCCGCGTCTGCATTAACGTATTGTATAACTCCGTCACATTAGATAGGCCTCGTTGGAATATCGATAGTAGGATTACTAGTCCTATAAATCTATATATATATATAAATGAGAAAGTGTGTGAGTATGTTCCATGTAGACTCCGAAACGGCTGGACCGACTTCAGGGAATCTTCAGATTGACCTGTCGAGTATTCCTGTAAAGTTTGGTGACGATCGGAGCACTCCTCTTTTTGAACTGTCAAATACAATTTTTATTTACTATGATATTCTACTACGGGTAAGATGATCCTCACCCGCTCGAGAAGAGAATGAATACGGAGATAAATGAATAATTTAATATATTGTGAGGGTTATTTTTTTTTAATAAGATTTATTTGACAAGTAATAAATAAATGTACAACTATGAATAAATGAACAGCTAGGTACTTAATACTAACTATAAAGAAATATTTAACAATACATTAAATATTTACAATAAATATAACTGTGCCAAAACGTCGTCGCTTGCCCAGAAGCGTGCCCAGAAGGCTGGTAGCATTGCCACATTGTATGGCAATGCTTACCTTCTGTGCCATGTATAAGCCCGACGTCCGGACAGCAGATATGTCGGCCAACTTCTTAGCTACCACATTAAAACGGTGGTGTGCACTAGGACCCCACAGACCCAAAGTTTCAACCCCGAACGGCTCAAATTTGAAACCTCTATCAAGGTTACTATATTTGCGCCGAGGTTTTCTGCAGTAGCAGCGGCCGCCCCAGCCTCAACAGAAGATTCTGGAATATGAGACGGCGCCAGAGAGAGAGAGTTAAATTAAATATTTAATGATGCTAGTTGTAAATAAAATTAATGGTATTTACATGTGTTTTCTTGCACGCAGGGCATATTAACTACCTGCAGCAGTCCGGCCCCATCACCGCCGAGCGCAGAGAGCTGGAGGCCTGCCTCCGAGTGCAGATCGAAGATATGGAGAGGAAATTAAACGCACTGGTCAGTGTATACGTTGACAATGAGAACATTATTAAGACTTGCGGTCCTCCCAAGCCTATCATCAAATCTTAGTAAAAAAAATTGTATGTCTTAAATATACGAAACGTAACTGGGTACAGGAGAGAGAGAGAGAAACAAAATGTGTTCTCGCACCTCTCTCTCGCTCTTTTTTATTTTTATTGACGAACTACACAGATTGGCCAGAGAAGCTGGCCTTGACTGCATCACCGGATTGAGAGGTGGCACAGCTCTTAGGTCGCTTAGCCTGAACCTCTATTGCTAGTAACTAGACACAAGGGTCCCCCCGGTGAGGGGTAACCTCGGCTTGACGGTTACTATGTTACGCGTAAGCATTCCGATCCGAGGGCGCCCGAGAGGGCCGAACCACGACTCGGTCGGTAGCTATTTCACGGATAATCTAAGGTACATTCGAAAAGCTAAACTAACTTTGAGTGCCACTTCGGGAAGCGTTTGCGCTGGGAGAAGAAGTGGCCGAAGAAACTCCAGCAACGCTCCTAGCATCTAAGGGTGGGGCCTGCCCATAAAATAGCGGTAACGCGCAAGGATTATTTCTCTCTCGCTCTTGCCCTTACAGTAATATACGAAACGTAATATTTCTTCTATCTTCTCTAACTTATATCTGCCTCTTAAATTCCGTTTACACTGGAGACTGTTAGCTAGTGTGTCATAGTAGAATGAACTAACAACTAACTAACATATAATTATAACATACTAGCGTACCCTTCCCGCTTCGCCGTGCTAGATTTGCTTTTTTTTTATTTAAACAATAAACTGACATCGTTAAATATTTAATTTAAGTCTCACAATATATTGAATTATTCATATCTCTCCGTATTCATTCTCTTCTCGAGCGGGTGAAGATCATTACCTACACCCATGTACATATCAGTAAATACAATATCATTCTTATCATTTATACAAAAACATATTGGGCTCAAGAAAATGTCAGAAATACACGACGTGTGGCTTGTTTGACAGATCAAAAAGAGGAGTGCCTGATTGTCACCAAACTTTACAGGATTACTCGCCAGATCAATCTGAAGATTCCCTGAAAGTTTCATTGAAATGGGTCCAGCCGTTTCGGAGCGTATATGGAACATACCCACACACTTTCTCTTTTATATATATAGATTGTTTGTTTTCCAGGTGGCACAAATCAACCAATCCCAAATGGAGCTTGTGGATCGTATGAAGGACAATATCGCTAATTTGCGACAGCTGCAGAACCAGGTCCTCGATGAAGAGCTGATCAAGTAAGGAATTGATCACTATCACTTGATATGATTGACTCGTACATATCAGTACAGACAGGCCGACATGTTGTCACTTATAATAATTAAGCATGTAAAATAAAATTTAATTTAAAATTAAATTTAATTATAATATGAGCTATGATAATAATAGCTGAGATGATGATGATATTAATATCATCATCATCTCAGCCGTAAAACATCCACTGCTGGACATAGGCCTCCCCCAACGATTTCCACAAGGACCGGTTGTAAGCGGCACGCATCCAGCTGCGCCAACTAGCTGGTCCGTGGTCTCCAATCGAGAATTTTTCGGCTCCGTAAGCCGTGATGTGGCGGTTGTAGAATAGTACACCACCATCTCTTCCCATGGTTGTCGTAAAAACCGGCTAAGGGACAAAATCTGGAAGATGGGCAGCAGCATCTTCCGTGTATAATAACTACTACTGCGCTCGCCAACCCGCCTGGCAAGTGTGGCGAGTATTGGCAACATCCCCCCAAAAGAGAAATACAAAAATTTTTAATATAATGTCAATGAATTGTAAATTATATAAGGCATTATTTAAGTCATCGTTCCAGTCATAATTACTATTTTAAAACTACTACTAACTATGAGAACAGACAATTTCAACAAAAAAAAATATATCAGAAACACTATACATATTTAATATTTAATATATTTTTTTAAAGAAAGCTAGTAATATTTCTTTTTTCAGTAATATTACTAACAATCTTGTTAACCATTCTAACTAAGCATAAGCTTGTGCTAGGACATGGTTCACTGCAATAGCCGAATGGTGGATTCGAACCCACGACCTTACGATTCGCAGGCCGTACCCTAAACCATTAGGCTATTGACGCTTCATTCATCTATTATAGGTATATATATAGGGTAAAGGCTATAGTCGTTGGCCCCCTTAAGCAGCTACTAGCAGCAAGTATTGCATTTCTGGGCAAATTAATGGGCAATCTGGGTCAAATTAAGTTTGCAGAACACCAGCCCTATAGTAGTTCTAGGCTCTCAAGAATAAGACTACGGTATCCCCTGCCTGTCGTACAAGGCGACTAAAAGGGGCCTCGGGTTCACTGGGCGACAAGGGTGGGGGCCTTTGTCGTCCGCTAAGGTGGACCCGGGAAGAAGGCGACATCGGCTGGCCCGTGTAGCCTTGCACTATGAGGGCACAGGAGGGAGTAACCTCCCCGGGACGTGCTCTCCTTGAGCACAGTGCAGAGGGGCTCCGGTGGGATACCGTAGTCTTATTCTTGAGAGCCCAGAACTACAGGGCTGATATTATGTAATTTCTGAGCACACTCTCCAAAAGATTAGTCAAATAATTTATGGCGTCCATATCTCCTTCGCCGATGTAACCCTCTAACCCTGGTACCAGATGGAAGCGTGAACAGCAGCTGAGTGGCAACGGCGTGCCTATGCAGTCGAACCTAAACACCATACAGGAGTGGTGCGAGATGCTGGCCGACCTGATCTGGACCAGCCGCCAGCAGGTGAACAACGTGGCGAGGATCAACAGCAAGACAATCGTGGAGCTGCGGCAGCCGCATCTCGTCGAGATGCTGGATGATATGAGCAAACAGGTACCGTACAGGTTACACTCGTTAACCAGACAAACGTTGTTTTGGCTAAAAAATAGAAAGCCTAAGTTACTCCCTATTATCAGCTATCTTCCAGTGGAAGTCCCGTCAAAATCGGTCCAGCCGTTCCAGAGATTAGCCGGAACAGACAGACTGACTATATGTTCTGTATACAGGGTGTTATGAGACCGTTTCCCAAAATGAAGACGACGAATTAGACGATAGTACTAATGACACCTTTGATGATGGGATGGAAATAAAATCACAATGGGTTGGGAAAAAGACTTTTCGCATTATAGTATGTATGAACTTGTAATAAAATCTCTTTGGCTATACTATTTGTATCTGGCTGGTTTTGGTATCATTGAAAGTTGAAATGTTATAGAACATAATTCCAAATTCAAATTAGGAAAATGTGTGATTTTCATTTGATTTTCGTACTGTGACGCTGTGTGTGTGGTGGGATTGGAAGGGCATTATTCATTATGATGGTAATACCACCAGACAGGACCATCTATTCTGAACTCTACTGCGAACAACTGATAAGATAAAACAAGAAGTTGAGAGAAAGCGGCCGGAATTAATCAACAGAAGGTGTGTGGTTTTTCGTCATGATAACGCTAGACCTCACACATCTTTAGCCACCTCCACTCACCAAAAACTAATAGAGTTTGGCTGGAAGGTGTTAATGCATCCGCCGTATCGTCCTGACCTTCAGATTTCAACCTTTTTCGGTCTCTTCAGAATTCTTTTTCCCCAACTTATTATGTTAAAGAAAACAGCAATGAAACACAAATTCAAAACAGCTGATGCTCGGGTCAATGAACGCCGGGACGCGGCTACTGCGCTATAAAATAATTCTTTCCGCTTCAAACATACAGACAGACAGAGTTACTTTCGCAGTTGTGATATTAGTATAGATTGTAATTTTAATTCCTTGGTAGGTGACGAGTCTTCTGTCGACCCTTGTGACTTCGACCTTCGTGATAGAGAAGCAACCGCCTCAAGTGATGAAGACAAACACGCGGTGAGTTCACACTCCATAACAACACAATTTGAAGCCTCCATATAAATGATGTCCCAAAGAAAATTCATAATTGCTTAGTGTCCTTATTTTTGTTGACGGGAGGGAAATAATCTGCAAAAGAAGGCGGCGGTTATGTTGTTATGTATGGCGAGGGATGGAAGGAGGAACGCAAGAAGCCCCTCTACACTGCGTTCTGAAAGCACGTCCCGGGGGAGGTTACTGGGCACCTCTTAGATTTTTTTTCCTAAGACATGTAGGTTTCCTCACGGTGATTTCCTTCACCGCCGAGCGCGTGGTGAATTAGCACATAAAATTGCAACAACAAATTTATTGTTGTCGGCACCTTGAACTGGGGTTACTAGCGTACTATGCAACTTGAGGTAACTGCCCGGATATATAAACATAGACATAGACATTTATTTATTGGCATCACAATACAAAAACATAACACAGAATATAACACACATTAAAAAATAATGAAAAATAGACAAAACACAGTTAAAGTTACACGGACAAATAATACATAACATATGACGCCAATATCGGACACCGTCTCAGCATATGCTGTCGCAAGGATGCGACAGCGCTGATTTTCAGTGCGGTGCCCGGGACTACCTAAAGACGTGCGCGCGCAATACTACTTTTATATGGAATTAATACAGACAGTAAGAGTATAATAAATATGATACATGAATAAACAACAGTTAAGAGATTTATATATATTATATACAATACAAGAGTAAAAAATTAACTAAAATAAATAATATGATAATTAAACGCCAATTTTTCAATATTATTTCTATTATTATTTGATTATATTATTTCCTTATGGACAAAATGTTTTCTATTTTAGATTTACGGCTACAGTTCGCCTGCTAGTTGGTGGACAGTTGAATGTTCATATGACGCCACCAAGGGTCACGGTGAGTTTCCCCTTAATTTTTTTATTAGATGTAGACATTTTATACATAGACTAGTGTACCCAGCCCGCTTCCCCGACGTAGATCTTGCTTAATTTTATTTAAACAATAAACTTACATCATTAAATATTTAATTTAACTCTCACAATATATTAAATTATTCATTTCTCTCCGTATACATGCGATCATTACCTACACCCATGTACATGCAATATACTCCATTGTACTTCAATATGGTACATAAAGACATAAATATACACAACGCATGTGTCAATACAAATTTGTTTTATAAAACAATAGAATATCATTATAGTGAATGAAAGTTGTATTTGACACTTGAAAAAGAGGAGTGCTCCGATCATCACCAAACTTTACAGGATTACTCGCCAGGTCAATCTGAAGATTCCATGAGAGTTTCATTGGTATCGGTCCAGCCGTTTCGGTGTCTACACGGATCAAACACACACACATTCTCTTTTATTAGATATAGATTATAATATTACAAATTTTGAAAACATCAAGGCACTAATATCACGGGTATATAATCTTTTTGTAACTTTAACATCAGGTGTTTATATTTATTTTTAAATGCGTTTACAGATTTAACGTCTCTTATGGTTGGTGGCAAGTTATTCCAACACTTGGTGGCCAAGTATTTGCTGATCTAAAACTGCCACGGAACGCCGCAGCTCGGCTGTTGCCATTAGTCACCTTATGATGATATGCGCGCTAGGCTACTAAACGGTCTGACACGTACGTGTCCGTGTCCGGTCTACTTCCGCGATCTGGTGTCCTCGGGTGGCAACTTCCTCAAGTTCAGGGCATTTGCGCACGCTTAGCACAAAAGAAGGACCCGCTAGAAAAGTCGTCTGGCGAGCCGTTGTTGTGTCTTTTAGAGCACCTGGGAGAGAGCTCCGAATGATGGTGAAAGGTCTTGATAAAGAACTTGTAGGGAGTGAAGAAGGTGCGTGTGAGGCCACACGGCCAGACTACTCGTACTCTCCCGCGTTTCGGTCCATATAACCGCGAGGTTGGTGGGGGGCCATGGGAGGTGGTGGGTAGATTGGTCGTCATTAGTCACCTTTTTTATATGAAAAGTGGCAAACGAGCATACGGCTCACCTGATCTTATGTGATCACCGTCGCCCATGAACATCCACAGCACCAGAGGAGCTGTAGGTGCGTTGTCGACATTTGAGATAGGAATAGACTCGTTTCTTGAAGGTCCCTAAACGTTCAGAAACACCGCTGGCGACAGTTGATTCCACAAGTAATCCTAATATTGCATCATGATTGCAAGTGTTGCCAAACTATTATAAAGAGTTGAGTCGGATCCTCGCTCACCAGGTGAAATGCAAAAGTATCATATACCTTCACTTCCCCACGGTATTCAGCCCCAATAGCCTAATCATCAATCATACCGATATATCGACACATCGCAGCAGGAAGCTAGTGAGTAAGAGTTAACGGAGTGTGTTCCATTTCCAGGTTGTGATCATATCGGAGCAGCAGGCTCAGCTGCTGTTGAAGAGCGAAACGCAGAGCGGACGCGGCAAGCAGCCGGTGGAGTGTGGGGATATCCTGAATAACAGCGGCTGCATGGAGTACCAGCCCACCAGCAGACAGCTCAGTGTTAGCTTCAGGTTGGTGTTCCACTTATACTCATTTATTAGGTTTAAAACTTTAAAAGCAGGGACACAGCGGTCGCGGAGAAGCTAATAGCAATGCAGATCTCTGGCCACCTCCAAATTCAGGCATTAGACATAAACATAGACATTTATTTATTGGCATCACAATACAAAAACACATCACAGACAGAATATAACACATTAAAAATAATGAAAAATAGACAAAACACAGTTAAAGTTACACGGACAAATAATACAAAACATATGATGCCAATATCGGACACCGTCTCAGCATATGCTGTCGCAAGGATGCGACAGCGCTGATTTTCAGCGGTGCCCGGGACTACCTAAAGACGTGCGCGCGCAATACTACTTTTATATGGAATATTATTATACAGACAGTAAGAGTATAATAAATATGATACATAAATAAAACAGTTATGAGATTAAAATATATTTTATACAATAAAATAATAGATGAAAAAAATTCATAAATATTATTGAGTCAAAAATAAACTAAAATAAATAATATGATAATTAAACGTATAAAGTGTATATTATATAATGAAATATTGAAAATATTGGAAACAACAAGCCACCGATATCAAGGGATATTATCTTTTGTATCTTTAACATCAGGTGTTTTAATTTATAATATATATATATATATATATATATATATATATATATATATATATATATGTCGCCTTCTTCCCGGGTTCACTTTGGTGGACGAGGCCCACTCAGGCCGCCACCCTTGTCGCCCAGTGAACCCGAGGCCCCTTTTAGTCGCCTTGTACGACAGGCAGGGGATACCGTAGTCTTATTCTTGAGAGCCCAGAACAACAGGGCTGAAACACAAGTGAAGCCTATGCTGAGATGTCAAATTATTTTTGTACCTATGGAGTAATTATTGTGTGAAGTTCGAATGTCTTTGTACTGACGTATTTATATATATAAAAGACAAAGTGTGTGGGTATGTTCCATATAGGCTCCGAAACGTCTGGACCGATTTCAATGAAACTTTCAGGGAATCTTCAGATTGACCTGGCGAGTGATCCTGTAAAGTGTGGTGACGATCGGAGCATTCCTCTTTTTGAACTGTCAAACAAGCCATGCGTCATACTTTTATTTGTGGTATTAACTTGAGCCCGATATATTTTTGTATAAATGATAAGAATGATATGTACATGGGTGTAGGTAATGATCTTCACCCGCTCGAGGAGAGAATGAATACGGAGAGAAATGAATAATTTAATATATAGTGAGAGTTAAATTAAATATTTAATGATGTAAGTTTATTGTTTAAATAAAATAAAGCAAAATCTAGCCCGGTGGAGTGGGCTGGGGGGTACGCTAGTAAATACATACAAAAATATATAAGTGTATGTATTCCACATAAAGATTTGAGAAGAGAGATTGGGCGGGACACTTGGCTAGGATAGAAGAGTGAACCAGGGCAGTAAACGAATGGTGGCCAAGACAGGGACGCCGATCAGTGGGCAGACCACCAGTCCGCTGGTCGGATGACAACGTCAGGGCAGCGGGGCATGAAAAAAAGGGAGGTCTATACCCAGCAGTGGGAAGATACGGGCTAAGTGATTGATTGAAGGAATAAAAAGGCGCCTTGCTTGTTAAAATTATAATAAAAAAGGAAACATTATTGTCTGGCAAGTGTTTCGGCGGTGAAAGGATCCCCGCTGTCGCCTTTTTTTTTTTTGTTCACGCGGGGGAATCTTTTTACAGACCATCCTCCGGTACCCTGGGTGGGCCCGGAGGGATGTGTGGGACTCGGCCTGGGCAGCCCCTACCCACTAAACCTTCCGCGAATGCCATCAGCCGTTATGAGCGGGGTGCCCCGGATCTGTCGCCTGTCATACGGTGCCTAAACATAATAATTCTCTAAACGATGTACATTATGTGGCAGGAACATGCAGTTGCGGAAGATCAAGAGAGCGGAGAAGAAAGGAACGGAGAGCGTAATGGACGAGAAACTGACGCTACTCTTCCAATCAGAGTTCAATGTGGGCGGTGGTGAGCTGGTATTCCAGGTATACACGGCATCAATTTGCAAATTCTTGTTATGCAGGAATATTACAGAAATATAATTACTCAGAACCTTTTTTTTTGTTGACGGGGTGACTTTAACTAGTTACTAATACCCCCCTTCCTCGGTGCATGGTGAGGGACTCCGGGATCTCCAGAGGAACGCACCAGAGCACGTCCCGGGGGAGAGTTAATCCCTCCCTCTGTGCCCTCACAGTGCAAGGCGACACGGACCAGACGATGCCAATTTCTTCCCGAGTCATCTTCAGGCCCCCACCCTTGTTACCCAGTGAACCCGAGGCCCCTTTTAGTCGCCTTGTACGAAAGGCAGCGGGGATACCGTAGTCTTATTCTACGAGTTACTCTACAGTGCTATTCATTTCTGAGAATCTAACCAAAATCTTATTAAACTACTCTTGAAGTAGGATGCACTTCCAATAATGAATAATCGAAACTTGGTGATCACGACCCTCATCGCTGAGGAAACGACGGAGAAGAGAGTATATATCTTGAACCAATAAACCTTTATATCCAGGTGTGGACGCTGTCGCTCCCCGTGGTGGTGATAGTCCATGGCAACCAAGAGCCCCACGGCTGGGCCACCGTGACGTGGGATAACGCTTTCAGTCCTCCTGGACGCGTGCCCTTTGCCGTCCCTGATAAGGTCAGATAATAACCTTTTTTTTCTGACGAACCTATACACACTTGGCCAGAAGAGCCGTGGTAGTTCAGTGTCCGGGCGGTCGTCTTAAGTTGCATAGTACGCTAGCAATCCGAGTTAGGTCCCCGGTGACGGCACCAATAAATTTGTTGTTGCAATTTTATGTACTAACTAGCCCCAGCCCGCTTGGCCGGGATAGATTTTGCTTTATTTTAGTTAAACAATAAACTTACATCATTAAATATATAATTTAACTCTAACAATATATTAAATTATTCATTTCTCTCCGTATTCATTGTCTTCTCGAGCGGGTGAAGATCATTACCTACACCCATGTACATGCAATATACTCCATTGTACTTCAATATGGTCCATAATGACATAAATATACACAACGCATGTGTCAATACAAATTTGTGTTATAAAACAATAGAATATCATCATAGTAAATAAAAGCTGTCCTTCCTGTAAAGCGTCGTCAAACTTTACAGGATTACTCGCCAGGTCAATCTGAAGATTACCTGAAAGTTTCATTGCAATCGGTCCAGCCGTTACGGAGCCTATATGGAACAAACCCACACACTTTCTTTTTTATATACATAGATTCACCACGCGCTCGGCGGTGAAGGAAAGACATGTGAAGTCTGCCTATCCGCACTAGGTGTGCGTGGCGGAGTATACCCTTATACTCTTTTACAGAGAAGGCCTGCGCCCAACAGTGGGACTTCTATAAAGGCTGTAACTTTAACATAAATTCGTGCTTTACTGCATTGAGAGGTGGCCATTGCTCTTCCAAAAATTCTGTCTAAAAATTGGGGTATTCATATTATTACTATTTATTACTCTCACCAGGTGACGTGGGGCCAGCTGGCTGAGACGCTGCGCATCAAGTTCGGCTCCGCTACTGGCGGGGATCTCTCCGAGGAGAACCTTAGGTTCCTAGCCGAGAAGATATTTAGGTAAACAATACATATAACGGTGTACGTGACGTGACGCACGCATGGACGCGCACCTTCAATGAAAAATGTCATATATGTTTAAAAGACCATATATATATATATATATATATATATATATATATATATATATATATATATATATATATATATATATATATATATATATATACGTATATATATATATATATATTAAGAGAATTTTTTTAATAAATAAAAAATCTTTATTTTCAAAAAACAAGACAAACATAACAAGTATATATAGCTTCTCTCCGTCCTAGCTTTTTCTATACCGCCGCGGTAACCTAGACCTTCACGTTACCAATTACTAAGAAGTAGTTTATTCAGGTCGAACTTAGGTAAGTATGCGCCTTTATATAGTATTATTATAGAATTAAAAAAAAAAAAAACAAAAAAAAAATGTTTTTTTACTTACTAAATGAAAAAGCGGCATTGCTAAGCAACAGTAAGTCAATGACTGTTTGGTCTTAGGAGGGCACGAAATATATCGATAATACATAAAATATTGATATATGGACGCTATATATCGCGCCAATCCGATATTATAGAATCATTTAATATCGATATTTATATCGATATATTTCATCCGATATACGAAATATCGTAAGAAATTAAATAAAAAATCATTCCATTCTTTCTTTTATTTGTGGTTGACAACTTGAATAAAATAAAACCCTCACTGGCGCTGCCATCACGAAGAGTGTAGCGTAGTATGTGACTACACTCTTACTCTTCACGATGGCAGGACTCGTTGTATAAATTTATAATCTATGCATGTAGTCTGTACTGCTAGCAAAATCGAATCAAATCAAATAGTCTGAACTAGTATCCGATGCGAGAACGTCTCAGTCACGCGCCGTGTACTCTATTAGTACAAAACTTTTCTAATATTTAATATTAAGCGCTAATTAATTATAAACAAATTTTCGATATATGAAAAACATCGATATATTTGTACAATATATCGCGTAGTATCGATACAACCTAACGATATATTATATCGAAAAATATATATAGATATTTCTGGCATGGACACAAATAGGGATATTTGGCCTGACGTTAATTATTTTAAAAATTAGTGTCACATGGTTGGCTTAGTGATGGATCAATGACTGGCAAAAGAACTGTCAATGGTTGATAGCTGAGGTAATAAGGAATAACTTAGGCTGTTTATTTAACCGACTTCAAAGAGTTTTTTGGTTTCGTTATAATTTGTACGACTTGTCTTGTATTTGGTAGTTTTTCAAATTTTTCTGGTGGCATTTGGGAGCACAGAGACGATGTAACGGGTCGACGTAACCATCGGTTTTTACTGCAGTATGAAAAATATCTACATTTGGTTAGGTCGGATGGTTACGTCAACCCTAACAATTTAGAACAAATGGTAATCCTACCATCGATTTTAAAATAACTCAATATACTAATACTTATAAAAAAAAAACTAAATACTAAATATATACTTGTGGTATGAATCATCCCATATATTATTAAAAAAAACGGTGTACTCACCAGGAGCAGTCTCCCCATGTCGACAATGGAGCTGAACGCAATGGCAGTCAGTTGGACCCAGTTCTGCAAGGACGCGCTGCCGGAGAGGAACTTCACCTTCTGGGAGTGGTTCTACATGGTTGTGAAGGTCACCAGGGATTACTTGAGGACGCTGTGGTGTGATCGGTGAGCGGTTTAGTTTATACCCAATATCTTTATAATAGCCGCGTTAGCTAGCTCAGTGCCCGCAAGCAACCCAAGATCTATCCTCGGTGCTGGCACCAATAAATTTGTTGTTGGAATTTTATGTGCTGATTCACCACTGGTGGTGAAGAAAAATATCGTGGGGAAACCTACATGTCCTAGAATTTTTTTTTGAAAATCAATTTCAATTAAAATCTATATATATATATATATATATAAATAATTCCTTTGTCGGGTCAGATTTTGATTTATTTTATTTAAACAATAAACTTACATCATTAAATATTTAATTTAACTCTCACAATATACTAAATCATTCATTTCTCTCCGTATTCATTCTCTTCTCGAGCGGGTGAAGATCATTACCTACACCCATGTACATATCAGTTAATACAATATCATACCCGTAGTAGTAGTGTCATAGTAAATAAAACCTGTATAAGAGTTCAAAAAGAAGAGTGTTCCGATCGTCACCAGACTTTACAGGATTACTCGCCAGGTCAATCTGAAGATTCCCTGAAAGTTTCATTGAGATCCGTCCAGCAGTTTCGGAGCCTATATGGAACATACCCACACACTTTCTCTTTTATATATATAGATAGACAAACCTATAATAAGGTTTTTAAGATGCTCCTTAATGTGTATTATAATTGTTTTAAATGTTAAATGTATTAAATTAAAAAAAAACAAGAAAGAGTCGAAGAGAGAAAAATGCAGCCGCAGTATTTCTGTACCGTGTTTATACAACCTCCTGTACATCTATTCCAGACTGATCATGGGCTTCATCCAGAAGAAGCAAGCAGAAGAGATGCTCGGCAAGTGTCCGCCTGGAACGTTCCTGCTGCGTTTCTCCGATTCAGAGCTGGGCGGCATCACCATCGCTTGGACTGGTGGTATGTTCTTTTTTATCGGGCAAGTGCGTTTGTCACTTACGGCTCACCTGATCTTAAGTGATCACCGTCACATGAACGTCCACAACACAGGAGCTTTTTTAAGACGAACAACACAGATTGGCCAGAGAAGCTGGCCTTGACTGCTTCACCGGATTGAGAGGTGGCATAGCTCTTAGGTCGCTTAGCCTGAACCTCTTTTTTTTTTTTTTTTTTTGTTAAAGGGGAGGAAATCTTCAAAAAGATACCCCGCCTTCTGGGGGGAAGGCGGCGGTTATGTGAGGTTTTTACCCACTAAAACCTCCCCGGTGGCCCTTTCCTCGGTGCATGACGAGGGGCTCCGGGATCTCCAGTGGAACGCACCGGAGCCCCTCTGCATTGTGCTCAAGGAGAGCACGTCCCGGGGGGGGAGGATTCTCCCTCCGCCCCTGTGCCCTCATAGTGCAAGGCTACACGGGCCAGCCGATGTCGCCTTCTTCCCGGGTCCACCTTAGCGGACGACAAAGGCCCCCACCCTTATCGCCCAGTGAACCCGAGGCCCCTTTTAGTCGCCTTATACGACAGGCAGGGGATACCGTAGTCTTATTCTTGAGAGCCCAGAACTACAGGGCTGCGGGCCGGTCTGCCACCGGCCCGCCTGCGCCATCTCCGAACGGGATCGGCCCTCTCCCGATCCCGTTCTGCGGTCTCCTTCTGGGTCATTACTGACTCGCAGAAGGAGACCAGCGCCTTCCATGCCTGAACCTCTATCGTAACTCGACACAAGGGTCTCCCCGGGAGGTAACCTCGGCTTGGACGGTTACTTGAGGAGCTAAAGGTGCGTTGTCTTTGAGATAGGAGTAGGCTCGTACGTTACGACGTACGTAAAACGTACAAATTAAGAAAAGATAAAATTTATTTATTTGCTGTAGCACTGTATCACTTGATATTATAAATATCATTACAAACAGGCCGACATGTTGCCACTTGAATAAATAATAAAATAAAAAATAAAATGCACAATATACTTATTTCTAATTATTATAAGAACCCCTCGTTCTCGAGGGTGAAGGCCTCCTCTAGAGCTTTCCAGGTCTCTTTGTTTTTTGCGGTAAATGGCCACTGTTTACCAGCCACGCGCATAATGTCGTCTGTCCACCGGGCAGCTGGTCTTCCTCTCTTTCTGGTGCCCGATGGACCTCTCCAGGATGTTACCCTGGTGGTCCACCTATTATCAGACAGTCTGGCTATGTTGCCACTTATTATCATTTTTTTTTTAAAAAGAAAGCTAGCAATATTTCTTTTTTTTTTCAGAAATATTACTAACAATCTTGGTAACCATTCCAACTAAGCTTAAGCTTGTGCTAGGACATGCTTCACGGCAATAGTCCAATGGTGGATTCGAACCCACGACCTTACGATTCGCAGGCCGTACCCTAAACCATTAGGATATTGACGCAAATTAAGCATGGTAAATCAAAATGTATTATAATTTTTAATATATTATACAGATGGAAACGAAGTGTTCAGCCTGCAGCCGTTCACTTCCCGAGACCTGATGCTGCGCTCGCTCGCCGACCGAATTCTGGACCTGCCGCAGTTGCAGTTCCTCTATCCCAATATCGCCAAGGACGATGTCTTCTCCAAATACTACACCAAACCTGGTGAGATTTTTCTCTTACTGGAGAATGGAGAAACGAGGTCACGTGATCACCGTCGCCCTTTACAATAGAATAGAATAAACATTTATTCGACACAAGAACACGTAAACAAAACAACAACATAAAAGTAATTTAAATTGTGATTTTTTTAAAAAAAGAACGAAATAGAAAATGTGCCGAAAAAAGAAGTTGGCTCAGCATGTAGCACAGCGCTGATTTTCAGCCATAAAACCTGTGAAAACTAACCACAACACATTACAATATACACAACACAGGAGCTGTAAGAAAGGAAATAGAAATATTTTAATTATTTATTTAATCTTTATTTGCACAAAATAAGAGATTACAAAAGAAAATGGCGCGGGGACTCATGGGGGGGATCATCTAACTTACATTTTCATTTTCTTCTTAGACTAAACTAAATAATATATAATAGGCCATAAAATATTCAACAACAAGAGAGTACAAAAAGGCGGACTTAATACCAGAAGGCATTCTCTGTCAGTCTACTTTAAGGTTGTGTAGAAACAAAATCACGGGTGCAAGCTTAGAAAATAAATAAAAAAGTAAAATAAGACATAAAAATACATTATATATGTATAAACATAAATATATACGTAAATACAAGCATACATAAATATAACATAGATAGATTTAGTAACAATAAATATATATATATATATATATATAGATCCAGATAGAAGCGTCAATAGCCTAATGGTTTAGTGTACAGTCTGCGAATCGTAAGGTCGTAGGTTCGAATCCACCATTCGACTCTCCTTTTTTGTTGACGGGGAGGAAATCTTCACAAAGATACCCCGCCTTCAGGGGAAGGTGACGAGGGGCTCCGGGATCTCACGTGGAACTCACTTTTATCATAACGCGCCTAAAGAGGTATAACTTCGAAAATTATCCTCAACCGACGATTATGGAAAAAAAAGTTTGTCAGTCAAGTAAAAGTCGTTGATCTCCCGATCACTTTTTAACGGTACGTTATATGTGTAAGTGAGCTCGTATATCCTGGTTGCAGAGAACGAGATGCTGAAGAACGGTTACGTGAAGCCGGTGCTGGTGACCACCCTGCCGCCGTACATGTCGTCTTCGCCGGCGTACGCGCACTCGCACTCGCCCGACTCGCACCGCAACACACCAAGCGTGCAGAGCAGGTACGTACCGTACGTTCTACGAACGAACACGTACACAACCACTATACAATACTATACTTTAACCAAACTGACGACTGAGCTAATATATAAGATACAGGATTTAATTAAACGTTGATAAATTCGTAATTGAAAACAATTTATTAAAATATTCTTTTAATTTGATATTGGATTACCTGAAATTGGTGCAACTCGAGGAGGTTAATAAAGGCCTGGGATAGGTTCAGTCTTGGTTAGCCCTGTAGTTCTGGGCTCGTAGAATAAGACTATGGTATTCCCTGGCTGTCGTAGAAGGCGACTGAAGGGGCCTCGGGTTCACTGGGTAACAGTGCAAGGCGACATCGGCTTGCACTGCGAGAGCACAGGGGAGATTAGCCTTCCCCCCCCCCATCCGGGACATGCTCTCTGAAGAGCACAGTGAAGTGGGGCTCCGGTGCGTTCCTATGGAGATCCCGGAGCCCTTATGCACCGAGGAAGGGCCACCGGGGGGTTTTAGTGGGTAAGAATCCCACCTGCCTGCCCAGAAGTCGGGGTATTTTCTTGAAGATTTCCCCCCAACAAGAAAAAAAGATTCAGTCGTAGGGGAGTGCATCACCTGCTTACGGAAGTCATGGAGGAAGGCCCGTCTCATGTTTTGCGTTTTGACTGGAGGGTGATGGGGAGACTGTTGTGCGCAAGCGTTTCCCCCCGTGCCAATATGCGTCGATGGTGGAACATCTCGGGTTGGTCGGTGCGGGCCCTAAATAAATCAGCCTTCCCCCGGGGGACAAGTACGCGGTTAGGTACATTAAAAGATGGATTCATGGGCGGTATCAAGTGGTACCCACACTACATCATTTATAGTGACGTTATGACACATACATGAAATCAAAATAATAAATGTATTGTATACTATATGTGTATTTATATTTATGCGTAAATATACACAACAACAAATATACACAAATACATCACAGTAATAATAAATGGTATAATTGACGTTAAATAACTCTAGCCCTGATAGAAACGTGGAAGGGATAGTTGCGCATGTGTACAGTCGCGCACGCAATTATTCATCTCTACAATTTACGGATAGTGTTTTTTTTTTACTTTTTATTTTTTCATATTCACTATTTAAAATCACATATAAATTAATAAAATGTAACAGTTAATAAAAAACAAACTCGAAACTTAACGAAGGTCAATTTAGAACGCGACTGTACAACAACAAGCGCGCGGGGTGTGGTTTCGGTGCGCGGGGCGGAGTACCGCTATAAGCCGCCCGCGCCCCCTTCACTCCCCTGTGACACCTTAATTTCGATTTCTGCTAACGGCGCTAGAGTTATTTGCCGGCATACTTATAAATACAATACCATGAGCAATGGACGATCTAGAAAGATTTTAAGTGTGTCTGTGATTATACCTAATTTCATTTCATACATCAAAATCATGAGCGATCATCACAATGTTCATCAATAACAATTGTTCCTCATCACAGAGGTTACTTTAGTGGTGAAGGAATTTGCGGGGGTGATGAAAAAATGTCGCGAGGAAAGCTCCATATCTGATTGCTTTAAAGACATTTATCGTCTACCAATGTATGAGTATATTGCCCAGCTGTGGGACATGTGTGGGATTTAATGGGTGTGCTGTTACGACTATACCCTGATGGTCTTTTTAAATGCCTTTGCCCATCTATGGGACATATATGTGGATTTTTTGCATTTTTTTTTGCTCTTAAATTTTTATTCTATATTTTTTTGTTTCTTTTTTTTTTCTATACAGGTACATGCTTGAATTTTGAAATGCTGTGGGGGAATAAATATTTTTTAAGATTTTATAATTATTTTTTTTAATTTAAGCTTTTTTTTTTTACTTTAAGTCAAATAGTCACATCCTTTGTTTTAGCATTTTTTTTAAATTATATATATTTTTTTGACTTTTTTTTTATCTTTAGGCTTATAAGTGATTTAAGTGCTTCCTTCTCTATAATTTATAAAATTGTTTCGCGAAAATCAAAACTGAACTCTATCTTGATATGATTAAAGTACACTCTAGCTTATTAGCGGTTGGGTTTTAATTTTCGTGGAAAGTTGAAAAATTGAAAAAAAAAATCAACGATATATCAAGACTGGTGTATAAGATGTTCTAGTTTTATAATTGCGGTGACCAAAAAAAAAACACAAATTCTCTTTGGTTTGTTTTTCTAGCTGCGCCACTACCATTTTACAGCTGTAAGAGGATTGCAGGTAAAAAAGACGACAAAAAAAAAACGCACGAAAAAAAATGTATGTCAATTTGTCTCGAAGTTATTGTAGTTAAAGAATTGTATTTTATATATATGGTTGGAATGCATGTAGTTTGTTTTTGAATTCGGCCGATTGTCTCGACAGCGAACTCTTGGGTCAGATCAGAGCTGATCGGTACCAACTGTAAAACATCTTCCATCGTATAAAAATAGTATAATTGGTGACAAATAACACTAGCGTTGAGCGTAACGTGGAAAGGAGAGCTGCGACCTGTGTACATTCGCGCACACAATTTCTACAAATTACCAATAAAGTGTTTTTGTTTGCACTTTTTATTTAGACATATTTACTATTTAAAATTTTATAAATATCAAATTTTGTACGCGACTGTACATCACGAGCGAGCGGGTTGTGGTATTGGCGAACGGGGCGGAGTACCACAAAAACCCTCCACGTCCGCTTCACTCCCCTCTGACACCTTATTCTTAGACTTCTATGCGTTACAGTTATTTACCGCCAACTATATCATATATAAATATCCAACATCAGTAGATTATAAATTTCAAATTCACTCAATATAATTGCGTCTAGTTCACGCCGATATTTCGTCTTTATTTCCGGGTGATCAAGCCAGTCCATTTATATGGCAAAGTCGGGCGCCCTCGGATCGGAATGCTTACGCGTAACATAGTAACCGTCCAAGCCGAGGTTACCCCCCACCGGGGGCACCCTTGTGTCGAGTTACAAGCTTACCTAAGAGCTATGCCACCTCTCAATCTGGTGAAGCAGTCAAGGCCAGCTTCTCTGGCCAATCTGTGTAGTTCGTCATTAAAAAAAACCACGCCAGGTGACTACCGTAATTTTTTCTAGTGATGTTTAATTTACCGAAATATATCGCACTCTCAATTTAAAAAAATGTATTATACTAGCTATGCCGTACGGTTTTAAACGTGATAAATTTGAACACACATGGAACAATTTCATACAAACAAATTTTATTTGAGCCAATTCAACTCATACAATAAAATACAATGCATTAATACAACTGCGAGAAAGCTCGGTATCTAACCAGGGTGAGGCGGTACTTCACGTCGGAGCAGCCTTTACAAAGCTCAAGTTCGCTCCTGCATGGAGTACTGTTCCTATCTCTGGGATAGGTCTGCTAAGTATCAGCTGGAAGCTTTGGACTCGATAGGCAGTGACTCACTCGTTTAGGCAAATCTTCAGAGCCTCGTACACCGTAGACGAGAGGCCTGCCTCTCAGTTTTTTATCGTGTGCATTTCGGAGAGTGTGCGGAGGTTTCCATCACCGAACGACTAGGCGCGGCGAGCAGTCCAACCCTTACGTCGTAGACATTCCATCACTACGCACGAAACGGTTTGCCTCCACCTTCCTTATTCGGACGGTTAGGGAAGGGAACTCTCTGCCGCGTTCAGTCTTTCCTCACGAGTACAATCAGGACACCTTAAAGTTCAATGTGAACAGACACTTTATAGGCTCACGTGCTCCATCCTAGGCTTCATCTTCGCCTTCCATCAAGATTTGCTTCGTCTTTCATTCTTCGTACAGCAAAGGACTGGAATAGTTTGCCCGCGTCTGTCTTTCATTCCGATTACAATGTGGGTATTTTCAAGAGTAGAGTGAATAGGCATTTACTAAGCTAGTGCGCCTTACCATCCAGGACTGCATTTCCGCTTAACATCAGGTGGGATCGTAGTCAAGCACTTGCTTAGAAATTATAAAAAAAAAAGCAAAATAGAAGCCAAACGTTTAGAAAAAAAAATTGTCAACACTTTTGTTTTAAATCGGGTTTGTGTTTATTTATTTATTTATTGATTTTTTTTTACGAACAACACAGATTGGCCAGAGAAGCTGGCTTTGACTGCCAGCTATATATTAGTATAATAAAGATTTAAATATGCACTATAAAAGAAAAAAATGACTATATCGACACTGGAAAGCAAACACGCTGTAAGTGACACATGGCCATTTTCACTTTTTTACGTCGTTGTAATCAGAAAAGTCGCGACGAATGATATATGACTTGTAACAATTAGATGAAAAATAGAGAAAATAGGATTTTCAACATTGACACTTCTCTTTTATTTTTTTTGAAACTCTTTTTTTTTTGTTAACGAGGAGGAAATCTTCAGAAAGATACCCCGCCTTCTGGGGGGAGGGCGGCGGTTATGTGGGGTTTTTACCCACTGAAACTTCCCCGGTGGCCCTTCCTCGGTGCATGGTGAGGGGCTCCGGGATCGGGGGAACGCACCGGAGCCCCACTGTGCTCATAGAGAGCACTTCCCGGGGGAGGTTACTCCCTCCCCCCCTGTGCCCTCGCAGTGCAAGGCGACACGGGCCAGCCGATGTCGCCTCCTTCCCGGGTCCGCCTTGGCGGACGACAATTAACTCTAGGTTAATGCCGTGGTACAATACTTATTTAGCAAAAACTAATAAATATTGTGTCCAAAAACGACAGCTCTAGATCACACGAACACGAAAGTTATAATTTTTTTTTAAAGTTGAAATGTTTTTCGTCTCTGGTGTACAATTTCATTTTTGTTGGTTACTACGTTTTTGTTCACCAGCGTCGATACAGACATGTTTTTATGTTATTGCAATTTGCTACAAAGGGCAGGAAGCTGGCCTTTACTGCTTCACCGGATTTGAGAGGTGGCATAGCTCTTAGGTCGCTTAGCCTGAACCTCTATTAGGTGGTAACTCGACACAAGGGTCCCCCCGGTGAGGGGTAACCTCGGCTTGGACGGTTACCATTATTACGCGTTAGCAGTCCGATCCGAGGGCGCCCGAGAGGGCCGAACCACGACTTGGTCGGTAGCTATTTTATTAACGAAATCTATTGGGACAATCTAAGCTAAACTAACTTATATGCCACTTCGGGAAGCGTCAGCGCTGGGAGAAGAAGTGGCCGAAGAAACTCCAGCAACGCTCCTAATCCTATCGACGGGGTGGGGTTTTCCCATAAAATACTTGTATCGCGCAAGGATTATTCGCAACCTCCGACGGTCGCGGATGGACGCTTTGTAGATTTAAAGCGTAAAGTTGACATGGCCCAAGTTATACATTCCTCCGGTGCGCTCCACCGGAGATCCCGGAGACCCTCGTCATGCACCGAGGAAAGGGCCACCGGGGTGGTTTTAGTGGGTAAGAACCGCCGCCTTCCCCCCAGAGGGCGGGGTATCTTTCTGAAGATTTCCTCCCCGTCAACAAAAAAAAAGGTATACATTCCTAGTATTAGGACGGCACCGGTTACATTTGGAATTGGAATTTACTTGGAAATGTTTCAATTGAATAACGAACATTCTTATCAATCATTCCAACTAAGTTGAACCTTGCTAGGAGATGGTTCACGGCAATAGTCGAATGGATATGAACCTACGATCTTACCATTCGCGGGACGTACCCTAAGCCATTAGGTTATAGGCGCTTATGAGTTGACTTTCAATGCAGGTGACCTAAATTGATGTGAAATATGAAGATTTTTGTATAACATTTTTTTAATAATTGCTTATATAAAGAGTTTAGAATTTTGAATCAGCCTGTATTGTCCCGATTTGCTGTTGAGATTTGAGGCCACCGTTGGTTGCAAGACTAATACGTTTACTGGTCACAATGTCGAATGTTCCCATCTGTCATATACGGGCCTTAATGAGCTTAAAATTATAACATTTCTAGACCTCCTAAATAAAGGGACTTATTTACAATATATTTTTAAAACGTATTTACTAAAAAAAAGCAATGATAGCCGAGTGGATAAGCGATTCGATTTACGATTTGATCATATCTCGTTCGAATTGGTAACCGACCAAGCCGAGGTTACCCCACACCTGGGGTCCCCCTTGTGTCGAGTTACTAGCGATAGAGGTTCAGGCTAAGCGACCTAAGAGCTATGCCACCTCCCAATCCAAAGCAGTCAAGACCAGTATCGCTGGCCAAACTGTGTTGTCAAAAAGAAATCGTTCGAATCACGCTTTCCACTGAAGGCCACCAATTAATTACCTTCTTTCGGTTTTTTAAGTACAAAAAAATCACTTCCCGATGTATGACGATGGACTCACTTCCTGTCATATACATATATATATATATATAGGACTTGACAACCTTTGTGAAAATAAGAGCTATCTCTGTCTACTTTGCTAGTGTTAAAAGGGTGTGATAGTTTTTTATGACTATTATTCGTATTTGTTTAGTCTTGCAACAAACGATCTAATTTGATAATATGATATTACTTCAGTATTAAAATGATGTTGTATTTCGATGTGTTTGTTAGGTCGTACACGCACTAGCGTTGCGACTGGTAAGCTTAGTATATGTCAGTATTGATGTTTGTTTAGACCCTTATGTATAAGATTTTGACGGTTGTAAGCTGTTCATATGTTGACGTTACATGTATGTTGTTAAATTCGATATAAGATTTAAAAGGGTTGCCCTTATGTTACTGTGTCCTAGCGTGTTTGTACTACTGTAGTAAACTTCTCAACTTAGCTGTACCAATTAGATTTACACGTCCTTCTCTCGTTTACAGCGTTTTACTTCAATGGAATAGTCCTGCAAAATTCAAAAGTGTGTACACAATTATTGTATTAATGTTATATCGTATACTCCGTTGACTACACAACTCAAAGTACCTTTCATATTTGTAATAAATAGTTTCACACGTCCTTCTCTCGTTTACAGCGTTTTACTTCAATGGAATAGTCCTGCAAAATTCAAAAGTGTGTACACAAATATTGTATTAATTTTATATCGTATACTCCGTTGGCTTCACAACTCAAAGTACCATTATTAGCTGTTATAAATAGTTTCACACGTCCTTCTCTCGTTTACAGCGTTTTAGTTCAATGGAATTGTCCTGCAAAATTCAAAAGTGTGTACACAAATATTGTATTAATTTTATATCGTATACTCCGTTGGCTCCACAACTCAAAGTACCATTCTTAGCTGTAATAAATAGTTTCACACGTCCTTCTCTCGTTTACAGCGTTTTAGTTCAATGGAATTGTCCTGCAAAATTCAAAAGTGTGTACACAAATATTGTATTAATTTTATATCGTATACTCCGTTGGCTTCACAACTCAAAGCACCTTTCATATCTGTAATAAATAGTTTCACACGTCCTTCTCTCGTTTACAGCGTTTTAGTTCAATGGAATTGTCCTGCAAAATACAAAAGTGTGTACACAAATATTGTATTAATTTTATATCGTATACTCCGTTGGCTCCACAACTCAAAGCACCTTTCATATCTGTAATAAATAGTTTCCACACGTCCTTCTCTCGTTTACAGCGTTTTAGTTCAATGGAATTGTCCTGCAAAATACAAAAGTGTGTACACAAATATTGTATTAATTTTATATCGTATACTCCGTTGGCTCCACAACTCAAAGCACCTTTCATATCTGTAATAAATAGTTTCACACGTCCTTCTCTCGTTTACAGCGTTTTAGTTCAATGGAATTGTCCTGCAAAATTCAAAAGTGTGTACACAAATATTGTATTAATTTTATATCGTATACTCCGTTGGCTCCACAACTCAAAGTACCATTCTTAGCTGTAATAAATAGTTTTAGACGTCCTTCTCTCGTTTACAGCGTTTTAGTTCAATGGAATTGTCCTGCAAAATTCAAAAGTGTGTACACAAATATTGTATTAATGTTATATCGTATACTCCGTTGGCTCCACAACTCAAAGCACCTTTCATATCTGTAATAAATAGTTTCACACGTCCTTCTCTCGTTTACAGCGTTTTAGTTCAATGGAATTGTCCTGCAAAATTCAAAAGTGTGTACACAAATATTGTATTAATTTTATATCGTATACTCCGTTGGCTCCACAACTCAAAGTACCATTCTTAGCTGTAATAAATAGTTTTAGACGTCCTTCTCTCGTTTACAGCGTTTTAGTTCAATGGAATTGTCCTGCAAAATTCAAAAGTGTGTACACAAATATTGTATTAATGTTATATCGTATACTCCGTTGGCTTCACAACTCAAAGCACCTTTCATATCTGTAATAAATAGTTTCACACGTCCTTCTCTTGTTTACAGCGTTTTAGTTCAATGGAATTGTCCTGCAAAATTCAAAAGTGTGTACACAAATATTGTATTAATGTTATATCGTATACTCCGTTGACTCCACAACTCAAAGTACCTTTCATATTTGTAATAAATAGTTTCACACGTCCTTCTCTCGTTTACAGCGTTTTAGTTCAATGGAATAGTCCTGCAAAATTCAAAATTGTGTACACAAATATTGTTTTAATTTTATATCGTATACTCCGTTGACTCCACACAAGTTGGAACATTCATAGAGGTGCCACTATACTATCAGTTTATAGGTATTTTTTCACTAATAACATATCAAAACGTATCCATCTCAGGGTTTCTCCAGCGAATTTAATAGTTATTTTTACTGAATTAAAAAAAAAATCTATTTACATTTTAGAGCTGCGACCGGAGACTTTGCTAGCCTCCGGGCTGTCGCCTAAAGTTGCATAGTACACTAGCAACCCGAGTTCGATCCCCGGTGTCGGCACTAATAAATTTGTTGTTGCAATTTTATGTGCTGATTTAACACGCGCTCGGGGGTCAAGGAAAACATCGTCCTACCTACATGTCCTAGAAATTTTTTCTAAGACATGTAGCCAGTCAATCCGCACTAGGGCCTAGTGGCGGACTATGCTGTTATACTCTCTTTACAGAGAAGTCCTATGCCCAATAGTGGGACATATATAAACGCCGTTACTTTAATTTTATATGGTTTGTAAATGTCATATTACTATATACATATGCAGTGGTTGCCAGAGGCCTACGTTTCGACATGCAACCGTTCGAATCACAGTCGACTTGTTCCGACGAATTGCAGTGTTTATGTAAAAAGCCTTGCTAATAAGCTTAGTGAAAGCAGACAGCATGTCTACCCCGCTAGAGTGAAAGGCGTGAGACCGTTTATATATTTTTTATTTATAAATAACAAGCTTTATATACTGAGGTATTCATTTAATTTACATAATGTAAAGAGAGAAAACAATAAACATAAAATGCTCAAATCAACTAACGTATTTAATATAATAGGGAATAATACCGTATTTGTGTAATAAGCTTTCCAATTACCGCATTATAATTGCCCAATTTTTAAAGTATTACTAAAAAACTGTACCGTTATTCCAAGACTTATTATGAGAGTGGCAACACTGCTTTTCCCTGATTGGTCGGTTCGGTTATTCCTGTTTCTTTCTGACATACTTCTTCCCTTTTCCTCTATCCCCACCACCCAGGCACTCGAGTCGAGAGTGCTGCGGGAGCTTCATTGGCATCCTGATTTTCGCATTGAGCGGTCGTGTAAAAACTAAAGCTTAGTTCGTGCTCAAATCAGTTTTTTATATATATATATATATATATTCGGTCTTTCCTCTCCCCTACTGTATAGTATGTTATCCTTAAGAGTTAGACCTTGTGGACTTTTCTGTACCTATATAAGATACACAATTCCATCATACATTATATAATGACTCACTATTTATATATATAACGACTAACTATGTTATATTTAGTTATATAAAGAAAAGAACACATTTAATTTTTATGTATACTTATTTATTGTTTTACTGACAACGAAGAGTATTCCGTCAACCAAAACCATCGCTTTTATATTCTACCCCCTCCTCTCCTCTCCTCGCCTCGCCTCGCCCCCTCTCCACCTCGCCTCATCATCTGCGCACCCACCTCTCTCCACCACCGCGTTATTCGCTCCCATATCCGCTCCTCATCATTCCTTTCGTTACATTATTTTGTTATATCTCAAAGTGTTTAGTCAGCGTTTTCGTTGAAAAACTCCCAGACGGCTTATATTTTTCCGAAATATCGTTATATTTTAGTTAATGTTTACGAAAATTTAATAAATGATATACTAGAACCTCTCTATCCATTGTGAATACAGCATGAAAATCTGTGTGACCAGTTCGTTTTATACTATGTAAAGATGTTACACATATAAAAGTAATTTAACTGTCGTAATTATCGACGCTTAAAGCACTGCCGCGATTGTGTTTGTTTGATATTAAAATTTTGTGAAATGTTATAAAAATTTGTGCTTTACATACAACGAAATATCAACGAATAGATATAAAATTTATGTACAAAAATATTATATTGTTGTCAATTATCTTATACCTTTTATATGTAAAAGATTGTCTATGTTTTTAAAAAGCTATAGAGAATTGTTGTTGGTAACATAATTTTTTTTCGTCCCACTTTGTTGAATTGGACCGTTTTACGACGATAAATTTGTCTTATAAATATCTCAACAAGAACTGATCGCAAATTACATACAACTTAATCAATATGGTCATATAATTTATTATTGTTATTACTAATATCAACTGTGACGTCTGTGAGTGGTGCTGTACTTTACATGTAAACATATCAAGTATAGCAAATGGGTACATATAGCCTATTCCGACCTTTTAAAAGGGCATAAATACGTGATAGTCATGGAGTCGCGGGCTGCAAGAACGCGGGCTGCGGGCCTTAGTTAAGCATAGCTGGCTTAGTCGATATATTTTAAATTAACCGCCATCTAATGGTAGTGGTTATTATGATATGCCGAGGCACTTATCGCCCGTACACCCGACGGCCTTTTACTCGACTTTCACGAAGCAAAGGATACCATAGACTAATTCTGTAAGCCCAAGACTACATGCCTATGTGAATCTTAGTGTAAAGTGTTAGGGTAAAGGCTATAGTCGTTGGCCCCCTTAAGCTACTAGCAGCAATTATTGCAATTCTGGGCAAATTAATGGGCAATCTGGGTCAAATTAGGTTTGCAGAACATGGATACTATGAGCATTTCGATGAATTAAAAAAAAATATATCATTGTCTCATGACATTGTCAGTAAGAACTTAAAAAAAAATGTCTTGGTCGGATATAGTTATTGGCCCCAGCCAAATTGGTGTAATCTATAACATTCACAAATACATTAAATCACCGATCATTTCTAAGAGTTAATCAGTTTCTTAGAACTGGAAATGGTAGTAATCATAGCAATAAGTGACTTTTAAGCATTCATTTAATTTATGCATATGCTTACTCAATTGCTAATTTTTGCATTTAAAAACACACGTTGTTTACAAAATTTCAATCTGTGCCATGACAGTTGCGGGGATTCTTGAACAGCATTGCCAACATAACCATAATAAATAGCGCAATTTTTTAAATATTTCCTTTGGTCGATTCGCTTATTAAGTCCCTTATTATTTGCGTTTTAGTGATATGACAACAGTTTTTATGATTAGTGATGTGCCAATGACTGCCTTGGGGCCAACGACTGTAGCCTTTACCCTCCTACATTAAGTTTAAATAATATAAATTGAAATTGTTTAAAAAAGTTGCCAGTAACAAGTTACGCTGTATTAAAACATAAAAATCTCTTGTTATACCATTTATCTGGCAAGTCGTACGCTAGATAGATAAAAAAAATTTAAATTCTTTGCCCTAGATACCGTCCTTTATTTAATAAAAAATAAACAATTTAATCGTAACAGTCGTGGCGTCCTTAGATAGATTTTTTTTTAAATATTGCCAGGAATCCAAGTTGTATTTAGCATTCCTATTTTGATAATTCATGTCAAAATAACGTTATCGCAAAATAGATTTGATTCTCGCTAAAATTACTATTAATATCAAATTATTAAAAGATTTTGTGTGCGTTAATAATTAATCGAGACATTTATAAAATTCACATGACAGTAAGAGATATGCGGAAACACGTCGAGCATCCGTGACGTCATAATGTTGGTTCACAGTTCTACTCTCATTTTATAGTAGAGAGACAATACACTACAGTATTTTAATAGAATAGGTTCGGCCCTCTCGGACACCCTCGGATCGGAATGCTTACGCGTAACATAGTAACCGTCAAGCCGAGGTTACACCTCACCGGGGGGACCCTTGTGTCGAGTTACTAGCAATAGAGGTTCAGGCTAAGCGACCTAAGAGAGCTGTGCCACCTCTCAATCCGGTGAAGCAGTCAAGGCCAGCTTCTCTGGTCAATTTGTGTAGTTCGTCATAAAAAAATACAGTATTTTGTGTTATGACGTCACCAATATGGCGACCAATCGTGGTATGTGAATTTTTAGTTGTTTAAAATATTTTTTTTTTTTACTTTTCTGCATTAAATCAATATAACGTATAATAAAATTTACATAACGCATCTCAATTAAAAATACCAATTATTTATTGAAATTACTATGTGAATAAAAAAAAATTAAACGCGTTTTAATGTTATTTTTGAAAATGAGAACGACTTAAATGTCGTTTCGAGAAGTCAGTGAAATTATTCGTCCTAATTGTTAAGGGTCTTAACCACGTGCAAGCTACAAATGGAAGTGCCATTGATTTTCGTCACGATTGTGTAGGACCATTTTGTAAGCGCCCTTCCCTTAGGGCACCTTAAAATAATTTGTACAAATTCCACTATACTTAATAAGTCATTTCTTATCGACCAATTTGTTAAACATGATCTCTACGCATTTGGCCATTTCATTTTTATAACCATGACATTTTTACGTATACAGTTAAACATTGAAAATATTACTAAAATTCCTGTAAACCATTCCAACTTGTGCTAATTTAGTTCACGTCAAGTCGAATGAAGATGAACCTACGGCTTTCGTTTCGCAGACCGTCTTGTTTAAGCTATTGACAGATGGTTATATTTTTAAATATTTTTATTAATGTTTATGGAAATTCAAATTTATAGTATTTTCGCAGAAACAATGTCAATTCGAATCTCAATTTTTATACAAACGAATCAAATCGAATTATATATGCACCGCATATTTAAATAATGAAATCATTGCACTCTGTTATAAATAATAACTAAATGACATTAATCTCTTTAATTATATATAATCTATGGCTTGTGCTTATGCTAAGACTGGCACGTAACTGTCATTGGACTTTTAGTGCATACCCTAAAATTATAATTAAAAGGATGTGACTATTTCAAGTGATAAGTTTATTATGAAAGATATAAGAAAACGAACAAACGGCTCAATGATGACAAATTAGAGGTCTATTTTTACTAAAGTATTACAAACCCAAAAAGAGAATTGAACGGTATGTTCAATATCGGCAAATTTTTGTTCTCATTTACCAAGAAAACGTATATTTTAATTATTAATAAGTTTACATTGGTATGTGGTAAATTAATTGACAAACAAAAATTTCAAAATACGTTCCTTTACTAATATATACGGAATTTTAAATTATTTTTTATCTGTCGTTAATTTACAAATGGCATTCAGAATTATTATACCATAGATTTATCATTAATTGACTTTGATTGACGTTACATTTTTTTTAGAAATGATTGCTATCATTAAATATTATTTCATAATTAATATAAAATTGTGTCAAAATTAACACAATATCCGTTAACATTTCTATATATTTAAATCATTGTCAATTATATAATATTTACGTATAACTGACAATTATATATTAGTAAGGCTGATGGTCTTTTGGTTAAGTTCGAAGCCAAATAAATTCAATGTTGATTCATTCGACCTAAATATTCAATTGACTTCGATTTTCCGTGGAATATTAACTCTAGTAGAGCCTTTTTGACGCTATAACCTCAAAACAAACATACCAATGGACGAGATTTATATATTGTTAGCGATTCAATGTGAAAGATTTTTACTAATTCTACATGACAAAATGTAATCTAAGTGATCTATTTCGATGTATTTATGAATTATATATGTGACTTAAACGAAATGTTGTTATTATTTTGAAAAAAAAAAAACTTGTCTTTGAAACGACACTATCATATATTATAGACAATTAAAGACAACTTTTTTTTTTGGTTATCCTACGCGAAAATGCAACACAGACGGTCGTTTCTCTAATCTGTTTGGTTTTTTTTTTATTTTCTCTTCTAAGCTATCTGTATTAAGACGGGCACACGTTACGCCTTTTATGTCTGTGCTGCCATTTTGGCGGGGAAGTAGGTTTTATTGCAAATGTTTTTTTTTTTTATTTGTCACTTCATTACCAACGACCGTCTTGTAATGTGTTGCATTTTCTCTTGTCTTTCCCGATACCACTATCCTGGCTGCGGACGAACTGCGCGTTGGGACGTTAATTAAATTCAAACTCATTACACAAACACGTAATTTCAATTAAAAAAAAAATTGCCATAATTATGATCACTAATGTAACACATCGATAACAACCACGATACGTACACGACAACAACAAAAACCTATCGCGTGACAAAACAACAGTTACTTCAGCGCCTCCACACCCGCCCAAACGGAGAGCAGTTTCATGGATAGCGAACTATTCGAGCAGATCAGAGCCTTCGAGCCGGACGGCTTGGACGACTTCGACTTCTACAGTGGCAACATGACTATGAAGTAGGGTAAGTTAACGTCACAATATAACCTCTCATACGAAAGCATCCATGTTAAAGGTATATTTGGCGGCAAAAGGTATATTTTCGGGCAAGACCTCTCGCCGCCAGCGGCAGTAGCGGCTGCGCTGGCGGGGAGATCTAAGTGGAAGGCGCTGGTCTTCTTCTGCGAGTCAGTAATGACCCAGAAGGAGACCGCAGAACGGGATCGGGAGAGGGCCGATCCCGTTCGGAGTTGGCGCAGGCAGACCGGCCCGCAGCCCTGTAGTTCTGGGCTCTCAAGAATAAGACTACGGTATCCTCTGCCTGTCGTACAAGGCGACTAAAGGGGCCTCTGGTTCATTGGGCGTCAAGGGTGGGGGCCTGAGTCGTCCACCAAAGTGGACCCGGGAAGAAGGCGACATCGGCTGGCCCGTGTCGCCTTGCGCTGCGAGGGCACAGGGGGGGAGGGAGTAACCTCCCCCCCCCGGGACGTGCTCTCCTTGAGCACAGTGCATAGGGGCTCCGGTGCGTTCCACTGGAGATCCCGGAGCCCCTCGTCATGTACCGAGGAAAGGGCCACCGGGGAGGTTTTAGTGGGTAAGAACCCCACATAACCGCCGCTTTCCCCCCAGAGGGTGGGGTATCTTTCTGAAGATTTCCTCCCCGTCAACAAAAAAATAAAGGTATATTTGGCGGCAAATAACTCTAACGCTGACCGTTATTGCGCATCACACATCAGCAAAATATGGTATACAGGGGACTTCACTCCCCTTCTTGACTCTCCCGTGGTACTCCGCCCCGCGCACCGATACGACACCTCGCTCGCTCCTGTTGTACAGTCGCGTTCTAAATTTTATGTTAATTGACCTTTTGTTTTCTATTAATTTTTAGTTTTTTTATTTGTATTGTAATTTTTGTTTCATT
The DNA here is from genome assembly GCA_029286785.1 of Meandrusa payeni. Lineage (NCBI taxonomy): Eukaryota > Metazoa > Arthropoda > Insecta > Lepidoptera > Papilionidae > Meandrusa > Meandrusa payeni. The sequence continues at coordinate 2,524,930 of JAGSMX010000026.1, forward strand.
ATTTTATTTGTGATGTTAAATAGTGAATATGCCAATATAATAAGTACAAACATAATATTGGTAATTTATAGCAATGAATAATTGTGTGCGCGACTGTACAAAGGCACGGTTATCTCTTTCACGTTTCGCTCAACGGTAGAGTTAACTGCCGCCACCTATACTACAAAATTAAAAAATAGGTAACGATTTTTTTTTCACAAATATTACTAAAATACCAGTTAAGAGCCGTGGTGGCTAAGTGTGGGGTGTCAAGATGCACAGTACATAAGTACCAGAGTTCGATCTCCGGTGCCAATGAATTTATTAATATCCGAATTTATTAAGTGCGGATTTACCACTCGGTGAAGGAAAACATCGTGAGGAAACCTGCATGTGTTAGAACATTTTCTTAAACATGTGAAGTCTAATAATTGACACTAGGTGTGCATGATGGACTATGCTCTTATACCCTCTTTACAGACAAGGCCTGTGCCCAGCAGTGGGACATTTATATATATATATATATCTTTAACTTTTTGTTAACCATTCCAATTAAGGTTAAGCTTGTCCTGAGAGATAATTCACTTCAAGAGTCGAATGGATTTGAACGTACGACCTTAGCAGACCGTACCTTAAAACACTAAGTTATTAATAAGTATACATAAAAGCACACAATTATTTACTACAGAATACTGAATCAATAATTATCAATTTTTTTTTTCAGATGGCAACCCACAATTAACATTTTCTTTAATGTCGTCGATGGTTATTATTTTACAATTGCTTCGAGTCAATTATGTTAGTGGTTATTATGAAAATATTTAGAATAGATTATACATTGAAATATAGTACCGTGCCATAGATAAAATATCTATTTAAACGACTACACATAATTTTTTTATGGAAACATTATAGTTAAAGAAAAATAGCCAAAATTTTATATATTAATTGATAATTATAAATTAAAATGCGGGCTGAGGCTCTTTCGGCGTATGCCATTGAGTTTTATTAAAATATAAAAAAAAATCAACAATTTGTGACCATATGTGGTACGTCGTATTTGAGACGATATAATCTTTTTTATTTAATAATTATTAACACGTTTAATCAACTGCGTTTTAATTTACAATTTAATATTCGAGCACAAAGATATTTTATCTATATGTAATGTTTCATTGCCGCCATTTTTGTTTATTACTTTTTTATATACGACGTTGACAATGATAATATTTAGAATGCTGGTAACACTGTCTTCAAAAAGGTTGCAAGGTGTATGTTTTCAAATTATTTAATAGGTATTTACTAAGTTAGTGCGCCTTGACATCTAGGACTGCGTTCACTTAACATCAGGTCGGATCGTGGACAAGCACATGTTTTGAAAGTCTAACAAAAAATTGTCTAGTTTATCACACTCTGGATTTTGGCGATCGACTTCGCCCATTATGCCCTCGCCCTCATCCTTGCTCATATCATAAAATTGACATCGCTATCAAGAAGTATGGTAGATTGGTTAATTCTTCTTCATTTGTCTCTCCACTACTAGAGGTTGGCCGTCAGCTCAGACAACTTCTCTCTGTCGCAAGCCAAGCGAAATAGTTGCTCGACGCTAGCAATTCTGGTCCACTCTCTGATGTATCGCAACCACGGCTTTATCGTACATCCAACACGTTTCTTCCCTGCTAAAATATCCTATCATAATTATTTGAAGAAGCTGATATTTTTCGTATCAAGACATGAACTCCGCACCATCCTCACTTTGCAAATACCTCAATGCCTGAAGACAAAAGTCTTCAATCAGTGCGTCCTCCCAGCTATGACCTACGGTGCGGAGACTTGGACTCTGACCGTTGAGCTGGTCCACAAGCCGAAAGTCGTAAAATGAGCGATGAAAAGACCTATGCTTGGCATTTCTCTAAGGGATAAAATCCGAAACGAAGAAATTCGACGGAGTACAAAGGTAATCGATATAGCTCTTAAAGTCAGCAAGTTGAAGTGGCAGTGGGCCAGCCATCTGCCGAGTCAGTGACGGTAGATGGGAGAGGAAAGTCGGGTAAGGACGTAGGGTGCCCTCCCTCCAGATGGACCGACGATCTTTTAAGGATAGCCTTAAGTGGCTGGATGCGGAAAGCCCTATTTCCAGCAGTGTATAGACACAGGCTGATGATGGTGATGAAGACATGACCTACTGGAGTACCCGCACTAATTCTAGGTCGAGCTAATGAGTAGTCTTTTACGGACCAGTGCGAAGTGCTCTCGTGCTTTTAGTAAAAAAGCTCTGGTACGCCAGCTACCAAAGAGCACACGAGAGGGCAGAAAACCTAAGCCCTACTACCTGAACGAATTCATAATTTAAATGCTTGTTCAGTGACACAGTCGCCATGGCCGAAATTGGCCTGGACATCATCAGCTTTCTACGGTAGCACCACACCTCGGGCTTCGAGGAACTTCTGCGTATTGGCTTTCAGTACAGTACACCACGGGCCAAACATAACTAACGTACCCAGCCCCCTTTATTTTAAACAATAAACTTACATCATTAAATATTTAATTTAACTCTCACAATATATTAAATTGTTCATTTCTCTCCGTATTCATTCTCTTCTTGAGCGGGTGAAGATCATTACCAACACCCATGTACATGCAATATACTCCATTGTACTTCAATATCGTTCATAATGACATAAATATACACAACGCATGTGTCAATACAAATTTCTGTTATAACACAATAGAATATCATCATAGTAAATAAAAGTTGTATTTGACAGTTCAAAAAGAGGAGTACTCCGATCGTCACCAGGATTACTCGTCAGGTCAATCTGAAGATTCCCTGAAAGTTGCATTGAAATCGGTCCAGCCGTTTCGGAGCCTAGCCCTTTTATTAAAAACACAATACAATACCAAGATAGAATCATCTAGTGTACCACAGTGTCGCCAGCACAAAATGACAATTTGAAAAAAAAAATTTTTAGAACAAAAAAAAAATTGTTTCTACACTTTTAATGTAATCGTACAAAATTTGCATCGTGTATTTTATTTGTACAGATAATATTTAGTTTGTGGAATGTATAATAGTATATCGGTGCCATAGACAAATGCTATATCGCTGTAATATTTTTTTTCTTTGGTTTTAATTATAATGATTACTCTTGCATTTTGTTATATTCATGTTATATATTTACGATTTACCAGAAATAGATTAAGATTTTTTTTTCTATTATACTATATTTTAAGTGTTTTTTTTTTATTTTATTTTTATTTTGGACATCTTTATATACCAAAACGTGCAAGAAATTACCTTAAAATAATAATGTTAATTATTAAATACATTACACACAACTTTAGAATTTTTTTTTTTTGGAATTTATGGCTTGGTTACATGACCTTTAAGCCAACTCTTTATTTCATATTTCGTTACAATTAATAATATCTATTTCACTTCCAGTTTTCAATTCTAAGTCTTCGTTAACTTTAGAAATTGAATGATGAATATTTTATGGCTTGGTAACAAGTCCTTCTAGCCAAGTCTTTTTTTAAACACATACACTCGAAATGAGTCTAAGATGAAAATGAAAATGTAAGTTAGATGATCCCCACCATGAGTACGCGCGCCATTTTTCAGTTTCTCTAACTTTAGAATCAAGATTGTGTGGCACAGATTAAAAACGTGTGTTTTTAATCTATGTTCATCCCGATATGGATTATTTCTATTGTGGTGGTTTTTTTTTTATTGTCTCTTTTTAATTTGGAACTCTTTACGATTTAGATTTAGTAGCATTTAAGTATACTAACTACATACTAAGGTTAAAAGGTTTTTTGTTTACTTTACCCTCAGGTTTTTAATTAACTATTATCTTAATTTTGAATTTGTGTGACGAATCATAGAATATATACAACGGTTATATGTTATGGCAACTATTAGTGAACATTGATACTCTGTATTTTAAATTTTAAAATCAAGTTAAAGAACCGTTTGTGATATATTGTGGCCTTATCTGAAAATGTCTCTAAATTGTACTAGGAATGTAGTTTGATGAATGTTCTAGAACAATGGTTGTTAAATTGTAATAAAACAATATTATAGGGGCCCTAAATGTAATCGAAAAACAATCTTTTGATTTATATAATCTATTATACAAGAAAAAAAACAAATAGCTGGTGACTTTTTACGTAAAAATTTACTACGTTATAAGTTTTTTTTAAACAAACCAAGAATTTTTTAAGGTTATCAACACTACTGATGTAAACAAATTTTACAATACCATATGCAACACATCAAAAATATTAACTCAATAAAACTCTTGGCGGGCCGGATGAAATGCTTTAACTGGCCAGATTTGGCCTGCGGGCCGTAGTTTTACCACCACTGCTGTAGAATATCTTTCACGTAGAATAATTCTAACACGTCTTAATCTATTACAGATGTAGTGAGAAATTATTTTCCTTCGGGTATACAAGGATCTTTATTGGAATACAATGACACCTGTACTGTTAAAGATCATATTAAATGAGTGACATTTTTATATCCATTAATTCCAAAAAAACTGCTAAATGCCATCTCGCAGCTTTGGACTCGGTGGAGAGGAGGGCTAATAGGCTATTTGGTGACGCAGCTGAAACCATTCTGCTCAGTCTTGAGCACAGGCGTCTAGCCTTTCGGTTTTCTACAGATTGCATTTTGGAGAGTATGCTCAGGAACTACATGATCTAATTCCCCCATCCCCTTTCCACCATCAGACTTCTAGACGCACTGCGGGATTTCATCCTTTTGTTGTGAACAACCCTCAAACCCGAACGAAGCGATTTGCTTCGTCTTTCATTCTTCGTACAGCAAAGGACTGGAATAGTTTGCCCGCGTGTTTCCTTCCGATTACAATGTGGGTATTTTCAAGAGTAGAGTGAATAGGCATTTACTAAGCTAGTGCGCCTTACCATCCAGGACTGCATTTCCACTTAACATCAGGTGGGATCGTAGTCAAGCACTTGCTTAGAATTATAAAAAAAAAACATTAATATGTGTTATAATTTGTAGGTCTCGTAGAATAAAATAGTCCAACAACTAATACACTCGCTTTATTGAGACAGCGTAACGTTGTACAAAGAATTATTTATATCGAGTAAAACGTCACAACTGCGCGTCCTCGCCATCTTTATACAAAATTAATTAGAAGTCATATTAGGAACTAATAAGGTTAAACTATTGTTTACAATGCCAAGTTCATGTGACGATCAACTAAATTATTAATTATGAATTAAAGATACAATAAGGTTCAGGTAAATCACTAAGATATCATTGGAAGTAGTTATTATGTATAACAATCGCTGGGTGTCAGGTGTTGCCAGCTAACATATGGAACTATTTGAGAGAGCACGATAAATACGAACTTCTATTCGAAAATCTTTTCTCACTATATCTTTACACGTTGCTTAGTTTTGAGGTTATTGACACCGATAGCCTCGAAGGCTTCCACAACAGTAGTAATTATTTTCTTCAGAGTTCTTATCTTTACGTACCAGTAATATTAAAATTATATTAAGGATTTTTTTTCTTACAAATAACCAATCTTTATAGTATTAAATATAAACATTTGTAACCTAGATTTTATCTATGCTTGTGTTCATTCAACCAGTGTTGCTATCTATAAAATACAAGCACGTAGATACGTATGTGAGTTAGCGACAAATGTCAGTCCGTCCATTGCACATTTGTACAAATTTATATATGAATTTTGTACGAATAAGCCGTTGGCGTTATCTTTATGCTTATATAAAAAATTACTAGGAATGGGTCATCAATTAGTGTAACGACTAGATCACACAATCGTCGTTAAAAAAAATTATCTTGCTGTTCAGAAATTTAAACAATATTGGAAAAAATACCAAAAAAAAAACAAGAACTTTGTACCTATGGTGGTATTAGGACGTAGGTAAAAATTAAATTTTTAAATTTTGTAACGTAAACTTGATCGTCATTCGTCTTTATAAAATGCGTCTAAGAAAATTATAATACTTTTTCCTCACTTTAATATTTTTCAATTCATTTATTTTCAAATAACAATGATAAATTGATGCTTTTAAGTGACATTAATTCTATACTAACGATTTTTGACATTTTAACAATAGTATTTGAGAAGACCTGATTATTATCTTTGGTTTTATTTACTACTAGCTGACCCCGCTATCGTTGTTTAGCCATATCGACGCTGAAAAACAAAACCGTAGTAACACGCAAAAATGAAATTGTTCACCAGACCTGAAAAACATTTCAACTGTTGCTAAATAAATATTGTACCACGGCATTGACCTAGAGTTTTCGTAAAATTGTTTTACGGTACAAAATGTCAATTTTGAAAATCCTATCTTCGTTATTTTTCATCTAATTGTTACAAGTCATATATCAATCGACGCGTCTTTTGTCGTGATTCTAACGACGTAACAAAGTGGAAATGGCCATATGTTTCACTTACTACGTTTTTGCTTTCCGATATTATTTTTTTTTTGTTCACGCGGGGGAATCTTTTTATAGACCATCCTCCGGTACCCTGGGTGGGCCCGGAGGGATGTGTGGGACTCGGCCTGGGCACTACCCACTAAACCTTCCGCGAATGCCATCAGCCGTTATGAGCGGGGTGCCCCGGATCTGTCAGCGACAGGACATCCCAACGACCGGCCGGTCCCGGCAAAGACCGGACTTCATCCTCAAAGGGGACTTCTCCGGCACTCAGAGAAGTCCCGACGACGCCGAAGCATGCTGGGGCGAGGTACCCATCCTGGCACCGCTTCGGATTACGGGGGCGGCAAGAGGAGGAGTTCGTAACGCTTCCTGCGCACCCCTCCCTGACCCGCTCGTCAGCCTCCTTCTGGGACATGACCGTCTCTTCCGATATTAATTAACTCAAGTCGAACTAATACTATCAATATAATTACAATAATAAATAACACGACGTTAAACCTCTCAACACAAACACTATTTGACAAAACCGTTTTTCTGTTGCGAGAGAAGCAGTAATTGAATTTGATTGTCATATATTATATGACATATGGTCTGTTTGAAGTTGTCATTCGTTGATTGATCAATTAGGTAACTCACTCCCTTCATACTCATCCCTACACATACACTCACTCTTCAACACACGCAACCTTTTACACACAAACACACTCACACACACAAAACGATTAAACTAAATTACATTATAAGTTTTTAATTTCACTAAATTTGTATTGAATTGTTTGGAGATGGGCGTTAGCTGCGACATATTTACTACTGCGGCTATTATAGAACTGGTTTGTACAAGAATTTTTGGTTTGAAATAAAATCATAATTAAAAAAAAATTAGAACGTCATTCCGTTTCATTCACACACTTTAATGATTGTAATAAAAAATCTTTTATTTTATATACAAAGCTTGTCCTAAAAATAAGAATCACAAAAACGTAATAATTATCCAATTTGGTACAGTATTTCGGAAGTTATGAGCCTACATACATTTCAGCGTTTCATATTTATTTATATATAGATATTTTGTATGTAATGTATGTTATGTAATTTCGATTGTGTGTGAATTAATAGATCTTGCGAGGAATTTGAAAATAAATGAATTGAATTTTTACAATACTTAGGAAGCGATTTAATGGCAGTTTTACTTACGCCCTCGATATGTCAATATGACAGATGTCACTGCTAGCCGTCGCTATAGCGCCACGTTCAATTTATATGTGATTAGTTAAGCTTCATGTACACTTTTAAGCTGAAATAAATATTGTCTGTTAATGTGTTGTTTTTATTTTAACACCTTCTTCAAACTTTAACATTCTAAGAGATAATTTAATTATACAATAAACTTACATCATTAAATATTTAATTTAACTCTAACAATATATTAAATTATTCATTTCTCTCTGTATTCATTCTCTTCTCGAGCAGGAGAAGATCATTACCTACACCCATGTACATATCAGTAAATACAATATCATTCTTCTTCTTACTTCGAAATCCTTAACATTACCTTTAATATATTTAAGTGTACTGCGATATATTCCATTTTACTTCAATATGGTTCATAATGACATAAATATTGTGTTATAAAACAATAGAATATCATCATAGTAAATAAAAGCAGTATTGAACAGTTCAAAAAGAGGAGTGCTCCGATCATCACCAAACTTTACAGGATTACTCGTCTGGTCAATCTGAAGATTCCCTGAAAGATTCTTTAAAATCGGTCCAGCCGTTTCGATGCCTATATGGAACAAACCCACACACTTTCTCTTTCATATATATAGATAATTCATATTCTTAATATTAATTGGAACTCTCAGCTTGACTACAGAGCCCTGAGTACGATGCTACTGATTACCTATTAGATATAATTGCCTAATTCTTAAATGCTCAATTGACAACAAAAATACCAACACCATTTTGATTTTATGTCTATCTACAAGTAACTAATTTTATTTTAATTAATCACTCAATTGCCATTCTCACATAACGAACTGCACAGATTGGCCAGAGAAGCTGGCCTTGACTGCTTCACCGGATTGAGAGGTGGCATAGCTCTTAGGTCGCTTAGCCTGAACCTCTAAATATATTTCTCGTACCGTTAATCGAACCCGAGCGTCCTGGGTGTAAACCAGGTATCCTAGCCACTAGACCAGACGCAATGTTTAGACGCAGCAGTACAAGGCGCATTGATGGCCGAAATTCAGGCAGGACTTTTTAAAAATAAGAAGACACTACGACTCTCATTTGTTACTTGCTGTTTTATTAATAATTTTTCTGTCAACTGGATTTAACGATTTATCTATACAATAAAAATATAACTGTGTTTGATGTTTTAACAATTTTAATAAAGACACCCATATTCTTTCGACTTACGATTTGATTGTCGCAAGTTCGTATCCCGGTTAAAGTAAAGAAAAGGCAGGACTATTTATATCTGTGTTATATAATTTAATACCGACAAATTCATATTTCGCAGTAGCATATGTCATAACTTGAAGGTTTTGTGGAATGAAATAGTCCAATAACTAATACGCTCACTTTATTAACACAGCGTAACGTTGCACAAGTAATTATTTTAACGAATACCGTCACAACTGCGCGTCCTCACCATCTTTATTACAAAATGAATAAGAAGTCATATTACGAACTAATAAAGTTAAATTATTGTTTACAATGCCAAGTTAAAATGATGATCAACTAAATTATTAATTATGAATTAAAGATACAATAAGGTTCAGGTAAATCACTAAGATATCATTGGAAGTCGTTATTATGCATAGCTATCGCTGGGTGCCATGTGTTGCCAGCTGACATATATCTGTCACACAGATGACGGTGCGACGATATTTTTTATTGCTTCTTGCACGTGGGTAATTTGTAAACCCTCATTATCGGACGCAGAGCAGTGCGTGAGCGGAGAGGCCGCTATCTGCCCAGTCGCCCGCCAATTGCTGAACCGTTCCGTGTAGTTAATTTAGCGTATAAGGACGCTGTTTATTATCGGTTCACGGCGCGTCATTAACGACGTCCTTAATTTGATTTGAACCTGCTTACGGGGAGCAGTGCAACACGGTGGAAACAGTGCTTAGTGACAAAACTTAGTGACTCTGACTTAGACTTGACGGAGTGAACCAGGAGCCTGCAAGCGAAAACCAGGACATCGAGGTGGTAAGTCATCTCTTTTATTATTGCGACACGCAATATCAGGGGGCTTGTGCCGCGGGATCCAGACCACGTTTTTTACGGCGCACAATCTATGTTTCCAATAGTGACGATTCATTTAAAAATATCTTTATTTCATTTAAAAATTTAGCCTAAATGTATATATCAATTATATAAGGTTGTCAAATATCTCCCTTCCGCCTTTTTGTCTTTTGAATTTCGCGGCTATGTACAAAGCGCTACAGAGCTCGTATCTAGCAATACTATACATAATTTGAAAGGTCTTGACATAACCTACAAAACGACGCTATGCATAATTAGTTTGGATATTGCGTTCAACAGTTATAGACGTGTAAACATGGAGTTCACTAACGCCGAAATTCGCGCTATTTTAAAGTTTTCCTTCGTTAAAGGCAAATCCGCTAGAGAAACGTTCCGTGAGATTAATGGTGTTTTGGGGGATGGTACTCTAGCACTTCGAACCACGGAGGAATGGTTTCGACGATTCAGAGCCGGTGAAAACGACACCATGGATAAGCCAGCCGGCGGAAGACCTGTGACGACAAATACCGATCAAATCATGGACTACATAGCGTCGTTTTGTAGGTTATGTCAAGACCTTTCAAATTATGTATAGTATTGCTAGATACGAGCTCTGTAGCGCTTTGTACATAGCCGCGAAATTCAAAAGACAAAAAGGCGGAAGGGAGATATTTGACAACCTATTATATGATAAAATATGGAACAAATTGGCATAAAAAGCAATATTTTTGATAATGTATGTAAGAACTTGTGGTTCTTGTGTAATGAGAGTCCATTAACTAATACAATCACTTTATTGCGACAGCGTAACGTTGTACAAGGAATTATTTTAACGAATATCGTCACAACGGTGCGTCCTCACAATCTGTACAAAATTAACAAACTAAATTACATTTTCTTTCATTTAATTTGGAATTATGTTTTTTAAAATTTAAACTTACAATGATACCAAAACCCGCCAGATACAAATAGTACAGCCAAAGAGATTTTATAACAAGTTCATACATACTATAATGCGAAAAGACTTTTTCCCCAACCTATTATATAAGGTTGTCAAATATCTCCCTTCCGCCTTTTTGTCTTTTGAATTTCGCGGCTATGTACAAAGCGCTACAGAGCTCGTATCTAGCAATACTATACATAATTTGAAAGGTCTTGACATAACCTACAAAACGACGCTATGCATAATTAGTTTGGATATTGCGTTCAACAGTTATAGACGTGTAAACATGGACTTCACTAACGCCGAAATTCGCGGCTTGGCCACTGTTTGGGACGATTCACCGGCCTTCGACCACGACCGTTTTCGCTTGATATTGTCGTATGTGATCCATTTTTCGTCGCCAGTCACCATCCGCTTCAAGAATGGGTCGAGTTCGTTCCGTCTGTAGCGCTTTGTACATAGCCGCGAAATTCAAAAGACAAAAAGGCGGAAGGGAGATATTTGACAACCTATTATATGATAAAATATGGAACAAATTGGCATAAAAAAGCAATATTTTTGATAATGTATGTAAGAACTTGTGGTTCTTGTGTAATGAAAGAGTCCAATAACTAATACAATCACTTTATTGCGACAGCGTAACGTTGTACAAGGAATTATTTTAACGAATACCGTCACAACGGTGCGTCCTCACAATCTGTACAAAATTAACAAACTAAATTACATTTTCTTTCATTCAATTTGGAATTATGTTTTTTAAAATTTAAACTTTCAATGATACCAAAACCCGCCAGATACAAATAGTACAGCCAAAGAGATTTTATAACAAGTTCATACATACTGTAATGCGAAAAGACTTTTTCCCCAACCTATTATATAAGGTTGTCAAATATCTCCCTTCCGCCTTTTTGTCTTTTGAATTTCGCGGCTATGTACAAAGCGCTACAGACGGAACGAACTCGACCCATTCTTGAAGCGGATGGTGACTGGCGACGAAAAATGGATCACATACGACAATATCAAGCGAAAACGGTCGTGGTCGAAGGCCGGTGAATCGTCCCAAACAGTGGCCAAGCCGCGAATTTCGGCGTTAGTGAAGTCCATGTTTACACGTCTATAACTGTTGAACGCAATATCCAAACTAATTATGCATAGCGTCGTTTTGTAGGTTATGTCAAGACCTTTCAAATTATGTATAGTATTGCTAGATACGAGCTCTGTAGCGCTTTGTACATAGCCGCGAAATTCAAAAGACAAAAAGGCGGAAGGGAGATATTTGACAACCTATTATAACACAATATTTAAGCCTCTTTTGTGAGAGACCGGTATCTTCACTAGGTTGCCTGTCAGACAGATTACCAGACCCTCAGCCGCGTGTATTACCTATTTCTAATTAGATGTGTTAAAGACAAATGTTTGATCATGTGCGGTAGCATTGAATGTCCCTTAGATTATCCGTGAAATAGCAACCAACCGAGTCGTGGTTCAACCCTCTCGGGCGCCCTCGGAACGGAATGCTTACGCGTAACATAGTAACCGTCCAAGGCGAGGCTACCCCTCACCGGGGGGACCCTTGTGTCGAGTTACTAGCTATAGAGGTTCAGGCTAAGCGACCTAAAAGCTATGCCACCTCTCAATCCGGTGAAGCCGTCAAGGCCAGCTTCTCTGGCCAATCTGTGTAGTTCGTTATGTGAGAATGGCAATTGAGTGATTAATTAAAATAAAATTAGTTACTTGTAGATAGACATAAAATAAAAATGGTGTTGGTATTTTGGTTGTCAATTGAGCATTTAAGAATTAGGCAATTATATCTAATAGGTAATCAGTAGCAACGTACTCAAGACTCTGTAATCAAGCTGAGAGTTCCAATTAATATTAAGAATATGAATTATCTATATATATGAAAGAGAAAGTGTGTGTGTATGTTCCATATAGGCATCGAAACGGCTGGACCGATTTTAAAGAATCTTTCAGGGAATCTTCAGATTGACCTGGCGAGTAATCCTGTAAGGTTTGGTGACGATCAGAGCACTCCTCTTTTTGAACTGTCAAATACAGCTTTTATTTACTATTTACTTTAATTTGTATTGACACATCCGTTGTGTATATTTATATCATTATGAACCATATTGAAGTACAATAGAGTATATTGCATGTACATGAGTGTAGGATCTTCACCCGCTCGAGAAGAGAATGAATACGGAGAGAAATTAATAATTTAATATATTGTGAGAGTTAAATTAAATATTTAATGATGTAAGTTTATTGTTTAAATAAAATAAAGCAAAATCTAGCACGCTTCGTTGGGCTGGGTACGCTAATCTTTGGAAGGCGCTGGTCTCCTTCTGCGAGTCAGTAATGACCCAGAAGGAGACCGTAGAACGGGATCGGGAGAGGGCCGATCCCGTTCGGAGATGGCGCAGGCGGGCCGGTGGCAGACCGGCCCGCAGCCCTGTGCTCTCAAGAATAAGACTACGGTATCCCCTGCCTGTCGTACAAGGCGACTAAAAGGGGCCTCGGGTTCACTGGGCGACAAGGGTGGGGGCCTGAGTCGTCCACCAAAGTGGACCCGGGAAGAAGGCGACATAGGCTGGCTGGTCGCCTTGCGCTGCGAGGGCACAGGGGGGGAGGGAGTAACCTCCCCCCCCGGGACGTGCTCTCCTTGAGCACAGTGCAGAGGAGCTCCGGTGCGTTCCACTGGAGATCCCGGAGCCCCTCGTCATGCACCGAGGAAAGGGCCACCGGGGAGCTTTTAGTGGGTAAGAACCCCACATAACCGCCGCCTTCCCCCCAGAAGGCGAGGTATCTTTCTGAAGATATCCTCCCCGTCAACAAAAAAAAGGGGTACACTAATCTTATATAGATGAACGCCGAGAAAACAGGAGAATTTGTACGGCATTTCGACAAACTTTATTATTATATATTTTTTACTGTAGTTAGTAAAGGAACAAATGAAACACATATTTCGTAACAATTTTATTATCAAACCCAATGTCATAAAACTTTATTCACAATCAAGGTACTATGAGGTAATACAAAAACGATATAATTACATTAATCTAATACCATTCCTCATTTGCCTTGGTTCCTGAAGGAACATCCCGAGTACGTATCCCATATGGCACCCATTCTATGCAGTTTATGCAAACAAAATTGATATGGTGCAAAAGAAATTCTTACAACAAACAAACAGACATCTCTATTATCCCACAATAATTTCAATAGCAACTTACTTAAATTGCAATTATGGGCGGGGGACTGGGGTCCAAACTAGAAACGAACCTGTGTGATGGATCACCAGGCCTAAACCCCACGGATTTCAACAATACTTTTAAAACTATTGGAGAGAGAATGACAAGGTCCATAAATATTTATAAATAAAGAAGGAATATAGATTTATAATTGTTGTTACGTGTTATGTGTGTGTGAATGTGTTTGTTATTTTGACCTACAAAATATGCCGACACTGATAAATATTTAGTTATTAACTTGTATTGTATTTTCCGTTTCTTTTAATATTTACGTACGTATATATACGTACGTATATATACGTACGTATATTTACATACGTATATTTAGTTACAGCCTTTATATATATATTATGTATGTCCCACTGCTGGGCACAGGCCTTCTCTGTAAAGAGAGTATAAGGGCATAGTCCACCACGAGGCCCTAGTGCGGATTGGTAGACTTCACATGCCTTAGAAAATTTTTCTAAGACATGTAGGTTTCCTCACGATGTTTTACTTCACCGCCGAGCGCGTGGATAATCAGCACATAAAATTGCAACAGCAAATTTATTGGTGCCGGCACCGGGGATCGAACTCGGGTTGCTAGCGTACTATGCAACAAGAGCCAACCGCCTGGACACTGAGCTACCACGGCTCTTGTATACGTATATTTACGTACGTATATATTTTATATTATTTGCTATTTTTTGTTGTGTTTATTTTTCTTGTTATCATTTACTCTTGTGTCAATCATTTATATTTGTGATCCTGTCGATGCTAACACGATGCAGCTGATGTACTGTATTGATGATTTTCGAAAAACAAATTTGTTCTCAGTGTCAGACAGCTTGAAGGAATGTAATCATGTTTATATGCCGTAATTGTTAACATCGAGTACCGAAGGGGTAGGCTGAAAACCAGCACTGTGTGACATTATGTCACGCAGTACACGCTAAGCCTATTGCCTTTTGCCATTCCTTATAAGAGATTTTATTTTTTTATTTTATTCCTTGTTTTTTTTTTCTTTCTATAATTTTTTTTTGTATCTTATTATTCTATGTAATGTATTTTTTTTTCTCTTCAAAGGATAAGGATGGTAATAAATGAGTTTTATTTATATATTATATGTCTGTTTGTCTCCAATAAATAAATAAATAACAACTAGAAGGTATTTACAAAAATTTGCACATCGGATGCGGAAGGCTGACTCACCGAACTGTGAGATTTGCCAAGTCGATGATGTTCACCACATAATGGGGGAATGTCCCATGAAGTGGAAAGAAAGTCATTAATAGATAGTCTAAAACTGAGGGAGCAACATGTGGGTGTCTTCTTAATGCTGCTGTCTGACCCGACCTCAGAGGGAGCGAGGAAGATGGTAGCTATGGCCATACATTGATGACTTTCTTTCTCGCTTCATGCGACCAATGTGTGTGTGTGCGTAGGTATGTATGGTGGGCTGACATGCCCAAAAGGGCAAAAGTCTCCAGTAAAAAGAAAAGTCTATTATTTTTAAACGAACAAGTCTTCTATATTACATAATACATCCTGAAAACGCCTGCAATGATTTTCATAAAATTTTACAATTAGGTACAAGTAATCTCACTAAGATATCATTGGAAGTAGTTATTATGCATAACAATAGCTGGATGCCATGTGTTGCCAGCTAACACGTAAAAATAAACCATATATATATCGGTCGAATATTCGAAAATACGATATTTCGCAAACCGTACCCTTAAAAATCAAGACAATTGTTTTGGAATTTCTTTATGGACTCAGCAAGACTTAACCTCGCTGTGATCCTTGCAGCATCTCTTCTCGTCTCTCCTCCCCTTGCCCGCTAGGGGGCGGTCCCTCTCGTCCCACACCACAACACCGTCGCACGCGCAGATGCGTTTAGGATTCTGATACACCCCCGCCGATCTCGCTATGATACCACACGCCACTCTGTAATACAGAAAGTATATTTACGGCATAGTCCGGCTCGAAGGACCAACGATATACAACGGTGTAAATATCTATAATAAACATGCTAACGACATAAAAATATTAAGCTTTTTTAATCTTTTGTTAAAAGTATATATAGATACACTTATATACATATACTTTTATCTAATAATTAAGAGGCGAAAGCTGGAATACCTAGGGCATATAATGCGCAATCCCAAATACTATTTGTTACAGCTTATAATCCAGGGAAAGATACAAGGGAAAAGAAATTCGGGAAGGAGAAGAACATCTTGGCTAAAAATCTTTTTTTTTTGTTGACGTGGAGGAAATCTTCACAAAGAACTTCCCGCCTTCTGGGGGGAAGGCGGCGGTTATGTGGTGATCTTACCCACTAAAACCTCCCCGTTGGCCCTTTCCTCGGTGCATGATGAGTGGCTCCGGGATCTCACGTGGAACGCACCGGAGCCCCCCTGCACTGTGCTCAAGGCGAGCACGTCCCGGGGGGAGGTTACTCCCTCCCCCCCTGTGCCCTCGCAGTGCAAGGCGACACGGGCGAGCCGATGTCGCCTTCTTCCCGGGGTCCACTTTGGTGAACGACGCAGACCCCCACCCTTGTCGCCCAGTGAACCCGAGGCCCCTTTTAGTCGCCTTGTACGACAGGCAGGGGATACCGTAGTCTTATTCTTGAGAGCCCAGAACTACAGGGCTGTGGCTTAAAAATCTACGCCAATGGTACAATAAGAGCACACGTTCTTTATTTCGTGCTGCTGTGTCGAGGGCCCAAATCGCCATGATGGTCGCCAACCTTCGATAGAAGAAGAATATACTTTTATCTATATATATATATATATACATATATATATATATATATATATATATATATATATATATATATATACATATATATATATATATATGTATAGATTTGTTATGTTATTTGTATTTGTAATGCCATCGTCCTGTTTTGTTCATATGTTTCCTGTCCATACACAGGTTGCGTGGAAGAGATCGCTCTCAGCGATAAGGTCGCCCATTGTACAACGAACTGTAAAACCTTACTTATGTAATGCCTTTTGTTTGATTTTGGTGTACAATAAAGTTATATCTATCTATCTATCTATATATATATATTTCCAATAACTTATTTATGTTCCTGTATATTTTAAACCTATTATTATAAACATATTCCTAATACTGTAACGCTTAGCTTAAAATTATAATATAAGTAAGTGAATTTGTTGCTATTCTTACTAAGGAAATAAATTTCTCTCAAACCGTAAACCGTATATAACTTTTAGTATGTCGTTCTTCTTCTTCGTTAACTGAAAGAGAACGTGAACTATATCACCGTCAAACTCAGTTGGTATGGTTAGGACGATTGTTATTGATATTATGTGAAAAAGGAATAGTTTGACAATTGCTGTCCCTATCCATCTATAATTATATAAAAAGTTAAAATTACAGCCTTTATATATGTCCCACTGCTGGGCGCAGGCCTTCTCTGTAAAGAGAGTATAAGGGCATAGTCCGCCACCCACACCTTGTGCGGATTGGCAGACTTCACATGTCGTAGAAAAATTTCCTAAGACATGTAGGTTTCCTCACGATGTTTTCCTTCACCGCCGAGCGCGTGGTAAATCAGCACATAAAATTGCAACAACAAATTTATTGGTACCGTCACCGGGGATCGAACTCGGGTTGCTAGCGTACTACGCAACTTGAGCCAACCGCCCGGACCCTGAGCTACCACGGCTCTATTTTTAATTATATATATATATATATATGTATTTATATGTGTATCTATTTATTATTATATATAATTATTATGTTTATATATTTAATTTATTTGTAAGTAGGTATGTATATTATATATGCATGCATTTATTATAATTTTTTTTTATTTATTATTTTCACACATAGCTTGCACCCGCTACTTTGTCTCTACACAACCCCAAGGTAGACTGGCAGAGAATGCCTACTGGCATTAAGTCCGCCTATTTGTACCTTTTTTGTATTGTGTGCAAATAAAGAATAAATAAATAAATAAATAAATAAAAAAAATACAAATTACTCACGTGTTCCCACTATCTCCGTTGACTTTGGACTCCAGTGTAGACCCTTTACCGAAGTCGTCCCGCCGCTCTGTCACAGCTACCGACCTTCCGATTATATCCGCAACCTGGAAGCAATATTGATATACAGCATATAGCATGTCTGTTTAAGCTTAACGGGGTAGATAGACTAACTAACAGTCCTGTAGCTCTGGGCTCTCAAGAATAAGACTACGGTATCCCCTGCCTGTCGTAGAAGGCGACTAAAAGGGGCCCCGGGTTCACTCGGCGACAAGGGTGGAGGCCTGAGTCGCCAAGGTGCGGTGGTTACGCATTGCCATACAATGTGGCAATGCTTAACCTCTGTGTAAAGCCAGCCCTCTGGTCACCAGATGTGTCGACCAACTTCTTACCTAACACATTAAAAAGAATGCACAAGGACCCCACAGACCCAAAGTTTCTACCCCAAACGGCTCAAATATGAATCCTCTGTTGTTACTATATTTGTGTCGCTTGAGGTTTTCTGTAGTTGCTTGAATTAGATTTTTAAATTGTATGGTTATGATATAATAGGCATAAACAATAACACACACAATAAGCATAAAGCAGACAGTAAAAGCGGTTTCTGCTTCAATGGAGTTAAAACAATGTTAGATATTAAATAAAGAGACTATTTCATTCAATTTTTACCTTTAAAACATCATCGACTATCCTGAAGGTAGCTCTGCCAGATTCATCCGCCACAATGTTACCCAAATCACCAGCATGCCTTTTGTCCTGGGGGTCGTTCGGAGCCCCGTGTGTAGTTTTTAAGGGGTTATAGTGACCACCAATTGAACTGCAACCCTTGATAAATTGGTTATGAGTCTTAAAAAGCTGTATGTTGTGGTTTTGTGATAGCTTTATGAAGAAAAATCTATATATATATATAAAAGAGAAAGTGTGTGGGTATGTCCCATATAGGCTCTGAAACGGCTGGACCGATTTCAATGAAATTTTCAGGGAATCTTCAGATTGACATGGCGAGTAATCCTGTAAAGTCTGGTGACGATCGGAGCACTCCTCTTTTTGAACTGTCAAACAAGCCATATGTCATACTTTTATTTCTGACATTAACTTGAGCCCAATATGTTTTTGTAAAAACTATAAGAATGATATTGTATTTTCTGATATGTACATGGGTGCAGGTAATGATCTTCACCCACTCGAGAAGAGAATAGAAGAGAACCGGAGAGAAATGAATAGTTTAATATATTGTGAGACTTCAATTAAATATCTAATGATGCAAGTTTATTGTTTAAATAAAATAAAGCAAAATCTAGCCCGGCGAAGCGAGCTGGGTACGCTAGTTATATCTATATTTTACGGTTGTTAACAACAATTACCCTGGTCAAATATTGCCCTGTATTCATATTCAGATATATGTTAACTGTACTGGTGGTTCGATAAATCACAACATACCTGGCTTAAATCACCAACTTCGTGGACGTGCAAACCGTGGAGACCGGAGGTGAGGCCATCGATGCATCCATCAGCTACTAGGGGACCCTCGGCCGTTTGCTGAAATCTCACCACACCCATGACCTTCGCCCCGCAGCAGGACTGACTCGATATCATTGACACGGCAGATTGGGTTTCTGGATTGAATAAATAAAACATAGAACATGAGTACATTTACATGTAAAAACAAAGACCTGACTTCAAATCAAATCAAACGTTCAACGCAATTACGCATGGACGACCTCTGTACGAATGACCGTAGGAATAATACAATATGTAATTCACCAGAACCTTTTTTTTTGTTGATGGGGGGAATTCTTCAACAACATACCCCACCTTCTAAGGGAAAGATGGCAGTTTGTGGGGTTTTGACCTACTAAAACCGGCCCGATGGCATTTCCTCAGTGAGGCGCTGCGGGATCTCCAGTGGGGCGCACCGGAGCATACATAATGGGATTGAAGATTTATACATTTAGTTTATTCATGGATACCATTGTCAAAATTAAATGAGTATAAGCTGCCATATGCGGAATATATTGTATGCTGCATGTTGCCTTCCATCGTCATTGTGGATGTGTGAGACCATTTTTTTTTTTTTTTTAAAAGAAAGCTAGCAATATTTCATTTTTTTTTTCAGAAATATTACTAACAATCTTGTTAACCATTCCAACTAAGCTTAAGCTTGTGCTAGGACATAGTTCACGGCAATAGTCGAATGGTGGATTCGAACCCACGACCTTACGATTCGCAGGCCGTACCCTAAACCATTAGGCTATTGACACTTCAAAACGCTTTGTAGGCTTTGTACCTTACCTGAGTATGTTTGCCGTCCATTTTGCTTGAAATGATCTATTTTACCAGACAATACTTTACAGACTGCATAATGTGTCCAAAGAAGTGGAGAATACTGGAGTTAGCATAGTATAGATTGTCGGTATTGATTTGTTGAATTTACCTCCAAATCCTTGAAGTACCGCCCTTTTCCCTGATGTTCGAGACACCATGTTCAGAACTTCAGTACTGGGTAGTGTTGTTTCCACCATTATGGCGCCATCTTTAAATATTGCCTTGAAATAAAGTTATAATTATTTTATAAGCAACTAGCGTACCCAGCCCTCTTTGCCAGGATAGTTTTTCTTCATTTTATTTAAACAGCTTACATCATTAAATATTTAATTTAACTCTCACAATATATTCAATCATTCATTTCTCTCCGTATTCATTCTCTTCTCGAGCGGGTGAAGATCATTACCTACACCCATGTACATATCAGTAAATACAATATCATTCTTATCGTTTATACAAAAACTAATCGGGTTCAAGTTAATGTCAGAAATAAAAGTTTTCCATTAAAAAAATGGAAATCAGAGATAGAAAAAGCTACTGTGATTAATTAAATATTTAACTTACTTCATTTATCCCATCCTGTGATTTTAGCTCATTCAAAGTTTTGTTCAGTGAATGCTGATCTACCTTTGGATCAAGTTGCACCAAAATTTCAAGCTGCAAGTAACAATATATATTTGTCACTCATACAATTCAGCTCATCGTATTATTAAAAGTAACATTATAAGTAATGCTTTGTCATGATTATTGACTAAATAATTTTTTGTATGTTTTTTAAAATTTACACTCATGAAAATAGTGATTTTTATATTTACCTTAGACGCTAACATGGCGTTGAACTAAATATGAGCAAATACAAAATTTATCTTCTATAATAACTAACGTGTATTAATATTTTAATACTGTAATAAACAGCGAATGGTTAAAAACAATGTTTGACATATTGACTACTAGGGCCTTTCTGCGTCTGCTAGCAGATGGCGGCATATGCGTAATTACAGCTTATACGGGACTTTTTAATCTATATTTCATTATAAATATTTTATTGTCAAATAATATAATAAATAAGTCATTAAAATCATAAGAAGATAAGGAAATGGATTTGCTTATTTGCAGGGGTCTGAAAGTCTCAAGAGTCCATTACTGTAGGTAACAGCGACATCTCTTATTTATTCATTGGAACTAGAATATATTTATTTATGGCACAATAATAGATGTCGCTAGCGTTGCGCAATAGGAGAATGCATTTTGCGAATGGTTAGTATTTGTCGTTCATAGAACAAGTTTCTAGTTTTGTAAAAAGTTCTTTCCGTGATAAATATTTTTTTAGTCGATGTATAAGAAATAGGTCGCTTAGCTTTAATCACTATCGCTGATAACAAGGGTCCCCCGGTTTAGAATAATCTCGGCTTGGACGGTTACTATGTTACGTACGCGTAAGCATTTCGATCCGAAGGGCGCCCGATACGGCCGAACGACGACTCGGTCGGTTGCTATTTAACGGATAAATAAGGGACATTCAAAAACTAAACTTTGATTGCCACTTCTGGAAGTGTTGGCGCTGGGAGAAGAAGTGGCCGAAGAAACTCTAGCAACGCTCTTAACATCTAAGGGGTGGGGCCTACCTATAAAATAGCGGTAACGCGCGAGGATTATTCGCAACCTCCGACGGTCGCGAATGGATAGCTTTGTATGCCTTTTTTTTTTTGTTAACGCGGGGGAATCGAGTTATTAACCATCCTCCGGTACCCTGGGTGGGCCCGGAGGGATGTGTGGGACTCGGCCTGGGCAGCCCATACCCACTAAACCTACCGCGAATGCCATCAGCCGTTATGAGCGGGGTGTCCCGGATCTGTCAGCGACAGGACACCCCAACGACCGGCCGGTCCCGGCAAAGACCGGACTTCACCCTCAAAGGGCACTTTTCCGGCACTCAGAGAAGTCCCGACGACGCCGTAGCATGCTGGGGCCAGGTTCCCATCCTGGCCCCGCTTCGGATTACGGGGGCGGCGAGAGGAGACGTCTGAAACGCCTCCTGCGCACCTCGACTCGTCGTCTGCGGAGGGAGGGAGCCTCAGCGCTCCCCTCCCTGACCCGCTCGTTAGCCTCCTTCTGAGACATGACCGTCTCACAGAAGGAGGCGACCGTCGACCAAGACCTGTCGCTCGAGACCATCGCAAGTGCGAGGCTCGGAAGCGACAGGTCAAATGCTTTGTATGCCTGTATCAATCTAGCCTTATCTAGTAACCGCGTCGTCCGGATCGTCGAGAACGTATCTCGGCTTACGTCATTTAGTTGAAAAGTTTAGTTGAGAAGTAAGTCGTGATGAGATGATTGGAAAATTCGTATATAATATAATAATAGGATAAATAAAAAGTCTTAAAATATATATAATTAATTATTTGTAACAAAATACATCAACAATATTCAAAAAAAATCAACAAGTTATGGTTGGAGCTGCTCAGATGTATTGGATTTTTGCTTTTTACTGGATTCAAGTGGACTTGGTGACATGGAGCGGCATCTCTGTAAAAAAAAAACTTAATAAGCCGAAAGTCGTAAGTCTTAAATTTAAAGACACCGGTCGATTATTGCTTTTATCTGCTGAATTGTGGTTAATTTCAGAGTTGTAAAACCCTTTGTCGTTTAATCTACGTTATCCGATGTGACATACTCTAGCTCCCCCAACGTGGGTGGTTAGGGATTTTCTATACTCTTTCATTCATCTCATGTTAGTTATTAGTCATACATACATTACATTTATCTTATATTACAATTCTATTACAATTACTATATTTTCTTTACATTACTCTACATTACATTTATCTTATATTACAATTCTATTACAATTACTATATTTTCTTTACATTACTCTACATTACATTTATCTTATATTACAATTCTATTACAATTACTATATTTTCTTTACATTACTCTACATTACATTTATCTTATATTACAATTCTATTACAATTACTATATTTTCTTTACATTACTCTACATTACACATTTTACATTTCACTACTCTACACTACTCTATTTCCTTACTCTCTACTTTACACTTTTTAGTTTTCCTATCTCTTCTTACAGGCCTAAAATACATGTTTTATACTATAATTATTCTACTATATTTATTTATTCTATTTATGTTTATTAGTGTTACCTTTTTTTTTTTTTTTTGTTGACGGGGGGGAAGTCTTCAAGAAGATATATATAGATTTTTACCCACTAAACCCCCCCACCTCCCGGTGGCCCTTCCTCGGTCAAGGCACAAGGCCTTTCTCGCCCAGTGGACCCGAGGCCGCTTTAAGTCGCCTTCTACGACAGGCAGGGGATACCGTAGTCTTATTCTACGAGCCCAGAACTACAGAGCTGATTGACGTTGAACCTATACTAGCTTGAAGATAAATAATTTAACACGAGGTAGTCGCGTAGGTATTTGTATATAATGGTAGTCGTTTGGTGAGAGGTATGATATATTGAACACGGACATTGGTCTGTGGTTACGCTTTATTGAATTCTAAAAAAACATACAGAAAAATTGACAACGAAGTCGGTTAAAAATACCAGTCAGCCGGAATAATTTAAATCTATATATATAAAAGAATGAAAGAGTGTGGGTATGTTACAAATAGGCTCCGAAACGGCTCTACCGATTCCAATGAAACTTTCAGGGAATCTTCAGATTGACCTGACGAGTAATCCTGTAAAGTCTGGTGACGATCAGAGCACTGCTCTTTTTGAACTGTCAAATACAGCTTTTATTTACTATGATGATATTCTATTGTTCTATAACACAAATTTGTATTGACACATGCGTTGTGTATATTTATGTCATTATGAACCATATTGAAGTACAATGCAGTATATTGAAGTATAATGAAGTATACTGAAGTATATTAAAGATAATAATTAAAGATTTTAAAATATTCAAGATAAGTTATAGCGCCGAGAATGTATCCGTTTACTGATATGTACATAGGTGGTAGGTAATAATCTTCAGCCGCTCGAGAAGAGAATGAATACGGAGAGAAGTGAATAATTTAATATATTGTGAGAGTTCAATTAAATATTTAATGATGTAAGTTTATTGTTTAAACGAAATAAAGCAATTTCAATAAAACCCGGCTAAGCGTGCTGGGTACGCTAGTTCTAATTTTTTTTTAATGACGAACTACACAGATTGGCCAGAGAAGCTGGCCTTGACTGCTTCACCGGATTGTGAGGTGGCATAGCTCTTAGGTCGCTCAGCCTGAACCTCTATCGCTAGTAACTCGACACAAGGGTCCCCCCGGTGAGGGGTAACCTCGGCTTGGACGGTTACTAAATAATCTAGTTCTAAATAATCTCAGACATATATGTACGTATGTAAAAATTACTTCTCTGTAATCTGCTTCGGCGATCGCTGTACCAAGCAGCTCAACACGCTTTGGCGGCGCCAGCTCCATGTTGTGAACGAGCTTGTACACCTCCGAACGCTGGAGGTGGTCGAGGGGTATTGGAGGTTTTTCGTACTTCATGAAGTTTATCCTGTGGGGATTTTAAAGGGATCAGATCTGTTAAATTATATATCAATTAGGCATGTAAAAACCTAATGGGATAAAACCCAATGGCTACAACAAACCCGATGCTTTGCTTCGTTCATAATTCGTACAGATCAAGACTGGAATAGTTTGCCCGCGTCTGTCTTTACGATTACAATGTGGGTATTTTCAAGAGTAGAGTGAATAGGCATTTACTAAGCTAGTGCGTTTTACCATCCAGGACTGCATTTCCACTTAACATCAGTTGGGATCGTGGCACTTGAGTAGAAAGTTTATATATATAAAAGATATTGTAGTTCTAATTTATATTTTCATATGTGATATCAAATATACACTCCCGTACACATCTATCGGCCCACCTAGTGTTTTAAGTTTTGACGGTCTCTAGCTAAAAATAAATGTTACATGAAGATAATTATCATATCTAAGTTGTCAATCACAACAGATTATAAAAGTATGTATAGATTGTGGAAATTATAAAATGATTTTATAAAAATACGATTTAAAACGTTTGAAAAAGGCAATGCGGTTAGCAATGACACACAAAACACTAAACTCACTTCAATTAGTTTATTATAAGAAGGGACGACATTCTCTTGTACGTTGTGAAAATCCACAAGGTGACAGTTGGACTCTCTGTAACATAATTCGATATATACTAAACTGAATGACTAACCATTGGTTAGTTTTACAAAACATTAGACCTGGATCTACATACCTAAACTTCTTACAAACAGACGGACCAGGCCAAACATTGTTCCATTGTTGGACCTCGTGGACAAACATGCAAACAAACAGAACATAGAACGTGTTAGTCGTAAAATTTCGAACTGACAACTATGTATTTATGCTTCGTATAACATACTAGCGGCTCCAAAAAATTAACCTAAGTTACTCCGTATTACAACAGCTATCTGCCAAAGATGAGCCGGAACAAACGGACAAAAATTGTAAAAGACATTATTTTAGTATATGTTAACGTTAGTTAAAGTTAAAGTTACAGCCTTTATATATATAATATATATGTCCCACTGCTGGGCACAGGTCTTCTCTGTAAAGAGAGTATAAGGGCATAGTCCACCACGCGGCCCTAGTGCGGATTGGTAGACTTCACATGCCTTAGAAAAATTTTCTAAAACATGTAGGTTTCCTCACGATGTTTTCCTTCACCGCCGAGCGCGTGGTTAATCAGCACATAAAATTGCAACAGCAAATTTATTGGTGCCGTCACCGGGGATCGAACTCGGGTTGCTAGCGTACTATGCAACAAGAGCCAACCGCCCGGACACTGAGCTACCACGGCTCTCTGTAGTATATATCTACTATATAAATATAAGTCGGGTTTTCCTTCCTGACGCTATAACTCCAGAACGCATGAACCGATTTCCACGGTTTTGCATTCGTTGGAAAGGTCTCGGGCTCCGTGAGGTTTATAGCAGGTTTATAAGGAAAATTCAGGAAAAATTTCATCAGAAAAACGGGAAAATCTTTTTTCACATACAGCGCCATCTTTGATACATAGCATGTACTACAAACCAATATTTTAAGTAGATGGCGCCGGTGCGTGATACATTGTTTGACAGCTTCATGTGACAAACCGGTATTATGTTCACTGTGAAATTGTGAAAAAAAAGTAAAAAAAATTAGTTATTCGTTTCCTTACATTTACCATCAAATCAATCACGTGTATTGTGCAAATTTTTATTAAATTTCAACAGCAGGCATTTGTCTTTAAGGTGGTAAGTTGAACTGTGTAAATTATGTGGATCGTGCATTTGAGGTTAAATTCACCACTCTGTCTATAGCCCAAAATGCCTAGAGGACGACGTGTGAACATCGGCCACCGCACAAGACATGCAAGCCAGCAACAAGTGTATTCACAGAACTTAACCGACGAAAGACAAAATATAATAAGAGAAAATGCCCGATTGAGACAACGCGTGAGCACACGAAGATCATTGGCATCATACAATCGCTTGGCATTCCAATATGATCCCACTGCGAACTACAGTGATGATGAAAATTTAGATATTGGACCAATGACGACTATATGCCGATATTGCAATGCGTTAAAGTTCAAAGAGAAACGGCTGGATTATTGCTGCGCAAGTGGAAAATTCAACTTGATCCATTACTTACACCACCACAGCCACTGAAACCATTGTTCGATGGAAGTGATCCCAATTCCAGCCATTTTCTTCAACACATCCTTGAATACAATAACTGCTTTCGCATGACTTCCTTTGGAGCTAATATCATTCGAGAAGGCGGCTTCATGCTGACTTGCAAGGTAAAAGATACAACACACATAACCAATCAATCACACCATTTTTTTTTTTTTGTTCACGCGGGGGAATCTTTTTACAGACCATCCACCGGTACCCTGGGTGGGCCCAGAGGGATGTGTGGGACTCAGCCTGGGCAGCCCCTACCCACTAAACCTTCCGCGAATGCCATCAGCCGTTATGAGCGGGGTGCCCCGGATCTGTCAGCAACAGGACACCCCAACGACCGGCCGGTCCCGGCAAAGACCGGACTTCATCCTCAAAGGGGACTTCTCCGGCACTCAGAGAAGTCCCGACGACGCCGAAGCATGCTGGGGCCAGGTACCCATCCTGGCCCCGCTTAGGGATACAGGGGCGGCAAGAGGAAGGCGTTCATAACGCCTCCTGCGCACCGATACGTCGCCTGCGGCTTCCTGAATCAATCACACCAACACAATGAATTGCAACACATAACAACTTTAACTTAAAGCGTCAATAGCCTAATGGTTTAAGGTACGGCCTCCGAATCGTAAGGTCGTGGGTTCGAATCCACCATTCGACTATTGCCGTGAACCATGTCCTAGCACAAGCTTAAGCTTAGTTGGAATGGTTAACAAGATTGTTAGTAATATTTCTGAAAAAAAAGAAATATTGCTAGCTTTCTTTTAAAAAAAAAAAACTACATATACCCCACACACTGCACCATCACAGGATCAGAAGTTACACCGTATTCTTTAACAAATGATTGTTTGCAATTACAGATACAAGGACAAATATATCATTTGCATGGTTCAATGGTGCCAACACCAGATGAACCGCATCAATTTCTGCAAATATATTTCATTTCGTCGATGGTGGATCAGCTGAATGTGCGGTGCAATATACAGGGAATACAACAGTTAAAGAGACGAATTATTGAACAGTTGCAAGCATTTTTCACGCTAATAATGCTGTGGTTAATATGTTCAAAACAGCATTGGAACGAATGCCATCGGATACGCATAAATTTGTCATAAGAGCTGATTGTACCCCAACAGGTGAACATGTGCGAAGATTCAATGATCAAGATGTGACATAGCTTTGGCGTTAGCATCATCTGGAATTGCGGCGACTCTTCTAGATGGTGGTCGTACTGCATTCTGCGCTTAAGTTGCCACTCAATTTAAACGCAATTGATACTCCAACATGCAATATTTCCCGATCAATGCAATGGGAAAATTGTTGATGCAATGCAAGCTCATTGTTTGGGATGAGTGCACAATGGCACATAAGAAATTACTTGAAGCACTTAACTTCACACTGGAAGGATCTTCGGCGAAATAACAACCTCTTTGGCGGCTTGATGATATTGTTGGCAGGCGATTTCAGGCAGACGTTGCCAGTAATTCCCCGTGGAACGCCTGCAGATGAATTGAATGCTTGCCTGAAGGCATCACCTTTATGGAATAACGTAAAAACATTATCGCTAACCACTAATATGAGAGTTCAACTTCAAAATGATCAAAGTGCTGCACAATTTTCCAAACAATTGTTAGCTGTTGGAAATGGAAAAGTCCCAGTTGATGTGACGTCTGGATTAATTACTCTTGCCAACGACTTTTCCGATTTGTAGACTCTCAATTAGCTCTTATTGAAAATGTTTTCCCAAACATTAGTGAGAATTATCAGAATTATGCTTGGTTAAGTCAATTTCACCATTCAATCAAAATTGCTGGCGATTTGGTGACATACAAATCCGTTGATTCCATAACAAATCCCGATGATGTAGTAAATTATCCAACGGAGTTTTGAACTCTCTGGAGTTACCAGGATTTCCACCACATAACTTGCAACTCAAAGTTGGTACAGTTATTATGATATTGCGTAATTTGAATCCACCGCGACTTTGCAACGGTACTCGACTTTCGGTAAAAGACTTATGCCGAATTTGATTGAGGCAACAATTATTAACGGAAAGTACGCAGGTGAAAATGTATGTATTCCTCGAATACCAATGATTCCGACTGATCTTCCGTTTGAATTCAAACGATTGCAATTTCAGTTCGCCTTGCGTTCGCAATGACAATTAACAAGTCGCAAGGCCAATCGCTTAGTGTTTGCGGGATAAATTTAGAAAATCATTGTTTTTCACATGGGCAGTTATATGTTGCGTGTTCACGAGTTGGGAAACCATCCGCTTTGTTTGTGTAAACGTCAGACCAAAAAACAAAAAATGTGGTTTACCAAAGAGCACTTCAATGAAACGGATAATTTGCGGATACGTATGACGCTTCGATTCAGTATTTACTTTGGATTCACTTTCATTTACTTAGACAAGTTCAACTAAATAACACTTCATTTTTGTAATCGAAATGAATTCATTACTGTTGTGAAATGAAATAAAAATTTTCCTTTACAAATATAAAACAAAAATAAAATTTTTCTTCATCTTTTAATCACCAAACGAAATGTTACATAAAACGAAGCCATCTGGTGGCGAAACGGAGTTCGCCGGGTTTGCTAGTACCGTATAAATATTTAATATGCTTGTTGTATAAAACGGTCACAAAACTGTAAACAGAGTATAAGGTCATAGTCCGCCACGCTCATTTAGTGTGAAATATGCTACTAAAAAAGCATAGATTATAGATTGCGAACTTTATGTTTAGAATCGATAATTATTTTTTGTATTGACATCGTCGAAAGTCCAAAGTGAAGTTCTAAGGATTAACCGGAACAAACAGACAAAAATTGTAAGAAAAATAATTTTAATATATGTACCGTATAAATATTTTATATGCTTATTGTAAAAAACTGTCACAGGTCTTCTCTGTAAAGAGTGTATAAGGACATAGTCCGCCACGTTAATCTAGTGTCAAACATGCTACTAAAAGCATAGACTATAGATTGCGAACTTTATGTTCAGAATCGATAATTATTTCGAAGCTGTATTGCCATAGTCGTTTTGTCGATTATTAACGGAGATGTGATTTAAAATCTGACCGTTTTATTTCTCTGACCTTTGCTTTCTTGTCATTAGCTACAACTGCGTAGAGACAAAGTAAGTCGGGCAAATATTCGCATGCCAAAAGGATTAATAGAACATGGGACAACTAAACATCAATAGACCGAATTGACAAATCAAAATACCCCAGAGTTTTCCCTTGAATTATTTCCGAATGTGCTAGAATAGTCTCTGCAATAAGCTCCTCGCTGTACTCCTCTCCAGGTCGTCTCCATCGTCTACCCCCGGGGAGGATTAGAGGCCTTGGTTCCGGATTCAACCGTCCGAACTTTGGTTGAGGTTTCCTTGGACGGCATTCCTGTCGTACTTGATTTTGTGGCCCAAATGACACCTGCCGCTTTGAGACGTAATTAAAAAAAAGGTTAAAGGTACAGCCTATATATTGTGTCCCACTGCTGGGCATAGACCTTCTCTGTAAAAAGGGTGTAAGGGTGTAGTCCGCCATGCACGCCGAGTGTGAATTCGCGTGGCTAGAGGTTCAGGCTAAGCGACCTAAGAGCTATGCCACCTCTCAATCCGGTGAAGCAGTCAAGGCCAGCTTCTCTGGCCAATCTGTGTAGTTCGTCATTAAAATAAAGTCACATAGCTTACAAATTATTGTCATGCAGATTTCCTCACGAAGTTTTCCTTCACCACACAGTCACTACCACGTCTCAGAGGGACGTAATTATTTACAATTAATTATTTAATGTTGTCGAGTCTCTTATTTTTAATCGAGTTTAAAGAGAAGAAGATACAGACGGAGGTCAATCACCTTTTGCTTTTTTAAGTCGTTTAAAAATCGTATACGATTTGCAATGATCGCACCATATCGTGTGCAATGTTGTATTGTGAGTGAGTACTTAAAAACCACAGACTAACTTACTTTTTTATATTTGTCCTTTTCATCTGTCACTGTCAAAGCGCCTTTACTTTCTGCCGGCATGTTCTCTACAACAAACTTTGTTTTCACTTGCTTTATACTCTGTGGTTCTGTTATTTTAACGCTGGCCACTGCCTTAGCGTCGTCCAATTTTGATGCTGTAATATAATAAAAATATAATTATTAAATATAAGCTAATTTTTATTATAAATGAGCCGTAATAGTTTAGTGTCCGGGCGGTTGGCACAAGTTGCATAGTACGCTAGCAACCCGTTGCAATTTTATGTGCTGATTTACCACGCGCTCGGCGGTGAAGGAAAACATCGTGAGGAAAAGTCTTAGAAATAATATCTAAGGCATGTGACGTCTGCCAATCCGCACTAGGTGTGCGTGGCGGACTATGCCTTTATACTCTCTTTACAGAGAAGGCCTGTGCCCAGCAGTGGGACATATATAAAGGCTGTAATTTTATTATAAATAAAAATGTTAACGGGAAAATTAGCAGTCGAGACATCAGTAAGAGATCGTATGCTTTTATTGTTCTGTATATAAATGAAGAAAGAATTCATTAAATATTTATAATTTTCATTTCGGCTTATTTAATCTTATATATAATATAATTGATTGGTAATTATGTATAATATCCCATATCACTAAAGTATATACAAAACCAATATTTTATTGGTAAAGAATAGTTACCGTTCCATTTCCGAAAGCAAAATTTAGCGCTCGGCCTTTAAAAAAACTTAGAATGCGTATTATTGTACTTTAAAATATTCCAAATAATATTCCTACCTAGGAGTGCACGATATATATCGATATTACATAAAATATCGATATATGGACGCGATATATCTTCAATCCGATATTATCGAAACATCCAACATCGATATACCTATATACTTAGACATAGACATAGACATTTATTTATTGGCATCACAATACAAAACACATCACAGACAGAATATAACACACATTAAAAATAATGAAAAATAGACAAAACACAGTTAAAGTTACACGGACAAATAATACAAAACATATGATGCCAATATCAGACACCGTCTCAGCATATGCTGTCACAAGGATGCGACAGCGCTGATTTTCAGCGGTGCCCGGGACTACCTAAAGACGTGCGCGCGCAATACTACTTTTATATGGAATATTATAATACAGACAGTAAGAGTATAATAAATATGATACATAAATAAAACAGTTATGAGATTAAAATATACTTATACTTACAGCCTTTATATATATAATTTACATGTCCCACTGCTGGGCACAGGCCTTCTCTGTAAAGAGAGTATAAGGGCATAGTCCACCACGCGGCCCTAGTGCGGATTGGTAGACTTCACATGCCTTAGAAAATTTTTCTAAGACATGTAGGTTTCCTCACGATGTTTTCCTTCACCGCCGAGCGCGTGGTTAATCGGCACATAAAATTGCAACAGCAAATTTATTGGTGCCGGCACCGGGGATCGAACTCAAGTTGCTAGCGTACTATGCAACAAGAGCCAACCGCCTGGACACTGAGCTACCACGGCTCTAACATCGATATATTTCATCCGATATACGAAATATCGTAAGTAATTAAATAAAAAAGCATTCCGTTATTTCTTTTATTTGTAGTTGACAACTTGAAAAAATAAAACCATGACTTGCGCTGCCATCATGTCTTGATGAGAAGTCTATATTTTTCTCAACTGAAGACAATCGTCTGTTATTACGTTTCTAATATTCGAAACTTTCGAATTCAAATGTGACGAGTGTTGCCATCACTTACATTTTCAACCTCCAACATATTTGAACTTGAATCCACTACAAGTAAATAATATTATATAATATCTCTAATATCTATGAAATAAAAATATTTAATATTTACCTGGATATTCCTTGTGTGATTCAACTGCCTTTGAATGAAATGCGTTTAAATCTTTCTTCTGGAAAAAAAAAATACTGAGGTAATTTCAAACAGTCATGTATTTAAGCAAATACAATTTTAAAACACGAACTTAACGTGAATTGATTTTATAGGATACTCGCATTGTTAATAAATCAATTTGTAGAGATTGATAAATAACGAAGTTATGATTGTTTAACAAATTAAAACAGACTTAACAAAACACTACTAACAAGTGGACGCATTATTTTATTTCCAAAGCATCGTAATTATATTACGAAATTCTGGCCACTTAATTATTTTTCGTCTTTATTTTTTATTTTTATTTTATTTTATTTGGAACAACAAACAAATACATATTAAAAGCTTAAGATAAAAAATACATTAAGTATAAAGAGTTATAAATATGTAAACAACACCGTTATCCACATAGTAATAATAATGTCTATTGGACTACACACAATTTATTATCTGTATTTATATCTATATTCACACATTTATAATACCCAGAATCTTTTTTAAAGTATTTTTATAAGAGGCAAAGGCAAGAAATAACACATCAATGTTGGCGAAATGGTCATTATACTGATCCATAATCCGAGTCAATGGAGCGCTTTTTTTTTTTTTTATGACGAACTACACAGATTGGCCAGAGAGGCTGGCCTTGACTGCTTCCCCGGATTGAGAGGTGGCATAGCTCTTAGGTCGCTTAGCCTGAACCTCTATTGCTAGTAACTCGACACAAGGGTCTCCACGGTGGGGGGTAACCTCGGCTTGGACGGTTATTATGTTACGCGTAAGCATTCCGATCCGAGGGTCGAACCACGACTCGGTCGGTTGCTATTTCACGGATAATCCAAGGGACATTCGAAAGCTAAACTAACTTTGAGTGCCACTTCCGGAAGCGTTGGCGCTGGGTGAAGAAGTGGACTCAATGGAGCGCGTTCACCGGCGTTGGTTCTCGTAATAATGGGAGAAAACATTTTGTGAGTGTATGTATCACGAATGAGAACTGCTAGGAACACGAAAGTATATATTATTAATTAGCTCTGTACAATCGAATTTATTATGACAGATTTTGTACAGAAAAATTTGATCATGGTATAAACTTCTAACTTTCAAAGAATGTAAATTGAATTTTTCTATAAGAATACAATAAGAGGAAAAAAAAGTCTTCCACATTAGTGCTCGTTGTCGTTATGTACTACTTACCTAGTCTTGTGTTAGCTGGCAACACATAACACCTAGCGATTTTTATGCATAATAAGGACTTCCAATGATATCTATGTGATTTACCTGAACCTTATTGTATCTTTAATTCATAATTAATAATTTAGTTTATCATCATTTTAACTTGGCATTGTAAACAATAATTTAACTTTATTAGTTCGTAATATGACTTCTTATTCATTTTGTAATAAAGATGGCGAGGACGCGCAGTTGTCACAGTATTCGTTAAAATAATTACTTGTGCAACGTTACGCTGTGTTAATAAAGTGAGCGTATTAGTTATTGGACTATTTCATTCCACAAAATCTTCAAGTTATGACATATGCTACTGCGAAATATGAATTTGTCGGTATTAAATTATATAACACAGATATAAATAGTCCTGCCTTTTCTTTAACCGGGATACGAGTTTGCGACAATCAAATCGTAAGTCGAAAGAATATGGGTGTCTTTATTAAAATTGTTAAAACATCAAACACAGTTATATTTTTATTGTATAGATAAATTGTTAAATCCAGTTGACAGAAAAATTATTAATAATTAACAGCAAATAACAAAAAAGAGTCGTAGTGTCTTCTTATTTTTAAAAAGTCCTGCCTGAATTTCGGCCATCAATGCACCTTGTTCGTAATCTGACTTCTAATTAATTTTGTATAAAGATTGTGAGGACGCGCAGTTGTGACGATATTCGTCAAAATAATTCTTTGTACAACGTTACGCTGTCTCAATAAAGCGAGTGTACTAGTTATTGGACTATTTTATTCCACAAGACCTACAAATTAGTACACTTATATCGTTATAAACCTACCAATATGACAACAAACAAAGTCCTACATCAACTAAATTCACAAGGGACCTAATAAAGGTATATAAAATTGAAACTAAATCCTTTTAAAGAGAAAAAAAACGAAACCAGTTTATAAACGATAGCGCTACGAGTACACAAAGATTAAAAATCAGACAGACGAGAACCTCTTTTGAAGTCGGTTACTAAATGAATCTATCTATCCGATGACCTTGGTAAGTTGTAATGATCGTAAGGATGCATGGAATTTGTATGCTACGGGTAGATACTGTTATTAGTCACTTATAGGTACATAAAAACAAGAGAATGACCGACTTAAATTCCCGTTTTCCCGTGTACCTTTTGATTTTCGTTCTTTACATCATCTCGGTTGCGGGAGAAACGCTTTGAAAATGCAATCCAGCACAAAACCATAAACAATCCCACACGTAACAATAGATATTCCGGCAACACTGAAAATTTAAGCTATAATCAACTTGTGTCTATGGTTTCAAGACGTTATCTGACCGTTATTACTGTATCTTCAAATCAAATAAAATCAAATATGACGGATAATAAAACGCAAGTTTTAACGTTATAATACGAAATTCCTGCCGATATTCTATTTCCTCTTCCACATGCTTGGTCCTTGTTGTTATGAAGTACTTATATAGTCTTGGATTATCAACCAATATCACAATCAACAAACATTCTAGTGGCCAGGATGGTCGATATCATTTCATCGGAATTGAGAGTAGGGCGAGCTATTAAGTTAGCCTGATCCTCTGTTGGAAGTCAGTCAGGGCAGAGTCCTGAGAAGACCTTGTCTTGAACGGTTACTACGTTCGGTAGCTGTTATCTATAATTATTAAAACTATATTTATTTATATATATAAATAATATATTAAAACTTTCAAAATAGGCGACCGTCAACGGTTGCGAGTAACCTTATCGCGATACCGCCGTTTCATGGGCAGGCCACATTCGTTAGATATTAGGAACATTAATTAATCAATTTCTTCGCCACTTCTCTCAACCAAAGCTTCCCGAAGTGGCACTCAATGTCAAAGCTACTGAAGCTGGCTTCAACTGCTTCACCAGGTTGAGAGGTGGCATAGCTCTTAAGTTGCTTAGCTTGAACCTCTATCGATAGTAACTCGACACAAGGGTCCCCCGGTAAGGGGTAACCTCGGCTTGGACGGTTACTATGTTACGCGTAAGTACGATCGGGCGACGAGAGGGTCCAACTACGACTCGGTCGGTTGCTATTTCACGAATAATCTAAGGGATATTCAAAAACTAAACTAACTTAGAGTGCCACTTCGGGAAGCGTTGGCGCTGGGAGAAGAAGTGGCCGAAAAAACTCCAGCAACGCTCCTAACATCTAACGGGTGCGGCCTACGTATAAAATAGCGGTAACGCACGAGGATTAGTCGCAACCTCCGACGGTCGCGAATGGGCGTTTTGTGAATTTGTAAAGATCTAGCGTGTGCAATGGTAATCGCGTCGTCCTGATCGTCGAGAACGTGTCTCGGCCTCCGGGCGACGCGACGGTTATTGTTAAAAGCCGCCACTTATATCGAATGCCATCGGATCGAATAGTGTCAACTACCAAAGAGATATGTCACATCTCAACATTCCGGTAGAACTGTAAAGTCCGTTTGGCTGATCAACGTAGTTTTGTCAGAAGAAAAAAAACGATCACCACTTTTAAATAGATAACTTTACTTTAGAGAACTTTAAACGCCATTTCGGGAAGCGTTGACGCTTACGAGAAGCCGAGATAAATCCACTGACACTACTAAAATTAATAGGGCAGCGTGTTTCCTCTGAAGGCGTTTACGACAGCCCTCGTGCGATTAGGCATAGAATTAATCAGTCCCACTATGAAATTCTAAGGTATCATCACCATTTTTCCTTCGATGGCAGTTTTCAGCTCCTGCATCGTTTGTGAAACTGGCTAGCGTGCCCGAACATGCCGCTTTAACTTGTCCCATAGGTGTTCGATGAGATTCTTATCTGGGCTTCTTGCTGACCAGTCCATTACTGTAATATCCACGTCTCGAAGATATTCCTGGACGATTCCAGCAGTATGCGGTCTCGCCTTAACGTGCAAAAGAGTGAAATTTGTGCCGACACATTAAACGAACGGCATCACATGAGGATCTCAGCACTGGCTTATTTATCTGTGACCATCTAATGTTGGAAGTGATCCACTAACGACTTTTTTGCCAACTTTTTAGTAATATTTATGAAAAAAAAAGAAATTAACTATCTATTAAAAGACAATTGCGTTGAATATAATTTGAATTCGGTGTATATTGTTATTAATAATACTAATATATTAATAATACTTGTTAATATATTTGTTAATCACCAGCATCACTAGGTAATGGTGGAACCGCAACGAAGAACTGTGGATCTTCCTCTGGTATTAGAATTGGTTCTTCCATCTTCAACTCGCCTGGTGCTCCCAGAGAATCGGCCATTGCTCTTTCTTGCCACGGTACTGGACTGGAGTTGAAATCCTTTGGGATTGAATACTTTGTTTTAGTAAGCTAGAAGCAGGCGGAAATTCAAAATCGAACTAAACCTAATAACGTTCCTAAAAAAATCCATAAAATTAATTAAAACAAGCAATTGGCGTTTTACGGGGACACAGAAAGAAACCTCCTGACGATGCGTGCCGTGTCCAGGAGTACTGCCTTCTGTATCTGACCCTTGACCCAACCATCCAGCGAAAGTCCCTTAAGATGTTGATTGAGATTTTTCGCTATAAGACCGTTTGCGGAAATAACTATCGGGACACTGATCGGATTCACATTTCACATGTCGGTCACCTCGTGAGCCAAGTTGACTTGGTACTTAGTGACTTTTTCCCTTTCAGCCTTCACGAGGTTCTCGTCATGTAGGATGGCAATATCGACGAGCACCGCCTGTCGCGTTGATCGATCTGTCAGCACAATATCAGGCTTATTGGCAATATGGCTAATTGGATATTCCTGTCTGTGATGACAGATCGATCCCAATAGAGCGTTGCATGACCATTTTCGAGAACTGGCGCTGGTGTGTATTAATAGCACGGAACCTCGGACTCCACAAGACCATATCGAAGAGCAATTTGCTCGTGAATAATTCTGGCTACAAAATTGTCTGTGCAAGTACTCACCATTAGCTAGACGAGAACAACCGCAAATAATATGCCTGGGACGACGGCATGCCTGACAAATGTCAACCGTTTCGTCCCTCAGGATAAATTCCTATAGTTGTTCGTCATCATAACCTCGTCTGCAATTGCACAGACAAAACCTTCGGTTTCCCCAGAGACGTCACCGAAACGTCTGGCTACTGTATTTTATTATTATTCTTTATAAAAGAACAGAATGAAATAGAGGGAAAAGGGAAGAAAAGAGAAGATTTTCAATTGTTACAAATCAATGCATATAATATGTGTGTTTGACATATTCGGTAATGGTAAAATGTTATATACGGTCGCCCGACCTAAAGGATGACCTCGACATTGAACGAGAGCGGAGGGCGCTGTCGGTAAGAGCCAACATGCTGGCCCGCAGATTTGCACGCTGTTCTCTAAATGTTAAGCTCACACTCTTCCGAGCCTACTGTACAACTTTCTACACGTGCAGTCTGTGGGCGAAGTATACTCAAATATCGTACAGCGCTCTCCGTGTTCAATATAACAACGCGTTCAGGGTTCTGTTGGGGTTGCCCCGTTTCTGTAGTGCATCGGGGATGTTCGCGTATGCACAGATGGCATTCATTTTTGCGACAATGCGTAAGAGGAGTGTATCTCTGGTGCGCAGGGTGCGGATCAGGTCCAACAGCATCCTGAGCATGATCACTCAAAGGCTTGACTGTGTTTATGTAAACAGATGCTACGCCATCTCACATGGGGTAAGGTATTCATAAGCATCAGCCCTGTAGTTCTGGGCTCTCAAGAATAAGACTACGGTATCCCCTGCCTGTCGTACAAGGCGACTAAAAGGGGCCTCGGGTTCACTGGGCGACAAGGGTGGGGGCCTGCGTCGTCCACCAAAGTGGACCCGGGAAGAAGGCGACATCGGCTGGCCCGTGTCGCCTTTCGCTGCGAGGGCACAGGGGAGGAGGGAGTAACCTCCCCCCGGGACGTGCTCTCCTTGAGCACAGTGCAGAGGGGCTCCGGTGCGTTCCACGTGAGATCCCGGAGCCCCTCGTCATGCACCAAGGAAAGGGCCACCGGGGAGGTTTTAGTGGGTAAGATCCCCACATAACCGCTGCCTTCCCCCCAGAAGGCGGGGTATCTTTGTGAAGATTTCCTCCCCGTCAAAAAAAAAAAAGAAAAAGGTTCATAAGCATAGTCAAGCCGTTAGTATAATATTATATTATTTTTTATAATCAAATAATTATTTTATATTATAATCTTATAATTTAGTCTAAGGTTGTTATTTAAAATAATGATGAGTCTTAGTTACTTATTTGAATAAATGGATAATAATGAAACATGACTAGTAAATAGAAAACTGGGGGAGAATGTGTGCTTACACACGGACAGCTTAGCTCGATGATATTATAACGCGAATATGCATTAATATCACTTACCCTCGTCTTTATGTTTTGAATTATTCTACTGTCAGACTTTAGAGGAAATTTTGACGTAAAAGGTTCCTGAAACAAATAATGAAATAAAATCTTTAATTGGTACTACAAAGTTTTATTTACTAAATACAATTCTTAGGTACGATTATAACACCATTAATAAAAGATTATTGTATCGTTACTTTTAAAGCCCACCCTCCAATCACATTTGACGTCACGGTTCCAACTTGTTTCTTAAACAAGAATTTTTTTAAAAAAGAGTTTGAATCAAATGAGCCTAAACTCATTGGGGTTGCGTAGTGTCATACAGACAATGGGCCTGCACTGTGTCTTAGACATACGAAACGTAAATGGCTACGAGAATGAGAGAAATAAAACGTGTACGTGCACTGCTCTCTTGCTCCTGCAGTGTGATACAGACAATAGGCCTGCACTGTGTCTTAGATATACGAAATGTAAATGGCTACGAGAATGAGAGAAAATGTGCACGCGCACTGCTCTCTCTCTTGCTCCTACAGTGTGATACAGACAATAGGCCTACACTGTGTCTTAGACATACGAAACGTAAATAGCTACGAGAAAATGAGAGAAATAAAATGTGCACACGCACTGCTATCTCTTGCTCCTACAGTGTGATACAGACAATAGGCCTGCACTGTGTCTTAGACATACGAAACGTAAATGGCTACGAGAGAATGTGAGAAAGAAAAAGTGCACGCGTTGCTCTCTCTTGCTCCTACAGTGTGATATAGACAATAGGCCTGCTCTGTGTCTTAGATATACGAAACGTAAATAGCTACGAGAAAATGAGAGAAATAAAATGTGCACGCGCACTGCTCTCTCTTGCTCCTACAGTGTGATACAGACAATAGACCTGCACTGTGTCTTAGATATACGAAACGTAACTGGCGACGAGAGAATGTGAGAAAGAAAAAGTGCACGCGTTGCTCTTTCTTGCTCCTACAGTGTGATATAGACAATAGGCCTGCACTGTGTCTTAGATATACGAAACGTAAATGGCTACGAGAGAATGAGAGAAAGAAAATGTGCACGCGCACTGCTCTCTCTTGCTCCTACAGTGTGATACAGACAATAGGCCTGCACTGTGTCTTAGATATACGAAACGTAAATGGCTACGAGAGAATGAGAGAAAGAAAATGTGCACGCGCACTGCTCTCTTGCTCCTACAGTGTGATACAGACAATGAGCCTGCACTGTGTCTTAGATATACGAAATGTAAATGGCTACGAGAGAATGAGAGAAATAAAACGTGTACGCACTGCTCTCTTGCTCCTACAGTGTGATACAGACAATAGGCCTGCACTGTGTCTTAGATATACGAAACGTAAATGGCTACGAGAGAATGAGAGAAAGAAAATGTGCACGCGCACTGCTCTCTCTCTTGCTCCTACAGTGTGATACAGACAATAGACTGGCACTGTGTCTTAGATATACGAAATGTAAATGGCTACGAGAGAATGAGAGAAATAAAACGTGTACGTGCACTGCTCTCTCTTGCTCCTACAGTGTGATATCACTACGGCTGCTCCGTTTCACAAGAGACACGAGATTCGGTCAACTGACTGTCAAGGAAAAGTTCAAACCTCAGATTCAAATTTGTGCTGTAAATCTGCAAAGTGTCCCAATTTTTGGCTTGGAGGTAGAAGCGTAGATCTCTGCAGGAAAGTTGTCCACGATCTATCTTCCTTCTCTCCTTTTATAACCTTCTGCATTCCGTCTTCTTGGATGTTCAGCTGATGTTCGAATTTATTCTTCATATACTGACAATCTGGACTTAGTTCTTCTCGTAACATATGCGTTGATAGCACTCTTGTGAGACTATTTAAGCAAAAAATAATTATAATATTTAAAATGTACGCGCGTGACAACTTTGGCGTTATTTAATGACAGGTTTTTAGGCGAGTGGAAGGATGCGTATATCAGCTATGCCACCTCTCAATCCGGTGAAGCAGTCAAGGCCAGCTGCTCTGGCCAATCTGTGTAATTCGTCCCAAAAAAAAAACGCGCCACAAATGGACGAATAACTCAGTATCACGATAACCGATTCCGAAGATTCATTTTTTATTGGAAAGGATGTACTCCAAGATTAGTTTTATTTCGTAATATACTTACAATAATTTAGAAATACCAAGATGGCGTCCGCGTTTAATAACGTTTACCGTTCGATTCGATTTAACCCTTATTGTGGCAAGAGTGTATTTTGAAAAAAGAGAAAACCAAGATGTACACTATTCTATAGAGTGCTACATGTACAGTGAGTATCGCATTTTTAGGAATATACATAATGAAGTCCACACAAGTATAAATGAAATGAAAGACTGTGTTTCTGTAGAATATTTAGAGAAACAACATTTGATGTCCTTTTTCCATCTCTTATCTCTTTAAAATAAATGTCACCACACTGACAATTGTGACATTAGACATTTGAATAAATATTGTAAAATACAATTAAAGAATAGATTTATGTAAAGAGATTGTTTATCTTTACTTTACATGCATATTATGCTATACATTGATATGTTTAGGGTTAAAGTCAGTTTTTGTGTTTGCTCGTAAATATACTTGTTTGACGTTGGTTAATATAAAAGGTGTCTTAGGAGTGAAACTTAAACATAGAGTAAAACTTAAATGTAATAAGGAAAAAACTAAATTTAACGATGTTATAACAACTATTAGGAGACTAAAATGGCGTTGGTCGGGACATATGCTACGAGAAAACAATGACAAATGGACTAAATTGATCACAGAATGGTATCCGCGCCAAGGAAAAAGAAATCAAGGCAGGCAACTAAAACGTTGGGAGGATGACATTAAAAAAATTGCGGGGCCCTTATGGACCAGAAGAGCGCAAAATAGATCCGAATGGAAATATTTAGAGGAGGCCTATGTCCGAGGACAAGCTGACGAATAAAAGATGAAAAGACCGATTTACAGCATCACACACATATAATATTATTTGTAACTTGTCAGCAATAAAGGCTATTATTATTATTATTATAATATAAAAGGGGTCCAATTAATCAACAGAAGAATAACGTATTCACCTGATCACGTGAGCGTCTTTTAGCATCTCCACTTCTCTTGGAGTCACCGATGAACCTTTTTCCTGGCATACATTGATCTCTATAGTGCCTTCTATAACTTCTGTCGTAAAAAAAAATATATTTCAGTTAATTAATAGTCAATGCTGTAAGAAGTGAAAACTCAGAGTCTAGAATTTTAGTATTCAAATTTAAAATTTCTTAATGTTTGAATTAAAATGAAAAACATCAATATTATTTTCACATTATTGACAATACAAGAAAAACTATATCTAAAACCTTTAAACGAGAAATTCTTGTATATATTAGGTTGTCAAATATCTCCCTTCCGCCTTTTGTGTCATGCGGCACCCAAACATCAAGCTTTTTTTTGTATCCAGCCTTCTGCAGATGGTTTAAAATGGTTTGGTGACTAACTCCCATCTCCTGGGCGATGTCACGAGATGCCACATGCCGATCTAACTCGATGTAGTCCATGATTTGATCGGTATTTGTCGTCACAGGTCTTCCGCCGGCTGGCTTATCCATGGTGTCGTTTTCACCGGCTCTGAATCGTCGAAACCATTCCTCCGTGGTTCGAAGTGATAGAGTACCATCCCCAAAACACCATTAATCTCACGGAACGTTTCTCTAGCGGATTTGCCTTTAACGAAGGAAAACTTTAAAATAGCGCGAATTTCGGCGTTAGTGAAGTCCATGTTTACACGTCTATAACTGTTGAACGCAATATCCAAACTAATTATGCATAGCGTCGTTTTGTAGGTTATGTCAAGACCTTTCAAATTATGTATAGTATTGCTAGATACGAGCTCTGTAGCGCTTTGTACATAGCCGCGAAATTCAAAGACAAAAGGCGGAAGGGAGATATTTGACAACCTATTATATATATATATATATATATCTTGTATCTCGGAAACGTAGAAAATGTCGTTTTATCTGAGTAAATACTTTACAAAATAAACTTTAGTAGATGGCATTGCTAAGCAACAGTGTGTGTGGTTTGACGTTGGACCAAGTAAATCAATTTCAACCCTATAGTTCTGGGCTCGTAGAATAAGACTACGGTATCCCCTGCCTGTCGAAGGCGACTGAAAGGGGCCTCGGGTTCACTAGGCGACAAGGGTGGTCTTTGTCGTCCGCGGGACGTGCTCCCCGAAGAGCACAGTGCAGAGGGGCTCCGGTGCATTCCACTGGAGACCCGGAGCCCCTCACCACGCACCAAGGAAGAGCCACCTAGAGGTTTTAGTGGGTAAAAACTCCACATAACCTATATATCTTGTTGAAGATTTCCTCCCCGTAAGCAAAAAAAAAGGAAATCAATTTAATTCAAATTTATTTACAAATTACGTCATATATCAGCTTTCAAATAAACAAAGAATCCACCCAGTCGAATGTTCTGAGGTCACTTAAAAAAATACAGACCCATTGAGAACCTCTTTTGAAGTCTGTTGAAAAAGAAGTTAACCATAAAAGTTTCTATTGTAAACTTACTGGCAACCTCCTCGTCAGCGGCTTTATCGTCAGCGTTTATGACAACATTATCACAAATAGTTGTTAGTTCTTTATCAGGTGTCAGATAAACTACGCCTTCAGTCAGTTCTTCATCCTTAAAAATTACATTTATTTCAGTTTTCCGAAAAATTTATATGACTATCGAACAATTAACAAATTTGAAGTGAAACGAAGCTACGCTAAATAAGTACTTGTATATCTTTAAATATATAAAAGAGAAAGTGTGTGGGTATGTTCCATATATGCTCCGAAACGGCTGGACCGATTTCAATGAAACTTTCAGGGAATCTTCATATTGATCTGGCGAATAATTCTGTATATATAGTTTGGTGTCGATCGGAGCACTTTTGAACTGTCAAATACAGCTTTTATTTACTATGATGATATTCTATTGTTTTATAACACAAATATGTATTGACACATGCGTTGTGTATATTTATGTCATTATGAACCATATTGAAGTACAATGGAGTATATTGAAGTATAATAAAGTATATCATATCGCAAGTTTTATTTCTGACTTAACTTGAGCCCGATAGGTTTTTGTATAAATGATAAGAATGATATTGTACTTACTGATATGTACATGGGTGT
Source organism: Meandrusa payeni (assembly GCA_029286785.1). Taxonomy (NCBI): domain Eukaryota; kingdom Metazoa; phylum Arthropoda; class Insecta; order Lepidoptera; family Papilionidae; genus Meandrusa; species Meandrusa payeni. Next base: position 2,569,487 of record JAGSMX010000026.1, read on the forward strand.
AGCTAATGATCTTCACCCGCTCGAGAAGAGAATGAATACGGAAAGAAATTAATAATGTCATTTATTGTGAGAGTTAAATTAAATATTTAATGATGTAAGTTTATTGTTTAAATAAAATAAAGCAAAATCTAGCACGGCGAAGCGGGCTGTGTATGCTAGTTAAGATATGGGCATGGTCGCACTGGTTAAATATGTGTGGAGGGTGCTGCGGGGCTGGGTTCATCACCCAGAAGTACTGGCCGCGCTACAGCTGACATTTACGTATACATGCGCCGTCGTCCGCCATTGTTCCTGCCTGTCTCCAGGACTAACTTGTCCAGGAACTCTCCGCTATCATGCGCGGTTGGGTTTGTTAATACCATCTGCACATTGGTACATTTTGTTGCACTGAGTCTGTGTTTATCGAAGCTGCCTACAATTGCGTAGAAGGTGTTTGACTCTATTATATTTATATATTATTGTCAATACATGAAGCAGCTTTTTATTTGTTTTAATTTTAATAATATATATTTAACTAAGTTTTTATAACATCATATTGGTATTATCTGTAACGGTGTTATAATTTTTCTTGGTTTAAATAAATAAAACAATGTACATACCTTAGGAGTTTCTTCTTTGATTACTTCTAGACTGATTGTTGGCTTTAGAGGCTCAGAGTTTAAATTTGTAAGATCATCTTCTATTTCATTTTTATCATTTTCGGATATTGTTTCAGGTGGAAATTCAATAATCGCTTTGCTATCTGATTCCTTTTCAGTTAAATCGTAGCATGCGACTTCAACTGGCGATATCCTCGCTCATAATCAACGATTCGTTTTGAATTTCTTTTACAAAATTTTCGACTTTGTTCACATCTTCCAAAATAGCATCAAAAGTTTCATCTTGATCGTTTGGTTTTATTGATGATTCTGAGGAAGTTTTAACTACACACCCGTTCTTCGTTGCATCCTCTTGTTCCTTTTCTCTTTCTGTCACAATGTCCTCTGGTACATTAATACTCTTCGGTGTTTCCGTTTTGACATCGGTCTTATTGATTTCTTCATCCTGATCAGCTTCGACCGTTGTTTCATCTGTTTCTATCATCATTTTCGAAGAACCTTCAATTTCCCCTCTTTTCCCCCTTTTAATACTCCAACTTGTTTTTTGTATGTTTCAATTTTCTTTAGACTTTCGGTGATAGATGAAGTGAGGACTGATAATTTTTTTCTTACTTCCAATATTTCTTCCTGAAAGTCATAATATACCTATAACTTGAAAACTCTTAATATATTGTATTATTCATTTATCAATGTTAATAAGTACCAGTCAAATAAAAATCTAAAAACTAAGGGTTAGAAGAGATATACTAAATTAGCTGTTCCCACCCGCTCAGATGGGCACAGGAAAGCACTTACACTACCATAAAAAGAGTAATGCTGGGCGTTCCTGGATGGCAATGGATGGCAACCTTGAAAAGCTCGTCATCGTTGGAAATACAGAAGGCGAAAGAACAAGGGGCCGGTCGCCAGCACGATTGTCTGACCAAGTAAAAGGTACCATCTTCTCTCCTAATCTCTACCAGCTGGTGAGGACTGCCTCGGACCGAAGCCGATGGAGACAGATTGTTCACTTGAGACTACGATCCTCAGAAATGAAGGAACGATAAATTTTGACAAAAATCTTGTCACCTGTGATATGCAACTATACCTTTCATTTGTCACCTGACCTGTCACATGTCCACATCCAAGTCATCGTACGTTTACATTTCCGTCGTTTACGTCTATATATACATATGTATATGTATATATATATATATGTCTTCGACTTCTTCTACGACTACGTTTCCGTATGCCATCCGTGTCACCGATTTACGTTCAGTTGACATCTGTCCCCTGTCTCCTGTCACTTGTTACTTTTTACTTTCATAAAAAAATAATTTCAAATAAAAATTGATAATAATAGTTTCTTTGCCAAAATCACATCCAGATCGGTTCTGCCATTCAGATATCAAAAGAAACTTTCCCATTTTTAAGATACGTATTTATCGATAGAGAATTCAAAAAAAGGAGCCGACCACAGTTTATTTCGGAAAACTTCCAAATAATAAACTAAATCACACAAACCTAAGAAAAATGTACTTTAACCTGTAGATAAAAAAATTAACTAACCTTAAATAATTAATAAAAGCACACAACTAAAGTATCCAATTAATAATTTACAGTAAGTACCTGTTCAACAATTTCCTCTTTGAAGTCTAGTTAAATTAAAAGTAAAAAAAAAAAAAACGCCGCGAAAGGAAATCTCGCCCCAAGTCCTACAACTACACGTACAATATCACCGGTCAGCTTTATTGTGCTACTTGCAACCGAGCATTTAAGAGCAAGTTTGGCTTAGCAAGCCATATCAGGGCTCATGCCCGAAGCTAGTCAAGGTCGCCGTCACCGGTCACAGTGTGGAAAACTATATATATACTATATATAAAAGTAGACTATAATCTATTTCTGTGGCAAATTTCATCCAGATCCAAAAATCATCATAACAGTGCTATAAGTTTCTTAGGTAATTCGTTTGAGGACAAATCATTGTTGTTTGCTAAGAATTTGTGCTCGGTGTAAGGCGATCGGTTCACTCTCTGTCATGTGGGATCTAATAAGAAAAGTGAACATTAAAATTGTCTCGATCTACTCTCGAGAGTTAATGGAAGATAAATAAAATGGAAAGAGAATATAGGCTTTAGATCAGAACAGAAACGAGAACTTCCAAGCAAACAATTTAATGTTTGATCTGCCATCTGTTCTTACTCGTAAATATACACATTTAAAAGGAACATTTAAGAAACATACCTTAGTTATCGGAGGCCTGTCAGACCCACCTCTCAACCCTGGCTTAATATATCGTGGAAGTCGTTTCATTCCACCGTTTAACCCTGGCTTAGTGTATGATGGAGGGTATACAGGACTTGAAGGCGGTGTTGGCAGAGGTGGACTGTATAAAATTCTTTCAATTGTCACGGATTCTATGGTCGGTATAAGATTTTTAGAAGTCTCTGGCTCCTCATCATGTGATGACTCTATAATTTCGAGGCTCGAATCTCTTGGAACGGGCGTAGATCCCCTGCTTTTAGGTATTGGTGTTACAAGTCTAAAAATGTATTCATCTGTTAATGGTGTAGGAGATTTGATGGGTGATTGGACTTCTGTAAGGGTTTCGTCGATTCTTATAGATTTTTCTTCAATTTGCTTTTGTTTCAAATCAGTTTCAATAGCGAATTTTCTAGAAGTTCTTCCACTTAAATTTGTAGACTTGAATTCTTGAGAAGAAGATGCAGCCATCGATTGTGATGACAAAGCTTTTTGTTGAGAAACAGAACTTTTTACAATTGATTGTTGCAAAACATTATTTTCGCTTGTATCGCTTTTTTGAAATTCAAAAACATTTTTCTGTACTTCTGTGAATTCACCACCAACCAATTCCTTATTAGTCTCTTTTGTCTCTCTCAATTTGTGAGATTCAAAGGTATTTGATAGCAATGATTGCTCATCGATTACGTTTCTAGCAATAAAGTATTCGTCTAAATTACTATTTAACTTCAAGGCCCTGGATGAAAAAGTTTCTGCATCGTTCACACTCTCGTTAATCGTTTTAGCGACTGTCTTTATATTTATAAGATTTTTACAAGTTACATTATCTTCCTTATAACTTTCCAATAGAGGGTACTCGATACCTACCTCTTTTTGTTTTACAATTGTAAGTGCTGCGGATTCTTCCTCAGTTGTTTTCGTTTTATTAAATCCTTTGTTATCTTTTATAAATTGAACACGAGGTTCTATTGAAACATTATCGTCCCCTACGTCTTCAAACGCATGCACAGCACTAGATTCTGTATGTAAATCATATTTTAGTGAAGATTCCATTGAAGCTGCATCATCCACTGCATTTTCGAAATTGTACATTCTAGTAGCTTCTTCTTCACTTTCATCTAAGTCAGTTATGTCTTGAATAACAACACCCGATTCTTCTTCCAAATCTTGCTCTCCAATTCGTAAGGTCCTTTCTTGATACTCGTCCTTAACTTGAAATTGCTTAGAGTCCTTCTTTTTAGTCATATACAATGTCTCTTCATTTATTTCGGAACTTGATTCGTTCAAAACTTTGGTCTTCATCAAAGATAGTTCGTAGGACATTTCTTCATACGTTTCACTCGTATTCGCTTTAGCTCTTTTACGAATTAAAACATTAACATTTTCATCATTAATAGCCACTTTTGATTCCTGTGCATTGAACTTTTCTGTCTCTACGGTTTTCTCTAATGTTGATTCTATTTTGACTCTAATACCTTTATCTTTCGTATTATGTTCTATTGTTTGAGAAACTTCAATGACATTCATTGTATTTGATTGTGAGTTAGCTTCTTCATGAACAATATTATATGCTTCTTGAATGTCTACGTCTTTAGTCATAACAGAAGTACTCATGGTTCTCGAAGCAAGTAAATTATTAGGCTCTTTAACTGTAATAGTTTGTTCGTACTTGGTAGTATTTTGCTGTAGATCATTATTTCCTGTTGATTTAGAATATGTTAAGTCATCAGACGATTCGATAATATGTGGCACATTGATTTCAGTAGATTCTTCTTTACTTTGATCGAAATCAGTTACGTCTTGAATAACGACACCAGGGTCCTCTTGTAAATCTTGATCTACAATCCGTACGGTCTTTTCTCCATACGTTTCAACCTTATTCGTTTTAGCTCTTTTACGAATTAAAACATTAATCTTTTCATCATTAATAACTTTAGATTCCTGTACATTTAATATTGTTGTTTCTACGGTCTTTTCTAATGTCGGTTCTACTTCGACTCCTATGTTCGTGTTGTCCATATTATGTTCTATTTTTTGAGAAACTTTAAGGTCAATTGTTTTTGGTAGTGCGTTAGCTTCATGAGCAATATTATATGCTTCCTGAATGTTCACCTTTTTTGTCACTACAGAACTATTCATGGTCCTCATAGCAAGTAAATTAGTAGGCTCTTTAACAGTTTTTGTTTGTTCGTACATGATGGTATTTTGCTGATAATCATTAGTTTCTATTGATTCAAAATACGTTGAGTCATCTTGACAAGTGGAATGCCTGATAATAGGTGCCACATTGAATTTATGACATTCTGATAAAGTTGCAATTTCTTCTTCATCTTTAGAATATTCAACTACTTCATTCTTGGCATTCTCATATGTAACATTGGTCTGAACAGCACCGTTGCCAATAGATAAAGCAACATTTAAAACATCTGGTACTATTGTAATAAGAGCCAATTTTCTTTCAATATTACATGTCACGTAATTATCAACTGAATACAAATTCATGTACTCATCTTTTGCTGTAGCTTTTTTTATTGCATAGGCAATGTTAAAAGTTTGTTCTACAAACTTGTAGCTAGCGCTTTCTTCCTTTTTCTCTTCTTTCCATTCATAATCATGAGTCATTTCTAAATTGAAATACAATTGTCCAGCAGTGGCTAGACTAACGGCTAAGGGAGCGGCTTTTAGGTGATTTGGTTCTAAAATTACGTTTGCGTATTCTTCCCCTACGTCATAAGTAATGCAAAAACTTTCTATTTCTATGAAGGTCGTATCCATTTGCTTAACAGTAGATGTACACATTGCTTGAGTACTTGCTAAGTTATTGATTACAAAAGACGATGACGCAGTCTCGTTTTCGAAAAATTCATATTTTGTAAATGTAACCTCGTAGACAGATGTTTTTAAGAGTAGTACCGTTGCTGTACATTTCGAAAATGTTTTGTGGTACTTTTGGGATTCTAAAGAAATTAAAACTTGTTCTTCTATAATCTTATTTACTTCAAATAGTTTAGCTTCATCTAATATAACTGTAGCGGTTTCACCAATACCTGTACAAACAGCCAGTACTGTTATAAAATCTCTAACCTCTAAAGATGATTCTGCTCTCTCCTTTGCCATATCTATAATTTCTATACTTTCAGCTTCATTATAAGAGGTAACGATTTGTCTCAGAACCGATACTCCAATTGGGAGTGTTCTCATTAACACTTGTGGTTGTTCAGTGTACAAAATTAATTCTTCTTTAATTTCATCTAACATAAAAATGTAACTCTCTTCTAATTCTTTGTATATAATTTCACTGGTAGCAATGCATATCGCCATTATTGACATAAAATTGTTGCTCTCTAGAGATACGTCTGCTTCGGATTTTTTAACATCTTTGATTTCAATGAACTTAGGAACCTCAAAGTCTATACTGACATGTTCGAGATAGGACGCAGAAAGTGGCAGAGCCCTAATAAAAACTCTCGGTTCTAGATGGATAGAAGCGAATTCTTCTTTAATATTGTCACTTATTAACACTTTACTTTCTTCTAGAACTAAGTCGATATCACGACTAATGGAAGTGTACGTTCCAAATATTATATTAAATACATTACTCTCCTCAAAAGTTTCTGGTTGTTCTTCATGAAGATTTTCAATAATTAATGGCTTTGTTTCCACGTAGATAGTACTGGTTTGTCGTAAAAACGGTATACCTACTGGCAGAGCTCTTGTAAATACATCTGGCTCCAGATTTGTTGATGATAATTCATCTATTTGAACCTTTTCAAGTATAAACATATCACTTTCTTCCATAACTAGGTAAATATCTTGACTAGCGGCAGTGCATATTCCCAAAGCTTTTATATATATGTTTTGCTCTTCAGAAAAATCTGCTTGCGCTACTTCAAAATTATCATTCTCTAAAGTTTCTGTTTCTAAGTAAATCATGCTAGTTTGTTTTAAAAACGATGTACATTTTGGTAAAGCAATTGAAAGCACTCGTGGTTCCAAATATATAGATGCTAATTCTTCTGCAATTTTATCGATATCTAATTTATAACAGTCTTCCAAAAGTAGTTCTTCAAACTGGCAGACAGAAACACATATAGCAGGAGAAAAAGCAAAATCTCTCGTTACTTCTTTGTATGTTGCAGTTTCGTATTGAATATATTCGCTTGTTTTAGCCTCGACTTCAGACAAAACCATTATAATTTGTGTAAAGGAAGGTGTAGCTACAGGCAAGGTTGTCACGAAAATTTGTGGTTCAACATTTATAGCAGCAAATTCCCTCCCAACCATATCAGAGTTAATTAACTCAATTTCTTCAATTACTGTTCTTATCACTTCGTACGTTGCTACACATATGCCCTGTGCTTTGGAAAAATTATCAAGCTCTTTATTACTGCTGGCTGTTTCTTCCAGAACTCCTTTTGTGTCAATATTTTCCGCTTCATCGAAGTCTATCGTAATATGATTGACTATAGATACGCAGTACAGTTTAACTGTATAACGTTCTTCTTGTTCAAAAGATGAAATAGCTATTTCTTGGTCTATTTTGTTAAATGAGAGTAGATGAACTTCTTCGATATCTATTGTAATCATTTGAATTGTAGCGTTATTTATAGCTTGAATTTCAAATGTTTCTCTGATTTCCAATACAGGTGAGGTTTGCTCTTGTTTGATATTTAGTTTGATATCAATATTTTCAAGTACCTCAAAATTAATCTCGTTTTGCGTTATTGTAGCATTACAGATTGATTTGATTGTAGTCAGTTCCTGTATTTCTTCACTAACAGTTGCATATTCTTCGTTTTCTTCAATAATTCTCAAGGAATCAATTTCTACTTGGTTATTTACCGCGCATATTTCTTCAACACTAGCGTGATTAATTGTAAACGCAGTCACACGTTTGTTTTTTCTATATCTTGGTTAGCATAATTTAGAAGTAGATCGATATTTTCAAATTCTTCAGCCTGGTGTATTTCATTAAAATTAACATTCATGTCTCTTGATATTTCTTTATTAAATACCTTAGCTTTACATAGCTTTTCTTCTTCTATAGGTAATTCTTCTGTGACTTCTGTTATTATTACTGAGCCGTTTTGTAATTCATCAAATACTTCACTCGTATCTCTAACCATTTCCTTATTAAGAGCATGAATACCTAATAATTCTGTAGAGTCGGTAACGGTTATAACTGGTTGCTGTTCAATGTTATTTGTTTCGCTTGTAGTGACAGCCGTTTCCAAAGCCCCTGTAGTATTACAGGTAATTTGTTTCGAAGAGGAGGTTAAGTTTTCATTCCGTGTAGTTTGTTCAAAGAGCTCCAGTGATTTATCATCTTTTTCTACGTTTGTAATCGTAGGTATTTGTTTATGTTCAACTGTGACTGTCGCTATATATTCAGTTCTAAATGTATCTCTTATTGATGTAGACTGCTCTAAAACGTTATTAGCTTCCAAATCTAAATTTCGTAATAGTTTTTCTTCGGAAAATCTTCTGTGGGTATTTGACGAGTTGTACGATTTGCTTGAAGTGATTACTTCAGTTCTATTGAAGTCCTGTTGTTCGTTACATGTTTGTGCTTTCAAACTTGTCATATAATTATCAAAGATAGCATTTTCGTTTGTATACACATGCGATTCTACAATAGCAATGTATGTTAAGATATCCATGGGCTCATATTTGGACTGACTGGAATGCTTATAAGATGACACGTCCACCGATCTACACCTCTCTGATACTCGTCTTGCGGCTGCTAAAGTCGCAAGTTTTATTTCCTTTTTCATAAGCTCTCGTTCTTCTCTACTCATTTTATTAAGCCAATCGAGAGAATTACTTTTTTTACTAATTTCATCTACTCTACTACAACTTTTCGATCTTCTATCATTATACAGATCTTTGTGACGAGACCCTTTTATACCGAGTTTTCTATGAAATTCTGAAATAACGGTCTCCATTCTTTCAGTCAATTCTTCCGGTTTTCTTGATGCCAGCTGAGCCATTTCAGCACCGGATAACATTCTTCTACTGAGACATTTGTGATCATTAACTATTAAATTTTCCTGAAGATTTGTTTTAAAATCTATGCTACTCTCATGGTTTTCTACATCTTCAGCATGAGCGAAGTCTCCTTCATTACGAGTAAGTACATTATAGCTTTGTGTATTTGAATGATCGGATGACTTTGATGTAGATTTCGGTATATATCTGGATAGAGCAACCATAACGTTAGTCAAATATAGAACTAATGTTTTTACTAATGAGTTACAATGGAATGATTGCGCGGCTTTTTTTATCTGTCTTATCGTTTGTGATCCTAATGTATAAGCTTTTAAAGCAATCACTTTTTTTGTTTGGGTTTCCAATTTGTTACTTAGTAGTTGATAACTATTATTTGTATAGCTATCGTCTTTAGATATATGATTCGATTTAAATGATCGAATCAACATTCCAGCTTCCTTTTCAAACTTAGTAGATTTCTTTCTAACCGAGCCGACTTCAATACTTTCTTCGATCTCTTGAATTAAAGACAACTTTCTTTCATCTTCTAGTTTACATTCATCTGTATCTATTTGAGATTTTGTATCAATAGTTTCGTAAAATTTCACCGATTCTTTAACTGATTTAGGAATGTCTATTGTTTCCTCTATTAATAGAGTTGACGAATTGTCTTGCTTAAAGTCTTGTACTGAGAGTTTTTCATGTTTCATATTCAACTCAGTATCAATCTCGTTTATTATTTCCTCGGCAACTGTTACTGCTTTTTCTAGACTCTCCTTAACCACATTATCGGCAGTAAGTTTTATAGTCTCCGCTAAATTGCTAAGTTTGTTTTCAAATAATTTATTTTCATTTTCATAATTATACGTTTCGAATGTAACTGGATCATTATAGATATTTTGATCATTTATTTTAACATCTACGTCTATTTCTGTTCTTATTTTACGTATTTTATCACTGATCCTTTGTTCCACCTGTCTCCAGTCGATTATCTTCCCTTCCGGATCATATTGCTCTGATACCGGTAGTTTGAATCTACTATCTGATCTACAAATGTCTTGTTCTTTGAAAATATCATAATGTGAATCGGATGTGGAAGGGAATTTTGTGTGTAGAAATTCATTGAAACGTTCTGTTGAAAATGGGCGGAAGTTTTTAGTTACGGGTGTAAGTGACGCTGAAGACCTTTCGGTTACTCGTTCGGCTATGTTCGTTGTTTCGTGCAAGCGGGCTACCTCTGTATATACCTCAGTGGGCTGCAATGGTTGGTCTAAAGCTCCTTGGTCTATAGATACGGTTCCCAGCTCGATGTCGTCTAGGATCGGGTCGTAGCGCCCACTGTAACCAAAATATCAATTAAAAATTGAGATCACGGTAACGGATTGCCATCGACCGATAATTCGTCGTGAAAATATTGAAAGATGTCATTTTTCTATTTTATCGACGGATTGTTATTTTAATATCGACAAACAATCAATCATTTTTATAAATCAAAACAAAAAGAAAATTGATCTGAATTGACACTTATATAAAAAAAAAATATGTTGCATTTTTGACTTATTTACGAGCAAAAACAAGAACCGACTCCAAATCGAATGAAACCGTTAACCGGTATTCCACGCGGACGTCGTCTTTGTATTTCCGAATTATCGTAGGAACATGACGAAATAGAATTAATCAAAACCTATTTCCTTACATTATCCTCGAAATAGCAACCGACCGAGTCGTGGTTCAGCCCTCTCGACTCGGGTTAACATAGTAACCGTCCAAGCCGGCCTTTGTCGTCCGTTAAGGTGGGCCCGAAGAAGGCGACATCGGCTGGCCCGTGTAGCCTTGCACTGTGAGGGTACAGGTGGGGAGGGAGTAAACTCCCCCCTTTGCCCCCCCTCTTCCTGAGACGTGATCTCCTTGAGCACAGTGCACAGGGGCTCCGGTGCGTTCCACTGGAGATCCCGGAGCCCCTCGTTATGCGCCGAGGAAAGGGCCACCGGGAAGGTTTTAGTGGGTAAAAACCCCACATAACCGCCGCCTTCCCCCCAGAAGGCGGTATCTTTTTGCAGATTTCCTCCCCGTTAACAAAAAAAAAACCGCCGAGGTTGCCCCTCACCGGGGGGACCCTTGTATCGAGTTAATAGCGACAGAAGTTTGATAAGCGACCTAAGAGCTATGCCATCTCTCAATCCGGCTGTCAAGCTGTCAAAGGCAGCTTCTCTGGCCAATCTGTGTAGTTCGTCATTAAAACAAAATAAAAATCAGAACGAAAACAAACTCTCATCAAACTACTCTTGGAAGTGCATCCTTTGTTATTAAAAATGAATCATCGAAATCGATTAATATTGACCTATTCGTCCATTTGTGGCGCACATACTTGATGCATATATAACACTTAAATGGATGTCTAATGTTCGTCATACAATCATTATTTTGATTACATTACATCGACGCTGGAATGCAAAAACGTAGTAAATGACACAAATGGCCATTTTCACTGTTTTACGTCGTTGCAATCAGAAAAAAAGACGCGTCGAATGATATATGACTTGTAACAATTAGATGAAAAATAGCGAAAATAGGATTTTCAACATTGACACTTCTCTTTTATTTTTTGTACCGTAAAACGATTTTCTTTTAGTAAAACTCTAGATTAATGCCGAGGTACAATACTTATTTAGCAAAAAATATTAAATATCGTGTCCGAAAACGACAGGTCCACAAATACGAAAGTTATAATTTAAAAAAAAAAGTTGAAATGGTTTTTCGGCTCTGGTGAACATTTTTAGTTTCGTTCTTGTTTTCCAGGGTCGACATATCCATTTGATGAAAAGGTTGCGAACCACTGCACTAGATGTAGAATTAGTATTATCATTATGCTTGTGTATTACAAAGATTTTAAAATTATGCTTTACACTGTCAAAACGGGAAGCTCTTGATATCACTACAGCCAACAAGGTCACATCGATTATTTGTTCACAACTCATACTGCAAGAATATTTCCACTGCTCCTTTGTTCTTTTTCACCAGTGGTTGATCATCGAGAAAGTTCCATAAACTACTAATGAAAATTTAATAAATATTTATTATCTGTGAACAAAGTGCATCATGTCATTATGTCACGTTACAAATATTATTTGTGTTAGCTGGCAACACATGGCACCCAGCGATTGTTATGTAACTATTTCCAATCATATCTTAGTGATTTACCTAAACCTTATTTTATCTTAAATTCATAATTAATAATTTAGTTGATCGTCACATTAACTTGGCGTTGTAAACAATAATTTATCTTTATTATTTCGTAATCTGATCTCTAGTTAATTTTAAAAAAGATTGTGAGGACGCGCAGTTGTGACGATATCCATTATTAATAATTCTTTGTATAACGTAACGCTGTCTCAATAAAGCGAGTACACAAACTAAACTAACTAGTAACTAGTACAAGTTATTGGACTATTTCATTCTACAAAATCTACAAGTTATTGTTTTATTTAATTTAAAATAAGTAATTTATTTTTATATAAAGTGATTTTTATTTATGTCGTGTAGTGAATTAATAAAATAATTTCATTCTGCTAGTAACACCATTAAATTAAGTTACCATATCAATGTATTTTGGGCCGGCGGCCATTTTGAAGTTTCTGTGAAACTGTCAAAGTTTTTATGATGTCCATCGCTGGTTGTAATATTGTAACTCAACAAAAACAATAAATATGTGTGAACGACTTGGTGGGACATGGTTGTTTTTTATTAATTATGGTTTATGTATTAATGGCGATTAACGGCCATGAATGTGTAAGAGCAAAGATAATATAGAGCCATAACTTCACAATATATTTTGTAAATACAAGAAGGCATCGTCTGTTTAAGACCTTTAAATTATTTGTCACTCAGAATTTTCTTTTTTTGTTTTAGTTCGTCTTTTTCTTCAGTTTTTTTTTACTGGTATACAAATGGTAAATAAACTAAATACTCAACAAGTAACACTAGAAACAAGAAACTTTCACTTATCAGGGCTCCGAGTATATTTTGCCAATGACTTTTCATTATAAAATCGATTACAGTCAATATATTAACATGCTATCATTACCAAATACATCAAATATATTAAAACACACACAACTGGCGTGCCAGTGATAAACTGCCATTGGTAAATCACAGCTGCACTAATGAGACCACTACGATGCCAATGATCGTTTATTTTGAACACTTGGTTTAGCAGACTCGGTAACCACTAAATTAATTCAATGTTTCTGATTTAAAAAAATGAAGGCTCTATCTTATAATTTTCTCACACTTTTCAATGAAAACTAAAAAAAAACACAGCACTCACAGATAATAAAAACGAAAAAAAAAAAGAACTCACTTCTTTCTATAGACCAAGTGAAACTTCATGGTATCATTTTTAATTTAAAAAAAAATAGACGAATTAAATTAGACGCAAGATAATAAATTGATCGACGTTTCGTATTGATTACAAGTTATTGATTGTTGTTCAACCCTGAATGCAACTGCATCTATGTTCGCGGGTATACTATTAATTAGGGATACGCAGGCGAAATTTAATATCGGAAAACGTTTAGCTTAAAATTACACGCAGTCAAATTAAACCTGTTATAGAATAGTTTATGTCTTTTTTTTTGTTGACGTGGGGGAGGGGAGGGGGATCTTCAACAAGATGCCTTCTGGGGGGAAGGCGGCGGTTACGTGGGACTTTTACCCACTAAAATCCCGCCGGTGGCCCTTTCTCGGTGCATGGTGAGGGGCTCCGGGATATCCAAAGCAACGCACCGGAGCCCCTCCGCACTGTGCTCTTAGGAGAGCACGTCACGTTAGGTTACTCCCTCCCCCCTGTGCCCTCGCAGTGCAAGGCGACACGGGCCAGCCGATGTCGCCTTCTTCCCAGGTCCACCTTGGCGGACGACAAAGGCCCTTTTCGCCCATTGAACCCGAGGCCCCTTTTAGTCCTACGACAGGCAGGGGATACCGTAGTCTTATTCTTGAGAGACACGGAACTAGAATAGTTTGTGTCTGTTCAATCCGTCTGTAAGTTTTTTTATGTTTGTTACCTAATAACTTACAAAAAAAAAGTGGTCAAATTCACAATGACAGATAATGGCATCTAAGTCTTAAATTTACATTAAGTATGTGTGTGTTTAAACTTAAAACCCCTACTCATTCCTCAAACTTTTATGGGAAGTCATTCACATTGCGGGCTACTAGACTGTGGAATGCCCTTCCAAATTCCATTCGGCTTGCTAAATCCCTACCTGCTTTTAAAAATTTGCTAGCGCAACATTATCAATCGATTTCGTCGGAACTATGATAAATGAATATTTTATGTATTAGTATATTTAATGATAAATTATTTATGTACGTAAATTTAGTGTAGGTTGTCAATGTACATATATGTATAGATTTGTTATCTTATTTGTATTTCTAACGCCATCGTCCTGTTTTGTTCATTTGTTCCCTGTCCATACACAGGTTGCCTGGAAGAGATCGCTCTCAGCGATAAGGTCGCCCATTGTACAACAAACTGTAAAACCTTACTTATGTAATGCCTTTTGTTTGATTTTGGTGTACAATAAAGTTATATCTATCTATCTATGTGTGCGCCAAAAGGGTAAATAAATATCACGCCAACCGATTTCGATGATTATTTTTTTTTATTGGGTGTACTTCAAGGGTAGTTTGGCAAGAGTTTGGTTAGTTACAGCCTATATATATATAATATATATGTCCCACTGTTGGGCGCAGGCCTTCTCTGTAAAGAGAGTATAAGGGCGTAATCCGCCACGCACACCTAGTGCGGATTGGCAGACTTCACATGTTTTAGAAAAAAATTCTAAGACATGTGGGTTTCCTCGCGAGGTTTTCCTTCACCGCCGAGCGCGTGGTGAATCAACACCGGGGATCGGCCTCGCGTTGCTAGCGTACCACGCAACTTTATCCAACCGCCCGGACACTGAGATACCACGGCTCAGAGAGAGTTTGGTTATTACGATAATTTGGAAATTAAAAGAGGGCGTCCGCGCGTTTGAGTCTCGATTTGAAGTCTCGTTTTTTATTTTTATTCGTAAATATACTTGTTAATTCTACGGAACCCACAACTAATATAAAGCTCGCACTTGGCCGAGTGATTCATTAAACGTTTTTGGCCGCTCGTGTGGTTTGACGTAACAGATAAAGATATATTGGCGGTGATCAAGGTGGGGAGGCGCGTGCCATCTTAAGAAATACCATTAAATCGAAGGTGATGACAGCGGACGGTATATTTAAATACATGACCCGCTACTTCCTGATTAGATTTTAAAGCAAAATAATAATAATAAAGCCGAATAATAAACAATCACCAAGTACCTCAACTTGGCTCACGAGGTGACCGCCATGTGGGATGTGGATTCGACAATCATTGTCCCGATAATCGTTTCTGCGAACGGTCTTATAGCGAAAAATCTCGATCATTTTCGAAGAATTTCGCTAGATGACTGGATCACGGGACACGACACGCTGCTTCAGGTTTCTCTTTATGTCACCCTAACCACCGGTTGCTTGGGCCCTGCTACGTTACGTGCACACTGGGTTAGTTTTTTATAATTTCAGCCGTGTAGTTCTGGGCTCTCAAGAATAAGACTACGGTATCCCCTGCCTGTCGCAGAAGGCGATTAAAAGGGGCCTCGGGTTCATTGGGCGACAAAGGTGGGGGCCTTTGTCGTACGCCAAGGTGGACCCGGGAAGAAGGCGACATCGGTGGGGGTGCAGAGGGACTTCGGTGCGTTCCTCTAGAGATCCCGGAGCCCCTCACCATGCACCGAGGAAGGGCCACCGGGGAAGTTTTAGTGGGTAAAAACCCCAGATTTAAAATTAGTCATCGGTAATTCAATAATTCTACTCGGGATATTATTATAAAATATCAAATCACTTGCAATGAATAATTTTTAGTTTCAGTCAGTCTAAATCTAGGCAATAGAATAGAATAGAATAGAATATTTATTTATTAACACAGATTTGGCTACATTTAAAAACATTACACAAACCAAACGAACAGACATGCAACCATAGCAGCACATATTGTTGGTACACAGTGACCCCCAAACTAAGCAAACGCTTGTATCTTGGGAGCCAGAGTTGCGCTGTGGAGTTAGCATTATTGCACAAAGTAAAAAAACTATTTTTTATAATTTAATTAATAAATTTATATATATATATATATATATATATATATATATATATATATATATATATGTGTGTGTGTGTGTTTGGCCAATTAATTATATATACAGGCGTGTGTGTGGGGTGTTTAGTGTTCATGAGTGTGTGCGTAGTTGTGTGTATGATCGTGTATGTGTTATATATTTGTTTATTTTGTTTGTGTCTACCCGATGATCCTTTCGGTCTGCTCGAGGGTGAGGCCGAGCAGCCATTTTGACACCGTTTGCCTTAGTTCATGTAATTGAAGGTGTCTTATGTCCAGAGTTTTGGAGACATTATTGTAGATTAGGTTGTGTGCATAGGTTGGAGAGCGGCGGGCAAGAAGGGAATTAAAGGTGGGTAGCGGTAGTCGGAACACTCGTTTTGACAGCAGGGTACGGTAGTCAGACCTGGATTTTAGGCTTTTGTGCACATTGATAATGGCTTTGATGATGAACAGTTGCCGGACACGCAGTACTGGAAGGTCAGTATAGAGTGCATCGGTAGGATGCCTGAACGATTTTCTCAGCATAACCTTTAGGACCGCCCGTTGAGCCCTTTCTATGATGATGAAGTTACTTTTGGCAGTACAATTTTATGTCTGTTTCTTGTATTTTAATTATGTATATCACTCTTATAACGGTAATTTCATATATTTTTGCGCATATAGATTATGTTTTCGTAAATATATAATTATGGAAGTGTTAAAAGACCATTATCTTTAAAAAAATCAAGAAGCGACTCACGCAAGCCTAGATTGTAAACCAGGGCGGTTAATAGCACTTTTTTTATCGTATCGCTTATCGTCTTAACATTGACTTAGATATGTTATTAATAAAACTAATTGGCAGTCGCTCGGTGTATTGGCAGGCGCGGAGTTTGCGTAACGTTTCACATTGGCAGATAGATGGCGTTCGACGGAACACAGTGGATTCCATTCTCAAGTGGTCACATGGACGAACGTCGTGTTTGGCACGCCGTTTGTGACATGTGTTTAATTTCAAACAATTACATAAAAAAGAGCCGTGGTAGCTCAGTGTCCGGGCGGTTGGCTAAAGTTGCGTGGTACGCTAGCAACGTGAGTTCGATCCCCGGTCGGGCACCAATAAATTTGTTGTTGTAATTTTATGTGTTGATTCACCACGCGCTCGACGGTGGAGGAAAACATCGTGAGGAAACCTACATGTCCTAGAATTTTTTTCTCGGGCATATGAAGTCTACCAATCAGCACTAGGTGTGCGTGGTGGACTATGCCCTTACAAACTCTCTTTACAGAGAAGGCCTGCGCCCAACAGTGTCCCAGGGTTAGAAACAAGCCTTCTCTGTAAAGACTTTTCATTTAAAAAAAGGAGACTATAAGAGCATAGTTCGTCACGAACATCTTATTTTTTTGCTAACGGAGAGGAAACCTTCAAAAAGATATCCCGCCTTTTGAGGGGAAAGCGGCGGTTATATGGGGATTTTACCCACTAAAACCTACCCGGTAGCCCTTCCTCGGTGCATGGTGAGCGGCTCCCCGGGATCTCCAGAGGAACGCACCCGTTGTCACATTGAAAATTCAGTGACAATAGTAGATTTTCGACCCGGATAGATTTCATCCTTAGATTGTGGACATACCTCAAACACGAACGAATCAGCGCTTCGTGTTTTATTATTTGTACAGCAAATGCCTGGAAAAGTTTGTCCTTAACAAATAAAACAATCTGGTAGAAAACACTACAACAGATTAAATAGGCATATATAAATTACTTCCAATAGAGGCTAAGCGATCTAAGGGCTTTGCTCTCACATTCCGTTTTCCATGGAAAAGCTGCGTCGTGGTGCGGACCCGGCCCCGGCCAAAAAAAGTTGGGAGCCAAATCTACTTATTTACTCTAATAAATTTTTAATAAACTAGCAGATTTGACTTTCCACATCGATTCGTAATAATTTTAATAGTCTTCCGTTAATTGGCACCACTATTGTTTACCGATGTCGGACTACTGGCACGCCAATCGTATAAATAACGATATTCTGCGCTCACGTAGAGCAGAGCTAGCCCTTTTCGCCGACGATACCGGCATTTATGCATCGGGGCATTCCCCCGAAATCATTCTTAGAAAACTCCATTCCGCGGCCCCTATCCCCAATACCCTTGGGGATTGGTTTAGGAAATGGAGAATAGAAATCAACCCGGCTAAGAGCGCAGCCATGTACTTCACGAGACGTCGTCGGTCTCCACCTCGTTGCGTCCAAGTTCTAGGTCAGGTTAGTTAAAAAAAACAAATTCCTGTGAAAGTAAACGATAAACTTCATAGTCAGCGCGCGAGTTGAATGCAGTGGGGGCGTGAGGTAAAGAGCGGGAGCGTCTTCCCCCGCTGTTCGTACGGCACCCCTCGCATGCAGTGTAGTGATGTGACAGTTATCGTACGATTACCGTGTATAGCGTTAGAAATGAAAATGCGATCGCGTGTTATTTATTTGTTTTTTTTTTCATCTAAGTGTAAAATGGATCGACACCCTCATAATCATCAATAATTATAAAGGTCACATCACTATAACATTCTTTATATCTGCATTCAACTCGCGCGCTACACTATACACTATACACGTAGTTTTTATAGTGAAATAAGAAATAAGCTCGACTAGTAACTACTATGCACAGCATGTTAACTAACTCACCCAACCGAGAAGTTAATCCAAAACAACTGTACACTGTTACGGTTAAATACAAACTGACGGTTACAGTTTGGCGTTGAGTTCAGCTGACCGCATTACGCTCGTTATCTGGCTCGTCTATAATCGTTCACGTCGTCTTGAACGATTAACAGAATGGTGAGAATCGGTGCTTATTTATTGCCCGATATGTTTGTTAATGCTATATTAATATAACAGTGGTAGGGAAAATAAAGTTTAACACATCGATTCCATAGTTTTAATAGTCTTCCGTTCATTGGAACTACTATTGTTTATCGATGTCCTACTACTGGAATGCCAATCGTATGTGTGATCGTATTTGACATATTTAGTAATGATAATTGATACGACTGTAATATATCGGTTTCATAGTGAAATATCCCTGGCGAATAGAACCCCAATAGGGAGCACGTTTATAATCCATTTTGCCATTAACGGTAGCTTTACTACCGATATCACCTAAACCTTGTTTTTTGTTAACGGGGAGGAAATCTTCAAAAAGTTACCCCACCTTCTGGGGAAGGCGGCGGTTATGTGGGGTTCGACCCACTAAAACTTCACCGGTGGCCCTTCCTCGGTGCATAGTGAGGGGCTCCAGGATATCCAGAGGCGACACGGAGCAGCCGATGACGCCTTCTTCCCGGGTCCACTTTAGCGGACGACAAAGGCCCCCGCCCTTGTCGCCTAGTGAACCCGAGGCCCCTTTTAGTCGCCTTCTACGACAGGGATACCGTAGTCTTATTAATGAGAGCCCAGAACTACAGGGCTGATCACCCAAACCAAGGGCAAAGTACTTTTTTTTAGTTTACTATGATGATATTCTATTGCTTTATAACACAAATTTGTATTGACACATGTATTGTGTATATTTATGTCATTATGAACCATATTGAAGTACAATGGAGTATATTGAAGTATAATAAATCATAAATGTTAAGAATGATATTATGTTTACTGATGTGTACATGGGTGTAGGTAATGATCTTCACCCGCTCGACAAGAGAATGAATACGGAGAGAAATGAATAATTTAATATATTGTGAGAGTTAAATTAAATATTTAATGATGTAAGTTTATTGTTTAAATAAAACTTAGGAAATTTATATAAAGAATTAAAATATTAACTATACAGTATAAATGAAAATCGCTTCGCGTCTGTCTGTCCGTATATATGCTTAGATCCTTAAAACTACGCAACGGACTTTGATGGAGTTTTTTTAATCGATAGAGTGATTCAAGAGGAAGATTTATATGGATATTACATGTATATTATAGTAGAAAAATAGTGAGAATTTTAGACGTTTCATAGTTAGTTCGTCATAAAAAAAAAATGACTTATATGGTTTTCTCATGGATCCCATTGTCAGAATTGGACCAAACGGGAAGCTCCAGCTTTCAAATAGAAAAAGAATCATCAAAATCGGTTCATCCAGTCGAAAGTTATAAGGTACCAAACATAAAAACTATTTAAAGACGAATTTAAAAACTCAACTCCTTTTTTGAAGTCGGTTGAAAAACCTATAAATAGTTTTTTTTTTTGGTTAGTTAATTTTAATTTTAAAATTTAGGTTAACTTTACTTTTTGTGTTGTTGTTTTTTTAGTTATAATTTAATATTGTCACTCTCCATTAATTCATTGCATGTCACGAAAGGAAAACTCGCCCCAAGTCCTGCTACACCTACAATGTCAGTCAGCTATATTGGGCTATTTGCAACCGAGCATTTCAGAGCAAGTTCGGCATCGCAAGCCATGTCAGGGCTCATTTTTTTTTTATTTTAATTGGAACAACAAACGAATACATATTAAAAGCTTAAGATACTAAATACATTAAGTATAAAGAGTTATAAATATTTAAACAACACCGTTATCCACATAATAATAGTAATGTCCACAAAATGTCTACAGGACTACACACACGTTATATCTGCATTGATATCTATGTTCACATATTTAAAATATCCAAATTCTTTTTTAAAGTTTTTTTATAAGAGGAAAAGGCAAGAAATAACACATCAATGTTGGCGAAATGGTCATTATGCTGCTTCATAATCCTAGTCAATGGAGCGCGTTCACCGGCGTTGGTTCTCGTTATAATGGGAGAAAACATTTTGTGAGTGTATGTATCACGAATGCGCTGAGAACTGCTAGGAACACAAAAGTATATATCATTAATTAGCTCTGTACAATCGAATTTATTGTGGCAGATTTTGTACATAAAAATTTGATCATGTTATAAACTTCTAACTTTCAAAGAATGTAAATTGAATTTTTCTAAAAGAATACAATAAGAGGAGTGTTGATGAAAGCATCTATAGTTGATAAGACGAAGAAATTTTGCTTGTTCAAGAAGTTTGCTGTATTTCTGATTATGAGGATTCCATATAAAAGTAGTATTGCGCGCGCACGTCTTTAGGTAGTCCCGGGCACCGCTGAAAATCAGCGCTGTCGCATCCTTGTGACAGCATATGCTGAGACGGTGTCCGATATTGGCATCATATGTTTTGTATTATTTGTCCGTGTAATTTTAACTGTGTTTTGTCTATTTTTCATTATTTTTTAATGTGTGTTATATTCAGTTTGTGATGTGTTTTTGTATTGTGGTGCCAATAAATAAATGTCTATGTCTATGTCTATGTCTATACTGGTGACGTATATTCAAGCTGTGATCTGATGAGTGATTTTTTTTGAGATGAGTGATTTGACAATTATCACTGATATCGTATATTAATGGTATCTCCCTCATTTATTGAATTTTTTTTTTAATTTTTGTGAGCGTGTGCTATAATCATTTATTAAATAGTGAATTTAAAAAAAATATTATAATTCCACTTGCGACTTTCCCCAACGCATTGTGCGATATATTCGTAAAATTCGTACACACGTAATTTAATTTGAAAATTCAATAGGAAATCTAGTTGGTAGCGTATTGTATTTTGTTTTGTAGTGACATCAATTTCAATGAGAATGCGGTGCTCGTTTTTCCTCTACTTCTGCTTACCACTAGCGTGCTATGCCGCGGTGAATAATATCAAATCGTTGACCGAGTCGTTAGGTCAAGAGGTAATCGAAATGGACGCCCCAATCAAAGGTTAGTAGAATCCTCCTTCGAAGTTTAATACAATTTGTCACATAGTCCATTATTTCCAAAAGAACTGGTTTGTTTAATTTTGTTGTCATGGGTCATTGCGTTCTGTTCGACCACAAAAGCTGGCCTTGGCTTCACCGGATTTGAGGTGGCATAGCTCTAAGGTCGATTAGCTTGAATCTCTATTACTAGTAACTGTACATAAAGGTCCCCCCGAGGGGTAACAATGGCTTGGACGGTTACTGTGTTACGCGAAAGCGATACGAAAGATTCCGATTCGAGGACTCGCTGATACCGCCCTCTTCCCGGGTCCATTTCAGCGGACGAGATTTACTTAAACGACACTTGACATAAAATTACACGAAAAAGGATTGTTGCCTCCATGTAGCGACACTAAGTAAATGTCTAATGAATTATCCAAGTTTACGTAAGACATCCTTTTTCGTTTATGTTTTTTAATGAAATATAAATAAATTAAATAAATATTTTAATTTATTTTAAGGGTATTTAATTGTCTATGATGCACAATTTATTTCAATTAGCTAGCGTCTTTATCTTCCGAGATATTCAAACTTTTTTTTTTGTTGACGGGGAGGAAATCTTCAGAAAGATACCCCGCCCGAAGGCGGCGGTTTTGTGGGGTTCTTACCTACTGAAACCTCCCCGGTGGCCCTTTCCTCGGTGCATGACGAGGGGCTTCGGGATCTCCAGTGGAACGCACCGGGGCCTCTCTGCACTGTGCTCAAGGAAAGCACGTCCCGGGGGGTGGGGCGGGGTGGGGCGGGAGGTTACTCCCTCCCCCCCTGTGCCCTCGCAGCGCAAGGCGAAACGGGCCAGCCGATGTCGCCTTCTTCCCGGGTCCACTTTGGTGGACGACTCAGGCCCCCGCCCTTGTCGCCCAGTGAACCCGAGGCCCATTTTAGTCGCCTTGTACGACAGGCAGGGGATACCGAAGTCTTATTGTTGAGAGCCCAGAACTACAGGGCTGCGGGCCGGTCTGCCAACGGCCCGCCTGCGCCATCTCCGGCCCTCTCCCGATCCCGTTCTGCGGTCTCCTTCTGGGTCATTACTGACTCGCAGAAGACCAGCGCCTTCCATTTAGATCTCCCCGCCAGCGCAGCCGCTACTGCCGCCGGCCGGGAGAGGTCTTGCCCGAGATATTCAAACTTTCTTAACCGACCCATTTATTTTTGTTCACGAGTGTAATTGTTGCTCGGGATGTTAATACATTTGAAAACCAAATTGATGTTGATCATTGTAAGTTATAAGTTTTCACTTCTATCGACAGTCCCTATGACTGCCAATTTAGTTTTACACGTAAATATGAACATACCTTGTATCTCTGGGTTTCTCGCCGTTTCTCTCATTGATTCCAGAACTTCCGCCGGAAATTGAAGAAGAACCTTCAGCGGAAATGGACGCTGCCATAAAACCCGCCTCCACCATGCCGCCATCATCCAAAAGCTCCACGGTCAGTACGAATCTAGGTTTATTAATGAATTTCTTAATCCAGGGGTCGGCAAACAGCGGCTAGGGAGCCATATGCGGACTTTTTGGATTAGAAATCGTCTCTTAAGTACCAACTTTATTCATGCAAGTACTGTATATTGCTGGCAAGACAATTGTGGCGTTTTAAACACAAATTGTTTATATTTTTTTATTTCCTTATAATTTTCGAATGGGTGAACCGATTTTGATGATTCCTGTATTATTTGAAAGCTGGTATTACCAGCGGATTATTTTTTTTAATAACGAAATGCACAGGTTGGCTAGAGAAGATGGCCTTTACTGCTTCACCGGATTGAGAGGTGGCATAGCTCTTAGGTCGCTTAGATTGAACCTCTATTAGCTAGTAACTCGACACAAGCGTCTTACTAATTTACGCGAAAGTTTTCCGATCCGCAAGCGCCCGAGATGTAGGGATGTTCATGCCAAAATATATCGATATAATATATCATGAGGTTGTATCAATACTACGCGATATATTGTACAAATATATCGACATTTTCATATTTCGAAATTTAAGTTTATAATTAACTAGCGTACCCAGCCCGTTTCGCCGGGCTAGATTTTGCTTTATTTTATTTAAACAATAAACTTACATCATTACAGATTTAATTTAACTCTCACAATATATTAAATTATTCATTTCTCTCCGTATTCCTTCTCTCCTCGAGCGGGTGAATTACCTACACCCATATACATATCAGTAAATACAATATCATTCTTTAGGGATTTAATATGCTTCATTATACTTCATTGAAATTCAATATGGTTCATAATGACATAAATATACACAACGCATGTGTCAATACAAATTTGTGTTATAAAACAATAGAATATCATCATAGTAAATAAAAGCTGTATTTGTCAGTTCAAAAAGAGGAGTGCTCCGATCGTCACCAAAACTTATAGGATCACTCGCCAGGTCAATCTGTAGATTCCCTGAAAGTTTCATTGAGATCGGTCCAGACGTTTCGGAGCCTATATGGAACAAACACACACACTTTCTCTTTTATCTATACAGATGTACAATATGAATTGTTGTGTTTTGGTTATTGACAACAGATAAAAGAAACTAGACGCAAAATGAAGGAAGCTTCTAGAAGTTTCCAAGAAGACGAAGAAGCTAGAATAGAGAAGGAGCTTTCTGAACTATACAAGGATTCCTCAGGTACCGACTGTAGTAATAGATTTATCAAGCTGCCAATTTCCATTACCGATCATCGCGGCAGATTTCCTAATTCCATCGACATAGGGATGTACATGTCAAAAATATATCGATATATTTTCCGAAATAATATATCGTTTTATCGATTCTACGCGATATATTGTACAAATATATCGATATTTTTCATATATCTAAATTTGTTTATAATTAATTAGCGCTTAATATTAAATATTAGAAAAGTTCTGTACTAATAGAGTACTCTTCTTACTTTCTTTTAGTTCTTGCTTCGGATACCATTCCAGACTATTTGATTTGATTCTGCTAGCAGTGCAGACTACATGCATAGATTATAAATGTATACAACGAGTCCTGTCATCGTGAAGAGTAGGAGTGTAGTAACATACTACACTAAACTCTTCGCGATGGCAGCGCAAGTAAGGGTGTTTTTTGTTCTCAACCACAAATAAAAGAAAGAATGGAATGCTTTTTTATTTAATTTCTTACGATATTTCGTATATCGGATGAAATATCGATATTGAATGATTCGATAATATCGGTTTGAAGGGATTTATCGCGTCCATATATCGATATTTTATGTAATATCAATATCTATCGTGCACGCCTACGTCGACGCCATCTTGACAATTGGTCCTTACATCCGATCAGGCTTTTCATAAGGCATTCACCAGCTTACTCCCCAAGTCAAGGATACTTGAAACAGTTTTGCTTCAAAACCTTTGGGCTAGTAGTCTAAAAGTACCCATTTGTATGAATACATATTACATTTGATTTACGACTTATAGATTACAAAGCGGATAGCGCAGAAGCAGTGAAGCTGTCCGGAAGAACATCGCAACCAACCACCAGAGAGGCAAAGAGCAGTATAGAGGTGCAGACCGGGACAGAGGTTCAAAGTGGCACAGAAGAGGAGAGTGGTGCAGAAGATGGCGCCCTCAAATTAGTTGCCAGAGCGCGAGACGAGTAGGTTGCCAGTTTATTTACTTATTTATTTATTTAAATCAACAAAAAATATAACACCATTACAGATAATCCAATTTGATGTTATAAAAAGTAAGTTAAATATATATTATTAAAATTAAAACAAATAAAAAGCAGCTTTATGCATTGACAATAAATACATAAATTACAGTCAAACAGCTTCCACACATTTGTAGGCAGCTTCGATAAAGACCGACTGAGGGCAACAAAATATATCTATCTGCCGTGAGATGGTATTAACAGCGGAGAGTTCCTGGACAAGTTAGTCCTGGAGACAGGCAGTAGGAACAATGGCGTACGACGGCGCATGTACACGTAACTGTCAGGCGTCAGTACTTCTGGGTGATGAATCCAACCCCGCAGCCTGTACCACACATATTTTACCAGTGCGACGTTATCACATTATGCAGGGTACAGATAACAAAAGCTGGTAATTGGGGTTACGGGTACGGTTGACCAACAAATTCCTACTTAAGTAAGTCGGTTAGAAGTTAAGTTAAAATTACAGCCTTTATATAATAGGTTGGGGAAAAAAAGAAAATTCAAAACACATTTTAATATAGTTTATTAATATTTAATTAAAGTATGTAGGTACCAATAAAGAATTACAAACGTATACGGTGCATTAGATTTCTTTCAGTGAGCTCGTGAGGTGCCCAAATATCGAGCTTTTTTGTGTACCCAGTTTTTTTCAAATGCGCCAAAACTGTTTTGTGGTCAATTCAACAAATATACGTACAGCTGGAACTAAATCTACTTTCAAACATTTACTATGGAAGCTTTCAATTGCTGTCCCTATCCATCTATAATTATATATATATATATATATATATATATATAAGTATTTATATATGTATCTATTTATTATTATATATAATTATTATGTTTATATATTTAATTTATTTGTAAGTAGGTATGTATATTAGGTATGCATGCCTTTATTATAGTTTTCTTTTATTTATTATTTTCTCACATAGCTTGCACCCGTTACTTTGTCTCTACACAACCCCAAGGTAGACTGGCAGAGAATGCCTACTGGCATTAAGTCCGCCTATTTGTACCTTTTTTTGTATTGTGTGCAAATAAAGAATAAATAAATAAATAAAATTCCCAGTTCTTCAGCTACGTCGTAACTACTGATATGCCGATCTAGCTTCACTTTTTCAAAAATACCATCCATTTTATCCGTAATAGGGCGACCAGAGCGACGTGCAACTTTGGAATCAAAATTTCCGGATTGAAAACGCTTAATCCAAATTTGTGCTAGACAGACACTGCACTAGGTCCATAAACATCGCAAAATTCGCGACTTGCATTGCATTTTCACTTTTTTTGTAGTAAAATTTTAAAATGTTTATATTCTTTAAAATTTAAACTTACAATGATACCAAAACCAGCCAGATACAAATAGTACAGCCAAAGAGATTTTATAACAAGTTCATACATACTATAATGCGAAACAACTTTTTGCCCAACCTATTATGTGCCACGAATATCTTCTCTGTAAAGACTTGTTTGTTAACGGGGAGGAAATCTTCAAGAAGATACCCCGCCTTCTGGGGAAGGCGGCGGTTATCAATGGGGCTTTACTCACTAAAACCCCCAGGTGACCCTTCCACAGTGCATGGTGAGGGTTCTCCGGGATCTCCAGTGGAACGCACTGGAGCCCCTCTGCACTGTACTCAAGGAGAGCACGTCCCGGGGGAGGTTACTCCCTCGCAGTGCAAGGCTACACGGGCCAGCCGATGTCGCCTTCTTCCCGGGTCCACTTTAGCGGACGGTAAAGGCCCCCACCCTTGCCGCCCTGTGAACCCGGGGCCCTTTTAGTCGCCTTCTACGACAGGCAGAACTACAGAGCTGAACGTACTATGCAACCTGAGGCGACTGTCACTGAGCTACCACGGCTCTTTTTTTTATTCGGTTATAATTAACTCTTATGTATCTATTTCAGCTTCAGATTCCAACCCGACACCAATAACAAAGCGGACGTGGAGCGTTTCAGGACTTCCGTGGACGTTATCAGCTGTGACAGGAATAGGCTCACTGGAGCGGTCAATATATTTTTAAGTCTCTTCCAATTCTATTCTATTATTTTACATGGGCATACCGACAGGCCCTGGATGTAATAACCGAAGTACTCCCAAGGGCACCCTTCAGACTGGAGGTCCGCTGCAAGCCGGCAGACAGTCTCCCCCAACGATATTCAATAGGACCGGTTGTGAGCTTCCATTCATCTGTATTGTGCGGTCGTCAGACCACCTTGTATTACCTATTTTTGTTGTTGGGGGAAATCTACAAAAAGATACCCCGCCTTCTGGGGAAGGCGGCGGTTATGTGGGGCTTTTACTCACTAAAACCCCCAGGTGACCCTTCCACAGTGCATGGTGAGGGTTCTCCGGGATCTCTAGAGGAACGGATCTCTACAGGGCTGAACAATAATCTACTTCTATGAATAATATACTATGAATAATAATCTACTTCAACTCGACGTTCTCTTCATATCTAGGTTTTTCATATGTTTGGCTTCAATTTTGTTTATTTTTCTTTTATATATGAAAAGTGTCAAACGAGCATACGTCTCACCTGATCTTAAGTGATCACCGTCGCCCATGAACATCCACAGCACCAGAAGAGCTGTAGGTGCGTTGCCGACCTTTGAGATAGGAATAGGCTCGTTTCTTGAAGGTCCTAAATCGTAAACGTTCGGAAACACCGCTGGCGACAGTTGATTCCACAAGTTGACAGTGCGTGGGAGAAAGTTACGCGAAAACGTAGTCGTTGAACGCCAACCATCAAGATGGTTTTGGAATTTGGAATTCTGCCGAGATGTGCGGTAATGGAAATCGGTAGCTGGGATGATTCCGAACAATTCCTCAGAACACTCCCCATGGTAAATGCGATACAGGATGCAAAGAGAACCGACATCTCTTCGCAGACTCAGAGGGTCGAGTCGATCGGAAAGACCCTGATCGTCGACTATTCGAGCAGCTCTACGTTGTACACGGTCAAACGGAAGAAGTTGGTATTGGGATTTGATGGGGATATGAATTAAAAATGTAACTTGGTTCGGTAATTTCTTTGATTTTGGTGTACAATAAAGTTATTTATCTATTATATCTATTGAAGTCTAATAAGTATTTTTAATGGTAGTTCTATATTCACGTGTACGTTGTTTTCTTTCAGACCGTAGGACCTCTTTCGTCCGGTCACAGATTGACATCGAGTGCAATGATGCTGGCAACATTTATTATGAGAAATGTTTTGTATTTTTAAAAGAAACGAAACTATGTTATTAATGAAATTGTTCATATTTTATTGTTTGTAACGAGTAAATAAATAAAGTTACACATCCCTCGTTTACGCAACTTCAATTCAAACGTTTAACGCTATACGCGCGGACGACTTTTGTATTTCGAATTACCGTAGAAATATTACAAAATCAACTTATACAGAACATATTGAAGCGTCAATAGTCTAATGGTTTAGGGTACGGCCTGCGAATCGTAAGGTCGTGGGTTCGAATCCACCATTCGACTATTGCCGTGAACCATGTTCTAGCACAAGCTTAAGCTTAGTTGGAATGGTTAAACAAGATTGTTAGTAATAATTCTGAAAAACAAATATCGCTAGCTTTTTATAAAAAAAAAATAAATAAACTCATCAAAATATTCTTAAAAGTACATCCTCCCAAAAATGAATCATCAATCAAACTAGCGTTATATTGACTTATTCGTCAATACGTGGCTCACATACTTGATGCATATTTAAGACATATGGTTTTCTCATAGAACCCATTGTCAGAATTAATCCTCAAATTTCAAGGTGCACCAGCTTTCAAACAAAAAAAGTATCGTCAAAATCCCTTCACCCAGTCCAAAGTTATACGGTAACACTCAAATCCACAAAGCGTCTATTCGCGACCATCGGAGGTTGCGAATAATCCTTGCGCGTTACCGCTATTTTATGGGCAGGCCCCACCCCTTAGATGTTAGGAGCGTTGCTGGGTTTCTTCGGCCACTTCTTCTACCAGCGCCAACGCTAACCGAAGTGGCACTCAAAGTTAGTTTAGCTTTTTGAATGTCTCTTAGATTATCCGTGAAATAGCAACCGACCGAGTCGTGGTTCGGCCCTCTCGGGCGCCCTCAGATAGGAATGCTTACGTGTAACATAGTAACCGTCCAAGCCGAGGTTACCCCTCACCGGGGGACCCTTGTGTCGAGTTACTAGCAATAGAGGTTCAGGCTAAGCGACCTAAGAGCTGTGCCACCTCTCATTCCGGTGAAGCAGTCAAGGCCAGCCTCTCTGGCCAATCTGTGTAGTTCGTCATAAAAAAATATACGGTAACAAACAAAGAGACGAATTGAGAACTTCCACTCTGAAACTGCCAAATTTAACCCTAAATATAGCAATTTATAGCATAATATATATATATATATATTTATATATATATATATTTATATATATATATATATATTTATATATATATATTTATATATATATATATATTTATATATATATATTTATATATATATATATATTTATATATATATATATATATATATATTTATATATATATATATTTATATATATATATTTATATATATATATTTATATATATATATTTATATATATATATTTATATATATATATTTATATATATATATATATATATATATATATATATATATATATATATATTTATATATATATATTTATATATATATATTTATATATATATATTTATATATATATATATATATATATATATATTTATATATATATATATATATATATATATTTATATATATATATTTATATATATATATATATATATATATTTATATATATATATTTATATATATATATATATATTTATATATATATATATATATATATATATATATATATATATTTATATATATATATTTATATATATATATATATATTTATATATATATATTTATATATATATATATTTATATATATATATATTTATATATATATATTTATATATATATATATATATTTATATATATATATTTATATATATATATATTTATATATATATATTTATATATATATATATATGTATCTATTTCAGCTTCAGATTCCAACCCGACACCAATAACAAAGCGGACGTGGAGCGTTTCAGGACTTCCGTGGACGTTATCAGCTGTGACAGGAATAGGCTCACCGGAGCGGTCAATATATTTTTAAGTCTCTTCCAATTCAAGTCTATTTTTTTACATGGGCATACCGACAGGCCCTGGATGTAATAACCGAAGTACTCCCAAGGGCACCCTTCAGACTGGAGGTCCGCTGCAAGCCGGCAGAGAGTCTCCCCCAACGATATTCAATAGGACCGGTTGTGAGCTTCCATTCAGCTGCTTTGTGAAATCTTCAAAAGATACCCCGCCTTCTAGGGGAAGGCGACGGTTATGTGGGCCTTTTACTCACTAAAACTCCCCGGTGAACCTTCCACAGTTCATGGTGAGGGTTCTCCGGGATCTCTAGAGGAACGGCCTCTCTGCACTGTGCTCAAGGAGAGCACGTCCCGGGGAAGGTTAGTCCCTCCCCACTTTGGTGGACGACTCAGGCCCCCACCCTTGTCGCCCAGTGAACCTGAGGCCCCTTTAGTCGCCTTCTACGACAGGCTGGGGATACCGGAGCTAAATAATCTTTCAACTTCAACTCGACGTTCTCTTCATATACGAAGTATCATAGTTAGGTTTTTAGACATAGACATAGACATAGACATTTTTTTATTGGCATCACAATACAAAAACATATCAGACAGAATATAACACACATTAAAAATAATGAAAAATAAACAAAACACAGTTAAAGTTACACGGACAAATAATACAAAACATATGATGCCAATATCGGACACCGTCTCAGCATATGCTGTCGCAAGGATGCGACAACGCTGATTTTCAGCGGTCCCCGGGACTACCTAAAGACGTGCGCGCGCAATACTACCTTTATATGGAATATTATTATACAGACAGTAAGAGCATAATAAATATGATACATAAATAAAACAGTTATGAGATTAAAATATATTTTATACAATAAAATAATACGAGTAGATGAAAAAATTCATAAATATTATTGAGTCAAAAATAAACTAAAATAAATAATATGATAATTAAACGTATAAAGTTTAGATTATATAATGAAATATTGAAAATATTGGAAACAACAAGCCACCGATGTCGCGGGGATATTATCTTTTGTATCTTTAACATCAGGTTTTTCATATGACATAGGCTAATGTTTGGCTTCAATTTTGTTTGATGGTGAATTGAAAATTGTAACTTGGTTCGGTAATTTCTTTGATTTTGGTTTACAATATAGTTATTTATCTATCTATCGATCTATTTGAAGTCGGGTAATAAGTATTTTTAATGGTAGTTCTATATTCACGTGTACGTTGTTTTCTTTCAGACCGTAGGACCTCTTTCGTCCGGTCACAGATTGACATCGAGTGCAATAATGCTGGCAACATTTATGATGAGAAATGTTATGTATTTTTAAAAGAAACGAAACCGATGTTATTAATGAAATTGTTCATATTTTATTGTTTGTAACGAGTAAATAAATAAAGTTACACATCCCTTGTTTACGAAACTTCAAATCGACTCAAACGCTAATACGAGTACGCGCGGATGCCTTTTTTGTATTTCTGAATTACCGTAGGAATATTACAAAATCAACTTATACAGAACATACTGAAGCGTCAATAGTCTAACGGTTTAGCCTACGGCCTGCGAATCGTAAGGTCGTGGGTTCGAATCCACCATTCGACTATTGCCGTGAACCATGTCCTTAGCTTAGTTGGAATGGTTAACAAGATTGTTAGTAATAATTCTGAAAAAAAATATCGCTTGCTTTTTTATAAAAACAAAAAAAAAATTAATAAACAAAAATATTCTTAAAGCACATCCTTTCCAATAAAAAAATGAATCATCAATCAAACTAGCGTTATATTGACTTATTCGTCAATACGTGGCGCACATACTTGATGCATATTTAAGACATATGGTTTTCTCATAGAACCCATTGTCAGAATTAATCCTCAAATTTCAAGGTGCACCAGCTTTCAAACAAAAAAAGAATCGTCAAAATCCCTTCACCCAGTCCAAAGTTATACGGTAACACTCAAATCCACAAAGCGTCCATTCGCGACCGTCGGAGGTTGCGAATAATCCTTGCGCGTTACCGCTATTTTATGGGCAGGCCCCACCCCTTAGATGTTAGGAGCGTTGCTGGAGTTTCTTCGGCCACTTCTTCTACCAGCGCCAAAGATACCCGAAGTGGCACTCAAAGTTAGTTTAGCTTTTGAATTTTTCAGCCCTGTAGTTCTGGGCTCTCAAGAATAAGACTACGGTATCCCCTGCCTGTTGTAGAAGGCGACTAAAAGGGGCCTCGGGTTCACTGGGCGACAAGGGTGGGGGCCTTTGTCGTCCGCTAAAGTGGACCCGGGAAGAAAGCGACATCGGCTGGCCCGTGTAGCCTTGCACTGCGAGGGCACAGGGGGAGGGTAACCTCCCCGGGACGATAACTCTCCTTGAGCACAGTGCAGAGGGGCTCCGGTGCGTTCCACTGGAGATCCCGGAGCCCCTCGTCATGCACCGAGGAAAGGGCCACCGTGGAGGTTTTAGTGGGTAAAAACCCCATATAACCGCCGTCTTCCCCCCAGAAGGCGGGGTATCTTTTTGAAGATTTCCTCCCCGTTAACAAAAAAAAAAACATAGTACGCTAGCAACCCGAGTTCGATCCCCGGTGCCGGCACCAATAAATTTATTGTTGCTATGTGCTGATTAACCACGCGCTCAGCGGTGAAAGAAAACATCGTGATGAAACCTACATGTCTTAGAAATCCTATATAAATATATAAATAGGAGTATATACCCTTATACTCTCTTTACAGAGAAGGCCTGCGCCCAACAGTGCGACTTTTTTTTTTAGAAAGAATGGTCGCAATTTTTATTTTTATTTTATTAAATATATAAAGGCTTTTACCTTAACTTTAAGCGTTATTATTATTATTATTCCTTCTTTTGAAAATCAAAATCTTGAAAAATACAGAGGGATCGACCTACACTTTTGAAGTCGGTAAAAAAAGAGACACAATCCGGCCCATCAAGGGTAAATTGTAAATGAACGCTTAATATTAATCGATAAATAAAACAATAAAATACTTTATTGAAGCATTTCTCAGTACTGATATATCGGTCGATTAATATCATTGTCTGATAATACCGTTATATGAATCATCGCCATGATTATGATAATAATAAACGTCTATACAGTATGTTGACTAGGACAATAGACGGACCATTGAAGCCACAAGATGGAAAGGACCAAAGTGCAGTGGGTTGGTGATATTAGACACGTCGCAGGAAGTGAATTTATTGATTATGAAAGAATTTATTTTATAAAAACCTAGAATTTCTTTTAGAACACTTCTCGTCGCCTTCTGTAATAGCCAATTTGGCCAATCTGTCAGCCTCCTCATTGCCTTGTAAACCTATATGTGACGGAACCCATTGCAATCTCAAATTAGCATGGCGACTCTCAAGCTCATGTACGCTATTGGTACACTTCTTCTTAAACCAGAGGAGCATCGAGCCTTGAGTTCCATCGACATTATAGAAACTTTTGTTTTCACAAGAAACGTTTTGTTTTTTTTCTCTTTAAGATTACAATGTAATAAGATGAAGGAGGCCTCCAAATCGTATAAATAACAATTCTAACACTAATTATAATATAACGACTCACTATTTATATATATAATGACTATGTTATATTAGTTATATAAAGAAAAGAACACATTTAATTTTTATGTATACTTATTTATTGCTTTACTGACAACGAAGAGTATTCCGTCAACCAAAACCATCGCTTTTATATCCTACCCCCTCCTCTCCTCTCCCCACCTCGCCTCATTATCTGCGCACCCACCTCTCCCCTCCACCGCGTTATTCGCTCCCATATCCGCTCCTCACCATTCCTTCCGTATTATTTTATATTATATTATTGTATAAGTTATTTATTTTAAGTATTATCTTTAACCTAAATATGACTAACAAACTTCGCAATGTAAAACGGAAATGCCGATTAGGAATTGAAATTTATTTTTTATTCACAGTATGTTCAATTTTAATTATATTTTTCAGGTATTTTTTGACGTGACAACGTCAAATAAATTGATGATAGCGGGTGACATTCACTAAAAATGTAGCGTTACGGTCGTGTCCCGCTGCGCTTGAACCGAGAGTAGCCGATCATTCACGATCGATGTACTGCGTGTCTGAATGTGTGAGCGAGAGCGCGGCGTGAGATAGTAAGTGAGAAATAAAAATACAGAATAAATAAGACATAAGTACAAGCAAAAACATTTTATTCGTAAATAGCGTACCTAGCCCGCTTCGTCGGGCTAGATTTTGCTTTATTACAGCCCTGTAGTTCTGGGCTCTCAAGAATAAGACTACGGTATCCCCTGCCTGTCGTAGAAGGCGACAAAAAGGGACCTCGGGTTCACTGGGCGACAAGGGTGGGAGGCTTTGTCGTCCGCCAAGGTAGACTCGGGAAGAAGGCGACATTGGCTGCCCTCCCCCCTCCTGGACGTGCTTTCCTTGAGCACAGTGCAGAGGGGCTCCGGTGGCGTTCCACTGGAAATTCCGGAGCCCCTAGTCATGCACCGAGGAAAGGGCCACCGAGAAGGTTTTAGTGGGTAAAAACCCCACATAACCGCCGCCTTCCCCTCAGAAGGCGGGGTATCTTTTTGATTTCCTGCCCGTTAACAAAAAAGATTTTGCTTTATTTTATTTAAAAAATAAACTTACATCATTAAATATTTAATTCTGACATTTAATCACATAAATTTAACTTTCACAATATATTAATTTATTCACTGTCTTCTATTCTATTCTCGAGCGGGTGAAGATCGTTACTTACACCCATGTAGATATCAGTAAATATAATATCATTCCTATCATTTATTCAAAAACATATCGGGCTCCAGTTAATGTCAGAAATAAAAGTACGACGAATGTTTGACAGTTCACAAAGAGGAGTGCTCCGATCGTCATCAAACTTTACAGGATTACTCGCTAGGTAAATCTGAAGATTACGTGAAAGTTTCCTTGAAATCGGTCCAGCCGTTTCGAAGCCTATATGGAACATACCCACACACTTTCTCTTTTATATATATATATAGATAAAAAAAAAAGAAAGCTAGCAATATTTCTTTTTTTTCAGAAATAATACTAACAATCTTGTTAACCATTCCAACTAACCTTAAGCTTGTGCTAGGACATGGTTCATGGCAATAGTCCAATGGTGGATTCGAACCCACGACCTTACGATTTGCAGGCCGTACCCTAAACCATTAGGCTATTGACGCTTCAAATAATTTGCGTGCGCGACTGTAGTACACATGCGCAGCTATCCCTACCACGTTTCGCTCAGCGCTAGAGTTATTTGCCGTCACCTATATCACTAATATAATGATAAGGAGATAAGCTTGTATAATCGTGATTCACAGAGATATAGTTGGTCAATCGATGTTTAGTCATATTCTTTGTGTCTTTCTATCCGTGTGTTTTTACTGAAATGGATCATCCCGCATTCTCCGAGGCCGGCGCCGCTTCCGGTATAGAAGTGTGGACGATTGAGGTAAGCTTAAAACTTTTAAAATGGACAAATTAGTGTATAACTTATAGGTCTTGTGGAATGACTAATACACTCGATTTAATTTAGGCAGCGTAGTGTTGTACAAGGAATTATTTTATCGAATACCGTCACACGGTGTCACAATCTTTATACAAAATTAATAAGAAGTCAGATTAAGAACTAATAAAGTTAAATTATTGTTTACAATGACAAGTTAATATGATGG
The DNA here is from genome assembly GCA_029286785.1 of Meandrusa payeni. Taxonomy (NCBI): domain Eukaryota; kingdom Metazoa; phylum Arthropoda; class Insecta; order Lepidoptera; family Papilionidae; genus Meandrusa; species Meandrusa payeni. The sequence continues at coordinate 2,605,844 of JAGSMX010000026.1, forward strand.
TTAACTAAATTATTAATTATGAATTAAAGTAAGACACTAAGAAACACTAAGAAATAATTGGAAGTAGTTATTATACGTCTTAACTAATAGGTGCCTTGTGTTGCTAACTTTTTTTTTGTGTTAACGGGGAGGAAATCTTCAAAAAGATACCCCGCCTTCTGGGGGGAAGGCGGCGGTTATGTGGGGTTTTTACCCACTAAAACCTCCCCGGTGGCCCTTTCCTCGGTGCATGACGAGGAGCTCCGGGATCTCCAGTGGAACGCACCAGAGCCCCTCTGCACTGTGCTCAAGGAGATCAAGTCCTGGGGGGGAAGGTTACTCCCTCCCCCCCTGTACCCTCACAGTGCAGGGCGACACAGGCCAGCCTCCTCCCTCGTCGCCTTCTTCCCGGGTCCACCTTAGCGGACGACAAAGGCCCCCACTCTTGTCGCCCAGTGAACCCGAGGCCCCTTTTAGTCGCCTTATACGACAGGCAGGGGATACCGTAGTCTTATACTTGAGAGCCCAGAACTACAGGGCTGCGGGCCGGTCTGCCACCGGCCCGCCTGCGCTATCTCCTAACAGGATTGGCTCTCTCCCGATCCCATTCGGCGGTCTCCTTCTGGGTCATTACGTACTCGCAGAAGGAGACCAGCGACATCTTGTGTTGCTAACTAACACAAGGTGTTCCATTCGTTAGTATTTTTGAAGTGAAAACTTGTTCAGTACTTTATGGTAAAGGAAAATCTTATGGGTCGCGTACTGCTATGATCACAAATTTGCGTTCTCTATCTCTCTCATACCTCGCTGTCGCTTATACAATTTGAACGTACAATATCGGCAATTCTCAGCGTAACGGGACATTTTGCACGAATGACATCCAGTATTCATCAATTTATAAGACACTGTCACGTTAAAAACCGAAATTTATAAGTTATATTGGGCACAGGCCTTCTCCGGACTCCGTTCACACGCACACCTAGTGTCTTGGCGGACTTCACATGTCTTAGAAAATGTTCTAACACATGGAGGTTTCCTCACGATATTTTCCATCACCGAGTGCATGGTAAATCAGCACATAAAATTGCAACAAACTAGTTCTTCGGGGATCGAACTTGGGTCGCTAACGTATTAGTAAATAGAGGCGACTGTGCGGACACTGAACCGTTTGTATCAGTTATTTATTTATGGATTTCTTTAAGAAAACATAAAGTAGCTTGCACCCCTCGCAATTTTTTTGAGGGATGTGTGAATTTATTCCGTCCGTTCATTTATAGCATTGCAATATTTACATCAAAGATTGTTGAATTTTCAGAAATTTGAACCAGTGCCAATACAAAGGACGATGTACGGCAAGTTCTACAACGGAGATTCATATATTGTCCTCAAGGTACGCGAAATATTTATCCGTTCAATAAAAATTTTTCGAAATTATTTTCATCATACATTTACCGAATCTACTTTCTTCATACATTTACAGAATCTACTTTCATCATAAAAGTTACAGCCTTTATATATATAATATATATGTCCCACTGCTGGGCAGAGGCCTTCTCTGTAAAGAGAGTATAAGGGCACAGTCCGCCACGCGGCCCTAATGCGGATTGGCAGACTTCACATGTCGTAAAAAAATTTTCTAAGACATGTAGGTTTCCTCACGATGTTTTCCTTCACCGCCGAGCGCGTGGTTAATCAGCACATAAAATTGCAACAACAAATTTATTGGTGCCGGCACCGGGGATCGGACTCGGGTTGCTAGCGTACTATGCAACTTGAGTCAACCGCCCGGCCTGAGCTACCACGGCTCTGTGGCTACCATGGCTCTGTAGCTACCACGGCTCTGTATCTTCATGTATCTTTCATCATACATTTACCGAATCTACTTTCATCATACATTTACCGAATCTAATTTCTTCATACATTTAACGCAACTACTTTCTTCTTCTACACGTGGTGCGGTTCACAGACCACTGGAGAGGACACGCTGACCTACGACGCACACTTCTGGCTCGGCAGCAACACTACGCAGGATAAGAAGGGATCGGCGGCCATATGGACCATCACCCTGGACGACATGCTCGGCGGGAGGGCGGTGCACCATCGAGAGGTTCAGGGTCACGAGTCCAGTCAGTTCCTCGGCTACTTCCAACCTGGTAACTGTCATCACCTCGAAACTTCTGTAACAAATTTCTAACGTTCCCCGAATGTCACACGAACTTTTATGGCAATTCTTTTACAGCTATAAAACTATGGAAAAGCTTTGCGATTGAGATAAGGGAAGGCTTCGTCAACTAATGTATTTATATTGAAGTATCTATGTATGTTTAAGTAAATGTATATTTATTTATCTATATAATATTTTTAAAGCGCTATTTTTAGCGGCACTACCCTTATAGCCTGCTCTTAACACTAAAAGTTAGCTGGAAGAAAATTTATTTAAATCAACAAAATTATAACACCGTTACAGATAATACCAATATGATGTTATAAAATATTATTAAAATTATAACAAATAAAAAGCTGTAAAAATTATAACAAATAAATATAATAAAGTCACTCACCTTCTACGCATTTGTAGGCAGCTTCGATAAACACAGACTCTGTGCAACAAAATATATCAATGTGCAGTGAGATGGTATTAACAAACCCAACCGCGCGCGACAGCGGAGAGTTCCTGGATGAGTTAGTCCTGGAGACAGGTAGTAGGAACAATGGCGGACGACGGCGCATGCACACGTAATTGTCAGGCGTCCGCAACTGTAGCGCGGCCAGCACTTCTGGGTGATGAACCCAGCCCGCAGCACCCTCCACACATATTTAATCAGTGCGACATCTCTCCTCACCTGCAGCCTGCTGTACCCGACCATGCCCAGTACAAATAGGCTCGGGTACATAAGTGGGAAGCAAGGATACACCCCGTACTGCTTATAATATAGAAATCTACAAAATTTATTTTGTATCTTCTCCACCATGAGACAATATTTCCATATGTAAGCGTTCGTCTCTAGATGGCTTCTTACCAATGCGTTAAATAAAGATTTAACCACTAATAAATTCGAGAATTCCTTGCACTGTCTGAGGATAAAACCAAGATTTATATAAAATGCTATATAGCATTTAGTTCGCCTTTGTACATATACTTTGGTGCAATAAAGGATTTATCAATATCTCTATCTATAGGTATTAAAGGACACAGAAACGATTCTAATGTTATGAATTAATAGATTCAGGCTTAACAGTCTCTCACTGAAAATTTTGTGAGTTTTGACGATATCAGAGCTGAGTTATTAGAGATTTAGGATGAAATTTTTAAAGCGTGCGTTGCCTTTGCTTCGGTTTAGCTTAGACCAAACTTGCGTGAGTTCCTGCTCAGTGAAATCTCGGAATTCGAATTTATAGTCCTTCACGCTAATATTAACTTAATGCGTATTAGGTTTTACGAATTATATTTTTATATACTTATATATACTTTAAGCTCTAGTTTACTAGAGCTTAAGATAATTCGTAAAACGATACTATTCGCATAATTTGTTCTTAGTATTTTAAGAACATATTTTATAAAAACGACCTCCAATATTTCTTTAATGTCTATTTTTCCTTCATCAACGTTTGTCGCGTTATCTAGTAAATATGCTTGTAACTTCCAGCCATACGTTACTTGGAAGGAGGCAACGAGTCCGGCTTCAACGCGGTGGAGACGAACGCCGGCGCAGAGAAACGTCTGCTTAAGCTGTCGGGATGTGACAACATGAGGATTGAAGAGGTAATACTGCACTCACTGGTGTGGTTATTGTATTTAAATTGTAATTGTGGACCCGTGAAGAAGGCAACATCGGCTGACCCGTGTCGCCTTGCACCACGACGGCACAGGAGAGGAGGGAGTAACCTCCCCCCGGGATGTGATCTACTAGAGCACGGTGCATAGGGGCTCCGGTGCGTTTCACTAGAAATCCTGGAACCCTCGTCATGCACCTAGGAAGGGCCAAACCCCACATAACCGCCGCTTTCCCCTCAGAAGGCGGGTTTAAAGGTTTTCTCCCCCTTAACAAAAAAAAGGTTCTGATTAATGCTTTTCCGTTATATTGCTACGATAATTGAGAAAAACGAAGACGGTGATTACGCGTTTAACATTGAATTCGATTTGAAGTCGGTTTTGTTTTTATTCGTAAATATACTTTTTTTTTACGTAAGTACTTTAGTTTTATTAACATAATGTAGATAACGATTCACAACTACCTTCACTAATTATACTAACTAAGAAATATTTACAATTTAATAGATATTACAAAATATTTACAAAAAATATAACTGTGCCAAACCGTCGTCGCTTGGCAGCGTGCCCAGAAGGCTGTTAGCATTGCCACGTTGTATGGCAATGCTGATCCTCTGTGCTAGGTACAAGCCAGCCCTCTGGTCACCAGATGTGTCGGCCAACTAAATATACTTGTTTGTTTGTTTGTTGAATATAAGTGTATTGAAATCTCATCGACCCTAAACTATGGACGATTCATCGAGTCTAAGGCTAAAATAGCTGCAAAAAAACTTAGGATCTTGGTCAAAGTGCAACGGTACTTCTCTGCGGGACAGCTTTTAACACCTTATTAAGCTCAAGTCCGGTCGTGTGTAGAATACTGCTGTCACATTTGGACAGGGGCTGCTAAATGCCATCTCGCAGCTTTGGACTCGGTGGAAAATCGGGCTAAGAGGCTATTTGGTGACGCAGCTGAAACCAATCAGCTCAGTCTTGAGCACAGGCGTAAAGTAGCTAGTAGCCTTTCGGTTTTCTACAGATTGCATTTTGGAGAGTGTGCTCAGGAACTACATGATCTAATTCCCCCATCCCCGTACCACCATCGGACTTCTAGACGCACTGCGGGATTTCATACTTTTGTTGTGAACATTCCTCATACCCCAAAGAAGCGATTTGCTTCGTCTTTCATTCTTCGTACAGCAAAGGACTGGAATAGTTTGCCCGCGTCTGTCTTTCCTTCCGATTACAATGTGGGTATTTTCAAGAGTAGAGTGAATAGGCATTTACTAAGATAGTACGCCTTACCATCCAGGACTGCATTTCCACTTAACATCAGGTGGGATCGTAGTCAAGTACTTGCTTAGAAATAATAAAAAAAATAAACAATAAATTGACATTTCCAGGTTCCCGCTGAATCGTCATCCCTAACTAAGGACCACTGCTTCATTTTAGAAGTGGACCATGATATATTCGTACTGATGCCCGAAGGCGCGAAAGCAACACAGAGGAGAAAAATCATCAGTGTTGCCAACTCTTTACGAGACGATTACCACAATGGGAGAGCTACCATTGAAATCATTGGTGAGTTAAAGGGACACATGAAACTGTATCGTAGACTAGGTGTTGTTCAGCCTCGTAGTTCTGGGCTCATAGAATAAGGCTACGGTATCCCCTGCCTGTGGTAGAAGGTGACTAAAAGGGGCCTTGGGTCCACCGGCGACAACAAGGGTAGGGGCCTTTGTTTTGGACACGGGAAGGAGGCGACATTTATTGGCCCGTGTCGCCTAAGCACTGTGAGAGTATCTGCGTTCCACTGGACATCACGGAGTCCCTCGCCATAAATCAAAGAAACAACGCTTGTAAGAACCATACGTAATGTAGTTGTAAAAAAGTAAAAAAAAGGTCAGAAGTCGTCAACCTTTTTTTACCAAGGATCATAGCGTAGTCCAAGGGTTGTCAAACTTTTTTTTACCAAGGATCACATTCTGACTGAATGAGATCCACGAGAAAACCACATAACTCTAGAATTTGTATCAAATACTATGTGCGCCACAAATGGACGAATACATCAATATCACGACAACCGATTTCGTTGATTATTTCCATTCTTCAAGAGTAGTTTGATGTGAGTTTATTTAGGTTCTGATTAATTCTATTTCGTAATATTACTACGATAATTCGGAAATACAAAGATGGCGGCCGCACGTAATATTTAACGTTCGATTCGATTTGTAGATGGTTTTTGGTTTTGCTCCATAAAAATACTTGTCTGAGCTACCTTGTTTAACATCGTACACAAAATATTTTATATTTTATCATATTATTAACAGCAATACATCAAGAGCGTTAGAGGTAATTTTTTAAAGACTTACTGACTTTGTTTCAGAGATTCACTTTTAAAGGGCTTTTCCTCCAGCATAACTCACTTGTTCGAAACTGTACACTAATTGTCTACAGAGAGAGTCCTCTCCTTTTTATCCTAAATTTCTAGTATATGCATCTCTTTCAAAGAGGGAAGCGGAAACAGGTTGCCGACAACCGATAAAAGTACTTTGGTTGACTAAACTTAAGTAATTTTATAGTCAGTCCATTAACTTTATAGATTATAATATTCAGTAGGACCAACTGTCGCTAACAATAATATTTAAAACTACATTGGCATTCAGTAGGACCAACTGTCGCTAACAATAATATTTAAAAGTACATTGGCATTCAGTAGGACCAACTGTCGCTAACAATAATATTTAAAATTACATTGGCATTCAGTAGGACCAACTGTCGCTAACAATAATATTTAAAACTACATTGGCATTCAGTAGGACCAACTGTCGCTAACAATAATATTTAAAACTACATTGGAATTCAGTAGGACCAACTGTCGCTAACAATAATATTTAAAACTACATTGGCATTCAGTAGGACCAACTGTCGCTAGCAATAATATTTAAAAGTAAATTGGCATTCAGTAGGACCAACTGTCGCTAACAATAATATTTAAAACTACATTGGCATCCAGTAGGACCAACTGTCGCTAACAATAATATTTAAAACTACATTAGCATTCAGTAGGACCAACTGTCGCTAACAATAATATTTAAAACTACATTGGCATTCAGTAGGACCAACTGTCGCTAACAATAATATTTAAAAATACATTGGCATTCAGTAGGACCAACTGTCGCTAACAATAATATTTAAAACTACATTGGCATTCAGTAAGACCAACTGTCGCTTACAATAATATTTAAAAGTACATTGGCATTCAGTAGGACCAACTGTCGCTAACAATAATATTTAAAACTACATTAGCATTCAGTAGGATAACTGTCGCTAACAATAATATTTAAAAGTACATTGGCATTCAGTGGGACCAACTGTCGCTTACAATAATATTTAAAATTACATTGGCATTCAGTAGGATAACTGTCGCTAACAATAATATTTAAAATTACATTGGCATTCATTAGGACCAACTGTCGCTTACAATAATATTTAAAAGTACATTGGCATTCAGTAGTACCAACTGTCGCTAACAATAATATTTAAAATTACATTGGCATTCAGTAGGATAACTGTCGCTAACAATAATATTTAAAACTACATTGGCATTCAGTAGGATAACTGTCGCTAACAATAATATTTAAATTCTGCGGAGTGATTCCTGTAAACAAAAAAGTCCAATACAACCTCCTAGCAGAACAATATTTTCGAACTGAGATTCAAATACCCATTGATCACCCCACCAATACAAGAAGTATAACACATAAAAACACTGAAAATACCATCTCATTGTAACATATACGGTAAGCGAACATCGCAATACTTAATACCGACACTAATGAATAAACTCCCATTACAAACGAGGAAGGACATTGACAACAAAAACATTAAAACTGTTTTAAAAAATATTTTTATAAATATTTATATTAAGAGCAGCCTGTATCGAGCGCTCACACATTGAGGCGTCTTCGCTTACGATGGTTGTGTGCGTTCGTTTGCAAAGGATGCTCGCAACGGCTCGTGACGAGGTGTTGCGGTATTTTCTTTTAAACCACTATTACTATAGAAATGGACGAGGACTGAATGGTGAGCATCCAGACAAACCTGGGATCGGTTTTTGGGATGCGCTTTATAGTGTAAATTTTATTTGTAAAATGTATTAAATAAATTAATAAAAAAAAAACAAATAAAGAAATATTTACAATTTAATAGATATTACAAAATATTTACATAAAATATAACTGTGCCAAATTGTCATCGCTTGGCAGCGTGCCCAGAAGGCTGGTAGCATTGCCACGTTGTATGGCAATGCTTAGCCTCTGTGCAAGGTATAAGCCAGCCCTCTGGTCACCAGATGTGTCGACCAACTTCTTAGCTAACACATTTTTACACATTTACACATAACTCTCACTATTCATTTCTCTCCGTATTCGTTCTTCTATTCCCTTTTTGAGCGGGTGAAGACCATCAGTAAACGGATACACTCGCGGCGCTATAACTTACCTTGAATACTTCAAAATCCATAATTATTATCTTTAATATATTTCAGTATACTTTGTTATACTCTGTATAGACACAAAGCATGTGTCAATACAAATTTGTGTTATAAAACGATAGAATATCATCATAGTAAATAAAAGCTGTATTTGATTAAAGCTGTTCAAAAAAAGAAGTGTTCCGATCGTCACCAAACTTACAGGATTTAAACGGATTCTGAGACCAAAGTCCTGCGGCGATGGAGTGTCGGTGGTGGGATTCTGGACTTGATGTATCCGGGTCTTAGTCAGCACTCTGCACGTAGGCGGTCAGATATCAGGGCTCATGCCCGAAGCTAGTCAAGGTCGCCGTCACCGGTCACGGTGTGGATATATATATATACAGGATTACTCGCCAGATGAATCTGAAGATTCCCTGAAAGTTTCATTGAAATCGGTCCAGCCGTTTCGGAGCCTATAGGGAACAAACACACACACTTTTACTTTTGTATATATAGATTGTAAGGAAAGGTTACATCTTTCTTAAGTTATTCCACTTGGGCACATTATCACGCACAAAATCCGACTCTAGCACGGAAAACGACAAGTATTTAGAAAACAAATAATAATACATTTATAAAGTAGATCAAGACAAAACGACCCACGCACTTCTCGTTCGCTTCAATGTCACGGCGGCACTACTTAATTCAAAGGTATAAAGGTTTTAGTGCTTGTGGATCATCGTGAGTCAACCTACATGTCCTGGAATTTTTTTCTAAGGCGTGTGAAGCTGCCAAGCCGCACTAGGGCCACGTGGCGGCCTTCTGCCCTTATATTCTTTACAGAGAACCATTGACCGAAAGAATTCCGCTCCGATTTTTTGACAAACTTTTTGGCATAACGGTGACGATCAGACTATCTATAAAAATAATTAAAATTGGTGTGTCTGTTTGTAATATTAACATAACCGCTTTTAACTACATGCATTTGAATACAGTACACAATTTACAATTTTAGCCTGTCTGTCTGTTTGTTCCGGCTAATCTAGGGAACGCCTGGACCGATTTTACCAGGATTTTCACTGACAGATAGCTAATGTAATAAAGAATAACTGTGGGTAGTACTTATATTATAGATAATTTCAAATATTACTATAGATAATTTTTTATCGCGGGTAACACAGCGGTTGAGAAAACCATAATTTTCCACATTCAATGACTTATATAACACGTTATTTCCAGACCTATACCAGGGAAGATATGACAGCGGTCTACCTTTATCGCGTGCTAACTGGTGAAGAGTTGGACCTGATTTCATTGAGCAAGCCTTACAAACAGAGGCAACTCTCATCTAGCGTATGTATCTCTTAAACTCTACAAAGAAAGCATTTACCCAATGATTTTTTTTTTATGACGAACTACACAGATTGGCCAGAGAAGCTGGCCTTGACTGCTTCACCGGATTGAGAGGTGGCATAGCTCTTAGGTCGCTTAGCCTGCCACCATATGCTTTTTCTTTTTTCTTTTTTTTTTAAAAAATGCGGATGCACACCCCGAAGCCATAAGGGCCGGCGACGGCGGTAGTGTCGGGCTCCAACCGACTAAAAATCTTTACACGGTATTCCCCCATACGACCATGTATGTGGGGGTCACGGGATAACATCCCACAGTTCTTCCGCAATTACTACAATGCGGCGCGTCGAATACAAACGCGCCGCCGTTCCTACAGGAGGCGCCGCACCAACGGCCCATGTCGATCGCGACGCCAGGTTCCCCGGCCTAAGGAGGCATTCGGCGGTCTTGTGCTCGGCCCCGCACTTCGACCGCGTCTTGCCTCCTAGGCACCCGCTCCCTTAGGCGTTCGGTCTCCCGTTTCTGCGACATAATAGAGTCGCAGAATCGGTCTACCGCATCCCATGACGCCTCGCTACCGACCATGGAACGAACCACAGCCGGCAACGACGGCATATGCTGAGACGGTGTCCAATATTGGCACCATATCCTATTCCTTCCCTTAATTGTATTGTGATTATTTTTCTTTTTTTTGCTTTATTTTGTAAATGTTGATAATATATGAGATGTGATTGTAATGCCAATAAATAAAATGTCTTTGTCTAATACTAAGCGTATGGGGAGTTTTAAAATTGCATTTGGCTTCGTACCTACTTTGAGTAATGCAATCACAGCGATTCGGTTCTCTTTATCACACTCCATTTTAATATCAAAATATAGTACAATATATTAGCTAGCTTTCTTTTTTTTTAAAAAATGTATTGCCTGAGTAATGTTCTTTTTTGACCCCATTTAGGGCCCTATGAGCCTGTTGCTAAAATTTGTGCAACAACGTTGGTCCCTTTGTAAAATATATATATATATATATATGAATATATATATATATATATATATATATATATATATATATATATATATATATATATTTTCCTCCTTTAAGGATATTTCTTTGTTCCTCTTCTTGCTACTATTGAGCCGTTAGCCTTTGCGGCTAAGAACATAACTATCTCACAGTATTCCAGGAATTGTTCTCTGTTATCGGAGGCAACTACGCTGACTATGTTGTCCGCGGTGATGGCGGTATCCATTCTGTATTGTACAATACAAAATCTCAATGAACAATCATATAAAATGACAGATTCCAAATTCAAATGTAATATTTTGTTTATTTTTAATTGTAACAGTATTTATAGCTAGCCTTTCGGTTTTCTACAGATTGCATTTTGGAGAGTGTGCTCAGGAACTACATGATCTAATTCCCCCATCCCCGTACCACCATCGGACTTCTAGACGCACTGCGGGATTTCATCCTTTTGTTGTGAACATCCCGCAAACCCGAACGAAGCGTCGGGTTCGTCTTTCATTCTTCGTACAGCAAAGGGCTGGAATAGTTTGCCCGCGTCTGTCTTTCCTTCCGATTACAATGTGGGTATTTTCAAGAGTAGAGTGAATAGGCATTTGCTAAGCTAGTGCGCCTTACCATCCAGGACTGCATTTCCAAATGGAAATCGTAGTCAAACACTTGTCTAAAATTAAAAAAAAAAATTATGACCCGACTGAGTATATAGACGTAACATTTTTTCCCAGGAGATATACATCCTGGACACTCCTTGTTCGGGAGTATACGTGTGGCTCGGCAAGGAATTGGACACAGACGTGAAGAAGAACTACAATGATATTGTACAGCAATATTTAGATATGAAGGGATATCCTGCGTGGGTAAGTGATGTGATTTACTTTTGTCTTTACGATCGACTTTCCTTCTGGAACTGCGAAGACATGTATTCCTTGTATTTTCAACTGACTTCAAAAGAGGTTCTCAATTCGTGTGAACTATTTATACACGTATTATATTTATTGTACTCTTATTGTCTGTTGTTTGTATAAATTCCATGTAAATGTATTGTTGGGCGCGCACGACTTTGGGTAGTTCTAGGCACCGCTGAAAATCAGCGTTGTCGCATCCATGCGACGGTATTTGCTGAGACGGTGTCCAATATTAGCATCATATATTATGTACTATTTGTCCGTTTGTTTTCTTTAATTGTATTTTTTCTGTCTTTTTGCCAATAAAGAATATGTCTATGTTTATGTTTATTCGATTCTAATCTATATGGTTGCTTAGTGATTAATCGATAAAGTAATCGATATTCACTAAAAATTACGTAGTGCGTAGTAGATAGTCTACGGACAATGACAGAAGATACAGAAGAATTGATCTAAGTCTATCTATATATTATATTCTATATTGATCAAATTTGAAAACAAAAAGATTGTGCAGTTTCTCTGTTAAAGATAAGAATCACTTAGTTAATGGAATTGTTGATTTACCTTCCCATGCCACACGTAGATGTTCTCGGGTGTTTCTAGAACGAAAACGTCATCATCTTCTAGCACATCAGCTGTCTCCGGCACCTGAACTGTTCTCATGTCTACGCCCAGCTCTGTGCCTTCCACCTAGTTAATTTAAAAGAATTTTACACGACAACATTGAGTACCTATATAAATTTCTCAACGATGTCTGTATTTTTTATTTTTATTTTTTCTGTCTTTTTGATGATTCTTTTTTATTAAAACAGCTCGTCCTTCCCGTGTGGTACCATTTTGATTCATTTCTGACACTGGAATTCATGACAAAACAATAAGAAGTCTTCAATTATACAAGTATGTGCGCGACAAATGGACGTATAACTCGATATCTTTCTCCCACGCACTGTCAACTTGTGGAATCAACTGTCGCCAGCGGTGTTTCCGAACGTTTACGATTTAGGGACCTTCAAGAAACGAGCCTATTCCTATCTCAAAGGTCGGCAACGCACCTACAGCTCCTCTGGTGCTGCGGATGTTCATGGGCGACGGTGATCACTTAAAATCAGGTGAGCCGTATGCTCGTTTGCCACTTTTCAAATAAAAAAAATATCACACCGGCAAATTTTGTTGACATATTTTTTATTTCAAAGGTAGTTTTATGAGAGTTTGGTGGATTATTTGGAAGTCGTTTTTAATCTTTACTCCTAATTATACCTTTTATTATAGATTTTTGTATACTTCCTTTTTAGGTACATGTTACCAGGATAGCAGAAGGCAACGAGAGCTGCACTTTCAAGCAATACTTCCATGATTGGGACACTGTTGGAACTACGTCCGGCCGCAGTCTGGTTTCTGAATCAGGTATGTACCCATTCGTATGTTGGTTAGAGAGTGAGTGATTTTCATCTTAGGCGTATTATCTTTGTATAACGAATCTTTAAGGAAGAATTAAAACGTTAAAAGCCTACTGGTTTAGAGTGGAGTCTTCATCCGTAACTTGTGACTTTTTTCCGGACACTTTGAAAGCCTATCGCGCAGTGAGAAAGCTGGACGTGGACTTCTTGGCAGTACATGTGTTTGCAGTTTGGAGAGTGTGGAGGAATTACACTAGTTAATTCCCCATCCCCATTCTACCTTCGGACGTTTAGACATGCGCCGGGTCTTCACCCTTTCATGGTCGATGTTCCGCGCGTCCGAACTAAGCGAATTGAGTCATCGTTCATCGTGAATACAGCAAAGGAGTGGAACAAGTTTCCGGCGTCAGTCTTTCCGTCCAAGTACGATTTGGGAGCCTTCAGGAGTACAGTGAATAGGCACTTACTAAACTAACGCATACCATCTTTCGACTATATCACCACTTAACATCAGGTGGGATCGTGGTCAAGCACTAGTTACCCCATAAATAAATTGCTTATAGATGCTGGATACTTCTCTGGTGATGCTGAAGAATCCAGTGCCATAGCGAAGTACATTGGTAAGAGCGCGGCTGCTAGAGGATACATGCCAGATGCTGGCGATGGCGATTACACTGTCACACGGTAAGAGTAACTATTTTTAAACGACTTCAAAAACAGAGGAATGTTGCTAATAGCATTAACAAAAGCAAGGAGGATGAGGAGTTAACTCCTCCTCCTGAGACGGCGACCTTAACTATCTTCGGGCATGACCCCTGATATGGCTTGCGATGCCGAACTTGCTCTGAAATGCTCGGTTGCAAATAGCCCAATATAGCTGACCGGTGACATTGTAGGTATAGCAGGACTTGGGGCGAGATTTCCTTTCGTGGCATGCAATGAATTAATGGAGAGTGACAATATTAAATTATAACTAAAAAAAACAACACAAAAAGTAAAATTAACCTAAATTTTAAAATTAAAATTAACTAACCAAAAAAAAAAAAATGTATAAACAATCCCATGTATGTATAAACAATCCCATGTATGTATAAACAATCCCATGTATGTATAAACAATCCCATGTATGTATAAACAATCCCATGTATGTATAAACAATCCCATGTATGTATAAACAATCCCATGTATGTATAAACAATCCCATGTATGTATAAACAATCCCATGTATGTATAAACAATCTCTAATCTACAAATAGTTTTTATGTTTTTTACCTTATAACTTTCGACTGGATGAACCGATTTTGATGATTCTTTTTCTATTTCAAAGCTAGAGCTTCCCGTTTGGTCCAATTCTGACAATGGGATCCATAAGAAAACCATACAAGTCATAAATTTGTATCAAGTGTGTGCGCGATAAATGGACGAATAATTCAATATCACGTCTACTAGACTAGACTGCTAGACCTCACATTCCTCTATAAAGTTGCAAATGGCATTTTTGTCACCCCAGAGCTTCTCTCCGCCGTAGCTTTTACTGTACCGTCGCGGTTACCTAGACCTTCACGATACCAATTGTTGAGAAGCAGTTTATTCAGATCGAACCTAGATAAGAATGCGCCCTTAAATAGAATTAGTATAGAATTCAACTGTTTTTCAAAAACGGACGATATCGACCTCTTTTTTCCTAGTATTAGTATGTATAAACAATCCCATGTATGTATAAACAATCCCATGTATGTATAAACAATCCCATGTATGTATAAACAATCCCATGTATGTATAAACAATCCCATGTATGTATAAACAATCCCATGTATGTATAAACAATCTCTAATCTACAAATAGTTTTTTTTATGACAAACTACACAGAATGGCCAGAGAAGCTGGCCTTGACTGCTTCACCGGATTGAGAGGTGGCATAGCTCTTAGGTCGCTTAGCCTGAACCTCTATTGCTAGTAACTCGACACAAGGGTCCCCGGTGAGCGTTAACCTCGGCGGACGGTTACTATGTTACGCGTAAGCATGCCGATCCGAGGGCCTTCCGAGAGGGCTGAACCACGACTCGGTCGGTTGCTATTTCACGGATAATCGAAATGCTCGGTTGCAAATAGCCCAATATAGCTGACTGACATTGTAGGTATAGCAGGACTTGGGGCGAGTTTTCCTTTCGTGACATGCAATGAATTAATGGAGAGTGACAATATTAAATTATAACTAAAAAAAAAACAACGTTTATAGCTAGTTATCTTTAAATAAACAGGGGTAACACCGCAGGGCGTATATAGTTGTAAATTTATTAGTAGCGTTTAATGTTTGAACTGTCTACTGGACTCGTAACTGAACGTTTGTGTGTATCTATGTTTATGATTTTTGTTTTTTCTCATAATATATACTTATCATTTTTTTTTTTGTTAACGGAGAGGATTCAAAGAGATACGGGTTTTGAACCACTAAAACCTCCCCGTTGGTCCTAGGTGCATGGTGAAGGGCTCCGGGATCTCCAGAGAAAGGCACCGGAGCCCCTCTGCACTGTGCTCAAGGAGAGCACGTCCCGGGGGGTGGAAGGTTACTCCCTGCCCCTCTGTGCCCTCGCAGTGCAAGGCTACACGTGCTAGCCGATATCGCCTTCTTCCCGGGTCCACCTTGGCGGACGACAAAGGCCCAGCCTTGTCGCCCAGTGAACCCGACGCCCCTTTTCGTTGCCTTCTACGACAGGCAGGGAATACTAGTCTTATTCTTGAGAGCCCAGAACTACAGGGCTTAATAAATACTTTTCCTAATTTTATCCTACCAGGGTGAGAAAGCAGATCCAGCCGATAAGAGTGCAGGTAAAGAGATGGCCTCGCAAATCGACCAAGATGAGGATGCCAACGTCACGGTGGTGAAAGTTCCACAAGGGAAGGAGCCCAAGCATTTCTTAAGCATATTTAAAGGTGAGGTTTGTTTCTAGCACAAACAAAGTGTTGGTAAATCATTGCCCAGTCAACTGTGTCTATTACACTACTGTGACGACGACACAGGAAGACTGGTGACATACATACAGTAAAACAAACTATAATAATAGAGTACAACTTAAAAATGGCCATGAGAAACATGGACGTAGCGGTCGCGGAGAATATAACAATGCAACAAGGCGTCTACGACGCGTGAACCAGACCATTCTCCAACACCATCTTCAAAAATCAGGCATTAAAAAAAATTGTAGTAACTGTAGAGGTAGGACTCTAATTAACAAAACATATTAAACTATTAAAGTACATGAGAAAAGAGCACGGACATTAGTCTGTGGTTACGCTTTTTTTTTTAAATCATTGCCCAGTCAACTGTGTCTATTACACTACTGTGACAACGACACAGGAAGACTGGTGACATACATACAGTAAATATACATATAATAATAGAGTACAACTTAAAATGGCCATGAGAAACATGGACGTAGCGGTCGCGGAGATATAACAATGCAACAAGGCGTCTACGACGCGTGAACCAGACCATTCTCCAACACCATCTTCAAAAATCAGGCATTAAAAAAAATTGTAGTAACTGTAGAGGTAGGACTCTAATTAACAAAACATATTAAACTATTAAAGTACATGAGAAAGAGCACGGACATTAGTCTGTGGTTACGCTTTTTAAATCATTGCCCAGTCAACTGTGTCTATTACACTACTGTGACAACGACACAGGAAGACTGGTGACATACATACAGTAAATATACATATAATAATAGAGTACAACTTAAAATGGCCATGAGAAACATGGACGTAGCGGTCGCGGAGATATAACAATGCAACAAGGCGTCTACGACGCGTGAACCAGACCATTCTCCAACACCATCTTCAAAAATCAGGCATTAAAAAAAATTGTAGTAACTGTAGAGGTAGGACTCTAATTAACAAAACATATTAAACTATTAAAGTACATGAGAAAAGAGCACGGACATTAGTCTGTGGTTACGCTTTTTAAATCATTGCCCAGTCAACTGTGTCTATTACACTACTGTGACAACGACACAGGAAGACTGGTGACATACATACAGTAAATATACATATAATAATAGAGTACAACTTAAAATGGCCATGAGAAACATGGACGTAGCGGTCGCGGAGATATAACAATGCAACAAGGCGTCTACGACGCGTGAACCAGACCATTCTCCAACACCATCTTCAAAAATCAGGCATTAAAAAAAATTGTAGTAACTGTAGAGGTAGGACTCTAATTAACAAAACATATTAAACTATTAAAGTACATGAGAAAGAGCACGGACATTAGTCTGTGGTTACGCTTTTTAAATCATTGCCCAGTCAACTGTGTCTATTACACTACTGTGACAACGACACAGGAAGACTGGTGACATACATACAGTAAATATACATATAATAATAGAGTACAACTTAAAATGGCCATGAGAAACATGGACGTAGCGTTCGCGGAGATATAACAATGCAACAAGGCGTCTACGACGCGTGGACCAGTCCATTCTCCAACACCATCTTCAAAAATCAGGCATTAAAAAAGCCACCGGGGAGGTTTTAGTGGGTAAAACCCCACATAACCGCCGCCTTTCCCCAGAAGGCGGGGTATCTTTTTAAAGATTTCCTCCCCGTTAACAAAAAGTATATGGTTCACGTCAATAGTCGAATGGTGGATTCAGACCTACGACCTTACGATTCGCAGACTGTATCCTAAACCATTAGGCTATTTTCGATTCAAATTTATCGCATAGCATGAATGGTATGGCAGGTAATGCATAAATAGCGGAATTTTTACCATACATCCGAGTATAAACAAAACATACAAATATATGTAGGAGCCGATGGTGGATTCAGACCTACGACCTTACGATTCGCAGACTGTATCCTAAACCATTAGGCTATTGACGCTTCTAAATCTTCTTTATGCCACTATTGTGAAAATTTATTAGTAGCGTTTAATGTTTGAACTGTCTACTGAACTCTGACTGAACTGAACGTTTGTGTGTATCTATGTTTATGATTTTTGTTTCTTCTTATCATTTTTTTTGTTAACGGGGAGGATTCAAAGAGATACGGGTTTTGAACCACTAAAACCTCCCCGTTGGTCCTAGGTGCATGGTGAAGGGCTCCGGGATCTCCAGAGAAAGGCACCGGAGCCCCTCTGCACTGTGCTCAAGGAGAGCACGTCCCGGGGGGTGGAAGGTTACTCCCTGCCCCTCTGTGCCCTCGCAGTGCAAGGCTACACGTGCTAGCCGATATCGCCTTCTTCCCGGGTCCACCTTGGCGGACGACAAAGGCCCAGCCTTGTCGCCCAGGGAACCCGACGCCCCTTTTAGTCGCCTTCTACGACAGGCAGGGGATACCGTAGTCTTATTCTTGAGAGCCTAGAACTACAAGGCTGAATAAATAATTTTCCTAATTTATTCCTACCAGGGTGAGAAAGCAGATCCAGCCGACAAGAGTGCAGGTAAAGAGATGGCCTCGCAAATCGACCAAGATGAGGATGCCAACGTCACGGTGGTGAAAGTTCCACAAGGGAAGGAGCCCAAGCATTTCTTGAGCATATTTAAGGGTGAGGTTTGTTTCTAGCACAAACAGTGTTGGTAAATCATTGTCCAGTCAACTGTGTCTATTACACTACTGTGACGACGACACAGGAAGACTGGTGACATACATACAGTAAATATACATACAATAATAGAGTACAACTTAAAAATGGCCATGAGAAACATGGACGTACCGTTCGCGGAGATATAACAATGCAACAAGGCGTCTACGACGCGTGAACCAGACCATTCTCCAACACCATCTTCAAAAATCAGGCATTAAAAAAAACTGTAGTAACTGTAGAGGTAGGACTCTAATTAACAAAACATATTAAACTATTAAAGTACATGAGAAAAGAGCACGGACATTAGTCTGTGGTTACGCTTTTTAAATCATTGCCCAGTCAACTGTGTCTATTACACTACTGTGACAACGACACAGGAAGACTGGTGACATACATACAGTAAATATACATATAATAATAGAGTACAACTTAAAATGGCCATGAGAAACATGGACGTAGCGTTCGCGGAGATATAACAATGCAACAAGGCGTCTACGACGCGTGGACCAGTCCATTCTCAACACCATCTTCAAAAATCAGGCATTAAAAAAATTGTAGTAACTGTAGAGGTAGGACTCTAATTAACAAAACATATTAAACTATTAAAATTACATGAGAAAGAGCACGGACATTAGTCTGTGGTTACGCTTTTTAAATCATTGCCCAGTCAACTGTGTCTATTACACTACTGTGACAACGACACAGGAAGACTGGTGACATACATACAGTAAATATACATATAATAATAGAGTACAACTTAAAATGGCCATGAGAAACATGGACGTAGCGTTCGCGGAGATATAACAATGCAACAAGGCGTCTACGACGCGTGAACCAGACCATTCTCCAACACCATCTTCAAAAATCAGGCATTAAAAAAAATTGTAGTAACTGTAGAGGTAGGACTCTAATTAACAAAACATATTAAACTATTAAAGTACATGAGAAAGAGCACGGACATTAGTCTGTGGTTACGCTTTTTAAATCATTGCCCAGTCAACTGTGTCTATTACACTACTGTGACAACGACACAGGAAGACTGGTGACATACATACAGTAAATATACATATAATAATAGAGTACAACTTAAAATGGCCATGAGAAACATGGACGTAGCGTTCGCGGAGATATAACAATGCAACAAGGCGTCTACGACGCGTGGACCAGTCCATTCTCAACACCATCTTCAAAAATCAGGCATTAAAAAAATTGTAGTAACTGTAGAGGTAGGACTCTAATTAACAAAACATATTAAACTATTAAAATTACATGAGAAAGAGCACGGACATTAGTCTGTGGTTACGCTTTTTAAATCATTGCCCTAAGTAAACAGTAATCGAACGAATGCTGCCTTGAATTTTTTCTTTTTTTTTAAATCATTGCCCAGTCAACTGTGTCTATTACACTACTGTGACAACGACACAGGAAGACTGGTGACATACATACAGTAAATATACATATAATAATAGAGTACAACTTAAAATGGCCATGAGAAACATGGACGTAGCGTTCGCGGAGATATAACAATGCAACAAGGCGTCTACGACGCGTGGACCAGTCCATTCTCCAACACCATCTTCAAAAATCAGGCAAGAATGAAATATCTATAGAAAAACAACGTTTATAGCTATTTATCTTTAAATAAACACGGGTAACACCGCAGGGCGCATATAGTTGTAAATTTTATTAGTTTTAGCCGGATCAACAGCGAAATACTTTCTTTTATACTTTCCAAGCAAGTGCTTGACTACGATCCAACCTGATGTTAAGTGGACGCAGTCCTGGATGGTAAGGCGCACTAGCTTAGTAAATGCCTGTTCACTCTACTCTTGAAAATACCCACATTGTAATAGGAGGGAAAGATCGCGGGCAAACTATTCCAGTCCTTTGCTGTACGAAGAATGAAAGAGGAAGCAAAATCATTTTATACTAGTAGCGTACCCAGCCCACTTCGCCGGGCTTTCGATTTCGCTTTATGTTATTGAAACAATAAACTTACATCATTAAATATTTAATTTAACTCTCACAATATATTAAATTATTCATTTCTCTCCCTATTCATTCTCTTCTCGAGCGGGTGAAGATCATTACCTACTCCCATGTACATATCAGTAAATACAATATCATTAATACAAAAACATATCGGGCTCAAGTTAATGTCAGAAATAAAAGTACGCTTGTTTGACAGTTCAAAGAGGAGTGCTCCGATCGTCACCAAACGATTACAGGATTACTCGCCAGGTCAATCTGGAGATTCCCTGAAAGTTTCATTGAAATCGGTCCAACCGTTTCGGAGCGTATACAGATCATACACACACACACACTCGCTGTTATACGTATAGATTTATAATATGTAAAACCTCCTTACAGGAAACCTTGTTATGATGTACGGCAGTAAGGAGGATGAATATAAAGCTGAAAATTATAAGAAATCATATGATGAAGACGGCGTGAGGCTATTCAGGGTGAGCTTTAATAAAGGATTTACTAAAGGATGACCTCGACATTGAACGAGAGCGGAGGGCGCTGTCGGTAAGAGCCAACATGCTGGATCGCAGATTTGCACGCTGTTCTCTAAATGTTAAGCTCACACTCTTCCGAGCCTACTGTACAACTTTCTACACGTGCAGTCTGTGAGCGAAGTATACTCAAAGATCGTACAGCGCTCTCCGTGTTCAATATAACAACGCGTTCAGGGTTCTGTTGGGGTTGCCCCGTTTCTGTAGTGCATCGGGGATGTTCGCGGATGCACAGATGGCATGCTTTTTTGCGACCATGCGCAAGAGGTGTGCATCTCTGGTGCGCAGGGTGAGGACCATCTCCAACAGCATCCTGAGCATGATTGCTCAAAGGCTTGACTATGTAAACAGATGCTGCGCCGTCTCACATGGGGTAAGGTATTCATAAGCATAGTCAAGCCGTTCGTATAATATTATATTATATTTTTTATATTATTATTATAATCAAATAATTATAATAATAATTTTATATTATAATCTTATAATTTTTTTTTTGTCAGAAAATATTACTAACATTCTTGTTAACCATTCCCAACTAAACTTAAGCTTGTGCTAGGATATGGTAAATCGTGAAGGGTTCCACATTTTTTTTTTCAGCCCTGTAGTTCTGGGCTCTCAAGAATAAGATTACGGTATCCCCTGCCTGTCGTAGAAGGCGACTAAATGGGGCCTCGGATTCACTGTGCGACAAGGGGACCTTTGTCGTCCGCTAAGTTGGACCCGGGAAGAAGGCGACATCGGCTGGCCAGTGTAGCCTTGCACTGCGAGGGCCCCCCGGGACGTGCTCTCCTTGAGCACAGTGCAGAGGGGCTCCGGAGCGTTCCCCTCGTCATGCACCGAGGAAAGGGCCACCGGGGAGGTTTTAGTGGGTAAAAACCCCACATAACCGAGGCCTTCCCCCCAGAAGGCGGGGTATCTTTTTGAAGATTTCCTCCCCGTTAACAAAAAAAAGGATATGGTTCACGTCAATAGTCGAATGGTGGATTCGAACCTACGACCTTACGATTCGCAGACTGTATCCTAAACCATTAGGCTATTTACGCTTCAAATTTATCGCATAGCATGAATGGTATGGCAGGTAATGCATAAATAGCGGAATTTTTTACCATACATCCGAGTATAAACAAAAACATACAAATATATGTAGGAGCCGATGGTGGATTCGAACCCACGACCTCACGATTCGCAGACCGTACCCTAAACCATTAGGCTATTGACGCTTCTAAATCTTCTTTATGCCACTATTGTGAAAATTTATTAGTTTTAGCCGGATCAACAGCGAAATACTTTCTTTTTATACTTTCCAAACAAGTGCTAGACTACGATCCAACCTGATGTTAAGTGGACGCAGTCCTGGATGGTAAGGCGCACTAGCTTAGTAAATGCCTGTTCACTCTACTCTTGAAAATACCCACATTGTAATAGGAGGGAAAGATCGCGGGCAAACTATTCCAGTCCTTTGCTGTACGAAGAATGAAAGAGGAAGCAAAATTATTTTATACTAGTAGCGTACCCAGCCCACTTCGCCGGGCAAGATTTCGCTTTATATTATTGAAACAATAAACTTACATCATTAAATATTTAATTTAACTCTCACAATATATTAAATTATTCATTTCTCTCCGTATTCCTTCTCTTCTCGAGCGGGTGAAGATCATTACCTACACCCATGTACATGCAATATACTCCATTGTACTTCAATATGGTTCATAATGACATAAATATACACAACGGATGTGTCAATACAAATTTGTGTTATAAAACAATAGAATATCATCATAGTGAATGAAAGTTGTATTTGACACTTGAAAAAGAGGAGTGCTCCGATCGTCACCAAACGTTTACAGGATTACTCGCCAAGTCAATCGGAAGATTCCCTGAAAGTTTCATTGAAATCGGTCCAACCGTTTCGGAGCCTATACAGATCAAACACACACACATTCGCTGTTATACGTATAGATTTATAATATGTAAAACCTCCTTACAGGAAACCTTGTTATGTTGTACGGCAGTAAGGAGGATGAATATAAAGCTGAAAATTATAAGAAATCATATGATGAAGACGGCGTGAGGCTATTCAGGGTGAGCTTTAATAAAGGATTTACTAAAGGATGACCTCGACATTGAACGAGAGCGGAGGGCGCTGTCGGTAAGAGCCAACATGCTGGCCCGCAGATTTGCACGCTATTCTCTAAATGTTAAGCTCACACTCTTCCGAGCCTACTGTACAACTTTCTACACGTGCAGTCTGTGGGCGAAGTATACTCAAATATCGTACATCGCTCTCAGTGTTCAATATAACAACGCGTTCAGGGTTCTGTTGGGGTTGCCCCGTTTTTGTAGTGAATCGGGGATGTTCGCGGATGCACAGATGGCATGCTTCTTTGCGACAATGCGCAAGAGGAGTGCATCTCTGGTGCGCAGGGTGCGGACCAGCTCAACAGCATCCTGAGCATGATTGCTCAAAGGCTTGACTATGTTTATGTAAACAGATGCTGCGCCGTCTCACATGGGGTAAGGTATTCATAAGCATAGTCAAGCCGTTAGTATAATATTATATTATATTTTTTATATTATTATTATAATCAAATAATTATAATAATAATTTTATATTATAATCTTATAATTTAGTCTAAGGTTGTTATTTAAAATAATGATGAGTCTTAGTTACTTATTTGAATAAATGAATTTATTATTAATAGTACCCACCACTAGAACGGCAAGTAAATATTAAAATTTGAAATTTCATAATGTGTAAATTTAAATTATCAACACCAATGCGGTTTTCGCAGGTGTTGAAACTCTCTACAGTCCATGGCGGAGTGGGGCGTCGATCTCGCGGTGATGGCGGAGCCGTACTTCGTCCCCTCCCTTCCTCATTGGGTGGGGGATCTGGACGGCTCCGTTGCCATCACCGTGAGGCCTGGAGTAGGCCCGCCCCTCGTCCCCAAAGCGAGGGGCCACGGGTACGTGGCGGCGGTTCGGGGAGAGGTGGCTCTGGTCGGAGTCTACTTCTCTCCGAACCGCGACCTGCCGGCCCTTGAGCGATTTCTCGACGCTCTCGGGCCGGTGGTGGGGCAGCTAGCGCCCCTCCAGGTGTTCGTGCTGGGGGACTTCAATGCCAAGTCCACGGCAGGGCAACCCCGCACGAACCCGAAAGGAGGAGGTGGAGAGTGGGCGCTAGCTGCCGGGCTGTCCCTTCTTAATGTTGGGACAGCCCACACATGCGTGCGGCGGTCGGGAGGTTCAGTGGTGGACCTGTCGTTCGCCACTCCGGCAAATCGCACGGCAAGTGGAGGTTGGAGAGTTGAGTCGGAGGTGGAGACACTTTCGGACCACAAATATATAAGGTTCGAGGTGTCTCCAGCCTCCGGACGTCCAGCGTCGAATTCCTGGGGTCGAAGCCGGTTCCCGCGTTAGGCGCTCACAAAGCTCAACCGGGAACTGGCGTAGAGGCGGCCATTGTCGGCCGCTGGGGCCTCCGCCAACAGAAGACGGGGGTGGACGATGCGGCTGGCCGCTTCTGCGACGTTTTACACAACGTCTGCAGAGCGGCCATGCCCCGCGTTAGCGTCCCCCCAGGGCGGGCGGTCTTCTGGTGGTCGACAGAGATTGCCGACCTCCGCGTCGCCTGCAACGGGGCCCGTAGGGCGTACACCCGAAGCAGGCGGCGCCGACCCCAGGATGTGGAGAGAGATGGTCGGCTGTACAGGGTCTACGTGGAGAAAAGAAGATCCTGCAGCTGGCCATCTGCCGAGCCAAGGAGACTGCCTGGCTGGAGATGGTGAAGGGTCTCGAGAGAGACCCTTGGGGCCGACCGTATAAAGGGTGCGGGAGAAATTCCGCACCCGGTCAACCCCTCTCACCGGAGTGCTCCAGCCAGAGCTCCTGGGGAGGATAGTCGGGGAACTCTTCCCCGACGCCCCTGCAGGTTTCCTCCCCAGGATGGCTCGGCAGACGCCGGAAGTCGAAGACGTCCCGCCACCACCCGTCACGGATACCGAAATGGAGGCAGTTCTGACCTGCCTCCAGAGTAGGCGGAGGCACCGGGTCGGACGGGGTGCACGGAAAGGTTCTGGCCCTTTCCCTCGTGCACCTCGGTCAGGCCCTTAGGGAGCTGTTCGACCGCTGTCTGCGGTCGGGGCAGTTCCCGAGGGCCTGGAAAGAGGTCGGCTGTGCCTTCTCCGGCATATGGAGGAAGGTCCGGGCCGAAACTCTATGAGTTTCAATTCGGGTTCAGGCCCGCCGGTCGACCGTCGACGCCCTCCGACGCCTGCGGGCGGTGACGGAAGAGGCGGGGCGTCAGGAGAGGTAGTGTTGGCGGTGTCACTGGACATCGCCAATGCCTTCAACAGCCTCCCTCATGCGGTGATACAGGCGGCACTCGTATATTTCGGAGTGCCCCTGTATCTCAGGAGCTGTTGGGCGCCTACCTCTCCCAGAGGAGGGTGGCATTCGAGGACCGGAGGTCAGTCAGGTGGAGGAAAGCCGAGCGCGGTGTCCCACAAGGATCGGTGTTGGGGCCGATTCTGTGGGACATCGGCTACGACTGGAGTCCTGCGGAGCCGTCTCCTCCCGGGATGGGTGTCATCTGCTATGCAGATGACACCCTCGCTATTCCCGGGGAAAGGCGTATAAGGAGGCGGCGCGGCTGGCCGAGGTCGGAGTGGGCCTCGTGGTCAGCCGCATAGAGAGGTTAGGGCTTCGGGTAAAACTGGAGAAGACCGAAGCCCTCCTCTTCCGCAGGACCGGGCGTAAAGGACCCCTCCGGGTGCCACCCTCCTCATTGGAGGTGAAAGAGTGAGGTGAGTTCCCAGATGAAGTACCTGGGACTCACCCTCGATGGAAGAGATGGACCTTCGGACCCCACTTCGAACAGTTGGGGCCGAAGGTCCTGAGGACGGCAGCCGCGCTGGGAAGTCTCCTCCCGAACCTCGGAGGACCCAGCGCGGTGTGCAGGAGGCTGTACTCTGGGGTCTGTCGGAGTATGGCCACGTACGGTGCCCCATCTGGGCGGGTGACCTGTCTCGCGGCAATCGCGCACAGCTGCGCAGGGCGCAGCGGATTGCCGCGATCAGGGTCATCCGGGGGTACCGTACGGTCTCGTGAGCAGCAGCTACTGCGCTTGCCGGCGATCCGCCGTGGGAGCTCGTGGCGGGGGTTCTGGCCGAGGTGTCCGACTATGTCTCGGATAGGAGGGCCCTCGGAGAGAACCCTCTGCCAGAAGAGGTCCAGCGGATCCGTCGGTTAGGTGAGGTAGCACTATGCCGGAGGTGGGAGGAGGACCTGGCGCATCACCCGTACGGTTTACGTACAACGGGTGCTCTGCGCCCGGTCCTGGAGCGTTGGATGCGCAGAAAGCGCAAACCTCTCACCTTCCGTCTGACGCAGGTGTTCACGGGGCATGGCTGCTTCGGGGACTACCTGTGTCGGACGGCCCGACAGGCTGATGAGCGGTGCCATGATTGTGGCGCTGCGGTGGACTCTGCCAGCACACCCTGGAGGTGTGCCCGAGATGGGCAGCGCAGCGTTGCGACTTGGCATCCGCCATCGGTGGAGTAGACCTGTCGCTTCCGAGCCTCGCACTTGCGATGGTACGGAGCGACAGGTCTTGATCGGCAGTCGCCTCCTTCTGCGAGACAGTCATGTCCCAGAAGGAGGCCGACGAGCGGGTCAGGGAGGGGAGCCGTGGGGCTCCCTCCCTCCGCAGGCGACGAGTCGGGGTGCGCAGGAGGCGTTTCAAACGCCTCCTCTCGCTACCCGGCAATCAGCGGGGCCAGGATGGGAACCTGGCCCCAGCATGCTTCGGCGTCGTCGGGACTTCTCTGAGTGCCGGAGGAGTCCCCGAGGTGAAGTCCGGTCTTGCCGAGACCGGCCGGTCGTTAGGGTGTCCTGTCGCCGACAGATCCGGGGCACCCGCTCATAACGGCTGATGGCATTCGCGGTAGGTTTAGTGGGTATGGGCTGCCCAGGCCGAGTCCCACACATCCCTCCGGGCCCACCCAGGGTACCGGAGGATGGTTAATAACTCGATTCCCCGCGTTAACAAAAAAAAAAAAAGGTGTTGACACTCCGAGCAACAGTTAACCGATGGGTTAACCATATACATGTTTATATGGTTAACCCATCGGAGTTGATTTTTTTCCCTTGCAAGAAGTTATCCAAATTTAGAAAAAAAATGATAATCTATTGGAGCAAGGTCCGGGCAGTATGGTAACTGTCTTTTGTGCACTGTGTCTAACGGTCTAACGTTGTCCTAAAGCAGCAGTGGTCTACGGCAAAACGCCAATTTCATATGTAAGGTCAGAAACATTGTCGAGAAATTTATTAGAACTACTCAATGTAGAAATATTGTGTAAAATTCTTTTAAATTAACTAGGTGGAAGGCACAGAGCTGGGCGTAGACATGAGAACAGTTCAGGTGCCGGAGACAGCTGATGTGCTAGAAGATGATGACGTTTTCGTTCTAGAAACACCCGGGAACATCTACGTGTGGCATGGGAAGGTAAATCAACAATTCCATTAACTAAGTGATTCTTAGCTTTTACATAGTAACTGCACAATCTTTTTGTTTTCAAATTTGATCAATATAGAATATAATATATAGATAGACTTAGATCAATCTGTATCTTCTGTCATTGTCCGTGTAGACTATCTACTACGCACTACGTAATTTTTTAAAGTGAATATCGATTACTTTATCGATTAATCACTAAGCAACCATATAGATTAGATTCGAATAAAGATAAACATAGACATATTCTTTATTGGCACAAAATAAACAAATCTAAAAGACAAAAAAAATACAATTAAATACAAGAACGAAACAGAATGAACAAATACATAAGATATGATGCTAATATTGGACACCGTCTCAGCATATGACGTCGCAAGGATGCGACAGCGCTGATTTTCAGCGGTGCACAGGACTACCCAAAGTCGTGCGCGCGCAGTACTACATTTACATGGAATTTATACAGACAACAGACAATAAGAGTACAATAAATATGATACATGAATAAACATTTATGAGATTAATATATATTATATACAATAAAACATCATGAACAAATTTTCATAAATAAATATATTATTAAATTAATTAAACGTATAAAGTTTTTATTATATAATGAAATATTAATAATATTGGAAACAACAAGCCACCGAAATGACGGGGATATTGTCTTTTTGTAACTTTAACATCGGGTGTTTTAATAAACATTTATTCGATACAAAAACATAGAAACAACAGGTAAAACAAGACAAAAAACATCATAAAGTTAATAAAATTGTGAAAAATTAAAACAAAGAGCAAAATAGAAATTGTGCCGAAAAGGGGTTGGCTGAGCATGTGCTGTGCTCACACATGTAGCACAGCGCTGATTTTCGGGCGGACATGATTTGGTTGTGTATTAATATGGTTTTTAAAAATAACCGCAGCTATACATATAAACAATTTACATAATAAATAACATAATTGTATTGTTCATATACGATTTGTTGTAATTGATGTTGGCGTGGTTACGTTGAGATTCAGGAAGTATTTCAAATTGTTTTTGAATATAGGTAATATTTTAGACGTCCTAATAGGCGGGGGGATGTTATTCCAACATTTTGACGCCGCATATCGAAAACTAGCACGGAATGCAGTCGACTTGTGGGTTTGTATACTAACTGGTGCGAGCGCTGCCGGTTGTTATAGCGGGTTATCTCCGAAACCATAGTGAGCGTTTTGCACAAGTAAGAAGGCGTTTGAAAGTTAACAACACACGTACTTTGTTGCTAACTTAATGTAAACAAATAATTTTCTTGGACTAACGTCAAACCAACTTATTGAATTACTATTGCTTAACAACGCCATCTACTTAACTAATAATGGGGTATACGCGGATAAAAAAATATTTTCGAAAATAATTTTCAAGGTAGATCGATTAATCGACCCCAAAAATCGCTGCATACAATTTCGTGAAAATTGTTGTAGCCGTTTATGAGATTCAGATTACATATATGACAACGTAGATATAGCCGTGAGCAAAAATAAAGGGTCGGTTAAGAAAGTTTGAATATCTCGGAAAACAAAGACGCTAGCTAACTGAAATAAATTGGGCAAAGGAAAAAGATATCTTCATTGTAAAATGCTCACAGGAGTCCCACCTTAAAGAACAAGAGGCAGCCGCGAACTTCGTCCAGCAGATCCTCGGAGATGAGAAGGAGATGATAGTGCTCGAGCAGGGAGATGAATCCGACGACTTTTGGGAACATTTAGGTAACATGTTTGGAATATTATTTCCGATGCGCTCCGCGGTATAAACCGCAATTAAAAATTATTTATTTTAATTTTTCTAATGTAAAACAAGTATATTAACGAGTAAAAACAAAAATCAAATTGAAAACAAACTATAAACTAGAGATGAAACGGATAGTAGTGTGACCGGATACCGGATATTCGGCAAGCTACTAGGCCGGAAGCGCCGGATATCCGGCTGCCGGATATTCGGCCCTTTATTGCGTTGACGCGATCAGTTTGATTTGAATATTGGCGCGATAAACGAGATCGGATATATTCAGGCGCATTCGGATCGCACGTAAGCGGAGTCGCCTCTTACCAACAAATGCGGAAAATTTGGTATTTATTCACTACAATTTGCCGCTTGTTAATTTTGAGTATTAAACTAATAATTAATAAAACAAACATTTTGATGTGCGATTATAAAAATTAAAATAAACGGTGTCCATAACCTATTGGAGTATGATTGATTTGCCTTGAGTAAAATAATGAGATTTTTTAAAATTATACTATCCGGTATCCGGCCGGATAGTGAAAACAAGGCCGGATAGGCCGGATACCGGATAGTTACCGGATATCCGTTTCATCTCTACTATAAACGCTATTATAGATAAAAGTGAAATGGTTTTCCTTCGGGAACACTCGGACCTTTATCGGAATACTATAACCCGAACTGTCAATGAATGATCGTATTACATTTAAAATGTCACTCATTAGTGACATTTTCATATACGATAATATGGAGCTATTTGACCACGATAAATACGTACTTTTCGAAAAATTACGAAGTAAAATCTTTTCTCACTACATCTATACGCGCCGGACGCCTTTTTTGTATTTCTGAATTATCGTTGTAATAATACGAAATCAAAATTCATCATCATTCTCATTTCCAATAAAATATGAATCATCGCAATCCTATGGCGCTTCATCTTTGGCATACGCAAGTACGACCATATTTCTTTCTTTCGCTCTCAGCTTAAGTGGCTTCCAATGTCTCAACGACGATCCTTCAGAACACTTTGTACATTATATTCTATTTTACGTGATCCATTTGCACCTGAATACTTGAAATGTAAATTTCAGTATCAGGGTGATTCACGACCGTTATCTTCGTTCTACTGATAGTAATTTTCTCCATATTTCTTCCTGTCACACTGATTTTATGTATAAATCCTTTACCTTTACCGCAATAAGACTTTGGAATGCGCTGCCAACAAATATACGTACAGCTGGAACTAAATCTACTTTCAAACATTTACTTTGGAAGCTTTACCTAAGCAAGGAATAGTTTGTCAATTGCTGTCCCTATCCATCTATAATTCTATATATATGTATTTATATATGTATCTATTTATTATTATATATAATTATTATGTTTATATGTTTAATTTATTTGTAAGTATGCATGTATTTATTATAGTTTTCTTTTATTTATTATTTTCTCAAATAGCTTGCACCCGTTACTTTGTCTCTTTACAACCCCAAGGTAGACTGGCAGAGAATGCCTACTGGCATTAAGTCCGCCTATTTGTTCCTTTATTTTTTGTATTGTGTGCAAATAAAGAATAAATAAATAAATAAATATTGGGTTACGCTTGTATTTGTCACGCACATACTTGATGCAAACACTTATATGGTTTTCTCATGGAACCCATTGTCAGAAATGAAAACTAAATTGGGCCACAAGCACCTGCTTTCAAATAAAAGAATTATTAAAATCGTTTCACCCAGTCCAAAGTTATGCCGTAACAAACATAAAAATTTCAACCGACTTCACAAGCCCTTTTGAAGTCGGTTGAAAAGCAGCCCAAGTTACTCCTCATTACAGCCACCTGACAGTGAAAGTTCCGTCAAAATCGTTCCAGAGATTAGCATACAAAACTGTATGAATTTTATTTTGGCATATGCACCGTATCATGGTAACAATTCAGAGCTAACAATGGAAGTCAACCCTGGCCTTTAGGCTTCAGTCTGGACACATTCCTCTTAATAATTTTGCCTACATGATGGGAAGGTGTCAACCCCAGCCCTGTAGTTCTGGGCTCTCAAGAATAAGACTACGGTATCCCTTGCCTGTCGTACAAGGCGACTAAAAGGGCCTCAGGTTCACTGGGTGACAAGGGTGGTGGCCTGAGTCGTCCACTAAACTGGACTCGGGAAAAAGGCGACATTGGCTGGCCCGTGTCGCTTTGCGCTGCGAGGGCACATGGGGAGGGTAACCTCCCCGGGACGTGCTCTCCTTGAGCACAGTGCAGAGGGGCTCCGGTGCGTTCCACTGGAGATCCCGGAGCCCCTCGTCATGCACTGAGGAAAGGGCCACATTAACACACATTAACAAAGAATGAAAAATAGACAAAACACAGTTAAAGTTACACGGACAAATAATACAAAACAGGTGATGCCAATATCGGACACCGTCTCAGCATATGCTGTCACAAGGATGCGACCGCGCTCATTTTTCAGCGGTGCCGGGACTACCTAAAGACGTGCGCGCGCAATACTACTTTTATATGGAATATTATTATACAGACAGTAAGAGTATAATATATATGATACATAAATAAAACAGTTATGAGATTAAAATATATTTTATACAATAAAATTATAGATAAATAGATGAAAAAAAAATCATAAATATTATTGAGTCAAAAATAAACTAAAATAAATAATATGATAATTAAACGTATAAAATTTATATTATATAATGAAATATTGAAAATATTGGAAACAACAAGCCACCGATGTCGCGGGGATATTATCTTTTTGTATCTTTAACATCAGGTGTTTTAATTTATTTTTAAATGCGTTTACAGATTTACTCTCTCTCTTATGGGCGGTGGCTATGACCCGAACTGTCATGAATGATCGTATTATATTTAAAATGTCACTCATTAGTGACATTTTCATATACATTAATATGGAGCTATTTGACCACGATAAATACGTACTTTTCCGAAAAAATACGAAAGAAAATCTTTTCTCACTACTTCTATACGCGCCGGACGCCTTTTTTGTATTTCTGAATTATCGTTGGAATAATACGAAATCAAAATTCATCATCATTCTCATTTCCAATAAAATATGAATCATCGCAATCCTATGGCGTGATATTGAGTTACGCTTGTATTTGTCACGCACTTGATGCAAACACTTATATGGTTTTCTCATGGAACCCATTGTCAGAAATGAACTAAATTGGACCACATGGGAAGCACCAGCTTTCAAATAAAAAAAGAATTATTTAAATCGTTTCACCCAGTCCAAAGTTATGCGGTAACAAACATATAAAAAATTTCAACCGACTTCATAAGCCCTTTTGAAGTCGGTTGAAAAAGCAGCCCAAGTTACTCCTCATTACAGCCACCTGACAGTGAAAGTTCCGTCAAAATCGTTCCAGAGACTAGCATACAAAAATTGTATAAATTCTATTTTGGCATATGCTCCGTATCATGGTAACAATTCAGAGCCAACAATGGAAGTCAACCTTGGCCTTCAGTCTTCGGTCCGGACACATTCCTCTTAATAGTTTTGCCTACATGATGGGAAAGGTGTCAACCCCCCAGCCCTGTAGTTCTGGGCTCTCAAGAATAAGACTACGGTATCCCCTGCCTGTCGTACAAGGCGACTAAAAGGGCCCTCGGGTTCACTGGGTGACAAGGGTGGTGGCCTGAGTCGTCCACCAAAGTGGACCTGTGCGCTGCGAGGGCACATGGGGGGAGGGAGTAACCTCCCCCCCGGGACGTGCTCTCCTTGAGCACAGTGCAGAAGGGCTCCGGTGCGTTCCACTGGAGATCCCGGAGCCCCTCGTCATGCACTGAGGAAAGGGCCACCGGGGAGGTTTTAGTGGGTAAGAACCCCACATAACCGCCGCCTTCCCCCCAGAAGGCGGGGTATCTTTGTGAAGATTTCCTCCCCGTCAACAAAAAAAGGTGTCAACCCCTAATTGTATGGAATGCGGGAAAGTTGAGGATGCTTAGCACATTATGGTCGAGTGATATTGTTTTATCGCATGTGGGGGTGTGTCATAGCATTCTTGCCTTTCCGCAGTCGGATCAGGCAAGAATGCTATACCACCTCGTCAGAGCCGGCCTGCAACGCAGGTAACTATAGTTATATTTAGGATTCTTGTTTTGCTGTGTATTTAATATTGTATTGTTTTGTTGTTATGTGAAAATTTATTGTAATTTTTATGCGGGTGATATTATCAATTTTGATCAAACCCTCTTTAAAAAAAAAAACACTGGTAGTCCGTGGGAGAACTAAACACCAACGTACACAATTCTATCTCCTACAGGCGGTGCACCGGAAGAGAAAGAAGACGCGGCGGGCTGGCGACTGACACTGAACAGACGGGTTACCACTCCATGGACCCTGACTGCCGTTACCGTCAGTGTTACGGGAAGATACGCTTCGAGGAGTTACCACCGCATTTCACACAACAGGTGAGGCTTCATACACCAACAAAGACAGGACGAGACAATAGGCAGACAATCCAATGATAGACTGCCAGACAGGAACATCGGTATCATGGAAAACCTCCGGGTATAGTCCGTGATTCGGACTCTCCTTGACAGCACGGGCCGTTCTGGGTCCCGTCCCAACGCAAAATAAAATAAAGGTGAGACTTAATACAAACCAGAAAGGAAAATAAAGTTTTCCTTGGTGACTGATCTACTCTTTGACTACTGGTCCCTCTGATAGCGGTCTGAGCTATTTTGATGTATAGTATAGTTGTATACGTTGTGTACGATGTGTTCGTACGTTGGGTTGTATATATATATATTTTTTTTTTTCGGGACCTTTACCCTTTTGGGCATGTCAGCCCCATCATACGCTAAACTACGCACACACACCTTGGTCGCATGAAGCGAGAAAGAAAGTCATCAATGTTGTATGGCCGTAGCCACCAGCTTCCTCGCTCCCTCTGAGTTCGGGTCAGACAGCAGCATTAAGAAGACACCCACATGTTGCTCCCTAAGTTTTAGACTATGTAATAATGACTTTCTTTCCGCTTCATGTTTGGCACATTCCCCCAATATGTGGTGCACATCGTCCACCACTTGGCAAATGTAGTTTTGTATATGTTGATAGTATATTCCAAGGTCTAATAGTAATAAAATAAGTATCGATCCCACTTGGTATCATAATATTTAAATCGGTTTTAAATTATGAAGTAAGAAACATTCAAATATTCGAATTACTAATCTTCTTTCGATGTCGGTTCATCATTGTACGCCTGTAATGTTCCCCTGCTGGAGATAGAGCTCTCCAACAGTATTCCACTGAGCACGATCTATCTAGGTCCAGCCCGCTGTCCTACGGTCTTCACTCTTGAACTCTTTTGACGCAACGGTAATCGGTTCCGCGGCAGACGTGGCCCATTGCCACTTTAATTTACAAATTTGGTTAGATACGCCAATAACTTAAGTTCTCTTTAGAGTCACGTCGAGAATCTACAATCCTTGGCCGCACCGCTTAGATGCTAGGAGCGTTGCTGGAGTTTCTTCGGCCACTTCTTCTCCCAGCGCCAACGCTTCCCGAAGTGGCGCTCAAAGTTAGCTTTTGAATGTCCTTACATTATCCGTGAAATAGCTATCGACCGAGTCGAATCCGAAAGTGGGATCGGAATGCTTACGCGTAACATAATAAAAAGAAATCTACAATCCTTTCCGAAATCGGAAAGTCTCTCGAAAGGATAAAATTTGAATTTTGAATTTTCATCGATACTCATTATTAACTTGTGCTGTCACCAGCGGTGATTCTGAACCTATACGATTTGAGCACCCTAAAGACACGTCCACTCCTTTATCAAAGGTCGGCAACGCACCTGTAGCTCCTCCGGTGTTGTGGATGACGGTGAATTACTTAAGATCTGGTAAGTCGTAAGCTCGTCGCCCTTCCCATTTCTCGTTGAGCGTTTAGTTTGTATACCAACCGTGATTCAGTTAAAACGTGTCAAAACTTATTGTTCCCCAGGACTTATCTGATGACGGTGTTTACGTCCTGGACACGGGAGAAGAGCTGTACTTCTGGCAGGGTAAGAACATTCCAGAAAGAGTGAAGATGGCGAAAAACAATATCATTGAGGCAAGTATAGTACGAGTATTTTGTTAACAAAAAGACAAGACCGACTTCAATACATGTATACGCTATTAGATATAGCGTTGCTGGAGTTTTTCGGCCACTTCTCTGGTTTACTAAAGTTTTTACCATTTCGAATTTATCCACCTTTCCGATCCTCTACCCTTAAGTTCCTCTGAAACCCTTAAACTTAAAACTCCTACTCATTCTTCAAACTTTTATGGAAAGTCATTCACATTACAGGCTACTATACTGTGGAATGCCCTTCCTAATTCCATTCGACTTGCTGAGTCCCTACCGGCTTTTAAGAATTTGCTAGCACAGCATTGTCAATCAATTTCGTCGGAACTATGATATATGTGTATATATATTAATCAATGTTTTGTAATCAGGAGTACATATCTGATGATGGACTGGATAGAACAGTTGATTCCGCAATCGTGGTCTCCGTCCGCCAGGGCAAAGAACCTTCAGTCTTCAAAAAACTGTTCCCGAGTTGGGACGACGATATGTGGGAGGTGAGTCTTAATGATTTTATTAGAAGATTCGGAGGATAGGAAATTTTATTTGATTAATGGATGGATGGAAATTTAACATTCTATATAACATTCACTTATTTATCTTTCAGAACCAGACATCCTACGAAGACATCAAAAATGAGACGAAGGCGGCAAACTCCAAATAAAAAAAATATTTTAAACAAGCCGCTCTAAATTTCTGAACGCAATCATAAATATTTGACAACCAAAAAAATATTCAAACGTTTTTCATTACTGACATTATTCTACATTTTTAAATCTAAAATACGCCTTTATACAAATATTCTGGATACATGTTGTCGATTCGAAACCTTTATTTAAATACGTTCTTTAATTTGAGGGGAGAGTTTACCGTATCGGCAGGATCATCAACATTCAATGTTTGACAGTTACGAAACTCATGAACATTTTGTATGGGAAAATAATTCTTCTTTTATTTATATAGGGAACGTGGTAAGGATGTCAAAAATGTATCGATATATTTTTCGATGTATTATATCGTGAGGTTGTATCGATACTACGCGATATATTGTACAAATATATCGATATTTTTCATGTATCGAAATTTGTTTATAATTAATTAGAGCTCAATATTAAATATTAGAAAAGTTTTGTACTAATAGAGTACTCGGCGCGTAACTGAGATGTTCTTGCTTCGGTTACCAGTCCAGACTATTTGATTCTGCTGGGAGTACAGACTACATGTATAGATTATAAAATTTATACGAGTCCTGCCATCGTGAAGAGTAGGAATGTAGTAACATACTACACTACACAATTCGTGATGGCAGCGCATATAAGGGTTTTATTTTATTCAAATTGTCAACCACAAATAAAAGAATGGAATGCTTTTTTATTTAATTTCTTACTATATTTCGTTTATCGGATGAAATATATCGATATAAACATCGATATTAGATGATTCGATAATATCGGATTGAAGCGATATATCACGTCCTTATATCGATATATTATGTAAAATCGAAATATATCGTGCAATCCTAGAACGTGGTCGAACGGGATAAATAGTCCGTCTCCCGGTTCTAAGATACCTCCCCACCAATTTTCAGCGAAATCGGTACAGCCGAGTTGAGTTACATAAAGTGTAAATATCAACACCACCGTATTGACAGAAAACTAATTTAACAGACTGGGGTTCTGCAATAAAGTCTCACATAAGAGACTTTTACTCACTAAAACAGTCCTAACAGCATGCCTTAGTGCATCATGTGGGATGCATCTCTGGGATCTCCAGACTAGGCAACATGGGATCTCTCTGCCTTGCCTTCCTCTCACATCGATACATTGATGGCTTTAAAGGAGACAAGAGATAATCCTTGTTGCCAGTGAACCACAGCACCTTTTACAAAAAAATCTTCAATTTTTTTATCATCATATGTAACTAATGCTAATAGGATAGAGTCCGAATTCAACCGATTAAAAATCTGCACACGGTATTCCATCACTTTCGACAGTATGCACAAAGGACATGGGATAACATAGAGCAGTACTTCCGCAATCCCCCTCGGCTACTGATAGCATAGCCTAATTCTATAAGCTCTGAAGTATGCAGCTTCTACTACAACTTAACCCAACTATGTTTGACGTCCTGGCATTATTTTAGTATTTTCCAAAAATTTTAAGGAATAAAAAAATTACATATTCATAAAATATCTTTAATTTACTCCTATAAATTAAACAAACCTACATTATCAATTGTACAAATTCATCATCAAATTGTACAAAAATATGTAGATGGTTCACATCAATAATTGAATGGTGGATTCAAAGCCACAACCTTACGATACACAGACCGTACCCTGAACCATCAGGCTATTGACGCTTAAAGTAAAGTTAGAGTTCTACAATAGATAGCCAGTATAGACCAAAAACTCTTGGTTATGCCCCTGATGCAACACATTGATTTATAATCTGCACAAGATTGTTATTCTCCAGCGCAGCTGCCACCCTTTCCTTGTCAGCTAGCTGCTTGTTCACTGCATGCTCGGATACATGGGTACCTTCAGAGACTTCAACTGTCACTTTAAAACGGCTTGGTAGCGCTCTGAGCAGCTGTACACGGATCGAGAGACCTGAAAGGATAAGCCATATTACAGCAAATTATGCTAACTAATTTCAAATATATTATAATATACAAAAACAACATTCAGTGTAATATTTTTTAATAAATTTATACTTACTTTTTATTGTTCAGGCGGGGAATCTTTTAATAGACCATCCTCCGGTACCCTGGGTGGGCCCAGAGGGATGTGTGGGACTCGGCCTGGGCAGCCCCTACCCACTAATCTAATAAAACCTTCCGCTAATGCCATCAGCCGTTATGGCGGGGTGCCCCAGATCTGTCAGCGACAGGACACTCCAACGACCGGCCAGTCCGGCAAAGACGGACTTCATCCTCAAAGGGGACTTCTCCGGCACTCAGAGAAGTCCCGACGACGTCGAAGCATGCTGGGGCCAGGTACCTATCCTGTCCCGCTTGGGATTACTAAATTTATACTTACTGTAACAAGTTTAGCTAAGTTTCACAAAGACGATTTTAGTGCCTTAGTGGTATCCTCTACTAATTATGGTGTGTTAGATAAAAATATATTAGCAGGTGTAGTCATCAAGAAAAATACCATGAAGAGACATAACAAAATGTCGAAATAAATACATATACATACAAGGAGTTATAACAGTGTTAATTGCATTTAAGTGATATTAATACTTATGAAACAACATGGCCGTTATTAGAAAGAGAACTTCAATTACACCGAAATGAGTGATACATACAAATATTTACAGTTGCGTGGTACATAATATTTTAATACCTCTTACCAATCAATGTGGCCATGCTGCAATGTGGAATTGTAGGTGTAAAATGTACAAGGACGACATTCTCCTTGTTATCTACAGATATATTCTTCTCCTCTACCACGCGAAGTTCCTCGAGGGTCAACGGATGTTCTGGGTCGTTGATGTTGCGTATTAAATCGAAAATTTCTCTTTCATCAAAGTCGTCTACAACGTCTTCGTCATGTTCTGCCAAAGTTATTTCACGCTCAGATTCTTTCTCGTACACGTTAGGGTTAATGTTGTCTGCTACTTTCGTCATTTTTTGATAATTAAAGACGTTTAGAACAGCTCGTAGTTGTTATCATAACATTTATAATTTTTTTGACAGCTACTTGACAAATTGATAATTATGATTTAAAAATTAGTCTTGTGTAGTTCGCGAACGAACTAGATCATAAGAGCGAACACTCAGATGAACTACGCGAACTAGTTCCGCCGGGCGCACGCGCAGAACCGTTCTGATCCTTCCGCTCTCTCACTCACATTCTTAACTCACTCCACGCGTGCGCTTCGTTCGTTTAGTAAGTGTAGTTGTTTCCACATTATAAGGTATTTACTACACTAAGCAGTGTATTTATTTATTGCACCAATAGACCTAGGTATTATTTAAAATAATTATTTACATTTTAAAATTATTAATTCAGATTTTGTTTTGAAAATCTAAGTAAAAGTAGAAAAATCCATAATCTTGTAGCGTGCTGTATCAAAACGAACGAACAATTCTATCATCCATTGACTCGAGCTGGGAGCTGACGAACTAGAAAAGCGAGCTAATACGTTTCGCAGCAGCAAACTAAACTAATCGATCTTAATCGTGATCGTACTATGTATGTATGTATTATGCGCAATAATACTAAAATTTATTTTAGGAATTGATATTTATTTTGTTTTTAACGTTTAATACATTAAAAACAAAATAAATATCAAAATAAAAAGTAAAATAAACTTTTATAATTGAAACAATGAGAATTATGATATCCGTTATTTGAATTAATGATTAATTTAGCACACAACAATTATTTATTTTACTTTACTACATTAAAAGCATAAAAACGAAATCAAAAGAAAATGTTCTTAATTTTATTATTCACATTACGTAATATCTAACAATAATTAGCCTCATTAGGTCCCTAACAACTTCAATATATCTTGGGTGAAAACTGTATATGATTTTATATTATTTAGATGTGAATAAATACTATGAGTTTCATCATTATCTACCTCCAACAATATTAGTAATAAGTCATAATAATTTAAGCGAATATTGTATCAATTTAATTACATTTACAACTAAGACGTAAAATGTACAATTTCCCCAGATTTTCGAACGTTACCATTGTCAAAGTTTGACTGACAAGTTTCATTGGATCAATACAATAGTACATCCAATTTTCGAGATAGTTTTACTTTCATAACCGTTTAGCCGTGGGGCGTATACTTTTAAAAAGAGCATCCGACTACTAAGAGAAGTAAGTAATTTTAACATGTGTGGCTATTCCTAAATCATATTGTATTTATTTAATTTTAATAAACTGCTCTCCTAAAACTTTTTGCGTAAGACATCTCATATATTATGTATAAAAAATTCATATGTGTTGTTTTAAATAATCGGATTAAATTTTAAATTATTACAAGCTGCAACATTTCCAATTTTTTTTGAAAAGATTTCGGATTATTTCGTTAATATTTAAAAAATCAGATTAATTATTATGCTAATATTTAGTCTTTATTTACGCAATTAATTTCATCTCTAGACATTGCTCTTTCTAATTTTGGCAAGTGGTTTGTGATGTGAATACATAATTCACGTAAATATAAAAAAAGTTTAACCCTTTTTTAGTTCTGGTTAGACAAAGAGAGTAACAATCGCTGTCATCTTTCCAATAAGATTATTATCACATATGCGATAGGTTGGTGAACTCATCCTAATACACTGGGCCTAATTTTCGGCCGACTTTAAATGGAGGAGTTCTCAATTCGTCTGTATTTTTTTAAAAGTTTGTTACTGCATAACTTTTGACTGTGTTGACCGATCTTGATGATTTTTTTATTTGAAAGCTGGTGCTTTCTATTTGGTTTGATTCTCGTTCGCTTGTCTCTTTGTATTATTAAAATAACCGAGTTTTACTACATGGATACAAATGTATATACGGTGCAAACACTAGTGACATTTTTTGTCTATTTGTCCCGGCTAATCTCTGGAACGCCTACACCGATTTTGACGGGACTTGAACTGGCAGATAGCTGATTTAATAAGGAGTAACTTAGGCTACTTTTAAACCAATTTTAATAAAAAGGAGGAGGAGTTATCAACCTGTCCCTATATTTTTTATGTTTGTTACCTCAAATTTCGACTGGGTGTTTTGACTTTTTTATTTGAAAGCTGGTCCTTCCGGTGTGGTCTCATTTCAATTCAGTACAATTCTGGGATCCATGAGAAAACCATATGTCTTAAATTTGCATCAAGTATATAGCCGTCGTAAAGATCAAATTTGCTGTATTCCAGCAGTAATGTGGACCGCAAAAAGATTTAATTACTACCTGGGGCCATACCTTTATAATAAAGTTAACTTTTATGTGTCTCTTCATAGTTTATCCCTATATAAGTGTAAAAAGCTACTTTACTC
This sequence comes from Meandrusa payeni, assembly GCA_029286785.1. NCBI lineage: Eukaryota > Metazoa > Arthropoda > Insecta > Lepidoptera > Papilionidae > Meandrusa > Meandrusa payeni. The sequence goes on from JAGSMX010000026.1 coordinate 2,647,226, forward strand.
GTTTCTCCATAATTTAACCAACGAAGAGACTGAAAAATTTCTGCATAGCCTAAAATAAATTATCCTCTCTTATGTACTCTCACTCGCACACACACTCTCACATGCACCCACGCACACTACTCTTTTGCAAAAACACACGAATACTCATAAGCTATATAACTAACTTTAGTCTATAAACTGGGACTTAGGTACAACATCTCCTAATACAGGCTATAAATTAGTCTAGCAGGAGATGTGTACCGAGACGAAAACAAAGTGAGAAAGTGTTTGTGGAATTTGTTATATAGCATGTGTTTTACATTTGATAATATGTTTTCCAATATTTTGTGTGCATTCCGATAATTTAAAATGTATGTAATTTAAGTGTGTGTAAAAAAGTAAAATAAATATTTCAATATTTCAATTTCAATGATTTTATTTAATTGGATAGGATGTACTTTAAGAGTAGTTTGGTTTGGTTTTGGAAAGGTCCTGAAGTCTATTTCATAGTTTCACTACAATACTTTGGAAATACAAAGAGGGTGTCTGCATATATTCTGAATTATAGTGATTTGATTTGAAGTCGGTTTTGTTTTTGCTCATAAGTATACTTGTAAACATTCTTTGTGAGTAACAGAAGAAGCAGAAAAATGGAAAGTCCTAAAATATAATACGATCTGAACCCCTAAATATCTTGAAGTCTAACTATTGTGCCTGTGTATAAATTATGAACACAATAATACATAGGATATTGATTAAAACAATTTGTATTGTCCTCTCACATATTATTCATATTTAAAATTGAATTCTGATGTTTTAAATACTTTACAGTGGTTATTTTTTAAACATTTCTGCTTGTTCATGCTTTTGTAAAGTATCCAACCCATGAAGAATTAGCTTTTAATTTTATATCATACAAATCTTAACACATCTCTCTCTCAAACATTGGGAGAATTGTGTAGAATACTGTTACATAAAGATTTAATTAATAGATATGACCATTTGTGTGCTAATTATTATAAATATGTGATAATATAAATGTTGATAGAGAACAAACTCATTTAACAGTAGTTACATAATAATTATTACATCTGTAATAATACTACGTCATTTTATTTCACTTGAATTCAAATCAAACGATAAAGGCTATCACGTTTGGACGCTCTCTTTCTATTTCTGAATTATTGTAGGTAAATTACATAATAGAATTAACCTAATCTATTCAATTCAATTGTTTTTGTTGATGGCGTTTCCACTTAGATTTCACCAATGTCCAAATGTGTACGTTAAACTGCAGTAAAAAGCGGGCTTCGTGACGGACGAGAAACGAAACTATCAAATAAAATACTGCTGAAACAATTCCGGACAATGCTTACTGTTGTCTAATTGACATAATGTTAGTTAGTTAAAAGACAGACAAACTAAAGTCTAATGTTATTTGTGTAAATGAATGAACATAAAATATAGACAAAAGGAGAGTTAACAAGAGAGAGTAGGGATTTGAAGTCTACGGGGCGCAGTATATCATTAGGTAGGTCGTAGAGGGAAGAAGATAGTAAGGGACAACTGAAAAAAAGGTGATTTGGAGTACCTTCATCTAGACCACATTCTAACTAAAGTCTAACCTAATCTAACTAAAGTCTCAATAAACTACTCTTGAAGTACAGGATCCAAATAAAATTGAATTGTTGCAATGAAATATTGAGATATTCGTCCGTTTGTGGCTCACATTTAACATTTATATGGTTTTCTGATGGGTCCCATTGTCAGAATTGGACCAAATTTAAATGGGACAAACTGGCTCGCCCAGTCAAAAGTTATGTGGTAACAAACATAAAAAAATACTGATGAATGGAGTACCTTCCCCCCTCTTGAAGTAGGTTGAAAAGTATTAAAAAAATCTTATTCTTTAATCTATATAATAGGTTGTCAAATATCTCCCTTCCGCCTTTTTGTCTTTTGAATTTCGCGACTATGTACAAAGCGCTACAGAGCTCGTATCTAGCAATACTATACATAATTTGAAAGGTCTTGACATAACCTACAAAACGACGCTATGCATAATTAGTTTGGATATTGCGTTCAACAGTTATAGACGTGTAAACATGAAGTTCACTAACGCCGAAATTCGCGCTATTTTAAAGTTTTCCTTCGTTAAAGGCAAATCCGCTAGAGAAACGTTCCGTGAGATTAATGGTGTTTTGGGGGATGGTACTCTATCACTTCGAACCACGGAGGAATGGTTTCGACGATTCAGAGCCGGTGAAAACGACACCATGGATAAGCCAGCCGGCGGAAGACCTGTGACGACAAATACCGATCAAATCATGGACTACATCGAGTTAGACCGGCATGTGGCATCTCGTGACATCGCCCAGGAGATGGGAGTTAGTCACCAAACCATTTTAAACCATCTGCAGAAGGCTGGATACAAAAAGCTTGATGTTTGGGTGCCGCATGATTTGACGCAAAAACCTTCTGGACCGAATCAACGCCTGCGATATGCTGCTGAAACGGAACGAACTCGACCCATTCTTGAAGCGGATGGTGACTGGCGACGAAAATGGATCACACACGACAATATCAAGCGAAAACGGTCGTGGTCGAAGGCCGGTGAATCGTCCCAAACAGTGGCCAAGCCGCGAATTTCGGCGTTAGTGAACTTCATGTTTACACGTCTATAACTGTTGAACGCAATATCCAAACTAATTATGCATAGCGTCGTTTTGTAGGTTATGTCAAGACCTTTCAAATTATGTATAGTATTGCTAGATACGAGCTCTGTAGCGCTTTGTATATAGCCGCGAAGTTCAAAAGACAAAAAGGCGGAAGGGAGATATTTGACAACCTTATATATAAAGATAAAGTCTGTGGGTATGTTCCATATAGGCTCTGAAACGGCTGAACCGATATCAATGACACTTACAGGGAATCTTCATCAATCTGAAGATTCCCCGTAAATCCTGTGAAGTTTGGTGACGATTGGAGCACTCCCTCTATTTGTACTGCCAAATACAGCATTATACTATAATACAGTTTATTTACTACTACTAAATTTATATTGACACATGCATTGTGTATATTTATGTCATTATGAACCATATTGAAGTACAATGGAGTATTTTGAAGTATAATAAATCCCTAAATGATAAGAATCATATTGTATTTACTGATACATTATATACATATCGGTGTAATACACCTAGAATGTAATGTTCTTCACCTGCTCGAGAAGAGATTTATTTAATATATTTTGAGATTAATGATGTAAGTTTATTGTTCAAATAAAATAAAGAAAAATCTAGCCTGGCGAAGCCGGCTGGGTACGCTAGTATTATATAAGACATATGAGCCTGGTTACAATAGTGGGTATCTCAGTAAATATCATTTATTTTCTCAGCATGTCACCTGATCCATGGGTTATCCAGCCACATGAGCATGCAAAGTTTGCTGAACATTTCCGCAACCTGGGACCAGTAAATGGCACTCTTACCGGAGAACAGGCAAAAAGATTCATGTTGCAGGTAATTGGTTTTTAAAAACTTATTTTGCATATCTTTCATTGCTTAAGATAATTTAAATTTAATTTTTCAGTTGTCTACAATAAAAGTGTATTGTTTTTAGAAGCTTCTATTTAGTTTCTTTCTTAAACTTGTCTCTAGACTTGGACTATAAGAAGTCGTATAGTCGTATAGTCGTGTGATAGACGCCTTCGAGATGTGGTGTTGGCGTAGGCTGCTCCGTATACCGTTTACTGCCATAAGAACCAACAAGTCCATACTGAAAGAGCTTAAGATCTCCACATGGCTATCTGAAATATGCTGCCAAAGAGCCCTCAGCTTTGGACATGTTATGCGGTCTTCAAAGCACTGTCTGGAGAAGCAGATCATTGTAGGCAAAATGGAGGGCAAACATGCTCAAGTAAGGGCGCCTACAAAATGGTCGCACAGGATCAGCCTGCAGCGTGCGGTCCACTCTGCCTATGACTGCACTCAATGGAGGCAGCTTATACGTGATCACGATCCTCAGCAGTGAGGGAACGAAAATAAAGAAGATTTAGTTTCACCTGTCCGTTGTCTGTCGGTCTGTAATCAAATTTTGCAAGTTAAATTTTATACACTTGCAAGTTTCCGATTAAGCTGAAATTTTGCATGCATGTATAAATCGGACGACAATGTAACATTATTATGAGTTGATCTGATGATGAAGCTCGAAGGTGGCCATAGGAACTCCGTAATTAAGCGGCGCAACAGCATCGAGTTTGGGCTCGTTTGATTAGAACTTTTTATATAATTTTATTAACAAATTACAAAAGTTTTTTTTTTAATTAATTAATTTAGTGTAGTGACATACAATATTTGGTTATCGGATGAAATAATTCGATTTAAATATCGATATTAAATTATTCACAAAATCGGATTGAAGCGATATATCGCGTACATATATCGATATTTTATGTAATAACGATATATATATCAAGCACTCCTAATTTGAATATGGGTTTTATTTGTACTTGAACTGATCTAAACATGCTTGTTATACCGTCTTCCAGTCGCAACTGCCTCCACCGGTTCTTGGTCAAATCTGGTCTCTTGCTGATACCAATGCTGATGGGAAGCTCGACCTTAAAGAATTTTCTATCGCCTGCAAGGTAACATTGATATATTTTTGTAATCTATTAATGTAGGCCTAGCCATAGTAACGTAGTGTCCATTGGGTTTAAGTTGTGTTTACATTGTTTTGGTAACTACGAATTCTATAAGGACTATAAATTGGAATTGCTGAGATTTCACTGAGCAGGAAACTCAAGCAAGTTTGGCCTGAGCCAAGTCAAAGTACGCTTTAGAAATTGCAGCCTAAAACAATAACAGAATAGTATCCTAACGGAAACGAGGTGGACCACGTAAAAGATGGGCCGAAGACAAGCAAGAAGTAGAGAAGAATTGAGAAAGCTAGAGGAAGTCTTGACAAAACTCAGATTGTGGAACAAGTGAAACTAATAAAGTCTAGTAAAAAAAGTAATTATTAATTGTAGATATAATGTTTCATCAGATCATCAACCTTAAACTCCACGGCATTGAAGTCCCAAAGACCCTGCCCACGTCCCTCCTGGCTTCGCTCAGCCCTACAGGTAAGCCGGAGACAAGTACATACAATTGTCTATCTTAACTAGATGAACAAGAATGAAACTGTTATGGATGTTTTTCTATGTATTTAGATATACATCTAGGACCTGGATAACCAAGCTTTGTATTCTTTTTTTAGTAGAAACGCATTACATAATGATGCAATATGAATTAATTTCGTTCTGATTAATTCTATTTGTCAATTTTCCTAAGATAATTTGGAAATATAAAGAGGGCGTTCAAGTGTAATATAGTATAACATTTGATTTGAAGTCAGTTTTTGTTTTTGCTCTCAAATATACTTGTAAATATACTGTTAACTTTTGACAGAACGTTTTATAGTAGGTTTTATAAGTACAAAACAAAATGACTTGCTCAAAAGTTTATGCCTGTTCATGTAATTCCTGAGCCTTAGAGAGTGCCTTCAAAAGTTTTTATACATTACTTGTCTCATCTTGTGCTATAAAAATCATGCGTGAAAATGATAGTAACAATTGTCTTTCCAGGTTCCAAACAGCAGTTCGCGCCACCAGCGAAACCTCCAATCCCACCAATGCCAACGATGCCCCAACAGCCACTCATCTCTGGTCTCTCTACTACCCAAACAATGCCATCTAATCAATCTCTTCTCGGCGATTTTGGAAACCAGCCCTTAATAAGTACCGGGCCATCCGTACCTCAGCCTACACCAATAATTCCACCCAGTTCTACAGTCCCCGATCTCATCTCTGGAGCGAAACCACTCCAATCTCAAGTAATGTCTGGACCACCCTTGATCCCAAGCAGCCAGCCATTGATCTCTTCAGCTCCAGTATCTCAAATGACTTCTCAACCTCTGATGAGTCAAACTATTCCACCGATTACCACCCAACCGTTGATTGGGGCAAACCAACCGTTGATTCCTTCCTCCCAATCCATGAATGGGTCAGCGCAGCCATTGATACCGTCACTCCCTCAACAGATGCCGAGTACAGTGCAACCCCTGATCAGTACAGCCCCATTAATACCACCCACACCAGCTCAACCGTTAGTCGGTCCCACTTCCCATGTACCTTCGTCCCAACCCCAAATAATACCAACTGGGACCACAGTCGGCTCGTTGATCAGCAGTCCACCTAAATCCGGTGTTAACACGGTCGCAGGATCAGAGTTCGGTCAGCCAATGACGTCGACTCCAATCACAGCAGTCAGGAGCGATTCGTTCTCCAAACCTGGTAAGCATCCTCTGCCAATAATTGTTTGAAATTTAACAGATAAGAGACACATAGAACTATTATTTATCAATAACTACGTCAAGAAATAAGTCACGACTGACATTTTTTTACATTAAATCTTCGAGACAATAAGCCTGAACCGTGATAGGAAATTTGAAAGAAGGGGGAGGGATTATCCTCTTCCCCCCCGCGCCCGGACGTGCTCTCCGGAGAGCACAGTGCAGAGGGCCTCCGGTGCATTCCACTGGAGATCCCGGAGCTCCTCACCATGCACCGCGGAAGGGCCACCGGGGAGGGGGTTTAGTGGGTAGAATAGAGAAGAGTAGAAAACCCCGCATAAGCCTGCCTTCCCCCTTAAAATGCGGGGTATGTTGTTGAAGATTCTCCCCCCCCCCCACATCTCCCTGTCAACAAAAAAAAGGATAATTTAAGGGATGGGCAAGGCTTTGGTAAGGTCTATCATAAACAGTAAGTATATAACAGTACGCAGCGTTTGGAAGCAAATATAAGTAGAATTAGGAAATAAAATAGAGTGGTACGAAATTCGCCAGCTAGTCGATTATAAATTACGGAGCTACTTTTTCATCGTATTCTTCATTTCTGAAGGTCGTGCTTATCTTGAAGCGCCTTGAACCGAGACGTCGAGGAGCTGCCTCCACACCGGAGGCACTATATTGAAGCTAACGCACAAAAAAAGAGCACAAAAAATACTGAATTAAAACCTCATTTTTGAAGTCAATTAAGAATATAAATCTTACGTTATTAGCTTTTATAATAATTTGTATGTGTTCTTTATTTGTTGTATGTGTTCCTTATTTGTTGTATGTGTTCCTTATTTGCATTACAACTTTTTAATATGAAACTTTTAAACATTACTAACGTATGGTATATCTCTCATCAGGTTCACTGGTAGGAAGCCCCACGGAATCCCCCATGGGTGTGATGACCCCACCACCGGCTGTTGAATGGGGTATACCGCAGCCCCAGAAGCTAAAGTACGTTCATAATACTTAACCATGACCTCAAGTGATCTGATACAAAATCAATCATAATACAAGTATATTTATGAGCAAAAACATAAGCCGATTTCAAATCGAATGTAACGCTATTACGCCCTCTTTGTATTTGCGAATTATTGTAGGAATATTACGAAATAGAATTAATCAGAACCTAAACAAACTCTCATCTAACTACTCTTGAAGTATAATTTGCAATAAAACAATGAATCAACGAAATCTTTTAGCGTTATTTTGAGTTATTCGTCCATTTGTCGCGCACATACCCCCCGCGTCTCCTCCCGGACGTATGTCGTATGATTTTTTTTTATATGAAAAGTGGCAAACAAGCATACGGCTCACCTGATCTTAAGTGATCACCGTCGCCCATGAACATCCACAGCAGCAGAGGAGCTGTAGGTGCGTTCTGACCTTTGAGATAGGAATAGGCTCGTTTATTCAAGGTCCCTAAATCGTAAACGTTCGGAAACACCGCTGGCGACAGTTGATTCCACAAGTTGGCAGTGCGTGGGAGAAAGTTACGCGAAAAACGTACAGTCGTTGAACGCCAACCATCAAGATTGAAGCTCTCTCTCTCTCTCGACAGGGCGTGATAAATTATTATTAAGCGTCAATAGCCTAATGGTTTAGGGTTCGGTCTACGACTCATAAGGTTGTAGGTTCGAATCCGCCATTCGACTATTGACGTGAACCATCTCCTAGTACAAGCCTAAGCTAAGACTGTTAGTAATATTTTCTAAAAAAAAATATTGCTAGTTTTCTAAAAAAATCCGACGTTTCAAGTACTTTGTTTCCCGCTTCCCGAAGTGGCATATAAGTTAGTTTAGCTTAGATTGTCCCATATCAGCCCTGTAGTTCTGGGCTCGTAGAATAAGGCTATGGTATCCCCTGCCTGTCGTAGAACACGACAAAAAAGGGCTTCCAGTTCACTGGACGACAAGGGTTGGGGCCTTTGTCGTCCGCCAATGTGGATCCGGGAAGAAGACGACATCAGCTGGCCCGTGTCGCCTTGCACTGCGAGGGCACAAGGGGGGAGGGAGTAAGCTCCTCCCCCCGGGACGTGCTCTCCTTGTGCACAGTACAGAGGGGCTCCGGTACGTTCCTCTGGAGATTCCGGAGCCCCTCACCACGCACCGAGGAAGGGCCTCACCAGGGGTACCCTTGTGTCGAGTTACTAGCGATAGAGGTTCAGGCTAAGCGACCTAAGAGCTATGCCACCTCTCAATCCGGTGAAGCAGTCAAGGCCATCCTGTCTAGCCAGATGTGTAGTGCGTCCATAAAAAAAATTCTTTGTTTACAGATATACGCAGTTGTTCAACGTCACTGATCGTACGAAGACAGGCTGGGTGTCGGGAGCGCAGGCGCGCGCTCTCATGCTGCAGTCGAGACTGCCTCAACAGGCCCTCGCGCAGATCTGGGCATTAGCTGACCTTGATGCGGATGGGAAACTTGGTAAATATTACATGTATTTGAAAACAAAAATCCACTTTAATCAAATCAAACGTTAAACACTAATACGAGCGGACGACCTATTTGTGTGTACAAGGTCACTGTACCAAGTAAATATATTTTCTCCAGGTTGCGAGGAGTTCGTCCTGGCAATGTACCTCTGCGAGAAAGCGACCCACGGTGATCCAGTTCCCGCCAAACTGCCACCTGAGCTGATCCCACCGACATTCAGGTTTTTCTTTTCGACCAGTTTGCTTTATGAATACATGATTTATATGCCTGGTCTTGCCATAAATAGTGAAACAAAGAAATAAAATTATGTAGAAGCATGCACTCTTTCCATGGGAAAATTCTTCAGTGCCGATCGTACGGATTGTTTTAGGGACTTCAAATGGTCTCTCTAAAACTGTCCTAATTGTAATTTATTCACAATCCAGCAAATTAAGATCGGGACTAGACGACGGCCAGTCTTCAGCTCTGTTGCTCTGGTTTAGATATTAAACCCCCGGTCCGATGTTAAGTGGTAATACACTCCCGGATGGTAAGACGCGTTGCTTAATAAAAAAATCATTGAAATTATTTTTAGGACGTTTTCAGTTGGTATTTCCGACGAACAGACTATAAGATATTAAACTTCTAGACGAGAATCGGTTACGAGCAATACCAGTGCAAAGTCCTACGAGGAGAGGCGAAGGGAGAACATGGCGCGGGGTCAAGCGGAGTTGGAGAGGAGAAGGTCGCAGCTGGCAGACGCGCATATGAAAGAAAAGGTGAGTGGAGACTTTATGTAAAGGATTGTTAACAATATATTTCCGCAGATAATCATAATCATCAGTTTCTAGATCAGCTTATCAAAATATTGATATTGTGATTGTGTCTACATCCGCGTATAATAATACAGATTATCGGGGTCTAGATTCGAGTAAATAAATATTGATCATCAGTGTCTAGATCCGCGGATAATAATGCAAATCATCGGTGTCTAGATCCGCGTATAAGAATAGTGATCATTGGTGTCTAGATCCGCGTATAAGAAAACGGATCATTGGTGTCTATATCCGCGGATAAGAATACGGATCATCAGTGTCTAGCTAGATCCGCGTATAAGAAAACGAATCATTGGTGTCTAGATCCGTGGATAAGAATACGGATCATCAGTGTCTAGATCTGCGTATAAGCATATTGATCATTGGTGTCTAAATCCGCGGATAAGAATACGGATCATCAGTGTCTAGATCCGCGTATAAGAAAACGAATCATTGGTGTCTAGATCCGCTGATAAGAATACGGATCATCAGTGTCTAGATCTGCGTATAAGCATATTGATCATTGTTGTCTAAATCCGCGGATAAGAATACGGATCATCAGTGTCTAGATCCGCGTATAAGAAAACGAATCATTGGTGTCTAGATCCGCGAATAAGAATACGGATCTCAACTTTAAACTCAGTTAAACTTTGAGAGCTTTCGATTGTGAGCCCGATATGTTTTTGTATAAATAATAAGAATGATATTGTATTTACTGATATGTACATGGGTGTGGGTAATGATCTTCACTCGCTCGAGAAGAGAATGAATACGAAGAGAAATGAATAATTTAATATATTGTGAGATTTATCGTTTAAATAACATAAAGCAAAATCCAGCCCAGTGAAGCGGGCTGGGTACTCTAGTTATTTATAAAAATTAACAATATTAATTTTCCAACGCATTCTAGGAGGAAGAGGTAATAATAAGAGTTTAGTAGAGTTTAGTAGAGTAGTGCTATTGTAGTGCTAGATACTTAAAATACTGATAGAGCAGCAATTCATTGTTCCTAGTCGTATTTGAACCAGTGACCACAAGGTCGTAAGTCGAGTCGCTTCACGACTATTCTAACCTCTGACAATGGGATCCTGGGATCCATGAGAAAACCATAATAATAAAGCATTTTATTTTTTTCCATATCTACAAATTCCAAGTGATGATAGGGTAAAGGCTACAGTAAAGTTAAAGCTATCACTAAAACGCAAATAATAAGGGACTGAATAAGCGAATCGACCAAAAGAAATATTTAAAAAATTGCGCTATTTATTATGGTTATGTTGGCAATGCTGTTCACGAATCCCCGCAACTGTCATGGCGCAGATTGAAATTTTGTAAACAACATGTGTTTTTAAATGCAAAATTAGCAATTGGGTAAGCATATGCACAAATTAAATTAATGCTTAAAAGTTACTTATTGCTATGATTACTACCATTTCCGGGTCTAAGAAAATAATTAACTCTTAGAAATGATCGGTAATTTAATGTATTTGTGAATGTTATAGTTTACACCAATTTGTCTGGGGCCAATAACTATATCCGACCAAGACATTTTTTTTTTTAAGTTCTTACTGACAATGTCATGAGACAATGATATATTATTTTTAAATCATCGAAATGCTCATAGTATCCATGTTCTGCAAACCTAATTTGACCCAGATTGCCCTTCAATTTGCCCAGAAATGCAATACTTGCTGCTAGTAGCTGCTTAATGGGGCCAACGACTATAGCCTTTACCCTATATTTATTTATTTATTTATTACACCAACACAATGAACATTTTTAACAAACAATTCATAAAACAGTGAAAAGTTGTGAAGTTAATGCCATCGCAGTTATAGGCGAAGACTGAAAGCAATTAATTGGCGAGTGACAATGTTAAGATAAAAAATAAAAAGAAGACAAAAATAAAAATAAAACTAAATTTGAAATTAAAAATTAACTAATAACTAATAAAAAAAAACATCAACTAAAAAAATCTATTAGTATTGTTAGTATTTAAATTATATATTAGTAGTGTTAGTTGCACTGGTGCATATATGGACCCCATTTTTGGGTGAAGGCCTCCTCTATTTTCCAGGCACTTCTATTCCTGCCTATGTTGATCCACTCCTTCCCTGCTGATTAGGTAGTATCATCAGCCCATCGTTTGAATGGTCTGCCAACATTTCTTATCCCCTCTGGCCCCTTCCATCTTGTCGCTATAATTTTTTTTTAAAAAGAAAGCTAGCAATATTTCATTTTTTTTTCAGAAATATTACTAACAATCTTGTTAACCATTCCAACTAAGCTTAAGCTTGTGCTAGAACATGGTTCACATCAATAGACGAATGGTGGATTCGAACCCACGACCTTACGATTCGCAGACCGTACCCTAAACCATTAGGCTATTGACGCTTGGTAGGTTTATAACAATTGCAATAATTTGTAGGTCTTGTGGAATAAAATAGTCCAACAACTAATACAATTGCTTTATTCAGACAGGGTAACGTTGTACAAAGAATTATTTGAATACAGTCACAATGGCGCATCCTCACAATCTTTATACAATATTAATTAGAAGTTAGATTACGAACTAATAAAGTTATATTGTCTACAATGACAAGTTCATGTGACGATCAACTAAATTATTAATTATGAATTAAAGATACAATAAGGTTCAGGTAAATCACTAAGATATCATTGGAAGTAGTTATTATGCATAACAATCGCTGGGTGCCATGTGTTGCCAGCTAACATTTGCACGTAAATATACTTATTTGAAGTCGGTTGAAAATTAATTAAAAAAATTTAAATTAATATGAACTGATGGAACTGATCCTATCCATCCAAAAAAAGTTTCCAGTTTTGTAATTGATGTAGATAGTTGTGGAGTTACTGGATTGTTTTATATTCATCGTCTATTAATTTTAGGCGGAAAGGGAGCGCAAGGAGAGAGAGGAAGCGGAGAAAAGAGAGAAGTTGCGTCTGGAAGCGCAGAAGAAAGAACAGGAAGAGTTGCTGCGGAAACAGAAGGAAGAGCAGGTTTATTTTCTTAGTTTTATTTAATTAACTTTAACGACTAATTGGTTAACTTCATTAGAACTTTGGGCATAAATACGGTCATTGTGTTAGTTAATTTTTTTTTTATTTGGACAAAAGAAATATAACAATACTGAACGTTCGTAAACTGCTACAGTAGTTGAAAAGTGTGTCGCAGCAGTTAACGCCCACCTCGAGACACAATATAAATAACCAATTAAACTTATAATTATATAGATGTTATTAGGAGACAAAAGAGATAAATAAATTATTGAAATAGAAATATAGAAATAGAAATAACATTAATTCGACACAAGAACACAGAAACAACAGGTAAAACAAGACAAAAAACAACATAAACAAAAGTAAACAAAAACAACATAAAAAAAAGAACAAAATAGAAATTGTGCCGAAAAGGGGTTGGCTCAGCATGTGCTGTGCTCACGCATGTAGCACAGCGCTGATTTTCAGCCAGTTAAGGTGGACCCGGGAAGAAGGCGACATCGGCTGGCCCGTGTAGCCTTGCACTATGAGGGCACAGGGGGGGAGGGAGTACCCTCCCCCCCCGGGACGTGCTCTCCTTGAGCACAGTGCAGAGGGGCTCCGGTGCGTTCCACTGGAGATCCCGGAGCCTCTCGTCATGCACCGAGGAAAGGGCCACCGGGGAGGTTTTAGTGGGTTAAAAACTCCACATAACCGCCGCCTTTCCCCCAGAAGGCGGGGTATCTTTTTGAAGATTTCCTCCCGGTTAACAAAAAAAAATGGTTTTCAGCCAAAAAACCTGTGTAGACTAAGGCGGGCACGATTCGGTTGTGTATCAATATGGTGTAGATTACATACACTTTCATATATATTGTACATAAATGTATTTATTAAAAAGCAGCTATAGATATATATAAATAAATCTATAGTTATACTTTCTTTACATATATATATAAACACATTTCATAATAAATAACATAATATAGTGTTGTATGTACGATTTGTCGTAGTTGATGTCGGCGTGGTTACGTTGAGACTCAGTAAAGAAGCTTTTCAAGTTATTTTTAAATATAGGTAATGTTTTAGACGACCTAATAGGCGGGGATGTTATACCAACATTGTGACGCCGCATATCGAAAACTACCACGGAATCCAGTAGGCTTGTGGGTTTGTATACTAACTGGTGCGAGCGCTGCCGGTTATTATAGCGGCTTATCTCCGAAACCATAGTGAGCTTTTTGCACAAACTCTTATATATGAAAGTTAACAACATCAAAAAGGAGGCGTGTGTGTGTGTGGAGTCATCTACAAGGTTCACGGGAACCTCGCAGGTACGGGCCCCGGGGTGTTACCCCATTACCCGGGTTATCAGCGCAGGGGGCGACTGCTCCCCTGGTCTTGGGTACCGTTTTAGCACGGATTTTTTAATAGGCCCTCAAGCGTCAGCCGCGACGAATCTATCTTCTACGCCCTCCCGACCTCTCGGTCTCGATTGAGACGGAGGTCGAGAGGGGGGCCTAAACAGGAGGCATGCGAGGTGAAGTTCAAGTCTCGACTTAATTTTTAAGATACAGTTAACATGTGTACGCGTGTGTGTATATATATAAATATATATATGTATTTATGTGTGAGTATGTGAGCATGAGTATGTGTGTGCATCACAAGCATCCAGAGATAATTGCGCTCAGTGTCTTGATAAAAGTTGCTCAATTTAAAAAAAATTCTCTGACCAAAATTTTTCTGTGACTTCCCTTTGCGTACCGCTTCAGTAGTTTCGATTTTACCACCCTATTCTTTTTAAACTATCAGTTAATAAATCGGTTAAGGTTAGGTTAAAACCTATATATATGTCCCACTGCTGGGCACAGGCCTTTTCTGTAAAGAGAGTATAAGGGCATAGTCCACCACGCACACCTAGTGTGAATTGGCAGACTTAACATGCATTAGAAAAATTTTCTAAGACATGTAGTTTCCTCACGATGTTTTCCTTCACCGCCGAGCGCGTGGTAAATCAGCACATACAATTGCAACAACAAATTTATTGGTGCCGACACCGGGGATCGAACTCGGGTTGCCAGCGTACTACGTAGCTTGAGCCAACCGCCCGGACACTGAGATATCACGGCTCTGATTTAGTTGATTGTTACAGTTTACATATATACGTTATTAATATTCCAGGAGAAAAGGGAAGCTGCCAGAAAGGAGATGGAGAGACAGTGCCAGTTGGAGTGGGAGAAGAAGAGGTATTATATTTTCATAGACAATACATAAACACAATAATAATCTTTTTATTTCATTAAAAACCTATACTATGTTATCACATTAGAGTGCCGTTCAAATATCCAAGGAGTCGTTGTTGTAGGATTTTTGATGTGCCGCATTCTAAAACCAACCGTACTGTCACACTCGCCCTTGCCAAGGATTTCCGCTACATATAACCTCCTTAATACTAAGTCCACGTCGGTTGACATTTTTTCTAATTCACGCAAGCTCTTCCGCACTAATTTAATTAATTTATTACTGATTTTTCTATTTCTTTATAATTTATTAAAATATTTTTGTAACTATTAATTATTAAATCGTTACGTTTGTTTATAGCGAATGTTGTGTACGCCTGTAATTGGCATACACAACAGGACTTAGTTTGTAAACTTGATTATTACAACAATGTATGCTTGTGTAATGCTGTTGGCGTATCTTATTAAATAAATATTGTTTTATATTATATTGTATTAGTAAAGAACAAACAAATGCTTGCTTCTCAACAATGGACTGTGTGATTTTTTGAAATGTATTTGTTACTTCCAGGACTCGTGAGTTGGAGGCGCTGAGAGGTGATGAGCAGGCCAAGGTGCTCGCTTTGAAGGCACGCAGCGCAACCCTGGCGGCGTCACTGGGCACCGCCGCGCAGAGGGCCGCCACCTTAGCCAAGTCCATCCGAGACACACGGACCAGCGTCGCAGCGGCCAAGTGCACCATCGACGGCATGAGGTGACATCAAGAAGCTATAATAGTCCGGTCAAATTAAACCAAAAAATAAGAGTAAAGTTACCTAAATTCCCACCAAGCTGAAAATCGGTAAGATTGTTTAAAATATCATTAAAAACAAAATTTGAAAGTTCCCCATCTTTCCCCTGTAAGGAAAAAAAAATTCAAGATCAAAGGTCAAAAAAATGAGTTCACGATTTTCAGCAAAACGGTAAATTTTATCATAAAAATAGCTCAGACAAAAATTGTAGATCATAAAATTATGTACAAAATATTTATTAATATTTTTTTTTGCTACGAGCAACCGTTTTTGAGATATAACGATTCAAAAAGGTTGTAATCATCATGGCCCGTGTTGCCATGCACTGTGAGGGCACAGAGGGAGGGACGTACTCTCCGAAGAACTGAAGAGCCACCGGCGGTGTTTTAGTGGGTAAACCCCACATAAATAAAGCATAGCAACCACGACTCAAACGGTACCTTTACCGCGGAAACGCTAGACCCTCTGTAATGGTGTGTTCCTTCAACTTCAGGTCTGATCGCGACTCCAGCATGGCCGAGATGCAGCAGCTGAAAATCAAGGTGAAGGAGCTGAACGCTAAGCAGATAGCTTTGAACAAGGAGAAGGCGGAATTGGAGTCTAAGGTGACGAACATATCTCCACAGGAATACACCGGAGCCCCTCTGAATTGTGCTCTTCTGAGAGCACGACCGGGGAGGAGGTTAATCCCTCCCTCGCTGTGCCCTCGCAGTGCAAGGCGATACGAGCCAGCCGATGTCGCCTTCTTCCCGGGTCCACTTTGGCGGACGACAAAGGCCCCCACCCTTGTCGCCCAGTGAACCCGAGGCCCCTTTTAGTCGCCTTCAACGACAGGTCTTATTCTTGAGAGCCCAGAACTACAGGGCTGAAAGCCAAAAAACCTTGTGTCGAGTTACTAGCAACAGAGGTTCAGGCTACGCGACCTAAGAGCTATGCCATCTCTCAATCCGGTGAGACAGTAAAAGCTTCTCTGGCCAATCTGTGTAGTTAGTCAACACTACACTAGAGGTTCACGCTGTGCCCTGTTGCTGACATATCCGGGGCACCCCGCTCAAAACGGCTGAAGGCATTCGCGGAAGGTTTAGTAGGTAGAGGTCGCCCAGACCGAGTCCCACACATTCCCCCAGGCCCACCCAGGGTACCGGAGGATGGTTTGTAAAAAGAATTTCCCCACGTTAACAAAAAAAAGACGTTCACGCTACATGCGATGAATGATGAATTCAAAATACGGTAAAAGTACGATAACTGTTACATCACTACACTGCAGGCGTGCCAACAGCGGGCAAAGATGCTCCCTCTCTACCTCACGTCCTGACTGCATTCAACTCGCATGCTTACTATACATTCTATCGATAAAATATTTTTTGCATGGACATCCCTAGTCCCCAGGGTCTGCTTAGGTCCGTGATTTTAACAATAGCCTTTTCTTGTCCAGGCCAAGATGTCAGAGGGTGCTGGTGAGGATGGGAAGCTGAATATGATGGAGGTCACGCTGAAGCAACTCCGTGATAAGGTAATATCAATTTCACATTTAAAATAACAGTCTTCATGTACTGCCTCTCTGCCACCTGCCAGTCTATATATATAAAAGAGAAAGTGTGTGTGTATGTTCCATATAGGCTTTGAAGCGGCAGGACCGATTTCAATGAAACTTTCAGGAATCTTCACATTGACCTGACGAGTAATCCTGTAAAGTTTTGTGACGATCACAGCACTGCTCTTTTGAACTGTCAAATACAGCTTTTATTTTACTATGATGATATTCTATTGTTCTGTGACACAAATTTGTATTGACACAGGCATTGTGTATATTTATGTCATTATGTACCATATTGAAGTACAATGAAGTATACTGAAGTATAATAAAGTATACTGAAGTATATTAATGATAATAATTAAGGATTTTGAAGTATTGAAGGTAAGTTATAGCGTCGCGAATGTATCCGTTTACTGATGCTGCTGATATGTGACATGGGTGTAGGTAATGATCTTCACCGCCGAGAAGAGAATGAATATGGAGAGAAATGAATAATTTAATATATTGTGAGAGTTAAATTAAATATTTAATGATGTAAGTTAATTGTTTAAATGAAATAAAGCAAAATCTAGCACGACGTAGCAGGCTGAGTACACTAGTATCACAATAAATAAGCATTCTTTGAAGCCTAAAGTCCTATGTCAACAAATTAATATGGGATCGAATTGAAATCAAATCTGATGTTAAAGTTACAAAAAGATAATATCCCCTTGATATCGGTGGCTTGTTGTTTTTAATATTTTCAATATTTCATTATTTTTTTAATATAATATAAACTGTATATGTTAATTATCATACTATTTATTTTAGTTTATTTTTGACTCAATAATATATTTCTTTATGAAATTTTTCATTTATTATTTTATTATATATAATATATTTTCTCCTCTACATAAGAAAGGCTCTTCAAAAGACTGTGGGAATTACAGGACTATAGCATTAATATCTCATGCGAGTAAGATCCTCCTCCATGTAATTAATCGACGTCTTAACTACTTTTTGAGCCGGCAGATTCCTGAGGAGCAGGCAGGTTTCGTTAAAGGCAGAGGAACGCGGGAGCAAATACTGAATGTCCGCCAAATCATTGAGAAGAGCAGGGAATTCAACAGCCCGTAGTCCTGTGCTTTGTAGACTACACAAAAGCCTTTGACTGCGTGCAATGGGACACGTTATGGAATGTGCTCCTCGAAATGGGAGTTCCTGAACACTTCGTTGTTTTGATACAGAATCTGTACACTGATAACCGTTCCTTTATCAAGATAGGTTGATTGCTCCAATATGTTCCAAACTAAAAGAGGAGTGAGACAAGGTTGCATTTTGTCTCCTGCACTTTTAACTTATATGGAGAGCACATAATGCGAAAGACCGTCGAAGATTGGGAAAACGGATTCCCACTAGGTGGAAAGAGACTATCGAACCTTCGATACGCCGACGACACCATCCTTCTGGCAACATCAATGGAAGAGATGACTGAGCTGTTTCAAAGACTCGAATTGGAAAGCAGAAAAGTAGGCCTCGCAGTAAACAGGACAAAAACCAAAATGATGATAGTGGATCGAGCGGGAAAGTTAACAAATGTCACCTGCAACATTCCCGGCATCAACATCGTCGACCACTACGTGTACCTGGGTTCCCAAATCTGTAACCACGGAAAATGTCTCCCTGAGATAAAAAGGCGGATTGGGATGGCAAAAGATGCTATGACCCGTTTAAACAACATCTGGAAGAAAAGAGGAATTGGTATCAAAACCAAGATGAGATTGATACGTGCCTTGGTATTCCCTATCTTCCTGTATGGAGTGGAAACGTGGACCATCCCAGCCAGAGAGAGGCAAAGGATCGATGCATTTGAGATGTGGTGCTGGAGGCGTATGTTAAGGATACCCTGGACTGCGAAACGCACCAATGCATCTATCCTAAGCCAACTACAAATTAAGACTCGTTTGTCTACCATATGCCGACAACGAATCCTGGCGTATTTCGGACACACAATGCGCAGAGGCGACGAAAGTCTGGATAAACTGATCGTAGTTGGGAACACCGCAGGAAAAAGATCTCGCGGCCGTTCACCAACAAGGTGGTCCGATCAAGTAAAAGACTCGTCGTCCTCCAAATTTTACAGTGCTGTAAGAGACGCACTGGACAGAAGCCGGTGGAAGCAAATCATCCGCTCCAGGTGCAACCCTGATGGTGACCACGATCCTCAGACATGAGGGACCGACACTAGAGAGAGAGATAATATATTTTAATCTGATAACTGTTTTATTCATGTATCATATTTATTATACTCTTATTGTCTGTATAAATTACGTATAAAGGTAGTATTGCGCGTGCACGTCTTTAGGTAATCCCGGGCACCGCTGAAAATCAGCGCTGTCGCATCCTTGTGACAGCATATGCTGAAACAGTGTCCGGTATTGGCATCATATATTTTGTATATTTGTCCGTGTAACTTTAACTGTGTTTTGTCTATTTTTCATTATTTTTTAATGTGTGTTATATTCTGTCTATGATGTGTTTTTGTATTGTGATGCCAATAAATGTCTATGTCTCCTGAAATAAAATACTTTAGCTCATCTATAGTTATGTAAATGTATTAATATATACATATATACATGATTGTTAAAGAGAGAAACAAAATATGCACGCGCACTGCTCTCTCTAGCACCTACATGATACAGACAATAGACCTGCACTGTGTCTTAGATATACGATACGTCGCCTATGAAAGAGAGAAATAAAATGTGCACCTATGCATCTCTCTCTTTCTATCTTCACTTACTCTATCACACTACATCTCTCTCTTATCTTTCGTTCGCCTCGCCCGATTACTGTTTTCGTAACGCTCCAGCGTACTCCCCAAGACGGCGTTCGTAAAGAAGTGTTACTTCATAAAAATAAAATCTAAAAAATCTTTTTGACTTTTTTGGAAATTTGTGTAAATTATTTATGATTCTTAAAACGCTATTTTTAGCATTACAAAAGTTAGCTACAAGAAAATGCTATATAGCATTGAGTTCGCCTTCGTACGTGTATTTTGGTGCAATAAAGAATCTATCTATCTAATATTGTTACTTCTCCAAAGGTGGAAGCTGCCAAAGCGCTAGTGGAAACGAAGAAAGGCGACCTTGAAAGCAACCAGAAGCAGCTCTTCGACCTGAACGACACTGTCTCGCAGCTCGGCGACAAGTGCGAGAGGGTGTGGCGGATGTACGAGGAGAAGAGGAAGGAGTTCGTCGAGAAGAGAAGCACCGCGCCCGCGGAACAGGCGTGGACTGCTGGTGAGTGTTGCGTGTCGGTATACGAGCTTTGAAGTGAAACTGTATTACGAAATGTTGTGTGGGAGATATAATTTAGTGAAGATAGAAAGAGAGAGAGTTACTTTTCGTATATCTAAGACACAGTGCAGGCTTATTGTCTGTATCACACTGTGATGATGTCCTGCCGATTTCGGCTACGGCGACGCTTCGGGACTGTCATGTCATGAGCCAGGTTACGCGGCTCTTGAGTGTGCCCTCATGTGGCTTGCATATCCACACTTCCTTGTAAAAGTGCGCCCGCATTGGGAGCACGTAAGCACACCGTTATTTGTGTTGATATGGCAGCTCGTGGTCGGGCCTTCAGGGTGTCACCATTGTCGTCTAATTCAGACTTGCGTTTCTGCTCAAAAGCGTACACCCTTTCCTTATGAGGTTCCGCCACTCTCTCTCTCTCTCTATCACTGAAATACGAAAAACTTAATACCACTTTATCTATTTACAGATGCCGAATGGGGTGCCAGCGAGGACGCGTGGGGTGGTGATGCGTGGGATGACGCGGCGCCCACCAGTGGTGAGTGGATTATAACAGTTCCAACTTTGGTATAGTTGACGGCAACGCTTACCGTTAATGCGCAGAAGAAAGAGTGTATATTGTCTCTTTTCTAATTATCGTAGGAATATTACAAAATAGAATGAATGAGAACCTATAAAGTGTCCTTTCCAGTAAAAATTAATCTACGAAATCCTTTGTCGTGATTTTGAGTTATTCGTCCATTTGTCATTAAAGTTATAGACTTTATATATATAATATATACGTCCCACTGCTGGGCACAGACCTTCTCTGTAAAGAGAGTATAAGGGCATAGTCCGCCACGCACACCTAGTGTGGACTTGGCAAATAAATACAAATAATACAAAAACAACGGACACTTGATTTGATGTCGCACATATAATGCAAATTTAACACTTAAATGCATGCTCTTATTTTATCTTAACAGTGTTCCCAACAGTGGGACAAGTGACGAAGCTGATAACCATGCATTGATGACTTTCTTCCTCGCTTCATGCGATCGATGTGTGTTACCAAGGTTAGGGTATGATGGGGCTCGGCGTCGTCCGTCAAAGTGGACCTGAAAATAAGGCGACATTGGCTGGCCCGTGTCACCTTGCATTGCGAGGGCAGGAATTAACCTCCCCCTCGGAACGTGCTATTCGAAGAGCACAGTGCAGAGTGGCTCCGGTGCGTTCTTCTCGAGATCCCGGAGCCCCTCACAATGCACCGAGAAAGGGCTGCCGGGGAAGTTTCAGCGGGTAAAAACCCCACATATAAAAGGGAAGCGTATCTTGTTGAAGATTTCCTCCCCGTGAACAAAAAAAAATTATGAGGCTGAAATGCCCAAAAGGTCAAAAGTCCCGTAAAAATAAGAAAAAAAGATTTAAAGGCTGTCACTTGTACTGTATGTGCAGAGAGTATGTATAGTCTTGCGAGGGTTGTCTCCAGTTCCTCTCGTCCACAGCCACGGAGCCGGTTTCCACGTCGAGCGCTCCCCGCTGGAGATGCGTGTACGAGTTCAACGCGAGGACCGCTGACGAGCTCAGCCTGCAGCCTGGTGACCTGGTGAGCATTACACATATATGTTTATTGGAACGAAGTTTCTTACGGAAGGCTTAAAGGACATAGATTTGCTGAGCGTCCGTACTAAAAAAATTAGGGGACTACAGTAAGAGACCGTCATAAAAATATATACCGAATTGACATAGACATTTATTTATTGGCATCACAATACAAAACACATCACAGACAGAATGTAACACACATTAAAAAATAATGAAAAATAGACAAAACACAGTTAAAGTTACACGGACAAATAATACAAAACATATGATGCCAATATCGTGACACCGTCTCAGCATATGCCGTCGCAAGGATGCGACAGCGCTGATTTTCAGCGGTGTCCGGGACTACCTGAAGACGAGTTTTTCTTTAAAAAAACTTAATGCAAATTTCACACTTACATAGTTTTGGACCCAATTTAAATTGGTAACACACGGAAAGCATCATCTTTCATCGACATCACCCAGTCAAAAGTTGTCAGGTAACAAATATAAAAAAACATGCAGACGAATTGAAAACCTCCTTTTTTGAAGTTGGTTGTATAACATTACAGGTGACCGAAGCGGCTGCGCCTAGAGCTGATGCTGAACCGGGTTGGCGTTGGGGCACTGCCAGAGGTATGCTATCGTTATACCCTTCCTTCTCTACCCTCCCCTCTCCATGCCTCCCCTCCCTCCTCCCCCTCCACACGCACTCACGACACGTACATAAAATAAACATATCGACGCTGGAAAACAAAAACGTAGTAACTCACAAAAATGAAATTGTTCACCAGAGCCGAAATACATTTTAACTTATAACTTTCGTGTTTGTGTGACCTAGAGCTGTCGTTTTTGGACACAATATTTATTATTTTTGCTGAATAAGTATTGTACCGCGGCATTAACCTAGAGTTTTCTTGTTATTTACATTGTTTTACGGTACAAAAAATAAAACTGTCATCAAATCCTATTTTCGCTATTTTTCCATGTAATTGTTACAAGTCATATATCATTCGACGCGTCTTTTTTCTCTGATTCCAACGACGTAAAAAAGTTAAAATGGCCGTATGTGTCATTTACTACGTTTTTGTTTTCCAGCTTTTATATTATAAAGAAAGGATGTGTGAGGTGCTGAAAGAGGCGAGAGGGTCGAACAATCAAGTACATTTACGAGTTAAAACAAAAACCAACTTTAAATCAAATCAAATGTTAAACAATATTACGCGCGGACGCCCTCTTTGTATTTCCGAATTATCGTAGTAATATTACGAAATTAAAATTAATCAGAACTTAATTAAAGTTCCATCAAACTATTCTTAAACAATGAATCATCGAAATCTGTTGTCGTGATTTGAGCATGGCCCGTGTCGCCTTGCACTACGAGGGCACAAGGAGGGTAGGGAGTAATCTCCCCCTGTGCCATCCTAAGAGCACGGTGCACGCTAAGGCTTCGGTGCGTTCCTCTGGAGATCCCGGAGGCCCTCACCATGCACGGAGGAGGAGGTGCCGGGGAGGTTTCAGTGGGTAAAAACCCCACCATAAAAGGAAGAAAAACAACATAAAAGGGAAGGGTATCTTATTGAAGATTTCCTCCCCATCAACAAAAAAGGTTCTGACTAATTCTTTTTTCTAATATTCCTACGATAATTCGGAATTAGATAGAGGGCGTCTACAGGTTGTAGTTCTTCTTCTTGGTCGCTTCACTCTTGTCAGAGTGGTCGTGGTCATCATCATGATCCGGTGGGTTGAGCAGACAGCACCCGCCGCACGACGTCTCGTCACCTCCGCCTGCTGGCCGTCAATCGGGCACATTCGTGGAGGGGAGCACCCACCATACTCCGCACCTGATCCAACCATCGCATCGGCGATCTACCTCGTGGTCTACTTCCCTCTACTTTGCCCTGCACGACAAGACGCTCTAAACAATCGTTTCCACGACGACGACGACGTAGTTGTATTTGATTCGATTTGAAGTAGGTTTTTGGTTCGTAAATATACTTGTCTAATATGAATTTTTGTGAAACAAGTATGTTATAAACAAATCATGTTTTTTTATTTCCAGGTCAGTCGGGCTGGTTCCCGGAGTCGTACGTCGAGGATATCAACGCGGCCGTGTCTTACCCTGAACCCATTGACACCATGGAGACGAAAACTCAACTGGAGGGTAAGCTTTTAACAGACATCATACCTCAGTTGTATTAATACCATCTAACAACCATCAGCCGATCAGTGATCGCGTTCATGGTTTCGAGATGTGGTGCTAGCGGAGGATGTTACGGATCCCATAAACAGCACATGGTACTAACGTATCCATCCTTCTTCTTCTTCTTCATGTGCCTCTCCATTGAAGGTCGGCAGTCAGTCTTTTAAACTTTTTATTTATGGCTAAGCGGAATAGTGCTTCGACTGTCTATATTCCAGCCCATTCCCTGATGTTCCTTAGCCATTAATTTTGTCCTTCTTCCCACCCCTCTTTTTCCTGCTATTTTTCCCATTACAATCAATTGCAGCAGACGGTACCTGTCTGTCTATTTTCGATATCAAGGTCCATGCTTCGCATCCATTTTTTTTTTAAAGAAAGCTAGCAATTTTTTTTTCAGAAATATTACTAACCTCTCAACTGTGCAAAGTCCGCTGAGCGGACTTGTCGTAGATGTGTATTTAAAGGCCGTTTTCTTTTTAATAAATTACATAAATAAATCTTGTTGGAATATAAAACCAATTGTAATCTTATATAATTCCAACAAGACTAAGAGAAAATCGGGTTTTTCTAAATCTAGACTGAATAAATACCCCATCTGTGTAAAGTCCGCTCAGAGGACACACAGATTAGCTAGATTCTAATTTTGACGTGTCACAAATGACAGGTTTTGTAATTTTGATGTTACACTGACGAGAGGCTAACAATCTTGTTAACCATTCCAACTAAGCTTAAGCTTGTGCTAGGACATGGTTCACGGCAATAGTCGAATGGTGGATTCGAACCCACGACCTTACGATTCGCAGGCCGTACCCTAAACCATTAGGCTATTGACGCTTCAAAATTAGAACTCCATCCTTAATGAACATAAAATTAAAGCTAGGCTGTCCACTATGCATGATACTAGAATACTTTCACATTGCCAGAAGAAGCAGTGACAACTTGGACAAGCTGGTTATTTCACAATCCACGGAACAAGAGCTAATAAAGGTAGAAATCCAACACGCTGGACTGACCAGAACCTCACCACTCTCAATACCTTGGTTAGCAATGCTATGCACAGGGCTGGAGATAGGGGAAAATGGTGACGGTTCACCATCGACAGACTGTTCCCAGGTGGTCACGACCTTCATTGAGGAAACCAACGCGAGGAGCATAACTCTCTAGTTTCCCTCTCGGACGCCCTCGGATGGGATTGCTCACGCATAACATAGTAACTTTCACACTTTTCGTAACGCGTTCACCAGTCTTTAATTCAAATCTGAATGTTTCTGACAAAGGATATTCCCACAGGCATAGCGGAGGTGCCAGAAGCTGAGATCGCTAACGACCTAGGAGGTGCCATGCCTGTTGTTGGTAAGTGCTCAAATTATTCACGCCCGTCCCCCAGAGGGGTAGGTAGATATCATGAACTTCCACAAACTCATTTTTTTCCATGCACTATCATTTAGTTGAATAAGTTGTCACTTATTGTACACTTGGGGTATGGCAGAGACCACAAATATGAGTAGTTAATGATTCTCTGTTCAACTTCCAGAAGGTGGTGACTTCTACATAGCAGCATATCCATACGTGTCTGCAGAGCCTGGAGACCTCACCTTCGAAGCCGGTGAGAGGATCGAGGTCCTTAGACGTGATGGTGATTGGTGGACCGGAAGGATTGGCACACGGTATTATTTCCTATTACAATATCTATCTAATATATCTTTAGAGCTCCTTTTGAATCGAATACACGAAAGAAGGAGGTACTTGAATCGTTTTTTTTAATGTATGAACTGCAATGTATGAACTGATTTTAATGATATTTTTTTTATTAGAAGGTTGACAGGCAAGGAATTTTTTAATCGACCTAATATAATAGGTTGGAGAAAAAGTTTCTTCGCATTTTTAAGAAAATTCAATTTTTTTTTAATATAGTTTATTTATTTATATTGAACTAAAGTATGTAGGTACCATTTTGTTTGACAATTTTTTTTTATAACTAACTATTGGCCAGAGAAGCTGGCCTTGACTGCTTCACCGGATTGAGAGGTGGCATAGCTCTTAGGTCGCTTACCCTGAACCTCTATTGCTAGTAACTCGACACAAGGGTCCCCCCGGTGAAGGGTAACCTCGGCTTGGACGGTTACTATGTTACGCGTAAGCATGCCGATCCGAGGGCGCTCGAGAGGGCCGAACCAAGACTCGGTTGGTTGCTATTTCACGGATAATCTAAGAGACATTCAAAAGCTAAACTAACTTTGAGCCATCTTGTAGGTAGGGACATGATCCCATTGCTATAGAAATTTTGAGACTTCTGATCAAAATACCGCGACAAGTGGTTATCATGATGAAAAACCACACGTCTTCTGTTGATTAATACCGACCGCTTTTTCAACAAATGAAAATCACACATTTTCCCAATTTGAATTTGGAATTATGTTCTATGAAATTTAAACTTTAAATTATACGAAAACCAGCCAGATACAAATATTATAGCCAAAGAGATTTTATTACAAGTTCATACATACTATAATGCGAAGAGACTTTTTGCCCCACCTTATTATATTACCTCAAGGAATCATGATGTATAACCATCCCATTGCCACATTCGTCAAAATATACACAATCTAAATAGTGGAAAATTAACACCAACAACAGTCCTGCGGATTGGTGGGCACAGGGTGTTATCCTCCTCCTCCTTGTGTCGTTTACCTCATTGCTGAGGGTCGTGACCTCCACAAATTATGTGACTGACGATCGCTTTCCACCTGTTCCGGTCTTTGACGGTGTGAAATGCCTCGTCGACTCTCCTGTTGGTGTTGGTGCTAATTTGGTCTGTCCAACGCATAGGGCTCCTCCCTCTTGGTCGTTTTCCCTGTGCTTTGCCTGTGACCAGGAGTGTTTCCAAGGTATCGGTTTTCCTGGCTATGTGACCGAAGAATTCGAAAACCCTACGGAGACAGACCATTGACAATTTGACAGTGACACCCACTTCCCGGAGAATTGACGCATTTGCATTTTGCGGTGGGCTGTCCAAGGTACTCGCAACATTCTCCTCCAGCACCACATCTCAAATGCGTCAATACGAGATTTATCTGCCTTCTTGAGGGTCCAAGTTTCCGCTCCGTATGTGAAAATTGGGAACACCAGAGATCTCACCAGATCAATCTTAGTTTTAGTGAGATTGATCTATCTGTCCAAATTCGGTTTATTCAAATAATATGGACACTTATAACAGGGGTGTTGTAAGTGTCCATATTATTTGTAGTCACTCGTAGATATATTTATCATGTGAATTGCTCAGGAGCGGCATTTTCCCATCGAACTACGTGACCAAGGACACGATAACGTCCAGCAACGAGCCGATATCCACGATCCCGGAGGCCGCGGAACCCGCACCGGAGCCCGAGACGCCGCCCTTCACGGCCGTCGCCCACGAAGCGGCACCGCAAAGCGGAGCGCCGCCGGACTTCGCTCCCACGGATTACGCCCCCACAGACTTCGCCCCCACATCTCCTCCTATTCAGGTAATGTTACTAGTAATTTCACCTAACTTACGACATCGCCAATGCGATGGACGGATCTGGTGGCCACGACCACTCCGACAAGAGTGAGGCGACCAATACGAAAAACTACATCAAAAATACGCTAGTCGAATTCACGTTTATAATCTTCGTTTAGTATATAACATGAAAGTAATTTTATGTGGTGTATTTGTTACTTTATTATTATAAAAACGCTAGTGTGGGTTTGTTCCTTATAGGCTCTGAAATGGCTGGACCGATTCCAATGAAACTTTCAGGGAATCTTCACATTGACCTGACGAGTAATCCTGTAAAGTTTGGTGACGATCGGAGCACTCCTTTTTTGTACCATCAAATACAGCTTTTATTTACTATGATACTACAACTGCCGGTATGATATTGTATTTACTGATGTACATGGGTGTAGGTAATGATCTTCATCCACTCGAGAAGAGAATGAATACGGAGAGATATGAATAATTTAATATATTGTGAGAGTAAATATTTATTTATGTAAGTTTATTGTTTAAATAAAATAAAGCAAAATCTAGACCGGCGAAACGGACTGGGTACGCTAGTACTAAGTAAAATGAGAAAGATTTACTATATGTTAGGTATTTTACAAAAAATATAACTGTGCCAAACTGTCGTCGCTTGGCAGCATGCCCAGAAGGCTGGTAGGATTGCCACATTTTTTTTTTTTGTCAGAAATATTACCAACATTCTTGTTAACCATTCCACCTAAGCTTAAGCTTGTGCTAGGAGATGGTTCACATCAATAGTCGAATGGATACGAACCCACAACCTTACGATTTGCAGACCGTACCCTAAACCATTAGGCTATTGACGCTTATAATTAATTTAATTTTCGCTTTTTGTTCTGGTCTCTGGTCACCAGATGTGTCGACTAACTTCTTAGCTATCACATCTTTATAGTATAGTATTGTCGATAAATTAATTAAAAAAAAACAAAATATAACTTTTTTTACAGGTTTTATCGTATCGTATTAGATTTGATAAAGCATAAATTCTCATGTTTTGTCAAACCAAGCGGGGTATACAGAGACAGCTTTCGATGTCCGCTAAGTAAGAGAGTTATTTCATATATTACCGTAGGAGTAAGAGAAAGCACGCGCGTATTCTCTTTCTCTCTTCAACAATTGCGTATGTTATACACATACATGGGACTTAATAAGTTCTACTTCAGTAGTGTAGTCTAAAGCACATTTTTTCTAATATACGTTCCCTCAGGAGCAAAAATCATCGACCCCGATATGTTCGGAGGTGGCAGCCATAACAGAGTCCGCGGGCGCAGCGCCCTCCACGCGCCCCGCCTCCGCTGCGAGGAGGGACTCTAACCGGGATTCCGGGAGGGACTCGGTTACTGGGCGCAAGAAGAACGAGATAGCGCAGGCCATCGCATCCTACACCGCCACCAGGTACAGAGCTCAGTAAACTTTTATTGGCCCTCTTGGGCACCCTCGGATCGGAATTCTTACACATAAGTAAAGGCCAGCATATCTGGACAACTGTGTAGGTCTTCATAAAAAAATTGGTAAACTTCTTGAACAAAAAGCGACGTAGTGGAGGGAAAGTTTGCGTATGTACAAATACACAACTAATCGGGAATTAATTTTCGGGGGCATAAATGCGTGGCGAAAGACGCCATTGGTTGTGTACCCAGCCCGCTTCGCCGGGCTAGATTTTGCTTTATTTTATTCAAACAATAAACTTACATCATTAAATATTTAATTTAACTCTCACAATATATTAAATTATTCATTTCTCTCCGTATTCATTCTCTTCTCGAGCGGATGAAGATCATTACCTACACCCATGTACATGCAATATACTCCATTGTACTTCAATATGGTTCATAATGACATAAATATACACAACGCATGTGTCAATACAAATTTGTGTTATAAAACAATAGAATATCATCATAGTAAATAAAAGCTGTATTTGACAGTTCAAAAAGAGGAGTGCTCCGATCGTCACCAAACTTTACAGTATTACTCGCCAGGTCAATCTGAAGATTCCCTGAAAGTTTCATTGACATCGGTCCAGCCGTTTCGGAGCCTATACGGAACATACCCACACACTTTTTCTTTTATATATATATAGATATCGCATAGTATCGATACAACATCACGATATATTATAACATCCCTACTCGTATATCGAACCTCTGTATTTGTATTGATTACCGTTGTATGTCGTTTCCAGCTCGGAGCAGCTCTCCCTGGTGAAAGGCCAGTTGCTGGTTATCCGCAAGAAGGCGGACAGCGGCTGGTGGGAAGGTGAGCTGCAGGCGAAGGGCAGGAACCGACAGGTGGGGTGGTTTCCCGCCAGCTACGTCAAGGTACTGTGCTCCTTTAATACTTCGTACTCTTCTTCCCGGTCCCACTTTGGTTGACGACAAAGGCCCCCTTGTCTCCCAGTGAACCCGAGGCCCCTTTTAGTCGCCTTATACGACAGGCAGGGGATACCGTAGTATCTTCGAGCTCAGAACTACAGGGCTGAAAATGTGCTTGTTCTATCTTATCCCTACCGATTCCCACTATATCTTTATAATCGACGGCGCCAGACGACTTTTTAACGTGTCGTTAAAAGTCGTTTGGCGCCGTCGAGCGAGCTATTATGTTGCGTGCCGTAGAGACCTTTAAGGGGTTGAGCTCCGAATGGTGGAGAAAGGCCCTGATAAAGAACTTGTTTGGACTCGGTGGAGAGGCGGGCTAAGAGGCTATTTGGTGCCGCAGCTGAAACCAATCTGCTCAGTCTTGAGCACAGGCGTAAGGTAGCTAGCCTTTCGGTTTTCTACAGATTGCATTTTGGAGAGTGTGCTCAGGTACATGATCTAATTCCCCCATCCCCTTTCCACCATCGGACTCCTAGACGCACTGCGGGATTTCATCCTTTCGTTGTGAACATCCCTCAAACCCGAACGAAGCGATTTGCTTCGTCTTTCATTCTTAGTACAGCAAAGGACTGGAATAGTTTGCCCGCCTCTGTCTTTCCTTCCGATTACAACGTGGGTATTTTCAAGAGTAGAGTGAATAGGCATTTACTAAGCTAGTGCGCCTTACCATCCAGGACTGCATTTCCACTTAACATCAGGTGGGATCGTAGTCAAGCACTTGCTTAGAAATTTAAAAAAAATTGTAGGGAGTCAAGAAGGTGCGTGTGGGGCCACACGGCCAGACCACGCGTACCCTCCCGCGTTTCGGCCCATAGAACCGCGAGGTTGGTGGGACCACGGGAGGTGGTGGTTATAACTTTATAAATTATAGTCTATGTGTTACTCTGATATAAACCATATTATTGTAAAGTTCCATTGAATTCATTCAGTAGTTTTTCTGTGAAAGAGTAACACATTACATACTTACAAACATTCACGTTTATAATACTAATAGGATATAATATCGCATTGTATATATTATATCGATATATTTTTTCCATGAACATCTCTAGGTAAAGCTGATTGTTAAAAATAGCGTCTCACATTTTCAGGTTTTACAGTCATCGGGCAGGACATCCGGCAGAACTACTCCTGTGCTTTCCAAAATGGACACCGTCCCTTCAGAGACTGTTATCGACAAGGTAGTGTGTTAAACATATAAATAATGCCTTTAAACGTCCAATTATTTGGCGCTCTCGGACGATCGATATGCCAATGTTAACATTGTAACCGTTCAAGCCGAGGTTACCCCTCACCGGGGGGACCCTTGTGTCGAGTTACTACCGATAGAGGTTCAGGCTAAGCGATCTAAGAGCTATGCCATCTCTCAATCCGGTGAAGCAGTCAAGGCCAGCTTCTCTGGCCAATCTGTGTAGTTCGTCATATTTATATCTTGTAGTTATATTGTTTAACAAAAGGTAACTACGAATTTTTACAATATAAATCTATCGAAACGCCGTAATTTACGTCTCCGATATCAAAATAATCTCACAATGCCCAATATAAATAATCAAAAGTTTTACAAAAGCGCTTATGTCACCGCAATAAGGGTATACGACCATTTACCAAATGATATAAAGGCACTGAATAGCAACATTTCTATATGAGGTTCAAGCTAAGCGACCTAAGAGCTATGCCACCTCTCAGTCCGGTGAAGCAGTCAAGGCCAGATTCTCTAGCTAATCTATAGACAGTCCGATTCCCATTGACGGACAACTGGTCACTGGGATCAATACAAATATCTGGGTAATATGATGCACATCTGGGAACTTGGAATGTAACATCCAGCCCAGAATAGCCTCAGCGTGAATTTGTGCGAGGAAGCCTGGGGTACGCGACATTGCCGGCAAAATGCAGGAGAGTAGGCTGCGATGGTATGGCCACGTTAAGAGGAGGCCCCCCGACTACGTAGGGAACCTCGCGCTAGAACTTTCCCTTCCCGGTGGAAGATCTAGAGGAAGAGTGTGGTTTCGAGAGACTTGAGACCAAAGACGATGTCGGGGACAGAGCGAAGTGGAAAGCGAAAATCCGGAAAGCTGACCCCACCACCATGTGGGACCAATAGCAAGGAAAAGAGAGATTATAATACTGGATTATTCTGCAGGTGATCGCGTTGTATCCATACACGGCGCAGAACGCCGACGAGTTGAGCTTCGAGAAGGATGACATCATCGCGGTGACGGACCGCAGCCAGGATCCCGCCTGGTGGCAAGGTGAGTTACTGGCTATAAGAGAGAGAAAAAGAAAATGTGCTCGCGCATTGCTCTCTCTCTTGCTTCTACAATGTGATATAGACAATAATCCTACACTGTATCTTAGATATATGAAAAGTAACTCTCTCTCTCTTTCTATCTTCACTAACATATATCTCCCTTTCAACTTTTCGTACCACATTCACCACAATTACTCCCCAAGTCAAGTGTGCGTGAAGAAGTTTTATTTTAAAAATTATTACATAAAATAAACATTATTAGTACTTCGAAATATTACGATGGCCACATCCATATACGTGATCATTATCATCCGCTATCAATCCACTGCTGGAAATAGGCCTTCCCTATTGAGAATGCAGTCCTGGATGGTAAGACGCTTACTTTTTATGCGTATAAACTGGCGCTAGACCATGATCCCACCTGGTGTTAAGTGGTGATATAGTCGAAAGATGGTATGCGCTAGTTTAGTAAGTGCCTATTCACTCTACTCTTGAAGGCTCCCACGTCGTACTTGGACGGAAAGACTGTCGCCGGCAATTTGTTCCACTCCTTTGCTGTGCGCAAAGGGTGGAGACCCGCCGAGTGTCTAAACGTCCGAAGGTAGAATGGGGATGGGGAATTAACTCGTGTAATTCCTGTGCACACTCTCCAAAATGTAATCTGTAAAACACCGAAAGGCTGGCCACCTTGCGCCTATGCTCAAGACTATCTAAGTGTAGATCTTGGTCACCTATCAACTTTTGGCCCGCCTCTCCATGGAATCCATTGCCGCGAGTTGGTATTTGGCTGCACCTGCCCAGATATGACAACAGTACTCCACACATGCCTTAGTAAATGCCTATTCACTCTACTCTTGAAAACACCCACATTGTAATTGGATGGAAAGCCCCTCGGATTAAAGACGAAAGCGCTTCGTTCTGGTTTGAGTGTTCCAGTGTATGAAGATGAGCTCACCACTAGTCCCATATCTAGTACCCTCCCGAGAGCTAATTTATTTACTACTAGCGTACCCAGTCCACTTCGCCGGGCTAGATTTTGCTTTATTTTATTTAAACAATAAACTTACATCATTAAATATTTAATTTAACTCTCACAATATATTAAATTATTCATTTCTCTCCGTATTCATTCTCTACTACAGTAAGTGAAGATCATTACCTACACCCATGTACACATCAGTAAATACAATATCATACCCGTACTAGTAGTATCATAATAAACAATAGCTTTGACAGTTCACAAAGAAGAGTGCTCCGATCGTCACCAAACGTTACAGGATCACTCGACAGGTCAATCTGAAGATTCCCTGAAAGTTTCATTGAAATCGGTCCAGCCGTAACGGGGCCTATATGGAACAAACACACGCACTTTCTCTTTTATATAAAGGTTAATGATCTAGAAATAAGTTATTTTACCAATGTTGTATAAAATTGAATGCATATTTCTCTTTACAGGTGAATTGCGCGGCATGACTGGCTTGTTCCCCAGCAATTACGTCACGAAGCTAGTGAATTAATCTAGCTAAAACAGATCGTATTTAATGCATAAAGTTATTTTATGTAGGCACTAGCTATGCCCCGCGGTGTTACCTGCAATTAAAAAGTATGTCCTTTTCTGCAACCCTTTGTATGCAAGATTTAACTATGATGAAAGTGTTACAAACAAACTTAGTTTACTTTCTAATAGTAATCATGTCGTACTCTAATAGTAATTATGATGTACTCTAATAGTAATCATGATGTACTCTAATAGTAATCATGTCGTACCATAATATCACGCACTCCGCTGTTTGTCGTCATAACTATTCAAATATTTATCACAATGATGTAGTGTAAAAGACAAATTTATCTACTTTAATATATTTATAATACTTGATGCAATACATTTATTTTGATATTAAATCAATTTGTTACTACCAAATCTGCAGTAGAAATTAATTATCAATTATTATTGTATTTATGGCTGACTATTTTGGTGATAATGGCTTACATATAAAAGACACATATATGCGCGCTTTTTTGTA
The DNA here is from genome assembly GCA_029286785.1 of Meandrusa payeni. Taxonomy (NCBI): domain Eukaryota; kingdom Metazoa; phylum Arthropoda; class Insecta; order Lepidoptera; family Papilionidae; genus Meandrusa; species Meandrusa payeni. The sequence goes on from JAGSMX010000026.1 coordinate 2,681,640, forward strand.
GGACTATCTGATATAAACATTTCCAACGTACATTATATCCGTGTAACTCCTACGGTTTTCCTACTTATTGTTATATTTTGGATAATTCACACTGTATCTTTATAAATTATAGTTGATGTGTTACTGTGATGTATAAACTATATTATTGTAAAGTTACATCAAAATCCATAACCGTACAAGCCGAGGTTACCCCTCACCGGGGGGACCCTTGTGTCGAGTTACTAGCAATAGAGGTTCAGGCTAAGCGACCTAAGAGCTATGCCACCTCTCAATCCGGTGAAGCAGTCAAGGCAGCCTTCTGGCCAATCTGTGTAGTTCGTCATAAAAAAAAATCAAAATCCATTCAATAGATTTTGTGTGAAAGAGTAACACTTCATACATCCATACAAACATTCACATTTATAATGACTTTATGTAGGCATTTACAGTCGCTCTATGTTGTATCTTGTCTTAATTTACAGTAGGGATGCCAAAACTATTTTTTTTCCCAGACCCTATACCCCAATTCTGTTTAATTATTTTTTATGACGAATAACACATTGGCCAGAGAAAGCTAGCCTTGACTGCTTCACGTGATTGAGAGGTTGCATAGCTCTTAGGTCGCTTAGCCTAAACCTCTATAGCCAGTAACTCGACACAAGGATCCCCCCGGAGAGGGGTAACCTCGGCTTGTACGGTTACTATGTTACGCGTAAGCATTTCGATCCGAGGGCGCCCGAGAGGGCCGAACCACGACTCGGTCGGTAGCTATTTCACGGATAACCCCTCAATCACAATATATACAAAAGTTACATGGTTAAAAGACAAATTGAAGTTTGATGTTTTTAAAGGGCATTGTTGAAATCTTGTCACAAATTTGTATTGTTTAATGGTCTGGTAATAAGTGTTTTTTTTTGTCAGAACAAAATAACCTCACTGTCGTAGAGGTTAATACATATATATCCAAATTTAAAATCCAAAACACCAAATATGTTTTCTATTACAAATAAAAGTTATTTTATAGTCGAGTTATGAGATTCCCGCCATAAGTTGGACTATATGACATAAAGATTCATTCCATTGTTTAGTAGCAATTTTATTTCTAATAACTATTTTTCAATTTAAATGATATTATATACATTTGTGTATTGTTATAGTAAGATTTCTAGTTTTTAGATCAGTGTTATCTTGCTTGTAGGAATAAATGTTATAGCTTTAATTATTTGGTTTTATTTTACCCCCATTTATTTAATCTATAAACGAGTGGTATACGGCCAGTGTTTTCTGATGGTGTCAGCTAGCAAGATACGCCTACATATGTTTGACAAGGTAAAATGTTTCATTTGATTGCATATGTACAAGTAAAAAGAAAAACCGACTTCAAATTTACCAATTATATGGTATTTTCACAAGGATGCCAATGTCAGATCTGAACCAAATTGAAACGGAACCACACGTGAAGCACCAGTTTTCATATAAAAAGAGAATCAAACAACGGTTTACCAAGTCAAAAGTGCTCAGGTAAGAAACATATTGCGGTCGAAATGGGAACCTCCCCCTTTTTTGAGGTTGGTGTAAAAAAATGGTAGTTGTTGCCAGGCTTTGACAAATTGTTGAGTAGGTAGGAGAGGATTTTGATAATTCTTTTTTATTTTAAAGATGGTGCTTCTCGTGTGTCCCATTTAAATTTGGCCCAAGTCTGACAAAACCAGTCTGGAAAACCATTTAGGTCAATGACATCTGTCACTGACAATTGAACGACATAGACGCAATGGCAACAAGAAATTTTTTAGGTTGGATAATTTAGGCGTTTGTGGTAGTTATTGGCTAAGTAACTCCAATAAATACTTACCAAAATAAATCATGAAAAATATCGCAAATCGGCATAGACATAAAATCGGATGTCTTGGATAATTTTATGTGTCTAATAACGATTTAAAATGCCAGACATTTTGAATTCACTCCAGTAAGAAGAACGTAGTATTTTCAGCGTTTGTCCTGATCAATGATGTGGCGAAACCGAAAGCCTTTATTTTAATACCATACTTATTCTACCGCTGCCTTACCTTAAAGTGATCGCAGTATTATCCTAGAAGTGCATTTCTTAATTTGACACACCCTAATAATAATTATAATTATCAAATACCACATATAATAAATGTATTGTTTGCAGTTCCAATTTTTTTTTATGTCAGAAATGTGTAAGCTATAAATACTGTACATAATCTAACAATTTGGGAAATTTGTTTATAGGCTGTGGCCTAAATAAAAGACGAAACGTTGCAAAAAATAATTATCTGTGTTTCGACTTTCGTCGACATAGTTCATAGTCATAGTCTTTGTCACTTGTGATCCAAAAACACCAATGTTAACATCGATATCTCGGTGTTTATCAAAAACCAATCGATATTTGTGATAAATTTGTGACAGTCAGATATTTTAAATTAAAGGATGTCGTTAGAATATTTATATATAGTATCGTGTAATGAACAAAAGCATTTGTTGATGGTTTTTCACTTGTTAAATTGTAGTTGGCAGGCAATACCTACCTGTTGTATTAGATAGTTATAGGCGGAGATTTCTATTTTCATAATTTTCACGAGTGTAAGTATAAGAGTGTATCCACATTTTCACACACACTTCTATATATACACGTTAATCGGATAAAGATATTTATGATACGGCACATATACATTAAATACATATATATCGTTACCGTTGTTATGCCGGCCGTATGTAATACTAAGTCAACAACTAGTTGACTTAGTATTGTTTTGGATATGATCCTCATGTATTTCATGTTATATAAAAACGGTTTGCAGATATGACATCGATGTTTTATCTCTTGACATCGAAGAACACCTACGACCGCCAATCATTAATAATCTAGGACATCCCTACCCAGCACTTCATCAGTCAAATATTCAATGGCGGACGTTCGCTGTCGCCTGGACACAATATTTTAGCACGCGAATTATTTACATAATAATATATAACCTGCATGAAGTAGAAGAAATTCGTGGAAAACTAGCCCGACCGCAGATCAGCATGTCGACAGTCGTGTCGGACTGTTTCACCATCGGCAGCATAGTCGCTACGAAAACTTGCTATAACGAGGACATTGAGGGGGAAGTTTTAGCTTTCGATCCTCAGACGAAGATGTTGATTCTCAAATGCCCATCCTCCAGCGGTAATCCAAAGCGACACGATGTCAACATCGTCAATCTATCGCTCGTGAGCGACGTACAAATTAAAAAGGAAGTCACTACTGTGCCCGAGCCCCCCCAGTCGCTGAATCTGCATAGATTGAATACTAGAGTTCGAAATTCCATAGAAAATAAAAGAAGACTGGTGAGTATTTACTGTTTTTATTATCTAAAGATAAACATTGAAAAAAAAGTATGATGAAATTATTATCATATGGATAAGTTTGTACCTCCACTTCTACTATTCGAAGAAGTTGATCTTTTAGGATTCTAGAAAGTTATCAGAAATGATTTTTTAATTATATACAATATAGATTTTAGTTAAATTTCAAAGCTCAAAGGAGTATAATTGAGGAATAACTATGGAACTAGATTTAAAATGGGACCATACTTTTTTTACATGCGAGGAAATGCTGTAATTCATACATCCTCACCAAGGAAGCAAGCAAGTTGTATTTCCTGTGCACAAGCCCTATTAGATGTCCTTAGCGACATGACCCCAGTGTGTACACACTCATACCAAAGCCTCATTCATAACCCTAGGACTACAGGGCTGGGATGTGTGTTGCCACAGGCCCTGACATACTTGGAAAGGTTACTCAAACCCTTCATGCTATACTGAGTTTATTAGTAATAGTTTTATTGGTATTGTACCATCTAGAGACTGCCTGTGAATTGAGATTCATATGTCCTTTTTTTATTATTAGCCTGTGGGGAATGTACCTAGCCGCATAAACGCCCTCCAGGGGAGGGACGATTTATGTCGGGCCCTCACCTCCTAAACCCCACAGGGTGTTCCTCCAAGGTCGCATATGGTGGCAGGGCTACGGGAACAGAACGAACTCCGTGGCCGCGCCTGCGACTTGACGCCTTTCGACGTCTCCTCCCTCATCCAATGCCTTTCAGGCAAGGCACACCCAAACACTTAAGGCACAAACGGGTGACAAACCCCCGAGTCGTTCACCTGGAGGCCATGGGGGCAGGGAGTACGAGTTTGACCTCGTCCACTCAGCCCCCAGCGACGGTTAAGATTTTGGCAACGACTCACCAACACTCCTCTCCCCCCGCGACTCCTAACCTGGAGCCCGCCTTGCAGACCCTCCTTTGCCAGCCCTTTACACGGGCCGGCGGGTGGGTTCCTCTTAGCTTCACCGTGGGAGGTGGACCACGGCTACTGAGCCCCCCCGGCACTCGTATTTCCTCGTATATAGATTCGTATGTCCTGCCATAGACCCACTTGCACAATATTTAATCAATTTGGTATTAACACTAAATTCTTTATATAGACATTTGGTATTGAAACATTATTTGCGAGTCCTGAATGTTTATGATATATATTTTTCAAACAAATGTATTTAAGAGTAGAAACAAAAACCAATTTGATTTTCTTTGTATTTCCAAATTATCATAGGAATATTATAAAATAGAATTTATCAGAACATAATCAAACTCTCATCAAACCAAAGGGTAGTTTAGTTTGATGAGGATGAGTTCAAATTACATCCTTTCCAATCAAAAATGAATTGTTGAAATCAGTTGATGTGATTTAAAATTATTCCTCCATTTGTTGCACACATATTTTATACAAATTTATCAGATTCCTGTATCAGAATGGAACCACATGGAAAACACCAGCTTTCAAATGAAATAATAATCATCAAAATTGGTTCACCCACTCCAAAGTTATGCAGTACAAACATAAAAAAACCATACAAACGAGAACCTTCTCTTTTTTTAAATCAGTAAAAATATGAATAAGGTATTCATATTCTAGAGATCTATGTTGCATATTTTGTGATCTACAATTTTTTATAAGAATCACCTAGACTACCTAACAAACCAGGATGTGTTAGATGGATACCTCACAGATTGTAAAACTTTTCGGTAAGATATGAACCTTCCAATTTATGACAATGCTCTTCACAGCGCTTCAATAAGTTAAAGCTACACCAAATATCTTCAAAGACATTTCCTTGAAACAAAAATCATATTATTGCAGACCCACATCTTCTCCGTGAACGTGAGACAATTATTTATTGTAAATATAGTTTTACTACAGCAATGTCAGATTCCATATGTTCATTTGGATAAACGTCGTAAAGATAAAATTTTCTGTATTCCAGCAGTAATGTGGACCGCCAAAAGATTTAACTACTACCTGGGGCCATACCTTTATAATAAAGTTAACTTTTATGTGCCTTTTCATAGTTAATCTCAATATAAGTGTAAAAAAGTTACTTTACTCGTTTCTCCATAATTTCACCTATGAAGAGACTGAAAAGTTTCTTCATAGTATAAAATAAATTATCCTCACGCTCACTCGCACATACACCCTCTCATGCACCCACGCACACTATTCATTGCAAAAACACACAACTATCACATAAGTTATATAACAAACTTTAGTTCATAATAAACTCGGAGTTAGGTACAACATCTCCCTAATACAGGCTATGTGTTAGTCTAGCAGGGAGGTGTGTACCGAAGGACCGAAGTAGGAAAATGTTTATGGAATATGATATATAATATGATATTATAATATGTCTCTAATATTTTTGTTTACGTACATGTTGGTATATAAAATGTGTGTGTGTGTAAAAAGTAAATAAAATAAATAAATAAAAAAAAATATGATTCCGAAATTTAGATGTGGAGGTCTCGTGTGAGAGAAAAAAATTGGTCCAATTCTGGTAAAGGGATCTGTTAGAAAACCATATGTGTTAAATTTGCATCGAGTACCATAAATGGACGAATAATTTAATATCTTTGATGATTATATTTATTGGAAAGGATGTTCAAGGGGTTCAAAGTTTAATTAGAGTTTGGTTAGGTTCATATAAATCCTATTTCGTAATCTTTCTACGATAATAAATACAAAGAGGTCGTCCGCGGCGAAATAGTGTTTAACATTTCATTTGAAATAATTTTTTTGTTTTTGCTCGTAAATATACTTGTTAAATATCTAAAAGCCAGGTCTGACTACCGTACCTTGCTGGCAAAAACCTTTAATTCCCTTCTTGCCCGCCGCTCTCCAACCTATGTACACGACCTAGTCTACAACAATGTCTCCAAAACTCTGGACATAAGACACCTTCAATTATATCAACTAAGGCAAACGTTATCAAAATGGTTGCTCGGCCTCAACCTCGAGCAGACCGAAAGGATCATCGGGTAGACAAACAAAATAAATAAATATATAACACATACACAACTACGCATACACTTATGAACACTATACACCCCACACACGCCTGTATATATATACTTGCCTAAACACACACATATATATTTATTAACAAAATTATAAAAAAACTAAATTTTTGTGCAAAATGCAACTCTGGCTCCCAAGATACAAGCGTCTGCTTAGTTTGGGAGTCACTGTGTACCAATAATATGTGCTACAATGGTTACATGGACATTCGTTTAATTTGTGTAATGTTTATAATTGTAACCAAATCTGTGTGTTAATAAATAAATATTCTATTCTATCTTTATCCACAGGTGTCTGCACTATCAGCATGCCTAGACCCTGAAGGTCAAAGGCTGTTCCTGGCTATAGCCAGGGTCATAGATGACGTGTCATGGGCTGGTCAAAGCATTAGAGTGTACAACGAGGTCACCATAACACCACCATACAAGGCATGTATAATAACATATAATCTTTCTTGACTTATAATTTTTTTTTGTCTTTATCGTGCAATAAGTCAGGTAGACTATGAGCAGATGTGTTGATAGCTGGTAGGTGGTTAGAGCAAAATCTCCATCAAGACTGTTCCACTCTGTCAACCGTTTCTATTAAGACTTAGGATTTATCGTCTTTTAAGCCTGTTAATTAGGTCCGGTGTGGTTAGATGTTTGGCAAGCTTATTAGGATGCATTTCTAGCCTTTTTCTTTATTTCATACCCCAGGTCTTGGTCTCCTCTTTAACAGTCCTGATTTTGAGGTGATCATGAATCTCCAATGTTTTTATAAACCAAGGATAGTTGGATATATGTTTCAAGATGTAATTTTGAACCCTCTCCATGATACCTATGTTAGAGTCACACACCGAACCCCATAGTTGAATCCCGTATGTCCAAATTGGTTGCAAGAGATTTTTGTAGATGAATAGCTTATTATCTACTGACAGCTTGGAATTTCTGTCCTGTGTATTTCATGTAGATTTTTTCTCTCGTCTTCTGTATGTGTTGTTTCCATACCAGTCTCCTATCAAGGTGTATTCCCAAGTATTTTACGCAGTCTTCTTGCGGGAGTTGTTGATTGAACAGAGTTACTAGTGGACAGTCTCCTCTACGGAGAGTGAAGATTACTTGACTTATAAATAACAACTCTTCTGATTAATTCTATTTCTTGGTGTGTTATGGTTATGTCTTCTTTTCCAGGTAGAGAATGTAATAGGCGAGCAGGACTCTAAACCATATAACTATATACGTAAATTCGTCGAGCGACATTGGAAGGATCATCGTGAACATACGACTGCTTCAAACTCACACCAATTGTAAAACCACATCAATACAACTATATATATATATATATCTATATGTTTTTATATATTGAATACCTTACACAAAAATTGAGGCAGTCAAGTAATTATTTCCATAGAAAATCATATGAATAATTTATTTGTTTTGTTCTGAAGGTATACAGTATTCAAACCGTCAATAGTCTAATGGTTTTTTTATTTTATTTTATTATTATTGTTAGATCACAACCACAGACCTGTGTCCATGCTCTTTTCAAATACACTTAAATTGTTCACTCTGCATTTATTAAAAGAGTGCCACTTCTACAGTTACTATTTTCCTTTTTTAATATATATAATGTCTGAATTTGAAGGTAGCCAGAGATCGTTTGGGTTCACGCGTCGCAGACCGCTGTGTCCCTGCTTCTCATGGCCATTTTTAGGTTGTAGTCCACTATCCTCTCCCTTGATGCGGTCATTGCCCTTGTCATCAGTCTTCCTGTGGCGTCGTCACAGTCATCTGTATAATGGACACAGCTGACGGTGTGACTAGATAGAGTCCACTAGATGGACAGACTCTATTGGCAATATTACTGGACTGAAACTCCAGGATGCTGGTTAAAATTAGTTCTCTTAATGGTCATGACTCTCCGTCTTGTGGAAAAGATAGAAAAGAGATTTAATACCAGCATTACCATTCAATATAATTTGCAATTGTGACCATAGACTGAATAGGAAATGTTTTAAATCTCAAATAGAAATTTATCTCCATAGAACTTGACTGCTTCAATACATTATTGTGAAGAATCCTTGTTTTCTACTGCAAAGACCAAATATCAAAGTATCACAACTATTATATTTTAAAGTTATTTTTAAAAATCAATAAAGTATTTAAATTGTTCATTCAAAAACGGAAATGCGTCAAATATATGAAATTGTTATAACTGTGAAGATTTCGCAGCATATTTGAGGAGAAAGATGTAGATTATTTCTGGATCATTTTACCAAATTGGAGCCTAAATTCTTGAATGTGTAATTTAATATTCAAAATTTTGCCGCGAAATTTCTATACATTTGTTTTTTTTTGTTTTGGGCCTACTCCAAATTTTTATATGTTGCCATCTTGGAACTCCAATATAAGATTTTTTTTTAATATAAAACTCATTCCGTGCATGTTTTAATTTCTTGTTACTTTTTTTTTAAAAATTTTAAAGTGTCAATTTTATTTCACATTAACATGGCAACATTTGCGATAAAATTTGGAGTTATTTTCTATTTGTAGTATATAGTATATACTATTTATATAATGTTGGATTAAGTAATGGAGAAAAAAATGTTTACAAAAAATAATAAAATCTCTTATGTTGGTCTTTTATTTATAGTCATTGTTCAAGTATGTCGAAAACGGTATGCATTATATAGTTTTTTTTACTAGATTTAGGTGAAGTGAAACAAAACACATTTATAACTGCACTAGCGACCCGATCCGGCTTCGCACGGTTAGTATTATTTCTTAAAACTGAAACAATAAAAAAATATTAGCGTAATATCCATTCTTAGTGTCGAATCGTGAATGTGAAGAATGAATGTGTTAGATTTTTTTTATGACGACACAGATTGGCCAGAGAAGCTGGCCTTGACTGCTTCACCGGATTGAGAGGTGGCATAGCTCTTAGGTCGCTTAGCCTGAACCTCTATTGCTAGTAACTCGACACAAGGGGTAACCTCGACTTGGACGGTCACTATATTACGCGTAAGCATTCCGATCCAAGGGCGCCCGAGAGGGCCGAATCACGACTCGGTCGGTTGCTATTTCACGGATAATCTAAGAGACATTCAAAAGCTAAACTAACTTTGAGTGCCACTTCGGGTGTGTTAGATTTCAAGTCAGTAAGTATAGCGTACCGCTTATATTCTCTTTCGGATAGAAACTTATTTTTTGTTCCGTCAGCGATATCCGTAATCCATGTTGAGTTTACCCGTCCGTTACCCTTGTTTTCGGTTTTTTTTTGGACGAACTAACACAGTTGGCCAGAGAAAATGGCCTTTACTGCTGTTTTCTAGTGTTCAGGCGTCTTAGCGACTAAGTAAAATTTATACAACATTGTTATCTTAAGTTTTCTAAGACACCCCTCTGTTATAAATGAAAATTTAAACATACCCAAAGTGGCGGATTTGCAGTGTTGCCATGTAGTAGGTACCAGCCACCCCTTTCTGAGGGTTGCTGCCATCATATTGTGCGAGCCTTTAGAATATTTTCGTACCTTGAGTTGTTTCTTTATAATCATCAGTGAATTTTGTCACGATTGGGTGCCCCTAATACCTGGCAGCCCTAGGCTTAGGCCTTAAGGCAGATCCGCCAATTTATACCCGATAAATTTATTGCCCCGATTCTTAGGTAAATACCCCAATTCGGGACATTTTATTAGCTCGATGTTTATTTGCGCAAAGCCGAAAATGGGGGGTGGAGGAGCAGAATTTTAAATACCTCAAAGGAGAGAGTAACGGTCGACCACGAAGAACAAAAGGTTAGCCATCTCAATAACGCCCTCCACCTAAGAGTCTGCAACGCCGTGAATGAAGCGATGGCAATCTGATGCAATATCAGGATCAGAAATAAAAGAACGACGTATGTCTTGTTTGACAGTTCAAAAAGAGGAGAGTTACAGGATTACTCGCCAGATCAATCTGAAGATTATCTGAAAGTTTCATTGAAATCGGTCCAGCCGTTTCGGAGTCTATATGGAAAAAAACCCACACACATTCTCCTTTATATATATATATAGATACCAACGAATACATACTGAGAGATTAATGTAAAAAAATACATCAAGTAAAAAGGGTAATAAATATTAATAATATAAACTACACCGTTATCCACATAATAATAATTTCCACAATTTGTCTATTGGACTACACATATGTTAGCTGGCAACACATGGCACCCAGCTATAGTTATGCATAATGATTACTTCCAATGATATCGTAGTGATTTACCTGAACCTTATTGTATCTTTATTTCATAATTAATATGTTAGTTTATCGTCACATTAACTTGGCATTGTAAACAATAACTTTATTAGTACGTAATCTGATTTCTAATTAATTTTGTAAAATAATTGGAATATTAATAATTCATTAAAATAATTCCTTGTACAACGTCACGCTGTCTCAATAAAGCTAGTGTACTAGCTATTGGACTGTCATTCCACAAACTCTACAAGTTATTACACACACTTTATTATTTGTAATTTAAGTACATCACACGTCTAAAATATCCAATGTCTTCTTCATGTCATCAATGTCGACTGCTTCACCGGATTGAGAGGTGGCATAGCTCTTAAGGTGGGTACTGAACGGGCTTACGGGGCGTAATGTAACGTGTTACACCGCGAGCATTCGTGCAGTCAGTACGTCGTGTTACGGGGAATCCAGCGAGCAACGAGCCGCTCGTTGCTCGCTTTGAGTGCTCCACCCGGCTGTCGGTTTTTTGGCGAATCCATTGAGTGTTACGCGGTTCGGTCAGTACGCTCTTGCAAGTCGTCCCGAGCGTCCTCCCTGTCGGCCATCTTGAGTGAACTAACGGCGAAAGCGGAGCACAGAGTTTTGACGAGAATCTTACGCCGATTTTAAAACATGCTCGATGCGTACACGCTCGATGCGAATGTTACATTACACCTCGTAACGCTGGTCAGTACCCACCTTTAGGTCGCTTAGCCTGAACCTCTCGCTAGTAACTCGACACAAGGTGACAAACGATCAGATTACAGCATAAGCCATGGATCATGTTTGCTGTAGGAGTATCAAGCATTTTTTTTAATGAACTACACAGATTGGCCAGAGAAGCTGGCCTTGACTGCTTCACCGGATTGAGAGGTGGCATAGCTCTTAGTTCGCTTAGCCTGAACTTCTATTAGCTAGTACCTCGACAAAAGGGTGAGGGGTAACCTCGGCTTGGACGGTTACTATGTTACGCGTAAGCATTCCGATCCGAGGGCACCTAGGAGGGTCGAAACACGACTCGGTCGGTTGCTATTTCACGGATAATGAAAGGGACATTCAAAAGCTAAATTAACTTTGTGTGCCACTTCAGGAAGCGTTGGCGCTGGGAGAAGAAGTGGCCGAAAGAAACTCCAGCAAAGCTCCTAACATCTAAGGGGACAAACATTGATCAATTGGTCAGTTATCGAGCGAGATGAAATGACGGGTGGACAAGTCTTACCACTTAGGGATATGTTAGCTGGCAACACCTGACACCCGGCGATTGTTATGCATGATAGCTGCTTCCAATGATATCTTAATAATTTACCTGAACCTTATTGTATCTTTAATTCATAATTAATGGTTTGGTTGATCGTCACATGAACTTGGCATTGTAAACAATAGTTTAACCTTATTAGTTCGTAATCTGACTTCTAATTAATTTTGTGGAAGGATGGCGGGGACGCGCAGTTGTGACGTTTGACTCGATATAAATAATTCTTTGTACAACGTTACGCTGTCTCAATAAAGCGAGTGTATTAGTTGTTGGACTATTTTATTCTACGAGACCTACAGATTATAACAGATATGAAAAATAGATATGCGATTCTAAAACCTACTAAATATGCATATAAAATTTCATAAAATCGATCAAGCCGTTTCGAAATTATATATATAAGATTACATACTGTACGTTCATATATTAGTGACGTATTATGTGTGCTATTTTACGTAGATTCTGCCCAGTGTACAATACCGGTTCCGTGGGGAAACATGCGAGATCGTGTTCATTCTCAAACAATAATCTCTTAATTTGTGTCACGGTAAGTGGATTTTTTGGTTTATCTCTAATGTAATGTACTTAATAATTAAACAAACACGTCTCAATTGGTAAATAAAATACAGTTAACAAATCAGTTTTAAAATTACAGTGAATTAATCCAACAACAGTGTTATTTAAACATAATTAGTGAACGAAAATTCACGAGTAAACGCGACAAATCATATTAGTGACGGATCGAACATTAAAGGCTAACCACTCGTGTATATTTTTATCTAAGATCTTTAAAAGAGCAATTCTTGTATAAACAAATAATAAATCTGAATCTCGGAAACGACTGCAACGATTTTTATGAAATTTAGCATGCACGGAATGTCGGGGGCGATAAATCGATCTAGTTAGGTTTAATTTTTAGAACATGTCGCTTTTATTCGGGTATCGGGGTCGATATGATGTGAGTTTGCGTTTGACCAAGAAATTCAGTTTAGATCAAAATTATTTATTAAATACGTGTGTTAAAGTAATCAATATTCACGTCTGTAAAAAGACATAATGCGTGGAGATGGTCTTATTGGGGTGCAACAGATAATGGTAAATATGCAGAAGAAATAGACCACAAAGTTTGAAACAAAAACATGGTGATTTGATTAAGGAATCACTAACGGAATTGAAGAGCGAGTTGAATCTACAGTTAGACGAGCCATACAAACATTTTTGAACGACGTTTACAAGATTCACGGCAGCATTTTTTTAAATATTATGTCGCCAAGATCGAAGAATATACATTCGTATCTAAATTTAATTACCGAAAAATATGATTTACAAAAAAAATACCGAGCATCCAGTTCCTGTAATCTTTATTTGCACAAAATAATAATGATAAATACAAAATGGCGGCCTTAATGACAAATAGCGTTCTCTGTCAGTCTTCCTTAGGGTATTCACAGATAATGTAATGGCTACAAGCTCAGGTAAAAATATACAGGATTATTAGTTATTGCACGTATGTTAAGAGTAGCGTTATGCAAAAGTAAACCATTTTTGAGTTAGAAATGTACCTTCAAAAATTTAAATCTCATTCTTCTGATTAAAACGATTAAATACTGGTTATTTATCAATATTAAAATAACATTTATCGCTCCAAATTTTAAAATGCGAGATGAACAAAGATATCATCTCAATATTTTTTTGCGATTTATCTCGATTAAAATAATTTTCGGTTATAAGATTAATCTTTAATTTAAATAACTCTTGACTGGCAGATTTCTCTACGTATTCATTCTCTTCTCGAGCGGGTGAAGATCATCACCTACACCCATGTACATATCAGTAAATACCATATCACTCTTATCATTTATACAAAAACATATGGTGCTCAAGTTAATGTCAGAAATAAAAGTACGACGTATGACTTGTTTGACTGTTCTAGAGATGAGATGATGATCAGGTCAATCTGAAGATTCCCTGAAAGTTTCATTGGAATCGGTCGAGCCGTTTCGGAGCCTATAGGGAACAATTCCACACACTTTCTCTTTTATGTATATATATTATTTTGTATTGATAATTAACGTGAACAAGAAGTGAAAAATATGACTATTCCAAACATTTATTGGCTAAAAATAATATTATTATTTACCAAAAAAAAAATACCGGTCATCCAGTTACCTCAATATTTTTGCATATCTCAGCGTGCGCACGTCACAGACTTCCTCCATCAGACACGAACCTGCCACACACATGGTAGAATCGAATGTCAAGGATTACAACATGTTTAAAAAAATACCGAGCATCCAGTTCCTGTAATCTTTATTTGCACAAAATAATAATGATAAATACAAAATGGCGGCCTTAATGACAAATAGCGTTCTCTGTCAGTCTTCCTTAGGGTATTCACAGATAATGTAATGGCTACAAGCTCAGATAAAATATACAGGATTATTGGTTATTCCACGTATGTTAGAGTAGCATTATGCAAAGTAAACCATTTTGAGTTAGAAATGTACCTTCAAAATTTAAATCTCATTTTCTGACTAAAACGATTAAATACTGGCTAATTATCAATATTAAAATATCAGTTATCGCTCCAAATTTTAAAATGCGAGATGAACAAAGATATCATCTCAATATTTTTTGCGATTTATCTCGATTTCACCTCAAATCTTCTTGCATTAAACTCCGGACATTCTGTCAATACATGTAGCACCGACTCGTGCACTTCTGGATCACAGATGCACGAAGGGCTCTCCTTGCATCGAAACTTATTAAGATATTCGGAGAACCCTCCGTGCCCTGTCAGGATCTGTACAGTGACTGGATCCAGATCCATTTTCCTTATGACGGGGTATGCGGACACAACGTCGGGGAAAAACACCTTCGTTGTGCCCGCAGTGCCCCCGTCTTTGTAGCGCCTGTTCCATATGTCAAGCGAGTCCAATCGGATTTGTCGCTTGACATATGAAACAGGACACTCTTCATAATTGGGTTTGGTCTTCATTCCGATTGCAGCTTGCTTTGCAAGATTGTCCGCCCTCTCGTTCCCTTCCATCCCCGCGTGTGCCTTTATCCAGTAAAGTTTAATTTCTTTTCCACTTTTCTTTCCTTCTTTTAAATTTGCTCTGATTTTCATCGCGAGGGATGGAGAGTCGGTGTTGGTGACAGTTTCGAGGGCGGACCTGGAATCGGAATGAATCAAACCGTTGAGCTGGATTCTTCAAAGGGCACCTTTGGAAGCCTCATACAGGGCATACAGTTCCGCCTGGTATACGGTGCAGAAGTGACCCAGTTTCAATTTCCGGCAAGATATTTCCGCGGCGCCATGCCATACGGATAGCGCCGCGCCAACCTTGCCGTCAATTTTGCTACCGTCCGTGTAAATATTTACATCGGCGGTAGCTCGCCGAGTCACTTCGTCACCGTCCACCAGACGGTCGAACTGCAGCCCCTCCTGGTGAGCGGGGTGTATCGTCTCAGTGTACAGGACCGGTCTCTCTAGCTCGAGGTCTCCCAGCGGTTACTATGTTACGCGTAAGCATTCTTATCCGAGGACGCCCAAGAGGGCCGAAACACGACTCGGTCGGTTGCTATTTCACGGATAATGTAAGGGACATTCAAAAGCTAAATTAACTTTGTGTGCCACTTCAGGAAGCGTTGGCGCTTGGAGAAGAAGTGGCCGAAGAAACTCCAGCAAAGCTCCTAACATCTAAGGGGACAAACATTGATCAATTGGTCAGTTAACGAGCGAGATGAAATGACGGGTGGACAAGTCATACCACTTAGGGATATGAAAAATAGATATGCGATTCTAAAACCTACTAAATATGCATATAAAATTTCATAAAAATCGATCAACCCGTTTCTGAGGAGTATTGTAACTAACATTTTGATACGAGAATTATATATATAAGATTACATATAGTACGTTCATATATTAGTGACGTATTATGTGTGCTATTTTACGTAGATTCTGCCCAGTGTACAATACCGGTTCCGTGGGGAAACATGCGAGATAGTGTTCATTCTCAAACAATAATCTCTTAATTTGTGTCACGGTAAGTGGATTTTTTGGTTTATCTCTAATGCAATGGACTTAATAATTAAACAAACACGTCTCAATTGGTAAATAAAATACAGTTAACAAATCAGTTTTAAAATTACAGTGAATGAATCAAACAACAGTGTTATTTAAACATAATTAGTGAACGAAAATTCACGAGTAAACGCGACAAATCATATTAGTGACGGATCGAACAATAAAGGCTAACCACTCGTGTATATTTTTATCTAAGATCTTTAAACGAGCAATTCTTGTATAAACAAATATTAAATCTGAATCTCGGAAACGACTACAACGATTTTTATGAAATTTAGCATGCACGGAATGTCGGGGGCGATAAATCGATCTAGTTAGGTTTAATTTTTAGAACATGTCGCTTTTATTCGGGTATCGGGATCGATATGATGATTGCGTTTGACCAAGAAAATCAGTTTAGATGAAAATTATTTATTAAATACGTGTCATAATAATGAATTGTTAAAGTAATCAATATTCACGTCAGTAAAAAGACATAATGCGTGGAGATGGTCTTATTGGGGTGCAACAGATAATGGTAAATATGCAGAAGAAATAGACCACAAAGTTTGAAACAAAAACATGGTGATTTGATTAAGGAATCACTAACGGAATTGAAAAGCGAGTTGAATCTAGAGTTAGACGAGCCATACAAACATTTTTGAACGACGTTTACAAGATTCACGGCAGCATTTTTTTAAAAATTATGTCGCCAAGATCGAAGAATATACATTCGTATCTAAATTTAATTACCGAAAAATATGATATACAAAAAAAATACCGAGCATCCAGTTCCTGTAATCTTTATTTGCACAAAATAATAATGATAAATACAAAATGGCGGACTTAATGACAAATAGCGTTCTCTGTCAGTCTTCCTTAGGGTATTCACAGATAATGTAATGGCTACAAGCTCAGGTAAAAATATACAGGATTATTAGTTATTCCACGTATGTTAGAGTAGCATTATGCAAAAGTAAACCATTTTTGAATTATCAAGTTTTCTATTTTTTCGAAATGTCAGAAATGTACCATCAAAAATTTAAATCTCATTCTTCTGATTAAAACGATTAAATACTGGCTAATTATCAATGTTAAAATAACATTTATCGCTCCAAATTTTAAAATGCGAGATGAACAAAGATATCATCTCAATATTTTTTTGCGATTTATCTCGATTAAAATAAAAATAACTCTTGACTGGCAGGTTTCTCTCCGTATTCATTCTGTTCTCGAGCGAGTGAAGATCATTACCTACACCCATGTACATATCAGTAAATACAATATCACTCTTATCATTTATACAAAAACATATGGTGCTCAAGTTAATGTCAGAAATAAAAGTACGACGTATAATTTGTTTGACTGTTCTAGAGATGAGATGATGATCAGGTCAATCTGAAGATTCCCTGAAAGTTTCATTGGAATCGGTCGAGCCGTTTCGGAGCCTTTCGGATAGGGAACAAACCCACATACTTTCTCTTTTATGTATATAGATTAGTTTATATTGATATAATTAACGTGAACAAGAAGTGAAAATATGACTATTCCAAACATTTATTGGCTAAAAATAATATTATTATTTACCAAAAAAAAAATACCGGTCATCCAGTTACCTCAATATTTTTGCATATCTCAGCGTGCGCACGTCACAGACTTCCTTAATCAGACACGAACCTGCCACACACATGGTAGAATCGAATGTCAAGGATTACAAGATGTTTAAAAAAAAATAAGAAAAAAGCTAATGAAATATTATGAAGTACGCTTACCTTGAGGAGTATGTTGGTGAGTGCGTTACGAAAAGTTTAGAGGGAAATATAAGTTAGTGAAGATAGAAAGAGAGAGCTACGTTATGCAAATCTAAGACACAGTGCAGGTCTATTGTCTGTATCACACTGTAGGAGCAAGAGAGAGCAGTGCGCGCGCACATTTACCTACTACACCTACTCCTGATAAGACGATGATATGATTCGAAAAGAATTTCAAAACACGATATAGCTTTAGGGAAAAGGTCGGACAGAATAATTATTCTTTATATAAGGATAACCAGAGTAACTGGTTTGTTTCGTATGTACATTTAGGTTTTTTTAAGGTTTTAGAAACTTTATTCTTACTATAGACATTAAAGGTCACTTACATGAGAAGAATAAAATAACATATATAATAAAATAACATATATTATAAAAACAATTATAAATTTATAAACGATTATAAATTATTTATTTAAATTTTCTGCAAGTAAAGTAGCCTAAGTCATTCCTTATTTAGCTAGACGGAACAAACGGACTAAATTATAATCGTAAACACATTCATATGTATGTAGTAAATTGAGGTTATTTTAATATTACAAACAGACATTCCAATATGATTTTATTTATTTGTATATATTTCTAGTGTACATTTGAATTGCTAGTAACAATATTCGCCTAATGAATTAACAATTGTTACAGAATTATCAAGAAATGTGGTATTAAAGGATCGCGTCATGATATACGTGTCAACCATTTTTTTAATTCTGTCCATAAGCAATGCGCTAACGCACGCAGAAGGTAAGTACGACTATATTGTCCATTTTTGGAGTTAAACTTCCTTACGCACGCTTGACTTGGGGAGTGTTACGAAAAGTGTGATCGGGTGAGGCGAATGTAGGATGAGTCCCTCTCATTTAAGTCAGCGGAGATAGAAAGATATGTTTCGTATATCTAAGACACAGTGCAGGACTATTGTCTGTATTGTAGGAGCAAAATTACGTATCCACTTATATAAACATACTAGCGTACCCAGCCCGCTTCGCCGTGCTAGATTTTGCTTTATTTTATTTAAACAATAAACTTACATTATTAAATATTTAATTTAACTCTCACAATATATTAAATTACTCATTTCTCTTCGTATTCATTCTCTTCTCGGGCGGGTGAATATCATTACCTACACCCATGTACATATAATATAACAGTGAATACAATATTATTCCAATATGGTTCATAATGACATGAAAATACACAACGCATGTGTCAATACAAATTTGTGTTATAAAACAATAGAATATCATCATAGTAAATAGAAGCTGTATTTGACAGTTCAAAAAGAGGAGTGCTCCGATCGTCACCAAACTTTACAGGATTACTCGCCAGGTCTATCTGAAGATATTTAGATCATTGAAATCGGTCCAGCCGTTCTGGAGGCTATACGGATCAAACACACACATTCTCTTTTAAATATATAGATTATTTTGTAGAAGGTGAATGGTGCGTAGACCAAAGAACCAATTCTTATGGATTCTGCAGGAGCCCACAAAGCTGTCCATCTGCATCTGACAACTTCCAGTAAGTATGTAAGTTATAACTTGCGTAGACATGCGTAAGTAAAGCTAACTGATGGGTAAAATTATCACGTGATTTTTAAGGAATTGATTGCTAAAGGAACAGCCCTGTAGTTCTGGGCTCTCAAGAATAAGACTACGGTATCCCCTGCCTGTCTTCTGTCTGTGCTTTGTCGTCCGCCAAGGTGGAACCGGGAAGAAGGCGATATCGGCTGGCCCGTGTCGCCTTGCACTGCGAGGGCACAGGTGCTCTCCTTGAGCACGGTGCGCTGGAAATCCCGGAGCCCCTCACCATTTTTTTTTTAAAAAGAAATCTAGCAATATTTCTTTTTTTTTCAGAAATATTACTAACAATCTTGTTAACCATTCCAACTAAGCTTAAGCTTGTGCTAGGACATGGTTCACGGCAATAGTCCAATGGTGGATTCGAACCCACGACCTTACGATTCGCAGGCCGTACCCTAAACCATTAGGCTATTGACGCTGGCCATGACTCTCTGTTCATGACTCTGACGCTTGACCATGCATCGAGGAAGTTGCAGAGTACGCTAGCAATCCAAATTCGAACCTCGGTTAAGTAATGATAAGTCAGTTGAGTGAATAAACCACGCGCTTGGCGGTGTGTTAGAACATTTTCAACAGTCAACAGTGGACTATTAACTTTAACTTATCTTTAACGTTTTAAACCGTTGCTGACTAGCTACACTGCTGTTACCCACGATTATAAACTATTTATTTAAATTTTCTGCAAGTAAAGTAGCCTAAGTCATTCCTTATTTAGCTAGACGGAACAAACGGACTAAATTATAATCGTAAACACATTCATATGTATGTAGTAAATTGAGGTTATTTTAATATTACAAACAGACATTCCAATATGATTTTATTTATTTGTATATATTTCTAGTGTACATTTGAATTGCTAGTAACAATATTCGCCTAATGAATTAACAATTGTTACAGAATTATCAAGAAATGTGGTATTAAAGGATCGCGTCATGATATACGTGTCAACCATTTTTTTAATTCTGTCCATAAGCAATGCGCTAACGCACGGTATTGTCCATTTTGGAGTTAAACTTACGCACGCTTGACTTGGGAGAGGTGTTACTACGAAAAGTGTGATCGGGTGAGGCGAATGTAGGATGAGTCCCTCTACTTTAAGTCAGCGGAGATAGAAAGATATGTTTCGTATATCTAAGACACTGTGCAGGACTATTGTCTGTATTGTAGGAGCAAATTTAAATATCCACTTGTATAAACATACTACCGTACCCAGTCCGCTTCGCCGTGCTAGATTTTGCTTTATTTTATCTAAACAATAAACTTACATTATTAAATATTTAATTTAACTCTCACAATATATTAAATTACTCATTTCTCTTCGTATTCATTCTCTTCTCGAGCGGGTGAATATCATTACCTACACCCATGTACATATAATATAACAGTGAATACAATATTATTCCAATATGGTTCATAATGACATAAAAATACACAACGCATGTGTCAAAACAAATTTGTGTTATAAAACAATAGAATATCATCATAGTAAACAGAAGCTGTATTTGACAGTTCAAAAAGAGGAGTGCTCCGATCGTCACCAAACTTTACAGGATTACTCGCCAGGTCTATCTGAAGATATTTAGATCATTGAAATCGGTCCAGCCGTTCTGGAAGCTATAGGGATCATACACACACATTCTCTTTTAAATATATAGATTAATTTGTAGAAGGTGAATGGTGCGTAGACCAAAGAACCAATTCTTATGGATTCTGCAGGAGCCCACAAAGCTGTCCATCTGCATCTGACAACTTCCAGTAAGTATGTAAGTTATAACTTGCGTAGACATGCGTAAGTAAAGCTAACTAATGGGTAAAATTATCACGTGATATTTAAGGAATTGATTGCTAAAGGAACAGCCCTGTAGTTCTGGGCTCTCAAGACTAAGACTAAGGTAAAACCGTATCCCCTGCCTGTCTTCAGTCTGTGCTTTGTCGTCCGCCAAGACCCGGGAAGAAGGCGACATCGGCAGGCCCGTGTCGCCTTGCACTGCGAGAGCACAGGGATGAGGGAGCGACCCCCGAGATGTGCTCTCCTTGAGCACAGTGCGCTCCTCTGGAGATCCCGGAGCCACTCACCATGCACCGAGGAAGTGCGGAAGTTTTAGTGCGCAAAACCCCCACATAACCTCGCCTTCCCCCCAGAAGAAGAAGATTTCCTCCCCGTGAACAAAAAAAAAGGAAATACCCTTGAAGACGTTTATTTCTTCAATCATAGACTATAAACGAAGCTATACAGAGAGGATAAACATGGCACATTTAAATTTTGATAAACAAACGTATATAACAACTGGCTATGCCCGCGACTTCATCCACGTGGAGTTTAAAGTTGAGCCGGTTGATTGAAAATTAACGCGATATATCGCTTCAAAAATATATTAAAAGAACAATCGCTTGAAGTAGAAAATATCGAATGATCTATTATTGAAATATTTGATCCGATAACCACATATCGTATGTATTAAAACGTTATATCAAAAATATGGATAAATTTATACAATCGCATAGTAACGATACAACGTTAAGATATAGTATATCGAAAAATATATAGATATATTTTTTGCATGAACATCCCAACTCTTGGCTGTTGTCAAAATGCGGAAAGCCAATTAATATATTTTCACTCATTAACTTTTGAATACATTGCTGCCAACTAATTGACACGTTATTTAAATACAATGATGCCAACATTAACAGTTAACTTTGATTTTTGTTGATGAATATTTTATGGCTTGGTAACAAGACCTTTAAGCCAAGTCTTTTTAAAAACACATACACTGATTTCTTACGTCTAATATGAAAATGGTAAAATGTAAGTTAGATGATCCCCTCCCATGAGTCCCCGCGCCATTTTTTTTTTCATTTTTTTCTTAACAGTTGACTAAAATGTTAAACCACAGACCATAAATATAAAAAAATTGTTACAAGTATTAAATTACAATTTGCCTTAATTCTTAAATAATGGAATTTAACGAAGTATGGTTATTTGTGAACTTAGCGGTTACGCTATTAGTGGAAGTCCGTGATATCTGCCTACACTCTATCTGGAGAGTGTGAGTTTTTGTGTAAATATATTTTGTAATATTTTCTTTACTGTGTAATATTTCACAGCTATAATGGGATTAGACCAATATTTTGCGAGTACACTAAAAACAGAATCCTTGTCTGTTGTATAGAACAACCAACAGATAATAAATCATCTCTGAACTTCGTAAGGTCAGTATTATATAATAAACTATAAAATCTATTTATACAAAAAAGAAAGTGTGTGGGTATGTTCCATATAGGCCCCGAAACGGCTGGACCGATTTCAATGAAACTTTCAGGGAATCTTCAAATTGACCTGACGAGTAATCCTGTAAAGTTTGGTGACGATCAGAGCATTCCTCTTTTTGAACTGTCAAACAAACCACACGTCGTACTTTTATTTCTGACATTAACTTGAGCCCGATATGTTTTTGTATAAATGATAAGAATGATATTGTATTTACTGATATGTACATGGGTGTAGGTAATGCGACAAATTCATGATTCATTGTTTTATTGGAAAAGTTTGTACTTCAAGAGTAATTTGAGTAAACAGTTCGTTTAGGTTCTGATTAATTTGTAATTACTGCGATAAAGCGGAAATATAAAGAGAGCGTCCGAGCAAAATAGCGTTTAACGTTTTGAAGTCGGTTTTAGTTTTTACACTTATATATATATAATTATTGTCAGTCAGTCAGTCAGTCAGTCGAGTCATCTACAAGGTTCACGGGAACCTCGCAGGTACGGGCCTCGATGTGTTACCCCATTACCCGGGTTATCAGCGCAGGGGGCAACTGCTCATCTGGTCTTGGGTACCGTTTTGGAACGGATTTTTTAGGAATAACTATTTTTACGTCGGGGCTAATCCCTCAAGCGTCAGCCGCGACGAATCTATCTTCTACGCCCTCCCGATCTCTCGGTCTCGATTGAGACGGAGGTCGAGAGGGGAGAGAGGCCTATGAGTTCAAAATCTCCCTAGAATAGGGGAATTTGAACCTAATTATTGTGTGCAAAAAAAAAGGAATAAATATATCGTACTTTTAAACACACGTACGTAATAACTTGTTGTGCTAATTTTTTTTGTTTGTGTCGATTTTGAGTTTGATTTTTCTATGAAATAATCACAATTGTTCTCAATTTATATTTTTCATTCCAGTGATGAAAAAAAGGTACCGGCTTCGAGAGAGACTGCAAAATTCCGAGTCCAGGGTCGGGTTAGTGAACAAAGTAAGCTATTTCTCGGCTAATTCTCCGTAACTTTACAAGTTGTGGTATGTGGAAGGTTAACTTAGGATTCAGAGGATCAGCCCTGTAGTTCTGGGCTCTCAAGAATAAGACTACGGTATCCCTGCCTGTCGTACAAGGCGACTAAAGGGGCCTCGGGTTCACTGGGCGACAAGGGTGGGGGCCTGAGTCGTCCACCAAAAGTGGACCCGGGAAGAAGGCGACATCGGCTGGCCCGTGTCGCCTTGCGCTGCGAGGGCAAAGGGGGGGAGGGAGTAACCCCCCCCGGGACGTGCTCTCCTTGAGCACAGTGCAGAGGGGCTCCGGTGCGTTCCACTGGAGATCCCGGAGCCCCTCGTCATGCACCGAGGGAAGGGCCACCGGGGAGGTTTTAGTGGGTAAGAACCCCACATAACCGCCGCCTTCCCCCCAGAAGGCGGGGTATCTTTGTGAAGATTTCCTCCCCGTCAAAAAAAAAGGATTCAGAGGATCCAGCCCTGTAGCTCTGGGCTCGTAGAATAAGACTATGCGATCCCCTGCCTGTCGTAGAAGACAAAAAACGGCTTCCAGTTCACTGGGCGACAAGGGTGGGGGCTTTTGTTTTCCGCAAACGTGGACCCGGGAAGAAGTGCAAGGCCACAGGGGGGAGAGAGTAACCTCCCCCACAGTGCAGAGGGGCTCCGGTACGTTCCTCTGGAGATCCCGGAGCCCCTCACCATGCAAGGAAGGCCCGCCGGGGTGTAAAGTGTGTAGTGGTAAAAACCCCACACAACCGCCGCCTTTCCCCCAGAGGGCTGATTTTGTTGAATGTTCCTTCCCGTGAACAAAAAAAAAGGATTGGGAGGATTGTTTGACTGTAATATAGGTTGTCAAATATCTCCCTTCCGCTTTTGCTCTTTATTCAATGCTTTATAAACAGTGTTACAGTGATCGGATTTAGTTCAAATATGCGCCGTTTTGTTCGATAATCTGTTTCCATCTAGACGGCAACTTCATAATACCTCCCTCGTAGAAGCCCTCCTCCTTATTTGCGAAGAACTTGGACAGCCACTTTTCACAAGCCTCTTATAAGTTCAACTTTACACCACCAAGGGCGTTCACCATGGACAGGAACAGGTGGTAATCACTTGGCGCTATGTCCGGGCTATATGGTGGATGCGATAAAACCTCCCATCCGAGCTCCCGTAGCTTCTGACGAGTCATCAACGAAGTGTGTGGTCGGGCGTTGTCGTGGTGGAACACTACACCCTTCCTGTTGGCCAATTCTGGACGCTTCTGGTCGATCGCCTGCTTCAAGCGGTCCAGTTGTTCGCAGTAGATGATAGAATTAAGTGTCTGGCCATATGGGAGCAGCTCATAGTGGATGATTCCTTCCAATCCCAACACACAGCAAAACCTTCCTGGCCGTCAATCCCGGCTTGGCCACTGTTTGGGACGATTCACCGGCCTTCGATCACGACCGTTTTCGCTTGATATTGTCGTATGTGCTCCATTTTCGTCGCCAGTCACCATCCGCTTCAAGAATGGGTCGAGTTCGTTCCGTTTCAGCAGCATATCGCAGGCGTTGATTCGGTCCAGAAGGTTTTGCGTCAAATCATGCGGCACCCAAACATCAAGATTTTTGTATCCAGCCTTCTGCAGATGGTTTTAAAATGGTTTGGTGACTAACTCCCATCTCCTGGGCGATGTCACGAGATGCCACATGCCGGTCTAACTCGATGTAGTCCATGATTTGATCGGTATTTGTCGTCACAGGTCTTCCGCCGGCTGGCTTTTTCCATGGTGTCGTTTCACCGGCTCTGAATCGTCGAAACCATTCCTCCGTGGTTCGAAGTGATAGAGTACCATCCCCAAAACACCATTAATCTCACGGAACGTTTCTCTAGCGGATTTGCCTTTAACGAAGGAAAACTTTAAAATAGCGCGAATTTCGGCGTTAGTGAACTCCATGATTACACGTCTATAACTGTTGAACGCAATATCCAAACTAATTATGCATAGCGTCGTTTTGTAGGTTATGTCAAGACCTTTCAAATTATGTATAGTATTCACGTATAGTAGTCACGAAAATCGTTCACTTACGGAATACATAATCTTAGTAATATTTTGTGATGTTATAAATTTTAGAGAGATGTTTATATTCAGAAAATAATGAACGTAATTACTACACTACAAATGTTATTGATAAAATAGACATTAAAAAAATATCGTAGCTTGTTTTTATATTATCTTTTTAAAATGCCACGAACATATTATACGTAACTACATTTTACGAATTATCTGAAGCTCTAGTTCAGTGTGTTTTTTTTTTCAGAGTGCGATGAATATAGAAACAAATCGGGACCCCGGCTAGTAGCATTTTACCATGTGTATGGTGGACAAAACGCAATGCCGGGAGAGTTCCCACATATGGTAACAATTTTTAACTACATTCGTGTAAATAGATTGTTAGGAGACCAATTCCGAAAACGAAGACAGACGATAGTACACACCTTTGATAATGGGACAGAAAAAAAACGATCCTCATAAAAAAATTATCATATTTTTAAGATGTTTTATTAGCATTATTTACACTGCATTTTTTTATACTTTCTAAGCAACAGCAAAAAAAAATAAAAACAGCAATGAAACACAAAGTCAGGACAGAAAAAACAGCTGTATTTGACTTTGTGTAAAATATGTGTAAAATAAATTAAATCTATCGACACACTCATATGTTCACTTTTCGTACTTAGAGACAAGGTCAAGGTCTTCTTTTGAAGCGTCAATAGCCTAATGGTTTAGGGTACGGTCTGCGAATCGTAAGGTCATAGGTTCGTATCCACCATTCGACTATTGACGTGAACATCTCCTAGCACAAGCTTAAGCTTAGTTGGAATGGTTAACCAGAAGGATAGTAATATATTCTTGAAAAAAAAAGAAATATTCTTAGCTTTCTTCCTTAAAAAAATAAAAAATTGTACCTAGGTCACATTCCTGAGCTCTGCATTCAACTCGCGCGTTACTATATCTATATTTGCCTCAAGGTTGCCATCGGCTGGAAGGATTTCTACGGTGCATACAGCTTCCGTTGTGGCGGTAGTCTTATCAGTCCGAGGTTCGTTCTGACTGCAGGCCACTGCACCAAGAGGGCCAGGAGCGACAACCCGTTCCCAGTAGTCGTGCGCCTCGGCGACGTGAACTTAAACTTGACCGACGGACAGAATGGATCCCACCTGATTGACGTAAGTATTGTAAACTGATTTTATTTTCTTATTATGTGTCACAACTAGCATTACAATCGCTGCGCCTAGATTTTATTTTATTTTATTTAAACAATCAAAACTAACATCATTACATATTTAATTTAACTCTAACAATATATTAAATTTCCTCTCCGTATTCATTCTCTTTTATTCTCTTGTCGAGCGGGTGAAGATAAACATAATGACTACTTGAATATTCACAATTCTTTATTATAATTCATTTTATTTCAACATACTCCTGTCGCCACTTGCATTCGCCAATCACCAATGAGTATTTTAGACGATAAAATTATTTATATGTTGATATATTATAATGCTATAAGCGCTATCTTGTGAAAGGATATGATATTTTTTCTTTTTTAATCTTTCAAAAAGGAGTTTACAAATGCAATAATAAACAGAATATTATAATATTCTATCTGACGACTGAGTGCCATGAGTTACCGACTGCTACATATCACTAAGGCAAATCAAATAGTATAAAGCCGTGTTTTTTTTAAATAACATAATGGTATTAGCGCCATCTCGTAGATAGGAAGTGATATTATTTCTTTTTTTAACTTTCATGTCATCAAAGACAAAGATGGCGCTGTACTCAAGTCTAACGTCAATTTGTCAAATTATTATTTTCTAATCTGACATCGAGGTCTATGTACTGCTACATATATACAGCTCTATAAAGTTGCAAATGGCATTTTTGACACCCCTGAGCTTCTTTCCGCCGTAGCTTTTACTGTACCGTCGCGGTTACCTAGACCTTCACAACCAACGACATGTGGATTTACAGTCCACTTACTTCAGGTTATCGTTACATTCTGGGACATCTGTACATCTCCAAAATACACTCTTTTTTTCTACTTAGAAATGAATCTACCGACGAATGAGCTCCAGAAAGTGACCCTGGACCTCTTCGATAACAGATTCTGTGACAGAATCCTTGCTAGGAACCACAATTGGGGCGGCTTCGCCCCCTCACAGATGTGCGCCGGAGTGCTGCGAGGAGGAAAAGATACTTGTCAGGTATGGATACTCTGACATTCTCTTCTAAATAATTAAAACATGATAAATCGAATGAATGATCGAAAATGGTTCCCTTTTGCATATAGTGGTTAAAATTATCACAAATAGTCACCACTAAATAACTACTAATGACCCTGTATATTATATAATTTGAGAAAGTTGTCAATCATCGAATCCGACTCGGCTGGCCAGCATTCGGAAAGCTTCGAAATGTATTCTTGAAGTCAAAATCTTCGACGAATGTGTAATGTGACCAGTGATGACATTTGGCACGGAAACGCGGTCTCTTACTGTGGGCCTCATAAGCGAGCTCAAAGTCGCACAACGAGCTATGGAGAGGGCTATGCTCGGAGATCAAATCAGGAATGAACATAACACAAATAATAATAATAACATAGACGAACGAAGGTAACCGACATTTATTTATTTATTTATTTAAATCAACAAAAATTATAACACCGTTACAGATAATACCAATATGATGTTATAAAAACTTAGTTAAATATATATTATTAAAATTAAAACAAATAAAAAGCTGCTTTATGTATTGACAATAATATATAAATATAATAGAGTCAAACACCTTCTACGCATTTGTAGGCATAGCTCGCCGGGTAAGCAAGTTGTAGTGGCAATGGTTAGGGCACATAGCGCGTAGCGATGGGGCTGAAAAGTTCTCGATTGGAGACCACGGACTGGCAAGCGCTGTGTAGGACGTCCACCAAGGTTGTCTGACGACCTCATTAAGGACGCAGGACGCAGCTGGATGCAAGCTTACAACTCGTCTTTTTGGAAATCGTTATGGGAGGCCTCTGTCCAGCAATGGATGTTTTACGGCTGAATTGATTTTATATTACAGGGTGATTCTGGAGCCCCCCTTCAAGTGATGTCGTCAAAACTAAATAATTACTACCACATTATGGGGATAACTTCATTCGGAGGTCGGTGCGCCCTGAAGGGCCAGCCCGCGGTCTACACCAGGGTGTCCAGCTATATAGACTGGATCGAGAGCATCGTCTGGCCTGAGGGGTAATAAGGCCGACTTCAAAGAAGTATATTTACTGATTTAAAAAAAAAACTTTAAGTCAAATTACTAACCGACAGATTAATATTAAACGCTACTAAAATACACTCGATTTTCTATTTCCTGAGTTCCTGAAGAGTTCCCTTAAACCCACATTATTTTGGAATTAAAACTTTGAATTTTTTTAATACAAATTTGCCAATTTTTTTAAATGAAACGCTGATATTTTAGTTAGTCCATACTATTTGTATACTAAATCTATCTGGCCCGAGAAGCTGGCCTTGACTGCTTCACCGAATTGAGATGTGAATAGCTCTTAGGTCGCTTAGCCTGAACCTCTATTAGGTAGTAACTCGACACAAGGCTAGGTGAAGGGTAACCTCAGCTTGGACGGTCACTATGTTACGTAAGCATTCCGATCCGAGGGCGCCCGAGAGGGCCGAACCACGACTCGGTCGGTTGCTATTTCACGGGTAATCTAAGGGACATTCAAAAGCTAAACTAACTTTGAGTGCCACTTCGGCAAGCGTTGGCGCTGGGAGAAGTGGCCGAAGAAACTCCAGCAACGCTCCTAGCATCTAAGGGGTAAAAACTAAATCTAGTATCTTATAAGATACAAGATTTAGTTCTAGTTCTAGTATCTTATAACTAAATCTAGTATCTTAGTATAAGATACAAGATTTAGTTATAAGATATATCTCTAAAGGAGCAATCTTTTCGCATAATATTATGTATGAACTTGTAATAAAATCTCTTCGGCTATACCATTTGTATCTGGCTGATTTTAGTATCATTGAAAGATTAAATTTTAAAAAATATAATTCCAAATTCAAATTAGGAAAATGTGTGATTTTCATTTGTTTTTCGTACTGTCAAGTCGATTGAATGTAATGAAGAAATTCGATAAATTTTAAAATTTTACTACAAAAAAGGTAATAATGCAACGTAAGTCGCGAAAAAAATTTGGACCAAAATTGGAAAAAATGTTTATGGACCTAGTGCAGTGTCTGTGAGAGTAGCACAAATTTGGGCCAAGCGTTTTCAATTCGGAAATTTTGATGTCAAAGGTGCACGTCGCTCTGGTCGCTCTGTTACAGATATAATGGATGCCATTTTTGAAAAAGTGGAGCAAGATCGGCATATCAGTTCTTCAGTTACGACTTAGCTGAACAACTGGAAGTTGACAATAAAACAATTTTAGCGCATTTAAAAACTGGCTACACAAAAAAGCTCGATGAGTATCTCACGAGCTCACTGAAAGAAACATAATGAACCGTGTACTCGTTTCGAAACCGAACCATTTTTGAAGAAGCTAAAAAGTGGATCACGTACGACAAGAACGTGCGAAAAAGGTCGTGGTCAACGGCCGGTGAGATAGTTATGAGGTAACGCAAAAACGCGGATAAATTGAGAACCAACCTTTTTGAAGTCGGTTCAAAATGACCTGAATTGGAGGCATAAAAAACCCAAATGATGATAACATCTCTCAACGCAAACGTTGGAAGGTTCTTTGACCCTCTACTGATAAATTTATCTCATTGAATTCTCAATTTAATACAATAGTGAATGATTTCATATAAAAATAACTCGACGGTGTTTCGGGTAAAAATAATTATTTTAAACTGCTCTTAAGAACGCGATCACAATGCGTCCATTCGCGAACGTCGGAGGTTGCGAATAATCCTTGCGCGTTACCGCTATTTTATGGGCAGGCCCCACCCCTTAGATGTTAGGAGCGTGGCTGGAGTTTCTTCAAATTCAAATTTTATATGCATATTTAGCAGGTTTTAGAATCGCATATCTATTTTTCATATCCCTAAGTGGTAAGGGTTGTACACCCGTCATTTCATCCCGCTCGATAACTGACAACTTGATCAATGTTTGTCCCCTTAGATGTTAGGAGCTTTGCTGGAGTTTCTTCGGCCACTTCTTCTCCCAGCGACAACGCTTCTCGTGGCACTCAAAGTTAGTTTAGCTTTTGAACGTCCCTTAGATTATCGGTGAAATAGCAACCGACCGAGTCGTGGTTCAGAATGATTACGTAACGTAGTAATCGTCCGAGTGACTTGTATCGAGTTACTAGCTATAGAGGTTCAGGCTAAGCGACCTAAGAGCTATGCCACCTCTCACGGAGTGAAGCAGTCAAGACCAGTTTCTCTGGCCAACTATGTGGTTCGTCATAAAAAATAATTGTACGGCCTATATTCTGCTATTGCAATTTTTTTGTTGTTCTAATTCTGCGAGTTTTGGCAGTTTCGGTTAGTTATCTTTCAAATGGTCGTAAGTCCCCCAACGATAGGTGATTTTATTTTTATTACGCGCAAAACAAATTAACATACTGGCAACACTACAGATAAAACGGGTTATTCTAGTTATGCGACGGACGCGGTACACTGTTGCGTAAACATGAAATATTTATATTATCTGTTATTTTTAATTTACAATGCATCCTTAACATGGACTGTAATAAGGGTTAGTTCGGCATCGCAAATATTAAAATGGAAACAAATTGCTTACGACTTTGGCGGGATCCTTTGTAAGTGGAATTTATGTTTTTTTTCTCTAAAATCATTTTTTTATGACACAGCTTGGCCTAGCTTTGTTTGAGAAATGCGTATACACGTCCTCGCGGGGTCAATGACATGTTATATCGGACTCGCACCGACTAAAACCCCACGGTGGTCGCCATCAGCGCAACCGAGGGGGCGTGGGATCTCGATAAGGAACGCAACCACAACCCCTCTGTGCTTGGCTGAGCTAGCCCGTCTCGGGTGCATTCAGCCCTGTAGTTCTGGGCTCTCAAGAATAAGACTACGGTATCCCCTGCCTGTCGTAGAAGGCGACTAAAAGGGTCCTCGGGTTCATTGGGCGACAAGGGTGGGGCCTTTGTCGCCAAGGTGGACCCGGGAAGAAGGCGACATCGGCTGGCCCGTGTCGCCTTGCGCTGCGAGGGTACAGAGGGGGAGGGAGTAACCTCCCCCCCGGGATGTGCTCTTCTTGAGCACAGTGCAGAGGGGCTCCGGTGCGTTCCACTGGAGATCCCGGAGCCCCTCGTCATGCACCGAGGAAAGGGCCACCGGGGAGGTTTTAGTGGGTAAGAACCCCCACATAACCGCCGCCTTCCCCCCAGAAGTTATCTTTGTGAAGATTTCCTCCCCGTCAACAAAAAAAAAAGTTAGTTATAAAATGAATCATCGAAATCGGTTAGCGTGATAATAAGTTATTCGTAAATTTGGGGCCAATTTAACACTTGTATGGTTTTGTTATGAATGCCACAATAATTAAAATTAGTATAGGAACATACGGGAAGAAACAGCTTTCAGTCCAAAGCTATGAGGTAAAACATTACACAACAGATTTATTGAGAGCCAGCCAATTTTGAATAAGGAAAAAAATGAATTTTGAATTAGGATGAAAATGAATTTTGAATTAGGATGAAAATGAATTTTGAAGTAGGATGAAAATGAATTTTGAAGTAGGATGAAAATGAACGTTCGGTGACATGTCATGAAGTTTCCCTTATCATACGTCTGAAATACAATTTATTTAATTTTCCACCAGACGATTCGGATTCAGATTACGATGTCTTGACGAACACACCACAGGATAAGCCGAGTGACGCTGATAAATTCTTCATACAGTACAATAACGTGCCGATTGGAATGGAGGTGCATGGAGACAGGGTGTTCGTCACGGTGCCACGTAGGAGACATGGTAAGTGGCGTAAAATGATATCAAGGTTTTAAAGGTGTGTCAGTGGATGGAGATATGAGAGTGTTGCCATGGAGACCGCAATGAAAATAACATACCTACATACCGACAGACAGGGGGATGGTGATGATAATAAAAATGTACATGGTGTTGGTGTCCAAAAAATAAATAAAAGAAAAAACTAAATTAAAATTACGATTCGGCCTTCAGGTCGTAAGTTGGAGCTACTTGCTACCATAAATATAGCTAGCTCGCGAGTTGAATGCAGAGCTCAGGAAAGCTATAGTGATGTGACAGTATAATTATCTGTGACCATAATGTGTGTGTGAGATTTAAACAATTCTTTAAGATTCCCATTTTCACTGATTGATAAAAAAACAAAATATCTATTACACATTTTCAATAATTATTTTAGAAAACGAAAGAAAAAATACATTAAAATTTAATAATCGCACGCATGTCTGAATCATTTCGTCTCTTCGATCTCGTTTTTTGTAACTTGATGGTGATGGACTCGGATCAGTCCTTTTTAAAATTAAATAAATAACAAACACGTGATCGTATTTTCATTACTAATGCGATAACACGGTAAGCGTACGATAACTGTGACAGTGTGACTACACTGCAGGCGAGCGGGGGGTAGCGTGCGGACAGCGGAGGAAGATGCTCCCGCTCTTTACCTCACGCCCCGACTGCATTCAACTAACGCGCGCTGACTATAGCTGGATCTGGATTATTCTATGTTTCAGGAATACCGTCCACATTAAACTATGTAAAGATATCGGGGGATGCATCACCAGCTCTCAAGTCATATCCTGACACGAAGACAAGAAAAGAGCTCGTCTCCGTGTACCGGCCAAGAGTGGACTCGTGCGGGAGGCTTTGGATGGTGGATACTGGACTTCTTGAAGTGCCAGGTGAGTGTAACACGGTACCATGTGATGTTTTGTGGAAATGCAGTCCTGGATGGTAAGGCGCACTAGCTTAGTAAATGCCTATTCGATCAACCTTTGAAAACTCCCTCATTGTAATCAGAGAGAAAGACAGACGCGGGCAAACAGTTCTAGTCCTCTGATTTAGGAATAATGAAAGACGAAGCAAAGCGCTTCTTTTCTTTTAGGGACAAAAAAGAAAAAGGGAAGTTGCTATTTCACAGATAATGAAACTGCCAGATGCCATAAACACAAACTTCATCCGAAATACGAAACAATTACAAGTATATTTACGAAAACCTCTTCCTTTATTGAAGTCGGTTGGAAATAGATGTTAACAATTCGTCTGTATTTTTTTAATGTTCACTCACACATCCACGAAGCGTCCATTCGCGAACGTCGGAGGTTGCGAATAATCCTCGCGCGTTACCGCTATTTTATTGGCAGAACCCACCCCTTAGATGCAAGGAGCGTTGCTGGAGTTTCTTCGGCCACTTCTTCTCCCATCGCTAACGCTTTCCGAAGTGGCACTGAAAGTTAGTTTAGCTTTTGAATGTCTCTTAGATTATCCGTGAAATAGCTACCGATCGAGTCGTGGTTCGGCCCTCTCGGGCGCCCTCGGATCGGAATGCTTACGCGTAACATAGTAACCGTCCAAGCCGAGGTTACCCCCCACCCGGGGGACCCTTGTGTCGAGTTACTAGCGATAGAGGTTCAGGCTAAGCGATCTAAGAGCTATGCCACCTCTCAATCCGGTGAAGCAGTCAAGGCCAGCTTCTCTGGCCAATCTGTGTAGTTCGTCATAAAAAAAAAACCTCACAGCGCCGTCATTCATGAACCATTTAATTTTTTTTTGCTTTATTTTATTTAAACAATAAACATACATCATTAAAATTTAATTTAACTCTCACAATATATTAAAATATTAATTTATCTCCGTATTCATTCTCTTCTCGATCGGGTGAAGATCATTACCTACACTCATGTACATATCAGTAAATACAATATCATTCTTATCATTTATACAAAAATATATCGGGCTCATATTATGTCAGAAATAAAAGTACGACGTATGGCTTGTTAGACAGTACAAAAAGAGGAGTTCTCCGATCGTCACCAAACTCTACAGGATTACTCGCCAGGTCGATCTGAAGATTACCTGAAAGTTTCATTGAAATCGGTCCTGCCGTTTCAAAGCCTATATGGAACATACCCACACACTTTCTCTTTTTTATTTATAGATTGGCAGGTATATGAACATCGAAGACTGCTATTTTAAATGTAAAATTGATATTACCTTATCACGGAGTTGCTTCAGCGTGACCTCCATCATATTCAGCTTCCTATCCTCACCAGCACCTTCTGACATCTTGGCCTACACAAGAAAAGGCTATAGTTAAAATCACACCTAAGACCTAAGCAGACCCTGGGCACTATTTTTTTTTTTGTTAACGGGGAGGAAATCTTCCAAAAGATACCCAGCCTTCTGGAGGGCCGCTCTGCACTGTGCTCAAAGAGAGCACGTCCCGGGGAGGTTACTCCCTCCCCCGTGCCCTCACAGTGCAAGGCTACACGGACCAGCCGATGTCGCCTTCTTCCCGGGTCCACCTTAGCGGACGACAAAGGCCCCCACCCTTGTCGCCCAGTGAACGCAAGGCCCCTTTTAGTCGCCTTATACGACAGGCAGGGGATACCGTAGTCTTATTCTTGAGAGCCCAGAACTACAGGGCTGAGACCCTGGGCACTAGGGATGTCCATGCAAAAAATATTGTATCGATAGAATGTATAGTAAGCACGCGAGTTGAATGCAGTCAGGGCGAGCAGATAGCAATATAAATACCGACTTCAAAAAAGGAGGATGTTTTCAATTCGGCTGTATGTTTTGTTTTATGTTTGTATTAAGTTTCGACTGGGTTAACCGATTTTGATGATTCTTGTTAATATTTGATAACTGATATTTCCATTTCAATTTGGATAATGGCGTCCATGACAAAACCACTTAAATGTTCATCAAAGATGTGCACCATAAATTATGATAATATCATGGCAATCGATTTCGATGATTCACTTTCAAATTAGAGTCGTTTGATGTATCTGATTAATTCTATTTCGTAATAATTTCACGATTTTTTTTTTTTTTTAATGACGAACTACACAGATTGGCCAGAGAAGCTGGCCTTGACTGCTTCACCGGATTGAGAGGTGGCATAGCTCTTAGGTCGCTTAGCCTGAACCTCTATTGCTAGTAACTCGACACAAGGGTCCCCCCGGTGAGGGGTAACCTCGGCTTGGACGGTTACTATGTTACGCGTAAGCATGCCGATCCGAGGGCGCCTGAGAGGGCCGAACCACGACTTGGTCGGTTGCTATTTCACGGATAATCTAAGGGACATTCAAAAACCTAAACTGACTTTGAGTGCCACTTCGGGAAGCGTTGGCGCTGGGAGAAGAAGTGGCCGAAGAAACTCCAGCAACGCTCCTAACATCTAAGGGGTGGGGCCTGCCCATAAAATAGCGGTAACGCGCAAGGATTATTCGCAACCTCCGATGGTCGCGAATGGACGCTTTGTGGATTTGTAGAGATCTAGCATGTGCAATGGTAATCGCGTCGTCCGGATCGTCAAGAACGTGTCTCGGCCTCCGGGCGACGCGACGGAATTTATTATAGGAAGGCTTATAAGTGGCGGCACTTACAAGAAGTTTGTTAGAATGTTTGGTGGCAGTCTCGAAAAACAGTCGAGATGCCTGCTTAAAGAATTGGGTAATTTCACGATAATTCGTAAATAGTTCCACGATAGTTCGCTTAATAACGTGTGATTCGATTTGAAGTCGGTTATTGTTTTTTCTCGTAAATATACTTTTTGAAGTCGGTTAACATCTAATCAAACACACACTAAGTATTCACGTTTCCTTTAGGCGAAAGAAAGCAAATTCAGCCACCGGCCATCATAGTATACGACCTGACGACTGACCGGCAGCTCCTCAAGTACGAACTGAAGCCCACGGATTTGGTAAACGAGAGAACTTCCGCTGGTAAGGTTTCCAAATTTCTTCCTTATACAAACGTGAGCAAAAATAAAGGGTCGGTTAAGAAAGTTTGAATATCCCGGAAAGACGCTACCTAACTGAAATAAATTGTGTGAAATTTAATAAAAATTACTCGTTTAAGTTAAAAAAGTTAAAGTTACAGCCTTTATATATATAATATATATGACCCACTGCTGGGCACAGGCCTTCTCTGTAAAGAGAGTATAAGAGCATAGTCCACCACGCGGCCCTAGTGCGGATTGGTAGACTTCACATGCCTTAGAAAAATTTTCTAAGACATGTAGGTTTCCTCACGATGTTTTCCTTCACCGCCGAGCGCGTGGTTAATCAGCACATAAAATTGCAACAGCAAATTTATTGGTGCCGGCACCGGGGTTCGAACTCGGGTTGCTAGCGTACTATGCAACAAGAGCCAACCGCCCGGACACTGAGCTACCACGGCTCTGTACTCGTTTAAGTATTTATTTTTAAATAAAGAAATATTTTATTAATATTATTATATATATATAAAGATATTTAATTGTCTATCACGCACAATTTATTTCAGTTAGCTAGCGTCTTTATCTTCCGAGATATCAAACTTTTTAAACCGTCCCTTTATTTTTGCTCACGGCTATATACTCGTATTTATAACTTTATCGTATCAATAAAAAAATCAAATATGAAGAAAATTATATAATTATGGTACATTTTATTGTATTGTATAATGTGACCTTAGTGGACCTTCTGCTAAACCAATTGTGTACAAAATAGAGGTTCGCCAATGAACGTATTTATCACAATGGTCGATATAGGCTAAGTTTAGTAGTTAGAATATATTGTTTCCCGATATCGTGCCAATGGTAAGACAATCGTTTATTTTATGGCGATTAAATGCTTGACCACGATCCCACCTGGTGTTAAGTGGTGATATAGTCGAAAGATGGTACGCGCTAGTTTTGTAAGTGCCTATTCACTCTACTCTTGAAGGCTCCCACATCGTACTTGGACGGAAAGACTGACGCCGGCAACTTGTTCCACTCCTTTGCTGTACGCACGATGAACGATCACTCAAATTGTAATCGACTATGAAAGGGTGGAGACCCGACGAATCTCTAAACTTCTGCTAACACCACCACTTACAAAATGTTCTGTTTTAAAATTTGACAAAAAACAAACAAAAGTGGTGCAACCGGTGCTTAAAAAAGGAAAATCCTGTACTTTAAGCACCGGCTTCCTTCCAGTTTCACTACTACGTTCGGACGCGCAGAACATCGACTATGAAAGGATGGAGACCCCAATATTGTCTAAACGTCCGAAGCTAGAATGGAGACGGGGTAAATAACATGTGTATTTGACAATGATGAAATTTGATAGTCGACTACGCGGTGGACCGCGACCTAGTGCGGTTTGACAGACTTTACATGTCTTAGAAAAATATTTCTAAGACATGAAGGATTCCTCACGATGTTTTTCTTCACTATCAAGCGCGTAGTAATATATGCAACAACAAATTAATTCCGTACTACCACGGCACACCATACATAAATAACGCTAAAGAATTTATTCTTCAGTCTGATGTACAGCCGGATTAATTCACACCAGGTCTCACATCCATAACTGTTGATGTGACCAAGGACACGTGTGACGACGCCTACGCATACATTAACGATCTGGCCACTGAGGGTATGATCGTCTTCTCCATGAGGAAGAGGAACAGCTGGCGGATAGAACATCGCACATTCGTTCACGACACTAGCGCCATGAACTTTACAGCGGCAGGTAAGAAAAAGTGATAGCTTTTATTTGTCCCACTGTTGGACATGACTGGATACACCTTTTCCTTTTTTTTGTTTTTTTTTGCGGACGGGTAGGAAATCTTCACAAAGATACCCCGCCTTCTGGGGGGAAGGCGGCGGTTATGTGGGAATCTTACCCACTAAAACCGCCCCGGTGGCCCTTTCCTCGGTGCATGACGAGGAGCTCCGGGATCTCACGTGGAACACACCAGAGCCCCTCTGCACTGTGCTCAAGGAGAGCACGTCCCGGGGGGAGGTTACTCCCTCCCCCCCTGTGCCCTCGCAGAGCAAGGCGACACGGGCCAGCCGATGTCGCCTTCTTCCCGGGTCCACTTTGGTGGACGACGCAGGCCCCCACCCTTGTCACCCAGTGAACCCGAGGCCCCTTGTACTATAGGCAGGGGATACCGTAGTCTTATTCTTGAGCGCCCAGAACTACAGGGCTGAAAACCACCTTTTCCTCACTTTACAATACCTTCGTTAAGTCAAAAAGGACTTAATACTCATGAACCGCAATGATCCATGAATAAATTAATAATAAGATTTTTTTAGTTAGAACTACAAAGAGAGCCAGAGAAGCTGACCTTGACTGCTTCACTGGACTGAAAGGGGGCCTAGCTCTTAGGTCGCTTAGCCTGAACCTCTATCTCTATCGACACAAGGGTCCCCCCGGTGAGGGGTAACCTCGGCTTGAACGGTTACTGTGTTACGCTATAACCCAAATTTGTATTGACACATGCGTTATGTATATTTATGTAAATAATTTAATATATTGTGAGAGTTAAATAAAATATTTAATGATATAAGTTTATTGTTTAAATAAAATAAAGCAAAATCTAGCCCGGCGAAGTGGGCTGGGTACGCTAGTTCATAATAAAACTAAATCGTGGCTTATTCCACCGTACGAATAACGGAATGCACGATTTCGCTCCGCAACACGCACGTCCACGGGATTTGTATAATAAATTCAAAATTCCCTATTGTAGGAAACTTAAATTGCCCAACCTCTTTTGCCCCTCCCTCCCCCCGTTGATCTCTGTCTCAACTGGAAGAGAGAAATCGGGCGGTATTAGAAGATAGATTCGTGGTTAACGCTCGAGTGATTAGTCTAATATTGAATTAGATATTTCTAAAAATGCGTTTTCACCGGTACCAAAAACCAGGGGAGCAGTTGCCACCTGCGATATTCGGGTAATGCGGGTCATTACCCTGGCGCCTGTACATCATTCAACGTTTGATTCGATTAGATATCGATTTTTGTTTTTGCTCGTAATTATACTTGTCGCTCATTTGAGTCTATTCGAGTAACTGATATTTAATTTATTCGTCTACGACATTGCAGGACACGTGATCGATTGGAAAGACGGTTTGTTCAGTGTAGCACTCTCGAATCCTGATGCCACAGGGAGGAGAAAAGCCTTCTATCACCCACTTGTCTCCACCCAGGAGTTCTCCATAGACACCGAGTATCTAAAAAATTCCAATGGTTTTCAGGGACAAAATACTGTGAGTGTACAGAAATATAATTTTTTTAATACTTTTTTTTTGACGAACTACACAGTTGGCCAGAGAGGCTGGCCTTTACTGTTTCACCGGATTGAGAGGTGGCATAGCTCTTAGGTCGCTTAGCCTGAACCTCTATTAGCTAGTAACTCGACACAAGGGTCCCCGGTTACTATGTTACGCGTAAGCATTCCGATCCGAGGCCGCCCGAGAGGGCCGAACCACGACTCGGGCGGTTGCTATTTCACGGATAATCTAAGGGACATTCGAATTTATATTATTGATAAAAATTATTTGTCTTGGCGGTAAGGTCGAAAAATATTATAAATAAATTCGTATCTAAGTAATTTCCAAACGATCTATCAAAAAAATCCAGGTACTCTATATTAAACAATATATGTTTTTTCTCGTATTTATTTTATAACAAAACCAACTATTGCCTCCGGTTTCACTTGTATCGTTTCCAGTATATCGGCGACCGTGGCACAAACACGCAGAGCGGGTCGCACGACTACCACAAACGTTCTAGAACAATGTTCTACGCGAACGTAGCGCAAGACGCCATCTTGTGCTGGAACATCGACACTGAAATGACGCCGGAGAATGTTGCCATCGCCGCACAGGACTCCAAGAAGCTTGCGTATATTTCTGGTAGGGAATTTGGGACACTATATACAATCTTTTTTTTTGTTGATGGGCGACCCTAAATTCTGTTGAAAATGTCCCTGGTTCTTACTCACTAAAACCCCTGCGGTAGCCGGCCTCTGGGATCTTCGGCAACGCACCCCTACCCACTTTGCTGCTAAGCAGGTCCCGAGTCCTATTCCTTCTCCCAGAACCCTCGCAGAGCTTGCGGTTGGTTACATCGTGAAATGTCAGTGGTAAATAGCAAACTATGATGCCCTAGGGTGTTAAAAATAAAATTTCTCTTTTACTCCTACCTATTTGCATTAGCAAAATATTGCTACGACATTAACGCAGGCGTTATATTTCGCATCTCCTTTTTGTACTTTGTACTTGCCAGTCTGTCTTACTGCGATTAAAGAGTATGGCTTCGTTAACTTGTATTATATAATTATAGTTGTAGTTATACTATTGATCTCTTTCTCTACTTTAGATTTAAAAGTAATCGGCGATCTGGTTTTCGTACTGGTGAATCAGATACCCAAGTTCATTTACTCCCGATTGGATACCAACGAGTATAACTACTTCATACACAGGTAAGTGAATTGATGAGAGTGTTAGCTTAGAGGGTCGAATCGCACAGTACCAGCAAACCGAGTTTGATCCCTGGTTGGCACCAATGTACATTTGTTACATTAAGTGCTGCGGTGAAGGAAAACATCGTAAACCTGATTAAAAACTTTCTAACATATGTGAAGTCCGCCAAGACACTAGATGTTCGTGGACTATGCCCTTATACTCTCTTTACAGAGCCGTGTGCCCAGCACTGGGACATCTAAAGGCCGTAATTTTAACTAAAAAAGTTTGCGCTCATAACCTACGACTGGGTGAATAGTTTTTGATGATCCTATTTTTATTTCGTAGCTAGTGCTGCCAGGACCACATTGCTCAGTTTTGACAATGGCGTCCAATTGATAATTCTGAAATACAAAGATGGCGGCGTCCGCGCGTTTTAACGTTTGATTAGATTTGAAATCGGTTTTTTTGTTTTACTAATAAATACAATTGAATTTTTCAGATTCCGGGTACGCGATTTAATCCGCAACACTGTATGCGATAAATCACTATTATAATTATTTTATGGTTCAATTAATTAAACTGCATCTTGTATTTTTCTTGTTTGATTTATTTCTCGTGTGTGAATGATAACTTATTGGGAGCTTTAAAACTCTAGCGTCTGTTAGTAGGACGCACGAATACCAAAGCATCTATCTGTCAAATAAAAGAACCGTGGTATCTCACAGTCGAACAAATGAATTTAATTGTTTCGATTTTATGTGCTATCTAGCTGCGCCCCGCGGTGTTACCCTATATATATATATTTTTTTTTAAAAAAAGCTAGCAATATTTCTTTTTTTTTCAGAAATATTACTAACAATCTTGTTAACCATTTCAACTAAGCTTAAGCTTGTGCTAGGACATGGTTCACGGCAATAGTCGAATGATGGATTCGAACCCACGACTTTACGATTCGCCGGGCCGTACCCTAAACCATTAGGCTATTGACGCTTCAATTTGTTATATGTAGTAGTAAGTCTGAGTATCGGCTACTATCTATTTTAATATCACGCGGCCCACTCCATTTTTTTATTTTTTTTTTTATGATTTGGCATTAAAAAAACACAGCCACAACCCTAAATTTTCACACCCACATTCTTCTCCCACCAAATCCCAATTTTTAATAGCGATATTAGCACTAACGCTAAGATATTGATAATCTTTTTTTTAATAATTTTTTAAGCCTAGAAGTCGACGTATTGAAGTTGTCACAATCGAATGACAGTTTTCAATGATGATGATATTAATTTATCACTAATGGGAAAGGCAAAAGATTTAAGTCCATACAGCCATGTCTTGTTCTTGGTAATAATAGGAGAATTTTAGTAGTTTTAAAGGCTGAAGCCAGTGACAGTTTTCAAATTGAATTTGACAAGTAACGTTGCGTTGTTATGTCAATATCAAATGACGTATTGTGTCATTTGATATTGACGAATTGTAATTATTGCTAAAGATATATATATATATATATTGTTACATTAATAATGAACAATGAATTAAAAAAAAATGTATACAATAAGTTTTTAAATTTGGACTACCAAAATATTCACTAGAACTTGAATTTAACTGAATCTGATAGGATATATATATATATAGTCCACACCGTGACCGGTGACGGCGACCTTGACTAGCTTCGGGCATGAGCCCTGATATGGCTCGCAAAGGTCATCTGCGCGTGTCGAGATTATAGTGAACAAACAGTTGCGCTTCTGTAGATCCACTCTCACGTTCCCAAACCTCCCAGTATCAGTGGATCGGGTGACCGATACGACTGATTAAGGCAGGGAGTACAGTGACTTGCCAGTGCTCCAGTAAGCATGTGACTTTAGGCATATCACAGTATAAGGTCCCATAGTCGTCTCATACGACACCCACGGGAAGAGTGGGGGTGGTGCTATTCTAAGCCGACACCACACGGCAATCAGATAGTACTAGTACATTATAGTATGTAGTAGTGTGGAAGATTATAGAATGGAACTAATGTAAGCACCCACGACATTTAAATACCTACGACTCTGTCTAAATCTAATAAATCATTTTATAATTATAAGTTAATTTATCAACAAATATGAGTGTTTATCGATCACAAACCGGATATTCGATGATCGCATCTTTATAGTGATGCAATTGTGCATCGATAGCAGATGTCGATAACACGTAAAAACAGTATTTTTTTAAAACAAACTTTTCTTATTTGTTGAGTCATAAACACGATGGGGTTGCGTCGATTATTACGGAGTTCCTATAGCCACCTTTCAGCTACATCATCAGATCAGCTCTATTTCATAATAATATCGAATTGTTATCCAATTTACCTCACCCCCTGGGACGTGCTCTTCGTAGAGCATGTCCCGGAGCTCCCCGGGCGTCCCGGCAGAGGCGCTCCGATGTTTTTTTTTTTTATAATTTCTAAGCAAGTGGTTGACTACGATCCCACCTGATGTAAAGTGGAAATGCAGTCCTGGATGTTAAGGCGCACTAGCTTAGTAAATGCCTATTCACTCTACTCTTGAAAATACCCACATTGTAATCGGAAGGAAAGACAGAGGCGGGCAAACTATTCCAGTCCTTTGCTGTACGAAGAATGAAAGACGAAGCAAATCGCTTCGTTCGGGTTTGAGGGATGTTCACAATAAAAGGATGAAATCCCGCAGTGCGTCTAGACGTCCGATGGTGGAAAGGGATGGGGAATTAGATCATGTAGTTCCCGAGCACACTCTCCAAAATGCAATCTGTAGAAAACCCAAAGGCTAGCTACCTTACGCCTGTGCTCAAGACTGAGCAGATTGGTTTCAGCTGCGTCACCAAATAGCCTCTTAGCCCGCCTCTCCACCGAGTCCAAAGCTGCGAGATGGCATTTAGCTGCGCCTGCTCTAATGTGACAGCAGTATTCTACCGGACCGGACTTGAGCTTTATAAAGTGTTAAAAGCTGTCCCGCAGAGAAGTACGGTTGCACTTTGATCAAGATCCCAAGTTTTTGCAGCTATCTTAGCCTTAGACTCGATGAATCGTCCATAGTTTAGGGTCGGTGAGATTTCAATACCCAATAACTGAAGACGATCAGTGAATTCCACAGATAGATCCTGGAAAGTAGGAGCCAAGGTGTACTGGCTCCTTTTATGAAAAAAGAAACACGCCTGTGTTTTGGCGGCGTTGAATCTCACAAGATTGGCATCGCCCCAAGTGGAGACTTCCTGTAGTTTGAGATTCATTCGCTCTACCATGGCTCTCCTTTGGGACTGTACCTGATCCTTTGTGGCGTTAGCACCCAATTGGTAACTCTCTACAACTGTGCTGTCGTCTGCATACCCAAAGATACCGGGTTTGAGCAGATCGTTTATATGCAGCAGAAACAGAGTTGCCGAGAGAACAGACCCTGAGGAACTCCGGCATTTATGGCCATTATCTCAGACGAGCAGCCGTCTATGACTACACGTAGAGACCGTTCCTTCAGGAAGTCAGCTGTCCAGGTGACCAAGCCAGGATAGATGCCATACATTGGAAGTTTGCTGATGAGGCTAGCGTGCCAGACCCTGTCAAAGGCCTTCGATACATCGAGCGAAACAGCAAGTGCTTCACCGTTGTTCTCGAGAGCCTGGCC
This sequence comes from Meandrusa payeni, assembly GCA_029286785.1. Classification (NCBI taxonomy): domain Eukaryota; kingdom Metazoa; phylum Arthropoda; class Insecta; order Lepidoptera; family Papilionidae; genus Meandrusa; species Meandrusa payeni. The sequence goes on from JAGSMX010000026.1 coordinate 2,726,362, forward strand.
AAAGAGATGAGTGGCGTGTACCAGAGATCTCCAGTTGACCGGTTTCGGCGAAACCCGTACTGTCGGTCGCTAAGGATGTCATTATTTTCTAGGTATGCCACAAGGCGTGCATTCAATATACGTTCCATTATCTTACAAATAATGGAGGTAATCGATACGACTGATTGAGGCAGGGAGTACAGTGACTTGCCAGTGCTCCAGTAAGCATGTGACTTTAGGCATATCACAGTATAAGGTCCCATAGTCGTCTCATACGACACCCACGGGAAGGGTGGGGGTGGTGCTATTCTAAGCCGACACCACACGGCAATCATATAGTACTAGTATATTATAGTATGTACTCGTAGTAGTGTGGAAGATTATAGAATGGAACTAATGTAAGCACCCACGACATTTACATACCTACGACTCTGTCTAAATCTAATAAATCATTTTATAATTATAAGTTAATTTATCAACAAATATGAGTGTTTATCGATCACAAACCGGATATTCGATGATCGCATCTTTATAGTGATGCAATTGTGCATCGATAGCAGGTGTCGATAACATGTAAAAACAGTATTTTTTTAAAAGAAACTTTTCTAATTTGTTGAGTCATAAACTCGATGGGGTTGCGTCGATTAATATCGGAGTTCCTATAGCCACTTTTCAGCTCCATCATCAGATCAGCTCTATTTCATAATAATATCGCATTGTCATCCAATTTACCTCACCCCCTGGGACGTGCTCTTCGTAGAGCATGTCTCGGAGCTCCCCGGGCGTCCCGGCAGAGGGGCGCCGATGGTTTCTACTGGAGATATTTAGATGTTCGAATTTGAATAAATAAATAATATAAGTGTACGTGTATAAACATAAAAAAAATAGACGATTAATCGATTTAAAAAATAATTACAACCAGAACGGAAGCTATAATTTAGCCTAAAGGCAAAAAGTAAGAAATCGGTCAAATGGATCAATAAGTTTTTATTTAGTTAGAATTAATAAGAACAGTCTCTGCCATCTCTATCTCTACCGCGTAGTAATAATAAGGACGCAAGATCTTTTACTTAAAAATAAAATTCTGCTAACGTTTATTACATGGTTGTTCGGCAATAGTAAATTAAAAGATATTTAACGTTAAATTTCGTAGTATACTGCTTTCATATGGCTTATGGCATGGTAAGTATTTTTTTTATGACGAATTACACAGATTGGCCAGAGAGCCTTTCCAGAAAAGGGTGGGGGCCTTTGTCGTCCGCCAAGATGGACCCGGGAAGTGCTTCCCTTGAGCACAGTGCAGAGGGGCTCCGGTGGGTTCCACTGGAGATGCAGGAGCCCCTCACCATGCACCGAGGAAGGGCCACCGGAGAGGTTTTAGTGGGTAAAAACCCCACATACCCGCCGCCTTCCCCCCCGAAGGCGGGGTATCTTTTTGAAGATTTCCTCCCCGTCAACAAAAAAAAAGCATATTGTAAGGTTTTTTTTTTATGAACTACACAGACTGGCCAGCTTCTCTGGCTTTGACTGCTTCACTGGATTGAGAGTTGGCCTATCTCTTAGGTCGCTTAGCCTGAACCTTTATCGCTAGTAACTCGACACAAGGGTCCTACTGGTGAGAGGTAACCTCGGCATGGACGGTTACTATGTTACGCGTAAGCATTCCAATCCGACGGCGCCGAACCACGACTCGGATAATCTAAGGGACATTCAAAAACTAAACTGAGTGGTACGTATTACGGCAAGACTTTTATTGTTGCCTATAATTACTGACGGTCAGAACAGATTAGTTGCAAACTATAGTTAGTGTTGTGTAATTTAAAGTTTAACGCTTGGGATTATGGTTGAATTTCGCACACATATCGTGTACTAGTTTCGTTATTACAGAATAAGTATCGATAAACATAATAATAATATAAACGTCACTATAACGATTGCATAAACGTGTTGAACATAAAAACAGAATGACGTCAAGGTCTTGCGTGTATGCAACGTTGAAAAAATTCTAAGAATCAGATCGGGAAGCGTTCATCTCCTAATAATTTAAATACAGTCTTATTACATTTATTAAAATTTTTGTCTTTCTGTCTATTTGTCCTGGCTAATCTCTGGAACGGCTTTACCGATTTTCATAAAACTTTCACAGTCAGATAGCTTATGTAACATGGGGTAACTTAGACTTTTTATTGAACCGACTTCAAAAAAAGAGGTTATTGATATCAGTTACATTTTGTAAATTTAAAAAAGGAATGTTAGTCTGTATGTCTTTTATAGAATCATAAACTATGCATATGATCATGTGACGACCTTGAGTAAAATGTTGTGCATGGATCTACGAAGGTTTCTGAGTTGGTACTGCATAGCTCTTAGGTCGCTTAACCTGAACCTCTATTAGGTGGTAACTCGACACAAGGGTCCCACTGGTGAGGGGTAACCTCGGCTTGGACGGTTACTATGTTACGCGTAAGCATTCCAATCCGACGGCGCCGAACCACGACTCGGATAATCTAAGGGACATTCAAAAACTAAACTGAGTGGTACGTATTACGGCAAGACTTTTATTGTTGCCTATAATTACTGACGGTCAGAACAGATTAGTTGCAAATAGTTAGTGTTGTGTAATTTAAAGCTTAACGCTGGGGATTACGGTTGAATTTCGCACACATATCGTGTACTAGTTTCGTTATTACAGAATAAGTATCGATAAACATAATAATAATATAAACGTCACTATAACGATTGCATAAACGTGTTGAACATAAAAACAGAATGACGTCAAGGTCTTGTGTGTATGCAACGTTGAAAAGATTCTAAGAATCAGATCAGGAAGCGTTCATCTCCTAATAATTTATGTACAGTCTTATTACATTTATTAAAATTTTTGTCTTTCTGTCTATTTGTCCTGGCTAATCTCTGGAACGGCTTTACCGATTTTCATAAAACTTTCACAGTCAGATAGCTTATGTAACATGGGGTAACTTAGACTTTTATTGAACCGACTTCAAAAAAGAGGTTATTGATATCAGTTACATTTTGTAGTATACTGCTTTCATATGGCTTATGGCATGGTAAGTATTTTTTATGACGAACTACACAGATTGGCCAGAGAGCCTCTCCAGAAAAGGGTGGTCCTTTGTCGTCCGCCAAGATGGACCCGGAAAGTGCTTTCCTTGAGCACAGTGCAGAGGGGCTCCGGTGGGTTCCACTGGAGATCCAGGAGCCCCTCACCATGCACCGAGGTAGGGCCACCGGAGAGGTTTTAGTGGGTAAAAACCCCACATAACCGCCGCCTTCCCCCCAAAAGGCGGGGTATCTTTTTTCCTCCCCGTTAACAAAAAAAAAGCAAATAAATAAACTTATTGTAAGGTTTTTTTTTATGAAGAACTACACAGACTGGCCAGCTTCTCTGGCTTTGACTGCTTCACCAGATTGAGAGGTGGCATATCTCTTAGGTCGCTTAGCCTGTACCTCTATCGCTAGTAACTCGACACGAGGGTCCCCCCGGTGAGAGGTAACCTCGGCATGGACGGTTACTATGTTACGCGTAAGCATTCCAATCCGACGGCGCCGAACCACGACTCGGATAATCTAAGGGACATTCAAAAACTAAACTGAGTGGTGCGTATTACGGCAAGACTTTTATTGTTGCCTATAATTACTGACGGTCAGAACAGATTAGTTGCAAACTATAGTTAGTGTTGTGTAATTTAAAGTTTAACGCTTGGGATTATGGTTGAATTTCGCACACATATCGTGTACTAGTTTCGTTATTACAGAATAAGTATCGATAAACATAATAATAATATAAACGTCACTATAACGATTGCATAAACGTGTTGAACATAAAAACAGAATGACGTCAAGGTCTTGCGTGTATGCAACGTTGAAAAAATTCTAAGAATCAGATCGGGAAGCGTTCATCTCCTAATAATTTAAATACAGTCTTATTACATTTATTAAAATTTTTGTCTTTCTGTCTATTTGTCCTGGCTAATCTCTGGAACGGCTTCACCGATTTTCATAAGACTTCACAGTCAGCTTATGTAACATGGGGTAACTTAGACTTTTTATTTAACCGACTTCAAAAAAAGAGATTATTGATAACAGTTACATTTTGTAAATCTGTATTTTTAAAAATGAATGTTTGTCTGTATGTCTTTTATAGAATCATAAACTATGCATACGATCATGTGATGACCTTGAGTAAAATGTTGTGCATGGATCTACGAAGGTTTCTGAGTTCTTAACCGGGTGACTTCTTCTCAGTCTTTGGTCAGTTCAGTGTCAGTCAGTTCTTCTGTACGTTCTATGTTATTATATATTGTTTTATTATTTATATATTGTTATGTTTATCTTATCTGGCTAATCTATGTAGTTCGTCATAAAAAAAAATTAAAATAAAAAAATAGAATAATTATTACACGACAACATCTTTTACAGAAGATGTCAAACGTCTCAGTCCATCCTGCAAATTTTTTTTTCTTTTAAAAGAAAGCTAGCAATATTTCTTTTTTTTTCAGAAATATTACTAACAATCTTGTTAACCATTCCAACTAAGCTTAAGCTTGTTCACGGCAATAATCGAATGGTGCATTCGAACCCACGACCTTACGATTCGCAGGCCGTACCCTAAACCATTAGGCTATTGACATTTTAAAATGTTCGAAACGTCGGAAGTCCAAGAATAAATTCAGTCATGTAAGCAGTTGATTTATTTAATATTATTAACTGATCTATCGACACTTGGCAATCTAAATCGATACTATTAACGCACAGCACTAAAACAATTCACTCACTAGTACATAAAGATGGTCAAGACGTGATTATTCAGTAAATCCAAATCACATTGAGGCTTACCGACGTTAGAACGTCGTCCAACTAATTGTTCTATTAAATTGTTCAAGTAAAAGACATCCAAGTGTAAAGTTCTTTAAATAAACAAACAGTTTAAGATACACCACTAAAAGGAAAAAATTAATATTGTAAGTAATATTGCTATATTTTTTTATAAGAAAACTGAGCAAGCAAGCATTACTTAGTTCCCATGTACTTCCACAGCACCGGAGGAACTGCCGGCCTTTGAGAAACAAGTAGTCAAAGTCAAATGAAAGTCGTAAATGTTCGAAAACATCGCTAGTGACAGTTGATTCCACTGGTTGATAATACTTTGTCATGGAACGTCAACCATCAAGGAGGTGTTTTTTTGGACAAACTAACACAGTTGGCCAGAGAAGCTGGCCTTGACTGCTTCACCGGATTGAGAGGTGGCATAGCTCTTAGGTCGCTTAGCCTGAACCTCTTTTGCCAGTAACTTTTTTTTTTTTTGACGGGCAGGAAATCTTCACAAAGATACCCCGCCTTCTGGGGTGAAGGCGGCGGTTATGTGGGGATCTTACCCACTAAAACGTCCCCGGTGGACCTTTCCTCGGTGCATGACGAGGGGCTCCGGGATCTCCAGTGGAACTCACCGGAGCCCCTCTGCACTGTGCTCAAGGAGAGCACGTCCCGGGGGAAGGTTACTCCCTCCCCCCCTGTGCCCTCGCATCGCAAGGCGACACGGGCCAACCGATGTCGCCTTCTTCCCGGGTCCACTTTGGTGGACGACGCAGGCCCCCATCCTTGTCGCCCAGTGAACCCGAGGCCCCTTTTAGTCGCCTTGTACGACAGGCAGGGGATACCGTAGTCTTATTCTTGAGAGCCGAGAACTACAGGGCTGGCTTTGCCAGTAACTTGAAACAAGGGTGAGGGGTAACCTCGGCTTGCACGGTTACTATGTTACACGTAAGCGTTCCGATCCGAGGGCGCCTGAGAGGGCTGAACCACGACTTAAAAGGATTGTTGATGGAATTTGGAATTTTGCCGCGAATTCGTTTTAAAGAGTCTGGGAATCACTATCCAATTACTCCATCCACGTTCCACCACTGGATAAGACACCACTGTCTTTTGTGAACATCCCTCAAAGCCGAACGAAACCCTTTGCTTCGTCTTTATTCAAAGGATTGGAATGGTTAGCCTGCGTCTGTCTTTCCCTCCGTTTACAATTTGGGTCATTTTTTTAAGGGTTATAAACTAGTGCTTGACCACGATCCCACCTGATGTTAAGTGGTGATATAGTCGAAAGGTACGCATTAGTTTAATAAGTGCCTATTCAGTCTACTCTTGGAGGCTCGTACTTGCACGGAAAGACTGACACCGGCAACTTGTTCCACTCACATCGCTTCATTCCGACGATTTCAACAGTAAAGTTAATAGGCATTTATTAAGTTGGTGAAATATTATACCACTTTTAGAAAACCAATATTTCAATCGAAACTAATCATCGACATATAAATCAAAAGGGTTTTCCCATCTTTTTAATATTTTTTAGAGTCTGAATGATATTTATTAACTCATTTACTGTTTCTACTTCCTCCATTGCCCTTAATTCCATAATAAGTTAATTAAAATGAGCGAACACAAACACAAAGCGTGGTATTTTAAATGTTATACTGGACTTAAACAAGGGTGTACGTCTTTATAACTTCGGAATAACGATTGTATGAACGAAAACGTCAACGTTATACCAGGTATAACGTATTCTTTATTCTTAATTTATTCCTATGTTTATCTTTATACCACGTTTATTTGTAAGGCTGTAATAGTTCGGATATTGTAAGTTGCTTTGTGTAGTCTTGCGTGTCAAGGCCGTGAAAGACAAAAAGTGTGTACATGCGAAATATATATATTAAAGGATTTTCCTGTTTCTTATAATGTTTTCACAGAACAAACTGTTGGTAAGGTATTTGTATTTGGTAAACATACTTAAATCGTCTAAGGCATATATCGGTTCCTTGTTGCATTAGCAGGAAATGTGATGGGGGAGGAACTCTTCCCACCAAGAATGGCCCCTGGGGGTTTTAGTAATTTAAATCTAAACATAAAAACATAAGCTCAGTGTGAACATCCCGTTATATCGAGTTACGTTCCGCAAATCTAAGACACAGTGCAGGCCTATTGTCTGTCTCACACTATAGGAGCAAGAGAGAGCAGTGCGTGCGCACATTTTCTTTCTCTCTGCCTCTCATAGTCAGTTACGTTTCGTATATCTAAGACACAGTGCAGGTCTATTGTCTGTATCACACTGTAGGAGCAAGAGAGAGCAGTGGGCGCTCACATTTTCTATCTCCCTTGAACAATCGTGAATATATTATATTTTGTGTATATATTCTTACAGGTTACGATCATGTGGAAGAGTAAGTTAGTGGTTTCCCTGCATTGTGTTATCCTGTTAATCTTCGAGGTGCGCGCCCAGCAGCAGAGTATCGGCAAATTCCGAGAAGTATTCGCATGGAAACAATTAACTTATAACATTGAAGGCATTGCGGGTAAGTTGGATTTAGAAAATATACCAAGGAACTCCTAAGAAATGTATGAATGTTTGTTGATTGTGTTATCGGTATCGTATATGGTCGGTCGGGATCCCGCGTCACAAGCCCCCTGATACTACGTGTCGCAATAATAAAAGAGATGTTTCCCGAAGTTGCATAAAGTCAGTTTATCTTAGATCGTCCCATATACTTTTTATTAATAAAATAGCTACCGACCGAGTCGTGGTTCGGCCCTCTCAGGCGCCCTAGGATCGGAATGCTTACGTAACATTGTAACCGTCCAAGCTTAGGTTACCCCTCACCGGACCCTTGTGACGAGTTACTAGCTTATAGAGATTCAGGCTAAGCGACCTAAGAGCTATGCCACCTCTCAATCCGGTGAAGCAGTAAAAGCCAGCCTCTCTGGCTTACTGTGTAGTTCTTGCGTAGTTTTAGATATATGAAACGTAACTCTCTTTCTATATTCATTAACTTATATCACCGTTTCCGTTCGCCTCGCCCGATCACACTTTTCGTATTGCATTCATCAGCTTAGCTTCCCGAGTCCCCGTAGTTTCACTTCGAAAGACCTCAAATGCATATGGAACGCATCACACCTATTCTTGGTATATCAAACTGGTACATCTACAATAAACGGAGGTCAAACTGGACACGGAATTATGCGCCGGCGCATCTTAGCGGAAATATTACATCATTAATGTTAATCTATCTGGTAAATTATACGATTGAAGATAAATCGCAGTAAAACCAAGATGACGATTGTCGACCGATCTTACAACAACCTGCAGGCGAAAAATAGGGAACTACGACGTCTTTTTTTATAATTTCTAAGCAAGTGCTTGACTACGATCCCACCTGATGTTAAGTGGAAATGCAGTCCTGGATGGTAAGGCGCACTAGCTTAGTAAATGCCTATTCACTCTACTCTTGAAAATACCCACATTGTAATCGGAAGGAAAGACAGACGCGGGCAAACTATTCCAGTCCTTTGCTGTACGAAGAATGAAAGACGAAGCAAATCGTTTCGTTCGGGTTTAAGGGATGTTCACAACAAAAGGATGAAAACGTCATTTAATCCTACATACCTTAGGTCTCTCATCTCAAATCAAGGAGGCTGCACAGATGAAGTTAAGAGACGCATGGCTATGAGCAGAAGTGCAATGGACACAAACTTAAGAAAATATGGAAGAATCGTTATATAACAAAAGCCACTAAAGTTAGGCACGTAAATTCTTTTTCCATATTTTTCTACTCGGCCTTTTGTAGGTTATGTCAAGACCTTTCAAATTATGTATAGTATTGCTAGATACGAGCTCTGTAGCGCTTTGTACATAGCCGCGAAATTCAAAAGACAAAAAGGCGGAAGGGAGATATTTGACAACCTTATATATTATTGTCAATACATAAAGCAGCTTTTTATTTGTTTTAATTTTAATAATATATATTTAACTAAGTTTTTATAACATCATATTGGTATTATTTGTAACGGTGTTATAATTTTTGTTGATTTAAATAAATAAATAAATAAGTAAATGTTAACGGCAATATTCATTGTGTTTCACAGTGCTCCAAGACCGTGTTACTGATGATGTGTTAAGCGGAAGAAGGAGGCGGGCGTCGGACTCGATTTTCTTCGACAATCAACAAGAAGATGGAGGGCAATGGAACCAGGGTGGGTAAGGTTTTATTCTGTAACCGTTTCTTCTCTTACCATAAAATAGAGAAAAATAAATCGCTTACTCCATTATAAATTACATGTATTGTTTAATTTGAACATTTTGGTTGACTGCATTCTGTTTCGATCTGTTTTGTTTATTTTTATTGTTTAATACCTTCAGTTCTTGGCTAGGTTCACAACACGCCGCCTTTTTCGACCAGAACAACCCTGTAGGTGTGTGTGTGTGTGTGGTCATCTGCTAGGTTCCCGTGAACCTCGCAGGTACGGGCCTCGGGGTGTTACCCCATTACCCGGGTTATCAGCGCAGGGGGCGACTGCTCCCCTGGTCTTGGGTACCGTTTTAACACGGATTTTTTAGGTATAACTATTTTTGCGTCGTGGCTAATCCCTCAAGCGTCAGCCGCGACGAATCTATCCATTACTACGCCCTCCCAACCTCTCGGTCTCGTTTGAGACGGAGGTCGAGAGGGCCTATATGTTCAAAAGCTCCTAGAATAGGGGAATTTGAACCTACGGGGCGATCCGGAGGACGTGCGTGTTACGGGCGAACCCGCGCAGGTGTTCGTGCGGACCGTTGTCCGCACGGTCGAAAAAGTTACGAGCTAGTCTCGTGACAAATTCGTGAATCGGTCCGATGCCTAAATCGCGTTGTATTACGTCATTTCTGACGTAACGCCCCGCGTTTAGGATCATTCTGAGAGTTATATTTTGTTGTGCTTGGATGCGGTTCCTTGCACTGTTACTGGTTAATCCGTACAACGCTGTAGCGGCATCCCTGTAGGACAGGAGAGGTGAAATAAATACCTGGTATTGGTCATTGATTTTTAACCGACTTCAATAAAAGAGGAGGTTCTCAATTCGGATGTATAATGTTTTGTTTTCTTTTTGTCTGTCTTTCTGTCGTTTAGTCAAAAAGACAAAAAAGACTAGAAAGATAAGAAAAACAAGAAAGACAATAAGGTAATTCATTCCAAAAAAGATTATAAGACAGACAGAAAGAACGGGCAAATAGGACACGCCATTGTTGCAAAGAAAGAAATAGATTCGTTTCATAGTTAATTGTCATTGGCATAGCTTGATAGACTTGGTTCCAGGAATCATACAATTTTTCTTGTCCCCAGGGCCTGTCGAGCAGAATACAGACAATGGTACGACCACGGTGCGACCGACTGGTAAGTTTATTTTTAGCCTACTTAAAAAAAGAGGTTCTCAATTCGTCTGTATATATGTATATTTTTATATTTGTTACCTCGTAACTTTCGACTGGATAAACTGATCTTAAAGAAATTCTATTTTGATTTGAAAGTTGGTGCTTCCAGTGTGGTCCCATTTAGATTTGGATCAGTTCTTACAATGGCTTCCATGAGAAAACCGTATAAATCTTTTTGCATCAAGTATGTGCGACACAAAATTGTTTTCTCGCAAATATTATTACAAAATTTGTTAATCATTCCAAATAAGTTCAAGCTTGTGTTAGTAGATGATTCACGTCAATAGCCAAATGCCAAAAACCCACGACATTACGATTCGCAGCCCTTTTTTTTGTTTTTTGTTAGCGTGGGTAAATTTTCAACAAGATACTCTGTTTTTCTGATGATTTTGTGGGGTTCTAACACACTAAAACCCCGGTGTGGCCCTTCCTGGGATGGTGAGGGGCTACGGGATCTCCAGTGGAACGCACCAGAGCCCCCCTGCACTATGCTCTCGGAGAGCACGTCCCGGGAGGAATGTTCAAGGCCCGTATCGCCTTGCACTGCGAGCCGATGTCGCCTTCTTCTCGGGTCCACTTCACGACAAAAGTCACTCTATTCGACCAGTAAACCGGAACCCGTTTTAGTCGCCTTCTACGACAGGCAGGCACGGTAGCCTTGTTCTACGAAATAACAACTACAGGGCTATCGCAGACTGTACCCTAACTTTGGTTAGATTATGATTAAGTCTATTGCGTAATTTTTCTATTCAATTTGCAAATATACTGCGTCATTTAACAATTGCAGATGAGGAAGGAAGATTCTTCGTGCAGTATAACAATGTTCCGATGGGTATGGAGAGGGTTGGCGATCGTTTGTTTGTAACTGTTCCCAGGCGGCGGTACGGTACGTATGCACTAGTACATCGTAATTCTTTGAGCTGATCTGCTGAGTGGATGTTGTTATAGCCACATTGGCGACATTGGCTGGCCCGTGTCGCCTTTCGCTGCGAGAGCACAGGGGGGGAGGGAGTAACCTCCCCCCTCGGGACGTGCTCTCCTTGAGCACAGTGCAGAGGGGCTCCGGTGCGTACCACTGGAGATCCCGGAGCCCCTCGTCATGCACCGGGGAGGTTTTAGTGGGTAAGAACCCCACATAACCGCCGCCTTCCCCCCAGAAGGCATGTATCTTTGTGAAGATTTCCTCCCCGTCAACAAAAAAAAAAAAGGAAAGTAGAGCAATAATGTAGAGTAGAGTAAGAACCAGAGTAGAGTAGGTGGAAAGTAAAATGTAAAGTAGAGTAGATTAGAGTAGATTAGAATGTATGTATGACTAGATAAGGATAGAGAAGTAGAATTAAAAATGTAATAAATATAAACTGTAAACTGTACATAAACTAACAAATAACAAGAGAATGAATGAAAATAGAACTAGAAAATCCCTAACCACCCACGTTGGGGGAACTAGAGTAAATAGAATAGAATAGAATATTTATTTATTAACACAGATTTGGTTACACAGGTTTGGTTATAAACATTACACAAACCAAACGAACATACATGTAACCATTGCAGCACATATTGTTGGTACACAGTGACACCCAAACTAAGCAAACGCTTGTATATTGGGAGCCAGAGTTGCGCTGTGGAGTTAGCATTATTGCACAAAGTATTAGTGTTTTTGTAATGTAATTAATAAATTTATATATATATATATATATGTGTGTTTGGCCAATTATATATATATACAGGCGCGTGGGTGGGGTGTTTAGTGTTCATAAGTGTGTGCGTAGTTGTGTGTATGATCGTGTATGTGTTATATATTTGTTTATTTTGTTTGTGTCTACCCGATGATCCTTTCGGTCTGCTCGAGGGTGAGGCCGAGCAACCATTTCCACCACACTTCAGTAGCCAAAAGCCGTTGTGACATTTAAAAAAAAAATGGTGAAATTAGATCACTTAATTCCTTAGATAGCCATCTTACGTTGATATCTCTTGTGTTCCAGGAATACCTTCGACAGTGAACTATATAGACCTGACCACGGATTCGAATACCCGATCGCCACCTCTCCGCCCGTACCCCAACCTGAGACAGTCCAGGAGCCTCACATCTGTGTACAGGACGAGGGCTGATAGATGCGGGAGGCTGTGGATGGTGGACACAGGTCTTCTGGAAATTCCTGGTAAGTTACGATGACTACAAAACTAGCTACCAATGTGACAACACTAATTTGAAGAACAAGTATAATGGTTTAGCGTTACAGTTGGCGATATGTAAGACACTCCATTATTCGACTATTGGTGTAAACCATCTCCTAGCACAAGCTTAATCTTAAATAGAAATGTTAAGTAAAGAAAGAAAAAAGAAGGAAAGAAAAAGTCAAAAGTTTTTTTTTTTTTTTGACGAACTATCACAGTTGGCACAGAGAAGCTGGCCTTTACCGCTTCACCGGATTTGAGAGGTGGCACAGCTCTTAGATCGCTTAGCCTGAACCTCTATTAGATGGTAACTCGACACAAGGGTCCCCCCGGTGAGGGGTAACCTCGGCTTGGACGGTTACCATTATTACGCGTTAGCAGTCCGGTCCGAGGGCGCCCGAGAGGGCCGAACCACGACTCGGTCGGTAGCTATTTTATTAACGAAATCTATTGGGACAATCTAAGCTAAACTAACTTATATGCCACTTCGGGAAGCGTTAGCGCTGGGAGAAGAAGTGGCCGAAGAAACTCCAGCAACGCTCCTAATCCTATCGAGAGGGTGGGGTTTCCCCATGAAGTGCTTGTATCGCGCAAGGATTATTACAAAAGTTTAGTTAAAGTTACAGCCTTTATATATGTCCCACTGCTGGGTGCAGGCCTTCTCTGTAAAAAGAGTAAAGGGCATAGTCCGCCTCGCACACTTTGATCGATAGACTTCACATGTGTTAGAAAAAAAAATTCTAGGATATGTAGGTTTATTCACGATGTTTGGTCGCCCGCGAATCAACACATAAAATTTCTCTAACAAATCTATCGGTGCCGCCCACCGAGGTCGAACTAGGGTTGCTAGTATACTGGACAACTCTTTTTTGTTCACGCGGGGGAATCTTTTTATAGACCAACCTCCGGTACCCTGGGTGGGCCCGGAGGGATGTGTGGGACTCGGCCTGGGCAGCCCCTACCCACTAAACCTTCCGCGAATGCCATCAGCCGTTATGAGCGGGGTGCCCCGGATCTGTCAGCGACAGGACACCCCAACGACCGGTCGGTCCCGGCAAAGACCGGACTTCATCCTCAAAGGGGACTTCTCCGGCACTCAGAGAAGTCCCGACGACGCCGAAGCGTGCTGGGGCCAGGTACCCATCCTGGCCCCGCTTCGGATTACGGGTGCGGCAAGAGGAGGCGTTCGTAACGCCTCCTGCCCACCCCGATATGTCGCCTGCGGAGGGGGGGAAACTCTGTGCTCCCCTCCCTGACCCGCTCGTCAGCCTGCTTCTGGGACATGACCGTCTCACAGATGAAGGCGACCGCCGTCCAAGACCTGTCGCTCGAGACCATCGCAAGAGTGAGGCTCGGAAGCGACAGGTCTACACCACCGATGGATACTGGACTTGAGGCGACGACCACCGCACTGAGCTACCACGGCTCAAAGTTAGAAGCCAAAACAAAAAATAAACTAAAAAGTTAAAAGAATATTCCAAGTGTCAATGAGAGCCATGGTAGCTGAGTCGTACTTGCATAGTAATCTAGTCTATTCTTCCTTTATCGCCGCTCGTTTCTCGTTCAATAACCCATTAGTTAATTTTAAAGCTTGGCAAAACAAACAATAGAACAAGCATAGTCAAGCGTGAAGTGTAGTAATTATGTTCATTATTTTCTAAATTTAAAAATCTCTAACATTTATAACATCACAAAATAGTCCTAGAATTATGTAGTATTAGTCGACAATTTTTGTGACTTACACTTTAAAGCATTTGCTCAGCATAAGCTTAGTAAACGACTACAAATTTCAGTGCTGACTTAACTAGTAAGCTAAGCCTAAGTAAGTTTATAATTGAGCCTTGAAATAATGTATTGTAATCTATGTTTTAATAAATCTGTTTCTGCAATCTGTTAAGAATAGATCTTCTTACAGGATCTCCGCAGCAGGTGCAGACGCCGGCTATTGTGGTATACGACCTGCGCACAGACGAACAAATCCTGAGATATCCCTTCAAGGACTCGGATATTCCAGCTGCCAACACGCCCACAGGTAACCGGGAACAGTAACACACTTTCGGATTGTGTTCAAATAACTGCACACAATATACATGCTTTAAACGAGCTATTTTTTTTCTTGACTGAGGGGAAATCTTAAAGAAGATACCCCCCTTCTGGGACGAAGGATTATGTGGGATTTTTACCCACTAAAACCCCCCCGGTGGCCCTTCCTGGTGCATGGTGAGGAGCTCCGGCATCTCCAGTGGAACGCGCCGGAGCCCCTCTGCACTGTGCTCGCGGAGAGCACGCCCCGGGGGGGGAGGTCAATCCCTCCCGCCCTGTGCCCTAGCAGTTCAAGTCGGGCCAGTCAATGTTGCCTTCTTCCCGGGTCCATCTCGGCGGACGACAAAACCCCCACCCTTGTCTCCCAGTGAACCAGTGGCCCCTTTTAGTCACCTTCACGACAGGCAGGGCTAGAACTACAGGGCTAATATATATAAATACCAGCCCTTACCCGACAGACGTTGTTTTGCCAACAAAATTAGTTTTAGTGATTGTTGTAGTGGTCAAAATATAAAACAACATTTTCAAATTACAAAAAAAATAAAATTTAAATGGCCTCTTGCCTAGTGATGGTAGGAGTCCAGACAGATGGCTCTTACACCCTGGAAGATGGAACGGCCTTTTGTATAGGATAACACATGCGCCGGCAATTTAGCACCGTCACATGCTGGGCGCAAACATAGCAATTGACAGAGTTTATTTGAGCAATTTGGGGTAAAAACTTTGTGTCCATGGGGAGTCCTAGTGCCCACCACCTTTTCAATGACGTAGCTAAGAGATTGATCGAAACATCTGGTGACCAGATGGTTGTATGGGCTGCCTTATATCTTGCACATAGGTTAAGCATTGCCATACAACGTGGCAATGTATGTATGACGTGTGTGTTCATTCATCACCAGTTCTTTGTTCATACGTAAGCGCCATCTTTCTAGGTCTAGCATCAATAACCGTGGACATCACAGACGACTGCGGCGACGCGTATGCCTACGTGCCTGATCTCACAACTTACGGTCTCATCGTCTACTCCTTGCGCGAGAACGACAGCTGGCGTCTCATGCACAACTATTTCTATCTATCACCAACCGCTGGGAATTTCAGAATCGCTGGTACGCATACCTTCATATCAATTCTCTAGGACCAATTGATTTTTTGTGACGAACTATACAGACACTGCATATAGAGGTGGCTTAGGCCGCTTAGCCTAAACCTCTATCGGTAGTAACTCGACACGAAGGTCTTCCCGGTGAGGGGTAACCTCGGATTGGACGATTAATATGGTACGCGTGGAATAAGAAAAGTACATGTAGAGTAAGGAAATATAGAGTGAGAAAATAGAATAAGGAAGTAGAGTAAGAGAAAGGAAATGTAGGTAGTAGAGTAAGAAATTGTAAAAAGTAGATAGTAGAGTTAGAAATTGTAAAAACGTGTAATATTGAAATAGAGTAGGAATCTGTAAGAGAGGTGAGTGGAAGAGAGTAGTGTGTGGGAGTGGGATTGGAAGGGGAAGTACGGAAAGGGGAATGCAAGGAAGAAGAAGAAGAAAGGGCCCTAAGGTACCGAACGTTGGGAGAACGATGAAAAAAAAAATGGTACGCGTAAGCATTCCGATCAGAGGGCGCCCGAGAAGACCAAACCACGGCTCACGCACCAAAGACATTCAAAAGCTAAACTAATTTTAAACGCCACTATATGACCGAAAAAGATTGATTTTTTAACAAATACTAATAATTCCAATTGAGCTTTTGCTAGGAGATGGTTCACGTCAATAGTCTAAGCTAAAATATTACTATATAAATATACATAATCTATCTTATCCAATACCTTTAAACGATAGTACTAAAGACACAGAAACTACAAAAATTTGTAGCATTATTTACTCTCCATCATGTTAGTATAGCTAAATGAAACTATAAAATTATTCATAAAAAAAATACATTAATTTAATAAAAAAAAACAGCAATGAAACACAAAGTCAAAACAGCGGATGCTCGGGTCAACGACCGCCGGGGCGCGGAGGGGCGTTTTTTTAAACGTATGAATTCTTTAATCAAGATCGATTTTTTTTTCCTTTTTTTTTTTTGTTAACGAGAAGGAAATCTTCAAAAATATACCCCGCCTTCTGGGGGGAAGGCGGCGGTTATGTGGGGTTTTTACCCACTAAAACCTCCCCGGTGGCCCTTCCTCGGTGCATGGTGAGGGGCTCCGGGATCTCCAGTGGAACGCACCGGAGCCGCTCTGCACTGTGCTCAAGGAGAGCACTTCCCGGGGGGGACTCCTTCCCCCCCTGTGCCCTCGCAGTGCAAGGCGACACGGGCCAGCCGATGTCGCCTTCTTCCCGGGTCCACCTTGGCGGACGACAGAGGCCCCCACCCTTGTCGCCCAGTGAACCCGAGGCCCCTTTTAGGATACCGTAGTCTTATTCTTGAGAGCCCAGAACTACAGGGCTATCCTATTTACCATCAACAATGATGTCATAAGTACTATCATCTGTCTTCGTCTTCGGAAGCGGTCTCCAAAGATCTTCATGAAATTTACCATGCAGGAGATTTCGGGGGCGATAAATCGATCCAGCTAGGATTCATTTTAAGAAAATGTAGTTTTATCCGGGTAAAGGGTATACAAAATAAACTCCAGTAGATGGCGTTGCTTGTTGTAGTTTGACGTAAGACCAAGAATAACAATTTCAATTAAAATTATTTCACACTTTAAAACTATTCTCATAAATAGATTGCTTATTGCAGACTATCAAAATATTTGCTTGATGCTTCATTTAG
Source organism: Meandrusa payeni (assembly GCA_029286785.1). Taxonomy (NCBI): domain Eukaryota; kingdom Metazoa; phylum Arthropoda; class Insecta; order Lepidoptera; family Papilionidae; genus Meandrusa; species Meandrusa payeni. The sequence goes on from JAGSMX010000026.1 coordinate 2,743,591, forward strand.
TCAACCACAAAAACATAATTTAGGCAAGTACAATAACACAAGTATTATTGCTTTTAGGACAGAGTTTCCAGTGGAGCGATGGGATGTTCAGCTTAACCATGACGGAGCCAGGAGCTGATGGCTGCAGAGCCGCCTACTTCCATCCGCTGTGCAGCTTCGAAGAGTTCTCCATATCTACCTGCGTTCTGAAGAACAAGACTGCTAGCCAGGATAGTAATTTCTTTACATATTTTTCGGTAAGACGTGACTTCTTTTCCTATGTTTTTGTTTCAAACTTTGTGATCTATTTCTTCTGTATGTTCTACCATTGTCTATTCCAACACAATAAGACTTATCTCCACGCGATGTATCTCTTTTCTGAAGTGAATATCCACTACTATATTCATTCGTCACTAAGCAACCATACCACACACGTCGTTTATAAATATCTACCGTACCCAGCCCGCTTCGCCGTGCTAGATTTTGCTTTATTTTATTTAAACAATAAACTTACATCATTAAATATTTAATTTAACTCTCACAATATATTAAATTATTCATTTCTCTCCGTATTCATTCTCTTCTCGAGCGGGTGAAGATCATTACCAACACCCATATACATATCAGTAAATACAATATCATTCTTATCATTTATACAAAAACATATCGGGCTCAAGTTAATGTCAGAAATAAAAGCTTCGGCGTCGTAAATGTTAATTATCTGTGAATAAAGGGCATTAATAAATACTTATAAAGCAATAGGTATTTTTAATCTGTTAATGTTGACCACAAATAGGGAAATTCGGTTACTCCGTTTAAAAGCTTTATTTGACTCACCAAACTGTACGGGATTACTCGTCAGGTCAATCTGAAGATTCTCTGAAAGTTTCTTTGAAATCGGTAAAGCCGTTTCGGAGCCTATAGGGAACGTACCCAAATACTTTCTCTTTTATATATATAGATACGCTAACCCTCAAGCTTTGTTTTGCCGTATATATTATTTCTAGTGAATATTTTGGTTGTCGAAGTTAAGAAATTCAGATTATTGTACGTTCTATGACAGAGACGAATGACTATAAATGATCACGGCAATTTTTTCAATAAAATAAAGCAAATCTACCAAAAGTTCTAAAGTTCTACCGTAGCATTAAACTTAACATAACATTAAGGTAACTTTCTAGAAAGTGGGAGATCGTGGTCAGGACAGCCAATCCACGATGCACGACTACCACCCTGAAACAAGAGTGGTGTTCTTCGCCGAGATCGGCAGGGATGCTGTGTCTTGTTGGCACTCTGGACAGGCGTTGACGCCGAGGAATGTCGCCAAACTCGCCCAAGATGGGCAAACGATGAGCTATCCATCTGGTATCATTTGTTTTCATTGTTACAGCATTTATATATATACATATAATATATGTCCCACTGATGGGCATAGATTTTTTGGGTATAAACTAGCGCTTGACCACAATCCCACCTGGTGTTAAGTAGTGATATAGTCGAAAAATGGTACGCGCTAGTTTAGTAAGTGCCTATACACTCTACTTCTTGAAGGCTCCCGCGTTGTACTTGGACGGAAAGACTGATGCCGCCAACTTGTTCCACTCCTTTGCTGTACGCACGATGAACGATGAACCTTCTCTGTAAAGAAAGTATAAGGGCATAGTCCACACGCACACCTAGTGCGGATTGGCAGACTTCACATGCCTTAGAAAAATTTTCTAAGACATGTAGGTTTCCTCACGATGTTTTCCTTCACCGCCAAGCGCGTAATAAATCAGCACATTAAATTACAATATCAAATGTATTTATTTTTATTTAATTGGGCCCGGCCACCCAAGGGGTCGAACTCAGGTTGCTAGCGTTGCAACTTGAGGCGACCGCCACCACAGCTACCACGGTTCTACCACCCGGGCATTGAGCTACCACGGCTCTATTGATTAATGAGGTTTCTATACCGTCTTTACACCAAAATATGTATGTTTCAGATCTCCATGTGACCGGCGATGAGGTCTGGGTGATGGCCAATACACTTCCAAGGTTTGGTTACTCCAGACTTGACACCAACGAATACAACTTCTATATTTACAGGTAAACTTTTGATTGTGGCACCATCAGGATCAGCGGATAGCCTGTCAGAGCCAGCTTCCCTGGCTAATCTGTGTAGCTTCGTGAAATATATTGGCTACTAGCTCTGTTTCACCAGCCCCCAACACCAATAAAGTAATATGATTTTCTTATGACGATAGGTTCGTCAGAAAAACTAATGCACTGCATCACCGGATTCAGAGGTATAACTCCTAGGTCGTCCTGAACCTCTATAGCTAGTAATTCGGAACAAGGGTCCCCCCGGTGAGGGGTAACCTCGGCTTGGACGAATTTGGAATGCTGAGATTTCACTGAGCAGGAACTCACGCAAGATTGGCCTTTTTTTTGTTGACGGGGAGGAAATCTTCAGAAAGATACCCCGCCTTCTGGGGGGAAGGCGGCGGTTATGTGGGGTTCTTACCCACTAAAACCCCCCCGGTGGCCCTTTCCTCGGTGCATGACGAGGGGCTCCGGGATCTCCAGTGGAACGCACCGGAGCCCCTCTGCACTGTGCTCAAGGAGAGCACGTCCCAGGGGGGGAGGTTACTCCCTTCCCCCTTTGTGCCCTCGCAGCGCAAGGCGACACGGGCCAGCCGATGTCGCCTTCTTCCCGGGTCCACTTTGGTGGACGACTCAGGCCCCCACCCTTGTCCCCCAGTGAACCCGAGGCCCCTTTTAGTCGCCTTCTACGACAGGCAGGGGATACCGTAGTCTTATTCTTGAGAGCCCAGAACTACAGGGCTGACGCAAGATTGGCCTGAGCTAAGTCAATGAACTCGTAGTAAATTTCAGTATAAAACAGTCGCAGTGCATGCATATTGTCTGTACCACACGTAGGAGTAAGAGAGAGCAGTGCGCGCGCACATTATCTTTCTCTCTTCAACAATCGTGATTATATTTAACATATCGACGCTGGAAAACAAGAACGTAGTAACCCACAAAAATGAAATTGTTCACCAGAGACGACGATAAGTATTGTACCGCGGCATTAACCTAGAGTTTTCCTAAAAGATAATCATTTTACGGTTCAAAAATAAAAGAGAAGTGTCAATGTTGAAAATCCTATTTTCGCTATTTTTCATCTAATTGTTACAAGTCATATATCATTCGACGCGTCTTTTTTTTCTGATTCCAACGACGTAAAAAAGTGAAAATGGCCGCATGTGTCACTTACTACGTTTATGCGTTCCAGTCGATATTGTTATAATTTGTAGGTCTCGTAGAATAAAATAGTCCAACAACTAATACACTCGCTTTATTGAGACAGCGTAACGTTGTACAAAGAATTATTTATAACGAATACCGTGACAACTGCGCGTCCTCACAATTTTTATACAAAATTAATTAGAAGTCAGATTAGGAACTAATAAAGTTAAACTATTGTTTACAATGACAAGTTCATGTGACGATCAACTAAATTATTAATTATGAATTAAAGATTCAATAAGGTTCAGGTAAATCATTAAGATATCATTGGAAGTAGTTATTATGCATAACTATCGCTGGGTGTCATGTGTTGCCAGCTAACAATATATACATATTAAATGGTTAACTAAAATAGTTTTACTTCAATCGCGTGGTCTTAAGCTCACTCATTTTTTTTCCAGGGGGCTCGTCAAAGATTTGATCGCTGGCACAGTCTGTGATTCTACCAGGTAAAATTAGTCATACCAACTAAATAAAACTATACATTTGTAAACTTTTTTTTCATTTATGTTATAAAACCTGTGTCAAAAATCCCACTTAATCATATAGAATAGTTTTTTTAACACTTTCAAGCGTTGAACCATGATTCCACCTGATGTTAAGTGGAAATGCAGTCCTGGATAACAAGCCGTAATTAATGCAGTATAAATTGCATTTTGGAGATTTTTTTTTTGACGAACTAACACAGTTGGCACAGAGAAGCTGGCCTTTACTGCTTCACCGGATTTGAGAGGTGGCACAGCTCTTAGATCGCTTAGCCTGAACCTCTATTAGATGGTAACTCGACTCTTCAAGGCGCACTACAGGATTTCATCCTTTTGTTGTGAACATCCCTCAAACCCGAACGAAGCGCTTTGCTTCGTCTTTCATTCTTCGTACAGCAAAGGACTGGAATAGTTTGCCCGCGTCTGTCTTTCCTTCTGATTACAATGTGGTTATTTTCAAGAGTAGAGTGAATAGGCATTTACTAAGCTAGTGCGTCTTACTCGTACCATCCAGGACTGCGTCCACTTAACATCAGGTGGGATCGTAGAAAATTAATGTCTTGAAAATACCTACATTGTATAAATTATTATAACATTTATTTTTGATTCATGTTAACAAGTTTCTGGTTCGTATATATAAAATATACCAAATTTACATAACAATACATATACCAGAATATATATAATATACCATAATACATAATAATAATATATTCACAATAGATATACCAGAATAAATAAATAAATCCAACCAGACGATATTCCCTCGGCAGGGGAGACTAATCGGCCGAGGGTCAGGAAGAATGAGCAAGAAATCGGCGGTATACGCGCGGTATCGAGCAACACCCCTTTTAGTAAACGTCCAAGCCGACGTTGCCCCTCACCGGGGGGACCCTTGTGTCGAGTTACTAGCAATAGAGGTTCAGGCTAAGCGACCTAAGAGCTATGCCACCTCTCAATCCGGTGAAGCAGTCAATGCCAGCTTCTCTGGCCAATCTGTGTAGTTCGTCATAAAAAAAAAAAACAAAATATAATTATTAAAGTTACAGCCTTTATATTTATAATATATATGTCCCACTGCTGGGTACAGGCCTTCTCTGTAAAGAGAGTATAAGGGCATAGTCCGCCACGCGGCCCTAATGCGGATTGGCAGACTTCACATGTCGTAGAAAATTTTTCTAAGACATGTAGGTTTCCTCACGATGTTTTCCTTCACCGCCGAGCGCGTGGTTAATCAGCACATAATTGCAACAACAAATTTATTGGTGCCGGCACCGGGGATTGAACTCGGGTTGCTAGCGTACTATGCAACTTGAGCCAACCGCCCGGACACTGAGCTACCACGGCTCAACAATAAATACAATTATTATACATAAATATTCCAGTCCTTTGCTGTACGAATAATGAAATACGAAGCGCAATCGTTTCGTTCGGATTTGAAATTCATATAATAAGTTCAATATAATAGATTGGAAAATAATTATAAAAGTCTAAAAGAAATTTTAAGTTGAAAATGTTTTTGATCTCTGATTACTCCTCTGGGTGAATGGCGTGAGTTACTGTAGGATTTTATCCAAAAAATGTGGAACGCTTCACGATTTTGCGTGTCATCCTTGCGCAGGGGCCATGCTAATCTTCTCTGTATCGTTCCAATTTTAGTTTATGTACTGCCGAAGCAAGTACACTAAGCATTGTTCGTTGCTTGCATATATACCGAACGAATAAGAAAACTCTACTAGCGTGTGTTAGGATTTGCTCAAAAAATAAATTATTTTAAACATATAAATAATTCAATTTGTATAAAATTGTTTTATTTTTTTATTTAATTAAACTGTTTCGATTAAAAATTAAAAAAATATTTTTTTATTAAAACAAAATGTAATTTAATTATGATATTTTTTATCCCCAACGCTACAAAAAATCAGTACAAGCTTTATTCAATATAAAGAAGCTGATTTATTTGGTACACTTTTTCAATTTTAGAAATTAAATCTTTTCATGTAGTATAATGTAATAAGTTTAATAAAATGCCATCTAGCGGATATTGTAGACAATGCGAACTCAATTTAGTAGTGGAGCAAGTTATATAAATTTGACATAGATGGCATTGTACACCAACATTAAAATATTGACATTTTAAGTTTTTTTTGTTTCAACTAGTTTGCTATAAATTAGGTCCCATACTTTTTTTTGGCCTAGGGCCATAGTTTCTTATGAATCGTAAGGAAGTATGCATGTTGATTCAGATAATTTTAAATTTACGATAATCTAAGCTATGAAAGTACTGCTTACAAGCTTCCACAAATGTGGAAGAAAAAAAAATTTAGGAGGAAATAAAAAGAGAGCGTCTGCGCAAAAACGTGTGTTTGATGAAAAATTGACGTTATATATATACCTTATTGACTTTTTTAGCAGCAAAAAAGCCAATTAGTCAATAAGGTTATACTTTTCATAGTATTTAATTATTAAAACATGCATTTTACAATAAAAATAACTTAGTTTTTTAAGTCTTTAATTTTCAGTAGCATAATAATTAACTTAGCAATTAGACTTCAACTTGACATTGACATTCAAAAGTATTGATTTAGAACCAGTGGTTAAATCGAAGCGTTTTCTCTAGCCATTTAATAGTATTGAACAAGGAGAAAATAATAACAAATACAAAGGAACACAAATACCCGATATTACAAAATGTACAATTATTTAAAATCAACAGCGGACAAATTGGTAATGTTTTAGTTTTTGTTAATTCATTGATTTTTCATGGTCTCCGCCCCCTTCTTGCGCCTTGCCCATCCATACATTTTCCTTTACATGTATATTAGGAATACAGTAAATCAATATCACCTACAAGGGCTCGGCTATCATTGTAGATATACAAATGAAATATCATGACAACTGAAATAAAATATATGAGATGTTTCTGGATAATGAAGCTGTCTAACGAAAACATTCTATAAATTCGAAATATTTCTTTTAATTTGTGGCATAGCCACGCAAATCCATTGCCTACAAACAAATCAACATACATTAGGCAACATTATTTCATATTAAATAATGAATCCTTTGTCATATTTTAAAGCGCTATTTCCAACCAGTGGTTGGTATAACACTACGTTTATGACTTGAGTGTGGAACAGTGATTTGGTTTTCATGTTGTTCATCAGATAATTTTCAAGCTACAAAATGCTTTTTATCCCTGCCGTTATCTCTATCATTTGCAAATTGTTATTTCCATTTTCCTCGCTATTTGCTACATTTGTAGATTTACCGTGAAAGAGATGCTGGCAATCCCCACAGATCATGAATCTATGTTGCCAACCTATATTATGACATCTTGCAGCACATTTATTAGCTGTATGTTTGCCGTGAGGTCATTTAAAACCAGCTGTTCTTTTTTTACTCAAGAATGTTTACTTTTAAGTTGCCGGCATGTCTTTCCATCCAAGTACGATGTGGGAGCCTTCAAGGGTAGAGGGAATAGGTACTTACTAAACTAGCGAATACCATCTTTCGACTATATCACCACTTAACATCAGATCCTAATTCACCCGTTGTGGTAAAGATATAGTTCATACCCCATAAAAAAATATATTTCTTTATGTATCTACTACTGTTATTTTGCAACTACAATTTTTTTTTATTATCCTTAATATGTTAAAATAAGTTAAGAAACAACATTGGTAGTAGTTGCCAGTGCTTTCCGTTTATGTCTATCTAGTGCTACTTGCATGCATTGAGATGTGAAGACATCTCTCCGCTTATTGCTGTTATCTGAATAGTTTGTCACCTTGCATGTCATTGGAAAATGTTATTTATTTATATTTTGACTATCACAACAGTCATTGCAATAATTTTAATGGCAAAACAATGATTGCCAGATCGGCTAGTCTTATGTAAATAAAGTAAATTCTTATCATATTAATGTCACAATATTATTTAACATACTCCAACATAAATTTTATGAAATTTTGTTTGCATATTCAGTAACTCTGAGAATCTATTATTCATATAGCTAAATAATAAGGGTGGTCCAACATAAATTTTTATTTTTATAGCCAATTTTTTTTTATGATTTGTCATAAAAAACCATACAATCTTAAATTTTCATCCTTTCATGGTAGAATTGGCTGGTCAAAACCCCATTTTTATTTAAAAAAAAGTGTAGTACAGAATGTGCTATTATAGTACTTTCAGTACACTTTTTTTTGGTAATAATTATAACTTATATTAATAATGAACAATTAATTTTAAAAAAATTTTTGGTGTTTTATTAGTATGATTTTATTTATTTATTTATTATTTTATTTGCCTTTCCATTTTTTATTTTTTTCTGATAAATTTTGTTTAGTAATTTTTTCACCTATGAGATACCGTGTCCATCCTGTACCGTTTTTTTTTATATATATGAAAAGTGGCAAACGAGCACACGGCTCACCTGATCTTAAGTGATCACCGTCGCCCACGAACATCCACAGCACCAGAGGAGCTGTAGGTGCGTTGCCGACCTTTGAGATAGGAATAGGCTCGTTTCTTGAAGGTCCCTAAATCGTAAACGTTCGGAAACACCGCTGGCGACAGTTGATTCCGTACAATATGCACTCAGGATGTGCATAACATTTTCAGTTTCAATGGGATCACAGGGGCACGAAGGGATCTCCTTACACTTGAATGCACGGTGCATGTATTCGGAGAAACTTCCCGAAGTGGCGGTCAAAGTTAGTTTAGTTTTTGAATGTCCCGTCAGCCCTGTAGTTCTGGGCTCTCAAGAATAAGACTACGGTATCCCCTGCCTGTCGTACAAGGCGACTAAAAGGGGCCTCGGGTTCACTGGGCGACAAGGGTGGGGGCCTGAGTCGTCCACCAAAGTGGACCCGGGAAGAAGGCGACTTCGGATGGCCCGTGTCGCCTTGCGCTGCGAGGGCACAGGGGGGGAGGGAGTAACCTCCCCCCCCCGGGACGTGCTCTCCTTGAGCACAGTGCAGAGGGGCTCTGGTGCGTTCCACTGGAGATCCCGGAGCCCCTCGTCATGCACCGAGGAAAGGGCCACCGGGGAGGTTTTAGTGGGTAAGAACCCCACATAACCACCGCCTTCCCCCCAGAAGGCGGGGTATCTTTCTGAAGATTTCCTCCCCGTAAACAAAAAAAAAAAAGTTTTTGAATGTCCCGTAGATAATTCGTCAAATAGCAACCGACCGAGTCGTGGTTTTTTTTTTTATTTTGTAACATGAGGCATGACTACCGACTTATATGCTAGAATCAGAGTTTATTGCCCCTTGTCATTTTTTCTCTAAGCATAGTCTGCCTATGCTATTTCTAGTTCCCCCAACGTGGGTGGTTAGGGACGTTATTTATTCTACGCTTTCATTCATCTCTTGATTAGCACTAAACCGAGTCGTGGTTCGGCCCTTTCGGGTGCACTCGGATCGTAATGCTTACGCGTAACATAGTAACCGTCCAAGACGAGGTTACCCCTCACCGAGGGCTTGTGTCGAGTTACTAGCGATAGAGGTTCAGGCTAAGAGACCTAAAGAGCTATGCCACCTCTCAATCCGGTAAAGCAGTCAAAGCCAGAGAAGCTGGCCAGTCTGTGTAGTTTTTCATAAAAAAAACCTTACAATAAGTTTATTTATTTGCTTTTTTTTTGTTAACGGGGAGGAAAAAAGATACCCCGCCTTTTGGGGGGAAGGCGGCGGTTATGTGGGGTTTTTACCCACTAAAACCTCTCCGGTGGCCCTTCCTCGGTGCATGGTGAGGGGCTCCGGGATCTTCTGAGGAACGCACCGGAGCCCCTCTGCATTGTGCTCTACGGAGAGCACGTCACGGGAGGTTAATTTCCCCACCGCTGTGGGACCAAACTTTACAGGATTACTCGCCAGGTCAATCTGAAGATTTCCTGAAAGATTAAATCGTGTGAAATCGACCAAAAAAAAGTGGAACCCACCGGAGCCCCTCCGCACTGTGCTCAAGGAAAGCACTTCCCGGGTCCATCTTGGCGGACGACAAAGGCCACCCTTTTCGCCCAGTGAACCCGAGGCCCCTTTTAGTCGCCTTCTACGACAGGCAGGGGATACCGTAGTCTTATTCTTGAGAGCCCAGAACTACAGGGCTGAAAGTTCATTTTATATGCTAGTATTCATATAATATATGTTATATAAATAACAAATTATATAATAATTTCCACAGAAAACTAGTGACTACGCTAGATTGACTATTATCATGGGGAATGAGAGTTGCGACCTGGACTCTGCGGTGAGTGCAATAGTCTACGCGACATTCCTCAACTGGACCAATGATCAGAACAAGTGTAAAGTTTGCACAAAGGCAAACTGTAATAAGCCAGGCTACAAAGCTGACATATATGTGCCATTACTCGATATTGATAGAGAGGACTACGAATTGAAAGGCGAAGTGGTACAATGCTTAAATGATCACGGTATATCCAAGAGCAGTTTGATATTCAGGTAAGGCTACACTTACATCGACCGACTTCACTTCCTAATTTTGAACTATGTGAACAGATTTTTGTTTTTAAGCGACCGTTCCACTGTATTTTTTTGTGTTATATTAGAACTTTCGAGGGGGTGAACCGATTTTGATTGTTTTTTTATCTGAAAGCTGCTTCGTGTATGGACTCGTTTCAATTTGACCCAGTTATTTGCATTAAATATGTGTGCGACAAATAGACGAATAGCTCAAATCACTTGAAAATACTTCAAGGGTAGTTTGATGTTTGGTTAGGTTCTGATTAATTCTATTAAGTAATATTCTGTTAGCTGACAACACATGGCACCCAGCGATAGTGATGCATAATAACTACTTTTTTTTTTATAATTTCTAAGCAAGTGCTTGACTACGATCCCACCTGATGTTAAGTGGAAATGCAGTCCTGGATGGTAAGGCGCACTAGCCTAGTAAATGCCTATTCACTCTACTCTTGAAAATACCCACATTGTAATCGGAAGGAAAGACAGAGGCGGGCAAACTATTCCAGTCCTTTGCTGTACGAAGAATGAAAGACGAAGCAAATCGCTTCGTTCGGGTTTGAGGGATGTTCACAACGAAAGGATGAAATCCCGCAGTGCGTCTAGAAGTCCGATGGTAGAAAGGGGATGGGGGAATTAGATCATGTAGTTCCTGAGCACACTCTCCAAACTGCAAAATGTGTGCGACAAATGGACGATCAATATCACTTGAAAATACTTCAAGGGTAGTTTGATGTTTGGTTAGGTTCTGATTAATTCTATTTAGTAATAATCTGTTAGCTGACAACACATGGCACCCAACGATAGTGATGCATAATAACTACTTTCAATGATATCTTAGTGATTGACCTGAACCTTGATAACCCTCGCGCGTTACCGCTATTTTATGGGCAGGCCCCACCCCTTAGATGCTAGGAGCGTTGCTGGAGTTTCTTCGGCCACTTCTCCCAGCGCTAACGCTTCTCGAAGTGGCACTCAAGTTAGTTTACCTGTTAAATGCCCCTTAGACTATCCGATAGCTATAGAGGTTCAGGCTATGCGACCTAACAGCTATGCCACCTCTCAATTTGGTAAAGCAGTCAAGGCCGGTTTCTCTGGCTATTCTGTGTAGGTGGTCATAAAAAAACCGACTTATAAGACGTTGTCACGTCAAAATCTGGTGCAGTAGTTCTGAAGTGATACGCTCCGCATACATTACGCCGATTCATTTTATATTAATAAAAAAACAATCAAATTTCTATTGGAACATCTTTCAGGGACGATTTTGACATTAAAGAACATTTGACATTTAGAACTATCGTTGTATTGGTGGATCATCACGTAGTGCCGAAGAGGAATGAGTTCTTGAAACCATATATATTGGAAGTTATAGACCATAGACCGATGGAAAGAAAGGGATGGCGTTTCAGAGAAGACACCAGATGTATCATAGAAGAGGTGGGCTCCTGCGCCACTCTGGTGGGGCAGCGGATCAGGGACCTATGTGCCGGCGTCAGGAATGCAGTGGAGTTCTTCGCAGCATTTCCAGTGTGCACTAGTCTACTTTATTGTAAGTAGCATTATCTTTACATCTATACGTATAAATAAAATTAAAGTGTCTGTTATTAACATAAAAATTACCACCTTTCACTACATGCATGTGAATGTATTTTACATATACCATTACAATTTTTGAGTCCGTCTGTCTATTTGTTCCGGTTGATCTCTGGAACGGCTTTCACTAGCAGATAGTACAAAGACTAACTACGGCTAATTATTATTTAACCGACTTCAAAAAAGGAAGGTTATTAATCAAGACGCACTGCGGGATTTCATCCTTTTTTTTTGGGAACATCCCTCAAACCAGAACGAAGCGCTTTGCTTCATTGTTCGTACAGTAAAGGATTTGAATAGGATTTGAAGAAGCGGGCAAACGCTTCTGTCTCTTCCTCCGATTACAATGTGGGTATTTTCAAGAGTAGAGTGAACAGGCATTTACTAAGCTCTTTTTTTTTCACGAGGAGGAAATCTTCAGAAAGATACCCCGCCTTCTGGGGGGAAGGCGGCGGTTATGTGGGGTTTTTACCCACTAAAACCTCCCCGGTGGCCCTTCCTCGGTGCATGGTGAGGGGCTCCGGGATCTCCAGTGGAACGCACCGGAGCCCCTCTGCACTGTGCTCAAGGAGAGCACTTCCCGGGGGGGAGGTTACACCCTCCCCCCCTGTGCCCTCGCAGTGCAAGGCGACACGGGCCAGCCGATGTCACCTTCTTCCCGGGTCCACCTTGGCGGACGACAAAGGCCCCCACCCTTGTCGCCCAGTGAACCCGAGGCCCCTTTTAGTCGCCTTCTACGACAGGCAGGGGATACCGTAGTCTTATTCTTGAGAGCCCAGAACTACAGGGCTGGAGGCATTTACTAAGCTAGTGCGCCTTACCATCCAGGACTGTGTCCGTTAACAGGCGGGATCGTAGTCAAGAACTTGCTTAGAAAGTATAAGAAAAAGTTACATAGGGGTATTGTGCTTAAGGTGGCATACTCAGATAAGATGACACAGTAGCAGTATTTTTAAAATAATGCGCGGTCTGTGTAAGCCCGTGACGTTTTTGAGGAGCGTCAGAGTCGTCGCTAGTACTGAAATTCAATATTGCAGGCAGTAAATGCTTAACGTAATCACCTTTTTGGTGATTTTAATGTGTTAAAAAAGTTTTGCGAAAGCTCTTGTTTAGTGGTGAAAATACACGTAAGGCATGTATTAAAGATACATTTAGATTTGAACTAATTTTAATTGTAAAGCGGGATTATTATACACACATATTGATAAAAATACATTCTAATCTAAGGTTAAATAAAATGAAATTTTCATTATTTATTTGGTAAGAAGACATATTAGATGTCGGTGTAACTTGGCATACTATGCCATCTTACCCTTGTGGTAGGATTAATAGATTGTCGGGATCGGGAGAGGGCCGACCGGGACATGCTCTCCTTGAGCACAGTGCCGGCAAATAATATATATATATATATATATACAAAAAAAGTAAATATTTTGTATATATATATATAAATATATTTATATAAATATAATATTTATCTGTTTTTGCTTTATTTTCTTTTCTGTACTCAATTTCTCCATTTATGTATGTACTTATTAATTATTTAATAACTTTATTATTATTTTAATTAATTTTAAAATTAACTTATTAAATAACACACATACTGTTAATTATTAATTAGTTGGATAGTCTAGTTCATCCATCATTGCTGTTTTTTTTTAATAAGAATAGATTTTATTTCCGTCCCATCATCAAAGGTGTCATTATTACTATCAGATTATACCCAGCCAGCTTCACCGTGCTAGATTTTCCTTTATTTTATTTAAACAATAAACTTACATCATTAAATATTTAATTTAACTCTCACAATATATTAAATTATTCATTTCTCTCCGTATTCATTCTCTTCTCGAGCGGGTGAAGATCATTACCTAAACCCATGTTCATGCAATATACTCTATTGTACTTCAATATGGTTCATAATGACATAAATATACACAACGCATGTGTCAATACAAATTTGTGTTATAGAACAATAGAATATCATCATCGTCACCAAACTTTACAGTATTACTCGCCAGGTTAATGTGAAGATTCCCTGAAAGTTTCATTGAAATCGGTCCAGCCGTTTCGGAGCCTATATGGAACATACACACACACTTTCTCTTTTATATATTATAAATAGATTTTATTTAGGATTTAAGTGGAATTTTTCTTCTATAGAGCGAGCAGTGATTTTTATAAATTATTTCCAGCTACAATATTATTGGATACATTGAACTTCTCGGAGGAAGTAGGCAAGGGAACACCTCACGATGAAGACATAGTGTCATTTCTAGAGCTGATGCTCGAGCTGGATGACTTTGAATCTTTGAGGTGAGAAATCAAGATCTTTAAAAAGATGATGGAGATGTTTCTCTTCGACCGACCTCAAAAATGGAGGTTCTCAAACTATGTCTGTATGTATTTTATATTTGTTAAACACTAACCGGAAGATAAACTTAAAGCTAACTGTTTGACGTAATGACGTCAATATTGATTGAAATGGTTAAATATAACTATTTGATAACAGATGTCGCTGTAATATTGCACCCTAATATAAGTCGTAATATAATATAAGATTCCTTTTTTAAGATTAGGAGCGTTGCTGGAGTTTCTTCGGCCATTTCTTCTCCCAGCGCGAACGCTTCCCGAAGTGGCACATAAGTTAGCTTAGCTTAGATTGTCCTCAGCCCTGTAGTTTTGTCCTCTCAGGAATAAGACTACGGTATCCCCTGTCTGTCGTAGAAGGCGACTAAAAGGGGCCTCGGGTTCACTGGGCGACAAGGGTGAGGGCCTTTGTCGTCCGCTAAAGTGGACCCGGAAAGGCGACATCGGCTGGCCCGTGTAGCCTTGCACTGCGAGGGCACAGGGGGGGAGGGAGTAACCTCCCCCCCCGGGACGTGCTCTCCTTGAGCACAGTGCAGAGGGGCTCCGGTGCGTTCCACTGGAGATCCCGGAGCCCCTCGTCATGCACCGAGGAAAGGGCCACCGGGGAGGTTTTAGTGGGTAAAAACTCCACATAACCGCCGCCTTCCCCCCAGAAGGCGGGGTATCTTTTTGAAGATTTCCTCCCCGTTAACAAAAAAAAAAAAAAGATTGTCCCAATATTCTTTTGTCAATGACATAGCTACCGATCGAGTCGTAGTTCGGGAGCCTTTGTTGCGAACATCTCTCAAACCCGAACCAAGCGCTTCGCTTCGTCTTTCATTATTCGTACAGCAAAGGGCTGGAATAGTTTGCCCGCGATCTTTCCCTCCGATTACTATGTCGGTATTTTCAAGAGTGAATTTACTAAGCTAGTGCGCCTTACCATCCAGGACTGCGTCCTCTTAACATCAGGTGGGAAAAAATATATAACTGTATTTAAAAAAAATTAGGAACATATTTTTCACTATGCCAATCTGTAGCTTTTGAATGTGCCTTAGATTATCCGTGAAATAACAACCAACCGAGTTGTGGTTCGGCCCTCTCGGGCGCCCTCGGGTCGGAATGCTTACGCGTAACATAGTAACCGTCCAAGCCGAGGTTACCCTTCACCGGGGGGACCCTTGTGTCGAGTTACTAGCGATAGAGGTTCAGGCTAAGCGACCTAAGAGCTATGCCACCTCTCAATCCGGTGAAGCAGTCAAGACCAGTTTCTCTGGCCAATCTGTTTAGTTCGTCATAAAAAAATATACCGTATGTTATAATAGCTTGGGGAGGTATTTATAAATCTGAACTAATGATATTTGAAGAACACTAATAATAAAAAATAATCAAATCAAAGAATTTTAGATATGCAACTACCATGTTGTATAAAGAATTCTCTATACTGTCTCTTTTTTAATTTTTTTTTGCAATTAATATTAGTGGGCCACGAGATTTGCTTCCACTAAATACAGGGTGTTAGGAAATCGTTTCCGAAAACGAAGACAGACGATAGTACTAATGACTACTTTGATGATGGGACGGAAATAAAATCTTTATTGGTCTCTGGTAAAAATAGCATTGGTTGTTCATGGTATTTGGTAATGCAGTTGAACATGTATGTATTTTGCGTAAACTTAGCCTGTGACAAGTCATAAAGATTGGATGAGGCGATATAGAGACTATTATTAGAATTCATGAAGTTCCATTCGATATTTTTTTTTGTTGACGGTGGGGAAATCTTCAACAAGGTACCCCGTCTTCTGGGGGGAAAGAATTTGGGGTTCTTACCCACTAAACCCCCCCCCCCCCGGTAGATCTTCGTAGGTGCATGGTGCATCTTCGTAGGATCTCCAGAGGAACGCACTGAGCACGCACGGAGCTCCTCTGCACTGTGTTCTTCGGAGAGCACGTCCTGGGGGGAGAGGTTAATCCCTCTGTCGCCACCTTTGTCGCCCAGTAAACCCGAGGCCCCTTTTAGTTGCCTACTACGACAGGCAGGGGATACCGTAGTCTTCTTCTAAGAGACCAGAATAACTGGGCTATCGATAAAATTACCTTAACTTCTTACGTAGATTTGATGTTGGTTTTTGTATTCGTTCGTTTTCAGACAGTCGAAGGTGGACGCCCTAGTGGCTGCCAGGAGTGACGTCTCAGGGCTGAACGCTCCCCAGCTTTTGAGGAAGGATGTAAAGATTACTGGTGATATTTTGGTGCCCAGCTTCCCCATACTGGTGACGGTGCGTTTTTACCCACTTATAACCACCACCCACTTATAGTTTTTTAAGCTAAAAATGTTACCTGTTGTTGAATGTTTAAGTTATTTGAATGAATGAATAAATAATAATTATTATAACCACCAATCTCTATAGATCAAAAAAATTGTCTAAAACTACCCTCAATTTAAAAATATTTACACACAGATTATTAAGGTGTTTTGTATATCAATACTTGACCTACTTCTAAATGCCGACGCGTCGCCCGGAAGCCGAGACACGTTCTGGACGATCCGAACGACGTGATCACCGTTGCACAGGCTAGATCGCTACAGTTACTCTAAGCGTCCATTCGCGACCGTCGGAGGTTGCGAACAATCCTTGCGCGATATAAATATTTTATGGCTTGTATGACAGTTCAAAAAGAGGAGTGTTCCGATAGTTACCAAACTTTACAGGATTACTCGCCAGGTCAATCTGAAGATTCGATGAAAGTTTCATTGGAATCGGAGCCTACATGGAACATCCCCCGCACACACATCTCTTTTATATATATATATAGATTAATGCAGTCCAAGATCTTGAAAATACTCCATAACGATGGAGCACGAGTGTGAAGAGAATATAGTTTTGATAATTCGCAAATAATCCGTCACCGATTTGATTTGAAGTCTGTTTCTGTGATCATACATAAATATACCTGTTTGCTTACTCTCCAGGAGTTCCTCAAAAGGACGGATGCCTTGCAAGCTGTGAGCGAAGCCCTGACAGCGCGCAGCTGCAGTGTCGCCTTGCTCCTGGGCATGACACTGTCTCCAAACCTCCAAAGAGACGCAGCTGTGTACGCCCCAGGTGCTCAAGAAAAGGCTGAAAAGGTAATATCCTACCTACAAAGTACCAAAAGACATGAGTATATTCCTCTGGCTATCAAAAAAATTAAAAATAAGTTGTAAATAGAAATTAAGGAAGATCTGTAAGAAAAGATAAGAAAATGCCAAAAGAGTAAAAGAATTAAAATACTTAGAAAAACCAAAAAAGAAAGAAACAAAAGAAAAATAATAAAAAAAATACTAAGAGGAAAATAGTAAGTAGAAATAAGGAAACGGAAACAAAAATATGCTAGTAGAAATAGGGAAAGGAAAATGTGCTAGTAGAAATAAGTAAAAGAAAACGTTGTATTAGAAATAAGAAAAATGTAAAATGTTAAAGAACTGTAAAGAGTGATGTCAGGAGGGAGGAAAGATAGATGCAGAAAGAATGGACAGTGGAAAGGAAATTGAAAGGATGTGAAAAGGACCCTAAGATTCACCACGTTGGGGGAACGATAAAAATAATATAATCATTTATACCTACAAACCCGGTCCCAAAACTATGTTAGCATGAGACCGTTTTTCTGAAATCAGCCGATACTTAGATCACCATCAATCAATCAGCCCGTGTCTTCCCACTGCTGGGTATGGGCCTCCCTTTTTTCGCGCCATTCACTTAGATCCCGTGCCCGAAACCACCAGCGGACTGGTGGTCTGCCCCTGTCTTGGCCATTCGATTACTGCCCGTCTTCTATCCTAACCAGATGTCCCGCCTATTGCCATTTTAGTCTCTTTATCAGCATACCCACGTCTCCGACTTTTTCTTCTTCGTTCTCTGGTGAATTTCGACGTTGTGTATGCGGTCCATCAGAGTGGCAGCAGCATGGCATAATTTTGCTTAGTGAGCGTCCACACTTCGGAAGGGTACGTCAAAATCGGCAGGACATCAAGTTTTCCAAAGATCACCATAATCTAATAATCTCATGGCCATTTTTTTTAATTTACGATTTTGAAATAATGACGACACGCCACAGGTTGAAGCTGCAGGTTCAGCCCTGTAGTTCTGGGCTCTCAAGAATAAGACTACGGTATCCCCTGCCTGTCGTAGGAGGCGACTAAAAGGGGCCTCGGGTTCACTGGGCGACAAGGGTGGGGGCCTGAGTCGTCCACCAAAGTGGACCCGGGAAGAAGGCGACACCGGCTGGCCCGTGTCGCCTTGCGCTGCGAGGGCACAGGGGGGGAGGGAGTAACCTCCCCCCCCGGGACGTGCTCTCCTTGAGCACAGTGCAGAGGGGCTCCGGTGTGTTCCACTGGAGATCCCGGAGCCCCTCGTCATGCACCGAGGAAAGGGCCACTGGGAGGTTTTAGTGGGTAAGAACCCCACATAACCGCCGCCTTCCTCCAGAAGGCGGGGTATCTTCTTGAAGATTTCCTCCCCGTGATCAAAAAAAAAAAAAAGGTTGAAGCTACAGAGTAACTTGAAAGATTTTAGAACTTGTCTTAGTTAAATAGGGGTTGAATTTAGACCTCATCCCTAAAACAATTTTCGCCCCGGGGAACCGTTTTCGACAATCCAAACCGCTTTGGCAATCCTGGTATACTTCAGCCGTTCAAGGTATGATAGCCGACAAATAACTAGCGCTAACATGTGCAGAAGTCAAGAATAAGATGTCACAGGGGAGTGAAGGGGGCGCGGACGGCTTATTGTGGTACTCCGCCCTGCGCACCGATACCACACCCCGCTCACTCCTGGTGTACAGTCGCATTCTATTTTTTTTTCTATATTTATTGGGAAATTTTGGGCATGTCAACCCAATCATACCCTAACCTACGTACACACACATCGGTCGCATGAAGCGAGAAAGAAAGTCATCAATATCGTATGGTAATAGCCACCAGCTTCCTCGCTCCCTCTGAGGTCGGGTCAGACAGCAGCATTAAGACCCCCACATGTTGCTGCCTCAGTTTTAGACTATCTATTAATGACTTTCTTTCCGCTTCATGTTTGGCACATTCCACCATTATGTGGAATTTTATCTCATGTTAGCTAGCAACACATAACATTCGATTGTTATGCATAATAACTACTTCCAATGATATCTTAATGATTTACCTGAACCTTATTGTGTCTCTAATTCATAATTAATAATTTAGTTTATCATATTGGCATTGTAAACAATAATTTAACTTTATTAGTTTTTTTAAAGACTTTTAATGAATTTTTTGTAAAAAAAGATGGCGCAGTTGTCACAGAATTCGTTATAAATAATTCCTTGTACAATGTTACCATGTCTCAATAAAGCGAGTGTATTAGTTATTGGACTATTTCATTCCACAACACATACAAGTTATTATACTTGACTTTTATTTTCTGTTAATTTTTTTTTTATTCAATGTTATAGTTTGTTTTTATTATATTAATATATTTGAGACTTTAAATTGTGAATATGCCAATATACAAGGTACAAACAGAAACACTTAATTCGTAATTTGAAGAAATGAATTGCGTGCGCGACTGTACACATGCACGTTTGACGTTCCGTTCAGTGCAAGAGTTATTTAGGGCAACTCTACCAATGAATAATTATGATACTTCTGTAATATAATAAATCTTTAATAAATAATAAATCTTTATTAGTCACCAAAGAAAATGTTTAAACAAAGAAATATGAAGTCCCTGACTCCTAAACTAGGTTCAATTGCACCTGTGTTTCAGGGGTCAGTGTCTTCTCCCATTTGAAAAGCACAATAAAATACAATAAAATATGAGCATAACAAATGAAAACAATATTTTATAAATTTGTGTGTGTTGGTGTGTGTGTGTAAATTTGTGTTTGTGTATGTCCCTCAGCTTAATATTATATTAAATTTTATTAAATTAGGAGGCGTTCAGTGTGAATATAATCCGACTCTAGTAAATATTTTTTACAAACTAATTTACATTTATGATTCGACAAAGGATGAATTTTTAAGATTTTATTTAACCTAATAAACATATATAAGAAAAATATAAGAATGCATGCTCCCGTTTAACGTTTGATTGGAATTGAAGTAGATATTTGTCTTTGCAGCTAACAAAGCACCTTCAAGACTGCACTAATCCGGCATTCCAGCTGGTGCCGGAGGATTCTGCTGATGGTTCTGGATGCGTCTACTTCAAGCAGACCAACCTGACGGTCACCAGGAAGCAGTACATGCCCGTTCTCGCGGATTTTTTAAGCAATTGTGATAAATAAATGTATATCTTACCCGTGTAATAGCAACCGACCGTAGTACTCGGGCGCTCTGCGGATCGGAATGCTCACGCGTAATTAGTGATAGAACCTAACAGGGGGGATCCTTCCTATTGATTGAGGTCACGGCTAAGCGACATATGAGCTATGCCACCTCTCAATTTGTTGAAGAAGTCAAAGTTCGCTTATGTGGCTAATTTGTTGTAAAAACAATAAATGTTTATTCAATTTGTTGATTTGTTTGATTAGCTTAAGCTTAGCTAAGCTTTCCCGTTACCTCGGTGTGGGTTGCCAGATGATCTGTCAGCTCCGCTGTTCTCGGCTTATATATAACGCTACGGTATCCCCTACGTATCGTAAAAGGGGATTAAAATTGGCTTCGGGTACGACAAGGTTGGGGGCCCTTTGTCGTCCAGTACACTGGTGGTCCCGTGTCGCATTAGCACTGCGATGGTATTGGGGAGGGACAAACCTCCCCGCGACGTGTTTGACAGCACAGCGCAGGGGACTCCGGATCAAACCCACACACTTTCTCTTTTATATATAATATAACTTGACGAACTACACAGATTGGCCAGAGAGGCTGGCCTTGACTGCTTCACCGGATTGAGAGGTGGCATAGCTCTTAGGTCGCTTAGCCTGAACCTCTATTGCTAGTAACTCGACACCAGGGTCCCCCCGGTGAGGGGTAACCTCGGCTTGGACGGTTACTATGTCCTACAATGGTTGACAAATAAAATGTGTTGGTCTGTAACAAAAGATTTATTTATTCGGTGACATCGATAAAAAAGTTTGTATAAAAAAATAAACCAAAACACTTCTAAATTTAACTGTAACAAGAGAAACGACATTTAGGTTCGGTCGTCCATCTGTACGTTTTTATATTAACTTAAATTATCTAAAGAAACATTTTCTTTCTGTTCACTTCTTCTTTTACATGACAATACCTTGACCTATATGTCATTCCTGACAATCGTGCGTTTATGGAATTAAAGCTCGGTGGCAGCCAGATATGAAAAGTGTGGCGACTTGCATTCGCCGGCCACCAAAGAGGTTTTTAGACGACAAAATTATTTATATTGAATTTGGAATTTGCAAATTTTTATAAAAACATATGTCATAATTTTTCATAACACTTTTTATCTAGACTTTTCGAATGTATATATTTCTAATATGACAAAACGTATAAAATATAATTTCCGTTTTTCTTATAATTTCTGTGATATTTTTATTTACCGGCGGCACATTAGAAGGTCAAGATCACGTGCAAAAGTAATATTGGGATTGGCATTCCGCTCTGATGCCACATTACCCCAAATTGGTGACCCCGACGTGATTTTGGAGCCAGTGAAATAGTATTTCTGGGATATTTGATCAATGCCGAAGGTACACGTCCCCCACAGGAGCGAGTCCAAAATCTTCGTGATTTTCCTCTTCAGACAGTTCAGGGCATGAGGCGTTTCCTCGGCATGCTCAATTTCTACAAGCGTTTTATCCCGCATACAGCTAAATTCCAGATTCTTTTAATTGATGCGGTTCTGTCCAACAAAAGTAACTTAAACCACTCCGCCACAAAAGTATTAATACTTTTTACATATATATAGATTTTGTTGGTCTAACGTCAAACTCAATTGGCTGACTGTTTGTTTAGCAACGCCATCTACTAAAGTATACTAAGTATAAGTTGATAGGTGACCAAGATCTACACCTAGATAGTCTTGAGCACAGGCGCAAAGTGACCTTTCGATGTTTTACAGATTACATTTTGGTGTGCACAGGAATTACACGAGTTAATTCCCCCATCCCCATTCTACCTTCGGACGTTTAGGCACTCGGCGGGTCTCCACCCTTTTATAGTCGATGTCGCGTCCGAACGAAGCTATTTGAGTCATCGGTCATCGTGCGTACAGCAAAGGAGTGGAATAAGTTGCCGGCGTCTTTCCGTCCAAGTACGACGTGGGAGCCTTCAAGAGTAGAGTGAATAGGCACTTACTAAACTAGCGCGTACCATCTTTCGACTATATCACCACTTAACACCAGGTGGGATCATGGTCAAGCGCTAGTTTACAGGCATAAAAAAATATTTGTATACCTGGATAAAACGACATTTTCTAAAAATGAAACCTAGTTAGATTGAATTATCGTCCCCAAAACATGCAAGGGGCAAATTAAATATTATGACATGGAACTAATTGCTTTTTTAAAGATATATATATATATATATATAGCCGTGTTAGCTCAGTGTCCGGGCGGTTGGCTCAAGTTGCATAGCGACCCAAACTACCAGAGTTCGATCCCCGGTGCCGGCACCAATAAATTTGTTTGTTGCATTATGTGCTGATTTACCACACGCTCGGCGGTGAAGGAAAACATCGTGAGGAAACCTACATGTCCTAGAAATTCTTGCTAAGACATGTGAAGTCTGCCAAGTCACTAGGTATGCGTGGCGGACTATGCCCTTGTACTCTCTACACAGAGAAGGCCTGTGCCCAGCAGTGGGACAAATATATTAGAGGGCTATAACTTTTAAATATATTAGATATACATGTATTTTCGTCTTTTTATATTAAAATAAAAATAGATATTACAGATCCACTTAAAACGTTTTTAGAAACAAATTTCTGTCGATACCAAGTTTGGAAGAAATCGCTCTTAGGGTTAAGATAGTCCATTGCGAATTCAACTATATCGACATCAGCGCTGTCGCATCCTTGCGACAGCATATGCTGAGACGGTGTCCGATATTGGCATCACATGTTATGTTTTATTTGTCCGTGTAACTTTAACTGTGTTTTGTCTATTTTTCATTCTTTTTTAATGTGTGTTATATTCTGTCTGTGATGTGTTTTTGTATTGTGATGCCAATAAATAAATGTCTATGTCTATATTTGAAAATTGTAAATTGTATATTTCAAACTCATCTTCTCTGGCAAATCTGTGAAGGTCAATAACAAAAAGTTTATTAAAATATTCAGATTTCCTTTTAAATAAAACGATCCATACAAATACAAGGCTTATATTAATTTACATTAACAAACATTATGGACAGACTTCCAGTTGTTTCAGATTTTTTATACTCCCTAAGCCAGTGTTTGAACACGATCCCACCTGATATAAGTGGACGCTGTCCTGGATGGTAAGACGCACTAGTTTGGTAAATGTCTATTCACTCTACTCTTGAAAATACCCACGTTGTAATCGGAGGGAAATATCGCGGGCAAACTATTCCACTCCTTTGCTGTACAATCAGGGGAATCAACCCGGGAAGAAGCCCCATAACCGCCGCCTTCCTATCTTGTTGAAGGTTCCCCCCCTCCCCGTCAAAAAAAAACTTATAATCAAGACTGCGGTAACCAATCCCTTTGGAGATATAGGTCGACAAGTAGATGGGAGACTTAGTCCGGATGCAGAGCGATGGCAGCAGGGCGCTTTTGCTTAACACAAAACATATCTGCGGTGCAGAAGGCAGGGGGAACCAGAACATTGAAAATACTGAGAGAGCGATGGCATGCATCCTACCTACCACCCGGCGCCATGTTGAGTCCAGGTCACACGGTGTGAAATAGATCACGGGGTCGATCAACTACCCGCTGGTCTGACCAAATTAAAAATGGGACTCGACATTCCGGCCGCCATGAGAAAAGCCAAGGACAGAGCGGTGTGCAGACAGCTCATCATCTCACTACCTTCAAAAATGAAGACGAAGAACTGCACGAATATTGTAAGAAATCGTTCGGTTAACTTATACGTTAATCCAGAAACTATTTACAAGTTAAATTAGATCAAATAAATAAACGAGTATTCATTTTGTCGCAAAACTAACCTAAAATATCTATCTTGTTCCAATTTCAAAACTGAATTCTCTTCATAGACAATTTTTTTTTATAATAATGATTATGCTATCACGCTTCCAAAACAAACGAGGTAGACGAATGACCCGTTTGGGTTGGAAACGCGATTGCATTACCAATACGCTTCTAAAGCTACATTAATATAAATAAGGCACTGAGGTATGGAAATAAAACGTTACATCTCTCACTATATGAGGCTTATTAAAAAAAACGGAGAACATAAAGACAAGCGGAAGAAGTCAGACCTTGAGATAGTACACGATCGATATTTCATAAAATATCGATAATATATATCGATATTTTATAAAATATCGATTTAAATTCAAGATATTATCGAATAATCAAATTACATTTAAATCTATATATACCATAAAATATCGATATATCGTTTCAATACGATATTTTCCAACCATCTAATATGGATATTAAAACCGATATTACATAAAATATCGATTTATAAACGCGAAATATCGCTTCGATATCGAACCATCTAACATCAAATTTTTAATCGATATACCAAAAATATCGATATATGAACTCGATATATCACTTCAATACAATAATATCGAACCATCTAATATCAATATTTATATCGACATATTTCACCCGATAACCTTAAATGACAAAGGTTAAATATTATATGTTACTTCATTAACACTCCGCGATGACAGTGGATAAATTTATTAATCTGTGCCGCACTTTTTTTTTGATGCTTAATTATAAGGAAATTACGATATATGGAAAATATCGATACAATATATCGAAAAATATATATCGATATTTTGCATGAACATCCCTACCTTGAGAAGACTATAATTATAGTCGGATAACAATAAATACATATAAATAAGCTCGCTATAGGCTTTTCGCCAACGGATGACACGCAAAATCGTGAAGCGTTCCACATTTTTTTGAGTTCTTTGAGGGTGTTTTGGTTTTCGTCTAGGGTTGTTTTATCTTGTTGGTCGTTTTATATTGTTGGTTGTTTTGTTATTTTTACTGTTATTTTTGGTTGTTCTGTCGGCGTATTGAGGTTGTAGGATGGATAGGAAGTCGGGAAAATAGGGCGCCGGATCCGAGAGGGGTCGTTCGTCGAGCGGGAGTTTTATGATGAGGGAGAGTGATTCTCTCGGATGGGGAACGAGTGACTCGGATGAAGAGCCGCTTGCGAGAAGGTCGATGGCAAAGACTCTTTTCGGAGGTGTCGGCCGGCTCTAGCTCCGATACCGAAACGGGGGAAGAGAAAGGGAAAGGGGGAGGTGTCCTCCCCAAAAAGGGGGAGCTCGCGGGTCGCAGACACCCTTGCGAAAGCAAGGGTGGCTCTGCGAGAGAAAAAGATAGAGGAGACGGAGGCCGCATTCGCGGCGGATTTGGAGGCCAGATTCAGGAAGGGAGAAGCTGGAAAGGAGAAAGAGCTGAAGGAAGTAGAACCCCCTTCTGATCTGGGGTCCATGGGTCCTGAGGACCTTATGGTAGCGGCAGAGGGTCAGCGCGGGATCATACTCGAGCTGAACGGGAAGAGTACTGCCCTTAAAGGGGGGTACTCTAATAAAATAAAGAAGGCGTCAGCCTTCGTAAGGGAGGTGTTGGATACCCTTGTGGTACGCACGGAGGCCGAGGAATCACGCCGCCTCAGCGCCGACAACAACAGGCTCCAGCGGGAGGTGGCCAATCTTCGGGAGGAAGTCCGTGCGTACCGCAAGGAGTATGAGGAGAGCCGGAACGGGGCGAAAGAGAATCCCGTGAGCCGGGATCAACTCCAAGACCTAGAGGGGAACATCGCCAGGTTGGTGGGCAACCTGATAGATGGTCGCCTCTCGGAATTGGAGTCCCGGCTCCCGCAACGGGTCTGCCGCCCACCTTTGGCGGGCGATGAAAGGCCTTTGGCGAAGGCGACGAAGGCCGCCATAGAAGAGCACCGTGCAGCAGAGACATGTGCTGCACGCCCAGGGCCTTCCAACCAAAGGGTTGTCCAGCCCCAGGGAGGGAGTGAGCTAGAGGAGTTCCTGCCCTTCCCCAGGTCCGAGGGAAGGGAAAAGGGAAGAGTGGAGGGACATCGGGGTTGAGTGGACCCCATTTGGGCCCTCCACATCTAAGGCGTCGGGGAGCTTCGGCGGCACCGGCTGTAACCCCGGGGAGTAACCCGGGGAATGGACGGAGGTGGTCCGGCGTAAGGCGCCCATAAAGAAGGCGGTTGTCGGAATCGGGGCGAAGGCCCGCTTGAAAGAAGGCGGAGGGCCCGAAAAAGCCCAGCGTAGTGCTCCCCGCTCACAGGCCGTAGTGATCAAGCTACGGCCTGATGCAGCGACAAGGGGAGTGACGTACGCGTCGGCCCTCTTAAAGACCGAGCAAGCGGTGGATCTGGCGGAGCTGGGTATTGGGCCGCTCCGGATCCGCCAGTCGGCGACCGGGGCGCGCCTCATTAAAGTGCCAGGTGCCACCAGCTCGGCCAAAGCCGACGCGCTGGCGGATCGTCTGAGGTCGGTCCTCGTGGAGGAGGTGGAGCTCACCAGGCCCGTGAAAAACGCCGACTTGCGCGTCACGGGCCTGAATGACACCACCACGGTGGACCGCCTCACAGCGGCATTAGCCCAGGAGGGGGGGGTGCACAGCCGCGCAGGTCATTGTCCGGAGGATGGGCTCTGCCCTCATTGAGTGCCCGGCTGTAGCAGCGAAGACGCTGCTGCAGCTGGGATGTGTGTCAGTGGGGTGGAACCGAGTGCACATCCACTACCTGGAGCCAAGACCCAGGCATTGTTATAGATGCCTGGGTCTGGGGCACGTGGCTGGCACGTGCCCCCATCAGGTCGGCCGCAGCGATCTGTGCTATCGCTGCGGTCAGAAGGGGCACAAGGCAGCTGCCTGCTCGGCGCCACCGCACTGTGCGGTCTGCGCCGATGCGGGCAGGCCTGCCAGCCACGTGCCACATGCCGCCCCCATCCACCCGTGGAAAGCTGAACCGCGTGAACAAAAAAAAAAGGAATTGTTCTCTGGTATCGGAGGCAACTATGCTGACTATATTGTCCGCGGTGATGGCGGTATAATTGAGGTGAACTGTCCGTATGTATTATTTATCGATATAAATTAAATTTTATATAATTTAATTTTTCAAATTTAAACTGACCGTTGTTGATTGTGTTGCCTGTTACTTTTATCATATTATTGTAATTATTTGCATGCAAATAAAAAACTATTTTTAAATGATGCCAAGGAAGTATAACTTCTTTATGAATTATTTTTTTATATTCTATATAAATAATTAATGTGGAATATAAGTTAAAAAAAATATTTTTACTGCCCACCCCCATAGGGGAGGGGCGTGTTTGTTTAAACAAATTAGAATTGTTTACTATTTGTTCCAAAATTTGATCTTGATGTTGAGTAGGATCGGGTGTGGTCTTTGGTGCGAGGATCACATCTGCTGGCGGAACATGGCCGTGATCTCCTCCACCGTCTTGTTCTTCGTCTCCGGGACCTTGAAGCTGATGAACATGAGGAATAGGAACTGCAGCACCGCGAATATTATGAACGTGTTCATGCCCAGCACCAACTGAAATAAACAATGAACATTTATAAAATAAATATTGTTAAACTGTTAGTTCTACCATTTTTACCTGGGCTGGGAAGGGATGTCCATGTTAAAAATATATCGATAATTTTTTCTTTAACTACATAGTATAAAACAGGGGTAAGCAAACTTTTTATTTGGCGGGCCTCAAATTGTAAAAATTTAAACGGGCCAAAATTTGATGAATTTTTTTTTTGATTTATAAAAAAGGTTTATAAAATTTATTTATCAAAAAAAATTAATGCATTAATTTAGCAAATTACACAAATTGTGGCAATTTTTAAACTACTCAAACTATTTGTTAATACACTAACGACGATATTACTGGGCACTGTGTACTTTTGAGATAAAACAACGTGTGGTTCTTAAGACGGTTTTCTTTCGACTCATTTCTCGCGCACAACTGTCAAACGTCAATCAAATGTCTTGACACTATTTTTGTAATTTTTTGTGTCTGTCTGTCCGTTTGCTCCCGCTAATCTCTGGAACGTCTGGCCTAATTTTGATTTTTTATTTCGATTTGAGGGGACTTTCACTGGACTTTCAATGTAATACGCTGTAGTAATAGTTTTTCATCGCGGGCAAAACCTCGGGGCACAGCTAGTATATAATAACGTTATTATATATTTGTAAATGATCTCTTAATAAACGTACTGTCATTTTCGTAGTACAAACTATTTTGTAACGCACATTCAAAATCATAAACTATTTTAAGTAGTGTAATTTTTAAATAAATCTATTTCTTTGTGTGCTGAGATCGTTAAAAGTATGCCGCGAGCAATAGAGCCTGATAATCACTGTTTTAGAACGTTCCTCTTTCACATAATTTATACCCAGCTGTGGGACATGTGTGGGCTGTGGCTGTGTGTGACTCACAGAGAGAGGCAGGAAGCTGAGTCCCACGATGAAGTTGGCGGTCCAGTTGACGGTGACCGCCACGGAGGACGCGACCGGCCTCGCCGACTGGTTAAATAGCTCTGCAACATTCATACAAACACAATAAGTTAGTAGTTAGTTTAGCTTAGATTGTCCCAAATAGTTTATATTAATAGCTACCGATCGAGTCGTGGTTCGGCCCTCTCGGATCGGAATGCTTACGTAACATAGTAACCGTCCAAGCAGAGGTTACCCCTCACCAGGGGGACTCTAGTGTCGAGTTACTAGCGATAGAGGTTCAGGCTAAACGACCTAAGAGCTGTGCCACTTCTCAATCCGGTAAAGCAGTCAAGGTCAACCCCACATAATCTCCGCCCTTCCCTTTTTACTTTCTGTTAAAAAATAATTATTATTTAGAAAATATTCATAACAAATATAATTTTTGTAACATGTCTGGTTTTAATTGTACTTGTGATCGATGGCGCAGTTATCTGCACTTCCAATTAAAATATCCGTCACCAAAACCAGTCTATATGTCGTTATAGTACAAAAAAAATCGTACATGGACTGATTTTTTTTCACAGTTTTCTTAAAAATGCTATGTCAAAAAAATACCAGCTTATTCCCTGAGACAAGCGTGCGTAAAGAAATTTTACTTTAAAAAATTGAAATTTTTCAAAAGATATTTAAACAGACAGATTGATGACAACTTATACTTTATTTTTAAAAATGTCCAAATTCTTTATAGTCTAGTGAAATTGAATAACTCCATCTATCGGAAGGTAACGCAAACATAACTTTACGTATATAACATAATTGCCTCAGCAACTTACACCGCCATCTATTGGCAACTTATCGAACTTTATATAAAAATTACAAATAAAAAGTCCGTCTCTTTTAAACTGTTTGTTATGATTAATTTCAGTTGATAATTTAAATTAACAAAATATACAGTACATTTATATATGTAAGTTATTTTCTATACATTATGATTTTTTTTTGACGAACTACACAGATTGGCCAGAGAAGCTGGCCTTGACTGCTTCAACGGATTGAGAGGTCGCATAGCTCTTAGGTCGCTTAGCCTGAACCTCTATGACATCTACATTATGACTACGTGATTTAATAGTTGGGAGTTCGAATTCCATCAGGCTTGTTTTTTTTGTATTTATAAGATGAGCCTCACCACATTTGGGACTTAATATAAAAAAAAGGTAAAATTATCGCGAAAACTAATTTATATATTGTAAATTAGCAACCAGAGATCGATCCCCGGTGCCGGCACCAATAAATTTGCTGTTGCAATTTTATGTGCTCTCTTTGCAGAGGTCTGTGCCCAGCTGTGGGATATATATAAAGGCTTTAATTGTATATTATCATATATGTATATTTGTCCTTACAATACTAAACTGTTAGATTTTATTGGTGACTGACATTATTTATATTGAAAAAATAACACAGTGAAATATATATTTTTTAAAGCGAGGTAGAAAATCTTTTAGTAACAAAAATAAATTAAATTATTATTAAAAAAAATTAAATTACCAAATTCAGTGCAAAGTTTATAATATGTCTATGATTTAAAGCAATTTCAAGAAATCGTCATATGTCATTAGTTTGAATAACAACAGATAGATGGCGCTATATGTATTAGAGAACGCGGCGTCATTTGACCGCGCTTAAAGTCTAGACAGCCCCTCAGAGGGCCTAGCTAATGTTGGTACTCCTTAACACCGGACGAAACGTAGAAAGTTATTTTTCTCAACGCCGCGCGCAGTACGCTAGCGGTAAATTAGAGTAACATTAGATATACTAAATACTTGGTGACACAGTGACTTAAAAATATTAGTGACAAAATACTAAGTCACAGCCATAACGTAAATTAGTGTTGGGAAATACTAGGTAAATTAAAACATCTAGGGGTGACACAGTGCCTGTGACTTAAAATGGTTAAGGACATAATTGGGCAATAACCTCCCCCCGGGACATGCTCAGCGATGAGCACAAGTTAAAAGCCCCTCACCATGCACCGAGGAATGGCCACCGGGGGGGTTTTAGTGGGTAAAAACCCCCCATAATCGCCGCCTTCCACCCAGAAGACGGAGTTATGTGAGGCTAAACCTTGTTGAAGACTTCTCCCCGTGAAAAAAAAGGGTACAATGGTTCTTACAAGAGTCAAATTGAACCATTAGACCTACCTATAGATCAAAGCAAAGGGTGAGTGAAAGGATGGAAACTGAAGCAACGACAGGCATTAATTGTCTCTGTTCTCAGGACAGAGGAGAAATTGCCTTGTTACATAAAAAAAAATCCATTGGGCTATTTCAACTCACCAGTGACCAGGAACCATGGAATGGAGCCGGGCCCCACGGCAAATGTCACCACGAACAAAATCACTAGCGCGATGCAGAGATACGACACCCACACGTGCTCCGTCTGTAACAAGTATATTTAAGAGTAAAATAAAAATCG
The DNA here is from genome assembly GCA_029286785.1 of Meandrusa payeni. NCBI lineage: Eukaryota > Metazoa > Arthropoda > Insecta > Lepidoptera > Papilionidae > Meandrusa > Meandrusa payeni. The sequence goes on from JAGSMX010000026.1 coordinate 2,774,837, forward strand.
AAAATAACGTTAAACGCCATTACGCGCGGACGCCCTCTTTGTATTTCCGAATTATCGTAGAAATATTACGAAATATAATTAATCAGAAAATAACCAAACTTTTATCAAACTACTCTTAAAGTATATTCTTCAAATTAAAAACTGAATCATCAAAATCGATTGGCGTGATTTTGACTTATTCGTCCATTTCTGGAGCCCATATTTAATGCAAATTGAAGACTTTTCTCATGGAACCCATTGTCAGAATTTGATATGAGAAAATTTACAAACGAATTGTGAATCTTTTTCGAAAACGATTTGAAATCAAGAACACTGTACATATATTAAATATGCCTGCATATATAAGTTATAAATAAATATACTTAAATAGATGTAAAATATATGTATATCATAGTTTCTACTATATTGAACGGTAATGGCGCATTTTATAAAAATTATGATGAACAAGGCAAACGGGACAATAAGCTTGATTATAATTAACGATCGCTGTCTACCCCGCAACTGTTAAAATGACGTGCGAGCTTATTTTATATAAAATAAGTCTAAATTAATTGTCAGACTGAACTCGGTCTAAGAGCGGCATTACAATTTAATGCAGACGCGGATAGATGGCGCTAGGTGTATTATATAACGCAATGAAGTTTGACTGCTCCAAAACCATACAGTCGTCGTGTGCGAGTTTCAATCGCTTATTGTTAGTCACTGTTAGTTACTGTATGTATATTTTAGCTGTGCTAACAGCTGTTACTAAATTGTATTTTTTTGAATGACCGAGCGTGTAGCTAACCGGTTATATAATACTCCCTGTGAATTAGTTCGCGACTTAAATCGGATCAATGTTGTTAGTCATTCCGAAACGAACTAGTTCGTAGTCAATGGAAGACAGACATAATAATACGCTACGATTTGATGCTGCTTTTGTAAGCGGCAAGATTATGGATTTTTGTACTTTTACCTACTTAATAATTAATTAATTAATAATTTATGTTTTAAAAAAATTGTTTAAAAAGAAGAGATAGCAATACTATTTTATTTTTTAGAAATATTACGAACTAAGCTTGTGCTAGGAGATGGTTTCAGCCCTGTAGTTCTGGGCTTTCAAGAATACTATAGTATCCGCTGCCTGTCGTAGAAGGCGACTAAAAGGGTGGGGGCCTTTGTCGTCCGCCAAGGTGGACCCGGGAAGAAGGCGACATCGGCTGGCCCGTGTCGCCTTGCACTGCGAGGGCACAGGGGGGGAGGGAGTAACCTCCCTCCGGGAAGTGCTCTCCTTGAGCACAGTGCAGAGGGGCTGCGGTGCATTCATCTTGTGATCCCGGAGCACCTCACCAAAAAGGAGATGGTTTACGTCAATAGTTGAATGGTGGATACGAACCTACGACCTTACGATTCGCAGACCGTGCCCTAAACCATTAGGCTATTGACGCTTTAACTTAAATTTTAAAATGTATATAATTATTTTAAATAATATCATGGCTTATTAGTACAATAAATAAATCGACTGCTTAGTGTACTGAACAAAATATATTTTTAAATATATTTATAATACAGATTGGTCTGAGAAGCTGGTCTTGACTGCTTCACCGGATTGAGAGGTGGCATAGCTCTTAGGTCACTTAACCTGAACCTCTATCGCTAGTAACTGGACACAAGGGTCCCTTACTTTTGTACCCCACTATGTTACATAAGTATTCCGGTCCGAGGGGCGCCCAAGAGGGCCACAAAATAATAACATTAAAATTTTGTTTATGTTTGTTCAAACAAATTTACTGCAATACTACAATATCACATTGAGCTATTCGTCCATTTGTCGCGCACACACTTAATGCAAATTTAACACACATGGTTTTCTCATGGATACTATCACAATTAGACATTAAGATACAGAAGAATTCAGAACCTCCTCCATTTTTGAAGTCGGTTGAAAGAAATTAAACTCTGTTGTATTTTTACTCACAAATAAACTGGCGACACAGAGACAGACTGTGCATATAATCATCCCTATGAATCCAGTCATGAGCAGGGTCTTCCTTCCCGCTATCTCCACCAGCACCAAACTGATCACGGTCATCACCACGTTCATGGCTCCCATGCCTGGAATCGTAATCGTCAAACGTTACCACCCACTTGGTATTTACGAATGATCGTAGGAATATTACGAAATATAATTAAAAAAGAAAGCTAGTAATATTTGTTTTTTTTTTCAAGAAATATTACTAGCACTCTTGTTAACCATTCCAACTAAACTTATGCTTGGGCTAGGAGATGGTTCACTGGTAGGAGATGGTTTCAGCCCTGTAGTTCTGGGCTCTCAAGAATAAGACTACGGTATCCCCTGCCTGTCGTAGAAGGCGACTAAAAGGGGCCTCGGGTTCACTGGGCGACAAGGGTGGGGGCCTGAGTCGTCCACCAAAGTGGACCCGGGAAGAAGGCGACATCGGCTGGCCCGTATCGCCTTGCGCTGCGAGGGCACAGGGGGGAGGGAGTAACCTCCCCCCCGGTACGTGCTCTCCTTGAGCACAGTGCAGAGGGGCTCCGGTGCGTTCCACTGGAGATCCCGGAGCCCCTCGTCATACACCGAGGAAAGGGCCACCGGGGAGGTTTTAGTGGGTAAGAACCCCACATAACCGCCGTCTTCCCCCCAGAAGGCGGGGTATCTTTCTGAAGATTTCCTCCCCGTCAACAAAAAAAAAAAAAAGTAGATGGTTCACATCAATTGTCGAATGGTGACCTTATAATTAGCAGCCCTCACCATGCACCGAGGAAGGGCCACCGGGGAGGTTTTAGTGGGTAAAAAACCCCACATAACCGCCGCTTTCCCCTCGGAAGGCGGGGTATCTTTTTGAAGATTTCCTCCCAGACTCCTAACAAACCTCCTAACAAAAAAAGGAGATGGTTTACGTCAATAGTCGAATGATGGATACGAACCTACGACCTTACGTTACGCAGACCGTACCATAAACCATTAGGCTATTGACGCTGCAAAGCAAGTTGAAGTGACAGTAGGCAGGTCATGAGTCAGTGGGGAAAGCGGAGGATTGTACATGGTGACTGTCGTTATTACAACTCACCCAAGGTGGCGTACTGGGACTGCGATTTGTTGAGGTTCGCCTTCCTGAAGATGTCAGTTGAGAAAAAGATGACCGCGTTGATCCCAGAGAACTGCTGCGCTATCATCACCACGATGGCGATGGTGAGCGGCTGACGCAGCTGCCGGTTGCGCACCAGCTCGCGGAAGGTCACCTTTTTGCTGATTTTGTTCTTCTCCGCTTCCTGTAATGTTTTACTCAATTCTTGTCGTCAACTATATCTGAAGACACGAGTTTTTTTTACATTTTACATACTGTTGAGAAGCGCCTACACAAATCTTCACACACAATATGTGATGCGTCGTATTAAATTCTGTACTCAGCTACGTACGGAATATTGCTGTCAGTGTCCGTTCGGCATTCATTGTGAGAACATTTAAAAACCGTTATTACAAGCACATATTTCTATAAAAGTCTAGTTTACTATATTTAAGCCACCTGAGATTCCAGAACACATACTGATATTTTAATTCCCGTTTATGCCATGATATATACGTTTAACCGACTTCAAACAAGGGGTTCTCAATTTATATGTGTAACAAAATTGTAACAAACTTTACAACATTATACAAATGGCGCTGTCCCCGTTAATTTCGATAAGATATTATAGATGGCGCCACGAATCTTGTAACGTATTCTGAGACACAATGATGAGCTTCGCAATGTCTCGGTTATGTAGTGTTGTGGTATATTCCACATTAACATCATCACATGATCATCAGTCTCGACTTGACCTCGGTGCAGTGAGGTTGCTAGCTCCGTGCGAACCAACCAAGCTGATTTCTGAGTGCCTGTTGTATCGGTGAGCGCCTGCCTACGACGACGGACTGGGGTCCTCGTACTACTCTCGAGTAGTGCGTTGCACCACCAGACCCGAGTTTGCCCCTCGCGACTCTATTTAGTAAGAGACTAGCTCTCTGAAAGATATCGAGTATCCTTGGGGCCGTAGGACGCAAACCAAAGACTACTTCAAGTCACCGTGCACTGTTCTTCGCCGGATCGAGTGTTCGCGTGCCTCCTCAGGAAGAATCCCTAATTATATACCTTTTTCATTAAAAAAGGATAAATAATCAGGGAAAATTCCCGAGTGAGCGGGATGTCCGACGGCCACAAGAGGCCACCTGACCCCCCCCCGCGGAGGGGTCAAATCTCACCAACGCAGGCGTCGAAGGACCCGCGTCTCTCCGCCGCAAGACTGGCATCTAAGGCCAGCCAATCCGCGCGCCCGTCGCCGCCGCTGTTCCACATCGCACCGTGGTCGCGTCCCGTGTCGCCAACGTCGCGTCCGGCGACGCCTACGTCGCGTCCCGCGACACCTACGTCGCGCCCCGCGACTCCGACGTCGCGAACCGTCGCGACACGTCCTGCCACGCTGCCGTCGAGCTCAAGTTCGGCATCGAGGCCGCGCACGAATCCGCCCGCGTTACCGCCGCGCAGTAAAATGCCGGCGAAGTCGACCGGCAGTGAAGTGCAGCGCGCCCGATCGCCGCCTGAAACTCCGGCGCCCGTGTTACCCAAGCCTCCCGTCAGCGAACTGGAAGCCCCCTACGGCTCGTTCGCTCACGGTAGCAGAGCACCGCCGCGCGGCACTAAAACGTCGCGCCAACATACGCCGCCCGGTTCGGACACCGAAGCGAAAAAAGTTCGCGAAGGCGTCCCGTCATCGTCCGACTCGTCCTCTGAAGAAGAGGACAATAACGTACCGCGCAAAGTAAGGGCGCCGCAAGGTAAGCCCTTTCCGTTTTCGTCGGCCACACAGGTCTCTACCTCCTTCTCTAAGCCTGAGACCTCAGCCTCACCCGACGCCTCCGAAGAGTGCGCGGAGGAGGCAGGCGTCTCCAGCATGGAGACGGAAAACATTCCGATAGCTGGCCCTAGCGGCCTCTCGTACGCTGCCAAAACGGCAGCCCCCCCCTCCCCTCTCCATAAGAGAGCCCCCACCCCCCCGGCGCCAACTGGCCAGACCGGAGAAAGCGCCTCAGAAGGGCGACCCAAGGCGGGATCATATCCGCCAATCGTGGCGGAATGCCTCCCTAATTGGGTCACTCACTTTGAGGCCCTTAAAAAACATCTTAGGACACCCGCCGAACGCAAGACCGCTCGGCAAAGGAATTAGATTCCTTCCCCAATCTCCCGACGAGTACCGCGCCATACAGCGGTACCTCGTAGACCTGGCTGAGGCAGAACCAAGCTTATCTTGGTTCAGCTACACGCCAGCTAAAGAGCTCCCCACGAAAGTAGGGCTGAGGGGCCTGCCAGCCGACACGCCGACGGAGGCGATAATGTCTGCACTGAGGAAGAAGGACTTCCCGGTGCAGTACGTCAAATCCATCCCTCCGCGTAGAGGTAAGCCAGGCGCCCTCTACTTCATTCAACTCGAACACCTCACTCAGAGTGAGCTCTCTAGGCTCTACGCCGTAGATGAGCTCCTCTGCATGCCCGGCCTCGTAATAGAGGCGTGGAAAGGAAGGATCGGCCCGGCGCAATGTCACCGGTGCCAAGCTTTCGGCCACGCCTCTGCGACGTGTCACCGCCCTATCAGGTGTGTGAGGTGTGGTAGCAACCACACCGCCAAAGAGTGCAAGGTGGCAAAGGACGGCACTCCCAAATGCGCCAATTGTAAAGGCGAACATACCGCTAACGACCGTAGATGTCCGGTCATGAAAAAAGAGGCGAGGAAACGCGGCATACGCATTCCGGAGCCTATTCCACTACAATCCACCCGATCACAGCGACGAGCGGTCGTGGACGAAGAGGGATGGACGACGGTGGGAGCGAGACGGCAACAGCCGTCGGCCCCGCGCCGCCCTCACGCACACGTCGCACTAGGAGTGCGCGTGCCGCTGCCCCGACGACCGCAACTACGGCGGTCGTCGAGGGAGCGGTTCTACGCACTCCCGCGAATCCCGCCCCCAAAAACACGCCCTCCAATACCCAGGTGTCATCCGACTCCTCTAAAAAGAGGAAAAGGAAAAATAGGCGTAAGAGGAGGAAACAGACCACTGTTTCCCCCCCAGCCGCGGCACCTGTAATTACCGCAGAGGTTACGGCACCTATAGAGGCGCCCGTAACAATCACCACCAACCCGATGGAGGGAGTCGAGAGCGTCTCGGCCCCCTCCAACATCGTTCCCACGCCCACCGAGGGCGTCTCTCAAAACACCTCAAACAAGCCGATCGCGAATTCATTTCAGGAAATCGCAAAATTAATCGCGCCTTTACTCGGGGAAGTACTAGCCGCCGTAGCGGCCGGTGCCGACCCTCTAAACGCCCTTCTGGTGGCATTAACCGGACTTATAGCTCGCCGTGATGTCTTATAAGCCCATAAAGATTATATACTGGAACCCTGGCGGAGTGAGGGGCAGAATCGCCGATCTGCGCCTTCTCGCACAACTGCACGACGCTAGCGTCATACTGTTGGGCGAGACTATGCTCAAGCCGGGGTCCCCATTTAAGGTGCCTAACTTTTTCGTATATAGAAGAGACGAGCTTTCTCCTGCCGGACGACCGTACAGAGGTACGGCAGTTTTGGTCAGAAGAAATTTAGTCCACGAAGAATTAGAGCTACCTAATTTCGAATCCACACGTACAATAGGTATTAAATTAAACGCGGGAGGTAGGAACATTAGAATATTCGCGGCGTATCGTCCCCCCAAATCCGCGCTACACCCATCGGACGTCCATGCGATCTTCGACGGCAGCTCGCCTGCCTTCATAGTCGGCGATTTGAACGCTAAGCACACAGCTTGGGGTTCGAACGCCGCTAACAAGGTCGGGCAGGCTCTGTACGGAGACGCCGGCGCGTGGGGATACGAAGTGTTGGGGCCTAGCGAACCGACACACTATCCGCACACGCCGGAACATCGCGCGGACGTGTTAGACATAGTATTACACCACCTGTGGAATCTTCCGGTCACACTGGAAGTTCTACACGATGTTGATACAAGTCATCATCCGATCCTGCTAACGCTCGATACGCGAGTAGTGAGTGTAGAGCACCCAGCCGTGCGCCCATCGGTAGACTGGAGCGCGTTTTATGAGAAAATCAAAGAGTTCACCTTTAGCGGACCATTATCGTCGGCAGAAGAGGTCGATGCGCTCGCCGTCCGTATTAGTGAGAGCATCGCTCAAGCTAAGGATGCTGCGACGTATCCCTCGAACCCGCAGGTTAGCAGAGGTGGACTCCCGCTTAGGATACAAGCGATGATTTCGAAAAAACGCACTCTCAGAAAACTTTGGGCGCGCACTCGCTGCCCGCGTCTCAAGCGGGAGCTAAATTCGTTAAGCGAGAAAGTAGCGATTGAAGTGAAGAACTTCAGAGGAGATCAGTGGCAACTGCGCATAGACGCAGCCAGCACTGACAACACATCACTCTACCAACTCAATCGCATGCTCTCGCCCTAAAACACCTACGTGCCCCTTATAGACAAGGACGGCAATAAGTGCTTCGACGCACAAAACCGTGCGGAAATTTTAGCCGAGCACCTAGAGGTGCAATTCACTCCCAACATACCTAACTATAGTGTCCGAGGCGTAAAGCTCACCATAAGCGTGTTGAAAAGCGAGTCAAGGAACTACTAGTTACCCCACCCCCGCTTCCCGGGGCCACGTTTTCTCGCCCTCCGACGTAAGGAGGGCCATTAGTCGCCTCCTCTGAGGAAAGCGCCTGGTCACGACGGTATCCCAACCAGTGCGCTCAAACAACTCCCGCGAGGGTTCGTAGTAGTAATAACTCGGCTCTTCAACGGCATACTTCGCACCCACCATTTTCCACGGGATTGGAAAACCGGGAAAGTAATAATGCTTCCCAAACCGGGAAAAGATCGTAGGTTGGCGGCGAGCTACCGGCCCATAACGCTGTTACCGCACATCGCCAAACTTTTCGAAAACTGCTGCTGCAGAAGATTCGTCCTCACGTCCGACTACGTGAGGAACAACACGGGTTTCGTAACGGCCATTCGACAACCACACAATTGGTCCGCGTGCTTCATTTTCTGACCACCGCATGTAACCGGGGTCGGAGGGCGGTCGGGGTCTTTCTCGATATAGAGAAAGCCTTCGATCGTGTTTGGCACGCCGGACTATTGTACAAGTTGCTCGACATCGACACCCTACCGCGCGCGTTAATTCGACTCGTCGCGTCCTACTTATCCGAACGCTCGTTCTACGTGAGCATCGAGAACGCATTCTCGACGTCGCGACCGATCGCCGCCGGTGTACCGCAGGGGGGGAGCCTGTCCCCCTTACTGTACGCGATTTATACAAACGACATTCCGTGCCCTAAGGGCCGCCACGCACCGATGCTGGCGCTATACGCGGATGATTGCGCCTACCTGGCTTCTGCCATCAAACCGAGTAACGCTATAAAACGCTTACAGAGTGCGCTCGACGCCCTACCGCGCTGGTTGGACAATTGGCGTATCGCCGTCAACGTCGGTAAGACGGCGGCGCTAACGTCCAATTACGGCGTAGATCTCCAGCGACTGCGTCTTCGTGGACAGGTAATACCTTGGCAGTCGGATGTAGTCTATCTCGGATGCAAGATCGATCGCAGGCTTTCAATGGCCCCTCAGGTGAATCGTATGATTCAAAGCGCCAGAGCTGCGAGAGCGGTATTGAGACCAGTATTGGTATCTCACTTGCCCGTCCGAGCTAAACTCTCCGTCTACAAGGCTTACATTCGTACACGATTGACGTATGCCGCTCCAGCGTGGTACGGATTAACTAGTAACAGTGTAAGGACCCGCATCCAAGCACAACAAAATATAACCCTTAGGATGATCCTAAACGCGGGGCGTTACGTCAGAAATGACGTAATACACCGCGATTTAGGCATAGAATCTATACACGAATTTGTCACGAGACTAGCTCGTAACCTATTTGACCGCGCGGACAACGGTCCGCACGAACACCTGCGCGGGTTCGCCCCGCAACACGCGCGTCCTCCCGACGTGCGCCGTAGGTTCAAATTCCCCTATTCTAGGGAGATTTTGAACTCATAGGCCCCCTTCTCGACCTCCGTCTCAATCGAGACCGAGAGGTCGAGAGGGCGTAGAAGATAGATTCGTCGCGGCTGACGCTTGAGGGATTAGCCCCGACGTAAAAATAGTTATTCCTAAAAAATCCGTTCCAAAACGGTACCCAAGACCAGGGGAGCAGTTGCCCCCTGCGCTGATAACCCGGGTAATGGGGTAACACCCCGAGGCCCGTACCTGCGAGGTTCCCGTGAACCTTGTAGATGACTCGACTACTACTGACTTGACCACATCAAGGATTTAGTTCCTACAAGCGACTTTGATTCATATTAGCTTACTGTCCTGTGACTAATATATATTTTAGTGCCCCTTGTAGTGACGCTGAATTAGGTTGCTTGCGATAGTGACTGCCTAATTGCAGTAAATAACCACTTGCTGACCTGTGACGGTTATTCGCATACATAATCTATGTAATCCAGTTGTACCCTGAATAAATATCTATCTGTCGCCTACCTGGTGTTGTCACTTGGCCAATTCGGCTGTATCCAAGCACACCCACCCTACAATCTCGTAAGACCTTACTTCATAGGATCATTTCTATAGTAAGCTCTTCACGACACTCCACTACAATCTGGCGACCAACTCGGGCAAGTTGAACCAGCCGAGGTACATCACCAGGTCAGGACGACAAACAACAACTACCGCTAATACGCGAAAACAGAAAACATGGCGCTCTCCCTGAGCAATTCCAACAGTTGCTTCAGCATAATCAGCAGCAACAGTATCAGCTGATTAATGCACTCATACGGGGAAAGCGGGCTAACATGACGAAGTGCAAAACCATTTCAACGGCCAAAACAGACTGAAGCTGTCGAGTCATTTTTATCTGCTCTTCGCCTCTTCAAGGACCTTGAGGGCATCGAAGATGCTGATCTACTCAAGGCCTTCCCTGGTGCTGCACAAAGAAGCTGGTGTTTGGTGGCACGGAGTCAAAACGAAATAAAACTGTCCTGAATTCGAAGCGCAACTCAGAAATAAGTTCGCGCCCATGAAGCTTCCACACATTATTTACCAGGAGCTGACTACCATTAAGCAGGGCGTGTCTGAGTCTACTGAAGACTTTATAACTAAGAAGAGGATGTTATTTTCGTTACTTCCTGAGCCCAAACACCCAGAAACACAACAGCTTGATATGATATATCATTTGCTTAGCCTTGAGATAAGGGATAAGGCTCCACGCATTTCTTTACCACGTACGACCAATTAGTGCAGTCTTCGCGTGGTATAGAACAGATACTTATGGAAAGGAAGTCTAAAGTTATCAACATGTTTCCTGGTACCGCAAAGCCGAAAACTAAAGTACGATGTGACTTTTGTAAGAACCCAGGCCACACATTTGACGAATGTCGAAAGCGACTAGGAAAAGAGAAGGAGTTTTCTCGTCCTACATCGATTCAGGCGCAAACCCAAATCCCATCGCCATCACAGCCCAGATTCTCATGTTACGGCTGCGGCGCGCCAGGAGTTGTGCGTACTAACTGTCCCAACTGTTCTGACAAGACGTCAAAGCCCATTAAAGAAGATGTTGGATTCTGCGCTCTCAGCGCTCATATTGAAGCTAAGCCTCGACCAGTCGTATCTGCTATTATTGGCGGCATAAAAGGGTACCCATACCTAGACACGTGCGCCAAAACAAATGTCGCATCTTATACGCTTTATCGCAGATTATTACAACAAGGATACGATTTTAAATCAGAAGAGGTTGATCTAACGCTAGCTGATGGGATAACAAAGAAACGCACAGTCCTTACAGTTCAAGTGGATGTAGAAATAAACCAGAGAGTATTTCATACTAGCTTCATGGTTCTACCTGAATGCAGGGACAATAAGACTCTGCTAGGAATAGGGTTTCTCACAAAAGCTATGATGGTGCTGAACTTACCCCAATTTACTTGGCACTTTGTGGATGACCCCGACAAAATCTACGAAATGTTCACAGAAGACTTTGTTATATTTAACACTCGCACTACGGACAAATCTAAGGGAACTAGGCCACCGATAAATCGAAATAAAAGTATTGTGGCCTATGCACCAATATCAACTACGACTGCCCAAAACTATGATGATGTTCGGGATAATGTATCAATCCCTGAGGCAGTAGCAAATTCTAATCTACCAGATGAAAGTGCTGAGTCATCGAGAGGCTATCATCTCATACCAATCCAGACTAATTCTCCGAAGCGGGCGAAGACGCTTTTCGACGGTTACTCGCCCATGCTAGACTACATGTTTAAGGACGCCCAATTGAATGCACAACAGCTAGATGTGGAACTCTCACCGCGCTCAATAGCACTGTTCTCAGCAGTCAAACACGGCGATATAGGTAATTAATGCTCTGCATATTTGCCTACCTACTAACGATGCACTGAACATGAATCAACAAGAGCAACTCACACGCTTGTTAACAAATTTTGATGACGTGTTTTCTCCCAATGGTGAACCTGCAAAGCATGTCGAGCATGCTATCAATACAATCGATAAAGTCACCTTTCTCCAAACCTGTTCCTGGTACCGAAGATTTATTGAAAACTTTTCGAGTATCGCTGAACCCCTGACTAGACTCACTAAGAAAACCGTAACTTGGACATGGTCTACGGAACAGCAGAAAGCCTATGACGAACTTAAGCATAGGCTCACAACTGCACCGATTTTGCGACAGGCCGATGAGACCAAGCCTTTCTTTATTAAGGTTGACGCCAGCAGTTATGCTTTGGGAGCTGTTCTGATCCAGGGGGAGGGTGAAGATGAACACCCAGTGGAATACTCAAGCAGACTTCTAACTGCCGCTGAAAGGAATTATTCAACGACAGAACGAGAAGCTTTGGCAGTGGTCTGGGCTGTAACGAAATTTAGAGGATACTTATTTAATAATGGTCTTCTATATCGCCTGGCACCGGACTCTGATTCCGACGATGCTCAGCTAGTTGTGCCTGAACACGAGTGGACCAACATTCTAACGGCATACCACGACGATCCCATGGCAGGACACTACGGCGCTGAGAAAACTTATGCTCGCATATCTAAACGCTACTTCTGGAAAGGAATGCGTAAGTTTATCGACGCCTATGTACACAATTGTCTAGCTTGTCAGCGCTACAAGCCCACTAACCTTAAACCAGCGGGCTTATTACAAACGACATCCATGAACAAGAGATTTGAAACAATTTCTACTGATCTCTTTGGGCCTTTACCAATCTCACCGGATGGAAAGACTTGGGTGTTGATTGTGCAAGACAATGCTACTCGATGGGTAGAATTATTTTCTACAGACCGCCACAGCAGAAGCCTGTGCCGAGTCTCTGATTAATGAAATCATATTGCGATACGGAGTACCGAGGCGTATTACAAGCGACAATGGGACACAGTTTGTTAGTGCTGTAATGCAAAAGCTGTGTTTTGTTTGGGTATTAAGCACACCTTTACGCCGGTATATCATCCTCAGGCAAATCCTGTGGAGAGACGCAATAGAGATCTTAGGACGCAACTTGGAATTTTGGTGGAAAACCAACACAATAACTGGCCAGAGAAACTACCAAGTATCCGGTTCGCGATGAACACTGCAGTGTGCTCAACGCTTGGGAAAACTCCTGCCTACCTGACATTTGGGAGAGAACTGAGGACTATAGACGACGTCCAAAATGATTTTCGAAACATTGTTTTAACCGAAAACTTTATCGCGGAAATCACTCCCAAATTGGTAAACATGGCAGAAACCATGAAAAGGGCAAGGGAAGTACAAGAAATGAAAGAAGAGACTCGCAAGGAGTACTACGATAAAACACGGCGAAACAGCCCACTATACAAAGCAGGAGATTTGGTACTGGCTAATGTCCATCCAATCAGCAGAGCCTCTAAAGGCTACAGCGGGAAGTTTACTCCCCGACGCGATGGCCCATATATAATAGTAGAACAACATGGTCCTGCCTCTTATAAACTTGCGAACGCAGACGATCCGGAATCCGTGATTGGTACATACCATTCCTCCGCACTCCAGTCTTACAGGAACGCTGGAAGTACCCAATCATTGCCGGCTCCTGTCCAACCGCTTAGAAAGAGAGGACGACCACGTAAACAGAAGAATTAAACCATTACACTTCCAGTTTCATCGTCGGGACTACTTCAGAAACTGAGGGGGAGATTGTAACAAAATTGTAACAAACTTTACAACATTATACAAATGGCGCTGTCCCCGTTAATTTCGATGAAATATTATAGATGGCGCCACGAAACTTGTAACGTATTCTGAGACACAATGATGAGCTTCGCAATGTCTCGGTTATGTAGTGTTGTGGTATATTCCACATTATGGATTTAGTTCCTACAAGTGACTTTGATTCATATTAGCTTGCTGTCCTGTGACTAATATATATCTTAGTGCCCCTTGTAGTGACGCTGAATTAGGTTGCTTGCGATAGTGACGGCCTAATTGCAGTAAATAACCGCTTGCTGACCTGTGACGGTTATTCGCATACATAATCTATGTAATCCAGTTGTACCCTGAATAAATATCTATCTGTCGCCTACCTGGTGTTGTCACTTGGCCAATTCGGCTGTATCCAAGCACACCCACCCTACAATCTCGTAAGACCTTACTTCATAGGATCATTTCTATAGTAAGCTCTTCACGATACCACTACATATGTAGTTTTTTTAATATGTCCTCCTCCTCCTTGCGTCGTTTTCGTGTCGTGACTTCCACGAATTATGTGGCGGACGATCGCTTTCCACCTGTTGCGGTCTTTGGCGGTGTGAAATGCCTCGTGGACTCTCCTGCTGGTGTTGGTGCTAATTTGGTCTGTCCAACGCATAGGGCTCCTCCCTCTTGGTCGTTTTCCCTGTACTTTGCCTGTGACCAGGAGTGTTTCCAAGGTATCGGTTTTCCTGGCTATGTGACCGAAGAATTCGAAAACCCTACGGAGACTTTAATATGTAGATATATCGATTTCGACGTAATGTATCAGAGTCAACTATTTCTAGTTACAAAAGTGAAAAATAAAACGACATTTACGAATTTAAATACGACAAAATCGGTTAAATATAGTAGTAGTAGTAATAATACAAAATAATTATGTTTTATTTGCCCAGCATTTTTGTTTCACAATTTTTTCAACCGACTTCAAAAAAAAGAGGTAGTTCTCAATTCGTCTGTATGTCTCGATCGTCGTCGGGCGACAAGTTTGGGGCCTTTGTCGTCCGCTACAGTGATCCCGGGAAGAAGGCGACGTTATCTCAAGGGCACAGTGCATAGGGGCTTCGGTGCATTTCACTGAGCCCCTCACCATTCACCGACCACCACTCACATAACCCCGCCTTCCCTCCAGAAGACGGGGTATCTTTTTTAAGATTTCCTCCTCGAAAAAAAACTATTTTTTAACCCATCACTATACAAGCGCTAAAATTTTTAACTAGCTTACTTTTTTTTAAATTAAAAACCTAGTACAAGACGAATGAGTTTCGCGTCAGATAGCAGATTAAATTACATATATACCATCTCGCAGCTTTGGACTCGGTAGAGAGGCGGGCTAAGAGGCTATTTGGTGACGCAGCTGAAACCAATCTGCTCAGTCTTGAGCACAGGCGTCTAGCCTTTCGGTTTTCTACAGATTGCATTTTGGAGAGTGTGCTCAGGAACTACATGATCTAATTCCCCCATCCCCTTTCCACCATCGGACTTCTAGACGCACTGCGGGATTTCATCCCTTTGTTGTGAACATCCCTCAAACCCGAACGAAGCGATTTGCTTCGTCTTTCATTCTTCGTACAGCAAAGGACTGGAATAGTTTTCTCCGCGTCTGTCTCTTCCTCCGATTACAATGTGGGTATTTTCAAGAGTAGAGTGAATAGGCATTTACTAAGCTAGTGCGCCTTACCATCCAGGACTGCATTTCCACTTAACATCAGGTGGGATCGTAGTCAAGCACTTGCTTAGAAATTATAAAAAAATATATATATATTTCAATACTACCATACTACCGATGCATTTTGATAAGATGCAGACCATACTGAAGGTTGCGAAGGTAGCTATGGTATTTGGTGTACTTCATCCCTTCAATTGCATAGACATGTGAGCATTACCTGATGCATTTCCTCCATTTCACCGTGAACGGCGACGTCGCCTCTGAGCCAGTTCAAAGCTGGAACAGTAAACAGTAAACATCAGAAAATATAATTCAAACTATTATACTGCAGCACTCACATTTCTTTGGCTGTGCCCGGCCTGCGGAAGTGCTACAGCTTGAGCGGCAGGATTTGAATCAGGTTGGAATCAGGAGGATCCATGTTATTTCCCCCCTGAAGGGTGTACTCGGCTTGTCGTCACGGTGGGCGGCCAATGTACAAGTCGCGGGGGGAGAAGAGTGTTGGTGTGTCGTTGCCACTCTCCCTATCCCCGCGTGTAATCTTTTAAATAATATTTATTTAATAAGATACACAAGCATACATTGTTGCAATAATCAAGTTTACAAACTAAGTCCTGTTGTGTATGCCAATTACAGGTGTACACAACATTCGCTATAAACAAACGTAACGATTTTATAATTAATAGTTACAAAAATATTTTAATAAATTATAAAGAAACAGAAAAATCAGTAATTAATTAATTAAACGTCAATGACGATGCAATAATTCGTTAACAATTTTCCATTATCCTTGTCAAGGGCCACCCCACAGCTTTTTACTCTGAATTGAATTACTCTTTTCCTAATAAAAGATTATTTTCGACTTTTTAGTTCAGTTAGCTATAAAAGCGTGTTTTTAGTTTTTTTAAAACAATTATTTAGTCTATTAGTAACTGTCTATGAAAGAAGTGTGACGGAATGTTTTGAAATGCACCGCACGCTTTGATTCCGTAATATTAGTAATAGCGTTTAATATTTGATTCAATTTGAAGTGGGTTTTTGTTTTCGTTCATAAATATGCTTGTTTTATAAAGAAGTATAACTTCGAAAAAAAAGTGTCCACCTCTCTGCGCGTGCAGCTCCTGACCCTTGTTGAGGAGCAGGTACTTGGGCGACTCGGGGCACATCGGCAGCGTGAGACACTGTATGGCGGCGGGCACGGCGGTCAGCGCGAGAAGCCACGGCCAGCCGCGTTCAGTACCCAGCACCGCCTCCAGCCCCAGCACCTGCGAGAGCAGGATGGTGATCGTGATCACCAGCTGGTACACCGTGCCAACCTGGAAACATACCACTGGTGGTTATTTATGTAGGAACGGTAAGGTGAATGAGTGGACAGGAACGATGTGATGTGTGAGAGGGACGCCAAATGAAGGGATGAGATGACGTGATCTGCGAGATCGACGATGAACGAAGAATGAGATGATGTGATTTGCGAGAGGGACGACGAACGAATGAATGAGATGATATGACGTGCGAGAGGGACGAGGAATGAAGGAATGAGATGACGTGATGTGCGAGAAGGACGACGATGTAATGTGTGAGAGGGACAACGAATGAAGGAGAGAGAGAAATTAAGATAAAGAAGCACAAGTATAAGTTTAACGGTTTATTACGACAGTTATCGTTTAAAGAATTGTTTAAATCTATCGACACACTAATTATGGTCATTAATAATTATAATTAGGTCATATCACTCGTTCCTGAGCTCTGCATTCAACTCGCGCGACTTTAGGAGATATCAACCCCTATGATGTCAATTAACGTTCATTTTGTACATAATTGTTTAACTAGACTTGGGGCCCTAAAATGTCCTAGAAGTACATGAAACACACCGAACCACGCATGGAGACAGGAGATATCTCCGCCAGGTAGAGAGGCGCCAGCCCAGCGTTCAGGCCGCTGTTCATCCCGATGAGTAACCTGTAATAAAACAAATATATTTACATACAAACACACAGTATTTAGGGTAAAATCCCCTAGTAGAAGACCATTCGTTAGTAATTAGCCACTTTTATAAAAAAAGTGTTTAATTTAAAGAGTTTGAAACAGGTATTCTCAACAAGTTATTACATAATTACTAGGACCTGAGTCACTGGTATTTTTTTTTTGTAAATCATGTTTTTGATAACTATATTTAGATAACGTGTTATACATATGAATAATATTTTAAATCTTATCAACATAATAATAAAAAAATGCTGCCATAAATCTTGTAAATACTTCAAAGTTGTTAAAATACGGGTTCATCCCAATGATCTAATTCCGATCGCAAAACGCCTTTTCACAATCTGGAACACGCACATCGCTACGCTGAAGTCCAACCCACAATTCCCATCCGGCCTTGGTTCAGCAATTTTAAAAACATTCACAAACGATTCACAAGCACGATCTCCAGGTTAAGGCTTGGGCATGCGTGTACCCCCGTCCATCTGGCTAAGCTACACATTAGAGACAGCTCCCTCTATGAATGTGGACTAGACGAAGGGACTCCAAATCACCTTTTTTGCAGTTGTCCCTTACTATCTTCTTCCCTCTACGACCTCCTTCTTAATGATATCCCGCGCCCCATAGACATCAAATCCCTACTATCTCTTGTTAACTCTCCCGTGGTTTATATTTTATGTTCTTTCATTAACAAAAATAACATTAGACTTTAGTTTGCCTGTCTTTTAATCAACTAACCTTATGTATATATTGTGTATGTTTATATTGTTTGTGTTGCTGTGCATAGTACGCTAGCAACCCGAGTTCGATCCCCGGTGTCGGCACCAATACAATTTGTTGTTGCAATTTTATGTGCTTATTTACCACGTGCTCGGCGGTGAAGTAAAACATCGTGTGGAAACCTACTTAGATAATGTTTCTAAGTCATGTGAAGTCTGTCAAACCGCACTAGGTGTGCGTGGTGGACTATGCCCTTATACTCTCTTTACAGAGAAGGCCTGTGCCCAACAGTGGGACATATATATACAAAGGCTGAACACACACATATGAAAGCCTATCATGTAACTTAAATAAAACTTTAATAATCATATTCCTACCTGCCAACTACAAGGAGCTCAGCAGAATTGGCCACATTGGAGCCGCCCTCAAACGCAGCACCAAGGAACACCAGCCCATTGTTCAACAGGAGACCTCCTTTTCTACCGAACCTGAAAGTCACAAAGCCATTTTGCATTACTGCATCTGGGCTGCTTATACATAGTTCCACTATAACATGAAGTCCATGTTTAAGGACCTTCTGCTGAAATTTATAAAGCATACTATGACATTGCTACTTATGAAAGAATCAAGTCTTGAATTCAGAAAAATGTAGGATTCCGGAAATAATGACGGATTTAATACTTGATAATACTTATACCCAACAGTCTCGGTAGCATCAACATCTCACAATGAATGTTCATGATCAAATGATCGATTAGATACACGATACCCGCCTACGGGTGACAGCTCTGTTGTGTTGCCATTACACAAAATATAATATCCTGATATTAAATTTCTATTAAATCTTAAAAAAAATGTGATAAAATCGTGGGGACAATAAATAGCAGTTCCTAATCTACATAATCACTCCACAGACTAAACAATGCTTACACTTATTAGTTAAGTGTGCATTGAAATTTATAGTAATTTGCTGAGCAAATGCTCAATCCTGAGGGTCATGACCACCACGTAGGAACAGCCTGTTGTTGGTGATCTGACGCTACTTACCCCTTCCGCAGCTGGGAAAACACTGCTCACCAAGGTCCCGAGAGTGGAGTGATTTTGCTAAAGTACCTCCAAATGAGAATACTCCTTTATCAAAGGCCGAAAATGCATCAGCAGCTATTGATGAGGACTTTGATTACTGACAGTTATCACATTGTGTGTCCCTTTTCCTAGGCTTTGTTTGTCAATATCATATTGAATACAGTGTTGATTATCATTCATATTTAGTTACTTACTTATCAGCTACAAAGCCTGTTAGTATCCCACCGATCATACCACCCACACAGTATATTGCCACTGTTATGGACCACACTGTGGTCACTTTAGGGTCTTCAACTGCATCCAGAGTGAGATTGGTGCCAGTTAGTGCTTCTCTTTGCAGCCATTTTGACATCACCTGAAAATATTTTGAATGATTTAATTACAGTTACATTACAATTTAAAAATGAAACAAAATGGACTGCTAAAAATCATTCTTATGGACCCTTGCATCCAGTTACTCCCTAAAAAGGTTCAGGTTAAGTGACCTAAGAGCTGTGCTACCTCTTACAAACCAAGCTACCTGGCTGATCAGCATAGTCAATTCAGAAAAAAAACAAAATTATTCTATTCAAAATATACTCTAAGTTATAAATAGACTTGGTGACAAAATGCTGGACACAGATACTAACTTATATGTTTGAAGTATCATAGTAATATTATGACATCCTGATCACATCTCAGCTGTAGAACTGATAACCGTGCAGTGAAATGGGTTTTAGAGTTGGAGACAGCGGAGTGGGAAATGCGAAGTGAGTCCTCAGACTAGATGGAGATACTTGCAGGATGGCTGGCAGAAGATAGATAAATCCTTTATTGCACCAAAGAATATGTACAAAGGCGAACTTAATGCTATTTAGCATTTTCTTCCAGCTAACCTTTAGTGGTTAAGAGCAGGCTAAGGGTAGTGCCGTTAAAAATAGCGTTTTAAAACTATTATATACATAAATAAATATACATTTACATAAATAGGAGAAGAGTAGTATTTAGATACATGCGATTTTAAGACATTAGTTGAGAGTGACTGAGGATTAACCAGTGGTATGCTTTTGGAGAGGCCTATGGGCAGCAAGGGACTGTGGCAGTACCAAGTTGATAATGATTCTTATGTCAGGTCCCGGTGGAATTGAGTGACTAATAAAATATAAGAAGAATGTTGACTTCACCTACCAATGTAGATAATATTTTAAGAAACTCTACGACTGTTACTTGTAAAATATTATAACTATCCCCTATTATATATAACACCTGGGGATTACAGCATAACAGGTTTAAAGACCGTAAAAAATTCTTTCAACAACAAATTTAAAACCTCATGACAAATGTATTTCGTAAGAAAAGTTTAGAACTTGTTTTGAGAATGAAGCTAATTTTTGATATATAATTGAAAAAAAGAACCCACATTTTTTTCTACATCGGGGGCACACTGTCACAGAACTTATCAATAGCGGTAAAAACAATAACGAAACCGTTAATACCATATTAACGACAGCTTAAAATATTTATTTTGTATAGCAAAAGCCGCCATGTTTGAATTTCAAATTGCTTATGTTTTGACAGTAGTGTTGTGCTTATTGTGGCGAACACGAATTTGTGGCGACTAGCGTTCGCCAACTACCTAAGAGGATTTAAGACAACCAAATTATTCATATTGTATTTGGAATTAGAAAATTTTTATAAGACACATGTCAACATTTTTCATTCGATTTTTTATCTAGACTTTTCGGATTGTATATTAAGGCGTCATGTCCAGGTATGAAAATGTTCCTGATAACCGTTCCTTGTCGATAATGTATTCGAGAGTGCGTTGAAAAGCAGCAACTTCATTGGTGACCCCAAAAGGAATTCGTTTGAACTGCCATAATTTGCCGCAGGCTTCGAACGCTGTGATTTTTTTTTCCTTTTCTAAAATAGCTTCTTGGTGATAAGCACTTTTGAGGTCGATCTGGCTAAAGTGATTAAATTTTGTTACTTTAGAGACTATAATGTCTATATTAGGCAGCGGGTATGCGTCCAAATAAGTAAACTTAACCAAGAAAATTTAAAAAGGTGTAGTGCCAATGCGACCACTTTTCTCCGGCTGCGGGATCACTAGGTTCAACTTCGAATCTGTCGGGTCGTAGATATTTTGCTAGTGAGTACTTCGGGTCCGACATGATTTATATTTTAGCTAATTAAATTGATACATAATAACGAATAACCAATTAGGAAACTTGGCTTTAATTAGCTAAAGAAATAAGCATTACATATGAGAGTTGACAGATGTTTAGTTGTCACGATTATTCATAAAGAACATAGGAGACAAAGGAGATTTATATATCAATATTTCTAATGTAACAAAATGTATAAAATTTAATTTCCGTATTCCTCATCATTTCTGTGATATTTTTATTTACCGGCGGCACATTAGAAGGTCAAGATCACGTGCAAAAGTAATAATGGGATTGGCATTCCGCTCTGATGCCACATTACCCAAAAATTTATCGGTAAATTGAAATCTAATTTAATATACGGATGTAAATAATAAACTAATAAATGTAATTAATTATAACTAATAAGAAAATAATACATAAATAAATTTATCAAATACAT
This sequence comes from Meandrusa payeni, assembly GCA_029286785.1. Taxonomy (NCBI): domain Eukaryota; kingdom Metazoa; phylum Arthropoda; class Insecta; order Lepidoptera; family Papilionidae; genus Meandrusa; species Meandrusa payeni. The sequence goes on from JAGSMX010000026.1 coordinate 2,796,196, forward strand.
ATGTATTCATTAGTTTTTGTTATGGAATCGTGTAATTTTTGCCTGTTTTCAAATTATGTCACTCAATAACAAAGACAAATAGTACATAGACGTTAGAAGAGTTATGAAGGAAACTTTGCTCAATTCATTTATGAAGTGAATATAAAAATAGCAAAGGTATGTATGGCCACTTTACGTAGCTGCTTTAAACGATGATGAAAAATGAAAAAAGCATTACAGACTACCGAGGCAAAGACAACTTATGTTGCTATGCCACATAAGAAGTTTCTTTTAAATTAAACAACTTGTAAGACTTACCGCTTGAGGCGCGTTTATAACGCCAGTATTGTACCCATGCTGGAAGGCAGACCAACACGCCGAGGAGAGTATGGCGAACGCGAGACGCAAATTCATTCCCTGTAAAAATAGAATTATTAAAAAAATAAATTATACATTCTCGTTGAATTTATATAATATTTAATTAAACCGTTGCCCTCTTGGAATGATTAAGAAACAGTAAGCATTTTTAACGTAAAAAAAATATTTACGAGTAAAAACAAAAACCTTTTTTTTTGTTAACGGGGAGGAAATTTTCAAAAAGATAGCCCGCCTTCTGGGGGGAAGGCGGCGGTTATTTGGGTTTTTTTCCCACTAAAACCTCCCCGGTGGCTCTTTCCTCGGTGCATGACAAGGGGCTCCGGGATCTCCAGTGGAACGCACCGGAGCCCCTCTGCACTGCGCTCAAAGAGAGCACGTCCCGGGGGGGAGGGAAGATACTCCCTCCCCCCCTGTGCCCTCGCAGTTCAAGGCGACACGGGTCAGCCGATGTCGCCTTCTTCCCGGGTCCACCTTAGCAGACGACAAAAGGCCCTCACCCTTGTCGCCCAGTGAACTCGAGGCCCCTTTTAATCGCTTACTACGACAGGCAGGGGATACCGTAGTCTTATTCTTGAGAGTCCAGAACTACAGGGCTGCGGGCCGGTCTGCCACCGGCCCGCCTGCGCTAACAGGATTACCAGGACCTAACGGGATCGGCCCTCTCCCGATCCCGTTCGGCGGTCTCCTTCTGGGTCATTACGGACTCGCAGAAGGAGACCAGCGCCTTCCATACCAGCTTACTCCCTAAGCGTGCGTGAAGAAGTTTTACTTCAAAATTGGAGTTCTAAATTATCATTGTACATAATTATATGGAGGAGGTCGAATATAGTTAGCGGTTCGCTTTCGGAACAGTACTGGCAATATAGAACACGCTTGCATGTGTGCAATTATACGTAGAGATTAATTTTCAGTAGTGTGAGTACGCGTTACAGTTTTCAACTTTCTCTATTGTGTCAATACCTCGGCTAACTGACCGTAAACACGAATCAAACGGAGTAGACATTAACACTCGATCATGAAGATCGAATTGTCACAAATGGTTACAAACGGCATCTCAACATGTAACATTTGTGAGAAAAACAAAAACAGACTTAAAATCTAATTTACATATATATATATATATATATACTCGTACTCCCGGACACTCCTATCGGCCCTTGTGTATTGTTCTAGTGTTGTTAAGTTTTGACGGTCTCTAGCTAAAAATAAATGTGAGGTGAAGCAATAACTTTTTATGCAGTTTTGAAGCTGATTTACTGGTAAATAAACTCTTCGGATGCATTGACTTTTAAGAACGACCTTGGAAAACGTATTGAAGAGTTCAAGTTGATTAACCGTGAAATAGCAACCGACTGAGTCGTGCTTCGGCCGATTCGGCCGTGGCGGAGTCTTCAGTCGTGGCTTGGCAGATTCTTCCGTTTGGCTGCGGAGTCCCCACGTCGGCCGCTGTAGGTCGTTTAGTACTTGCTAACGCCTCGTGGTCGTTGAAACCACGTGTTTCGAGGTTATTTATGTGATTTTCAAGAGCTCGCAGCTCTGTGAAGATAAGGCCAATCTTGATGATTTTTTCAGCGTCTGACAGCAGCCGTAAGCCCCTTCCTGATGTGTAAATTAGCTTTGCTTTTTTCCTGGGTACTCACCCGACTGTAGCTCGCCAAAGTCCAGTTCCTCCTGGACTCAAACCAGTGGAGATGAGAACCCACAATAATTGCACTGAGTTGAACACTTCTGCACTTATTTTTGGCACTTTCACACGCGTAGTTAAAAAATTACAATTATTTTAGTATTTTTTTCTGGGAGCTGTTGTTGACGTTACGACTAATTATTGTAATATTTTTTAGCGATAGAGGTTTTTTTTTTATGACGAACTACACAGATTGGCCAGAGAAGCTGGCCTTGACTGCTTCACCGGATTGAGAGGTGGCATAGCTCTTAGGTCGCTCATCCTGAACCTCTATCGTGTGGCCCTCTCGGGCGCCCTCGGATCGGCATGCTTACGCGTAACATAGTAACCGTCCAAGCCGAGGTTACCCCTCACCGGGGGGACCCTCGTGTCGAGTTACTAGCAATAGAGGTTCAGGATGAGCGACCTAAGAGCTATGCCACCTCTCAATCCGGTGAAGCAGTCAAGGTCGGCTTCTCTGGCCAATGTGTGTAGTTCGTCATAAAAAGGTAAATACAGGTTTTTATACTTATTGAGGAGTCAGAGACTTCATGACTTTAAAAAAAAAATTAGTCGATTTATTACCCTACAAGAAATCACTTACCTCAATTTGTACTCATCGTATGATACTTTATCTGCTACGCTCGACAATAAATATTTATTGCTGTATCACAAAAAATAAGTTAATAGAATAAAAAGTGTAGACGCAAATAAAGTGGAAAAACAGTGAAAAAAACTACTAAAATAAAATCACAAATATGTTATATCTTCAGTTACATAGATTAGTACTCGAATAAAACAATTTCAAAGGTATTTTATTCAAAGAAAAATAAAAATAAAAAAACCTATTTCAAATTTAAAATTCAAATCTTAGTATGTAATCTAAATTTGTTTGTAGGGTGGGCGTTAATAGCGGCAACACAATATCCATTTTATTAATGTTGCTATTAACGTACACTATAACTTTACTGTATAAACTTGTTATGGTTTTAAATAAAGATTTTATTTATTATTATTATTATTTATATGAAATTCTAGTGTCACAATGGTAGTTACCACACTCCTCCGAAACGGCTTGATCAAATTTTATGAAAATTTATTTTCATATTCAGTAGATCTGAGAATCGGCTACTGTTTATTAGTAGGGGAAAAAATTTCTTCTCATTTTTTAAGAAAATTTATTACATTATTTTAAAAAGTTTATTTATATTTAACCAAAGTATGTAGGTAGATGGGGAGGAAAGTTTTGGAATGGAGGCCGCGCATGGGTCGGAGAAGTGTAGGGCGCCCTTCCTCCAGATGGACCGACGACCTTGTAAGGATAGCCGGAAGTGGCTGGATGCGTAAAGCGGAGGATCGTATATAGTGGAAGGCATTGGGGAAAGCCTATATCCAGCAGTGGGTAGACACAGGCTGATGATAATGATGATGATGAAAGTATGTAGGTACCATTTTGTTTGATAACTTTTTGCCATCTTGTAGTTAGGGACATGATCCCATTGCTATACTCGTAGAAATTTTGGGACTTCTGATCAAAATACCGCGACAAGTGGTTCTCGTGATGTTAACCTGACACTGCCTAAAGAATTCTGAAGAGACCGAAACAGGTGGAAATCTGAAGGTGTAAGATCGGGACTATACGGCGGATGCATTAACACCTCCCAGCTAAACTCATAATTTTTGGTGAGTGGCTAAAGATGTGTGAGGTCTAGCGTTATCATGATGAAAAACCACACACCTTCTGTTGATTAATTCCGGCCGCTTTCTTTCAACTTCTTGCTTTAATTTCATCAGTTGTTCGCAGTAGAGTTCAGAATTCATGGTCCTGCCTGGTGGTATTGCTTATAATGAATAATGCCCTTCCAATCCCACCACACACAAAGCATCACCTTGTTTCGATGATACCAGCCAGATACAAATATTATAGCCAAAGAGATTTTATTACAAGTTCATACATACTATAATGCGAAAAGACTTTTCCCTAAGGGGCGTCTATAAATTACGTGAGGTGTTTTTTAATTTTCTGCACCTCCCTCCCCTGGTGAGATGTCGAGATTTTATTCAAAATGTGAGTTTCTTACGTAAACGCGTTGGATTGTCATTGTAAAAAGAAAAACAAATTTGCTTCGTGCTTTTATTTACGACTAGTTAAGACTTGTAATCAATATTGCTGAGAGTTTAATTATAAGTGTAGTAAAAATTTAACAATAGAATACTTAAATCGTAACTTCTTTCGAAAGAATCAGTAAATGATCTTAATCGTGTTACGATTACGTTTATGAATAAATCTTAAGCTTGTACAATCTGGATTAAATGGACCAAAATAGAGATGTTAAAGATGCAAAAAGATAATATCCCCGCGACATCGGTGGCTTGTTGTTTCCAATATTTTCAATATTTAATTATATAATTTAAACTTTATACGTTTAATTATCATATTATTTATTTTAGTTTATTTTTGACTCAATAATATTTATGAATTTTTTTCATCTATTTTTTTAATGTATAAAATATATTTTAATCCCATAACTGTTTTATTTATGTATCATATTATACTCTTACTGTCTGTATAATAATATTCCATATAAAAGTAGTATTGCGCGCGCACGTCTTTAGGTAGTCCCGGGCACCGCTGAAAATCAGCGCTGTCGCATCCTTGCGACAGCATATGCTGAGACGGTGTCCGATATTGGCATCATATGTTTTGTATTAATTGTCCGTGTAACTGTGTTTTGTCTATTTTTCATTATTTTTAATGTGTGTTACATTCAGTCTGTGATGTGTTTTTGTATTGTGATGCCAATAAATAAATGTCTATGTCTAATTATTTTTTTGTTTCAATCAGAAAAAAAATTGCGTGATATTTGTCGTGACCCACCCCTCTCTCTAACGTAAGATTAGATGAGATTTGACTCGACCCCCTTCCCCCTCTTAAACACCTCTCGTAACCTATTATTTTTCATATCGCTAAGTGATAAGGGTTATCCTCCATTTTTTTTTATGATTTGGAATTAAAAAAACACATATAAACCTAAATTTTCACCTTTCTTTCACCAACCCCTAATTTTTCAAGTCATTGTAGTAATTGAATCAGTTTTCATCCCACTCGATAACTGATCAATTGATCAATGACTGACACTGCTTACACCAAACATGATCCATGGCCTATGTTGTATTCTGAATCACTTGTCAACTTCCATGGCCGATGGAAAATGTAATATAATATATATTTTGACTACCACGACAATCACTAAAAATAATTCTGATGGCAAAACAACGTGTACTGGGTCAGCTAGTTATATATTTAATACATTTTACAATTTGTTCTACAATGGGAGACGTACACCATGATCGTTACCGTTATTTTATGGGCTGGCCCCACCCCTTAGATGTTAGAAGCGTTGCTGGAGTTTCTTGGGCCACTTCTTCTCCCAGCGCCAACGCTTCCCGAAGTGGCACTCTAAGTTAGTTTAGCTTTTCGAATGCCCTTTGATTATCCGTGAAATAGCTACCGACCGAGTCGTGGTACGGCCCTTTCGGGCGCCCTCGGATCGGAATGCTTACGCGTAACATAGTAACCGTGCGAGATGAATGAAAGGATAAATTTAGATAATATTAGTAATTTAATTAGCAATAAGAATACAAAAGAAATATTTATAAGATTTTGTAAACTAATTAATAGAAATAAAACAAATAAATAGATAAAAATAAGAAAAAGGAAACAAAAAATTATAAATACAAAAAAGACAAAAAAACAAATAGATAATTAAGAAAAAATAAATATAGAAATAAGTAGTAGAAATATTAGAAATTAAGGAAATGTAAATAGTAGAAATAAGGAAATTAGAAATTAGTCTTATATAAAGTAGGTAAATCATAAGTAAATAATTAATGTAAAAGTAAAAATACCCCGCAGCCAAACAGGCTGGGGAGCAAACATAGCATAATCATCGATAAAAAAACATAGCAACCGTCCAAACCGAGGATACCCCCCACCGTGGGGATCCTTGTGTCGAGTTACTAGCGATACAGGTTCAGGCTAAGCGACCTAAGAGCTATGCCACCTCTCAATCCGGTGAAGCAGTCAAGGCCAGCTTCCCTGGCCAATCTGTGTAGTTCGTCATTAAAAAAAAGCCATGATCGTCTACCGTAAAGTACGGAAATATTACCCGAAACATGTTGAATTATATATATTGTAACGGGAAACAGGGAAATAAAAAAAAAATATTACTTGTGAATAATAATTACATACGCCCGATCACGTCGTCTGTTTCTTATGACAAAACGTCGTTTAGTCGACGCCGAACATGCGTACATGCGAGATTACATTTGTACTTACGTTCCGCAATATTTATGTGACGAACTACACAGATTAGCCTGAGAAGCTGACTTTTACTGATTCACCGGATTGAGAGAGAGGTGGCATAGCTCTTAAGTCGCTTAGGCTTTGCTAGTAGCTAGATATAACGGTCGCCCGGTGAGGGGTAACCAGGTTTGGGACGGTTTTTTTTAATGACGAACTACACAGATTGGTCAGAATAGCTGGCCTTGACTCAGCCCTGTAGTTTTGGACTCTCAAGAATAAGACTACGGTATCCCCTGCCTGTCGTAGAAGGCAACTAAAAGGGGCCTCGGGTTCACTGGGCGACAAAAGTGGGGGCCTTTGTCGTCCGCTAAGGTGAACCCGGGAAGAAGGCGACATCGGCTGGCCCGTGTAGCCTTGCGCTGCGAGGGCACAGGGGGGGAGGGAGTAACACCTCCCCCCCCCGGGACGTGCTCTCCTTGAGCACAGTGCAAAGGGGTTCCGGTGCGTTCCACTGGAGATCCCGGAGCCCCTCGTCATGCATGCGAGGAAAGGGCCACCGGACAGGTTTTAGTGGGTAAAAACCCCACATAACCGCCGCCTTCCCCCCAGAAGGCGGGGTATCTTTTTGAAGATTTCCTCCCCGTTAACAAAAAAAAAAGCTGGCCTTGACTGCTTCACCGGATTTAGAGGTGGCATAGCTCTTACGTCACTTAGGCTGATCCTCTATCGCTAGTAACTCGACACAAGGGTCGCTCCGGTGACCGGGCCCTATCTGAAGGTGCCCTAGAGGCTCGTGGTCGGTTGCTATTTCACGGATAAAATATATATGTAAATATTTATCTACTTCAAATTCATTCATACATGACTTTAATCAAACGCAACAAATGGATCTCGGGCTGCTACTGTATTGTACTCATTACTGATTTTTCTGTTTCTTTATAATTTATTAAAATATTTTTGTAATTATTAATTATAATATCGTTACGTTTCTTTATAGCGAATGTTGTGTACACCTGTAATTGGCATACACAACAGGACTTAGTTTGTAAACTTGATTATTACAACAATGTATGCTTGTGTGATGCTGTTGATATATCTTATTAAATAAATTAAAAAAAAATTTACATAACAGATACACAATTTTATTTTGAGTAGTTTTAACTTACAATTCAATTAATAAATGTATAAAATAACTGGCTATGTATAAAATAATGGCTGAAACCCACACTAGCAGATGTTTACTACTCTCTACCCGGCTTTAATCTGATCCGAAATGACCGCATAGGTGGTGGTGGTGGTGGAGTTGCGATCTATTTACGATCTCATCTCCCTTTCTCTGTTATTAGCACTTCACCTCAGCCACCGCCGTTGAACGCCGGCGAACATTTGTTTGTGGAGGTACTTCTTGCACACACGAAAGTCTTACTTGGAGTCTTTTATAGCCCATCCATACGTGTCAACTACTTCTCTTCCTTAGAACAGGTCTTGGAAAATCTCATCCCTTTGTACGGGCACGCTATTCTTATGGGTGATTTTAATACATGTCTTCTTAAAGACGATTCTCGGGCGACTGCTCTTTTAAACCTCATTAAAACTAACAACATGCAGGTTCTTCCTTTAAACTCCACACATCACTTTCCTAATTGTACGTCCTCTCTTCTCGATTTGTTAATAGTAAAATCCCCCCTGCATGTTGCAAAGCACGGCCAATGTTCAGCCGATGCCTTTTCTTATCACGACCTAATTTTTCTCTCATATAAAATACGTCCTCCTAAACATAAATCTAAAATAATTCTTCAGCGCAGTTTCAGCGGTATGGATCAAGAATCATTCCTTCTTGATGCTCGTAGTATTGACTGGTCGCCTGTTTACAATGCCGAATCTGTAGACAACCAAGTAATGATTTTAATTCTCTTATCACCAAATTATATGACAAACACGCTCCTTTGCGAGCCATTAAAGTTAAACATCAACCTGCGCCTTGGCTTACTGATGACATTAAATCTTTAATACACAGAAAAGTGGTTGCTAAGAGCAAATTTAAATGTCGTCCTAATGAGCAAACTAAAGAAAAGTACATACAGGCTAGGAATCGCTGCAACATGGCTTGCAGGGACGCTTTGCGTCGCCATATTCATAAATCCATCGAAAATGTGGATACTTCCAAAGCCTGGAGCTTCCTTCGTTCTATTGGCATTGGTAAGGCTCGTCAGGATCTTACATCAAAAATATTAACCTTGACTCTCTAAACGCTCATTTTTCATCTGCAACTAATATTGATTCTGAGCATAAATATAACTGTTTGCAATACCTTTCAACTGTTCCTAAATCCGATTATTCCCCATTTGCCTTCAGTCGATTAACTGCTTGCGATGTTGAAAAGAGCGTTCTGTCTATCACCTCCAATGCAGTGGGCGCTGACGGAATAAGCCGCAACATGATAGTCCCTGTCCTAGACTTAATACTTCCAACCCTCTGTTTCCTCTTTAACAACTCTTTAGAAAATGGAGTATTCCTACCATATGGAAAGACGCACAAATTATACCCTTCCAAAGAAACCCAATCCAAAAACTTTTACTGAATACAGACCTATATCTATTCTCCTTTCCTTTCCAAGGTTCTCGAGCGTCTTATTCACACGCAAATTAGCAAATTTCTTACCTGTCACGATCTACTCAATCCCTTCCAATCCGGCTTCCGTCCTGGTCATAGCACCGTTAGCACCTTAGTTAAAATTACTGATGACATTCGTTTCGCGATGGACAAGGAAATATAACTTTGCTAACACTGCTAGACTTTAGCAATGCCTTTAACACTGTGGATTTTGATATACTTTTAGCTCTTCTACGCTCTATTAACTTTTCTTCAATGGCAGTGGATTGGTTTCACAGCTATCTATGCGGGCGCAGGCAGCGAATTAGCCTTGATGAGCGTTTCTCGTCATGGTGTGTTACGTCTGCCGGTGTCCCGCAGGGCGGGGTTATATCCCCACTCCTTTTCGCTATTTTCATCAATTCCATTTCTCAAAATTTCTCTTCTTCTTACCACCTGTATGCTGACGACTTACAGATCTACACCCAAGCCACACACAACAGTCTATCTTATGCCATCTGTACTATAAACTCGGACTTGGATCGTATCTCTGCATGGTGTAAGTCTTTTGGCTTAAAAGTGAATCCGGCTAAGACGCAGGTCATTGCAATAGGTAGTTCACGATTACTATCTAGAGTGGACTGGACTTCGCTACCCCAAGTTTTATTTAACGGCACTAACATCCCATTCAGCGATACAGTTAAAAATTTGGGCCTAACCATGGATCGGCACTTGAGCTGGGCTCCTCATCTACAGGTTACCAGCCGCAAGCTGTATGCTGCTGCAGGTTCCTTGATGAGGATGCGTAATTTTCTTCCTACTACCACTAAGACTGCGCTTGCACAATCTCTTTGCTTCCCATTCTTGACTATGCTGACGCCTGCTATCTAGATCTCACCGAGGACCAGCTAAATAAGCTTGAGCGTTTACAAAACTTTTGTATCAGATTTATCTTTGGCTTGCGTAAGTATGACCATATTTCCCAGTTTCGTTATAAGCTCAAGTGGCTTCCCATTAGACTTCGCCGGAACTCTCATATACTCTACCTTCTTTATAACATTCTATTTACACCGTCATATCCATCTTATCTGAAGGAACGTTTTCAATTCCTTCACGGTTCGAATTCGTTGAATTTGCGATCATCAGAGAATCTCATGCTAAAATATCTCCGCATGACACCAACTTTTACAGTAACTCATTTACTGTACGCGCTGTCCGTCTGTGGAACTCTCTTCCTGTGGCCATTAGGAAATCACAGACAATAAATACTTTTAAAATCAAAGTTAAAAAGTTTTACTTAGATAAGTCCACATAACATCATTTATACTGTTACGATATATATGTAAATATATTATATGTTATACTTTTTACACACGTTTTGTCTCTTCATAATATATATATATATATATATATATATATGTATATATTTATACCTATATTATATGTATGTATGTATGTTTGTATGTAAATATTTATTATCAGTATTTTAGTATATCTACTTTTTATAAACTCCCGCCGCTTCTTTTTATTATTCCTCTCCATCCAAAGGTTGCCTGGAAGAGATCGCTTTTAGCGATAAGGCCGCCGTTGTTTATGTTTTTTAATTATATTTTCTTTTTTATTTTAGTTCATAAGTGTAAACAATAAAGAGTTTATAAATAAATAAATAAATAAATAAAATAACGTGTGTTTTACTTTAAGTTTTTAACACTGAACTTCACTACAGTTATAAATTCACAGGAAATCAATATCAGGTAAGTAGCGGGTCTACCCAACACGGAACAACATGGCAAGGGGTCTACGACACAACCCACCCCTTAGATGTTAGGGCGTTGCTGGAGTTTCTTCGGCCACTTCTTCTCCCAGCGCCAACGCTTCCCGAAGTGGCACTCAAAGTTAGTTTAGCTTTTGAATGTCTCTTAGATTATCCGTGAAATAGTAACCGACCGAGTTGTGGTTCGGCCCTCTCGGGCGCCCTCGGATCGGCATGCTTACGCGTAACATAGTAACCGTCAAGCCGAGGTTACCCCTCACCGGGGAACCCTTGTGTCGAGTTACTAGCAATAGAGGTTCAGGCTAAGCGACCTAAGAGCTATGCCACTTCTCAATCCGGTGAAGCAGTCAAGGCCAGCTTCTCTGGCCAATCTGTGTAGTTCGTCATAAAAAAAAATCTACGACACAAAAAGTTTGAGGAAAACTCTGTTTTTTTTTTTTTAAACCGAACCACGACTCGGTCGGTAGCTATTTCACGGATAATCTAAGGGACATTCGAAAACAAAAACTCTGGTCTAATTTGGATTTTCGCTAGCGAACATATGCTCGGTGTAACCGAACGGACTTTATCGAATGATTCAACTGAGGATAATGTAGTTGTGTAAACGGTCATTGGCTAAGTTTTTTTTTTGTCGCATCACCTGTTTGCGCACAGACGGTCTCACTTGTGTGTAATTCCGTGTGTAAATATTTTCCAAGCGTGTTCCATTAAGTCAGTCTGACGCGGAATTTTACAGATGTACTCGACGTGACTTGACGAATATCTCTGCTATTGTAAACGGCTTCACAAAAAAGTTGGGAGAGTTGAGACTTCGTCAATTCGTGTAACTTTTTTTTTATTGCGCTTATAGTCGTTGTCATTTATGAACCGAATTGGGTTTCTGTGCAAGCTTCTAGAACACGTTTTAGCAGGGAAAATGTTATATGTGTGCGTCACCGCCATGATAATGTTGTATTCGTCATAGTCTTGTACAGCCCGTTATATATTTAAATAATAAATAAATCATATTTTAAATCTTTACAAATTCACAGAGCGCACATTCGCGACCGTCGGTGCTTGCGAATAATCCTGACACTATTTATGGGTAGGCCCCAACCTTAGATGTGGCCACTCCCAGTGGTCAATACTTCCCGAAGTGGCACTCAAAGTTAGTTTAGCTTTTGAATGTCCCATTAACCGTGAAATAGCAACCGACCGAGTCGTGGTTCGGCCCTCTCGTGTGCCCTTGGATCGGAATGCTTACGCGTAACATAGTAACCGTATGGATTTAGATCCATAAACCGTGCAAATCCTGAGCCCTTCGTGCATCTTTGACCCAGAAGTGCACGAGTCGGTGTTGCACATATTGACAGAATGCCCGGAGAATAATATTAAAAGATATGAGTGTGAAAGCGAGATGAATGAAAGAATAACTTTAGATAATATTACAAATTTAATTGGTAATAAGAATACGATAGACATATTTACGAGTATAAGGTTCTGTAGAGATGTAGTGAAAAAAGTAATAGCAAGGAATAAAACATAGTGTAAATAGGTAAAAAATTAGATAATAAATACAGAATTGTAAATAGAAATAATTTATAGAAATAAATAGACAATTAAGAAAAAAAAATAGAAATTAAGAGAAATGTATAAAGTAGAAATAAGGTAATTAGAAATTAGTTTTATATGAAGTAGATAAATTAAAAGTAGCAAATTAATGTAAAAAAAGATTAAAATACCCCACAGCCGAACACGCTGGGGAATAAAACATTGTAAGAATCATCAATTAAAAAACATAGTAACCATCCAAGCAGAGTCACCCCTCACCGGGGGGACGCCTGTGTCGAGTTACTAGCGTTAGAGGTTACCTAGACCTAAGAGCTATGCCACCTCTCAATCCGGTGAAGCAGTCAAGGCCAACTTCTTTGGCCAATATGTGTAGTTCGTTGAAAAAAAAAAAAATCTACGACACAAAAAGTTTGAGGAAAACTCTGTTTTTTTTTTTTTAAACCGAACCACGACTCGGTCGGTAGCTATTTCACGGATAATCTAAGGGACATTCGAAACAAAAATCTGGTCTAATTTGTATTTTCGCTAGCGAACATATGCTCGGTGTAACCGAACGGACTTTATCGAATGATTCAACTGAGGATAATGTAGTTGTGTAAACGGTCATTGGCTAAGTTTTTTTTTTGTCGCATCACCTGTTTGCGCACAGACGGTCTCACTTGTGTGTAATTCCGTGTGTAAATATTTTCCAAGCGTGTTCCATTAAGTCAGTCTGACGCGGAATTTTACAGATGTACTCGACGTGACTTGACGAATATCTCTGCTATTGTAAACGGCTTCACAAAAAAGTTGGGAGAGTTGAGACTTCGTCAATTCGTGTAACTTTTTTTTTATTGCGCTTATAGCGTTGTCATTTATGAACCGAATTGGGTTTCTGTGCAAGCTTCTAGAACACGTTTTAGCAGGGAAAATGTTATATGTGTGCGTCACCGCCATGATAATGTTGTATTTGTCATAATCTTGTACAGCCCGTTATATATTTAAATAATAAATAAACCATAATTTAGTTCTTTACAAATTCATAGAGCGTACATTCGCAACCGTCGGTGCTTGCGAATAATCCTGACACTATTTATGGGTAGGCCCCAACCTTAGATGTGGCCACTCCCAGTGCCAATACTTCCCGAAGTGGCACTCAAAGTTAGTTTAGCTTTTGAATGTCCCATTAACCGTGAAATAGCAACCGACCGAGTCGTGGTTCGGCCCGCTCGTGTGCCCTTGGATCGGAATGCTTACGCGTAACATAGTAACCGTATGGATTTAGATCCATAAACCGTGCAAATCCTGAGCCCTTCGTGCATCTTTGACCCAGAAGTGCACGAGTCGGTGTTGCACATATTGACAGAATGCCCGGAGAATAATATTAAAAGATATTAGTGTGAAAGCGAAATGAATGAAAGAATAACACTAGATAATATTATAAATTTAATTAGCGATAAGAATACGATAGATATATATATAAGGTTCTGTAGAGATATAGTGAAAAAGTAATAGCAAGGAATAAAACATAGTGTAAATAGGTAGAAAATTACATAATAAATACAGAATTGTAAATAGAAATAAGTTATAGAAATAAATAGACAATTAAGAAAAAAAAATAGAAATTAAGAGAAATGTATAAAGTAGAAATAAGGTAATTAGAAATTAGTTTTATATGAAGTAGCAAATTAATTTAAAAAAAGATAAAAATACCCTCAGCCTAACACGCTGGGGAATAAATAAAATAATCAAGTAATTAAGTAAGAATCATAAATAAATAAAAAAACATAGTAACCATCCAAGCAGAGTCACCCCTCACCGGGGGGACGCTTGTATCGAGTTACTAGCGTTAGAGGTTACCTAGACCTAAGAGTTATGCCACCTCCCAATCCGGTCAAGCAGTCAAGGCCAACTTCTTTGGGAAATATGTGTAGTTCGTTGAAAAAAAAAAGACTTTTGTCTTCAGTTAGTGAGGTATTTGAGAAGTATTTTTTTATAATTTCTAAGCAAGTGCTTGACTACGATCCCACCTGATGTTAAGCGGAAATGCAGTCCTGATGGTAAGGCGCATTAGCTTAGTAAATGCCTATTCACTCTACTATTGAAAATACCCACATTGTAATCGGAAGGAAAGACAGACGCGGGCAAACTATTCCAGTCCTTTGCTGTACTAAGAATGAAAGACGAAGCAAATCGCTTCGTTCGGGTTTGAGGGATGTTCACAACGAAAGGATGAAATCCCGCAGTGCGTCTAGAAGTCCGATGGTGGAAAGGGGATGGGGAAATTAGATCATGTAGTTCCTGAGCACACTCTCCAAAATGCAATCCGTAGAAAACCGAAAGGCTAGCTACCTTACGCCTGTGCTCAAGACTGAGCAGATTGGTTTCAGCTGCGTTTTTAAGGGCTTTAGCCCGCCTCTCCACCGAGTCCAAAGCTGCGAGATGGCATTTAGCAGCCCCTGTCCAAATGTGACAGCAGTATTCTACACACGACCGGACTTGAGCTTTATAAAGTGTTAAATAGGTAAAGTAGGTAATATGTTTTCGTCAAGATATTCCAATAGCCAATAGCTTCTTCGGGAAGTATATTAAACCTCTGGACTATACGCGTATACAATTTTAAGCTACACAGTGTAACGTAAAGTAAAAGCTATTGACATTTCAAGCGGTTTGAATCGAAGGTCGTCCGCTCTCCATACGTGAATACAAGTTATATCATTTTCTTAAAATATAACAATTATGTCATTGTGTGATTTTAAGGTGACCCTGAGATCTTGGTCCCGTCTATATAAGAACAAACATTTATTCAACACGATAGGAGAAAGTACAGAAAATAAAAAAATAATCAAAAAACCTAGTGCTGAAAAGGAGTTGGTTCAGCATATGCTGTGTTATAAACGTGTAACAGAGCTGATTTTCAGTCAAAATAACCTTTTTTTTTTTGTTGACGGGGAGGAAATCTTCACAAAGATACCCCGCCTTCTGGGGGGAAGGCGGTGGTTATGTGGGGATCTTGCCCACTAAAACCTCCTCGGTGGCCCTTTCCTCGGTGCATGACGAGGGGCTCCGGGATCTCACGTGGAACGCACCGGAGCCCCTCTGCACTGTGCTCAAGGAGAGCACGTCCCGGGGGGAGGTTACTCCCTCCTCCCCTGTGCCCTCGCAGCGAAAGGCGACACGGGCCAGCCGATGTCGCCTTCTTCCCGGGTGGACGACGCAGGCCCCCACCCTTGTCGCCCAGTGAACCCGAGGCTCCTTTTAGTCGCCTTGTACGGCAGGCAGGGGATACCGTAGTCTTATTCTTGAGAGCCCAGAACTACAGGGCTGAGTCAAAATAACCTATCGGAAGTTGCACGCTATTCGGTTGTATCTAAATATGAAGTTATATACACTTATATTTATGTGGGAAACGGAACGTTAATAACGAGTAAAGGGCATGGCATGAGGAGAGTGAGTGGGATGAAAGACGACAGGATGGTGGAATATGAAAAGAGCTGCTGCTTTTTAATAAATAATTTTAAGTAAATGAAATCTTTAACTCCGAGCCTCATCCCCACATTTATGTTATATATATAGGTACCTGTATATATGTCCCGCTGATGGGCACAGGTCTTCTCTGTAAAGAGAGTATAAGGGCATAGTTCGGCACGCGGTCCTAGTGCGTATTGGCAGACTTCACATATGTTAGAAAAATTTTCGAGGACATGTAGGTTTTTCTCACGATGTTTCACCGCCGAGCGCGTGGTAAATCAGCACATAAAATTGCAACCACAAATTTATTGGTGCCGGCAACAATTATTGGCGGGGATCGAAATCGGGTTGCTAGCGTACCATACAACTTGAGGCAACCGCTCGAGCAACCACGGCTCTCCACCATGCTATACATATATTCATTCATAAATACAACAATAAGTGTCACTGGGTCATCGTTCCTCGCTTCCGAGACAAGGGTACGGAGTTCATATGCGGTCAAAACTGACAAGCAATCCATATATATTACTAAATTCCACCTTAGTATAACTTCGGCTTATTATCCAGAAATGGGAGGATGGAAATCACTATTTATATATTAAATATCTGTCTGTACAGATGTAGTGAGAAATCATTTTCCTTCGGAAATACTCGGATCTTTATCGGAATACGGAACTTTATTGTTTACTGTCAAATGTCAAAATGAATAATGTCTACTAATATTACTACAGTATATTATACGAAATGAGTTCCCGATATTTTTAAGTAATCATTGTTAAGTTCGTCACAATGTAAGTTTAAAATCTATTTTTTTTTCCTAAAATATTACTAACAATCTTGTTAACCATTCCAACTAAGCTTAAGCTTGTGCTAGGACATGGTTCACGGCAATAGTCGAATGGTGGATTGGAACCCACGACCTTACGATTCGCAGGCCGTACTCTAAACCATTAAGCTATTTAAAGCTACAGCCTTTATATACGTCCCACTGTTGGGCGCAGGCCTTCTCTGTTAAGAGACTATAAGGGCATAGTCCGCCACGCACACCTAGTACGGATTGGCAGACTTCACATGAAGAAAAATTTCCTGAGATATGTAGGTTTCCTCACGATGTTTTCCTTCACCGCCGAGCGCGTGGTAAATCAGCACATAAAATTGCAACAACAAATTTATTGGTACCGTCACCGGGGATCGAACTTGGGTTGCTAGCGTACTACGCAACTTTTTTTTTTTTTGTTTACGGAGAGGAAATCTTCAGAAAGATACCCCGCCTTCTGGGGGGAAGGCGGTGGTTATGTGGGGTTCTTACCCACTAAAACCTCCCCGGTGGCCCTTTCCTCGGTGCATGACGAGGGGCTCCGGGATCTCCAGTGGAACGCACCGGAGCCCCTCTGCACTGTGCTCAAGGAGAGCACGTCCCGGGAGGGAGGTTACTCCCTCCCCCCCTGTGCCCTCGCAGCGCAAGGCGACACGGGCCAGCCGATGTCGCCTTCTTCCCGGGTCCACTTTGGTGGACGACTCAGGCCCCACCCTTGTCGCCCAGTGAACCCGAGGCCCCTTTTAGTCGCCTTGTACGACAGGCAGGGGATACCGTAGTCTTATTAGCGTACTACGCAACTTGAGCCAACCGTCCGGACACTGAGCTACAACGGCTCTTAGGCCTTACATTAGGCTATTGAAGCTTCAAATTATGTTACAACCAGTTTTATTGTCATTAATAAACAAAATATTATATAAGTAAATACCCTGCGTGTGAGAGGGATGTAATCAAAATCTGAAAATATATATGATTAAAACTATAGCGAATATTTGAATTGCGTATTTTTTTTTGACAAACTACACAGTTGGCCAGGGAGGCTGGCCTCTACTGCTTTACCGGATTGAGAAGTGGCATAGCTCTTAGGTCGCTTAGCCTGAACCTATATCGCTAGTAACTCGACACAAGGGTCCCCCCGGTGAGGGGTAACCTCGGCTTAGACGGTTACTATGTTACGCGTAAGCATTCCGATTTGAGAGCGCCGAAACAAGACACGGTCGGTTGTTATACGGATAATCTAAGGGACATTCAAAGCTAAACTAACTTTGAGTGCCACTTCGGGAAGCGTTGGCGCTGGGAGAAGAAGATCGATAGATTTAAAAAGTTCCAGCCCTGTAGTTCTGGGCTTTCAAGAATAAGACTACGGTATCCCCTGCCTGTCGTAGAAGGCGACTAAAAGGGGCCTCGGGTTCACTGGGCGACAAGGGTGGGGGCCTTTGTCGTCCGCCAAGGTGGACCAAGTGGGGGTGGAAGAAGGCGACATCGGCTGACCCGTGTCGCCTTGCACTGCGAGGGCAGAGGGGGGGAGGGAGTAACCTCCCCCCCGGGAAGAGCTCTCCTTGAGTACAGTGCAGAGGGGCTCCGATGCGTTCCACTGGAGATCCCCGAGCCCCTCACCATGCACCGAGGAAGGGCCACCGGGGAGGTTTTAGTGGGTAAAAACCCCACATAACCGCTGCCTTCCCCCTAGAAGGCGGCGTATCTTTTTGAAGATTTCCTCCTCGTTAAAAAAAAAATTTTTAAAAAAAAAAAGATTTAAAAAGTTCAGTGCTTTCTTTATATAAACTATTTAGTAGTGTTTATATTCATTGTCTTCCGTCCATGTTATTTTCGTAAGACTTTCAAATTATATGTTCTTAAGAGAAAACATGTTACAAATGTCTAATGCCTTCAAATACGTTTACATAATAAGACCTTATTCTTAGTATCGAATCGAAATACAATACCGCATATATTTCTGGGTATCTGTTACCGAGAACCGTATTACGACTGACCGCATACATTTCTTTAACCTACTAGAAGAAAGGAGACACTTCAATAATCATATCAATTCATATCTCACATACACAAAAAGAGAGAGAGATTCATTTCTCCATTGGCTTAGGGAAACTACTGTTATAATCTGTAGATCTCGTAGAATAAAATAGTCCAACAACTAATACACTCACTTTATTGAGACAGCGTAACGTTGTATAAAGAATTATTTATATCGAGTCAAACGTCACAACTGCGCGTCCTCGCCATCTTTTACAAAATTAATGAGAAGTCAGATTAGAACTAATAAAGTTACAACTATTGTTTACAATGCCAAGTTAATGTGACGATCAACTAAATTATTAATTATGAATTAAAGATACAATAAGGTTCAGGTAAATCATTAGATATCATTGGAAGTAGTTATCAGTATCAGTGTCATGTGTTGCCAGCTAACACTACAAAAAAAATCAAGTAGTAGTGAAACTGGAAGGAAGCCGGTGCTTAAAGTACAGGATTTTCCTTTTTAAGCACCGGTTTCACCACTTTTGTTTGTTTTTGTGAAATTTTAAAACAGAACATTTCGTAAATAGTGAAAAAAAATACAAAACGTTAACGTAAAACGTGTGTTAGCAGTAGTGTAACTTGGGATGCACATACTGGTTTATTTTTGGGTTAAATTTAATTAATTTGAACTATTATTTGTAACTAGTTTAAGTTATACAGAGCCTTTCGGTGTTTTACAGATTACATATTGGTGTGCAGAGGAATTACACGAGTTAATTCCCCCATCCCCAATCTACCTTTGGACGTTTAGAGATTCGGCGGGTCTCCACGATTCCATAGTCGATTACGATTTGAGTGATCGTTCATCGTGCGTACAGTTAAAACGTACGTGCGTAAAGGAGTTTTTTTTTTTAGAATTGCAAGTATTTTGTAGATGCCTTTTTATATTGCCCCTGCTATCGGTATACAAGGGTCACATATGATAGCAAGCTTTTTGGGAAACAGGAATTGAGATTTGGTAGATATTTATTTTATTATTATTAGTAAAGTATATTATTTTTACGTTTTGTTAAACTTTTTAAGATTACTGTAAATTTCAATCATATGTGTACCCACCACCTCCCATGGCCCCACCAACCTCGCGGTTATATGGGTCGAAACGCGGGAGGGTACGCGTGGTCTGGCCGTGTGGCCCCACACGCACCTTCTTGACTCCCTACAGGTTCTTTATCAGGGCCTTTCTCCACCATTCGGAGCTCAACCCCTTAAGGGGCTCTACGGCACGCAACATAAGAGCTCGCTCGACGGCGCCAGACGACGAGCTTTTTAACGGGTCCTTCGTTTATGCCAGGCGTGTGCAAATTCCCTGAACTTGAGGAAGTTGCCCTCCGAGGAGACCAGATCGCGGAAGTAGACCGGACCCGGACACGTACGTGTCAGACCGTTCAGTAGCCTAGCGCGCAAATCATCATACAGTGGGCACGACCACAGCACATGGTAGCGATCCTCTGCATCCTGTCCACAATCACACGCACTCACATCACATAAACACATCTCGTGCAGCCTTTTACGAAAATTTCCGTGACCCGTTAGGAGCTGCGAAGTCACATAATCCGGTGCGATCCAAGTTGCTTTTAGTCGGTCTGCAACCGCCGGGAAGAATTGATAAAGTTCTCTGCCTCACGTTTCCCTCTGCCATCTTTCCTCCCATTCCTTCATTACGTCCATTCTTATTGCCCGTTTGCGTGCGTTTACCTCAGGTCTTGGTAAGTAATAATATGTGTAGTGAATGTTCGGATTGTAGTTTCTTTTTGACTAATTTCTGTTAAATTATAAGGGTCTATTGAAAAATTGTTGGAGTTGATTTTATACTGTATTCTAGTACTGTTGAATTTTGGACAGTCTTTTATTAGATGTTCTATAGGTGTGTATTCAACGTAAGGGCATTTGTTATCTGCTGTTATATGAAATCTTTTTAAATAGGTTTTGTGAAATCCATGATTAGTTAAAATTTGGGTTACATAAAAGTCAGGGTTGCGTAAAGGGGTGGAACAAGTTGCCGGCCTCAGTCTTTCCGTCAAGTACGACGTGGGAGCCTTCAAGAGTAAAGTGAATAGCGCGTACCATCTTTCGACTATATCACCACTTAACACCAGGTGGGATCGTGGTCAAGCGCTAGTTTACACGCATAAAAAATGTCAGCACACGACACACAACCGGAGCTTTATAAAATGTTAAAAACTTTTTTTTTGTAGTAAATAGGCTCACGTTTGGCTTCTATCTTGCTTGATGGAATGCAAAGATAAAGCCTAGGATGGAGCACGTGAGCCTATAAGGTGTCTGTTCACATTGGACTTAAAGGTGTCCAGATTGTACCCGTGAGGAAAGACTTTAAAGAAAGCTTTATGTAATTATGTCATTCAAATATCTTATAGCATCTCTATAACATATCATCCGCCGTGTATTAGACAAGAATCTAATGTCACGTACAAATAATTCTCATGTCAGGTAATTATATTAACACCTATCGAGTTACATCTGGATCTCGTTATTCACATGAAATTTGTCGCCACACTACAATCCAAGAATTTTTTTTTACCGACTTCAAGAAATAAAAATTCATAGCACGCGGAGATAGGTTTTATTGGGTTCAACCCTGTAGTTCTGGGCTCTCAAGAATAGGACTTTTTTTTTTGTTGACGGGGAGGAAATCTTCAGATACCCCACTAAAACCTCCCCGGTGGCCCTTTCCTCGGCGCATGACGATCCGGGATCTCCAGTGGAACGCACCGGAGCCCCTCTGCAATGTGCTCAAGGAGAGTACGTCCCGGGGGGGAGGTTACTCCCTCCCTCCTGTGCCCTCGCAGCGCAAGGTGACACGGGCCAGCCGATGTCGCCTTCTTCCCGGGTCCACCTTGGTGGACGACTCAGGCCTCCACCCTTGTCGCCCAGTGAACCCGAGGCCCC
This sequence comes from Meandrusa payeni, assembly GCA_029286785.1. Taxonomy (NCBI): domain Eukaryota; kingdom Metazoa; phylum Arthropoda; class Insecta; order Lepidoptera; family Papilionidae; genus Meandrusa; species Meandrusa payeni. The sequence goes on from JAGSMX010000026.1 coordinate 2,817,653, forward strand.
TTTTAGTCGCCTTCTACGACAGGCAGGGGATACCGTAGTCTTATTCTTGAGAGCCCAGAACTACAGGGCTGACCTCAAGAATAGGACTACGGTATCCCCTGCCTGTCGTAGAAGGTGACTAAAAGGGCATCGGGCGCACACAAGAATTGCTCATTGAAATATATTAGATACCTGTATATCTTTGAGAGTGCCGCGCTCGGTCTTAAGATCAACCATACCAAAACTAAAATTATGGTGTTGGACAGAGCAAAAGTACTTCCACTAACCGACGCGCTCAACGGTTATGAAAAAGTCGACGAGTTTGTATAACTGGGGTCATTGATAACTAGCGCTGGAGACTGCACTAAGGAAATTCGCCGGAGAGCCGGTATGGCCAGGCGAGGCCTCAACAAAATATGGAAGAACAGAGGTATTCGATTACAACCAAAGTGTGCTTGGTCCGTACTCTGGTCTTTTCCATATTTCTATACGGTGCCGAGACTTGGACTACGGGAAGTCGGGATAGTCGTGTCATAGACGCCTTCGAGGTGTGCTGTTGGCGAAGGCTGCTTCGTATACCTTGGTCGCACACGATCATGAAGACGGTGGGAGGCAGCATGCAGCGTGCGGTCCACTCCGCCTATGTCCTCACTCAATGGAGGCTGCTTGTATGTGGTCGCGATCCTCAGCAGTGAGGGAACGAACAAGAAGAAGATATCTTTCACACCATAACTTGGTCAATTGTGAACCGGAAACGGTTGATTTTCAATTAGGTCGTATAATAATTAGGTCGAACAAATGAATCGGAAACAACCAAGTACACTGACCTTTATCTAACTTTCCGTCCTTCGATAAATATATACGTGACGCATAAAATTATTATATATATCGTTTTATTATTTGCTATATGTTTGCTCGTAACACGTTTTTTCTACTGTCGCTAGTGCACGATTTGTGATATATTATTGTTGTGATTTTATTAATGACGAACTACACAGATTGGCCAGAGAAGCTGGCCTTGACTGCTTCACCGGATTGAGAGGTGACATAGCTCTTAGGTCGCTTATCCTGAACCTCTATCGCTAGTAACTCGACACAAGGGTCCCCCAGGTGGGGGGTAACCTCGGCTTGGACGGTTTATTGTTGTGATAAATATTGTTTACGGGGAGGAAATCTTCAAAAAGATATCCCGCCTTCTGGGGAAGGCGGCGTGTTTGGTTGCGTGTGTTGAAGAGTAACTGTATGTGTAGGGAGTGAGTTACTCTGACTGTTTATTATGGTTTTAAAAGATCTTCTGTAAATTCATACGAGATGGTTTGGAGCCATTCAGTAATATGTGTCTTACATTCTTTTAGTGGTGATGGGTATATATGTAATAATTTATTTACTTTATTGTACAAAAAGGCACTTAGGACGTAAAATTGATGTCTATCTAAATCAGTTCTGTGGGCCACAATGGTGCAAACCCTGTCATGTCTGCGCTGTGTATTATAAAGTGCAATATACATATCTACTATGGTGTTCATTATTAAATAAACCGATTGTTGCACAGTTATCCCACAGTACAAGTTCATCGTAACTTACATCTGGCCGCAATATGACCACACGGTCATGGTTTTTACGCGTTTAAAATTGTCAATAATTTTATATAAAATGCCATTGTCATATATTTTTTACGTTTTCAATGGACTTTAAAAAAGGATGTTTTTTTATTTTTTGTTTTGTAGAAAGAAGAAGAAGAAGAGAGAGAGTATATATAGATAATAAGGTTACGATAGAATGTGTGAATGTATTATGCCATTATGGAATTATGAATAGTAACGTCAACTTATAAAATTACTTGCCACCATGGTTACGGTACATTTTTTACACCATGGTGTGTCAAAGTTAACTAATGATCGTTGTCGCTGTGGCGTAATGGTCGACCAGCTGGGACACCACGGGCTATCATTCCAGCGTAGTGCAGGACGCATTCCCGGCACTCAAACCTCAACGACATCATCCGTCGGGCTAATGTTCCATCAACTTTGCCAAATGGACTATTGCGTAGTGATGGTAAGAGACCAGACGGTATGACTCTTATACCCTGGAAGATGGGACGACTTTTAGTATGGGATGCCCCATGCGTCGATACTTTGGCGCCGTCACATCTTCCAGATTCTTCTGTTGAGGCAGGAGCGGCCGCTGCAACTGCAGAAAACCTCAAGCGGCGCAAATATAGTAACCTCGATACGGGTTTCATATTTGAGCCGTTTGGGGTAGAAACTTTGGGTCCGTGGGGTCCTAGCGCACACCACCTTTTTAATGTGTTAGCTAAGAAGTTGGTCGACACATCTGGTGACCAGAGGGTTGGCTTATACCTTGCACAGAGGCTAAGCATTGCAATACAACGTGGCAATGCTACCAGCCTTCTGGGCACGCTGCGAAGCGATGACGGTTTGGCACAGTTATATTTTTTGTAAATATTTTGTAATATCTTTTAAATTGTAAATATTTCTTTAGTAGTTAGTATATGTTATGTTTACAAATAAAATAAGAAAAACAAAGTACAAAAATAAATTGTCATTCCAAAAAAAAAATGATTTCCTTGAAAAACAATTAAAGAATGTATTAACATTTTTTTTAATGTTAGTGTAACATGTCTGGTTTAAATTATACTTGTGGACGATAGCGCAGTTATCTGCGCTTCCAATTAATAATATTCGTCGTCAAAACTAGCCTAGTTTTCCTTATAATACTAAGTCTGATTGTTTCACCGGTTTTTAGAAAAGTTCATATCAAAAAAAATGCCACGGATTTCTTTTTATTATTTTTTGTTGCTGAAATACAGTCACCTACCACCCACTAACCGTTGGATTTTGAATTACGGGACACCTGTATGTATAATGTATATGTTACCGGAAATGTATGACATCAAGGAATTGTATACAAATCCTAGATCCTTTCTTTTTTTTTTGTTGACGGGGAGGAAATCTTCAGAAAGATACCCCGCCTTCTGGGGGGGAAGGCGGCGGTTATGTGGGGTTCTTACCCACTAAAACCTCCCCGGTGGCCCTTTCCTCGGTGCATGACGAGGGGCTCTGGGATCCAGTGGAACGCACCGGAGCCCCTCTGCAGTGTGCTCAAGGAGAGCACGTCCCGGGGGGGGGGGAGGCTACTTCCTCCCCCCCTGCGCCCTCGCAGCGCAAGGCGACTCAGGCCCCCACCCTTGTCGCCCAGTGAACCTGAGGCCGCTTTTAGTCGCCTTCTATGACAGGCAGGGGATACCGTAGTCTTATTCTTGAGAGCCCAGAACTACAAGGCTGCGGGCCGCCATCTCCGAACATACAAATCCTAGATCCTGCGGTATTCTTCGTTTGAGACGTCTAGTTGGGTTATTCCATGTCCATCAATGCGTGTGCTAATACATTGAGGTGGTTTGCACTATCTCCTGTTTAACTGTAGGGATATTAATGTCCTTGTGTAACAATTCATTTGGGACATACGAAGGTGTCGCAATGTATTGTTTTGGAATCTTTGCAGTATTTCAATACTGGAGTCCCATATGTCCACAGGTCCCATAAGTATATTGCTTTGTAAAGTAAGACTTTTTTCTCAAGAGAGAGTTGCGATTTCTGTCCAATGAGCCAGTAGAGTTTTTTCATTTGCAGTCCTAATTGTTTCCTTTTGGTGAAGATGTGAAGATTATTTCCTAGGAATTGTATACAATGACGGATTACATACATTTCCGTTAACAAATATACGATTGTTCAAGAGAGAATACGTGCGTGTGCACTGCTCTTTCTTGCTCCTACAGTGTGATACAGGCAATAGGCCTGCACTGTGTCTTAGATATACGAAACGTAACTGACTATGAGAGAAAGAGAGAAAGAAAATGTGCGAGCGCACTGCTCTCTCATGCTCCTACAGTGTGATACAGGCAATAGGCCTGCACTGTGTCTTAGATATACGAAACTTAACTGACTATGAGAGGCAGAGAGAAAGAAAATGTGCACGCGCACTGCTCTCTCTTGCTCCTACAGTGTGATACAGACAATAGACCTGCACTGTGTCTTAGCTATACGAAACGTAACTGGCTATGAGAGACAGAGAGAAAGAAAATGTGCGAGCGCACTGCTCTCTCTTGCTCCTACAGTGATACAGACAATAGGCCTGCACTGTGTCTTAGATATACGAAACGTAACTGACTATGAGAGAAAGAAAATGTGGGCGCGCACTGCTCTCTCTCTTGCTCCTACAGTGTGATACAGACAATAGGCCTGCACTGTGTCTTGTGATATACGAAACGTAACTGGCTATGAAAGAAAGAAAATGTGCGCGCGCACTGCTCTCTCTCTTGCTCCTACAGTGTGATACAGACAATAGGCCTGCACTGTGTCTTGTGATATACGAAACGTAACTGGCTATGAAAGAAAGAAAATGTGGGCGCGCACTGCTCTCTTGCTCCTACAGTGATACAGACAATAGGCCTGCACTGTGTCTTAGATATACGAAACGCAACTGGCTATGAAAGAAAGAAAATGTGGGCGCGCACTGCTCTCTTGCTCCTACAGTGTGATACAGACAATAGGCCTGCACTGTGTCTTAGATATAATGAAACGTAACTGGCTATAAGAGAAAGAGAGAAAGAATATGTGCGCGTGCACTGCTCTCTCTTGCTCCTACAGTGTGATATAGACAACAGTCCTGCACTTTGTCTTAGATATACGAAACGTAAATGGCTATAAGAGAAAGAGATAAAGAATATGTGCGCGTGCACTGCTCTCTCTTGCTCCTACAGTGTGATATAGACAACAGTCCTGCACTTTGTCTTAGATATACGAAACGTAACTGGCTATGAGAGAAAGAAATTGTGCGCGCACTGCTCTCTGCTCCTACAGTGTGATACAGACAATAGGCCTGCACTGTGTCTTAGATATACGAAACATAACTGGCTATGTGTGAGAGAGAAAAAGAAAATACAAAATACGAGTACACACTCGCAATCCTCTCGCTTGCCCCTACATACACAAAACGTAACTCTCTCCATCTATCTTTCTTCTTTACTCTTCTATCTTCACCAATTTTATCTCCCTCGCAACTTTTCGTAACCAGCTTCCTCCCAAGTCATGTGAGCGTAAAGAATTTTTACTTCAAAAAAAATTTAAAAGTCTATAAATGACGGAGTTATGATGCCACGGACATACAAAAAAACACACAATAGAGTTGAAAAAAAAAACCAGTTACCTCGCCCACACGAGACGACTCGCTCAGAGCGTAAGTGGTGATCCTGACTGCTAAACAAAATTGTGTACAAAATAAACGTTCATTGGCAGCATTGTGGTCGATATTTGCTAGTTTACTAAACTTTTACGTCATTGGTGCCACTATGGTTTATAGATTGATAGATAAATCCTTTACACATGCTTTTTTTTTAATGACGATCTACACGGATTGGGCAGAGAAGCTGGCCTTGACTGCTTCACCGGATTGAGAGGTGGCATAGCTCTTAGGTCGCTTAGCCTGAACCTCTATTGCTAGTAACTCGACACAAGGGTCCCCCCGGTGAGGGGTAACCTCGGCTTGGACGGTTACTGTTACGCGTAAGCATTCCGATCCGAGGGCGCCCGAGAGGGCCGAACCACGACTCGGTCGGTTGTTATTTCACGGATAATATAAGAAGAGACATTCAAAAGCTAAACTAACTTTGAGTGCCACTTCGGGGCAGAAGACGCAGGTCATTGCAATAGGTAGTTCACGATGACTATCTAGAGTGGACTGGACTTGCTACCCAAAGTTTTATTTAACAGAACTCACATCCCATTTCCATTTTCCACACCCAATTTCCATTACCGCACATCTCGGCAGAATTCCAAATTCCACCGCCACCATCTTGATGGTTGGCGTTCAACGACTGTACGTTTTTCGCGTAACTTTCTCCCACGCACTGTCAACTTGTGGAATCAATGTCGCCAGCGGTGTTTCCGAAAGTTTACGATTTAGGACCTTCAAGAAACGAGCCTATTCCTATCTTAAAGGTCGGCAACGCACCTACAGCTCCTCTGGTGCTGTGGATGTTCATGGGCGACGGTGATCACTTAAGATCAGGTGAGCCGTATGCTCGTTTGCCACTTTTCATATATAAAAAAAAAAAAAAAAACAATTAAAAATTTGGGCCTAACCATGGATCGGCACTTGAGCTGGGCTCCTCATCTACAGGTTACCAGCCGCAAGCTGTATGCTGCTACAGGTTCCTTGATGAGGATGCGTAATTTTCTTCCTACTGTATTCTAATTCCCTTTACTGCGTAATTACTTTCTACTAACCTAACTCTCTTCCTGTGGCCATTAGGAAATCACAGACGATAAATACTTTTAAAATCAAAGTTAAAAAGTTTTACTTAGACAAGTCCACCTAACATCATTTATACTGTTATATGTAATACTTTTTACACACGTTTTGTCTTTTCATAATATATATTTTGATATGTATATATTTATACCTATATTATATGTATGTATGTATGTTTGTATGTAAATATTTATTATCAGTATTTAAGTATATCTACTTTTATAAGCTCCCGCCGCTTCTTTTTATTATTCCTCTCCATCCAAAGGTTGCCTGGAAGAGATCGCTTTTAGCGATAAGACCGCCATTGTTTATGTATTTTAATTATATTTTATTTTTTTTAATTTTATTTCATAAGTGTAAACAATAAAGAGTTTATAAATAAATAAATAAATGTATATTATTATTATTTTTTTATTCAAATAAGTAACTAAGACTCATCATTATTTTAAATAACTGTTAAATAACAACCTTAGACTAAATTATAAGATTATAATATAAAATTATTATTATAATTATTTGATTATAATAATATTATAAAAAATATAATATAATATTATATTAACAGCTTGACTATGCTTATGAACACCTTACCCCATGTGAGACGGCGCAGCATCTGTTTACATAAACACAGTCAAGCCTTTGAGCGATCATGCTCAGGATGCTGTTGGAGCTGGTCCGCACCCTGCGCATGAGATGCACTGCTCTTGCGCATTGTCGCAAAGAAGCATGCCATCTGTGCAACCGCGAACATCGCCGATGCACTACAGAAACGGGGCAACCCCAACAGAACCCTGAACGCGTTGTTATCTTGAACACGGAGAGCGCTGTACGATCTTTGAGTATACTTCGCCCACAGACTGCACGTGTAGAAAGTTGTACAGAAGGCTCGGAAGAGTGTGAGCTTAACATTTAGAGAACAGCGTGCAAATCTGCGGGCCAGCATGTTGGCTCTTACCGACAGCGCCCCGCTCTCGTTCAATGTCGAGGTCATTCTTTAGATAGGGCGTCAGTATATGACCAAGGTATTTAAACTGATAGACCCTCTTTAAAGGCGAACTTAATGCTATTTAGCATTTTCTTCCAGCTAACCTTTAGTGGTTAAGAGCAGGCTAAGGGTAGTGCCGCTAAAAATAGCGTTTTAAAACTATTATATAAATAAATAAATATACATTTACATATACATACATAGATACTTCTATATCAATATAATAATATACATATACATAGAATACATAAACGACAATATATATACCAGTTTGTAATTTTCATTTTTCGGTTAAAAATTATCTCACGTTAGTGTCTTCATAGTAATAATTATTCTTTGTTAAATTTAGAAGATAAGGAATCTAATCTTAAAATAATATTAACGTGTAGTTCCGTACATATATTTAATTTAAAAAAAAACTATCGTATATATATATGTAATGTGTATGTATGTGTATATATGTTCGGAATGATCCCAGCTACCAATTTCCATTATCGCACTTAACGGTGGAATTCCAAATTCCGTCGACACATTGATAGTTGACGTTTCACGACTGTACGTTACTCACGTAACTTTCTTCCACGCACTGTCAACCTGTGGTATTAACTCTCACCAGCGGTGTGTCCGAACCTTTACGATTTGGGGACCTTCAAGAAACGAGCCTACTCCTATCTCAAAGGTCGGCAACGCACCTGCAGCTCCTCTGGTGCTGTGGATGTTTATGCGCGACGGTGATCACTTAAGATCAGGTGAGCCGTAAGCGTTTGCCTCCATTCGTATAAAAAAAAGTACGCTAGCTATATATTAGGGCCCACGTCTATTGTAACTGACTAAACCCTACAAAATAGCCACTATAATAAAAATGAAAGTTCATTTGGTACACAATTGTCTAGACTCGGGGCTATAACTGACTATTTCACTGGCGCGTTCCGCTGGAGATCCCGGTGTTTCTCAAAATTTTTTATATTTTCTAAGTTTCACTACGATCCCACCTGATGCTAAGTGGAAATGCAGTCCTGGATTGTGAAGACGCACTAGTTTAGTAAATGTCTTTCACTCTTGAAAAAATCCACATTGTAATCGGAAACACCGCGGGCAAACTAATACAGTCTTTGGTTGTACGAATAACGAAAGACGAAGCAAAGCGCTTCGTTCGGGTTTGAGGGAAGAATGCATCCAAACTTCCTTCTTCACCGGGTTTTTCTGGGTAGAAATCTGCCTTCCGCAATCTTTAAAATCCGTAAATTAGTAGACATTAGTTTTATTAAATGTCATAATTAAATAACGACATTTCGGCGCCTATGTTAGTAACAGCTTTTATATATGTCCCATTGTTGGGCACAGGCCGTCTCTATGAAGAGAGTATAAGGGCATAGTTCGCCACGCACACCTAGTGCGGATTACCAGATTTCACGTCTTAGAAAAAAATTCTAGAACATGTAGGTTTCCTCACGATGTTTTCCTTCACCGCCCAGCGTTATTGGTGGCGGCACAATCCGCACTAGATGGACGGTGGGGGACTGTGCCTTCATACTCTCTACTATATAGGCTGTAACTTTTTAAAACGTTTTAATTGGGATCTTCGAAAATATACACGGAACCCTGCAACCTTCCAACGTCACACAATCGTTACGGAACGAAGACGCAATGTATTATCAGTAAATATGTTTTCCTATGAATCACTTACGAAAAATACGCTTACGTAAAGCCGCGGCAAACAACTAGTATATACGTATATACATATAATGAAGTTTTCTTCTATAAGAAATAAAAACCAAATTGTGTTGCTCTGAAAGAGAGAATGTTTTTATTAACACATTTCTTTTGTTTAGTTTACAATGCAAAGAGTAATATTAATGAACCAAATTATAACTCTTACCTGAAAGAGAGAAACAACATTTAAAGCTATTATTTCAATATCTTTTATACAATATTATGTTCGACGTTTTACAATTACCACCAAATAATATAACCTCAATCTGACAGTCATTGTCATCTTACCATAGAGGTTTGTCAACGACGCGGCAAAATAGAATTATATGAAGCCTTATTAGGAGAGGAACTTCATTTACATACATATAGATATAGTGAGAAAAGATTTTCCGTCGTATTTTTTTGGACAAGTTCGTATTTATCGTGCTCTCTCAAATAGTTTCAGTAGCCATCTTAGAGCCGTAGGGGTAAGTCGCATCAGCAGACCAACATATATATAGTGGTAATACGCAATTCAAATATCATAGTTTCGCGCCAATGACACTAAAACGCTAGTAATCCGACACAAGGGTGCCCCCGGTGAGGGGTAACCTCGGCTTGGACGGTTACTGTAGGGTATTCACAAATTAAGTGTGAACCCACCGGCAGTGAGAGACACTGCCAGTCTGCAATAAACTGTCAGCCTACACACCCGTGGGATACAGAGCCGTGGTAGCTCAGTGTCCGGGCGGTTGGCTTTTGTTGCATAGTACGCTAGCAACCCGAGTTCGATCCTCGCTGCCGGCACCAATAAATTTGCTGTTGCAATTTTATGTGCCTTAGAATTTTTTTCTAAGGCATGTGAAGTCTACCAATCCGGACTAGGGCCGCGAGGTGGACTATGCCCTTATACTCTCTTTACAGAGAAGGCCTGTGCCCAGCAGTGGGACATATATATTATATATATATATAAAGGCTGTAACTTTAACTTTAACTACACACCCGCGTTTTTCATTTCGATACACTACAGTGGCGACGAGGATGGGATCTCTAAGAGCTTCGAGGTCCCCATCGGCTCATACACCACCTCCTCCGACCACCGAACCGTCCCAGGACCCCCCGGCAAGACCGGTACTACAGTGCCGTCTTAAGAAGTCAACCAATTATAAATTTTAAAATTATTTATGTTTAGTTTTAGTTTTTTTTTTTTTTTTTATGTTGTTGTTCCTTTTTTTTATTATTGTAATAATATTGTGTGCTAAGAGTGGAGGTGTAGGGTATTCACAAATTAAGTGTGAACCCACCGGCAGTGAGAGACACTGCCAGTCTGCAATAAACTGTCAGCCTACACACCCGCGTTTTTTATTTCGATACACTACAGTTACTATGTTCAGCCCTGTAGTTCTGGGCTCTTAAGAACAAAACTACGGTATCCCCTGCCTGTCGTAGAAGCGACTAAAAGAGCCTCGGGTTCACTGGGCGACAAGGGTGGGGGCCTTTGTTGTCCGCCAAGGTGGACCCGGGAAGAAGGCGACATCGGCTGGCTCGTGTCGCCTTGCACTGCGAGGGCACAGGGGGAGAGAGAGTAACCCCGGGAAGTGCTCTCCTTGAGCACAGTGTAGAGGGACTCCGGTGCGTTCCTCTGGAGATCCCGGAGTCCCTCACCATGCACTGAGGAAGGGCCACCGGGGAGTACGGTTGTACACGGATAAATTGAGAGACTTTTGGTGCCACTTCGGGAAACGTTTTCCGCGTTACTGTAGATTCCATTTTATTATCTGTGCATAAGTCATAGACATACGCGTGGTTTTTAGTAACCAGTGACGGTACCGCTATAGCATGCCGTTATTGTGAATTAATGTTTTTGATGCCTTGTTTCCTTAACTGGGGAATTAATGACTAACATTGTATGCAATAATTTACATCCCAAGCGTCAATAGTCTAATGGTTTAGGGTACGGTCTGCGAATCGCAGGGTTGTAGCTCGGAATCTATTATTAGACAATTGACGAGAACCAGCGCATGGTTCGACAGACCTAAATGGTCGAAAAGTCGGAATAATTCAACAAAATTTATGTATTTATAAAAAGGGCCATACAATATGATGTCAAAAAGCTGCATGTTAGTAATATTTGTGAAAAAAAATTGAGATGATTGAATTGGGAAATATTTACAATATAATAGCTATTTTTACAATTTACAAAAAATATAATTGTGCCAAACTGTCGTCCCTTGGCAGGGTGTCTAGAAGGCTGGTAGCATGCCTCTGTGCAAAGTATAAGCCAGCCCTCTGGTCACCAAAAAAATGATAAATTCATTTATTGCATAACTGTGTACAAAGATATTAAAATTTAATTTAATTAAACACGTATATAGGTATTTCACACATAATAGTTACAACAGTTGCCTAATCGGGCGTGCAATATGACAGTATTTAGATATATAATGTAACTAGCAATGCCCGCGGCTTCGTCTTCATAATAAAAACCGATAAAAATCACTGAAAACTACAAAATAAACAAATAGTTACTTACCTATCAACCTACGTGGGTGATCTCGGTCATTGATATCTCTGATGGTTGTCATAACATGAACCATGTCAGCGGACAGAGGCAGTTCATGAAAGAACACTAACACCAGGGTTTGCTTGGTGGGTAAACAAGCCCACACTATAACAAGTAGGTATTTTGATCTTCTAGTTCAGAAATATTTTAGTACTAGGCAGAACAGCTTTTAGGCAAATTAGTCTAATATGCCTAAAAAAATATAAACGTGGGGCCCATTAACTATTTCTGTATTACTTTCTACTATACTAAGTGTGGATTGCATCGACTTATTATAATCATCATCATCATCATCCTAGCGGTTTATCCCGGTCGCATCCGAAACCTCATAGCTCCGGAGTCCAGGGTCCGCTGAATCGACTTACTATAATCGTAACTGGAGGTTTTGACCATCAATAACCAGCCGTGGCGGCTTCACCAGCGAACGCCGAGCTCATGATCTACCAAAGTATAAGATATGCTCTGCCATAGGTATGATTTCAGAAGGGCCCCACGTTTTTATTTTAATCTAATATATCTATTGGTGAGCACAGCATGAAAGTCAGTGTTGTAGTTTTTGAGTTTATCACGGACAGACAGACACCGGTAAGCGACTTTGTTTTATATTATATAAGGATGGTAACACTAAAGTTTCCAAACTAACTGTACAAACAAAGCAATAAACCTAACTTGTTTAACCGAATTCAAAATTCAGTTATTGATCGGTTACATACTGTAAATTACTAATTACATGGATAGCGGAAACGGAGCGCTGGGGAAATTAAGAGTTGTAATGTATTAATAAATATGGTGAACATCACACATAGCCGTAGAGCGCGGCGCTAGACTAGCCGCTGCGTCCGGCGGGACGTGGGAATACAAATTTAGTGGGACGGGGGCTGGGCGTAGCTTGTGTTGTGTTCTATAAATATTCATTGTAGCGGTCACATGGATAACGCGTCGGGGTACTTTACGCCTGGCGGGATACGAGGTTGTATTAATTTTGAAAAATGTATTGGGGAAAAGTCATTATTCTTTTATTATTTTATATTTGAGAACCATTATGGTATTTGGCGGATTATAAGCCATGGATATTAATTTAATAAACAAAATAACTTTTTTGTCAAATTCCACGCGGTTGAAGTCGCGGGCACAGCTTGTTTAACATAAAAATAATAATAAAACGAAAACCGTATGTCTATTAAAAATAAAATGGAGGTCAATTTTCGTTTTTTGTTTTGTCGCCGAAACAGGATGACCTCGATATGACCAACTAGTCCCGACGCCATGCATCCAATTCCATTGGACGTGGACAGTTATAAAAACGTTAAATTAAAATCCGTTTAAAAAACTTATTACTGTTATTGAACAAAACTGTTATTAATAATTATTATTTTAAAATCACGAAAACATATTGACACAAAAAGAGCGGGAGAACATAACAAAAGTATAAACAGACTATTTACATAATGTCAAAATACTTTTTTAATTAATAAATAGAATAATCTTACCGCCATCACCAAAAATTACGCCGGATCCACGAAATAAACAGTTCACAATTCGCACAATTGGTTTTTAAAATTACTTCGATTAAAAATATTTTATTCATAAAAACAGATTCAGAAAGTTTTTATTAATATTGACTTTTCATCGTTTATATATTTCAGTATCAAAAGTTATTAAGGTAAGATCGCACGCGTACGCGCACCGCGTAATTCGAATTTCAATGAAGTGACGCGCCACGATCTACGTGACTGCCAGCAATTTAATATTTTTACCCAAAAAATACTCACGTTTTATTGTAAGAACCCATAGTTTTAAATATTTCCTCAAAATTCATTTATTTATTTATTACACCAACACAATGAACATTTTTAACAAACAATACATAAAACAGTGAAAAGTTGTGAAGTTAATGTCATCGCAGTTATAGGCGTAACTGCTAGCAATTAATTGGCAAGTGACAATGTAAGATAAAAATAAAAAGAACACAAAAGTAAAAATAAAACTAAATTTGAAATTAAAAATTAACTAATAAAAAAAAAACTATTTGTAGATTAGTGAACGTTTATACATACTTATACTAGGAAAAAGAGGTCGATATCGTCCGTTTTTGAAAAAGAGTTGAATTCTATACTAATTCTATTTAAGGGCGTTAAATTAATTCACGTTGAGACATTGAAGCATGATAGATTATTGCAAATTAATATTAAGCTCCCGTCTCATTTCAATTAGAACTCGAAAAAATGTTTAGATAAGTATATACCTGTCAGTACAACAGCAAATATATAGTTTTATTTAAAAAATATTAATAAAATAAATGAAATTCAATTACTATAATGTGTACTGGATTAAATGTGTTTATAATTAAAAAAACAAAACGTTATATTTCTCATAAAGTATTTAAAATTTATTATAACGTTAAACTTAACTATAGCGTCAAAACCATTTACATATACATACATTTTTGTTCCTATTTTATCCTATATGTACTCCATACAAATTGGTTTATATTTTAAGATTTGTACAATTAATTTCGTATTTTAAATGTTATATCTAACGCTAAATGTTTAAGGGCCCTTCGCTTCACGTTGCGTGAAATTTTTAGTTATTACTGATTTACTACATCCCCGCCAGTAAAAGAAAACATCGTGAGCAATTCTGCATGTCTTCCTTATTTTTCTAGGACATGAAGTCCGCCAACCCCAACAGTGAGGTACAAATAGGATGTTACTTTCTTATAAACTAACTAACTAAAATAAAAAATTGATTAAGTTCATTTTTGAACTTCCATCTTTAAATATAATACTAATAATTTACTTTTTGTGATAATAAGCGAATTAAAGTTTCTGTCTAAAATCTCCAGCAATTGTTAGAAATTCGGCACACTGGCAACACTAATGTGACGCGCGACGAAGCGAGTAGAATGCGTTCAACCAGTGATGTCACTAGAAACCGGTCGAGTTGTAGACGCGTTTGATCAACGCAGCGTAGAGCGCTTTTGTTACAAAAAGATTTTTTTAATGAAACGTTACATTTCTAAGCTTGTTTGTCTAAACAATTCTAACTGGGAACTAATTCCATCTATATGTATATACATATGTTTATATATGTGTAATATATACAAGATTTTTCAGAGAGAAAATGTGCGCCAGCTTTGCTCTCTCTTGTACGTAACTCTATTTCTATCTTCATTAATTTTTTTCTCTATCACAACTTCCATTTACCTTACCCACGATAACACTTTTCGTAACGCATTCACCAGTTTACTCCCAAGCGGGCGTAAAGACGTTTTACTTCATAAAGAAATTAAATTGAGACATAGTATTTTAACTGACAGACTAAAACCTCCATGATTAATAACATATAAAGATTTAGACATAATTTTAGCGCTAACTTCGCTTGGTTTACAAATTGGAGGCGTGTGGGGGCTCGACGCCATGACGTAGGCTCGTGTGAAAGGGGACCGTCGTAACATGAGCCGTACAATTCTATAAGAGATATGTGTGTATCCACACCCGAATGGTTCTTTGAATTGTGGTTTATTACCATTATATGAGAGATAAACAATTTGAAAGCCTTTGTGATACGTTGAATGAAGTAATTTTACGTTTTAATTAGTAATGTTACAGTAGGTTACAAGCAATAGTTCCTATTACAACTATTGTGAGGAAAATTTGATTTCCAAGAAATACCTCGTATCTGAAATATTAGACCTGGTATTTTAAAATTATAACGTAAAAGTTTTAAGAATGTTTGTGAAGTGTTACCCCGTGAGGCAAAAACTACCGAATGGATTTACATAAAACTTTACTATGTGCCCATGTGTAAACTGGCTATAATATATAGTGTGAATTATCCAAAATATAACTATATATGTTTATAAAATAGAACGATATTTCATGTCATATACTTTCCAACTGCTGTGTGTCTATGGCACTTGCGCCATTTATTTGGCGGGAAGGAACGGGAGTTTGCCACTCAAGTAGGAATAATCAAAATTGCGACTGCACCACTAGTGATTAGTAGTCACAGGTTACATGAAAAAGAAACACAAAATCGTATGAAGTTATTTATTTGTAAGCTTAAGTAACAATTAATATCAAATAAGAAAAATATAATAAGCTGAAATTAAACCTATAATCTTTATGCCCTCCATCAACTTATCTTGATGAAGTCGCTGGAAAAGGAACCGTTGTTCGAAAGGAAATCATGGCTGTGTAACATCAAAGAGATATAATTAATGTAATGAATGGTAACGGTAATAAGTATGAATTAAGAAATTGTAATAATAGGAAACATTTATCAACATATACAGGTATAATGGTAACGGTAATAAGTATAAATTAAGAAATCGTAATAATAGGAAATATTTATCAACATATACAGGTGTAATGGTAACAGTAATAAGTAGGAATTAAGAAATTATAATAATCCGAATTATTTATCAACATATAGAGGTGTAATGGTAACAGTAATAAGTAGGAATTAAGAAATTATAATAATACGAAACATTTATCAACATATACAGGTGTAATGGTAACAGTAATAATTATGAATTAAGAAATTATAATAATACGAAATATTTATCAACATATATAGGTGTAATGGTAACAGTAATAAGTAGGAATTAAGAAATTGTAATAATAGGAAACATTTATCAACATAAACAGGTGTAAAATAGTAACGGTAATAAGTATGAATTAAGAAATCGTAATAATAGGAAATATCTATCAACATATACAGGTGTAATGGTAACGGTAATAAGTATGAATTAAGAAATTATAATAATCCGAATTATTTATCAACATATATAGGTGTAATGGTAACGGTAATAAGTATGAATTAAGAAATTATAATAACTGAATTATTTATCAACATATATATAGGTGTAATGGTAACAGTAATAAGTAGGAATTAAGAAATTGTAATAATAGGAAATATTTATCAACATATAGAGGTGTAATGGTAACAGTAATAAGTAGGAATTAAGAAATTATAATAATCCGAATTATTTATCAACATATAAAGGTGTAATGGTAACAGTAATAAGTAGGAATTAAGAAATTATAATAATCCGAATTATTTATCAACATATAGAGGTGTAATGGTAACTAATAAGTAGGAATTAAGAAATTATAATAATACGAAATATTTAATCAACATATATAGGTGTAATAGTAACGGTAATAAGTATGAATTAAGAAATTGTAATAATAGGAAACATTTATCAACATATACAGGTGTAATGGTAACTAATAAGTAGGAATTAAGAAATTATAATAATCCGAATTATTTATCAACATATATAGTGTAATGGTAACAGTAATAAGTAGAATTAAGAAATTATAATAATAGAAACATTTATTAACATATACAGGTGTAATGGTAACTAATAAGTAGGAATTAAGAAATTATAATAATCCGAATTATTTATCAACATATAGAGGTGTAATGGTAACAGTAATAAGTAGGAATTAAGAAATTATAATAATACGAAACATTTATCAACATATACAGGTGTAATGGTAACAGTAATAATTATGAATTAAGAAATTGTAATAATCCGAATTCATTTATCAACATATATAGGTGTAATGGTAAATAGTAATAAGTAGGAATTAAGAAATTGTAATAATAGGAAACATTTATCAACATATCCAGGTATAATGGTAACGGTAATAAGTAGGAATTAAGAAATTATAATAACTGAATTATTTATCAACATATATAGGTAATGGTAACGGTAATAAGTATGAATTAAGAAATTATAATAATCCGAATTATTTATCAACATATATAGGTGTAATGGTAACAGTAATAAGTAGGAATTAAGAAATTGTAATAATAGGAAACATTTATCAACATATCCAGGTATAATGGTAACGGTAATAAGTAGGAATTAAGAAATTATAATAACTGAATTATTTATCAACATATATAGGTGTAATGGTAACGGTAATAAGCATGAATTAAGAAATTATAATAATCCGAATTATTTATCAACATATATAGTGTAATGGTAACGGTAATAAGTATGAATTAAGAAATTATAATAACTGAATTATTTATCAACATATATAGGTAATGGTAACAGTAATAAGTAGGAATTAAGAAATTGTAATAATAGGAAACATTTATCAACATATCCAGGTATAATGGTAACGGTAATAAGTAGGAATTCAAGAAATTATAATAACTGGAATTCATTTATCAACATATATAGGTGTAATAGTAACGGTAATAAGTAGGAATTCAAGAAATTATAATAATAGGAAACATTTATCAACATATCCAGGTATAATGGTAACGGTAATAAGTAGGAATTAAGAAATTATAATAATCCGAATTATTTATCAACATATATAGGTGTAATGGTAACAGTAATAAGTATGAATTAGAAATTATAATAATCCGAATTATTTATCAACATATATATAGGTGTAATGGTAACGTAATAAGTATGAATTAAGAAATTATAATAACTGAATTATTTATCAACATATATAGGTGTAATGGTAACATTAATAAGTAGGAATTAAGAAATTGTAATAATAGGAAACATTTATCAACATATATATAGGTGTAATGGTAACGTAATAAGTAGGAATTAAGAAATTATAATAATCCGAATTATTTATCAACATATATAGGTGTAATGGTAATGGTAATAAGTATGAATTAAGAAATTATAATAATCCGAATTATTTATCAACATATATAGGTGTAATGGTAAATAGTAATAAGTAGGAATTAAGAAATTGTAATAATAGGAAACATTTATCAACATATCCAGGTATAATGGTAACGGTAATAAGTAGGAATTAAGAAATTATAATAACTGAATTATTTATCAACATATATAGGTGTAATGGTAACGGTAATAAGTATGAATTAAGAAATTATAATAACTGAATTATTTATCAACATATATAGGTGTAATGGTAACAGTAATAAGTAGGAATTAAGAAATTGTAATAATAGGAAACATTTATCAACACATCCAGGTATAATGGTAACGGTAATAAGTAGGAATTAAGAAATTATAATAATCCGGAATTATTTATCAACATATATAGGTGTAATGGTAACGGTAATAAGTATGAATTAAGAAATTATAATAATCCGAATTATTTATCAACATATATAGGTGTAATGGTAACAGTAATAAGTAGGAATTAAGAAATTGTAATAATAGGAAACATTTATCAACATATCCAGGTATAATGGTAACGGTAATAAGCAGGAATTAAGAAATTATAATAATCCGAATCTATTTATCAACATATATAGTGTAATGGTAACGGTAATAAGTATGAATTAAGAAATTATAATAATCCGAATTATTTATCAACACATATAGGTGTAATGGTAACGGTAATAAGTAGGAATTAAGAAATTATAATAATCCGAATTCATTTATCAACATATATAGGTGTAATAGTAACAGTAATAAGTAGGAATTAAGAAATTGTAATAATAGGAAACATTTATCAACATATCCAGGTATAATGGTAACGTAATAAGTATGAATTAAGAAATTATAATAATCCGAATTATTTATCAACATATATAGGTGTAATGGTAACGGTAATAAGTATGAATTAAGAAATTATAATAACTGAATTATTTATCAACATATATAGGTGTAATGGTAACGGTAATAAGTATGAATTAAGAAATTATAATAATCCGAATTCATTTATCAACATATATAGGTGTAATGGTAACAGTAATAAGTAGGAATTAAGAAATTATAATAGTACGAAATATTTAATCAACATATATAGGTAATGGTAACGGTAATAAGTAGGAATTAAGAAATTATAATAATAGGAAACATTTATCAACATATACAGGTGTAATGGTAACGGTAATAAGTATGAATTAAGAAATTATAATAACTGAATTATTTATCAACATATATAGGTGTAATGGTAACAGTAATAAGTAGGAATTAAGAAATTGTAATAATAGGAACATTTATCAACATATCCAGGTATAATGGTAACGGTAATAAGTAGGAATTAAGAAATTATAATAATCCGAATTCATTTATCAACATATATAGGTGTAATGGTAACAGTAATAAGTAGGAATTAAGAAATTGTAATAATAGGAAACATTTATCATCATATCCAGGTATAATGGTAACGGTAATAAGTAGGAATTAAGAATTATAATAATCCGAATTATTTATCAACATATATAGGTGTAATGGTAACAGTAATAAGTAGGAATTAAGAAATTGTAATAATAGGAAACATTTATCAACATATCCAGGTATAATGGTAACGGTAATAAGTAGGAATTAAGAAATTATAATAATCCGAATTCATTTATCAACATATAGGTGTAATAGTAACGGTAATAAGTATAAATTAAGAAATTGTAATAATAGGAAACATTTATCAACATATACAGGTATAATGGTAACGGTAATAATTATAAATTAAGAAATTGTAATAATAGGAAACATTTATCAACATATTCAGGTATAATGGTAACGGTAATAAGTAGGAATTAAGAAATTATAATAATACGAAATATTTAATCAACATATATAGGTGTAATAGTAACGGTAATAAGTATGAATTAAGAAATTATAATAATACGAAATATTTAATCAACATATATAGGTGTAATAGTAACGGTAATAAGTATGAATTAAGAAATTGTAATAATAGGAAACATTTATCAACATATACAGGTGTAATGGTAACAGTAATAAGTAGGAATTAAGAAATTGTAATAATAGGAAACATTTCCCAACATATATAGGTATAATGGTAACGGTAATAAGTATGAATTAAGAAACATTTATCAACATGTACAGGATGTCCCTTAATTCAATGTCCAACGGTGAGTGGGTGGTAGGTGACAGTATGACTTTTTATTGGATATGAGCATTTTACCGCCAACTGTAAAAAATCCTTGTACGATATTTTTAAGTACTCTAACGATAAATAGTCTAGTTATGGCAACGAATATTTAAAAAAATGATTTTTAATATTATTGGCTGCCACCAATTACCTACCCTGTTACCGTTGAACGTTGAATTACGGCACATCTTGTATATCTTAGTAGGTAAATAAATAAATCCTAAGAGTATATAACAGATAAGTAGACATGAACAGTGCTATATATTTGGCACGACTACGACCCATTAGTATGTCTAATATTTACAAAGTTTTTTCCAAAGTATCCTTACATAGTATAGAATAAAGTCGCTTCCCACTGTATGTCTGTCTGTTCGCGATAAACTCAAAAACTACTACAGTGATTTTCGAAACAGAGCACTTCTACTACAGAGCGGTTCTATATATATATATTTTGCTCTTTTTTTCATCACAAATTATTTATTTAGAATAATAATTTTCTAACGAAGTTCTTTATGGGGCAGAGAGGTATCCTAACCGGCAAAAAACGACCGTAACGATAAATCGTAAGCTTTTTAGTGACAACTGCTTTAGATAGATGGCGCTATTATTAATTATATATTTCTATAAATCGATGTAAATAAAGGTGTTATGATAATTTTGTGAAGCAGTTTTTCTGACTTTTACCGATAAAAACAATCATAATATATAAAGACAATATTTATTAGTCAATAATAATTATTGTCTTTATACCTCGAATAGAACTCTAAATAGCATTTGGTGAAATAATTGAATAAATATTAACTGTTACCTATTGTTTATATGTTCCAACTGCGATCACGTCAACAAGTCGAATCCTTACCAGAAATCTCGATCGACATTTATCGCTAATAGTACTTTTGCGAAAACTAGGAAGCTAGGAAAAAATTGTAAATATAATTGTTACTTAGTTTGTAGGCCCGACATACTACTAAACCAGTGATTCTCAACCTTTTTTTACCTATATACTAAACAAGTGATTCTCAACCTTTTTTTTTTTGTTGCGTCACATATTCAACGATTTCAAAATTTGGCGGCACACAAAGAAAAAGATAAAATTTACTTACTACAACACACTGCATAAATAGTTTATGACAAAAATTTTAAATATACGCAATAATAATGTATATTCATGGTAAAAATATTTTTCTTTCTAAATGATATAATTTAATAATATTAACATTATATATTTGCAAAATTTGGCGGCACATAAAAGTGCCGCGGCACAGTGGTTGAAAATCACTGTACAAAAGGCGCACTAGTAAGCTAGTAAATGCCTATTCACTCTACTCTTGAAAATACCCACGTTGTAATCGGAAGGAAAGACAGACGCGGGCAAACTATTCCAGTCCTTTGCTGTACGAAGAATGAAAGACGAAGCAAATCGCTTCGTTCGGGTTTGAGGGATGTTCACAACAAAAGGATGAAATCCCGCAGTGCGTCTAGAAGTCCGATGGTGGTACGGGGATGGGGGAATTAGATCATGTAGTTCCTGAGCACACTCTCCAAAATGCAATCTGTAGAAAACCGAAAGGCTAGCTACCTTACGCCTGTGCTCAAGACTGAGCAGATTGGTTTCAGCTGCGTCACCAAATAGCCTCTTAGCCCGCCTCTCCACCGAGTCCAAAGCTGCGAGATGGCATTTAGCTGCGCCTGCCCAAATGTGACAGCAGTATTCTACACGACCGGACTTGAGCTTAATAAATCTTCTCTATATAGTTGTCTTATCCAAACTTACACCAAATATTAATTGTAATATATGTTGTTACTGTTTAATAATTTTATTACCTGCCCTGCAGTGCGTAAAAAGAGCTTAAGTATTTTAGCGTTTTTAAAGTATTTGTATATTTCAAATTTTTACTTGATAAAACCTAATTGGTTTACAAAGCAGTGGGGCCACATTTTTTAATTTGCCCCAGGGCCTTTGGTTACCTAGCAACGCCACTATATACACAACATAGTTCATAAAAGAACGTGTCATTTTTAGAAATCATTTAGAACTTTTTATGTAACTTAATTGTGATTTCTGCTATAAGAAATATTAACCAAGGACACTTTACAAATTAATTCTAGTTCTACTGTTTTGCAACTATACCCGTAAGTAGCTTCAGGAGTCACACAGCTTAATACATGTCTTGCTCCATTTTCATGTGTGTCATTATCAAAAGTTTTCTGTACATTTTCATTACAAATTTTGAAGAATTGAGATCTTGATTTTTTTTTTATGACGAACTACACAGATTGGCCAGAGAGACTGCCCTTGACTGCTTCACCGGATTGAGAGGTGGCACAGCTCTTAACTCGACACAAGGGTACCCCCGGTGAGGGGTAACCTCGGCTTGGACGGTTACTATGTTACGCGTAAGCATTCCGATCCGAGGGTGCCGAGGGCCGAACCACGACTCGGTCGGTTGCTATTTCACGGATAATCTAAGGGACATTCAAATGCTAAACTAACATTGAGTGACAAGAAGTGGCCGAAGAAACTCCAGCAACGCTCCTAACATCTAAGGAGTGGGACCTGCCCATAAAATAGCGGTAACGCGCAAGGATTATTAAGAGATCTTGAATCTCTGCCCTTTCGTCTGTGACTTGTTTCCCGTTGGGGAATCAATCATTTTTCACTGTCTATTATAGATATGTTCTCTTTTTTCCTTCTCCATTGTGTTAGCAGTGTTCTTCTCAATAGTTATCTACTTCAGTTTCTGTCTGTCTTCATTTATTCTGTCGCCATTAGATTTAGCTGATTTAATTTTAGCTCTACGATCAGTTGCTTTTATTGCACTGGAAATGTTAACCGTATTGTTTTTGGTGATATTGTCTTTCAACTGCATGCCAGATTGTTGAACAACATTACTGGAAGATTCCTTACGATCTAACTGAGACATCTTCCTATGTCTTGCTCCATTTTCATGTGTAGTGATATTATCAAAATTTCTCGGTACTTTTACATTACAAATTGTGCACAATTGAGAACCTGAATCCCTGTCCTTTCGTCTGTGACTTGTCTCCTGTTGGGGAATTAAATATTTATCACTGTCTATTATAGTTATGTTCTCTTTCTGCCTTCTCCATTGTGTTAGTAGTGTTATGTGAGTTATATCGTAAATATGAGCAATCTCAGTGCCCTTTATAACGACCTTGGAGCATAAATTGCAGTTCATTTCATTTTCATTTCCAATTGATATTTTGTTGGTGTTTAGCAAAATTTCATAACGATAAATATGATCAGAATCGTCTACATGCGTCTCAACATCCTGTATATCTACTGTTTTATAGCAGACTTTACAAGTCAAACACTCGTTTGTTATTGATTCTTTCATCAAATAAAGTACATTGTCCTTTTTGCTTTCTTTATAATCCTGGTTATTAGATGTAGGTATATCGTCAACATGTATAATATCGTTCCAGTCATCACAGACATCATCCTTGGGTCCAGTTGTTTCCTGTTTGTCTTCCATATCGGACGATATTTCATTCCATAATACGTCATTCTCATTGTTCTCTTCTCCTCCTTTTTCCGTTTTTACTGACGTTTCAAAACCATCTTCAGGGATAACCATTGAATGTTTCAACCTCTCCTTATGACTATCACAGCAAATTGAATGTATTAAATAGCTTCTGATTATTTTGTTGCACAAAATGCAATGGCTATCATTTCCTGGCACCTGAAAATTATTACTACTAGTTATTGATTGTACCATAAATGAATAAAAATAACGCTCTATTGAGATGGATCTGTCATCACATAACCGGACCGTCGTGCAGGACGAAAGGCACAAAATCACCAAGTATATGCTTACGAGGTGACCGCCATGTGGGATGTGGATTTGACAATTATTGTGCCGGTGGTCTTTTATGCGAACGGTCTTATAGTCAAAAGTCTCGCACAACACCTAAAGAGACTTTCGCTTGACCGAGCGTCAAGGCTCATATATAAAATGCGGTATCCCGGGCACGAATCGTCAGGTTTCTCTCTATGTCGCCTCAACCATTGGTTACTTGGGCCTTGCTTCGCTACCGGTGGCAACTATTTTTTTTGATCACGCGGGGTTTTATAGACCAATTTTATAGACCATCCTCCGGTACCCTGGGTGGGCCCGGAGGGATGTGAGGGACTCGGCCTGGGCCCCTACCCACTATACCTTCCGCGAATGCCATCAGCCGTTATGAGCGGGGTGCCCCGGATCTGTCAGCGACAGGACACCCCAATGACCGGCCGGTCCAGGCAGACCGGATTTCATCCTCAAAGGGGACTTCTCCGGTACTCAAAGAAGTCCCGACGACGAAGCATACTGGGCCAAGTACCCATCCTGGCCCCGCTTCGGATTATTTTTGACGTAACGTCTTATAAATTGATGATAGAGGGTGGCATTCTCTAGAAATGTAGCGTTACGGTCGTGTGCCGAGAGCGCGGAGAAATAAAATGACCGAACAATTTTATCTTACAAATCATTTATAAATAAGAAAAATATATTGTATATGTTTTTTAAATTTGTAATACAGTAAAAGCTCTTTATTCGCGTTTTCACTATTCGCGACTATTTTTTTTTTATTCGCGGATCTAATAAGTACATATATAATAGTAAAATTATTCCAATAGGTATCCAACCCAATATCCTTGTCAAATGGCCTAATAAAAAAGTAAAATAGATCTTATTACAAGTTAACCTAAAGTATGTTGTTGAATGATATCTCCGAGGCCTTTGACAAAAGCCGCCTTCGCCGCGATCGGTGTTTTTAAACAAACAGAATGAAAGCAACCTTATAAATCAAAAAATAAAGTATATTTTTAAATGTTTTTGTTCCGTTTATGGAACGAAGTCTTATTTATAAGAGGCAAATTGCTAATGCGACTGCTGTGTATCAGTCTGAATTAGAGATGAAACGGAAATCCGGTTACTAGATAGTAATCCAGTATCTTGCCGGATACCGGATAGTATAATTTTAAAAAATCTCATTATTTTACTCAAGGCAAATCAATGATACTCCAATAGGTTATGGACACATCACATCACACACATCAAAAATGTTTGTTTTATTAATTATTAGTTTAATACTCAAAATTAACAAGTGGCAAATTGTGGTGAATAAATACCAAATTATATTAAAATACCGCATTTGTTGGTAAGAGGCGACTCCGCTTACGTGCGATCCGAATGCGCCTGAATATATCCGATCTCGTTTACCGCGCCAATATTCAAATCAAACTGATCGCGTCAACGCAATAAAGGGCCGAATATCCGGCATTTGAAAACTGCCAAGCAAGAAAAAATTACAAAAAATTCATCAAACCATCGCCTAAGCCTTAAGATAATTAATTAAAATGTTAAAAAACTACAATTAAGTTATTTTTTTATGTATTTGTTTTTTTTTTGTCACCTAGGAACGTATAACGTATAATCCCATATAAATTACTATTCCGTATTCACGGTTTCTGTATTCGCACGAATAAAGAGCTTTTACTGTACATGTATATTGTTAGTCCTCTATGTTCTAGGATTCGTTGTCACAAATTTAACGTCCGAGCATTTTTTTTAAATAATAATATTAACATGACTGCAATGAAGAGCGCGCAGAAGATGTCTATCAAGATTTTAAAGGATTTTCTTTTTGTTATTATTTCTAAGCAAGTGCTTGACTACGATCCCACCTGATGTTAAGTGGACGCAGTCCTGGATGGTAAGGCGCACTAGCTTAGTAAAATACCCACATTGTGATCGGAAGGAAAGACAGACGCGGGCAAACTATTCCAGTCCTTTCCTGTACGAAGAATGAAAGACGAAGCAGATCGCTTCGTTCGGGTTTGAGGAATGTTCACAACAAATATACTTACGTCTCTAATACAATTATAGTCCTTTATAGGAGATGTTATTTTACTCGTATGCCTTTTAGAAGCGATATGTTTGATTTTATTTCGAAAAACAACGGCACACAGTTTACATTCGTAAGTATGCGGTGCTCTTTGTTCAAGACCGTGGAAATTGTCGAAGCCCACTTTCATCTCGTATCCGTCTTTCGTTTGGATTAGATAATTTTGATCATCTGTAGATTTCAATACGTGACTGAATACCGTGGCAACATTAAGACTGTGGATATACTCTGCGGAAATAAATTTATCCGCACTAGTTGTATTTGCTATGTTGTTATCATTATTGTCGATCAGTTCTTGTCTATCTATTTTGACTTCTACCTCACTATCGAAGTCCAATTCTTCATCAAAGTCGACTTCATCTGTTGGAAGTGTTTCGTATTCTTCTGGAGAATCTTCAACATCGCTATCAACGTATAGATCATTATCGACATATAGTTCTAAGACTCTTTTGAGCTTTTTCTCTTTCTTAACGGCATCTTTATGCGATTTTGAAACAATATGGCATGATTTATTTTTAACCACGCAAACACAAACTGCACAAAAATTCAATGAATTGTTTGGTCTCAATTTGCAAATGTTTTGGTTTATATTCTCATTGACTCTTTCAAGGGCTGTTGTCGCAATTGTTAAGTATATACTGTGCGTAGTACTGTTTACATGGTCATTCATGTAACATTGGGGCACATCCAGATTGCATATGTGACATGTAATTTTCTTTAATTCATCACCAGTTTCGTCGCATGAAGAATCTGTGAAGAAGGAAAATATATTTGGTTATATTACTTATAAAGTTACAGTCTTTATATATATAATATATATGTC
Organism: Meandrusa payeni; assembly: GCA_029286785.1. NCBI lineage: Eukaryota > Metazoa > Arthropoda > Insecta > Lepidoptera > Papilionidae > Meandrusa > Meandrusa payeni. The sequence continues at coordinate 2,844,796 of JAGSMX010000026.1, forward strand.
CCACTGCTGGGCACAGGCCTTCTCTGTAAAGAGAGTATAAGGGCATAGTCCACCACGCGGCCCTAGTGCGGATTGGTAGACTTCACATGCCTTAGAAAAATTTTCTAAGACATGTAGGTTTCCTCACGATGTTTTCCTTCACCGCCGAGCGCGTGGTTAATCAGCACATAAAATTGCAACAGCAAATTTATTGGTGCCGGCACCGGGGATCGGACTCGGGTTGCTAGCGTACTATGCAACAAGAGCCAACCGCCTGGACACTGAGCTACCACGGCTCAATATTACTTATAGCATAGTGTGAATTGTAACTCGAAATTTTTGTTGCTTAAAAAAGATTAATACTAGAAGTGCGAATAACTAAGCTAAAATGGAAAGAACTATCAGCTCAGAATAAAACAGTCACATAAAATTAGTAACGAGACCATAAAAAACAAAACAAAAATAGTAGAAGCACGAAAAAGAATAAGTCTACTCAAATGGCACTTTTTTAATGACGAACTACACAGATTGGCCTTGACCACTTCACCGGATTGAGAGGTGGCATAGCTCTCAGGTCGCTTAGCCTGAACCTCTATCGCTAGTAACTCGACACAAGGGTCCCCCCGGTGAGAGGTAACCTCGGACGGTTACTATGTAACGCGTAATCATTCCGATCCGAGGGCGCACGAGACGGCCGAACCACGACTCGGTCAGTTGCTATTTCACGGATATTCTAAGGGACATTCGAAAAGCTAAACTAACTTTGAGTGCCACTTCGGGAAGGAATGGCACTGAACAGAACATAAATTTACGATGAGTAACAGTTGGACAAAAGGTTTTTTTTTAAAAGAAAGCTAGCAATATTTCTTTTATTTTTTTTCAGAAATGATACTAACAATCTTGTTAACCATTCCAACTAAGCTTAAGCTTGTGCTAGGACATGGTTCACGGCAATAGTCCAATGGTGGATTCGAACCCACGACCTTACGATTCGCAGGCCTTACCCTAAACTATTGCTAGTGACGCTTCTTATATAATAAAAAAAGTAGTAACTGTAGAGGTAGCACTCTCATTAAAAAAAAAACCAAAGCAAACAATTCACGAATATTACAAAAGAGCACGGACATAAGACTGGCTGCGCTTTATTGAAAGAAAAAAAAAAAAGAGTAGAATGAATAGGCATTTACTAAGCTAGTGCGCCTTACCAGGACTGTGGCCCCTTAACATCAGGTGGGATCGTAGTTTGCTTGGGCGCCCTCGGATCGGACTTCTAACGCGTAATAATGGTAACCGTCAAGCCGAGGTTACCCCTCACCGAGGGGAACCCTTGTGTCGAGTTACCACCTAATAGAGGTTCAGGCTAAGCGATCTAAGAGCTGTGCCACCTCTCAAATCCGGTGAAGCAGTAAAGACCAGTTTCTCTGTGCCAACTGTGTTAGTACGTAAAAAAAAATTGTTTGCTTAGAAAGAATAAAAAAGATTGTAGACATAGACATTTATTTATTGGCATCACAATACAAAAACACATCACAAACTGAATAAAACACGCATTAAAAAGAATGAAAAATAGACAAAACACAGTTAAAGTTACACGGACAAATAATACAAAACATATGATGCCAATATCGGACACCGTTTCAGCATATGCTGTCACAAGGATGCGACAGCGCTGATTTTCAGCGGTGCCCGGGACTACCTAAAGACGTGCGCGCGCAATACTACTTTTATATGGAATATTATTATACAGACCGTAAGAGTATAATAAATATGATACATAAATTAAACAGTTATGAGATAAAAATATATTTTATACAATAAAATAATAGATGAAAAAAATAATAGATGTACGTTGTTGTTAGTTTTTTTACTAGGCTCATAAGACAGCTAACATACCGCTAATATTTATCGATAATAAGAATAAATGACAGATAATATTGCCTAGCTTTCGTGTGCAGCTAATATTAAAAAAAAAATATTTCCGTCGTTGGTAATTATTATAAATTAAATAATTGTAAAAGTTGCCTACTTCCCCATCTACGCAACTGTGAACTTGACAGTTACAAGTTATTATCTATAGTGTATTATCTGTAGTGGCGATATCCTGACACACCGTCAGCTGTGTCTATTATACAGATGACTGTGACGACGCCACAAGAAGACTGATGACAAAGGCAATGGCCGCATCAAGGGAGAGGATAGTGGACTACAACCTGAAAATGGCCATGAGAAGCAGGGACACAGCGGTCGCGGAGAAGCTAATAGCAATGCTGCGGGGCGTCTGCGACGTGTGAACCCAAAACGATCTCTGGCCACCTCCAAATTCAGGCATTATATATATATATATATAAAAAATATGGAAAATAGTAACTGTAGAAGTGGCACTTTTTAACAAATGCAGAGTGAACAATTTAAGTGTATTGGAAAAGAGCACGGACACAGCTCTGTGGTTGCAATATAAGAATAAAAAAAAAGTTATTATCTAATATAATCTGATTAGTTTTTTTGTCGAAATGAAATTTTATTCTCAACTACCCGTCTTGGTAAAAGAAATGTAGGCAGACCCTATAAGCGGTGGTCTGATGACATAAGATGAAATAGGAAGAAACTGGATGACTCTAGACAGGAACAGGGAAAACTGGAAAAAATGGAGGAGGCCTTTACCCAAAGTGGGGTCCATATCTAGCTGCTAAATATAAAGTAAACACTAACAAATACTACCTCTGTTAAAATTTAAAAAATTACAAAATATTGCTACATTTTTATTATTATTACCCGTCTTGGTATTGCCCTGTTAAAATGTGGGCAGAATCAATGATTGCTAAGATTGAAGACGTCAAGCTTTCTTAGTAAGCGGTAACAGTGACAGAGAATAGTTGCGCGCGGAAAATCAAACGACAGTTAATTATAACCCGGGAAGTTCAATGAAAAACAAGTTAAAAAAACATCATCCTTTATTGGATTATGACATCTTTAAGATACATAGACATTTATTTATTGGCATCACAATACAAAAACATTAAAAATAATGAAAAATAGACAAAACACAGTTAAAGTTACACGGACAAATAATACAAAACATATGATGCCAATATCGGACACCGTCTCAGCATATTCTGTCACAAGGATGCGACAGCGCTGATTTTCAGCGGTGCCCGGGACTACCTAAAGACGTGCGCGCGCAATACTACTTTTATATCGAATATTATTATACAAACAGTAAGAGTATAATAAATATGATACATAAATAAAACAGTTATGAGATTAAAATATATTTTATACAATAAAATAATAGATTACACAGTTAAAGTTACAGCTTATTATATATCCCACTTTTTTTTTCTTTTTATGCGTGTAAACTAGCGCTTGACCATGATCCCACCTGGTGTTAAGTGGTGATATAGTCGAAAGATGGTACGCGCTAGTTTAGTAAGTGCCTATTCACTCTACTCTTGAAGGCTCCCACGTCGTACTTGGACGGAAAGACGCCGGCAACTTGTTCCACTCCTTTGCTGTACGCACGATGAACGATGACTCAAATCGTTTCGTTCGGACGCGCGGAACATCGACTATAAAAGGGTGGAGACCCGCCGAGTGTCTAAACGTCCGAAGGTAGAATGGGGATGGGGGAATTAACTCGTGTAATTGTATATATTATATATAAACCAATGTATGTATATATATATATATACCTTCTCTATAAACAAAGCAACTCGAGTTCGATCGCCGGTGCCGGCACCAATAAATTTGTTATAGCAATTTTATATGCTGATTTACCATGCGCTTGGTGAAAGTAAACATCGTGAGGAAACCTACATGTCTTATAAATTTTTTCTAAGACATGTGAAGTCTTGACAATCCGCACTAGGTGTGCGTGGCGGACTATGCCTTTATACTCTCTTTACAGAGAAGGACTGTACCCAGCAGTGGGACCTCATATAAAGACTGTACCTTTTAACTTTATATAGACAGTATAAGGTCATAGTCTGCCATGCACACCTAGTGCGAGATGTTTTTCTTCATCCCCGAGGTGTGCGTTTCAGGGACTTCTATTCGCTGGACTTACTCGATTCACCGGTTGGGCAAACACAGCCGGTAATCGCAGTCAGTACTTTATTATGCTTGTCATTATATTTATATTAATGATTGTTAAAAAATATTTCACATATTATATACTTCCTTACACTAATTCCACGTACATTGTTTAAAGTTACATAGTGCGGGTTGGCAGACTTCACATGATAAGAATTTCTAACACGTATATATCATCTTATGTCCTCTAGGTGGGGAAGAGGGCGTCCACAGTGATCCGCTTTATCTCCCTCCATGTCTTCCCGATGCTTCCCGAGCTGTGCGGTGCCAGGTCTGTTTAGGACGCCCGCGCTTGCGCTTTTCTTGCGGATTCCAATCAAGGGCCTGCTTGTGGCCTATCCAGTTCCATTTGCGGCGCCTTATTTTGAGATCGATCGTCGTACGATATTCTATCGTGTGAAAATCTAAATGTAAATGGTTTATCCAGCACTTAAAACTTCAAGAAACAAATTCTATTTTCTCAGTACCGGGGATAGGACTCGGATTGCTAGCGTACCAACTTCCGGTGACGTACATAGCTATCACGGCTGCAATTGGAACACAATCAAACGCAGCGGTGCCAGTGAGGCTTCCGTAGGGTGTCATTACAATAAAAAGACATCTTCAAGATTTAGTGAATGAATGAATGAATAGACTTTATTGCGCAACAATTAAAAACAAAATACATCACAGAAATGACAGTTATACAATTTTCACATTAGTCGGTGTAATTGCAATCGCAATGGCGGTCTTATCGCTAAGAGCGATCTCTTCAAGACAACCTTTGTATGGACAGAAACTTGCGTTTAAAAATGATTTTAGTGCGTATATCATATTTATTTTAATACAAAAAACACAATATACATATATATAAGCATACATATTTATCAATATACACACATACTATTAAAACTAACATACGTAAATAAATTATCTAATATACCTTCTTAATTTCGGCGTTAGTGAACTCCATGTTTACTCGTCTATAACTGTTGAACGCAATATCAAACTAATTATGCATAGCGTCGTTTTGTAGGTTATGTCAAGACCTTTCAAATTATGTATAGTATTGCTAGATACGAGCTCTGTAGCGCTTTGTACATAGCCGCGAAATTCGAAAGACAAAAAGGCGGAAGGGAGATATTTGACAACCTATATTCAAAAGAAAGATCGTGCCGATGTACTAGGCTCTTAAACATAGACAAGGATTTCGTGCATCTTATACTTTGTGGCAGAGCATTCCAAAGTCGGACTGCTTCCACTGACAAAGATTTGCTCAAGAATTTTGTAGCATGCTCTGGCATTTTAAGTGTCATATAGTGGATCATTTTTGCGTGATTGATGGATTTATAGCACATAGATGATGTTAATAGCTTAAAATTGTGTTTCAATTAGCTATGTACACTACTTTTGATAATGTAATGGGGTGGAGGGTTGATTACTTGAGACACATGATCCGTCCTTTTTTTTTGTTGATGGGGAGGAAATCTTCACAAAGATACCCCGCCTTCTGGGGGGAAGGCGGCGGTTATGTGAGGATCTTACCCACTAAAACCTCCCCGGTGCATGACGAGGGGCTCCGGGATCTCACGTGGAACGCACCGGAGCCCCTCTGCACTGTGCTCAAGGAGAGCACGTCCCGGGGGGAGGTTACTCCCTCCTCCCCTGTGCCCTCGCAGCGCAAGGCGACACGGGCCAGCCGATGTCGCCTTCTTCCCGGGTCCACTTTGGTGGACGACGCAGGCTCCCACCCTTGTCGCCCAGTAAACCCGAGGCCCCTTTTAGTCGCCTTGTATGACAGGCAGGGGATACCGTAGTCTTATTCTTGAGAGCCCAGAACTACAGGGCTGACATGATCCGTCCTAGTTCAAGTGTCAACAATAATCTTTCTGTTATTATGTCTCTTGTTCCAAATGTGAAAATGTTTTTAATTATATAATTATATTAAGTAACTACTGTGGATTATGGTGAGGAATAAATGATTCTTATTATTTTCGAATGTTTTTTTCTCAGCTCTTTAAATTAAAAGCTGTTTTTTTTACGGGTCATAACCAAGTAAATGTAGGGTGTGTGTTGTGTTTATGTTGTGGGTGTGTTGATATTGTGTCCTATTTGTGTGTCTTCTATTTGCATGAACTTTCTAACAATTCTACAGGTATTCAGAGTTACAGTTTTTTGAAGAGTTATGTAGAGGCTTTCTTTTAAATGCTATGGAGCAAATGATGTGGGATGATACCGGTTGTGGAGCACTATAGGCACTATGTAAACTTTTTGTTGTCTCCAGATTCTGGTTATTTCGTCTTTTAATTCTAAATATTTGCTAATTTTTTCAGTCATTGTTTTTTGTATGTTATGAGTGTTAGAAACCTCAATGTCTATTAGGTAAGTATTTTTATTTATATTGTCTTGTAAGGTAATATCCGGCCTGTTATAGTGAATTGTTCTGTCGGTGAGTATAGCGTGATCATAAAAAAGTTTGTGTGTTGTATTCTCCAGAATACCTGCCACCAAACATTCTAACAAACTTCTTGTAAGTGCCGCCACTTATAAGCCTTCCTATAATAAATTCCGTCGCGTCGCCCGGAGGCCGAGACACGTTCTTGACGATCCGGACGACGCGATTACCATTGCACAGGCTAGATCTTTACAAATCTTCAAAGCGTCCATTCGCGACCGTCGGAGGTTGCGAATAATCCTCGCGCGTTACCGCTATTTTATGGGCAGGCCTCACCCCTTAGATGCTAGGAGCGTTGCTGGAGTTTCTTCGGCCACTTCTTCTCCCAGCGCCAACGCTTCCCGAAGTGGCACTCAAAGTTAGTTTAGCTTTCGAATGTCCCTTAGATTATCCGTGAAATAGCAACCGACCGAGTCGTGGTTCGGCCCTCTCGGGCGCCCTCGGATCGGAATGCTTACGCGTAACATAGTAACCGTCCAAGCCGAGGTTACCCCCCACCGGGGGGACCCTTGTGTCGAGTTACTAGCGATAGAGGTTCAGGCTAAGCGACCTAAGAGCTGTGCCACCTCTCAATCCGGTGAAGCAGTCAAGGCCAGCTTCTCTGGCCAATCTGTGTAGTTCGTCAAAAAAAAAAAATCTCCAGAATAGTTTTTGGTGTGTAGTTGTAATAAGGAGTGTTTATATTTTGTATAAGTGTATGTTTTCGTGCTAGTGTTTGGTGAATAATGTTTGCTACCTGATTGTGTCTGTGAGTGTAATCTGTCTGTGTAAGTTATTATTATTATAATTTCAACCTTTCCTATTTATGATTGTTGTGTGTATATCACTGTATGCATGACAAATTTCCTTCCCTTTAGACATAAACATGTTACATAGTTCACAAAACATCTTATCCTCATCCGTTATAGAGATATGATTAGATTCTAGAAAATTGAGATACTGGACGTGATAAATTACTACATTAACGTCATCTTCAATTTCTTGTAACGTCACTGGCACATTACAAAATAGATAAGAAAAAAAATCATTAATATTTCTCCAAAAACAATGAACCTCATTTTCCAGATAAGTGTTATGCCTCGGATAATCTGTAACTTTATCTAGATTGTTATCGTTTATGACGATAAAATAATTGCAGTCTTCAGCGCACGTTGATGTCAAATCTGGTGTGACACATTCATAAAAAATATCTAGAATAAGTTCCGATTTCAATTCGGGCCCCAATGGTTTCTTGTGTATTTCTTTAGTATTATCTTGTGATTTAATGTCTCCTGCCACTTCTAGTGTTTTATGTTCGTCTATTACTGATGACTCGCAGTTCCCTGCGATATCTTCTAGCAAAGTAATTGCTTTTGTTAATAGATCTCTGTGGATTTCGTTGGATATAATGTGCGTGGGTACATCGTCGTTGGTAATTAACTCGTTGCATATAATGCAATGACTTTTAAATGCATTCAACTGAAAAACAAAATCAATTTAAATAATAATATTTCAAATATTAATAATTAATATATAATATGTTTGTTTTACTCAGATTCAACTTGCGTTCGAAATCAGTGATTTAATAAGTGAAGCACAATGAAACGATATAGTATCAAATACAACTTGTTCTGGTAGCCCCAAACAGCGGGGCTTCTGATTTAATGATTATGATAAAATTTATGCACTAATGTCACTTTTCGAAATGGGTGTATAATACAAAGCTGACTGAAAGCAAATTGCCAGACAATCTATAGAGGTTACTGTTATTGTTATGTGAAAAAAAAATTAAACAAAAAAAGTTAACTAATGGCTACAGAAATTCCCGCACCAGATCTATTACAACTGAATTGTCATTATGCCAAAAACCCTAACCTAGTAATGATTTTTTAACTTGGTAACTTTCAATTGAACTTTTATTATTTGAAATGTATCGCCATATTAGGAGACTCTTGGGCTTTTTAAAAATTTAAATAAAGAACTTCATTCTTTTTTCAAGTTGCTTAAAACCCGCCGCTCAACTCTGTGCTAAAGAGTGAGCTGATTGGTATCGCTTTCGTCAGAAATTAACCCTCTTTATCTGAATAAAGTGCACCGATCTGAGAAGCGGTAACTACAGTTTCAACGAGATTTTGAGGTCGTCGAGCCGGAACCGCTTAAACGCAAGGGCTCACACGATTGTTCTATTCGTGATAGCATGTCGATCCGAGGGCGCCAGACGGCCGAACCGCGACTAGGTGGGTAGCTTTCATCGGAAAGTGTTAACCCTCCGTATAATTTTTTTTTGTAAAAAATTTTTTATTTTATTATTCATATATTTTAATTACTAATTATCGTTTAATTTACTTAACTTATATTAAAAAGTTAATGTTTGTGACTCTGGAAGGCACTGTCTCCTGAGATACAGGTACACTGTACCTAGTTCAGGAGACAGAGCTCCTGTATATGTAACATGTTTGTTTTTGTGATATTAATAAAGCTATATTAATAAAAGCTGCGAGATGGGAAATAGCAGTGAAGTCACACGCGACACAGCATTGCCTAACAATTCATCTATCACTCAAAGTAGACACCTATATATTTAATCTAAAGGATTTGTGAAAATAACGTCACTTAAAACACAACTTACTTGTCTAATACAGTGTCTATCTTTTACAGCTAATGAGATCTTATTCACGTGCTTCGTCAAGTGTAGATGTCTCTGTTTTCTTTTAAACGTATCCATGCAAAGCATGCATTGGTATCTGCATCTGGATATTTTATTAATTCCATGATAATTGTCGAATTTTAATTTAACGTCACAATCATCGTTTATCCTGATTATGTAATAACGATCATTTTTTGATTCTATCATATTGGTGGATACTGTAGATGAAATTGCTTCGTTGTCATCATTACTGTCATCTTGTGGTGCTTCAGAGTTATCTAAATTTGTATCAAGATATAAATCAGATAACTCAGCGTCTCCTTCTTTTAAATCCGAATTCATGGAATGCGATTCATAATCACCATCGTTTATAGAATCGTTTTCATTCGTAGATTCATCATTCCGAGTTAGTTTCATATTATCGTTCAATTTCTCAACTTCATTAGTATATATATTTGAATAATCTTGAAGAATAGCTTCTTTTTTGACGGCGTTTTCATGAAATTTAGACTTCAGATGATGTGGTGTATTATCATCGATTGATTCTGACATATAGTTCGATATGAAAATAGTTTTTTTGTTCTCGTCACTGTTATCTCGTGGTACGTCTGAGTTATTTGGACCAAAAGCGTTTCCTTCTTTTGAATCCGTATTCAAAGAATGAGATTCATTGTAACCATGGTTTATAAAAACTTTTTCATTAAAAGATTCATCCGGAACAATATATAATTGATCAAATTTTTCACTTTCTGCCGGAGTTACGTTCACATCATCGTCCAATTTTTCATTATTATATATATTTACAAAATCTCTAAGAATTGCTTCTTTTTCGACGGCATTTTCGTGAAATTTGGAATTAGCGTGATGTGGTTTACACCGATCTGATACGACCGTGACGCAAGTTTCACAAAAGTAGTTGGAACTATTAACTTTAACACTTTTCAGACAACAATTCTGACTAATTTGTCTTTCAGATCTTTGAGATGCTATATAAGTTATATTAGCGTACATTTTATGTTTGTCACTATCTATATGTTGTTTCATGTAAGGTTCAGGTATTTTTAAATCACAAATATAACAGTTATGTGTATCAAATTCACAACAGCAATCTGAAATGAAATGAACCAAAGTAACATTGCCATACATGCGAAATAAAGATATATTACATATAGTAAATATACACTCACCGGCAAATTTAGCGGAACATAAAAAAAATATGTACACAATTTTTTTTTATTTGAGTTTAACGGCTGGTTATACCAGCCATATATATTAGAAAGAATAATTTTAAATTAATAAAATCGTCACTTTTTTTGGAATTTCTTCAATTACATTCAAACGGGATTTTTTGTAACTTATAGCCTTAAATGCTGAGATTACTAGGGCACTTGGAACGAGAAGAAATGATCACACCTACCGAATGAACTCCGGCAAAAATTGGTAGACTAATTTATCAAGTGTGTCGCAGTGTTAAATGATACATGGTGAATAACTTACTCTAGAAGAACAGGAGAAGGAAGGCAAAGGTGTATATCAGGGAGGGATGACCGATTTGTTGAACTTCGCGAGCGTAGAAACCCTAGTATGGCGACAATCGAAACTCCAAATCAACGTCAAGAAGTCGGGAGTAGCTGTAGGAAACGTATAAAGGATTTAAAGAAGCTGCACTGAGTTCATTCGTACAAGGCTCCAAACTCGAGATACATAATCGGAGAAACAGACTAGCTTTAGCTCGAAATTTCTACAACTAGGCAATAAAGTTGTGTTTAGTGAAGAATGCAGAATTTTCGTAAATCAAGTTTATTGATGGCAAAGAATATGGCGACGCAAAGGAAAGCAATATAACTAAGCCAAATTTGAAATAATTGTTGCATACGGTGGAGGGTTAATGATGGTTTGAGGTGGAATTTGTTCGGGAGGTCGCACGGCCTTGGTCGATGGTGTCGACATCGATGGTGTCAGTACAACGGTACGTAACGTAATTTTTAGAAGAAAATGTGGTGCGTTTTGCCTCGTATATAGGTAAAGTATTAGTGTCAATGCTCGGCCGTATACTGCTCCATGGACTCAAGGCTGTCTGAACGACATGAATTGAATATTCAATGAGGTATTGGATTGGCCAGCGAGGTCACCAGACATGAACACGATAGACTTACTTGGTGGGATAAGACTGAGAATACCAGCTCATGACAACTTGGGTGAATTGCGAAGAGCCGTAACGGAAGAATGGCAAAAACTTTCACAGGAAACAATATAATTCTTAGCATGCCTAGACGGTTGTAAACTTGGTTTATGATTATAGACAATCGTCATGCACCGAGGAAAGGGCCACCGGGGAGGTTTTAGTGGGTAGAAACCCCACATAACCGCCGCCTTCCCCCCAGAAGGCGGGGTATCTTTTTGAAGATTTACTCCCCGTTAACAAAAAAAAAAAAAAAAAATGATTATAGACAAATTAATAACGTGTGTTTCTTCCACGACCTCTTCGTGTCTTTTTGTTTTTTTTTTGTCTATTTGTTTTGCCTGATTTTTAATAAAAAACATTAATTTTCCTTGGGTGGTGTAACCGTTCAAAATGTGCTTTTTCGCTTAATTTCATCTGTTTGTTTTACTCTGAAAATGTATTTTCAAATTAAGACTATAAATTAACGAAAAATTGTTTCCTTAATTATTTGATCATTTTTTTTCTTTTTTTTCTTTTCTTCCATGTTCCCCTAAATTTGCCAGTTACTTTATATTTTATGTATGTATTATATGTAACACCTAAGATTGACAATTGACAGAAGTATATAAAGACTATTGTGGTGCACAAATAAATTAATTTCATACAACTAAAATCCGCGCCATTTCAATTTGTCTTATTTATCTTATAAATCAATTACGAAGTATCAAATTGGATAATAGACAATAGAAAGACAATCGAACAAATTTGTAATAGATTTACAAATGAGTAATTAACAATAAAATTACAATAGAAATTAACAATAACAATGAGTAACAAACAAAACACCTGGCACAACTGGAAGAAGAACTAGGGAAGATAAGATGGCATATTCTTGGTTTATGCGAAGTCCGAAGAGAGGGCGAGGACACGCTAACTCTTGAATCAGGTCACCTTATGTACTTCCATGGAGGAGACCACCTATCTCAGAGTATCGTAGAGTTTTTGGTCCACAAATCCCTTTCTGACAACGTCTTGGAAGTCTCCAGTGTGTCGCGTACCTCATACTTAAGCTGACCGAGAGGTATAGCCTCAAGGTAGTGCAGGTTTATGCACCGACCTCGACACAGATGATGAAGTAGAGGATATGTTTGACGACATATCAAAAGCCTTGCACTCGACCACAAAGGCTTACTACAATGTTGTCATGGGGGACTTTAACGCTAAAGTGGGAGTACAAATATGCAACGAATCGGTAGTAGGTTCCCATGGTTTTGGTACTAGGAATCGCAGGGGGGCAAGCGCTTGTAAATTTTTTAGAGAAAGAGGGACTTTATTTGATGAATACCTTCTTCAAGAAACAGCCCCAGAGGAAATGGACATGGCAAAGCCCGGACACTGTGACCAAAAACGAGATTGATTTCATCATAACGGACAAAAGACGTATATTCAGAGATGTTTCAGTGATCAATAGGTTCAACACCGGAAGCGATCACCGACTAGTCCGTGGCTCTTTTGAATATTATTTGTAAACATAAGCGTCACCGTTTGATGAAGTCAAGACTACGACCCAACTTGCTACAAACCACGATGGGATCTGAAACGTTCCGGAAAAACCTGGAAAACCGACTTGTAGCCGTGGAAACCACCAATGCCGTTGATGTGGACCAGACCCTTGCAACTGTGACTAGAGTCCTCAGGGAAGAAGGCATCAGATTTTGCGATATGCAGCGTCCAGGCAAGAAGTCAAAGCTTTCAGAGGAAACCCTTGACTTGATGAAGAAACGACGTGAATACCCATCTGCCAATTCGTCAGAACATCGGGCTCTCAATAGAAAAATAAATAAAATGGTACGACACGATCTCCGACGCGCTAATACACGCCACATAGAAAGTGTTATCGAACGAAATCGGGGATCGAAAGTTTTCGTCCCAATCCCTTAGGAGAAGCCACCTGACGAAGCTGACCGCAGCTAACGGAGAAGTCGTTGTTTCCAAGCAGGGGAGTTCTTTCGGAAGTTAAAAGCTTCTATAGCCGGCTATACGCTTCCCATGCATCTCGGCCTGAAACCGACGCTAAGGACTCTAGAGCGACATTGACTCGCCACTTCACAGAAGATCTGCCAGAAATAAGCCTAAATGAAGTCGAGATGGCTCTTAAACAGCTTAAAAATGGAAAAGCCCCTGGAGAGGACGGAGTTACATCTGAGCTCTTGAAAGCCGGTGGGAAGCCGATATTGAAAGAGCTCCAAAAACTTTTTAACACCGTCCTTTTTGAAGGGAGAACTCCTAAGGAGTGGAGTAGGAGTGTGGTCGTCCTGTTTTTCAAGAAGGGTGATAAAACTCTTCTGAAAAATTATCGACCCATTTCACTCTTAAGCCATGTCTACAAGCTGTTCTCAAGAGTCATCACAAATCGTCTTGCTCGAAGATTGGATGAGTTTCAACCGCCGGAACAGGCCGGATTTCGCGGAGGATTTAGCACTATAGACCACAAGGTCTTCAATCAGTGCGTCCTACCTGTCTTGACATATGGAGCCGAAACGTGGACACTCACGGTTAGGCTGGTCCATAGGCTAAAAGTCGCTCAACGAGCTATGGAAAGGGCTATGCTCGGAGTTTCTCTGAAGGATCGAATCCGGAATGAGGTGATCCGACAGAGAACTAAAGTGATCGACATAGCCCACCGGATTAGCAAATTGAAGTGGCAATGGGCCGGCCATATTTGCCGTAGAACGGATAACCGTTGGGCGAAACGAGCTCTCGAGTGGAGACCGCGGAGAGGCAAACGCGGCGTGGGACGCCCTAAGACCAGGTGGAGCGACGATCTTCGCAGGACGGCTGGCAGAAGCTGGATGAGAGTGGCCGAGGATCGTGGACGGTGGCATGCCTTTGGAGAGGCCTATGTCCAGCAGTGGACTGTGACAGGCTGATGATGATGATGATGAATTAACAATATGAGTATAATATATTGCGCGCGCACGTAGTCAGGTAGTCCCGGGCACCGCTGAAAATCAGCGCTGTCGCATCCTTGCGACAGCATATACTGAGACGGTGTCCGATATTGGCATCATATGTTTTGTATTATTTGTCCGTGTAACTTTAACTGTGTTTTGTCTATTTTTCATTCTTTTTTAATGTGTGTTACATTCTGTCTGTGATGTGTTTTTGTATTGTGATGCCAATAAATAAATGTCTATGTCTAATTACTTCTCCAAAATATGCTATATCTTATGATGTAAATATTATCTATTAATATTAGTTTTTCCACTAAAAGGTGGTAAGAAAAAACTTCTTCCCACTAACTAGTAAAGATTTTCAAAACCAGACACTGTTTTAAATTGAATTATGTTTTCTATACTCTCTAAGCAAGTGCTTGACTACGATCCCACCTGATGTTAAGGCGCACTAAATTAGTAAATGTCTATCCACTGTACTCTTGAAAATACCCACATTGTAATCGGAATGGAACTTTTCATAAAAAAATAATAGAAAAAGTAAATAAATGAAATAAAAAAAACATAGTAAAACTCACTAAGTAATCACTCATTGGATAGTTGTCAAACTTAAAACTGTTATCATATGAAATATTGAACTTTTCATAAAAAAATAATAGAAAAAGTAAATAAATGAAATAAAAAAAACATAGTAAAACTCACTAAGTAATCACTCATTGGATAGTTGTCAAACTTAAAACTGTTATCATATGAAATATTGGAACTTTTCATAAAAAAATAATAGAAAAAATAAATAAATGAAACAAAAAAAACATAGTAAAACTCACTAAGTAATTGCTCCTTGGATGGTTGTCAGAGCTTAAAACTGTTATCATATGAAATATTGGAACTTTTCATAAAAAAAATAATAGAAAAAGTAAATAAATGAAATAAAAAAACATAGTAAAACTCACTCAAGTAATCGCTCATTGGATAGTTGTCAAACTTAAAACTGTTATCATATGAAATATTGGAACTTTTCATAAAAAATAATAGAAAAAGTAAATAAATGAAATAAAAAAAACATAGTAAAACTCACTAAGTAATCACTCATTGGATAGTTGTCAAACTTAAAACTGTTATCATATGAAATATTGGAACTTTTCATAAAAAATAATAGAAAAAGTAAATAAATGAAATAAAAAAAACATAGTAAAACTCACTAAGTAATTGCTCCTTGGATGGTTGTCAAACTTAAAACTGTTATCATATGAAATATTGGAACTTTTCATAAAAAATAATAGAAAAAGTAAATAAATGAAATAAAAAAAACATGAAGTAAAACTCACTCAAGTAATCGCTCATTGGATAGTTGTCAAACTTAAAACTGTTATCATATGAAATATTGGAACTTTTCATAAAAAATAATGAAAAAGTAAATAAATGAAATTAAAAAAACATAGTAAAACCTACTAAGTAATCGCTCATTGATAGTTGTCAAACTTAAAACTGTTATCATATGAAATATTGAACTTTTCATAAAAAATAATAGAAAAAGTAAATAAATGAAATAAAAAAAAAAAACATAGTAAAACTCACTCAAGTAATCGCTCATTGATAGTTGTCAAACTTAAAACTGTTATCATATGAAATATTGAACTTTTCATAAAAAAATAATAGAAAAAAGTAAATAAATGAAATAAAAAAAAAACATAGTAAAACTCACTAAGTAATCGCTCATTGGATAGTTGTCAAACTTAAAACTGTTATCATATGAAATATTGGAACTTTTCATAAAAAAATAATAAAAAAAATAAAAAAATTAAACAAAAAAATCAACATAAGACTCACTAATTAATAACTCCTTGGATAGTTTCAATCTTATATATTTTGAAGATTTCTATATTATAAGCAGTATGGGGTGTATCCTTGCTTCCCACTGATGTACCCGAGCCTATTTGTACTGGGCATGCTCGGGTACAACAGGCTGCAGGTGAGGAGAGGCGTCGCACTAGTCAAATATGTGTCAAGGGTGAGAAGTACTGGCCGCGCTACAGCTGTGGACGCCTGACAGTTACGTGTACATGCGCCGTCGTCCGCTATTGTTCCTACTGCCTGTCTCCAGGACTAACTTGTCCAGGAACTCTCCGCTATCACGCGCAGTTGGGTTTGTTAATACCATCTCACTGCACATTGATATATTTTGTTGCACTGATTCTGTGTTTATCGAAGCTGCCAATAATTATTGTCAATACATAAAGCAGCTTTTTATTTGTTTTAATTTTAATAATATATATTTAACTAAGTTTTTAAAACATCATATTGGTATTATTTGTAACGGTGTTATAATTTTTGTTGAATTAAATTGAGAATTTTCATTAAAAATAATAGAAAGAGTAAAAAATAAAATTAAAAAAGAAAAGATAAATTGAATAAAAAATCAAAATAAAACTCACTTTGGATAGTTCATCATCAAAGAGTATGGTATGTCCATTGTCCATGTCAAAATTTCTTCAATTTGATTTACACATATTACACTATATATTTGCGAAAAACACTAGTCAATTTACCCGTATTTGTACCGTTTCCGCCGTTTTTTTAAAAAAGAATATTGTGAAAGTATATGAACAATGAATGAATTTTTTTGACTTGGGACGCTGGGTTCCCATGAACTAGGGAACTCCTACAATCATATGGAAGTATGGTTGTTGATTGTGATATTGGTAGGTTTATAATACAAGACTAGATAAATACTACATAATGACAACAAGTATTAATGTTTAAGATATAAGAGACTATAGGGCTATAGGAGACTATATTACACACACCTCCACAACCTCTTTGTATTTACGAATTATCATAGATATTTTATGAAATAGAATTAATCAGAACCTAACCAAACTACTCTTAAAATGCATGCTTTCCAATAAAAAATAAGTCACTGAAATCAGTTGGCCTGATATTAGAAGCGGCAATAACCTAATGGTTTAAGGTACGGCCTGCGAATCGTAAGGTCGTGGGTTCGAATCCACCATTCGACTATTGCCGTGAACCATGTCCTAGCACAAGCTTAAGCTTAGTTGGAATGGTTAACAAGATTGTTAGTAATATTTCTGAAAAAAAAGAAATATTGCTAACTTTCTTTAAAAAAAAAAATTGAGTTATCCGTCCATTTGTGGCACACATTGATGCAAATTTAAGACTTTTCTCCTGGATCCCATTGTCAGAATCGGACCAAACTTAAATGGGACACAAGGGAAGCACTAGATTTTAAATAAAAAATGAACCATCATCATCAACCGAGAGCCGTGGTAGCTCAGTGTCTTAGAAAATTTTTCTACGACATGTGAAGTCTGCCAATCCGCATTAGGGCCGCGTGGCGGACTGTGCCCTTATACTCTGGGCCCAGCAGTGGGACGTATATATTATATATATAAAGGCTGTAACTTTAACTTTATGAACCATCAAAATCAGTTAGCATGATGATATTATGTTATTTGTCCATTTGTGGTGCACAAACTTGATGCAAATTTAGACTTATGCAGTTTCATGGAAGCCATTGTCAAATATAAATAAAGCAATTATTTACCAGTACAATTAATCTCTGCAAAAGGTCCACGCACTTCAAATTGAAAGTAATCCAAATGATCCCTATAATACAATTTCTTTTTACTCCATAGTGGTACCGAATCTTCTGTTTGCTTCAGAGTAATATTTTTGCTGGGTAACAATGATAGATCAACTGCATCTAAGGATACAAAGTATTTCTTGGTGAAATCCTCCATATTGTTTACATCTGCTGACTTGTGTACACTCAGCTGTAAAAAAATTAAATTAAACATTAAAATAACATTCCACTAAAGTCACAGGCATTTCTCGACTGGATTTTAGTCCAACATTTCCCCCATTATAAGTAAATAGGTTTCCTTAGAGCAGCCCTGTAGTTATGGGCTTGTAGAATAAGGCGACATCGACTGGCCCGTGTTGCCTTGCACTGCAAGGGCACACGAGAAGGGACTAACCAGGGATGTGCTCTCCGAGAGCACAGTGAGGTTCCACTGAGATCCAGGAGCCTCTCAATGTGCACCGAGGAAGGGCCACCAGGGTAGTTTTAATGGGTAAGAACGCAAATAACCCAAACTCCTCCCCAGAAAGCGGTGTATCTTGTTAAAGATTTCCTTTCATGAACAAAAAAAGTTTCCTCAGATGCAATACAATTGAATACTGATTTTGGCAGTCAAGAAGGTCTAAAAATCAATCCCTATTAATTAACACAAGTTCTCATTTGCAAATAAGGAGGGTTTGGAGTATCAATCCATTTTAGAAAAAGATGTCTTGCATGTTGCACCAATGTAATGAGGAGACTTTGTAAGGAGTATGGTAGGAATAGACAGATATCTGTAACTAAGCCACTAGGCTTAGACTTTTAAAGTAAAGCTATTTGTTTTAGTCTATGATTTCTGTCATCATATACTTAAGCATCCCAAATGTTTTAGTATACTCTTTATTTTTCCTAAGAATTGTAATTAAAACAAGTTTATATGATTTTCATACCTTACTCTATCTGCCACTGTTATCAGTCCTTGATTCTACAACTTGAATTTGTAAATAATTATAGCTCTCATATCAACCTTCAAGTGGTAAGGCCGCATTAGCTTCATTTATGATTTACTTTACTGAAAATCACCATCACAAAGCCCTAATCCTTACTAATCTCATGACTCAGTCGAGTGGACTTCATATCGGCTCATGTATATTTCTAAATGCTATGTAACTTTTTATTCGATTTTAAATAGAAATCACTTAACGTAAAACTTGTTACAATATTAATAACATAAAAGTAAAATAACATAATAATAATAATGTTTACCTGAAACTCGCTCCAATTATTGCTAAACAGATTTTACTATAAATTTGTTTAACATCAGTGGGTATAATTTTTTACATTGTCAGGTAGATTGTGGTTGATTGAAAAACGAAGATTTGAAGAAAATGAAACCGACCGCCGAACAGGGAACTGATGCTAAATATATAGGATAAATTAATTTTAGATAATAAATAAATTATGTTTATACAGGACCTAGAATTTATTGATAAAAATATATTATTATCAACAATGATAAACTATGTTTTTACAAAGAGATACACGATAGTAATTGTAGTGGTAAACCCCAACCGGGATATCGGTGTAGCCATTTTATATGTAAAATTGCCATTGTATTTTACGTTGGAAGCATTTAAATACAACATAACATGGTTTGAGAGGGGAATATTATGTTTATAGTATATCCCTGTCTATAGTAGTTTTGTTCTTTTAATAATATGATGAGGGTACCATTTGCGGCTTAGGTGGTTTTACGTAAGCTATATAAGTTTTGGAAAACCTTCGGTCACAGCACATACAACAGGCTAATTATACTGGATGGAAAATAAAAACTTTTACACCAACAAGGTGGTAAATTTTTAACTATATTTATAGTTGCGCAGTTGTTTGCTCATTTGAAGTTAATCCGTGAAAATAATATAGGGAACGAAAAGAGCAAAATGATCGACGAGTGATTTAAAATACCTCAATTACTTATAGTTTATTTGAAATAAATATTTTTAAAAATAGTATAAACTCTGAGTTTTAATATTTCCTTTGAGAAGTTAATACTTTCCACACTATCTGACAAGCGTGAATCAAGTCGCATGCTAACGTCTAATTATACGATAGCAAAATCGAGTCTACGTATATTGGAATCGAATAAGAATATTGTCGAATTATTATTTTTTGACATGATATTATTTTTTACATTATTATCAGGCTGTGTCAATCTTCTGCTTAAAATAATTCTTTTCCAAATGCTTTCGACCATACACGATTCTTCGATTTGCGCATCAAACCACTTATAAGGTCGGCCATCCTTAAAGGTCGTCGGTCGATTTCAACGGAGGGCATTGTACGCCCCAACGATCTATGTGCGACCTCCATTAAAATAATCACTAAGATATGTTTTTAAATTGTTTCAAGTATGTTCAAAGTCTTTATTCGAGAAAGTAATAACTTTTGGTTTATTGATTTAAATAACGTTGAAAATTTGATGGGCTGTGGTAAACCAAAGGTTAGCTAGGACGTGAAATACTATTTATGTATGGCTTCCAATTATTAAGAATCACTGTCCTGTAAACTAAAACCTGGGATACATTCACAAACTGCATTTTTTATTTTCTTTTAAATTCCTCGTGCGCTCTCGGAACAGAAAGCTTTGCGATTAGTGTAACCGTCGTAGCGGAGGATATCCTCTTGGGGGCCCCTGCGCACTTACCAATGGAGGCTAAGCGATCTAGCTTTGCCACTTCTTTAACTGTAGCGGCCGGCTTCACTGACCTATCGGTCAAAGAGTCTGTTCATTTGTAAAAAATAAAATAACATTTGGTTGCTAAACATATTTAATTTATTAAATACAGATAAAAATAAACCACGCCTGGGTTAACGACGTAAAACATTAAACTAACTTCTGGGGGATGGCGTGGTTATGTGGGATTTTTACCCACTAAAACCTCCCCGGCGGCCCTTCCTCGGTGCATGGTGAGGGGCTCCGGGATATCCAGAAGAACGCACCTTAGGCTCTGCACTGTGCTCTTTGGAGAGCACATCGAGGGGGAGGGGGTGACGGTACTCCCTTCCTGTGCCCTCGCAATGCAAGGCGACACGGGCCTGGCGACGTCGCCTTCTTCCCCGGTCCAAATTGGCGGACGACAAAGGTCCCCCCCGTTGCTCTGTACAAGGCTGTATTTGGCATACCTGCACCAACTAAAACCCTATTGTTCTAATGTGACCGCATAGAGCAAAGTCCCATCTATAACCTAACCTCTTACTACTAGATACTTGTGCGGACCACGTACCAAATAAATATTGTACATAATACTTAATAAATTTGTTTAGTCTGATATTATAAATTAGTACCTACAAGATCGAGATTTCCTGGGAATTTTCATGATTAAATAAATTAAAAAAAAAACAGATTCATCACTATAGACCAACCATATGACACTCGTATTTTATAATAAAAAAAAAAGATTTTCTTAGTCTAACGTCAAACTCATTGACTGTTTGTTGTTTAGCTGTCTACTGGAGTTAAACTTTAGGGTATACACCCTATACTGGAATAAAACATTTTCTATAAATGAAACCTAGATCGATTAATCGCCCTCGAAACATAAATACAAAAAATATAGGGTAATAACAAAAATTTCATGAAAACATTTCCGATACAGATTATATATAATAATAAAATCTTTATCTTTCATTATATAATACAATTACATACTCAAAAGTCAGGAGCTCAAACTAAGGAAAACTTGTGTCTGTGTGTCTCCTGGCTCACGTCGACAATTAGGCATAACAAACAGTTATGTATATATAACTTCAAAATGTAGGAATTTTTATAAAAATAATAAAAAATATGTACAAGAATTGCTCCTTTAAAGATATTAGATAGATTATACTGGTTTAAAAATCAAGGTCAACAACTACAAGGTATTAGGGAAATGTGGCATTAGAGCGGAATGCCTCCCTTTATTATTTTTACATGTGTTCTTTGTCTTCTAGTGCCGCCGGTAAATACAACAAACAAACAAATCACAGAAAAATGAAGAATAATGAAATTATATATTATAAATTTGTTACATTAAAAATATACATACAAGTCTAGATTAAAAAAGTGAAAGGAAAAACGTTGACATGTGTCTTTTATAATAAATTTTCTCATTTCAAATATATTTTATAGTCTAAAATACTTTTTGGTAATTGGCGAATGCTAGTTTTTTTTTTTTTATTTATGACGAATTACACAGATTAGCCAGAGAAGCTTGGCCTTGACTGCTTCCCCGGATTGAGAGGTGGCATAGCTCTTAAGTCGCTTAGCCTGAACCTCTATTGCTAGTAACTCGACACAAGACTTAGTTTTTTTTTTTTAAGAAAGCTAGCAATATTTTTTTTTCAGAAATATTACTAACAATCTTGTTAACCATTCCAACTAAGCTTAAGCTTGTGCTAGGACATGGTTCACGGCAATAGTCGAATGGTGGATTCGAACCCACGACCTTACGATTCGCAGGCCGTATCCTAAACCATTAGGCTAACTAACGTAATAAACGTAATTAAAGACTAACGCTTGTAGTATATCTACAACTTTTACATGCCTAGTAACACTGAAGTCAAATGTTGCTCGGATTTAATGTGTAATAAAACATCAGTTAACAAATACCCACCACATCTTTCGCAATAGTGGCGGCCGTCCACTGTTATAATTCCATTCTCTTCAATATATTTCAAGTTTTTTTGATGTCGTAAACCATTATTGTGCTCGTCTATATTAGACTTGTTATTTGATAAGAAAGCACCACAAATACTGCAATGATAACTCGTGTCCAACAATATTAAGTTGTAATTAAATAGATGCTGTTCAGTGAAGCAATGTTCAAATAAAGTGTACGTGTTACCAATAAAATCGTGACAAACAATACAGAAATCGTTCACTGTTTCCGCTGAATTCTTTTCGTTGATAAGATGACGATGCAATTTTTCGTTTATGTGGTTGAAGAAGTAATCATCATTAAATGTTTGCATGCAAAGGACACACAACAATTCATTCCCATTATGTTCTATATCATTGATGGCAAAATATAAATTCTTCCGTGTAAAATGATTCACGCCTTGTATATGTTCGATTATATCAGCCATATTGCTAGACAATATCTCATCACAGAATTGACAGTGCAGTTTATTGTAATGGACACTGTGTATCAGTCCGAAACGTTTACTTATTTCTGATTTCTCATCACTTGTACTATTGGTAATACTTTGTTTGGATGTTGATGGTTTATCGTAATTTACGCTATCCTTTTTCTTTACATCGTTCTTATGTTTTCCTGAAGAAACTGCTTCTGTTTTTACTGATTTATTTGTGATTGTAAGCATTCTCTTCCTTGTCATATTTTTTTGATGCATTTCACATTCTATGTGCGTGAACTGTGTCCCTGTACTTAAATGGTCACGACACAATTCGCAATAATACGTATCGTTTACTTTTTTAATACAGTTCATTTCCAGCAATTGGTATACGTTGTTGTTGTGCTTCAGTCCCTCTAGATGCTCTTTAATGTTTTTCGTTTTATTCGGCACTTTTACATTGCATATCTTGCACAATCTATCATCTCCATAAGACGGCATTTCCATCAAATGCACGTCATTTAGACAGTCAAATTTACTGTCGTTTTGATTAGTCTTTTCGATTGTCTCATTCTTTTCTTTACTTTGGATACTAGCTGCTGGTGAATCTTTTGTATTATTTTTCTTCGCTTTCCTTTTTTTATTTGTTAGCATGGGATTAATCACCGCTACTGATCCTGATTTTACATCATTTGATTCGGCTGGTTTGCCATTTTTTGAAATATCAACATAGTTATTGGTCTCTGAATCGAAGTTAGACGAAATTATGTTGCTTTGTATATCAGATTTATTTCCTTGCGCATTTGTACTGATTTCAGATGCAATCATAATTTCTAACTCGGACATTTTATTTCTATGCTTTATACCAGTTTCATGTGCAAGTATATCTTTCCGCTTGTTTGGAACTTCTACCTGACAAATTTTGCAGGAATATTGATTTAAATTACACACAATGCTAACTGGAACATTTCCGTCTTCAATTTGCGATTGTCTTTTAATTGACATTGTTTGATTGTGTTCATTGTCTCTCCTTAGTCTAAGCGTCGATTTATGCCTTTTACTGGAAATATGATTCATTTCGTTTCCCTTTACCATAGACATGAGGCAAATTTCGCAAAACATTTGATCTTCATTTGTTATTATTATTTCATTGATTGCCAGTAATGTGTGATAATGGAAAATGTGCGCGCCTTCAGCTATATGATTATCAATCTCATCTGGAGTTACTGATATATTGCAAACTTTACAATAAGAAAACTCACCGCCACACGGTTGAAGGAAATAATGATTTCGCCCTACATTCCATATATGTCTTTGCCCAACTAGATGTGTATGTAAATCATTTATATGTACAACAACATTACAGGCGTCGCAACACGCTTGCGTTGACTCTGGTAAGTTACATCTGGTATCACCTTCTGAAATCAGGTCAGGGTCTAGTTCAGACTGCAATGGTTCGTTGTCTTCATCAATACATTGTGATTCAGATATCTCTACTGCTACTTTTGATTTGGACTTTTTTATTTCAGATGGTTCGTATTCTTTAATATCGTTTTCAGGCACGAGAATTGCATCGTTCAATCTCTTTAGGTGATTACCATCGCAAATATGTGCATTGCTATCATCAATTAACTCATTGCATAAAATGCAATGACTTTTACTGGTGTTCAACTGAAATAAATATATTTTAATTAATTATATGACAATGATTAGTGATAACTAAGCGGTTCCACTCACGATCTGATGGTCCCCAGTTCGAAATCTAGCATGTACTGGTTCCCTCGCTAGAGTTAAAAGGAATGTTCAATGAATTAGAAATATAAGATCAGATATCATAACTTGACGTTTATTTAAGGTAATAAAGTGATGAACTTCATATACTCTAAAAAACAAAATATAAACTTGATTAACATTGCATTAATCTTTTTTAGTCTAAGTAGATATTTTTTTCTTTATAAATGTCCCACTGCTGGGCATAGGCTACAATATTGCAACATTAAAGGTCCTTTTTGTATAGAAAAAGTATTAAATGAGCTTACGGTTACATTTTAAGTGATCACCGTCGCCAATGAACACCGGTTTTTTTCGTCCGGCTTTGGAAATAAAAGTAGACCCGTTTCTTCACGGTCCACAAATCGTACGGTTCGGAAACATCGTTGGTGACAGTTGATTCCACAGGTTGATGAAGCGTGGAAGAAATTTACGTGAAAAATACGTTCGTCGGGGAACACCGACGACTATTAATCAACAATTTACAATTGTACAAGATGTATATTACGTAAATTGAATCTGCCTTTTCAAACGACTTCAAAAAAAGAGTAGGTTCTCAATTCTTCTGTTTCGTTTTGTTTATTACCTGATAACTTACGACTGGGTAAATCGATTTTAATGATTCATTTTTTTAGTTGAAAGCTGGAGCTACACGTGTGGTCTCATTTGGTTCATTCATTCACATATCTATGAGAAAAACGTCAATAGCCTAATGATTTAGGGTACGGTCTGCAAATCGTAACGTCGTAGGTTCGAATCCACCATTCCACTATTAACATGAACCTTTTTTTTTGTTAACGGGGAGGAAATCTTCAAAAAGATACCCCGCCTTCTGGGGGGAAGGCGGCGGTTATGTGGGGTTTTACCCACTAAAACCTCCCCGGTGGCCCTTTCCTCGGTGCATGACGAGGGGCTCCGGGATCTCCAGTGGAACGCACCGGAGCCCCTCTGCACTGTGCTCAAGGAGAGCACGTCCCGGGAGGGGAGGATTCTCCCTCCCCCCCTGTGCCCTCATAGTGCAAGGCTACACGGGCCAGCCGATGTCGCCTTCTTCCCGGGTCCACCTTAGCGGACGACAAAGGCCCCCACCCTTATCGCCCAGTGAACCCGAGGCCCCTTTTAGTCGCCTTATACGACAGGCAGGGGATACCGTAGTCTTATTCTTGAGAGCCCAGAACTACAGGGCTGATTATGTGTACGTGAACCAACCTAGCACAAGCTTAAGCGTAGTTGGAATGGTTAACAAGAATGTCAGTAATATTTTCTAAAAAAAAGGAAATATTGTTAGCTTTCTTTTAAAAACAAAAATAATAAGTCTTCAAGTAAGTGCGTCACAAATACATATACGATAATAGAACTTAATGTCACACCAACCGATTTCGATAATACATTTTCTATTGCAAAGGCTGTACTTCAAGAATAGTTCGATGTGAGTTTGTTTAGGTTCTGATTAATCAGCCCTGTAGTTCTGGGCTCTCAAGAATAAGACTACGGTATCCTCTGCCTGTCGTATAAGGCGACTAAAAGGGGCCATTTGTGGGGGCCTTTGTCGTCCGCTAAGGTGGACCATCGGCTGGCCCGTGTAGCCTTGCACTGTGAGGGCACAGGGGGGGAGGGAGTAACCTCCCCCCCCCCCCGAAACGTGTTCTCCATGAGCACATCGCAGAGGGGCTCCGGTGCGTTCCACTGGAGATCCCGGAGCCCCTCGTCATGCACCGAGGAAAGGGCCACCGGGGAATTTTTAGTGGGTAAAAACCCCACATAATCGCCGCCTTCTCCCCAGAACGCGGGGTATCCTTTTGAAGATTTCCTCCCCGTTAACAAAAAAAAAAGGTTCTGATTAATTCTATTTCGTAATATTCCTACGATAATTCGTAAATACAGAGGGCGTCCGCGCGTACTAACGTTTAATTCAATTTGAAGTCGGCTTTTTTGGTTTTTGCTCGTAAATATACATATTGTACTCAAATTGTGTGTGTCAAATTTGATACATGCACAAATATCTTACAATTAAATAGAAATTATTATATTCTTAAATAGCTTACTTCTCTAAAGCAGTGTTTATCTTTAATAACCGCTGATATTTTCTCCGCATGCTCGTTCAAAAGTGTGTGTTTGATTTTCCTTTTAAAAGTATTCGAACATAGTATGCATTCATATCGACGATTGGCTATCGTTTTAATTCCGTGAAAATTATCGAAGTCCACCTTTATGTCACATTCGTTCTTTATTTGAATTATATAATGAAGATCATCTATAGATTTTATCACATTAACATTATCTTGGATAGAAATCGAATTATCTTGATCTCTATTCATTTGTTTTGTTGGTGATTCATTTAATGTTTCATCCATATGCAAGTCAATGTTGCCAGGATTGCGGCAATCGTCTATCTCGAGTTTATCGACGCTTTTATTTAATTGGTTACATATTTCTTCCTCAGGTTTATCGACGCTTGTATTTAATATGTTACATATTTCTTCCTCAGGTTTATCGACGCTTGTATTTAATTCGTTACATATTTCTTCCTCAGGTTTATCGACGCTTGTATTTAATTGGTTACATATTTCTTCCTCAGGTTTATCGACGCTTGTATTTAATATGTTACATATTTCTTCCTCAGGTTTATCGACGCTTGTATTTAATTGGTCACATATTTCTTCCTCGAGTTTATCGACGCTTTTATTTAATTGGTTACATATTTCTTCCTCAGGTTTATCAACGCTTTTATTTAATTGGTCACATATTTCTTCCTCAGGTTTATCGACGCTTGTATTTAATTGGTTACATATTTCTTCCTCAGGTTTATCGACGCTTGTATTTAATTCTTTACATATTTCTTCCTTAGGTCTATCGACGCTTGTATTTAATTGGTTACATATGTCTTCCTCGGGTTTATCGACGCTTGTATTTAATATGTTACATATTACATCGTCTATTAGATAGCTCTCTACAAAAAACTCTAATTCATCCTCATCAACAACTTCATTAGTGTACAGTTTTGTTAAAATTTTTAACAGTACATCTTTTCTGACAGCGTTTTTATGAGACATTGAAATAATATGGTTTGATTTGTCTTGAACAGATACCAGTAAAACGCACGCCTCACAGAAGTACACTGACTGATTTAAACTTGTTGTGTAAAAGTTTTGATTCACGTGCTTCTTAATTCTTTCAAGAGCTGTATTGATAATCATCAGGTTCGTTTTATGTTTATCACTTTCTATATGTTTATTCATATAATGTTCTGGTACTTTTACATTGCATATGGCACAAGGATTTGTATTGATTTCGACTTTGTCCAACAAGGAGTCTGAAATACGATAAACACAACAGATTTATTTTCCTATAGATTGCATTTTGGAGAGTGTGCTCAGGAATTATATGATCTAATTCCACCTTCGGATTTCAGGAAACACTGCTATATTTCATCTCTTTGTTGTAAACATTTTTTTTCATGGGAGGAAATGCTTTTATTCATACGTGCCCGCCGGGGAAGCGGGCAAGTTATGTCGGGCTCGGCCTGCTAGAGGCCCCTACCGACTAGAACCTTCCATGGAGCAGTCCTTCACTGTTATGGGGCGAGATGGGGTAGCGTTAGCATTCACCATCTCGCCCCAGTGACAGACCCGGTTTAAAACCGGGCCTCCTGCGCCTGTGGGGGTAGCCATGCTCACCAGGCTAGGCTAGGCCCCCAGTCGGGTAGGGTCGTGCAAGCCAGCGAGGAGTTCCCCAACTTCACGCCAGCTGCCCCACTAAGGAGGTTCGAAGAGGCGGGCAAATTGCCTTCTCCTCACGCCTCGTCGTCTTCGCCGGAGCGAGTCTGGTAGGGTGGCGTTTTCCCTTGCCCGCTCCGTATCCCTTACACCCGACGAAGTAATCGTCTAGCATTATTCGTACAACAAAGAACTGGTGTAGTTTGACCGTGTCCGTCTTGCCCTCCAATTACAATGTGGGTATTTTCAAGAGTAGATTGAATAGGTATTGCTAAACTTGTGCGCCATCTATGACTGCATTTCCACTTAACATCGAGTGGGTTCATGGTCAAATACTTGCATTATTTAGTACAAAGTAACAGCCTATATATGTCCCACTTTACTGTAAATGCACATAAACACTAAATTTTACGAAATTTAAATATCACACTCTTAATAAACAACGCTTACAAGCATAAGCATATGAGCGTTAATTAATTCATAATACTAAACATTTTGAACATTATTTCTATATTAAGAAAAAAAAACAATATTTGTAATTTGATTGTCAGTGTTTAAATCCAACGAAATTTGAAAAGAGAGTGGACGTTACGTCAAATGCCAATAATTGACGTCTAACCAAACTAATGCTCTTTTGCCCTCTTTTACCCATAAAAAAATTATATAATTAGAAAAATATATGATATTGCTAGTGTTTGTTTGTAAATAAATTACCAGTTGGATCCCCGTTTATATTGATTTCCGTCACCTCTTCTATATTACGTACTACAAAGTTACAGTAATCATCGTCATCTAAATCTAGACTGCGTTTACTCCATAAGGGTAGTAATTCATCTCTTTTTCTTCGCTTAACAGAGTTAAAACGTGAAACTTTTGAATTAAGTGCATCCATAGAAAAAATATAATTAAAACTTCTAGAATTCTCCATGTCTGTTTTATTCATGTTTCTTCTTTGTCTGTAAATAAAGTAACATTTAGTAAATAGTCTATTGGTTTAAGGTACTGTCTGCAAAACTTTAGGTTAAAACAAAAAATATTGCTAGTTTTCTTTTTAAAAACTAGAATTCTCCATGTCTGTTTTATCCATGTTTCTTCTTTGTCTGTAAATAAAGTAACATTTAGTAAATAGTCTATTGGTTTAAGGTACTGTCTGCAAAACTTTTGGTTAAAAAAAAAATATTGCTAGAATTCTTTCAGCTTTTTTTTTTAAAAATCCACCATTTTAATATTGACGTGAACCATCTCCTAGCACAAGCTTTGTTGGAATGATTATGAAGAATGTTTGATAAAAAAATGTCTAATTCTAAATATTAGTAAATACAAACCAGGGAGCAATTATACTTGTGTTGATGTGATACAAATTGTATTGTAAAATTTTTGTTTTATTTATCTTACTAGTGTTTATAAGGTTAAAAACCTTTAAAAATTCTTGGTATGTTTAAAAAAGCTTTAATTTTTTGTTAAATAGATTTTATAAAACAAAAGATTTTTTTGGCCAGTTTATTTTTTTTTACTATTCGTGGCCTGTCTACCAAAAAGTTTGCCCACTACTGTTCTACAGCATTATACACCTTAAGAAGTCCTAGAAAAAAGTCCATGATGGTATATGTCTATCTCTTAGGGATAACCCACAATAACCATTTTTCATCCTTTACTACAAGAAATAATTGCGATTTCAAGCAATACAGCATTAATCCTTATACTCTGTAGGGCTCCTCAGCTGTCACAAATGGGACGTAATAAGCTTGAAGTAAAAAAAGTAAAAAGTGGAAAGAGATTGTTGTCTCTGTCTACACTGATAAGGCTGACTGAATGCAAGTTTATTTTTCAAATATATATTATATCCTGGTTTCTGAATGTGGTGTTCTGCATTAATTTAGGAATTACATACATTCAACATATTAGCAGGTGTAATCATCAAGCAGGCGACGAGTCGGGTGCGCAGGGGACGTTTCAAACGTCTCCTCTCGCTGCCCCGTAATCCGAAGCGGGTCAGGATGGGAACCTGGCCCCAGCATGCTTCGGCGTCGTCAGGACTCCTCTGAGTGCCGGAGGAGTCCCCTTTGAGGGTGAAGGCCGGTCTTTGCCGGGACCGGCCGGTCGTTGGGGTGTCCTGTCGCTGACAGATCCGGGGCACCCGCTCATAACGGCTGATGGCATTCGCGGTAGGTTTAGTGGGTAGTGGCTGCCCAGGCCGAGTCCCACACATCCCTCCGGCCCACCCAGGGTACCGGAGGATGGTTAATAAAATGTTTCCGCATTAACAAAAAAAAGGTGTAATCATCAAGGAAAGATTAGAGATATAAAAGGAAGGATTCATCATCATCACCATCATCACTTCAGCTGTAAAACATCCACTGCTGGACATAGGCCTCCCCTAACAATTTCCAAAAGGACTGGTTGTAAGCGGCCCACATCCAGCTGCATCCTTGAAAAGGAACGATTAGAGATATAAAAAAATATTAATGTCAATAAAGTTGCTTATATGATTTGTACCTGTTAAGGGCATCTACCCGCATTCCTCCAACTTCAATGGACAAGAAAATTAAGATTCCTTTTAGGAAAGTGCATACAACAGTTTTGATCAGTTGAAATTTTAGAAAATAATGAGCAAGATGACAATATTTAGTGTATATGCAAAGAAAACTTTATCAACACTCTCTTGTCATTGATATGGCTTTGATAGCACATCCTTCATAATAATTATTTGCTACAATTCAATTTTTGTTTGTTGATGGTGTTTCCATATAGAATTCTCCAATGTCAAAGTACATATGTTAAACTGCTGAAAGTAGCAGGCTTCGTAGACAGACAGGAATCGAAACTAAGTTTGGGTAAATTTTTCAAATTGCCGAATCGTTGTCTTACGATCGGAATCAGATTTTTGGGATAAACCTTGTAGTGGTCCACAAAGGTCAACATTTTTGTTGCCTTGAATGCCACTGTGGCCAGGATCCAACCAAGGACTACCTGAATGCTTTTTGAGTGACATCAGGCGAGAGTGTCTTTAATTTATACGATGTATGGAAATTTATATTTGGACTTAAACTGATTAGCTTGCATAGCCTGTAGAGAACTCTTAGAATCGGAGAATAACTGATATATTGAGATTATGGGTCTCAATAAAGTACAATTATAATAAAAACTTTTCTGTAAACCACATTTTAGAATATATTAAATTCTAGAATATTTTAGTACTTAAATTAATAAAATCTAACTGTACATAGAATAGACATAAAAATAAGAGAATAAAAAACAATTCCCTGGGATTTGTTCTATACTGTTGAGTGAAAGTACGTATTATTTTAGATCAATGGCCTGTGGCTGTTAAATTAAATTGACTTATAAACCTAGAGGATAGCTCTTATGTTTTTTAATATAATAAAATTCGCAAAAAAGTTTATTAAATGCAATGGCCATTAGTTCCAGCTTATAACAATAAGTTGTATATTTCACGTACTTAAATAGAAAAAATAATAGAAAAATCGTGGTGTAGAACTATAGTAATATTCTCAGTTTCTATTGTCTTTGAGACTTGATAAGAAAAAAAAAGCAGAAACAATCGTTATCTGCGTGTATCCTTTTTAACGTTGATTAACTGTTTGAACATTGTGAAAATCTTAACATAATAATCTCTATAACATGAAAAATTAGACCGTACGAGTATTCACATGAGTAAAATAATAGAACAATATTTATTATCTTTTACTTACCTAGAAATTGCTACGAATATAGCCAAAAATATGTTGCTTTGTTCCCAATTGATTTCTTCAAAATTTTTGCCGAAAACGAACACCCGTGATAACTTACAAGAAAATAAAATAACACAGTAGTACAACGCTATAAATTAACACTGTTAGTTCCGTTTGCCATTACATTTGATAAAATCAAAACTACATTTTGAATAGTAGGGTAACCCCCAACTATTAGCGTCAAGTGCAATGTACATTTTTAAATTTAAAAAATACCATTCATTCATATGTTTTATAAAATTTATGTGACAATAGGGCACTATAGAATAGAGAAAGTAGTACTTCCTTTATTTAATGAGTCTAGAATTTTCATCCCGTAAGAAGAGAGAGTAAGAAAAACTTATCATGCAAAATTGAGTGCTACTGTCGGCGTCAACCAGTTTGGTAATAAGGATATCAAAAAATCCGTAATCGCTGCGTGCCCTTTCTGAGGGCATTTTATCATCAACGTCAGCTCGTATCAATCCACTACTAGGATTTTTGGCTTTCCCAATACCTTACATGTACCTCAGCTACTATTACTAGTCAAGTCAAGTCAAGTCGAGTCATCTACAAGGTTCACGGGTACCTCGCAGGTACGGGCCTCGGGGTGTTACCCCATTACCCGGGTTATCAGCGCAGGGGGGAAACTGCTCCCCTGGTATTGGGTACCGTTTTGGAACGGATTTTTTAGGAATAACTATTTTTACGTCGGGGCTAATCCCTCAAGCGTCAGCCGCGACGAATCTATCTTCTACGCCCTCTCGACCTCTCGGTCTCGATTGAGACGGAGGTCGAGAGGGGGGCCTATGAGTTCAAAATCTCCCTAGAATAGGGGAATTTGAACCTACGGCGCACGTCGGGAGGACGCGCGTGTTGCGGGGGCGAACCCGCGCAGGTGTTCGTGCGGACCGTTGTCCGCGCGGTCGAATAGGTTACGAGCTAGTCTCGTGACAAATTCGTGTATCGATTCGATGCCTAAATCGCGGTGTATTACGTCATTTCTGACGTAACGCCCCGCGTTTAGGATCATCCTAAGGGTTATATTTTGTTGTGCTTGGATGCGGGTCCTTGCACTATTACTAGTTAATCCGTACCACGCTGGAGCGGCATACGTCAATCGTGTACGAATGTAAGCCTTGTAGACGGAGAGTTTAGCTCGGACGGGCAAGTGAGATGCCAATACTGGTCTCAATACCGCTCTCGCAGCTCTGGCGCTTTGAATCATACGATTCACCTGAGGGGCCATTGAAAGCCTGCGATCGATCTTGCATCCGAGATAGACTACATCCGACTGCCAAGGTATTACCTGTCCACGAAGACGCAGTCGCTGGAGTAACTATTACTAGTGCGTTTATTTATTTATATACCATTTATAAAGGTCAAAACAAGCTCTATTTCCATTTTACATTGGAGAATGTTGGAGTATGACTATGAAAGTATAATAGCAGGCAACACTTGTTACATTTGAAGTAAAAATTTCGAATATTGGAATGATGATCTAAAAAAATGTAATAACAGACGATTTTCTTCAGTGTGGAAAAAAGTGACTTCTCATCAAGACTGTGGCAGGAAAACATCTCTGGAATAAATATATATAAAGTATTATAGTGAAATGTTTACAATAAATGTATAAATATAATATGAAGAAAGTGTTTTGAAAATAGCCCCTCCTCAATCCCAGAGCCAAGTCAACTAAAAAAGAGACAACAGAGAAAACAGTCAGTCATCCCTATTTACTTTTCACCAGGCAATAAGCTTGGTGCCTCGATGAAGCCACCATATATATACAAAATCAGCTGGATGAGAGTTTCTGAAGATCGTGCTTGGTGTCATACTTTTGGGGAGGCCTATGTCCAGCAGTGGACTACTACAGACTGTGATGATAATACAAAATCATAAATTCGAACCAAAGAGAATGTGGTCTGCTTCATGTAAATAGTGTAGAATTAAAAAAATGATTCTCATTCACATCAATGGAACAAATGGGTAATACAAAAAAATAGTTTATATTAATATGATTGTTTATTTTGTGGATTAAGATTCCAAAAATGAAATAATACATGGCAAAGGATTCCTTACATCCAGGACCTTAAATCCACGCTTTTTTTTGGTTTCTAATTGCCTGATAAAGGGGCAGAAATCTGTCACAGAACCCAAAGAGTATTGAAATAGTTGTATAGAGTAATTAAAACATTTTTTTTTATTTTTACTTAGCAAAATTATCATAAAAATTATTTTCCTTTGTCTATGGTCGTTCCTCATTCTATAATGCATAAAATTTATAACTATTTTGTACGTTCACTAATTCAATTCATTCACTGTTCCAAACAATTGAATTTATCATGACATGTATTCTGTTCTAATCTAAAACAAGGGTTTATGTACTCTTTGAATAAAAAAGTCCAAAACATAACGTGGCGATTGTAGTGTAATTGATTTATACGATATTGTTGTTAAAAGGAAGTATTGTTTGTGTTAAGAAACAAAATGGTCGTCGATATAAGCGTCGTTTGCCATACATGCCTGAGTAGCGATCGATTTTTGTATTCAGTGCAAGATCTAAAATCAACATTTAATGATTTAGGCGTCCCTATAAAGGTAAGTTGAACAATATTATTAGTAAATTTACAAATTCTGGTTTCCCCGTGGAATTGGTCAAACACCAAAGAACCGAAGATGTATATATTTTTTCCCATGTTACGCGATTCCGATCAGAGGGCGCACGAGAAGCCTGGACCACAGCTCGGTCGGTTGCTATTTCATGGATAATCTAAGGTTCATTCTAACCTAAACTACCTTTGAGCGTTACTTCGGAAGACGTTGGCACTAAAATAAGAAGTCTGTCACTTCTACACAAGCTCCAGCAACACTCTTAACATGTAAGGTGCGGGGCCTGTCTATAAAATAGCGGTAAATGCAAAAGGAATACCTTATTTATCTTTAAAAAAAAAATTAAGGCTATCAAGAAAAACTATCTCTGTAAAACAGAGTAACAAAATTGAGAATTTTAATAATCGATATTGTTATTTGTTTTAGAGAGACTTCATTAACAGGATCTGCTGGGAATGCAAGAGCATCGTAATGAAGATAATGAAATTTAAGTTGCAAGCTATTGAGGCGCAGGATGCCCTGATACAAGCAGTCATGGTATTGTAGTGGTTTAGATTTGATCCTATGTCGATAACTTACCTTACCTTTTGGACGAACTATCACAGTTGGCACAGAGAAGCTGGCCTTTACTGCTTCACCGGATTTGAGAGGTGGCATAGCTCTTAGGTCGCTTAGCCTGAACCTCTATTAGGTGTCTCTTTGCAGAGTAGGCTAGTGCCTAACAAGTGGCTTAGGATATTGGCTGTTTATACAAGCTTTTATTTAGCTTGTCCCATTGTCTGATTTTGATCCACATCCTGGTTTCTGATTGACCTGAAGTTTTGCATGCAGGTATAAATCCAAATGACAAAGCAATATTATTATGACATAGAGCTGATCTGATTATGGAGCTGGAAGGTGACCTCTGTAATTACATGACACAACCCCATCGGGTTTGGGCTCATTTAATTTGAACTTTTTAGTTCAATTAACAAATAGTAAAAGCTTGTTATTCATTTTTTTTAATTTCTTGTTTATGTATTTATTTGTCTAGTTTTCATGGTAAATTTCTCTTACAGGGCAAAGATTTAAAATGTCTGAGCAAATTAACATATCAAAATAATAACTCATACGACTTAGAAATACAATACAGTGATCCCTTGAACAATTTAGATCTTGAAAGTGTAATAAAAAAAGAGGATTCCGATAGTAACAGATCTATTGATGAACAGCTATCTGATGATGTTGGCATTACTGACACTGATAGTAGACCACATGAAGACAATGCCTGTGTACAAAATGTTACCAGCATTAAAGGCACAAAGCTAAAAATGAAAAGAATATCAATGGACAGTTATAATTCTAAATTATCAAAGAGAAACATGTCCCGCCCAAAGAGAAAAGTGTTTCTGAATTCCGCTAAAATAGACAGTGATGTTAAAGACAAGTACTCAATAGTGGTTTTTACTGAAGAGGAGATGTTAAAGAATCGGGAGGAGAAAAGGAACCAGCCCAACTTTAAGAAGATCCCGTACAAATGTGACTCGTGTGTCCTCGGCTTCACACGGAGAGAAACCTATGATCTACATATGGAGAAGAAACATGATACTGTAAGTTATATTTATATAGAGTTATTGGTAATTCAACATATA
Organism: Meandrusa payeni; assembly: GCA_029286785.1. Classification (NCBI taxonomy): domain Eukaryota; kingdom Metazoa; phylum Arthropoda; class Insecta; order Lepidoptera; family Papilionidae; genus Meandrusa; species Meandrusa payeni. The sequence continues at coordinate 2,881,198 of JAGSMX010000026.1, forward strand.
TCTGATAGGGTTTAATATTATGGACCTGGATGTCCGAGGCTTCCTCAGTATTTTAGGTTGATAGTTTTTTTTATTATTGTTAGATCGCAACCACAGACCTGTGTCTGTGCTCTTTTCCAATACACTTAAATTGTTCATTCTGCATTTATTAAAAGAGTGCCACCTCTACAGTTACTATTTCTTTTTATTATATATATATAATGCCTGAATTTGGAGGTGGCCAGAGATCGTCCCGGTTCACGCGTTGCAGACGCCCCGCTGCATTGCTATTATCTTCTCCACGACCGCTGTGTCCCTGCTTCTCATGACCATTTTTAGGTTGTAGTCCACTATCCTCTCCCTTGATAGTTGTATGGCATGTCTAACTCTAGATTCAACACGTTCTTCCAATCCGTGAGTGATGAAGGCTAGGAGCCTTAGCTTAATAGCTATATTGATTTATGGCCCGCCAAATTACCCTTAATTTAATAGAAATTTTAAGGAGATTAGATTCAGTTTATTTGGAATATGTTCCTAGTTGTTATGCATTTTTGGAAAGCTAAGACAACTTATGTTAATAATATAATATACCAGCCAAGTGGTCATACATTTTTTTTTGGCTATAAGGCACTTTAGTGGAGATAAATTTCAAAAAAAATTTGCATTAGTATAATTTCTAATCTCGAATTTTTAAATTTAGATTGACAATTTGTTTTAATATTGATAAAAACCAGTGTTTAATCCAGTGATTCTCAACCTTTTTTTGTTGCGGCACATATTTAACGATTTCATAATTTAGTGGCACACAATGAAAAGATAAAAATTATTTACTTACTACAACACACTGCATAAATAATTTATGACAAAAATTTCAAATATATGAAATAATAATGTATATTCATGTTAAAAATATATATTTTTTAAATCATATAATTTAATAATATTAACATTATTTATATATTTGCAAAATTTAGCGGCACACAAAGAAAAAGATAAAAATTATTTACTTATAATATATTAATAATAATAATGTATATTCATGTTAAAAGTATTTTTCTTTTTAAATGATATAATTTAATAATATTACATTATATATTTGCAAAATCTGGCGGCACACAAAAGTGCCGCGGCACAGTGGTTGAGAATCACTGGTTTAATCGTTTATTATAATTCGGAAGAAAAAATGAAAGGTCATAATAACAATTTTTTTTTGTTGACGAATCTGTGCTAGACGTGATTCAGATGTGGTATAGCTCTAGGGTCGCTTATCCTGAACAAATGATTTTCAGAGTATAGGCAAGTGCATATGCGACGTTTGCCAGTCACGCTTCAGCACTAACAAATCGTTGGAGAGGCATCGCAGGAAGCATTACATTGTCTACCGCTGCTTGCTCTGCAAGTACGAATGCCTGGAACTGTGGTCGGCGGCGAGCCACTGCCGTGTGAAACACAGTGACGACACCGATGGACAGATCCATTGCCCACAGTGCTCCACTGTTGTTCAGTGAGTAATACCTAACTATTAATAGATATATCGAAGCAAAAACGTAGCAAGTGACACATATGGCCATTTTCTTTTTTTATATCGTTGGAATCAGAAAAAAAGACGGGTCTAGACTTGTAACTAATGGTTTTTTTTTTCATTTTATGTGTAGTGGACAGATTTATGTGTGCAGTATTCGCCAATAAACTGCTCTGGCAGTTTGGCGAAACAATGTATGTACATGTAAATGAGTATATTTAGTAAATATATAAAAAAAACAATTGGATGAAAAATAGCGAATATAGGATTTTCAAGATTGACACTTTTATTTTTGTACCGTAAAACGATTTTCTTTTAGGAAACTCTAGGTCAATGCCACGGTACAATACTTAGTTACAGCCTTTATATATGTCCCACTGCTGGGCACAGGCCTTCTCTGTAAAGAGAGTATAAGGGCATAGTCCGCCATGCGGCCCTAGTGCGGATTGGCAGACTTCACATGTCGTAGAAAATTTTCTAAGACATGTAGGTTTCCTCACGATGTTTTCCTTCACCACCGAGCGCGTGGTAAATCAGCACATAAAATTGCAACAACAAATTTATTGGTGCCGGCACCGGGGATCGAACTCGGGTTGCTAGCGTACTATGCAACTTGAGCCAACCGCCCGGACACTGAGCTACCACGGCTCTTAAAAATACTTATTCAGCAGAAAATAATAAATATTGTGACCAAAAACGACAGCAGAAAAAAAATTGTAACTTTCATTAATAATTTTTTTTTAAAGTTGTTACATAATTTCATTTTTAAGGGTTACTACGTTGTTTTTATATTATATATATATATATTTTATTTACTATTTTACGTGATCCATTTGCACCTGAATACTTGAAATGTATATTTCAGTATCAGGGTGAGGTGGCACTGATAGTAATTTTCTCCATATTTCTTCCTGTCATACTGATTTTATGTATAAATCTTTTACCTTTAACGCAATAAGACTTTGGAATGCGCTGCCAACAAATATACGTACAGCTGGAACTAAATCTACTTTCAAACATTTACTATGGAAGCTTTACCTGAGCAAGGAATAGTTTGACAATTGCTGTCCCTATCCATCTATAATTATATGTGTATCTATTTATTATTATATATCATTATTATGTTTATATATTTAATTTATTTGTAAGTAGGTATGTATATTATATATGCATGCATTTATTATAGTTTTCTTTTATTTATTATTTTCTCACATAGCTTGCACCCGTTACTTTGTCTCTTCACAACCCCAAGGTAGACTGGCAGAGAATGCCTACTGGCATTAAGTCCGCCTATTTGTACCTTTTTTTGTATTGTGTGCAAATAAATAAATAATTTTTTTTTTCAGAACTCCTAAGGCATTATCGGAGCACATTTATAGTGAACATTCTCTGCGCTGCAATGAATGTGGAGACAAATTTAAAGGGAAACACACACTGAGAATGCACAAAATGTAAATATTTATTCTAATAACCAAATCAGTGATAGATATAACTTTATTGTACTTCTTCTTCTTCTTTTGGTGCCATCTTCTATCGAAGGTTGGCGACCATCATGGCGATTTGGACCCTCGACACAGCAGCACGAAATAAAGAACGTGTGCTCTTATTGTACCATTGGCGTAGATTTTTAAGCCAAGATGTTCTTCTCCTTCCCGAATTTCTTTTCCCTTGTATATTTCCTTGGATAATGAGCTGTAACAATTCGTATTTGGGATTGCGCATTATATGCCCTAGGTATTTTATTGTACACCAAAATCAAACAAGAAGCCCATTAGCACAACACTCAATAGCCTAATGGTTTAGGGTACGGGCTGCGAATCGTAAGGTCGTAGGTTCGAATCCACCATTCAACTATACGTGAACCATGTCCTAAGCACAAGCTTAAGCTTAGTTGGAATGGTTAACAAGATTTTTAGTAATACTTTCTGATGAAAAAAAAATATTGCTAGCTTTCTTTTTTTTTTAAATTACAGGACTAAGTTACATTTTACAATATCTTGTATAATGTACCTTGTGTGCGAGCTTAGAGTTCTATATATTATATTGTGAGGTTGTATCGATACTACGCGATACATCTTATATCGATATTTGTCATTTATCGTTTTTTTTTGTTTTATATGAAAAGTGGCAAACGAGCATACGGCTCACCTGATCTTAAGTGATCACCGTCGCCCATGAACATCCACAGCTACAGACGAGCTGTAGGTGCGTTGCCGACCTTTGAAATAGGAATAGGCTCGTTTCTTGAAGGTCCCTAAATCGTTAACGTTCGGAAACACCGCTAGCGACAGTTGATTCCACAAGTTGGCAGTGCGTGGGAGAAAGTTACGCGAAAAACGTACAGTCGTTGAACGCCAACCATCAAGATGGTGGCGGTGGAATTTGGAATTCTGCCGAGATGTGCGGTAATGGAAGTCAGTAGCTGGGATGATTTGTTTATAAAAAGCGCTTAATATTAAATATTAGAAAAGTTCTGTACTAATAGAGTACTCAGCGCGTAACTGAGAGGTTCTCGCTTCGTATACCAGTCTAGACTATTTGATTTGATTTGATTCTGCTAGCAGTACAGACTACATGCATAGATTATAAAATTTATACAACGAGTCCTGCCATCGTGAAGAGTAGGAGTGTAGTAACATACTACACTACACTCTTCGTGATGGCAGCGCAAGTAAGGGTTTTATTTTATTCAAGTTGTCAACCACAAATAAAAGAAAGAATGCTTTTTTATTTAATTTCTTACGATATTTCGTATATCGGATGAAATATATCGATATAAGATGATTCGATACTATCGGATTGAAGCGATATATCGCGTCCATGTATCGATATTTTATGTAATATCGATTTCTATCATGCACTCCTAGCTGAGAGTCATCTCTTGCATTTTTTTTATACTCTGAAAGCAAGTGGTTGACCATGATCCCACCTGATATTAAGTGGAAATGTAGTCCTAGATCCTAGATACTAGATGGTAAGACAGTAGCTAAGTAAATGTCTATTCACTCTACTCTTGAAAACACCCACATAGTAATCAAAGGGAAAGATTTCAGACAAAAAGATATATGGACGGGGCAATGGCGTACATATACTGATATTATAATTATCTTTCTCTCTTCAAGAATCGTAGATACTATATTTTGTGTATAAACACAGTGGTGCAGTGGTTTTTTTTTATGACGAAGTACACAGATTAGCCAGAAAAGATGGCCTTGACTGCTTCATCGGATTGAGAGGAGGCATAGCTCTTAGGTCGATTAGCCTGAACCTCTATAGCTAGTAACTCGACACAAGGTTCCCCTGGTGAACGGTAACCTCGTCTTTGGACGGTTACTATGTTACGTAAGCATTCCGATCCGAGACCGAACCACGACTCGGTTGCTATTCCACGTATAATCCAAGGGACATTCAAAAGCTAAACAAACCAAATACCTTGGTGTCGTATTAGATCCCAAACTCAGCTTCGGCCTTCACGTAGATCAAGTTAGGAACCGGGCGGCCTACGTTATGGGTCGCCTATATCACCTCATTAATGAGAAAAGTAAAATGACCTTTCGTAATAAGGTGACACTTTACAAAGCAGTTATACGTCCCGTTATGACGTACGCCAGCCCCGGTATTCGCGCATGCCGCCCGTAAAAAAAAAATCAAAAGCTAAACTAACTTTGAGTGCCACTTCGACTAACTTTGAAATACTAATATTATAATTGTCTTTTCCACTTGAACAGTCGTGTAGATACTGTATTTTATGTAAACCGTTTTCCAATAAGGACTTGACAACTTTTTTTCAAAATAAAATGAAAACCATTTGAGATATTTCAAAAACTTTAGTATCGAGTTGAAGTACATTCATAACATTTATGAATGGAACTCGACTTCGGTCATATGGGTACTGCGGGCACGTTTGCAGCGGTCGATTGGTTAGACCCAATTTTCCATTACTCAGCCATACATATCGACCGAAACGGCTGCTATTTCGCGTTCAATGTTGGCTTTGAGTTCTTCCAACGTCGTCGGCTTATAAGCGTAGACCAACGACTTGATGTAACCCCAAAGAAAAAAATCTAGAGGCGTTAATCGCACGAACGAGGCGGCCAATCGACTGGTCTGACTGAATGCCCAACTCTTGAGAACGACGTGGAATTGACTGCTTTGGATCATTTGCTACGGACGTTTCAACGAATATGTAGACTACTGCTGTAGTGTTACTGCCTGTCTACTAGGGCGAGAATTAAGACCGAAAATCGGAGTTAACGCTCTCAAAGTAGCGGCCACCGACTCCGAATTTCTATAGTAAATTTTAATGTTTTGCAGACGTTGTTCGTTCGTGTACTACACCGTGATAAAAAGGTTATGTTTACTGAATAAACTGACAGTGACAGTTCGATGTTAAGTGAAAAGGTGCGTTCACAATCTAAATTCAAAATTGTTAATTCCCTATTGGAAAACCCCTTATAAACATTGTGGTGGAGTGGAATGGGTCGGCGGTTCTTACACAATCATTAGTTCTCTTGCAGTCGCATTCACGGCGCGAAGAGGGACTTCGTCTGCGATGTATGCGGGAAGACTTTCATGACCAAGTCGCGGCTGGAGTCGCACGTGATCGGGCACAACTCCACCCTGGCGAAGAAGCTGGCATTCTGCTCAGTATGCAACGTGCAGTACAAGAACTTGTACGTGTATAGGAATCATTTGAAGAACAGCGCCAACCATTCAGAGAAGGCGTGAGTGTAGTTTGATATTTATAACCGACTTCCTTTCTTTTATGGGTTATAAACTAGTTCTTGACCACGGTCCCATTTGATGTTAAGTGGTGATATAGATATATAGATAGATAAATCCTTTATTGCACCAAATAAAATGTACAAAGGCGACCTTAATGCTAATTAGCATTTTCTTCCAGCTAACCTTTAGTGGTTAAGAGCAGGCTAAGGGTAGTGCCGCTAAAAATAGCGTTTTAAAACTATTATATAAATAAATAAATATACATAAATAGATACTACTATATAAATACAATAATATACATACACATGGAATATATACAACGACAATAAATATACCAGTTTGTAATTTTTCATTGTTCGAGTAAAAAGTATTCAGATACACGCGATTTAAAGACATTAGTTGACGAAGCCTCCCTAATCTCAATCGGCAAACTATTCCACAGTTCTATAGCTGTACAGGTAAAACAATTGCCATAGAAATTCGTGTGACATTCGGGAAACGTTAAAAATTTATTATAGAAGGTTCGCGGTTCGCGGCCAACAAACTGTTTTAGTACAAAGCGCTCACGAGTGATATAGTCGAAAGATGATTCTTACCAATGGAGATCCTTATGACGTCACACTAATAAGTGAAAAAATTTAATATGTAAAAGAATACATATATTTAGGACAGCTAGTATCTTTTGAGAATAATACAGGAAAAGAAATACAACGACGAACAACTTTGGCTTGGAATAAATTTTGGGGAATGAAGGAAATATTGAAAATCTAGACTATCAGTATAAAATATAAAGAGGAAATTGTATGAGACAACCATACTGCCATGTCTAACATATGGATGCCAGACGTGGTCTTCGAAAAGAGAAGACGAAGACAAAGTAGCAAAATGCCAACGAAAAATGGAAAGAAGAATGCTCGGACTAAGACTGTCAGACAAGGTTAGAAACGATACCATCAGAAAGAAAACGAGAATAGTAGATGCCAGAAGAGCGAGACTTCTCAAGTGGCACTGGGCAGGACACATATGTAGAATGAATAACAACCGATGGGCAAAACGAATAACAGAGTGGATACCAATAGACAATATAAAAGAGAAAAAGGAAGACCAAATAAGAGATGGAAAGATATTTTCATAGAAAAATGTGGATCTTCTTGGATGCGAGTAGCACGGCAAAGAAATATTTGGAAAGATTTAGGAGAGGCCTACGCCGCAGAGGCGACTACTACAAACGCAATTAGGATTTAATAAAAAAAAAGAACTATAATCGAATTACAGAACGATATTTATATTTAAGTTTAGTTGTAGTATAATAGAGGCTATTTTTATTTTATTTTATTTAAGAGTTAAATTATTATTATTAATGATGTAAGTTTATTGTTTAAATAAAATAAAGCAATATCTAGCCCGGCGAAGCGGGCTGGGTAGGCTAGTATATATGTTAACGGATATGTATGTAATCCGTCATTGTATACAATTCCTAGGAAATGTAAGTAATTACAGTTCTGGGCTCTCAAGAATAAGGCTACGGTATCCCCTGCCTGTCGTAGAAGGCGACTAAAAGGGGCCTCGGGTTCACTGGGCGACAAGGGTGGGGGCCTGAGTCGTCCACCAAGGTGGACCCGGGAAGAGGGCGACATTGGCTGGCCTGTGTCGCCTTGCGCTGCGATGGCACAGTGTAGAGGGGCTCCGGTGCGTTCCACGTTGCGATCCCGGAGCCCCTCGTCATACACCGAGGAAAGGGCCAAGGGGAGGTTTTAGTGGGTAAGAACCCCACATAACCGCCGCCTTCCCCCCAGAAGGCGGGGTATCTTTCTGAAGATTTCCTCCCCGTCAACAAAAAAAAGGACGAAGCACGTACCATTATTGGTGTAGTTTTGACAAAAGCCGATGATGAACTCTCTCAGATTGGTACCAAGAACGGTATCTTAAAACAATTATATGCTCGATCTCGGATTAATGTGTGTCCAAGAGTTCTTCTTGATGCAGACGATGTACCGAGTACCACTACAGCACTACGGTCAGCTGCCGTCTTGCAATCAACTGAAACCGGCCAGGGATTTAAGAAGTGCCTTTGCAAGAAAAACTGTGCTACAGCAGGATGTCTATTTTTAAAAATAAAGTATTATGTACATTTCCTAGGATTTGTATACAATTCCTCGATTTCAATACATGTGGGATTGTATGGCAAAATAAACGAGCACAATTACAAATTATATTTTATTTTTAAACACAATATAAATTCAGCGTTACACCGTGGCTGTACGTCGTATATTCACCGTCGCCATTACTCATTCTTTTTCACTCGCACACATACATCTCTTTCTTTCATCCGCTGCGTTCCGTTCTACCATTTAGTTTGGCTGCGTTCTTTTGATGTAATATTTATCCCACATACATTTCCGATAATATATATATATATATAAATATTGGTAGGTCTATGATGATTGCGTCAGCGCGTAGGTACGTATATTTTGAAGACGACTTATGTATTAACTTAGTTACTTCTTGTAAATATACTTGTTTATATTAACGATCAGATGGACGTGTCCCCGGCAGGTATGAGTGCCAGGAGTGTCAGAAGAAATTCGCCTCCAAGGTCTACTGGCGGAAGCACTGCGACTTCTACCATCTCCACAAGTCACAACACAATTGCGACATCTGTAATAAGGTGAGGCGCTGACTCCGTTCATCATAGTTTCCAACCGACTTTAGAAAAGGGGGTTCTTAATTCTGTATGTTTTTTTATGTTTGTTGCCGCATAACTTTGGACTGGGTTGCAACGTCTTACCCTACATTAGATATAATAATGTGATGGAGGGTGTCTGCTTCTCAAGTAGAATAAATCAGTCAGTTGCTAACGCATGACTTTTATTGACGTATCACTGGCGACGAGTGGGATTTTTTGTAATTCGTGATTTCATCGTGTTAAAGTTGCACAAAAATGCCGATCGGGAAAATCGAACCATTTAAGTTCCCAACAGTGGCCGGCGTATATTCGTCGTGTCAACCAGTTAAAGTTACAGCCTTTATATATAATATATATGTCCCACTGCTGGGCAGAGGCCTTCTCTGTAAAGAGAGTATAAGGGCACAGTCCGCCACGCGGCTCTAATGGGGATTGGCAGACTTCACATGTCGTAGAAATTTTTTCTAAGACATGTAGGTTTCCTCACGATGTTTTCCTTCACCGTCGAGCGCGTGGTTAATCAGCACATAAAATTGCAACAGCAAATTTATTGGTGCCGGCACCGGGGATCGAACTCGGGTTGCTAACGTACTATGCAACTTGAGCCAACCGCCTGGACACTGAGCTACCACGGCTCTGTACATTATACTACGAGTAAATGAAATAAGTGAAGCGCTTAAAGTATCTTTGTTGATAACGGCGCTGGGTGAAGAAACTTACACGTTGATGTGCGACCTGTGTGCTCCGTACTACGTGAAACGATTTCGATGATTTTTATCTGAAACCTGGTGCTTCCAATTTGGTCCAATTTTGACAATGGTGTCCATGAACCAAAAACCATTTAAGTTTTCAATTTACATAAGTATGTGCGCGATAAATGGACGAATAAATCAATAGCACGCCAAACGATTTCGATTATTCATTTTTAATTGGAAAGGATGTTCGTCTAAGGTAGTTCGATGAGAGGTTTTTTTAGAGTTTGCACAGGAATTACACGAGTTAATTCCCCCATCCCCATTCTACCTTCGGACGTTTAGACACTCGGCGGGTCTCCACCCTTTTATAGTAAATGTTCCGCGCGTCCGAACGAAGCGATTTGAGTCATCGTTCATCGTGCGTACGGCAAAGGAGTGGAATAAGTTGCCTGCGTCAGTCTGTCAGGAGTAGAGTGAATAGGCACTTACTAAACTAGCGCGTACTATCTTTCGACTATATCACCACTTAACACCAGGTGGGATCATGGTCAAGCGCTAGTTTACACGCATAAAAAAGGTTCTAAATAATTTTATTTCGTAATATTCATACAATAATTCGGAAATTCTGTCCTATTCATATATGATCCTTTGTTGCAGCTGTTCATATCTGATTGGCGATTGAAGAACCACAGGCAGACCAACCACGGCTTGAGCAGGTCGAGGAATCACGCGTGCAACGTCTGCGGGAAAAAGTTCTTTGTGAGTATAGTCACTGATATGGTTAATTATGCTGGGTGTTGCCGACCCAGGTACGAGGGAAGTGTCACGGGCTCGCTTAATACCGACGTGTAGTGGAGGTATATGCGTTTCGCTTGGTGATCCAGGTGCCCCATCTTCATCAAGATACCCCGCCTTCTGGGGGTAAGGTTATGTGGGGTTTTTAACCACTAAAACTCCCCCGGTGGCCCTTGTTGTATGGTGAGGGGCTCCGGGAACTCCAGGGTAACGTACCGGAGGCCCTCTGCACTGTGCTCTCCGTAGAGCACGTCCCGGGGAGGGAGGAGGTTAATGACTCCCCTTGTGCCCTCGCAGTGGAAGGCAACACTGGTAAACCGATTTCGCCTTCTCACCTAAACGCACGTTAGTCGAGTATACGCACACCTAGAGCGGATTGGCAGACTTCACATGTCTTAGAAAAATGTAGATTTTTCTCACGATGTTTTCCTTCACAGCCGAGCGCGTGGGAAGTCAACACATAAAATTGCAACAACAAATTGTATTGGTGCCGGCACCGGGGATCGAACTCGGATTGCTAGCGTACCATGCAACTTGAGCCAATCTCTCGGACAATGAGCTACCACGGCTCTCAGGCTATTGACGCTTTTTTAATTTCTCCAACAGACTCTGTCAACTCTTCGAGGTCACCAGCTGACGCACTCGGAAGAGCGCAGCTATATGTGTGAAGATTGTGGGGATACATTCAAACAGCGACCAGCTCTGTATACGCACTCACGACTCGTCCACAGAGGGGGTAAGCGGCGGAAATAAATTGCATACAAACAAAAGTGAACTCCCCCCATTTCGCACCCTTCCTGTTGATGGAGCGGAAGTTATAAATTATAAATAGTTCGTTGTCTCGACAGGCAGATGAAATGAAACTACACGTCAATAGAGGATGTATATTGTATGAGGTGAAGTCATCCACACTGTATGTAACAGTTATCCCCGGATGCCCGTGTGCTGGTAACATCGCCTGCAACTACAGGAGGGTCACTGGGTTAGAACATTGTTGTTCTGCGAGATGTGTCGTTTTCGGTCGTCGCGGTGCGATCACGTAGGTGACCGGGATGCTGCCTCGACCTCCTCTCATGTAGATCGGTATCCAGTCCGATGGACAGTACAGCTCACCGCTTAAGGGCGGCGAGGGGTGGTAAGGGCATGAGTGGTGGTGTCCGCAGAAACGAGGTCTCGCGGGCAGTCCTCTTCTGTCGCGTTCGCTGATGGCAAGGCGACCATCAGTACAGCGTATCAGCGTACCAGCCAACAGCAACGTGATTGTATTTTAAAATCGTCGTTGACTGGGTGCATTACAACGACCAAACCTAGCCTTGTATAACTCCATAGCGACATCTAGTGCCGTTATTTCGCAACTTAGTATCAAATAAAATTTGTTGCGAAATAAAATAAATGTAAACGTAAACAGATATTGTACGAAAAATTATATTGTATACTTATAATAATGTCGTGTCGCTCTTTCTAGAATGGAATAGAAAAAAAAACAATAATTATTTTTAACAAAAAACAACATGTACATAAAAATTAAGATAAGAAAAACTTTTCAAATAAAAACGAATGTTGGACCTCACGACCATAGTAAAATTTCTTTAACTCCATCTATACAGGGCATTAGAAGACCGCTTTCGAAATTAATTAACTGTATTAAGTTTTTGCTTCATTAGTTTTCCAAGTAAAATCTGAAAGAAATTAGCAGTGTAGGGGTGTCGTGAAGAGCTTACTATAGAAATGATCCTATGAAGTAAGGTCTCACGAGGTTGTAGGGTGGGTGTTCTTGGATGCAGCCGAACTGGCCAAGTGACAATACCAGGTAGGCGACGGATAGGTAATTTATTCAGGGTACAACTGGATTACATAAATTATGTATGCGAATAACCGTCACAAGTCAGCAAGCGGTTATTTACTGAAATTAGGCCGTCACTATCGCAAGCAACCTAATTCAGCGTCACTACAAGGCACTAGGATATATATTAGTCACAGGACAGCAAGCTAATATGAATCAAAGTCGCTTGTAGGAACTAAATCCTTAATGTGGAAAGTACCACAACACTACTTAACCGAGACATTGCGAAGCTCATCATTGTGTCTCAGAATACGTTACAAGATTCGTGGCGCCATCTCTCGCCATTCCTCATCGAAATTAACGGGGACAGCGCCATTTGTATGATGTTGTAAAGTTGGTTACAATTTTGTTACAGCAGTTATTAGTTCTCTTATTATAGGTATTCAAGGACATCAGGTCTGGCATTTCTGAAAGCGACCACACTGTACCATCGATGAAATTGTGAAATGTTCGGTAACATTATTTTGGCAGGATAATACTAATTATTTTAACATTTTTTTATACTTCCTAAGCAAGTATAATCACAGACCCACTAAAATATTTTCTGTGAATATTATTAGCGGTCGGCCCTCGAATGTTTTACGAAAGTGTTTTATAGCCATGTATATAGCTAATAACTCACGATCGTAGGTAGAGTATCTTTTCTGAGCTTCTGTGAATTTTTTTGAAAAGTATCCGAGCGGTTGCCATTTCTTATTGATGTTTTGTTGTAATACAGCGCCTGATGAGCTCTCTGAAGCGTCGCAAAATAATGCTGTGGTGGCATCGTGGGATGGGTGGGCAAGTAGAGTTTGATGACGCTCTTCTTGCAATCTTCGAATGCTTTCATTGCCTCGTCGGTCCAAATAATTTGCGTTTTGTCCCGTTTTTTTACGTGATGTAAAAATGAATTTAGCGGTGCTTGTATAGCTGCGGCTTTCGGAATGTGATCACGATAAAAATTTACCATGCCGAGAAATCTTCTGAGCTCTTCTATTGTTTTCGGTTTAGGATATTCGGTGATTGTACTAACTTTTTGTTGTGGTGGCTTTATTCCTTCAGATGAAACTGTGTAGCCAAGGAATTGCACTTCTTTTTTTCCCAAGTCACATTTTGCGGGATTTATAGTGATGCCGTGTTCTTCTAATCTTTTTAGTACGGTGTGAAGATGTTCGCGGTGCTGAGTTTCATTTTCTGAGGCGAGTAATAGATCGTCTATGAACGGGAAGACAAAATCTAGGCCTCGTAAAACTTCATGAATGTATCGTTGAAATGTGTTATAATCTGTAGGTCTCGTAGAATAAAATAGTCCAACAACTAATACACTCGCTTTATTGAGACAGCGTAACGTTATACAAAGAATTGTTTATATCGAGTCAAACGTCACAACTGCGCGTCCTCGCCATCTTTATACAAAATTAATTAGAAGTCAGATTAGGAACTAATAAGGTTAAACTATTGTTTACAATGACAAGTTCATGTGACGATCAACTAAATTATTAATTATGAATTAAAGATACAATAAGGTTCAGGTAAATTATTAATTATTAAATTATTAAATTATCATTGGAAGTAGTTATTATGTATAACAATCGCTGGGTGTCAGGTGTTGCCAGCTAACAAATGTTTGTCCGCCATTTCTTAATCCTGGGCATATTCGTGGGAATTCGAATAAACCCATTGGTGTGATTATTGCAGTTTTCTCTATGTCTTCTTCTCTTATCGGCACTTGATGGTATGCACGATTAAGATCAATAGTAGAGAATATTACTTTTCCGGACAGGTGGTGCGTGAAGTCTTTGATGCGTGGAACAGGTTATCTGTCTGGTTTGGTAATGTTGTTTAAACGTCGATAATCACCACAGACACGAATATCGCCGTTCTTCTTAGGAACGATATGCAGAGGTGATGACCATGGGCTCTTGCTAGGTCTGCATAATCCTTGCTGCATCATGTTTTCAAATTCTTTCCTTACGACCTCGTAGCGATGAGGTGGTATGGGTCGAGCTCGGCAGTGTACCGGTTGACCTTGAGTTTCTATGTAATGTTGCACGCTAATGTTTTGATTCAGATTCATTGATGACAGTCTTGTGATTCCAGGATACTGTGCTAAGATGTCGTGGTATGGCTGTGAAAAATCGATGCTGCGAACTGTAGGCACGACTAGTATTCGTGGAGACGTTTACTTTTAAGTTCGTGACGTTATCGATTAAGCGACGATTTCTTAAGTCCACAATTAGTTTATGATGCTTTAAAAAATCGGCTCCAAGGATAGGTCTGGCTACGTCGGCTATGACGAATTTCCATTTGTATGGTCGTCGTAAGTTTAGGTCCAACTGCAATATTTTTTCACCGTAGGTCGGTATTACAGACTTGTTAGCTGCGTATAATTTGTATGGAAGAGGCGTTGTGCATTGTCCTTTCGTTCGAGGAATAACGGATATGTCGGCACCCGTATCGACCAAGAACGATAAATTGGACTTTTTATCCCATATGAATAGGCGGTGTGTGTTTTGAGAAACGCCGGGTTCCGCCGCTGCCAACGTTTTCGTTAGTTTTCCGAGTTGTTGTTTGTTTTGAGGAATGTGCAAGGTGTTGTGCAGCGTCTTGCTTGCGCTCCGAAACGTCGGTGATAATAGCAGTAGAGCGATGGTGAGGTTTCACGACTGTCACGTTGATTACGATATCTTGGACGTGACGGACTGCGGTTGCGATATGCAAAACGATTTCGCCGATAGTTGTCGTCGCGGTTTTGCGATGGTCTTGCTTTTAGCTCGGCGATCTCTAATGATAATTTTCTTAGTTCTTCCAGTATATATTGTGAGGAGCTGTCTTGCTGTGAGGATGTGATCGAACTTTTTGAGGTTGTAGGACAGATTGATG
Source organism: Meandrusa payeni (assembly GCA_029286785.1). Taxonomy (NCBI): domain Eukaryota; kingdom Metazoa; phylum Arthropoda; class Insecta; order Lepidoptera; family Papilionidae; genus Meandrusa; species Meandrusa payeni. The sequence continues at coordinate 2,896,305 of JAGSMX010000026.1, forward strand.
CTGTTTCGTGTGTGGGTTGCTGCTCTACCATTTGTCGGCGAGTAACGCTAGTTCCTCTAATGCTGTCTTATTAGTGAAAGATTCACTAACCGCGAGTACGGAGCGTATATGCGGTGGTTAATCCACATCAGTCTTAATGTCGAGTCGGGCACTTTATCTCTCGCTAAATTCCGCATACGGCGTAGCAATTGTGTTGGCTTCTGGTCGCCCAACTCCATTTCAGATAGCAATTTTTGAAATTGTCGATTGTCAGACTCTTCGTAAGCGGAGATAAGCCTGTCTTTAATTGTTTTATATTGGTCCTTTTCCGGTGGGTTGTACAGAAGATTCACTATTTGTTCTATATCTTGTTTCTCTAATTGTGTGATAACCATCTGTGCGAGCTGCGCTTCACTCTTCTTTAGCTCGTGTAACTCTTTAGTATATATGTACTGAACGCCACAGATGGTTATCTAATAAAGTTCGTTTCCTTCGTCGTTTTTGTATTAAGAAATTCAAAGAAGTTAAACAATTGTTTACTGTATTGAGTTATTATTGTCTGAATGTTATAAATTGGTCACTAAAAATCAGGTGGTTAGCTAATAAAGTTCATTTCTTTCGTTGTTTTTGTATTAAGTAATTCAATGAAGTTAAACAATTGTTTACTGTATTGAGTTATTATTGTCTGAATGGTATAAATTGGTCACTAAAAATCAGGTGGTTAGCTAATAAAGTTCGTTTCCTTCGTCGTTTTTGTATTAAGAAATTTAATGAGGTTAAAATTGTTTACAGTATTGAGTTATTATTGTCTGAAAGTTATAAATTGGTCACTAAAAATCTGGTGGTTAGTTAATAAAGTTCATTTCTTTCGTCGTTTTTGTATTAAGTTTAATGAGGTTAAAAATTGTTTACAGTGTCGAGTAATTATTGTCTGAATGTTATAATTGGTCATTCAAAATCAGGTGGTTAGCTAATAAAGTTCGTTTCCTTCGTCGTTTGTGTATAAAGAAATTTAATGAGGTTAAAAATTGTTTACAGTGTCGAGTAATTATTGTCTGAATGTTATAATTGGTCTCTAACAATCAGGTGGTTAGCTAAAAGTTCGTTTCCTTCGTCGTTTTGTATTAAAAATTTAATGAGGTTAAAATTGTTTACAGTGTCGAGTAATTATTGTCTGAATGTTATAATTGGTCACTAAAAATCAGATGGTTATCTAATAAAGTTCGTTTTCTTCGTCGTTTTGTATTAGGAAATTTAATGAGGTTAAAATTGTTTACAGTGTCGAGTATCTATTGTCTGAATGTTATAATTGGTCATTCAAAATCAGGTGGTTAGCTAATTAAGTTCTTTTCCTTCGTCGTTTTGTATTAGGAAATTTAATGAGGTTAAAATTGTTTAGTATCGAGTAATTATTGTCTGAATGTTATAATTGGTCACTAAAAATCAGATGGTTAGCTAATAAAGTTCGTTTTCTTCGTCGTTTTTGTATTAAGAAATTTAATGAGGTTAAAATTGTTTACAGTGTCGAGTAATTATTGTCTGAATGTTATAAATTGGTCACTAAAAATCAGATGGATTTAGCTAATAAAGTTCGTTTCCTTCGTCGTTTTTGTATTAAGAAATTTAATGAGGTTAAAATTGATTACAGTGTCGAGTAATTATTGTCTGAATGTTATAATTGGTCTCTAACAATCAGGTGGTTAGCTAAAAAGTTCGTTTCCTTCGTTGTTTTGTATTAAGAAATTTAATGAGGTTAAAATTGTTTACAGTGTCAGTAATTATTATCTGAATGTTATAATTGGTCTCTAAAAATCGAATTGGTTAGCTAATAAAGTTCGTTTTCTTCGTCGTTTTTGTATTAAGAAATTTAATGAGGTTAAAATTGTTTACAATGTCGAGTAATTATTATCTGAATGTTATAATTTGTCTCTAAAAATCGAATTGGTTAGCTAATAAAGTTCTTCTCTTCGTCGATTTTGTATTAAGAAATTTAATAAGGTTAAAATTGTTTACAGTATCGAGTAATTATTGTCTGAATGTTATAATTGGTCACTAAAAATCAGATGGTTATCTAATAAAGTTCGTTTCCTTCGTCGTTTTTGTATTAAGAAATTTAATGAGGTTAAAAATTGTTTACAGTGTCGAGTAATTATTGTCTAGATGTTATAATTGGTCACTAAAAATCAGATGGATTTAGCTAATAAAGTTCTTTTCCTTCGTCGTTTTTGTATTAAGAAATTTAATGAGGTTAAAAATTGTTTACAGTGTCGAGTAATTATTATCTGAATGTTATAATTGGTCTCTAAAAATCAGGTGGTTAGCTAATAAAGTTCGTTTCCTTCGTCGTTTTTGTATTAAGAAATTTAATGAGGTTAAAATTGTTTACAGTGTCGAGTAATTATTATCTGAATGTTATAATTTGTCTCTAAAAATCAGGTGGTTAGCTAATAAAGAGTTCGTTTCCTTCGTCGTTTTTGTATTAAGAAATTTAATGAGGTTAAAATTGTTTAGTATCGAGTAATTATTGTCTGAATGTTATAATTGGTCACTAAAAATCAGATGGTTATCTAATAAAGTTCGTTTCCTTCGTCGTTTTGTATTAAGAAATTTAATGAGGAGTTAAAATTGTTTACAGTGTCGAGTAATTATTGTCTGAATGTTATAATTGGTCACTAAAAATCAGATGGATTTAGCTAATAAAGTTCTTTTCCTTCGTCGTTTTGTATTAGGAAATTTAATGAGGTTAAAATTGTTTAGTATCGAGTAATTATTGTCTGAATGTTATAATTGGTCACTAAAAATCAGATGGTTAGCTAATAAGTTCGTTTCCTTCGTCGTTTTGTATTAAGAAATTTAATGAGGTTAAAAATTGTTTACAGTGTCGAGTAATTATTGTCTGAATGTTATAATTGGTCACTAAAAATCAGATGGTTATCTAATAAAGTTCGTTTCCTTCGTCGTTTTTGTATTAAGAAATTTAATGAGGTTAAAAATTGTTTACAGTGTCGAGTAATTATTATCTGAATGTTATAATTGGTCTCTAAAAATCAGGTGGTTAGCTAATAAAGTTCGTTTCCTTCGTCGTTTTTGTATTAAGAAATTTAATGAGTTAAAATTGTTTACAATGTCGAGTAATTATTATCTGAATGTTATAATTGGTCTCTAAAAATCATGTGGTTAGCTAATAAAGTTCGTTTCCTTCTGTCGTTTTGTATTAAAATTTAATGAGGTTAAAATTGTTTACAGTGTCGAGTAATTATTATCTGAATATTTATAATTGGTCTCTAAAAATCAGGTGGTTAGCTAATAAAGTTCTTCTCTTCGTCGATTTTGTATTAAGAAATTTAATGAGGAGTTAAAATTGTTTACAGTGTCGAGTAATTATTGTCTGAATGTCATAAATTGGTCATTAAAAATCAGATGGTTAGCTAATAAAGTTCGTTTCCTTCGTCGTTTTGTATTAAGAAATTTAATGAGGTTAAAATTGATTACAGTGTCGAGTAATTATTGTCTGAATGTTATAATTGGTCTCTAACAATCAGGTGGTTAGCTAAAAAGTTCGTTTCCTTCGTTGTTTTGTATTAAGAAATTTAATGAGGTTAAAATTGTTTACAGTGAGTCATGTAGGCATAACCTACACAACCTGTATACAAACAACCCATTAAGGACCATTAAGGAAGCCTTTATGAAGGCACTTCCTTGTATTTAGTGATAAGTAGATTATAAGGTCTCTTTGTCTGTAGAATCTTCATTATGTTTGTAAACCAAATAAAGATCAGTCTTACGCCACGCATCAGAGCGTGAACACCTGTCTTCTGCTTTTAAAAGGCTTTTGCCTTAGCCCACAACCTATCTGGCGCAGTCGGTACCTCGCGTTTAAAGTCAGTTCGAGTAATTTATACCGCATAAATTTTGCACATTTTACTTCGTTCGGGCCAAAGGCGCGAGAAGAATCTACGGTGGGACCAGCATCGGACAGCGTGCGACTCAAAACTAACATCGTGTGCCTACAATCGGCAATGCTCGTGGGGTAAGCATAAAATTTGTTATTCCCGAGTTTCCTATATCACTCCTTGAAATTGTATTAACATCCTTGTGTACTTTTTGTGTGGAGTTTAGGTGATTTATTGGTGCTTTTGATTATTTGTTAGGTAAAATGTCTAACGATAGTGATAAAGTAGCTGATGATAAACCAATGATTAAAGAGATCGATTATACGACTCTTTCAATTTTATTCCCTCCATATGACGGGAACAAACGCACCCTTGCATTCTATTTAGAAGGTGTAGAAAACTTATTGAAACTTATAGCTAACAGGGAAGACCCCTGTATAGTAAGTCTAATTAGAAATAAAATAACAGGTAGAGCTGCTGAAGCAATCTCTAACAGTGGTAACGCAAATACATGGGAGGACATTAAACAGATCCTCAAGAATAGGTTTGGAGAATTTAGAAATGAATTCCAACTAGTTCAGGAGCTTATGCTCATTAATAGGGGGAAAACCAAACTTTAGAGTTATTTTCTGAAAAAATTAGACAAATAATAAGCTCACTTATTGTATTAGATTCATCTAAACGTATTTACTACAATCAAATGGGTTTAAGCACATTTTTGGAAAAAATAAATCCAATCACATCAATTTTAGTTAAACAACAACAACCAGAAAATTTAGATAAGGCAATTGCCATCGCTAAACAGGAAGAGCATAAACTAATGATTAAACGTTTACAACAAAACAAGGCTACTTCCTATAGACCATCAGTTAATATGAGGTCTAAACCAAAAATTTCTAACCAAACTAACGAAAAACCTAATAAAGAATTTCCTAAAAATAAAATTCATTTTCAAAATAAGCCAAACGATGAAGAAAATTCATCAGACGAGGAAAATGAAGTAAATCCTTCAGAAGAAGCCTCGGAGGAAAATTTTCATACAATACTAGAAGAATTAGAAATAACATAGTTTTTATGAATAATATTCGTAATTATAACCGTCTACCATATATATTTATAAATGATTTAGGTGGTAGATTTCTAATAGATACAGGCGCTTCACAATCACTAATAGCACCCAGGGCATTAAAAAAAAATATCAATTGTGAAATTAAAAAAGAAACGAATTATATTAGGACAGCTCATGCTACAACAAAGCATACAAAAGTAGCAATAATTAAACTTCCAGAAAAACTATTTAAACAAAGTATCAACCATAAATTCCTAATTTTCGATTTCGATCCTGATTTCATAGGCCTTTTAGGATTAGACTTTTTAGGGCCATTAAATTGCAAAATAGATATAAAAAACATGCTTCTTCGCACAGAACATACAAAATATTAATAAACGATGACATAAAATCATACACTAAAATCAAATCAAAAATGAACAGGTAATTAACCTACTATGTAATTATAGCGAAGGTGATTATTTGCTTAGTGAAAAGATTACTGAAGAAGGCCTCGTTTTTCCAACAGCATTAGTTTCTGTAAAAATGGAAGAATGTTAACTACAGTCATAAACCCAACTGAAAAGACATAATTTTAAAAATAATAACAAAATACCGATACAAAAATTTTTCAAAAAATCAACCACGTCAGCATCGGTAAATTTCACAAAAAGATGAGAACTTTGACATGTTACAAAAAATAATTTAAAAATTACGAACTGGCCACATGAGTGAAGAAGAACAACGGGAAATAAATAAATTATGCTATGGTTATCGTGACGTTTTCCATTGTGAAGAAATACCTCTCACATTCACGCACGAAATAAAACATAAATTAAGATTAACGGACGATAAAGCGATTTTGTACGAAATTTTAGGCGTGCACCAAAACAGAAAGAAGAAATAAAAACCAAATAGATCAACTATTGAAACAAAATATTATCAGAGAAAGCAACTCTCCTTGGGCATGTCCAGTACACTTAGTACCGAAGAAAATCGACGCATCTGGAAAACAGAAGTGGAGATTAGTAATAGACTATAGAAAACTAAATGACAAGACAATAGAGGATAAATATCCACTACCTAACATTGATGATATTTTGGACAAATTGGGAAGAGCTCAATATTTTACAACGTTAGATTTAGCATCCGGTTATCACCAAGTAGAAATGGATCCGGAAGATATTGAGAAAACTGCGTTTACAATCGACAGAGGCCATTACGAATTCCTCAGGATGCCATTTGGTCTAAAGAATGCACCAAGCACGTTCCAAAGACTCATGGATTCGGTCCTACGTGGTCTTGATAACGTACTTACGTACTTAGATGACGTAATCATATTCTCTACGTCATTACAAGAACACATAGATAAATGCAGACAAGTTTTAAGAGATTCCGCACTCATAACCTCAAGATACAACTAGACAAGTCCGAATTCTTACAAAAGAAGTCAAATTTTAGGACACACCCTAACAGATAAAGGCCTTAAGCCAAATGAAGATAAAATAGCAGCCGTAAAAAATTCCCATTGCCAAAACCCAGAAAGAAATAAAATCATTCTTGGGATTGGTCGGTTATTACAGAAAATTCATACTAGACTTCGCGAAACTGACAAAACCTCTTACAAAGTGCCTAAAAAGGGTAGTAAAATCATTCTTGATACAGATTATATCAAGCTTTCGAGAAGTGCAAACAAGTTTTAATAAACGCACCCATCTTACAATACCCAGACTTCGAGAAACCGTTCATCCTGACAACGGACGCCTCAGATGTAGCAATCGGAGCCGTCTTATCCCAGGGTCAATTAGGATCAGATAAACCAGTGGCATATGCCTCACGCACTCTTTCAGACACAGAACAAAATACGCGACAGTAGAAAAGAGCTTTTAAGCATAGTATGGGCTACCAAATACTTTCGACCATATCTATATGGAAAGAAATTTACCATATACACAGATCACCGTCCCTTAACATACATCATGTCCATGAAAGATCCTAACTCAAAACTCACCCGTTGGAGATTAAAGTTAGCAGAATATGATTATGACGTAAAGTATAAAAAGGAAAGGCAAATACGAACGCCGATGCACTTTCTAGAATTCAAGTTGTTTACCATAACAAAATAATATTGATTCGACTACAGAACCACAACCTAGCACGTCTTACGATGACTTAAGTGGCATAGATATAAGACAGCTACTCGGAATACCGTTAACACCAGACACGATAAACCTAGAAAACCAAACGACCGAAACCCAACATACGTCAAACCCCGAAATACCTACAGTGATGGAAGACGTATCAGCAGACACACTTAACCTGGAACCACAGAACCCTGTAGTTGATGAATCAAGAGTAACCGATAAGATACCGGAAGTTGAAGATGCTATCGATAGACAAATGAAACAATTCCACATAAGAAAATACCAGGCGACACTTATAAGATAGATGATAGATCAAAAGGAAAATTGTAATCAAGGACGTTTGGATTCCGATAAACGATACAAAAACCAAATTATACAATTTCTAAAAAACACACAATTCCGGACAGAACTTTTATTGTTTTTCCATCACGAAGAATATTACCCACTTTTCTGTGAAGTATATAAAACCGTATTTAACAATAGAGGTCCAAAATTAGTAAGGTGCCTAAACAGAGTTACCCTAATTGAAAGTTCGAACGAACAGATAAAACTTATAGAAAAATACCACGAAGGTAAAACTATTCATAGAGGAATACAGGAAACATACAAACATATACACAGAAATTATCATTGGCCAAACATGTTAACAACAATACAAAAATTTATCAATAAATGTGATAAATGTCTTAAAAGCAAATATGAAAGAAACCCACTTAAATTACCATTATCTCTTACGGAAACACCCCACAAACCTATGGAACACATGTTTATGGATCTATATAGCAGTGGCGGAACTACATTCCTTACAATAATCGACAACTTTACAAAATACGCTCAAGCAATACCGCTCAAAGCAACAACGAGCATACATATTGCAGAGGCTTTACTCAGCATATTTTCAGTAATAGGAGTCCCTAACAAAATTACCACAGACTCAGATTCTAAATTTGATAACGAAGTCATCACGGAGATATGTGCAACACATAATGTCAAAATTCATTTTACAACCCCGTACAACCCTAACTCGAATTCGCCAATTGAAAGATTGCATTCCACATTAGCAGAGATCATTAGAATACAAAGGATAACTGATAAAAATGAATCGGTTAATCTAATGAAATACGCAATAATAGCATATAACAATTCAATACACACAGCAACAGGATTCACCCCGTTTGAATTATTATACGGACACACGAAAAGTAGAAACCCCCTAGAGCTATACTGCCCTAGAGAGTTCTATCAAGAATATGTTATAAAACACCGACAAATAATGGAAAATGTACAAAAATTGGTTAACTCAAAAATGACAAATGATAAACAACATAACATAGAAAGAGCTAACAAAAATACGGAGCTAGCAACATTCAAAGTCGGCGACAAAGTTTATAAACAAGTGGCAAAAACGGCAAGAAGTAACAAATTGGAACCAAAGTACCTAGGCCCCTATACGATAGTTCGCATCCACCCGGAACAAATCGCGGAGATAGTAGGAAAACACGTAAACGCGAAAACCATAAGAGTCCATTTCCGTTTACTAAGACGGCCTGAAAATGTTTCAGGAACGCCATCGCCTGCTTCGCAGTCCTCCGACTCGCCGTAGCTACAGCAATCTTGCAGCCAATAGACAATCATAACGGAATATTAGTAATAACAGAAGCAAAAGTCCAATACCAAGTAGATACTTACCACCTCGCTGTAATTTACAACACGTCAGAAATAGGCGATACCTTTTTTGAAATTTGTAGTAATTATTATACGTATAAACTTAAGCAAAATAGCACAAGAGAAACAATCATCATAAATAAACAGATAGAATACCTTATTAATACAATAGAGAGTAAAATAGCATACTTTGGACTAGAAACCTTGAAATTTAGATATATAAATAGACAGAAACGCGGTTTAATAAACGGACTAGGAGCTGTAATAAAACAATTACAGGAAACCTTGATCAAGAGGACGCAATTAAATTTGAAAACGAAATTAGAGCCATTCGAAATTCAGTACAAAATAACCAAAACAAAACATAGGTATCATGAAGAAAATTCATCAGACGAGGAAAATGAAGTAAATCCTTCAGAAGAAGCCTCGGAGGAAAATTTTCATACAATACTAGAAGAATTAGAAATAACATAGTTTTTATGAATAATATTCGTAATTATAACCGTCTACCATATATATTTATAAATGATTTAGGTGGTAGATTTCTAATAGATACAGGCGCTTCACAATCACTAATAGCACCCAGGGCATTAAAAAAATATCAATTGTAAAATTAAAAAGAAACGAATTATATTAGGACAGCTCATGCTACAACAAAGTATACAAAAGTAGCAATAATTAAACTTCCAGAAAAACTATTTAAACAAAGTATCAACCATAAATTCCTAATTTTCGATTTCGATCCTGATTTCATAGGCCTTTTAGGATTAGACTTTTTAGGGCCATTAAATTGCAAAATAGATATAAAAAACATGCTTCTTCGCACAGAACATACAAAAATATTAATAAACGATGACATAAAATCATACACTAAAATCAAATCAAAAAATGAACAGGTAATTAACCTACTATGTAATTATAGCGAAGGTGATTATTTGCTTAGTGAAAATATTACTGAAGAAGGCCTCGTTTTCCAACAGCATTAGTTTCTGTAAAAATGGAAGAATGTTAACTACAGTCATAAACCCAACTGAAAAGACATAATTTTTAAAAATAATAACAAAATACCGATACAAAAATTTTTCAAAAAATCAACCACGTCAGCATCAGTAAATTTCACAAAAAGATGAGAACTTTGACATGTTACAAAAAAATAATTTAAAAAAATTACGAACTGGCCACATGAGTGAAGAAGAACAACGGGAAATAAATAAATTATGCTATGGTTATCGTGACGTTTTCCATTGTGAAGAAATACCTCTCACATTCACGCACGAAATAAAACATAAATTAAGATTAACGGACGATAAAGCGATTTTTGTACGAAATTTTAGGCGTGCACCAAAACAGAAAGAAGAAATAAAAAACCAAATAGATCAACTATTGAAACAAAATATTATCAGAGAAAGCAACTCTCCTTGGGCATGTCCAGTACACTTAGTACCAAGAAAATCGACGCATCTGGAAAACAAAAGTGGAGATTAGTAATAGACTATAGAAAACTAAATGACAAGACAATAGAGGATAAATATCCACTACCTAACATTGATGATATTTTGGACAAATTGGGAAGAGCTCAATATTTTACAACGTTAGATTTAGCATCCGGTTATCACCAAGTAGAAATGGATCCGGAAGATATTGAGAAAACTGCGTTTACAATCGACAGAGGCCATTACGAATTCCTCAGGATGCCATTTGGTCTAAAGAATGCACCAAGCACGTTCCAAAGACTCATGGATTCGGTCCTACGTGGTCTTGATAACGTACTTACGTACTTAGATGACGTAATCATATTCTCTACGTCATTACAAGAACACATAGATAAATGCAGACAAGTTTTTAAGAGATTCCGCACTCATAACCTCAAGATACAACTAGACAAGTCCGAATTCTTACAAAAAGAAGTCAAATTTTTAGGACACACCCTAACAGATAAAGGCCTTAAGCCAAATGAAGATAAAATAGCAGCCGTAAAAAAATTCCCATTGCCAAAAACCCAGAAAGAAATAAAATCATTCTTGGGATTGGTCGGTTATTACAGAAAATTCATACTAGACTTCGCGAAACTGACAAAACCTCTTACAAAGTGCCTGAAAAAGGGTAATAAAATCATTCTTGATACAGATTATATCCAAGCTTTCGAGAAGTGCAAACAAGTTTTAATAAACGCACCCATCTTACAATACCCAGACTTCGAGAAACCGTTCATCCTGACAACGGACGCCTCAGATGTAGCAATCGGAGCCGTCTTATCCCAGGGTCAATTAGGATCAGATAAACCAGTGGCATATGCCTCACGCACTCTTTCAGACACAGAACAAAAATACGCGACAGTAGAAAAAGAGCTTTTAAGCATAGTATGGGCTACCAAATACTTTCGACCATATCTATATGGAAAGAAATTTACCATATACACAGATCACCGTCCCTTAACATACATCATGTCCATGAAAGATCCTAACTCAAAACTCACCCGTTGGAGATTAAAGTTAGCAGAATATGATTATGATGTAAAGTATAAAAAAGGAAAGGCAAATACGAACGCCGATGCACTTTCTAGAATTCAAGTTGTTTACCATAACAAAAATAATATTGATTCGAATACAGAACCACAACCTAGCACGTCTTACGATGACTTAAGTGGCATAGATAAAAGACAGCTACTCGGAATGCCGTTAACACCAGACACGATAAACCTAGAAAACCAAACGACCGAAACCCAACATATGTCAAACCCCGAAATACCTACAGTGACGGAAGACGTATCAGCAGACACACTTAACCTGGAACCACAGAACCCTGTAGTTGATGAATCAAGAGTAACCGATAAGATACCGGAAGTTGAAGATGCTATCGATAGACAAATGAAACAATTCCACATAAGAAAATACCAGGCGACACTTATAAGATAGATGATAGATCAAAAGGAAAAATTGTAATCAAGGACGTTTGGATTCCGATAAACGATACAAAAAACCAAATTATACAATTTCTAAAAGAACACACAATTCCGGACAGAACTTTTTATTGTTTTTTCCATCACGAAGAATATTACCCACTTTTCTGTGAAGTATATAAAACCGTATTTAACAATAGAGGTCCAAAATTAGTAAGGTGCCTAAACAGAGTTACCCTAATTGAAAGTTCGAACGAACAGATAAAACTTATAGAAAAATACCACGAAGGTAAAACTATTCATAGAGGAATACAGGAAACATACAAACATATACACAGAAATTATCATTGGCCAAACATGTTAACAACAATACAAAAATTTATCAATAAATGTGATAAATGTCTTAAAAGCAAATATGAAAGAAACCCACTTAAATTACCATTATCTCTTACGGAAACACCCCACAAACCTATGGAACACATGTTTATGGATCTATATAGCAGTGGCGGAACTACATTCCTTACAATAATCGACAACTTTACAAAATACGCTCAAGCAATACCGCTCAAAGCAACAACGAGCATACATATTGCAGAGGCTTTACTCAGCATATTTTCAGTAATAGGAGTCCTTAACAAAATTACCACAGACTCCGATTCTAAATTTGATAACGAAGTCATCACGGAGATATGTGCAATACATAATGTCAAAATTCATTTTACAACCCCGTAGAACCCTAACTCGAATTCGCCAATTGAAAGATTGCATTCCACATTAGCAGAGATCATTAGAATACAAAGGATAACTGATAAAAATGAATCGGTTAATCTAATGAAGTACGCAATAATAGCAAATAACAATTCAATACACACAGCAACAGGATTCACCCCGTTTGAATTATTGTACGGACACACGAAAAGTAGAAACCCCCTAGAGCTATACTGCCCTAGGGAGTTCTATCAAGAATATGTTATAAAACACCGACAAATAATGGAAAATGTACAAAAATTGGTTAACTCAAAAATGACAAATGATAAACAGCATAACATAGAAAGAGCTAACAAAAATACGGAGCTAGCAACATTCAAAGTCGGCGACAAAGTTTATAAACAAGTGGCAAAAAGGGCAAGAAGTAACAAATTGGAACCAAAGTACCTAGGCCCCTATACGATAGTTCGCATCCACCCGGAACAAATCGCGGAGATAGTAGGAAAACACGTAAACGCGAAAACCATAAGAGTCCATTTCCGTTTACTAAGACGGCCTGAAAATGTTTCAGGAACGCCATCGCTTGCTTCGCAGTCCTCCGACTCGCCGTAGCTACAGCAACCTTGCAGCCAATAGACAATCATAACGGAATATTAGTAATAATAGAAGCAAAAGTCCAATACCAAGTAGATACTTACCACCTCGCTGTAATTTACAACACGTCGGAAATAGGCGATACCTTTTTCGAAATTTGTAGCAATTATTATACGTATAAACTTAAGCAAAATAGCACAAGAGAAACAATCATCATAAATAAACAGATAGAATACCTTATTAATACAATAGAGAGTAAAATAGCATACTTTGGACTAGAAACCTTGAAATTTAGATATATAAATAGACAGAAACGCGGTTTAATAAACGGACTAGGAGCTGTAATAAAACAATTACAGGAAACCTTGATCAAGAGGACGCAATTAAATTTGAAAACGAAATTAGAGCCATTCGAAATTCAGTACAAAATAACCAAAACAAAAACATAGGTATCATGAAAGAATTCATGAGAGAATATGAAAATAACATAAAACTAATTAAAACAAATCAGAAGGAAATAGAAAAATCAATTAATAGACTATCATTCCAAGATAACATCCAAGTATCATTAAATATCCTAAATGAAATGGGAGATCACTGCAACAGCTCTATGACAGGTTAGCAACTTTAGAGAATGCAATAACGTTTTCTCACCTTGGGAGAATGCACCCTAGTATAATTGATCCTAATTATTTAATTGAAGAGCTTAATTTAATTCAAAATGAAATAAAAGACAACAGCCTTTAACCCAAACATAAAACAATACACCTTTGGGAAAAAGCTATTACAGTAAAAGCCTATAGCACCAATGGGTCCCTAAATTTCATCCTAGAAATACCGTTAGTATCCAAACACCCATATAACCTTCTACACCTATATTCCATACCTAACGAAAATAACACGATACTTATCCCAAAAAACCCATTCCTTGTCTTGGGAAATAACGAATTTGCATATCCTCATGAGCCCTGCGAGGACATAGCTGGAAAAGAAGTCATCTGCAAACACCTAGAATGGCGGAAGCTTCAAAACTCCGACGACTATACAGCCCAGTTGATTCAACACCAGGAACCACACAATTGCACGTATGCGACCACTTACCTGGAAAACAATAAAATTAACCAAATCAAGGATAATAGCTGGATAGCCATTATAAAGCATGAGGAAGTCATAAAAACGACGTGCGGCGAAGACGTCGAATATCAAAGAAGCAAAGGAGTCTTCCTCATTACAACAGACAACAATTGTCAAGTACATATTATGGGAAAAATATTACAATCCCATCAAAAATATGTAAAGATAAAAGAAACTATTCCATTACCCCGAATCCACGGAACACCACAGATCCTACCAATAACAATTAAATTAGAAGATATAGACCTAGATAATGTAAAAGACATTATACAAAAAACACAAACGATACAGGATTTACCTGAAGTACCTGTAACCATTCCGACAACACCGAGTTGGCCATCTATAACCTTATACATCATACTCATAATAATAGCATCAGGAACTGCATACTACAAGCTCTGGTGGAAAACCAAATCGAGACGAACAATAACCCAAGAAGATCCGGAAAATCCGCATCAAGCTGACAATGGACAACAGCAACCCTTGCGCCCGTCGGTTCGCCTCTCACTTAGGGGGGGAGGAGTCATGTAGGCATAACCTACACAACCTGTATACAAACAACCCATTAAGGACCATTAAGGAAGCCTTTATGAAGGCACTTCCTTGTATTTAGTGATAAGTAGATTATAAGGTCTCTTTGTCTGTAGAATCTTCATTATGTTTGTAAACCAAATAAAGATCAGTCTTACGCCACGCATCAGAGCGTGAACACCTGTCTCCTGCTTTTTAAAAAGGCTTTTGCCTTCGCCCACAACCTATCTAGTGTCGAGTAATTATTATTTGAATGTTATAATTGGTCACTAAAAATCAGATGGTTAGCTAATAAGTTCGTTTCCTTCGTCGTTTTGTATTAAGAAATTTAATGAGGTTAAAAATTGTTTACAGTGTCGAGTAATTATTATCTGAATGTTATAATTTGTCTCTAAAAATCAGGTGATTAGCTAATAAAGTTCGTTTCCTTCGTCGTTTTGTATTAAGAATTTAATGAGGTTAAAATTGTTTACAGTGTCAGTATTTATTGTCTGAATGTTATAATTGGTCACTAAAAATCAGGTGGTTAGCTAATAAAGTTCTTCTCTTCGTCGATTTTGTATTAAGAAATTTAATGGGGTTAAAATTGTTTACAGTGTCGAGTAATTGTGTCTGAATGTTATAATTGGTCACTAAAAATCAGATGGTTATCTAATAAAGTTCGTTTCCTTCGTCGTTTTTGTATTAAGAAATTTAATGAGGTTAAAATTGTTTACAGTGTCGAGTAATTATTGTCTAGATGTTATAATTGGTCTCTAAAAATCAGGTGGTTAGCTAATAAAGTTCGTTTCCTTCTGTCGTTTTTGTATTAGAAATTTAATGAGGTTAAAATTGTTTACAGTGTCAGTAATTATTATCTGAATGTTATAATTGGTCACTAAAAATCAGATGGTTAGCTAATAAAGTTTGTTTCCTTCGTCGTTTTTGTATTAAGAAATTTAATGGGGTTAAAATTGTTTAGTATCGAGTAATTATTATCTGAATGTTATAATTTGTCTCTAAAAATCAGGTGATTAGCTAATAAAGTTTGTTTCCTTCGTCGTTTTTGTATTAAAATTTAATGAGGTTAAAATTGTTTAGTATCGAGTAATTATTATCTGAATGTTATAATTTGTCTCTAAAAATCAGATGGATTTAGCTAATAAAGTTCTTTTCCTTCGTCGTTTTTGTATTAAGAAATTTAATGAGGTTAAAAATTGTTTACAGTGTCGAGTAATTATTGTCTAGATGTTATAATTGGTCACTAAAAATCAGGTGATTAGCTAATAAAGTTCTTTTCCTTCGTCGTTTTTGTATTAGGAAATTTAATGAGGTTAAAATTGTTTAGTATCGAGTAATTATTGTCTAGATGTTATAATTGGTCACTAAAAATCAGATGGTTAGCTAATAAAGTTCGTTTCCTTCGTCGTTTGTGTATAAAGAAATTTAATAAGGTTAAAATTGTTTACAGTATCGAGTAATTATTGTCTGAATGTTATAATTGGTCACTAAAAATCAGATGGTTATCTAATAAAGTTCGTTTCCTTCGTCGTTTTTGTATTAAGAAATTTAATGAGGTTAAAATTGTTTACAGTGTCAGTAATTATTATCTGAATGTTATAATTGGTCTCTAAAAATCAGGTGGTTAGCTAATAAAGTTCGTTTCCTTCGTCGTTTTTGTATTAAAATTTAATGAGGTTAAAATTGTTTACAATGTCAGTAATTATTATCTGAATGTTATAATTGGTCTCTAAAAATCAGGTGGTTAGCTAATAAAGTTTGTTTCCTTCGTCGTTTTTGTATTAAGAAATTTAATGAGGTTAAAATTGTTTACAGTGTCGAGTAATTATTATCTGAATGTTATAATTGGTCTCTAAAAAATCATGTGGTTAGCTAATAAAGTTCGTTTCCTTCGTCGTTTTTGTATTAAGAAATTTAATGAGGTTAAAATTGTTTACAGTGTCGAGTAATTATTATCTGAATGTTATAATTTGTCTCTAAAAATCAGGTGGTTAGCTAATAAAGAGTTCGTTTCCTTCGTCGTTTTTGTATTAAGAAATTTAATGAGGTTAAAAATTGTTTACAGTGTCGAGTAATTATTGTCTGAATGTCATAAATTGGTCATTAAAAATCAGATGGTTAGCTAATAAAGTTCGTTTCCTTCGTCGTTTTTGTATTAAGAAATTTAATGAGGTTAAAATTGATTACAGTGTCAGTAATTATTGTCTGAATGTTATAATTGGTCTCTAAAAATCAGGTGGTTAGCTAAAAAGTTCGTTTCCTTCGTTGTTTTGTATTAAGAAATTTAATGAGGTTAAAATTGTTTACAGTGTCAGTAATTATTATTTGAATGTTATAATTGGTCTCAAAAATCAGGTGGTTAGCTAATAAAGTTCGTTTCCTTCGTCGTTTTTGTATTAAGAATTTAATGAGGTTAAAAATTGTTTACAGTGTCGAGTAATTATTATCTGAATGTTATAATTGGTCTCTAAAAATCAGGTGGTTAGCTAATAAAGTTCGTTTCCTTCGTCGTTTTTGTATTAAGAAATTTAATGAGGTTAAAATTGTTTACAGTGTCGAGTATTTATTGTCTGAATGTTATAATTGGGCACTAAAAATCTGGTGGTTAGCTAATAAAGTTCTTCTCTTCGTCGATTTTGTATTAAGAAATTTAATAAGGTTAAAAATTGTTTACAGTATTGAGTTATTATTGTCTGAATGTTATAATTGGTCACTAAAAATCAGATGGTTAGCTAATAAAGTTCGTTTCCTTCGTCGTTTGTGTATTAAGAAATTTAATGAGGTTAAAAATTGTTTACAGTATTGAGTTATTATTGTCTGAATGTTATAATTGGTCACTAAAAATCAGATGGTTAGCTAATAAAGTTCGTTTCCTTCGTCGTTTGTGTATAAAGAAATTTAATAAGGTTAAAATTGTTTACAGTATCGAGTAATTCATTGTCTGAATGTTATAATTGGTCACTAAAAATCAGGTGGTTAGCTCATAAAGTTCTTCTCTTCGTCAATTTTGTATTAAAATTTAATGAGGTTAAAATTGATTACAGTGTCGAGTAATTATTGTCTGAATGTTATAATTGGTCTCTAAAAATCAGGTGGTTAGCTAATAAAGTTCGTTTCCTTCGTCGTTTTTGTATTAAGAAATTTAATGAGGTTAAAATTGTTTACAGTGTCGAGTATTTATTGTCTGAATGTTATAATTGGTCACTAAAAATCTGGTGGTTAGCTAATAAAGTTCTTTTCCTTCGTCGTTTTTGTATTAAGAAATTTAATGAGGTTAAAAATTGTTTACAG